>JAQIZX010000004.1:5557306-6946633 GCA_028827385.1 Penicillium freii | reverse complement strand
AGAAGAGTCTACTTCTCGGTATATAAATCTAACAAAAAGAAGACTCTACGAGCTATAGTACTTTAGCCTAATAATACTTTTAGGCAGCTTAAAACCGACGATTTCGTCGACCAAATACCTTTAAACTAACTAGTAAGGGCTTAATTCCTAGTAAGCCGCCTACTATATATAATCATACAGAAGAATAGGAAAGAAAGGAAAGAGCTATAGTTAATATTAACTTGATACTTTTAAATATTTTACCTTATATTGTAGAGTTTATAGATAAAGAGAAGTCCCCGGCCTATACCAACTTAGTGAATATAATACTAGGAAGTACGGTAGATTTGGATAAGTACAAGATCCCTCTAGAATAGAACCTAATAGAAGTTAACAACTAGGAGTATTACTAGGAGGAATTCGGTAATATAGAGGAGAGAGGATAGGACGGAGTAATACTACTAGATTTACATTATAGAACGATAACTCGAGAGCTAGATTTTCTACTATCTAGCTAGGAGCTAGGCGGTAAGTTTATTCGGCCGAAATACCAGATTTCGACTAGTATAGGAGTAAATACCCTTTATAAGCGAAAAGCTAATAAAGTAAAGCTAGTAAGTATACTACTTTCTAATAGTTCTGCCCCTAAAGAATAGCCTAACTAGTAGGAGAGGTACCTACTAGAATATCACTCGAGTCTATTCCCCGACAGAAGTACGAGATTCGATAGCTATCTACGCCCCCGGATTACAAGTTTCCCCCGTAGTACGAGACTAACCCCGGAGCGAGAAGAGACGTTAATCCTAGGCAAGGACCTATAGCCTAAAGAGAAGGAGCTACTAAAGGAGCTGCTACTAAAGAGAGAGGGAGCACTAGCGTAGTCTTAGGAGTATATCGGCCGTATTTATAATAAGATATATAGTCTACAAAAGATCCGGACTATCAAGTATTAAGCCTAGCAATATCCGGGATTTCAGGTACCACGGGTACTAACTCCTACGATTATTAGAATACTTAAGGATTGTCAGCAGAAGGGCTCGATAGAACCTAGCTATAGGCTATATCGGAATCCTTAGTTCCTAATAAAGAAAAAGGCACTAGGCCAATATCGTTTAGTTATCGCTACGATAAAACTAAACTTAGTAATAATCCAGAATATAAACCTACCTCTAAATATAAATAAATTTGTAGAAGACTTTTCGGGAATAAAGATTTGCTCGATAGTAGATTTATTCTCTAGCTATAGTCAGATCTCTCTAGCTAAAGACTATCAAGATATAATAGTAATTATAATACTACTAGGCCTACTTCGGATAACCACTATCCTACAAAGAGGTACAAATTCTATAGCCTAATATCAGCGAATTATATAGTTTATTCTAGCCGATAAGTATAGAGAGAGAGCGAAGGTATTCTTAGATAACTTTAGAATCAAAGGACTAAAGACTATATATAATAATAAGATCGTCTTTCCTAGAGTCTATTAATATATTCTAGAGTATCTAAAGAACCTAGATAAGACACTATATCTTCTAAAGCTTACCGGAATAAGTATTTCTATAGAGAAATCTTAGTTTGTAATATAGGGTATAGCTATAGTAGGCTAGATTTATAATAGAGATAGGCGTCGACCGGACAAAGTAAAGATAGCGAAGATTATCGAGTAGCCTACTCTAATATCAGTCTTTAAAGTATACTTATTTATAGGGCTCATAGTATACTTCTAGGTTATAATCTAGGGCTTTGCCTAAATAGCCTCCCCTATATACCGCCTTTTGAAATTAGGAGTATACTTTAAGTAGTATAATAACTACTAAAAAGCCTTTACCTAGCTAAAAAGTATTTTATTAACCTTTCCCTATATACTACCAATTAACTATAACTTTATACTATTAGAGATCGTGATCGCAGTAGATATATTATTAAAGGGATAGGGAGCAGTATTAATATAGGTATAAGATAAGGTTCAGAAGCTAGCAAAATATAAATCTAGGACCTAGTTAGAAATAGAGTAGTAGTATAATACTAGTAAGTATAAATACCGAGGAGTACTAAAAGCACTAAAAAAGTTTCGATACTAGGTTTATAGAGTCTACTTTACCCTAGAGATTGATACTAAAACCTTAGTATTGTAGTTAAATCGATTTATAACAGATTTGCCTAGAGCCTTAGTTACTAGCTAGATCGTATAGATTAGACTATTCGACTTTAATATAAAGTATATCCCTAGATAGTTCTATAAAGCCGCTAACAGCCTATCAAGACACCCTCTTATTATAGAGGAGCTAGAAGAAGAAGAGCGAGAGAAAGATATAGATAATTTTATTTCTACAGAAATTAGTATATTAATAGTAATATTAAACCCAATAGGGGTATCTACTACTAATAACCTAGAGATAATACCGAGTATTAAGTAGGATCGGGATTAAGGTAATATAGAGACTCTATACGTCCTAGGCCCTAAGTACTCTACTAAATCAGAAGAGATCGCTAAATAGTATATAATATTCTACTATCTACTAGGGATACTAATCCACCGCTATAATCAATTTAAGAGATACACTACAAACTTTATCGTATAAAGAGAGTATCTATTCTATTATAGGAAGGGAAACAATATACTATTAAGATAGGTTCTAGACTCTCTAGATAATAAGAAGAGAGTAATTATCGCTAGTCACAATAACTTAGGCTATAAAGGGAGAGAAGCAATATACTCGCTTCTAAAGCTATAATACTAGTAGGATAGAATATATACCTAGATCGCTAAATACGTTCGATACTACCTATCCTACTAGTTCTATAAACCTAGTAGGCTAGAGGAGCTAATAGTACTGAATCGAGTACAATATATTTAGGATATCGTTTTTATTAATACCTCCCCGCTACCTAACGAGAATAGGTACTATAGTATAGCTTAAGTAAGAGAAGGATTAAGCGGATAGCTAGAAACGAAGCCTTTAAAAGCGAAGCCTATCAGTAGGATACTTATAGACTAGATCTAGTCGGATATAATCTATTATTATAGATTTCTAACTAGGATCGTAATAGACAAAGGCCTAGAGTTCTAGGGCGAGATCTAGAAGATACTCGAATCGAAAGGGATTAAGAGAGTCATAATTTCCCTATATAACCCTAGGTCAAATAGTACAATTAAGCGAAGTATAAGAATATTTAAAGACGTTTTATCGAAAATAATCTTTAGTTATTCGGCCGAGAATGCTACTACTATTACTATTTCTACTATAAAGCCTACCCTAGGTCCTAATCTACTATTGTCCTTATAGTATAGAAGAGTAAAGCGTACCCTAGCGACTATCCTACCTTTATAGAGGGAGTACTTCTATACAATCTTGCTAGCAGATAGGATAACTATCAATACGATAATAGGTATAACCCTATACCGATTCCTCTTTAGCTAAGATACAATTTTGCCTATAGAAATAGAGGTTCTAATATAGAGTACCCTACCTTAGGAGACTATTACTACAAAGAAAGACTTAATTGGGCTTTATACTAGGTAGATTTTACAGCGAGACGAGGATATCTAAGAAGTGATTTATAGATTCTCTTATATAAGAGATAACAATAAGTCCTACTATAACAGGAGAAAGCGCCTTCGAACTAACCCTCTAGAAGAAGAGAGCCTAGTCCTACTATATAATACCTAGAGATAGGATAACCGTACCTCTAAGTAGAAGCTATAATATCGGTAGTCTAGTCCTTATAAGATCCGATTAGCCCTTAGTAATAGAGCTTATACTCTTAAAGAGCTAGATAGAACTACTATTTTCTATAAGTTCTCTTTAGGTACCGGCCTTCGGTATAGTATAGTGAATAGGGATCGCCTAAAGAGGTTCTGGCTATATTGGGATATAGCTATATACTAAGAGTCTTTTCCGCTAAATAATATACCCTTTGACTAGGACTCCGAGGATGATAGAAGTGTTGATACTAGTAATAGTAGAGATATTAGGAGTATTAAAGAAACCTAGGCCTAATAAGTTTTTTTATACCTTTACTAATTGATATTTTGTGCTTTTTTATATACTTTTTTTTTTAACTTTTTTAACTAATACTATACTTTTTTGACTGATACTATACCTATTTTACGGCTTATTTATTAGGGCTAATTGGGCTTTAATATTTAATAGTAAATATATTTAATTTTAGTATTAAAAGTTAACTTCGATATTAAGATATATTTTTGATAGGTATTTTTGATCTTAATATATAATAGTTTATAGGGTTTAAGCCTAATTTCGATTATATAGGCTAAAGATTATATATAATTCGCCTTGCCTATATACTAAGTTTTGCCGAGGACAATAAAAATTTCTCGAGTAGGATAGGGGACTATATTAAGAAAAAGCTAAGAAAGACTTTAGGTAAGGAGCACTATAATAAGGATGGTTTAGCCTAGAGATATATTAGATACCTTTAGCTAGCGGTAAGTAGCCCGAATCGAGTAGAGGCTAAGGCTCTATATTTCTACCGGTAAGATCTATATAGGAAACCGGTTAAGGCGGTCTATATACTTAGTATTATAGGTAGTACCTCGGGTACCCTCTCTAACAATTTCGAATACCCTCCGCTGGAAGCTTATAATAGCCCTATACTAGTTATAAACCCTATCTTTAGTATTTGTAGACTTATACTTCAAAAACAAGAAGGTCGTAAAGACTTCTAGACTACTATCTAGTTTAATCTCTACCGGAAGAGGTTAATAGTATAGTAGCTAGTTCCTATAGTAAATATAGCGAGAGTGCTAGCCTAAAGAGAAGGGGTTAGTAAGTAAGCGACTAAAAAGAAAGGCTAAGTATCCGAAGTCTATACTAGGTAGCTAAAGTAGATACTATATTTGTAGATATAATTTCGTATAAGATACCGGAAGGAAGAGTAGAGTCTTCTAAGTTTATCTCTAAGCTCGGTAAGAAGAGAGGAAGGAAGTAGCTAAGTTAGAATAAAGATATTAGAAAGTAAGTTAGTAGGATTATAAGATCCCTATATTAGGTTTAACTAGGCGACTAAGGTAAAGAGCTTATAAAAATATCCCTCGATACCTATAGGGACCTAATAAAAAAAGACGCGAGTTAGTGTCTTAAATATAAAAAAGAGGGAAGTAGGGAGGATTATCTTACTTACTTATATATACTTCTAGTCTAATAGCAATATTAGTACTTATTTGATTCGCCTAAGTCCTAAATATAACAAAAGGCAAAACAAGGTCCAAAGCTATACTAGGATCCGGCGCGGATCTAGTCGATAATACTAATATAGATATAGGTTAGGCAGACTATAATCTAGGATACTATGAAAGAGAGCTAGGGATAGAGGAGCTACCTATCGACGGGATAGGAAATAGCCTACTAATTAGGTATACTATAGACTCTAAGATAAAAGAAATAAGTTAGTTAGAGGCGTAGTTAGGCGGATAAAAGACAAAGAAACCCGCGGGTAGGTATAGAGGGGTAAAAGAGACCGGAGAAGAGTAGGGGACTCTATAGGTCTTGTGATAGAGTATGCTGGAAGCGAGGTAAAAAAGATGCTTAGCGAATAAAAGAGATACTTAAGCCAAATAAATAAAAGAGAGGCTTAGAAAAGAAGGTATTAAGTTAGTGAATAAAATCTCTAATAGAATAATACTTTATTATCCTAAAAGACTTACTTTTTTTCGGCTAAAGAGCTATATTTCAGGATAAAAGAAAGACTCTTTTATACTCTATATCTCTAAAAGAAGAAGCCTACTTACTAAAAGGACTACTCTCTAAAAGGATAATACTTTGTTATCCTAGTAGATAGGTTCTTTTCGGCCGAAAAGAACTTATTATAAGCCTAGATTTATAAGCCTAGATTTAAAATAGGATAGCGGTTTAAAAGCTATAAGGACGGCTACTCTTAAAGTCGACTCTAAGACCCCAAAATAACTATACTTTTTCCTTGAAATACCTCGAAAAAGCTAGCCACCCTATTAATAATAGCCGATTCTAGCTCTACGTCTAGTCTAAGTCCTAATAATACTACTACCCTAGCCTCGATCGAAGCTATTTATACCCGGCCTTTAGGAGTTTCGGACCTAACTTTCTAGGAAATTAGGCAAGCTATTAAAAGCCACCCTATAGAAGAAAGGTACTACCTTTAGCTAGAGATAGGAGAGTATCTCCTAAACCTTAGGAACGAAAATACTAATACAATATCACAATAGTACAACTATATAGTCCAAAGTAAGGACTAGAAGAGAGAGTAGGATAAAGAGGGCTTTCGCTAGGAATAGAAGCGAGCTAGGCAAGTCTATAATAAGTATCAGTAGAACCTATCCTATATTAGGATAGAGTACAAGAGAGTAGTGTCCTAATAGGGGATTAGCGATATAGATAGCCTATTCTCCCGGGTATATACTAAGACAATAGTAGAGTAGGTTTATAAACTCCTTGCCTACAATACTACCTTCGACTAAGTAAGGAGAGTAACTAATTATAAGCTAGTCTAAAGACTTAGGAGAGTAGGAAAGAGGCACCACTAGGCCAAGTATATAATATAAAGCGATCTTATAAATACTACTAGGTTTATATATTGTAGTGGGGAGATAGGCTCCCCACTACCACCAGTGCTCCTGTTTGCCTTGTGTTGTTTTATGTTGTTCATAAGTTATGTAAGCAAGCATTGTGATTTTGAGGTTACAAGTAGCAGATAGATATAGATTGAGAAGAGACACTCCTATACCTCTCAGAATTCACTTCTTAGACAGTACTCTAGGACCCTTTTTGTATGTAAGATTAAGTATAAAGCCTAATTATGAGTGCTGAATCGACCTGTATGCTAGAGAGCATACAGCCTTGAGCGTTCCCCTCTTTATATGGTGACCGACGTAGGGAGTGCTTAGGGTGGCTGAATACGCAATGTATTAGGCTGATTCTCAACCTACGCTATAAGGGAATTGTGAGATTTGAGAGAGGAGAGGTGTTTACGGACGAGATAGAAGTGCGGATATGATTTGACCCCGAGAGACGCTCCGAAGACCGGACAAAGAGAGAACAAGTATTAGTAGCCCCTAAGTACATCGAATAAAGTTATTATCTTAGGAATAGCCTATGATTGGTGTAGATCTTGGTAAGTATAGGAGAGGAATAATAGCTTTCTTTTATAACAAGTATATTTAGCTAGTAAGAGGCTTGCTAGCTGACCAACTGACAGATCTGGCCGAGTTGCGCGCCCTAGCGTATATAAGATATAGAGAATTAGCGATTTCGGTAGAAAAGATCTAGCCGGGAATCGGATTCCTCTAGAGAAGCACGCTAAGAGAGTATTTATTATTAACGATAGTAAGGTTTTAGTAAAGAAGAGATATATAACTAACTAAGGAAGTATAGAGTGAGAAAGAAGGATCTATAGAAGGATCTTTATTGTTCGAAAAAGAAGCTTATCACCTATCTCTATCGCTTTCGGAAGTTACTACTGAGTGTGGTAATAAGGCTCGGTTTGATTTTGTTGATTCTGCTGATTCTGTTGATCCTATTGATTTCGCTAATTTAGCTAATTCTGTTAATCCTATTAATTCCGCTAATTCTGCTAATTCTATTATTCCCGTTAATTCTACTGATTCTATTAATTCTAAGAAGAAAAGTATTATAAAGATATCCGATAAGACTCCTCCGCCTAGCTAGGACCTATATCTCCGAGCCCTCCTCTAAGTAGATCTAGGAACCCCCGGTCCTTCTATAGGAAGAGCTCTGTCTCTTTTTGAAGGGTACTGAGAGCCGGAGTATTAATACTTAGAGTCTAAGTCCTTGATACCGAGAGAGCCTCGTCTCGAAGCCCCTTAGGTCCCTCCTCCGCTAACAATCGAGGCCTTATAAGCAATCTATCTAGCCTACTCTCCTATAATCAGGCTAGACTATAGGCCTACCTAGTATAAGCTAGGTATTAAGCGAGGTACCGAGTAACCTATACTTCCTCTGACTGTATAGTGTTCTTAGATAGTTCTGTGGGTACCTAGTACTCTCTACTAGGCGCTAATACTAGATCTAGGCACCCTAGGTACCCTATTCTTTAATAGAAAAGATACAACTAAGGCCCTCGAGAACTTTGAGAAGCTTTATAAGAGATATAGAATCGTAGACTTAGTATCACTCTGCAAGTTATTCCCAGATTACTGCGAAAAGAATATTCGCTGGTAGGCAAAGACTAACTAGGTATATCTCGCCCTAAACTAGGAGCAGTTTAAATATAAGATCTATAAGGACTTTAAGAAGTAAGATAGTAAGTATTAGAGATTCTCACAGTCCTTACTAATAGATTTAGTATATTAGCCCTATAAAACCGATATAGAGCTAAGGTAGTATATCTCGCAGTTTACAATGATTGCTTATATACTGCTTAAGAAAGGGATGATTTTGGAGTGGTAGTACTACAAATGGCTGCTTTCTAGGCTACCTAGCTAGCTTAGAGAGAAGGTAATTAGAAAGGAGAGAATTAGCTTCGAGGAGTCTTTGGCTATAGGGCCTATTCGATTTAGCTGGGTTATAAAGGCAATCAATAAGGCCCTTACTAACTAGAGACTTTATAACAAAGCTATAAAAGCGGTTATTTAAGCTACCTACTAGTAGTAGATATAGGCTTACCTCTAGGAGTACCTTTGTAACATACTAGCTCCTCCCTAAGAGTACCCTTATAGAGTTAAAGATATATATTAGTAGAAAGGTTTTTTAGCCGAAAAACCACTAGCCAATTATATTTTAGGAAATTAGTAGGGGTTATAAAGTGTACTCCGCCCTATAGCCTTTGATATTAAGAAGGCTTTCGAGAAAATAGACTAAAAGTTTAACTTGATAAGTCTGGAGGTTAATAGTTTAAAAGTACTAATAAGCTAGTAGGGTATACCTTTAGCAGCTAGGAGACCTATACCAAGACTATATATAAGTAATCCTCCCTAGTCCTAGCCGTATCTATAAGTGTATCCTTAAGTTAACCAGGACTGTTACTACTACAGAGGAGAAGGCTATTTCGTAAATCCTTAGGTATATAGGGACCTTAAGGAGGACCTTGCCTCAGGAAAGGTGTATTATAATAGCCTAACCCTATATATAGGGCCCTAAGGAGAAGAAGGACTAAGGCTTACAAGATATAGAGGGAGACCTTTTAAAGAGTTCCTGCTAATCTAGTTAGCGAACTAGCGTGGCTAAAGCTAGGCCTAAGTAAGCTAACTGTAGCTATTTACAGAGGAGAGCAATTAGTATTAGGCGTTAGGCTCTATGGTCTAGTTAAACTACTTAGCAACTTACCTAGGTGTTACGCCTAAGCTAAACAAAGAGATTGATAATAATAATGAAATCTCCTAGATTGATAAGATTAATGCTAGGGTATATACCTTAAATACCTAGGTATCCTAAGATGCTGTAAGAAAATGTTGCTGAGAAAATAGGGTAGTAATAACTCGCTCCTACGAAGTAGGTAGGTTCGAGCTATTATCCTAATAAGCTAGGGTTGAAGAAGTTCTTGATAAAGAAGTAATGATAGATAGCCCTCTTACTGTTAGGGAAAGTGAAGCTATCAGTACCTAAGATAAAGGAAAGGCCCTAGTAGTAAGAAGGCAAGCTTCTTGTACTTAGTTGATCTTGTTAGATATAGAGCTAGAAGAGGATATTGTGATTCTGAGAAGATCGCATGATTTTATTAGCTTGGGGTTCCAACTAACTAAATACTATATAGTACGGTTGCGTATAATACATATTAGTGCAGAATGGTCCCGCACGGGTACGTGCGGTAGCCCAAAGGCACCTTTAGTGCAGTTTATGTAAAGAAAGGGGCTCCTGGGATCACATCCTCCCCCACTAAGCGGAAATCGGTCCTCCGTTTCCCGAAGTTCTCACGTGAGTGAATCCAAGGTCCCAGGAGTGCATTTTCAGCGAGTGTAGCGCACAATCGAGTCCGTACGGAATAGTACGGATGTGCAAAAGTAAAAACAAAGGAAATCGTTTAGTGAAGCTTCCAAGAACAGCTTCATAAGGGTCCTCGAAGCTCTTTTTGTCTTCGTAAGATCTCGTTTCGGGTGTGACAGGGTTGAAACAGGTGGCGAAGTGACAGAGGTAGTTCGTCAAGAGAGAACTGAGAGGTGTGACGACCAAGGGTGGACACGAAAAGGCCCTTTAAGGTGCGAAATTGGCCAGTTTGGGTCTTCGAGTTGTCGTCCAAACTCTCACTTCTGGGGGCATAATTGAGAGCAGGTCCCCAGGGTTTGTTTCTTCGCCTCTCTTCCTTTCTCACCACTCCTTCTCATCACCTTTCTTACCCTTTTTCATCAATATCATCAAGCTTGGAACCGGGAACGTCCTTTTCTATCATTGACAAGGTATGAATACCTTCATAAAGGTCTGTATGGTCCTGAACTGAGGCTGACTTCTTCGTGTTGTGCAGTGTCGCGATGGCGCGAGGTAAATCCGCCCGTTCTCCCCTTGGTGATGACTTGGCCGGGATCGTGCGAGGTCTCATGACGACTGGCGCTCCCCCTGCGACTCGGTATGAATTCTCTTCGGGCGTTCTGACACAAGTCGTAGATGATGACGAGGCCGATGAGGTCTCTGCGGGTGAAGGACCGGCTGTTCTGTCTTCCGTTCCTGTCCCTATGGCTCCGGCCGGGCCTGTCTCTCCCCCAGCTGCCAGCCAGCATGGTGGTTCTGACAGTTGGTCCCATGTGCTTGTGACTCCTGCGGATGCAGCAACCCGCGCCAGCACTCAGGTTGACACTGGTGAGTGTCGTTTTTGTCCTTGTTGGATCCGTACGGGGCTAACTGTGTTCGTGTGTTAGGAAACGGCCTTGATGCCACTGGTTTTCCTATCTTGACTCGGCTCTCGGGGAGCGTGACTGATCAGTTGTGGTCCCGTATTGATCCTCAACGGGATGCAGCGGATTGGCGTCCTAATAGGACTCCTCGTGTCTCTTCGCTCGTGAACATTCGTGCGACATTGGGTCAGTTCGTCGGTCATGAGGCGCCTGATGGTGAGGCCTGTGATCCCTGCCGTAAGGGAAATGGTCCGTTCAACTCTTGTCGGGTCGTTTTCCTCGACGGAGCGGGTTTCCAATGGTCGCTGGCGTGCGCGTGCTGCCAGTATTCGGGTGCTGCCAACAAGTGTACTCTCCGTGAGTGTCCCTTCGGGCCTGTATATGCTGGTTGTCGTTGCTAACGGGTGTAGGTGCCTTAGGTGAGGCTTCCCAAACTCCCCGCTGGGTGTTCGACCTTGTGCGTCGCTTCCAGCCGGGTAGTCTTCTCCTCAAGGAGCCCAGTTTGTCCCGTTTTGGGGCCGCACGGAAGTCTGCGAAGAAGGGCAAGGCCGTTGTTAGCGCCGAGGTCCCGTCCCCTGTTACTCCCACAACCCCGCTGAAGGGAAAGGATCGTGGTAAGGCTGGTGAGATCTCTGGGACTCCGATCAGGGGCGCAACGAAGCGTTCGGCTGATGATGCTTCCGTGGCGAAGGGTGCGACTTCCTTTAAGAAGAAGAAGAAGACGAAGGATACTCCTGAGCCTCCTATTCGTGTGGACGCTAAGCCCCGTGTTGGTCCAGTCTATGATTCCGAGATGTACCAAACACCTCTGGACTGGCCGATGATTTACCGGCGTGCGGATGAGGATTGGTTCATGGACGTTTTCGAGCGGCTCCGTGACGTGCGTATTCGGGTCCAACATGACTATGAGGTGATGCGTGACAATGCGATTGCCAAGGGCTGGTGGACGAAGGAGGATTGCACGACTGAGGAGGAAGAGGAGGGGTCTGTCGATGGCAGTTCGGATTCGGATGACCTTCTTTACCAAGGAAAGTAAGGGTTTCGATCTTGTGCGGACCTTTTCGGTCCCTTTTCTGGGCTCTCGGCCCTTCAATGCTGTGAATTAGTTTCTTTTAGGCCCTTGCGCCTGTTCGTTCGCGTTCGAGCGATGTCTTTTGAGCCTTTGCCCCTTCTGGGCGGCTCCTTCTGCTACGTTGTGGCAGGAAATGCGATTCTGTTCTTCCAATCTTAGCTTTGTGTGGCTGTAAGCTTCTGGATTTCTCTTGACGGGGGTGGAATAACGACTGCGAATGGGCGTGGTGATCGGGCTGAGCCCTGTTTAGGCTCTTGATGAGCGTCCTCTGCCGATTCATATCCTTCGGACTCGTGCGGTTGTGAGTCCTCTGATTCGTAGTCATTTGCTTCCGAGTCCCACTCGTCGGCACCGGGCGGGCCCTGCTCGGGTGCCTCGTTGACGGTTTCTCTCTTCCGTCTCTTGCGCGCGGCTGCTCGTGTCTTCGCAATGACGCGTTCAGCCATAACTTCCTCCCCCAAGAATTCTGTACGGGCTCCTGAACGCCTGAATTCTTGCCATTCTTCCCGTGTAAACGTGGAGAGGTCCGCGTATGTCGGCGGAGGGGGCTCGACCTCATCGAGGATTTTGCGTAGTTCTTCCGGGCGGCCAATTTTCTGTCCTGCTTTCCGCAAAGCTGATCGGCCAGCCGGCGAGGCCCACAAGCTGGGATCCTCGCCGACGTTTGCGTCCGTAAGTCTCGCACCGTTGATGAGGTTTCGTAGAACACGCCCGCTCGGTTCTGCAAGGGCGTATGTACCGAGCGGATGACTCTGTACGACCTTATACGGGCCGAACCACGTGCTCTCGAACTTCTTTTTCGATTCGTTTCGTACCAGGACCCAGTCATCTGGCTTGAAGCTTGTCCTCGTGACCGTTGAGTCCCGAATCTTCTGTTTTTTGACTGCGTGGACCAACAGGAGCTCGTTCGCCTTCGAACGGGCGTCTGCGAGCTGTTGGATCTGTTCATCTCTATCCGTTTTCGCTTGGTCCGCTGCTAGACTATCTTCGTCCGTGACGATACGGGGCTGCACGCCGTAGACCAGGAAATACGGGCTCTTCCTCGTGACGGTGTGTTCCCGTACACGGGCAGCGAAGAGTGCTTTCGTGAGGTATTCGTCCCACAACCTTGTGGGTTTGCCCATAAGGTACTTTGTGAGCATACGACCGATCAATCCGTTGAAATTTTCCACTTTCCCGTTCGTACGGGGGTGGTACGGAGTGGTAGTCCTATGGCGAGCTCTGAGTAGGCCCACAAAATGCCGTACGGCTCCTGATAGGAGGTTTGGGCCATTGTCGGAGATCAATTCGTTGAACGCTCCGTAATGTGCGTAAATATCGCGGAACAAGAATTCCGCGAGGGTTTCCTCGGTGGCGTCCGGGACTGCTCGTGCGACCGGCCAGCCTGTTGCGTAGTCGATCGCTGTGATAATCCACCGGTTTCCGTTTGGCGTGGCTGGGAGGGCGCCAATGAGGTCGATCCCCCACCGTTCAAACGGGCGGATGTTGCTCGTTACCATATGCTGAGCTGCCTCTCTCTCGAGGCTCTTGCGGGATCCTTGTGATACCTGGCAGTTTGGGCAGTCTCGCACAGATTCTTCCATATCTGTGCGGATTGATGGCCACCATCCTCGGGATCGAATGATGCCGTTGAGGCCCGGGAAGCCAAGGTGTCCAAACTCGTGGTGAGTCTTCTGGAGCAATTCGGTCCGAAATGGTGCTTCCAGGTATGGAGATACAACCCCATCTTCGTGTGTAAAGATAAGTTGTCGATTTTCATCTGGGGACGCCCGTGTGAACGTGTACGTGCTTTGGAAACTGAGTCGGTCGGCGTATTTCTTCACGGCCTTTTTGGTGATGTTGTCGTCCGGTTCCGTGCCGTTCTCCAGGAATTGGATCGTGGCCGCCAGCCACTTTTCCTCAGAGATTCCTTGGACCATTGTCACAGTTGCGAGGTAACCATCCCCTATAGGCCGTTCGAGGCTTATATTCGCAGGGGTGGTTCCGATCAGGTCCGGGCGGCGACTGATTGCATCCGCCACAATGTTTTCTGAGCCCTTGCGGTATCGGATGGACAGCCGGTATTGCTGAAACTCGGCGACCCATCGCGCAAGGCGCTTGCTGTACTCTCTCGTGGTGTTTAAGTACTGTAAGCACGCACTGTCGGTGATGACAATGGTCTCGAAACGGTCTCCGTCGATGTATCTATCCCACGTACGGATTGCTTCCTTAATGGCCAGGAGCTCCTTCTCGTGTACGGGGTAGTTCAGCTCCGCGCCATGGAGTTTGCGACCATCGTATGCAACTGGGTGTAACTTTCCGTCGTCATCTTCTTGCATAAGGACCATACCGAGGGCCCATTCGGAGGCGTCGGTCTCAATGACGTATGGTTTGTTCCGGTCGGGTTGTTTCAAAACTGGTGCGGAGGCGAGGAGGTCTTTGACCTTCCGAAAGGCGCTCTCGCAGGCCTCTGTCCATATGATTGGTCGGAAACGTTGTTTTCGGAGAGTACTATCGCTTTCTTTCAGGAGTTCGTGGAGCGGTACGCAGACTTTCGAGAAATCGTGGATGAATCTGCGGTAGTAGGTGGCTAGCCCCAGAAACTGGCGTACGTCGTGGACAGTTTTGGGCCGTGGCCACCCCTGGACGGCTTCGATTTTGGCGGGGAGGGGCCGTATACTCCCGTTCCCGACGATATGACCGCAGAATTCCAATTCATCAGTTGCGAACGTACATTTCGTGGGTGATGCGTATAATTCTTGTTCCTTCAAGAGTGCGAGGACTTCCTCAATGTGCTTTCCGTGCTCTTCGAGTGATTCGGAGAAGATCAGGATATCATCGAGGTAGACCACGACATTACGGCCTAGCAAGGGGCGCAATGTATTGTTCACGATCGATTGGAAGGTTGCGGGAGCGTTGCATAGCCCGAACGGCATTGCAAGCCACTCATACTTGCCCCAGATAGTGTTGAACGCGGTTTTTTCGACGGAGCCCTCCCCCATCCGGATCTGCCAGTATCCGGCCGTAAGGTCAATCTTCGAAAGGAACCGCGCGTTCCCGACGATGTCTAAGAGTTCTTGAATTCTTAGGAGGGGGTATCCATTCTTTCCCGTCAGGCTGTTCAGGGCTCGGTAATCGATGCACATACGCCACTTCCCATGGGGTTTCCGTACAAATACCACTGGGAAGCCCCATGCGCTGTTGGATTGGCGGATCAGGCCCTTCCGGACGAGTTCCTCGACTTGTCGGGCTTGTTCGTCGAGCTTTTCGGCGGAGAGTCCGTAGGCATTGATGTTGACGGGTTTGTGCGCTCCCGTATCGATCTCATGCGCTACGTTGCGTTCTGGGGGAAGTGCTGTTGGTAGTTCCGCTCGAAATAGATCCTTGTACTTCGTGAGGATCTGTTGAATTTGAGGGTCGTCGTGCCTAGGTGGCCCTGGTTCTTCCTGTCCGGATCCGTCCACTGTTGGCCGGACTGTGAAGAGGTAGGCTTCGCTCTGTTTCTTGCGCAAGATCCGGCGTACTTGCCGTGCCGAGATCAAGTTGGCATGTGCGCTTCCTCGCGTGACTATGCGAGAATTGTTCGTGGGGTGGATGGTGCACAGTCGGTGGTTATGGTCTGTGAGAGTCATAACGGACGTGCGCCAGTCAATTTGCGGATTCTCAGCTTGAAGGAAGTCACGACCGAGGATTATATCGTATTCCGTCGGGAGGATCCAGGCTCTGATCCTTCCCGCCCAGTCGCCGATTTTGACTAGGAGGGATACGAAACCATCCGTTTCTAGCCGCTCGCCGTTTGCGATAGTGACTAGTAAGGGTATCTTAGGTTTCCGAACTTGTACCCGTCTGTCGAGCCTCTGGAGGGTATGTGGTGAGACAAAGGTGTTGCTTGCGCCGCTGTCGAGGAGCATACGGACATGCACGGGGTCACTGTTTCCCGTGTGAATCTTTCCTCGATAGAACGTTAATGAGTCGTTCAATACGTTCAGGGAGGCTGACAGATGTGCGGGTTCCCTCCGCCTTCGATCTTGCGGAGAGGGCTCTGGCCGAGTGGTTGCGGGCGCGTTCGTAGAGTGACAGGGGTCGAGGACGTCATCTACCTCGAAATCTGGCATCTCGGGAGCCTCTTGAAGGCGGCCGACGAGGGCTTCCACGTCGTGCGGCCGCACTAGTTTTTTGATTGGTGCCGGGATTGTTCGAACGCGGCCTTTTGCTTCTGTTTTGTCTCTCCCGTTTTTGGTTTTCGGCAAGCGCGAGCGAGGTGGCCCCGTTTCCCACAGTTATGGCAATCGCGGGTTTCTTTTGGGCCCATAAAGGGCCGTGGGGGTCGTTTCTCTATCACATTGATGGTAGTGTCGACATCCATAGCGTCAGGGTGTCGTGCCGACGGCCCTTCGTGTTTCCGGGCGATCGCCCGTCCTTGTTCGTATTGAGCGAAACGGAAGATAACGTCTTTGATCGTCTTAGGTTGATCTCTTTCCTCGGCCCACTTAGCACGGTAGGTGGCTTTCGTGCCCGTGACAAAGCGTTGGATAAGCATCGGGTCCGGAATGTCCCAGTCAAGGTCGGAGATGACCTGTTGGAGGTTGGCGGCGTACTCCTGGATTGACTGGTTGCCCTGCTTAAGCGTTTCGTAGCGTTCGTAGAGTTTCTCAGTGGAGAGGTGCTCTGCGAATTCCCACTCGAGCCATTCCTTGAAGGCTGTCCATGTAGGGAAGTTCTCGGTCCCGAGTAGGTTGTGATGCTTCTCGCGTTGTTCCAACCGCTGCCGGGCGGTCTTCACGAGCTTCCCCGAGGCGTGTAGTACCTTCGCTTCGTCGGGGGAGTTGTGTCCTGTGAGCTTTGATAGCTCCGAGAAGTACCGATCACAATCGCGCGTCCACTTGCGGGCGGCGTCGTTGAGGATTGTGCCATCGTAGCTAGCGATAGCTCGGAGGTCGTTCAGGAAACGCTTGCGGGTGTCCTTATCCATGGCTTGGAAACTGCCGGACACCGCCGTTTGGGGCTGGGCAGGTGTTTCCTGGAGGGTTCTCTCCTCGCTGGCGGTTGCGGCTAGGGCCGCTGCGAGTCGTGCCGACTCGGTTCGTTCCGCCTGGAGGGCCTGAACTCTGGTGGCAGCCCGTTCGACTAAGGGGTTGACCTGCTGGGGATCCATGTTGGAGTACATGTGGAGGAAGATGTTCCGTTCTTCCACGTCCAGGAGGTCGAGGGCCGTGTTAACCTCTGCCGGGAGGTTAGCCCTAAATTGGGCCTCGGCCGATCCGTGAGTGGTCTGTTCGGACATGATTGGGTTCAGGCGGGTTTGATTTTTCTTAGAGGAAGTGGTTTTGATCGTGTTTTTTTTCCTCTTGTTGGGTCAGGAGGCTGTTATTGCTTTTATAACAGCGCCTGGATGCGGATCCTGCCAGGTAGTCCGGTATCGGCGGCCGCCCGGGAGCGTGTTGAGCCGGGCAGGCCTTTACGGGACCGCTTGTCTTTGGGTGGGTCCCGTGTAGCCGGGCTCTGTTGCCTTTCTCTTCTGATAAGCGGTCTAGGGGGACGGCTGAGTCCCGTCGGGTTCCGAATCCCCCTTTTCCATCCCGTGTCTCGGATGATCTTCGCCCCGTTGGGGTGGAGGACGTCCCCGCCCGCCCGTCTGCGGATGAACTTGCGAGTCCGCAGAGTGACGGGAGGGTCGGCCGTTTTTCCGGCCGCCGCGGCGGCCGTATTTGTCCGCTTGGGGGGACAAGGAAGAAGGAAAGGGGTGTACGACGAGAAGGCTTCTTTTATACCTGGCATCGTAGGTCCGCTGGATCGTTGTCGGGATGGCATAAGAGAGGTTTGGTGCTATTCACGTCCGCGCGGGCGTATAATAGAGCCATCTTATGCCTCCCTAGGCCTATCGTGGGAGATAGCCTATACCGACATGCTACCAGATGTGATTCTGAGAAGATCGCATGATTTTATTAGCTTGGGGTTCCAACTAACTAAATACTATATAGTACGGTTGCGTATAATACATATTAGTGCAGAATGGTCCCGCACGGGTACGTGCGGTAGCCCAAAGGCACCTTTAGTGCAGTTTATGTAAAGAAAGGGGCTCCTGGGATCACAATATTAAGGGCTGCTTCTTAAGTATAAAGGTGGAGATTTCCCTAGAAGAAATGGCGAAGCTATCCTCGAGATTCCGCCATACCTTATTCATAGAGCTGAAGGAGCTATAGGAGCTATTGACTGCTAAGGCCTATTCTCTAGAAATAGTCTCCTACTGTAGTATTACTAGGCTAGGAATGCCTACTTATAGGATAAAGTCCTAGGTTTTTTAAGACGAATAGCGCTCTGAGCTAGTAGCCGTAGGACTTGGATCTCCTTATAATATATATTCCCTCGGCCTTCTGCAAACTGATGTAGTTATAAAAGAGTATATACTGGAGGCTATACTGGATACCAGATCGGTACTTGACGTAATCGGACTAGACCTCGCTAGTCGCCTAGGATTGCCTATTAAGAAGGACCCTTAGTTGTATATGGTGCTAGTAAATGGAGTAAAAGTTCGTTACTTAGGATATATCTAGAATATGCCTATTGCTATTAGGGATATTGTTATCTATATTAATGCCTTTATAATCCGCTACTATGGATTGATCTTGGGAAGGCCTTTTATAGAAGCCTTGATGATATAGTTGATATAGAAACTAGATGGTAGAGTAGAGTATATAATATATAACCTAGAGAGATTAAGAAGAGTCTACTTCTTGGTATATAAACCTGATAAGAAGAAGACTCTATAAGCTGTAGTACTTTGGCCTAATAATACTTTTAGGTAGCTTAAAACTAACAATTTTATTAACTAAATGCCTTTAAACTGACTAGTGAGGGCTTAATTCCTAGTAAGCCGCCTACTGTATATAATTATACAGAAGAATAGGAAAGAAAGGAAAGAGCTGTGATTAATGTTAACTTAATACTTTTGAATGTTTTACCTTGTATTATAGAGTTTATAGATAGAGAGAAGTCCCTAGCCCGTGCTAACTTAGTGAATATGATACTGGGGAGTACAGTGGATTTAGATAAGTGCGAGATCCCTCTAGAATAGAACCTAGTAGAAGTTGATAACTAGGAGTATTGCTGGGAGGAATTCGGCGATATAGAGGAGAGAGGATAGGATAGAGTGATACTACTAGATTTGTATTATAGGACGATAACTTGAGAGCTAGATTTTCTGCTGTCTAGCTAAGAGCTAGGCGGTAAGTTTATTCGGCCGAAATACTAGATTTTGACTGGTGTAGGAGTAAATACCCTTTATAAGCGAAAAGCTAATAAAGTGAAGCTAGTAAGTATACTGCTTTCTAATAGTTCTGCCCCTAAAGGATAGCCTGACTAGTAGGAGAGGTGTCTGCTAGAATATCACTTGAGTCTGTTCCCTGATAGAAGTATGAGATTCGATAGCTATCTACACCCCTGGATTGCGAGTTTCCCCTATAGTGTGAGGCTGATCTCGGAGCGAGAAGAGATATTAATCCTAGGTAAGGACCTATAGCCTAAAGAGAAGGAGCTACTAAAGGAGCTGCTATTAAAGAGAGAGGGAGTACTGGCGTGGTCTTAGGAGTATATCAGCCGCATTTATGATAAGGTATATAGTCCACAAAAGATCCGGACTATCGAGTATTAAGCCTAGTAATATCCGGGATTTTAGGTATTGTGGGCACTGACTCCTACGATTATTGGAATGCTTAAGGATTGTCAGTAGAAGGGCTCAATAGAACCTAGCTATAGGCCGTATCGGAATCCTTAGTTCCTAGTAAAGAAAAAGGCACTAGGCCAATATCATTTAGTTATCGCTATAATAAAACTGAACTTAGTAATAGTCCGGGATATAAACCTACCTCTAAATATAGATGAATTTGTAGAAGACTTTTCGGGAATGAAGGTTTATTTGATAGTAGATTTATTCTCTAGCTATAATTAGATCTCTCTGGCTAAGGACTGTCGAGATATAATAGCAATTATAATACCACTAGGCCTACTTTAGATAACCACTATCCTGTAAGGAGGTACGAATTCTGTGGCCCAATATCAGCGAATTGTGTAGTTTATTCTAGCTGATAAGTACGGAGAGAGAGCGAAGGTGTTCTTAGATGACTTTGGAATTAAAGGACTAAAGACTATATATAATAACAAGGTCGCCTTTCCTAGAGTCTGTCGATATATTCTAGAGTATCTAAAGAACCTAGATGAGACGCTATATCTTTTGGAGCTTACCAGAATAAGTATTTCCGCGGAGAAATCTCAGTTCGTGATATAGGGTATAGCTGTAGTAGGCTAGATTTATGACGGAGATAGGTATCGACCGGACAAAGTAAAGGTAGCGAAGATTATCGAGTGGCCTACTCTAATATTAGTCTTTAAAGTATACTCGTTTATAGGGCTTATAGTATACTTCTGGGTTATAATCTAGGGCTTCGCCTAAATAGCCTTCTTTATATACCGCCTTTTGAAATTAGGAGTATGCTTTAAGTAGTATAATGACCACTAAGAAGCCTTTACCTAGCTAAAAAGCGTTTTATCAACCTTTCCCTATATACTACTAATCGACTATGACTTTATGCTATTAGAGATCGTAATCACAATGGATATATCGTTAAAGGGATAGGGAGCGGTGTTGATATAGGTACAAGACAAGGTTCGGAAGCCGGTAAGATATAAATCTAGGACCTAGTCAGAAACAGAGTAGCAGTATAATGCTAGTAAGTGTAAGTACCGAGGAGTGCTAAAAGTACTAAAAAAGCTTTGATACTAGGTTTATAGAGTCTACTTTACCCTGGAGATTGATGTCAAAACCTTAGTATCGTAGTTAAATCGATCTGCGACGGATTTGCCTAGAGCTTTAGTTACTAGCTGGATCGCGTAGATTAGACTATTTGACTTTGATGTAAAGTATATCTCTAGGTAGTTCTATAGAGCCACTAATAGCCTATTGAGACGCCCCCCTACTATAGAGGAGCTAGAAGAAGAAGAGCGAGAGAAAGATATAGATAATTTTATTTCTGTAGAAATTAGCGTATTGATAGTGATGTTAAACCTAATAGGGGTATCTACTACTAATAACCTAGAGGTAATACCGAGTATCGAGCAGAATCGGGATTAAGGTAATATAGAGACTCTGTGTATCCTAGGCCCTAAGTACTCTGCCGAATTAGAAGAGATCGCTGAATAGTATATAATGTTCTACTGTCCGCTAGGGATGCTAATCCGCCGCTACAATCAATTTAAGAGGTACGCTACGAACTTTATTGTATAAGGAGAGTATCTGTTCTATCGCGGGAAGGGAAATAATATGCTATTAAGACGGGTTCTAGACTCTCTAGATAATAGGAAGAGAGTAATTATCGCTAGTCACAATAACTTGGGCTATAAAGGGAGAGAAGTAATATACTCGCTTCTGAAGCTATAATATTGGTAGGATAGAATATATACCTAGATCACTAAATACATTCAGTACTGCCTATCCTACTAGTTCTGTAAACCTAGTAGGCTAGAGGAGCCAATAGTGCCGAATTGAGTATAATATATTTAGGATGTCGTTTTTATTGATACCTCCTTACTACCTAACGAGAATAGGTACTGTGGTATAGCTTAAGTGAGAGAAGGATTAAGCGGATAGCTAGAAGCGAAGCCTTTAAAAGCGAAGCCTACCGGTAGGATACTTACGGACTAGATCTAGTTAGATATAATCTATTGTTATAGATTTCTAGCTAGGATTGTAATAGATAAAGGCCTAGAGTTCTAGGGCGAGATCTAGAAGATACTCGAATCGAAAGGGATTAAGAGAGTCGCAATTTCCCTATATAACCCTAGGTTAAACAGTACAATCAAGCGAAGTATAAGAATGTTTAAGGATACCTTATCGAAAATGATCTTTAGTTATTTAGCCGAGAATACTGCTATTACTACTGTTTCTACTACAGAGCCTACCCTAGATCCTAATCTGCTATCATCCTTGCGGTATAAGAGGGCAAAGTATACCCTAGCGACTACCCTACCTTTATAGAGAGAGTGTTTCTATACGATCTTACTAGTAGATAGGATGACTGTTAATACGATAATAGGTATAATCCTGTACCGATTCCTCTTCCGCTAAGATATAATTTTGTCTATAGAAATAGAGGTTCTAATATAGAGTACCCTGCCTTAGGAGACTATTACTACGAAAGAAGACTTAATTAGGCTTTATACTAGATAGATTTTATAGCGAGACGAGGATATCTAAGAAGCGATTTATAGATTCTCTTGTATAAGAGACAATAATAAGTCCTACTATAATAAGAGAAAGCGCCTTCGAACTAACCCTCTAGAAGAAGGGAGCCTAGTCCTACTGTACGATACCTAGAGACAGGATAACCGTATCTCCGAGTAGAAGCTACGATATCGGTAGTCCGGTCTTTATAGGATCCGATTAGCCCTCGGTAATAGAGCTTATACTTTTAAAGAGCTAGATAGAACTGCTATTTTCTATAAGTTCTCTTCGGGTACCGGCTTTCGGTATAGTGTAGTGAATAGGGATCGCCTAAAGAGGTTCTGGCTATATCGGGATATAGCTATATGCTAGGAGTCTTTTCCGCTAAATGACGTACCCTTTGACCAGGACTCCGAGGATAATAGAAGTGTCAATGCTAGTAATAGTAGAGATATTAGGAGTATTGAAGAAACCTAGGCCTAATAAGTTTTTTTATGCCTTCGCTGATTGATATTTCGTGCTTTTTTGTGTATCTTTTTTTTTTTTGACTTTTTTGATTAATGCTATGTTTTTTTTTTGACTAATACTGTGCTTTTTTGACTAATGCTATGCTTTTTTGACTGATACTATGCCTATTTTGCGGCTTATTTATTAGGGCTAATTGGGCTTTGATATTTAACAGTAAATATATTTAATTTTGGTGTTAAAAGTTGACTTCGATATTGAGATACATTTTTGATAGGCGTTTTTGATCTTAATATATAACAGTTTATAGGGTTTAAGCCTGATTTCGATTATGTGGGCTGAGGATTGTATATAATTCGCCTTATCTACATACTAAGTTTTACCGAGGACGATAAAAATTTCTTAAGTAGGGTAGGGGACTATGTTAAGAAAAAGCTAAGAAAGACTTCGGGCAAAGAATATTATAATAAGAATAGTTTAGCCCGGAGATATATTAGATACCTTTAGTTAGTAGCAAGCAGCCCGAATCGAGCGGAGGCTAAGGCTCTGTATTTCTACCGGTAAGATCTGTGTAGGAAACCGGTTAAGGCGGTCTATATACTTAGCATTATAGGCAGTACCTTAGACGCCCTCCCTAACAATTTCGAATACCCTTTACCGGAAGCTTATAACAGCCCTATACTAGTTATAAACCCTATCTTTAGTACCTATAGACTTATACTTCGAAAACGAGAAGGTTGTAAAGGCTTCTAGACTACTGTCTAGTTTAATCTCTGCCGGAAGAGGTTGACAGTGTAGTAGCCAATTCCTGTAGCAAGTACAGCGAGAGCGCTAGCCTAAAGAGAAGGGGTTAGCAAGTAAGCGACTAAGAAGAAAAGCTAAGTATCCGAAGTCTATACTAGGTAGCTGAAGTGGATACTATGTTCGTGGATATGATTTCGTGTAAGGTACCAGAAGGAAGAGTAGAGTCTTCTAAGTTTATCTCCGAGCTCGGCGAGAAGAGGGGAAGGGAGTAGCTAAGTCGGAACAAAGGTGTTAGAGAGTAAGTTAGTAGGATCGTAAGATTCCTATATTAGGTTTAACTAGGCGACTAAGGCAAAGAGCTTATAAAAATGTCCCTCGATGCCTGTGGGGACCTAATAAAAGAAGACGCGAGTTAGTATCTTAAGTATAAAAGAGAGGAAAGTAGGGAGGATTGTCTTATTTGCTTGTATATACTTCTAGTCTGATAGCAATACTGGCACTTATTTGATTCGCCCGAGTCCTAAATATAATAAAAGGCAAAGCGAGGTCCAAAGCTATGTTGGGATCCGGCGCGGATCCAGTCAACGATATTAGTATAGATATAGGTTAGGCAGACTATAATCTGGGATACTACGAAAGAGAGCTGGGGATAGGGGAGCTACCTATTGGCGGGATAGGAAATAGCCTACTAATCAGGTATATTGTGGACTCTGAGATAAAAGAAGTAAGTCAGTTAGAGGTGTAGTTAGGCGGATAAAAGACAAAGAAACCCGCGGGTAGGTATAGAGGGGTGAAAGAGACCGGAGAAGAGTAGGGGACTCTATAGGTCTTATGATAGAGTATACTGGAAGCGAGGTAAAAAAGATGCTTAGCGAATAAAAGAGATACTTAAGCTAAGTAAATAAAAGAGAGGCTTAGAAAAGAAGGTGTTAAGTTAGTAAATAAAATCTCTGATAGAATAGTGCTTTGTTATCCTAAAAGACTTACTTTTTTTCGGCCGAAGAGCTACGTTTTAGGATGAAAGAAAGACTCTTTTATGCTCTATATCTCTGAAAGGAGAAGCCTACTTATTGAAAGGACTACTTTTTGAAAGGATAGTGCTTTGTTGTCCTAGTAGATAGGTTCTTTTCGGCCGAAAAGAACTTATTATAAGCCTAGATTTATAAGCCTAGATTTAAAATAGGATAGCGGTTTAAAAGCTATAAGGACGGCTACTCTTAAAGTCGACTCTAAGACCCTAAAATAACTATACTTTTTCCTTGAAATACCTCGAAAAAGCTAGCCACCCTATTAATAATAGCCGATTCTAGCTCTACGTCTAGTCTAAGTCCTGATAATACTGCCGCCCTAGCCTCGATCGAAGCTATTTATACCCGGCCTTTAGGAGTTTCGGACCTAACTTTCTAGGAAATCAGGTAAGCTGTCGAAAGCCACCCTATAGAAGAAAGGTACTACCTTCAGCTAGAGGTAGGGGAGTATCTCCTAAACCTTAGGGACGAAAATACTAATACGATATCACAATAGTACAACTATATGGTCTAAAGTAAGGACTGGAAGAGAGAGCGGGATAAAGAGGGCTTTCACTAGGAATAGGAGCGAGCTAGGCGAGTCTATGATAAGTATTAGTAGAACCTATCTTATATTAGGACAGAGTATAAGAGAGTAGTCTCCTAATAGGGGATTGGCGATACAGATAGCCTATTCTCCCGGGTATATACTAAGACGATAGTAGAGTAGGTTTATAAACTCCTTGCCCGCAATGCTACCTTCGACTAAGTAAGGAGAGCAACTAATCATAAGCTAGTTCAAAGACTTAGGAGAGTAGGAAGGGGGCACTACTAGGCTAAATATATAATATAAGGCGATCTCGTGAATACTGCTAGGTTTATATATATTTACGATATACCTCCTTCGGACTTTAAGAAATATAGCTTAAAGCTAGATCCCTATAGGTTTCTAGTAGAAAGTAAGGGTCTACCCTTCCCGGATATCACGCCTAGTGAATTAGAGGATAAGTAAGAGATAGAGCAGATAGTGCCTAGCGAGAGGGAAGGCAGCGCCTAGAACAGCTAAGAAGACGAGTCTAGTTCCGAGTCTCCTAAAGAGGACTTAAGCTTAGAGAAGCTACCCCCTACGCCGCCGCTGATAGGATCCTGGTAAAGGAAGTATCAGCGATAGTACTAGGGAGGAGCCGTATATCATCGATACTACTAGTCCCCGATACTAAAGAATCTACGAGACCGGCCTTAGCGGAGTTATATCTATAGACTACCCGCAGTACTACTACGCTAGTTTAGTGGCTTACCGAGCCCTATAGACTAAACGAAACTAGCGACTTTAAGAAAGGTAATATATGCTTTAGGTATCTTTTCGGCCGAAAAGATATGCTTTGTATATACAAAGGCATTGAGTAGATACCTAGGACTATATATAAGACAGTTTAAGCATATAGATCTGCTCTAGTGCCTAGTATATATAATAAGATAGATTGGTAGCTAGGAGAAGTTCTTATAAGATAAGCCTAAGTAGTTTATGCCGCAGAACTTCCCTAATAGGGTAGAGCGTAGCTCTTTCCGGTTTAAGATCAGCTCGCTGGCTCCGCGTATTGCAAGATATACCAAGTATAGATTCAATCTTATAGATATCTATACCCGGATTTATAGGATCCTAAGTAGTACTTATTAATAGTGGGAAGAGGAGTTTGATAGGATAGGGAACGTAACTCTCCCGAAGCTTTTCGGATGGCTAGAGGATGATATTTCAGGGCTAGAAGGAGCTCTAGTACTCTCCGAGATTCTAGGCCAACTAGTGATATCGCTAATATAGCTGATATACCTAGAATTCGATATATACTACTATCACTATACACCTGCTATATCGAAGCCTAGGCTAGGGTAGAGTCGCAATATGTTCTAGTCTCTTACCTAGCAGTTAGTTCGGTAAGACGTTTGTTACTATGCGGCGTACGTCGCGATTCGTCTAGATTATATATAAAGGCTAATAGCCTTCCCTTACTATATTAAGAGTGTGTACCTAGGGGAAGCTATAGGGTTCACGTATATTGATTTGAATATTAGTGATTTCCTAGCAACTAGGCGTAGTGGAAATGTAGTATAGGGCTCTGTTTCCTTTACCGATGAGGATAGCGAGAACTGTATAATCATGCTTCGCAAGATGCACTTATACCTTGAAGAATAGTAGTCGAAGATTTCTAGCCACCTAGAAGCTTAGACTTCGGACTATATAATTGTGGTCTACCCCTGGATATAGGGGAAAGAAGAAGAAAAGCGATTTGGAACCTTCTTTAAAGGGGTAATCTATAAGACTGGTGATATCCGATTAACACTACTAGTGATTCTATACAGCTCGATAGGGCCTACTACTCGCCTAAGGCGTATGATAATGCCATAGTTTGGTATTGTCTACAAAGATTACAAGCGAATAGAGACGGCTAAAGCCGGGATATAGAGTGAGATTTCCGATGCTTACTGGGATATACGGCTGTCTCCCCGAAAGCTGTTAGGGGAGTCGAGCTAGAAGCGTACAGTTAGGGATCTCCCCTTATTTCTAGGAGTATCCTACCTTACTAGTCTCGGGGATCTCTTTGATATACTATTAGGGAGGATTAAATGGTCTGAATAGTCTGTTATCACTGAGCTTAACGTCCTATTCGGAGAAGATAGAGCGGCCGCGTATAGGTAGATTGCTAAATAGCGACTTTGTGCTTCGAGACAGTTTATAGAGGGCTTTACAAGGATTGTTGCCGCCGAGAGATCCGTATACAGGAGCCGATTGTTCTTTCGCCTTTTGAAGGAAGGGGAGCCGATTCCGAAGGTATACCTAGAGTACCAGAAAGAGGTAGTTAGTGATAGGGATTGTGATAAAGAGACTGATAGGGATCTCTATAGTTGATGGAGATTGGCGGAGATTGGCGAAGGTTGTTAGAAGTGGTGACGATTGATCGACTGAGGACAGTCGATATCTCTAGGGGGGGGGTAGTATATAGTAGGGAGATAGGCTCCCTACTACCACCAGTGCTCCTATTTGCCTTGTGTTGTTTTATGTTGTTTATAAGTTATGTAAGCGAGCATTGTGATTTTGAGGTTATAAGTAGCAGATAGATATAGATTGAGAAGACACACTCCTACACCTCTCGGAATTCACTTCTTGGACAGTACTCCAGGACCCTTTTTGTATGCAAGATTGAGCATGAAGCCTAATTACGAGTGCTGAATCGACCCGTATGCCAGAGAGCATACAGCCTTGAGCGTTCCCCTCTTCACTACGTATGCCGGCTTATGATAAGCTTCCGGTTCTTGCATTGGTCAGGAGTGAGGAAAGGTTTGAGACTAACAATGGAAACGTTTTTGATTCGATGAGGTATTCTAGTGGGGACCCTTCATAATTATTCATATATGTAATCATCCATCCATCCCGAGGTCATCGTCCATGATCATTTATCAATTCGTCAGGCTTTCGCCTCTACATTATCCGAAGGAACCGCTTTTTGCCGGCGGAGATAATATTGAATACCAAGCATAAAGGCGAGCACCCATGAGGCACTAGCAATAGAGCAGATGGCAGTAAGACCATGCAAGTATTTCGGGGCGTCGGATGTGCGGAAAATCTGCGAGCCAGCGATACCAGCACAGTTAGCGGCCATGACGACCAACGCCATGGAAACGCTTCGTTCCTGGGGTGTGCAGCAGTAGAATGACAGCCAGCCGACATTTAGGATGCTAGTATTCGGATCAGAGCGAGTTATAGATACTTGGGGCGGGGAGCGTACTGCATGCTGCAATAGGAGATATTAGCGACGGCAATAACTCCATACCGGTGCCAGGGCGAGGCATGGGGGTTACGTGTACGAAGGCAAGCGTAGGAAATCACGTTCCAAGTGATCGCTAAGAGCACGAACGGTCCACGATGTCTTGTTTTATCACTTTCAGGGGTTAGAATCTGTTTCATTGTCATAATGGTCATAGAAAGTACTCACGCAGCATAAGACAGCACAATCAGCCAGACCATCCCACAATAGACCGGAACCGAAGCCAAGGCGTTCGCCTTGACGGCACCAAATCCCAGCCCTTTGATCATGCTAGGTGTGTATTGAGTCAAACCCGTGAAGCCGGTCATGGAGACCAAAGTCACGAAAACGTGTTGCAGGATGCGGGGTTGTTTGACAGTCTGCCAGATATCAGAGCCCGAAATCTGGATATGGCCCTTGGCTTTGCGAGGGTCATCTAGCAGAATGCGGTTGCGGATGATGTGCGACTCGCGCTCAGTGAAATAGCTCCAGCGGCCGAAGGTGATCAATGGACGCCCGTCTCCCGCAGATGGAGGCACGAGAAGAGTGAACACGATTGCGATGAACAGGGTGATTAAGCCCTCAACTTGAATGTTCGTTAGGAGCTGGCAGAAATGTATATAATTCTGATCTGCACTTACCAAGGAAGATCCATCTCCATCCCTCCATGCCATGGGTGCCATTCAGCTGGAGCAAACCGGCGGATATCAAACTCGATGTAGCCGATGCGAACATCTGCCCGTAGAAGAAGAGACTAGTGCGAAGACTGGTCTCGTCCTTCTTATACCAGGTGGAGAGGTAGTATAAAGCACCTGCGGGTTGTTAATCGACTATTAGAGCGTAGATATAAATATCCCATACCAGGTATAAAACCACCCTCACACAATCCCAACAAAATCCTCGTAACCAGGTACGCGGGAAACGAGTTAACAAAGGCCTGGAAGGTCGCAACCAAACCCCAAGCGAACAATTGACCTGACAACCAGACTCGAGGCCCAATGCGCTGCATAATAATATTCGATGGGATCTCCGAGAGAACAATACCAGCAGAGAGCAGTTGTGATCCGATATTAATTTGGTTCGTTGTGATATTGAGGTCTTTTGTGATACTTGATGTCAAAACGGCGCTAATATTCCCGCGATCCATTTGCAAGGCGAAGAAGGCGACAGCAAGAATGGGAATGAGGATGAAGTCGATTCTGAGTGGAGTTTGTTAGTGATCTGTTTCTAGTTGAAGCGCGATGAGGACTGTATATACTTTCGTCGAACGGCCGATTCTTCGCCATCCCAGTCTTTGACGATACCATGATCAGGCTCACTTGGAGGTGAGTCAATGACATGCTCGCTGATTTTGTGTTTCTCATCGAAGGTGTCTTGGTCTGCCATCTTGCGATTTAGAGAGAAAAAAAAGAACAAAACCAAAATATAAACAAAACCACAAGTATGCTGAGACAATCCCTAGATTGGCGAATTTGCAACACGGGATGATCGGTCACTCTTATAGAAAACAGAAAAAAAAAAGACAGAGACAGGATTGCGTAGGCTAATCCGCTAGAAATCAGCTAAAGGTCATCTACTCCGTAGAATGCGCGCCAATACGTCTTTTTTTGATGTCGCGAAACGGGGACATATGGCGCAATCACGGTGAATCCGACGATGGGATTTGCCGAGAATTTGGGTTTTGGTGTTGGTCTCTGATGATATGATGGTATGGAGATTATGGAGGTGATTCTTTGTTTCTATTCGGCGTTTTCTTCGACTTTGGCTGTTAATCCGAAAGTCTATAGCCACGTTGTTTCGGATACTCAACTTCCAAGGTTGCTACTGCATATTTGCTTACATACGGAGTAGTTTACACCAAATTAAATACTGAATGGACTTGGATGGACTTGACTATATCCAATTTTGATCACTATTTACAATCTAAAACTAAATGTGTTTCATTACACCCACACATCCCAAGAAACGCCATGTCGACTAGTCAACGGCACTTGGGGACCCTCAGCTTCAACGATGTATCCCGCATCGCACCAGTCAAATGAGACCTGAGGCTGTGCACTATAGAACCCATCATACTCCTCATGCAGAGCATCCTGGAGAGTACTAACGGGGTCTACCGGCTGGAGGACATCCCAAGGCCGGATGCAAGTCGCACCCTGGCAAGACTTGAGAACCATCAAAAGAGCGTCGAGGCGATTGATGGCCTGAGTCAAGTTGCGACCGAGAATGTGCGGCTCATTGATATCCGCCGGGGAGGTCGTCGGGTACAGATTATTCAGCTGGTACGGGTCGGTCTTGCAAAAGGATTAGTTGTTGGCATGATAACGAACCCAGGTACGATTTACTCACCGACAGATCGTACAGTTCATGTTCATTGTTGCACCAGACTGAATAGTACAGATTGTACCCTTCTCCGAGTAAGCGGACGGATTTGTAGGTGTTGTTTGGGATCGTAGTTGAGCCTCCGGGGCCTGTCTTGGGATTAGTATCACGTATCGCATTTCATAATGGCCATGGCCGATATTCCCTGGACCTACCAATACCGCTATAAGCGCCTTCCACAACAGCAGAACCCCAGTATTCTATTGTAACATGTTCATGCCGCTCACCACCAAACTCGGGTGTCACGGGAATCGCAGTCCCATCGAAATCGTCCCTCGCCGGAATACCCGCAAGATGGAAAAGGGTCGGCGCCAAGTCCACATGGGTAGTCACCGCATCCTGCACATATCCCTTGGCAACCCCAGGTCCACGAATGAACAAGGGAACGCGAACGTCCTCCTCAAACCCGCAAGTCTTCCCAGGCAGGAGTCTGTGTTGGCCAATATGGAACCCATTATCCGAGGTATAGATAATATAAGTATTATCCAGCTGGCCACTCTCCTCCAGTCGGGTGATAAGCCCATCCACCAATTCATCGACACCCTGTAGGGCGCGCAGACGCGAACGATAAAAGTGATCGTTATAGTCGACCACCGATTGGTTCTGCACGGGCAGATCGCGAATCCAACTAACTCCACTTGGCTGCACAAAAAAAAACCAAAAAAAATAACATCAGTCAAAATGGGCCATCAAAATCACGTTTATTTCAATCAAGGCTGCGCTTACCTGGTCCGGATTGAAATTTGCCGTACGAGGCACCCTCACATCTTGGAACAAATGCTGGTGTCGTTTAAGGGGGATAGGCGCGGACATATAAACCTTGCCTGAAGCGATATTGCCTGGATCGACATTCGAGTGCGGCGCGACGGGCGACACAGCCAGGAAGAAGGGCCTCTCGCCGGCCAATGCGTCATCGAGGAAACCCAGCGCTTTACCCGTAATCACATCGATAGTATGTTCACCCTCATGGCTGACGGGTGGATTATGGTTTCGTTGGTAAGTCGAATTGAGGTAAGAATAAGTATAAGGATCGAGAAGGAAATCGGATCCGTTAAATCCATTGATATGCGGGCTGTGGTAGTTGTCGACGGTATGTGCGTTGAACATTTTGCCGGTGTAATACGTATCATATCCCGCCCCTTGCAGCCAAACTGGGAGGAAATCATCGTTGAACCCGCGTTCGACGAATTTTGGATATCCACCATAGGGTGGGTGAACATCGGTTACGTTTGTATTATGTGCCTGGCGACCGGTCCATAAACTCACACGCGACGGACAACATAGGGCTGTTGTGACAAAATGGTTGCGGAAAAAGGTGCCCTGGTCGCGGATGTGTTTTGAGATGAGGGGAATGTAGGATATGGAGTCGAGTTGAAGGTCTTGATCGTCGGTTATCACAAAGAGGATATTTGGTTTGTGTTGGGTTTCGCTGTGTTTGAGTATGGATTGACCGGCCGATTCCAGGTTGGATTGGAGATTGAGGGCAGTCACCCCTTCGATGATGATGAGGCCGGCAAGGGCAGCGATTAATTTCATTGTGTGGTTGAAGTGTGAGAAATTACTTCCATAGAAAGTCGATAATTCCAATGAAGCTCTTGGCAAAGAGTGAAATGTGGAGCTGGCGATGATGCCATAGATGGCTTTAATGGCGGGGAGATTACTCTAAAGATCAGAACATCTATATTTTACATTTCACGTAGTTTAACTATCTATGTATATAGGTAGATTGTACTCCGTACATCGGAGAGTTTATGTTCTACTGTATGTTGTGTAGGATGTCTCCGTATCTAATCTTTTAATCTTTGAATATTTAATATAAGGGAAGTATAAAAGTGGATTGCGTGCTTTATCACCACAATGAGCACAACTGAGTTTCCTGAGTTTTCAAAATAAATAAATCCATCTAAATCAAAGAGAGTCGAGGGAGTACAGTTGCCGATATTTTGTTGTGGCCTAGTAGTAAAATACTATGTTGTGCCACTGACAACAACTGGGTTTTGTAGCCTGACCCCTATACCGCTTCGTAGACCATGCAAATGACTAGACCTAAGACTATTGTTGTAGCGAATATCAAAACGAAGTATAAAAGTGGATCCTTTACATGGCGTGCTTTACAACTCCAATGAGCACAACTTAGTTTCCAACGCTGCTTCGAATGATATTTATCACTGGCTCAGGATTCCAATCTGGATATATTTTTCCATTTTGGCTCTCCTTAATTTACAACATGGCTCATATAGAAAGTGACACGGTTGAACCGGTACCTCCAGGTATCCTCGGGACCCAAGGCATCGATGCGAATGGCCATACCCAAGATGAAGAGAGTCCATTACTCCCGCCATCTGATACGGAGCCTAATCTCAAGGCGTTGACAGGTGTTGGAACAATTATTGCGGTCCTGCTGCTTGGTAGAAAAATTGACATCACACAAAGACCGGAGATCTAATCGAGTATAGGTGAATTTATTTCTAATGCCGATGCCACACTTGTCATGGCGGCGGCAGGCCGCATATCCTCCGAGTTTAATTGTCTACGCGATGCTAGTTGGCTCTCAACGGGCTATACGTTGGGTCTTTGTGCTGCACAACCAATGGCGAGTGAGCACAACCCGTACCGGAGACATGTGAAATTCTAATTGTCGTCCAGTATGGAAAATTGAGTGATATCTACGGTCGCAAGCCTATGTTGCTGATCTCATATTTGTTATTCGCAGTGGGGTGTATAATGAGGTAGGGAAACTCCTGACCCAACGGCCGAAATCCAAATCTGACCACATATAGTGGCCTCGGAATCCACATGTGGGTGGTGATTTTTGGACGAGCAATCAGTGGAATGGGTGGTGCAGGAATCATGACCATCAGCTCCATTATCATCACAGATATCGTGCCCAAGCGCGAGGTCGCTACTTGGAGAGCTTACGTGAACATCGCCATGACACTTGGACGTAGTCTTGGAGGTCCGCTCGGTGGTTGGCTGAGCGATACTATCGGATGGAGATGGTAATTATCTATTTTTCTGAAAGCTGAACATAATTTCTAACTAAATTCCTAGGCTGTTCATCCTACAAGCTCCATTCCTCGCACTGGCTGCAGCTCTCGTGATTGTGAATCTGAACGTCAGTGAGAGACCACAACCCACCTCCAAGGAAAACAAACTCGCCAAAGTTGATTTCCTTGGAACGGCACTGGTGGGATCGTCCATTGTCGCCATGACCACACTCCTCGACCAAGGCGGGAAGTCCTTCCTATGGAGCTCATGGTGGACAGTCCTCCTAGCAAGCGGCGGAGCCTCACTCCTCATAGCCTTCGTGCTCGTGGAAAGCTACGTTGCCCGCGAACCGATCTTAAACCTCCGTATTCTGCGACGCAAAAATGTCGCAATGGCATACATAATCGGCGCACTCCAGATCACCGCGCAATTGGGACTAATGTTCTCCGTCCCACTGTATTTCCAAGTAACTCAACGCGAATCAACGACAGCAGCGGGCGTGCATCTCATTCCAGCGGTGGTAGGAAATACTCTTGGTGGACTGCTAGCAGGAATATTCATCCGGCGCACAGGACAATTCAAAATCCTACTCGTCCTCGCGGGCCTAGTTGCCGGCATTTCCTACCTCCTTCTCTACCTCCGCTGGAATGGACACAGCGGCTTCTGGCAGTCGTTATTTATCCTCCCTGGCGGACTTGGGACGGGAATCGCAGGGGCATCCTCGTTTATTGCCATGTCTGCTATGCTGCCGGCTGAGGAAATCGCCATGGCGACAGCGGGATATATGCTTATTGTGGGATTCTCCATGACCGCTGGTGTGACTATATCCAATTCCGTTCTGGGGATGGAGTTCCAGCGGCAGCTGAGGCTAAATGTCCACGGGCCTGGCTCTGAGGAGGTGAGTACTTGCTTGTTGTGGATCTTTGGTCTTGCTTCTAATTGCTCTAGGTTATTCAACGTGCGATGGCCGATACGAATTATATCGCGCATCTAACTGGCCAGCTGCGGGAGATTGTCGTGGCTTGTTATGTCTCGGGACTTAAGCATACATATCGTGAGTTCATGGATTCTGTTATATTGGGTACATTACATATCGTGAGTTCATGGATTCTGTTATACATTCCACTAACGTTCTGCAGTTGTTTCCCTTGGTTGTTCACTTTTGGCGTCATTTGGCGGGTTGTTTATTACGCGCCATCAAATCTAGGGTTCGTCTGTCAGAACAATATTACTATATCAGATTAAAGATCCATAAAATTGAAAAGGAAATCTGAAAAATGACGTTCCTTGTGTGATAAATGTCTGACGAAGGCTGCCAGCATCTAGACCCTTTTAATGAGCAAGTGATTTGGTGTGATTTGGTGGCTGTAGCCGTGGTGAGACTTCGCGCAGTTTTTCTCTCACGGCTCAATGAAAGTGCGATCTCTGGGTTCCGGCAATGGAGTTTGGTTTGCAGTCGGCTTCGCTGGCCAACCAGGCTCAGGGGCACCCGAGGGCTAAGCAGGGGTAATTGATGCCAATATGCTTGTGATCGGCTCTATATTCGATGGTGTCGCTCTATTCCGTACGAAGTGGAGATATCCAAACTGACTCAGTTCAGCCCCATACTGTGCCCCTTTATAGAGGAAACGATCTACACATGCGCGCCGCCTGGTTCCATACTCCCTTTCTCTCATCGTCAACTCACCCAACACGTGCTATTTAGTTTAGCTCTAGCGGCCATAGTCACAGCAAAAGAGAATCACCATGACTCTTTACTCAACTTCCGACCGGAGATACATATCAACCAGCGGGATTTTCTGTTCCGGGATATAGGGAGAGATATAGGAACCCATCTGGAATCTAGGGTATGGTGATAAACAGATGGAATATACCAACGAAATGCATACTAAGAGACTACCTGGCTAAATATATGTGTTGTGCATATTGTGCCACAAAGGTATACAATGACCAAGAGCCAAACATTTCAACAAACGTCCTGCGCCATCAAAAGACCGATTCCTCGCTATTCACGCGATAGTCATAGTCGTAAAAATTATCGATAAATATCCATTGTCATGTTGCTATTCTACAGTAATAGAATAACCAAAGCACACTCTGCAACGGAGGTATCCAAACCTTTGCCAAAGCAGCAAGAAGCTAAAATAGCGAAACCAAAACTTCCAGTTCCAACTGCCTTTGAACCCTTGCCTGCACATTATCACCTCCAGGTATCACTAATGGTGACAGCTGTGGTACCACACGTGGTGGGGACAGTGTACGACAAATTCGGGTCACTCTCCCACGTAGTGGTACCATCACTCGCCACCCGGACATACTTGTAGGTGAAGCTAGTACCCACTGGAAGTGTCACAGTCACAAACCACAGATGATTGCTCGCAGTGTATGAGGATGCGCTCAGCGCAATAGCACTGCTTGTGGACCACGAGCCAAGCTGAGAGATAGATCCAGCAAGCTTGATGCTTTGTCCATATGTAGTAGTGGCGATCACCTTAAATGTCACTGCAACTGCGGTCGGAGTGATACATGATGTTGTCGTCGAGGTAGTTTTCGCCGTGGTAGTTGTTTTGGTGGTAGTTACACTACCTGATCCGGTAGTGGTTCCGCTGCCTGATCCGCTAGTCAAAGTGGCAGGCCAGGCGGTGTTTGTTGCAGAGCTAAAAGTACCAATAGCCGAAGTATATTGACATTGTCCAGGAACACTGCTGGCAGATGTCTCACCCCACGGTGCGGGAACGATGGCGTTCCGACGCTCATTGGCGGTAAGCAGGGCTGCGTAGGACCAAGTCAGGTCGCGAGCTGAAAGTTGCGAACCGTCTGACTTGGAGAATTGCTCGGACAAAGAGCCAGTGGACGGGGCGTATTGTTCCTAAGATATGTGTTAATCGGGGTAACCAACAATTGGTAGCAATGTGCAACATACCACAACGCTAACATATCCATCCGCATATGCCTTGACAGCGCTCACAATGGAAGAGTACGTATCACTGGACGAGGAGTAGGTGCCAATCGCAGCGGAGCTGTACAGATCCCGGAAGAAGCTCAAAGAGACAGATGTGATTGTCAAAGAACCGATACGGTTCCACGTGTATATCGCATCATACAACTGCTCAGCTGCAGCCAAAGTGCACAGGTACCAAGGGTTACCATTGTAGTATGAGTCCTCTGGATATCGACCAACTGAAACAGCCTTTCCCGCAGCAATACCAGAGTTGACAGAGTAAATCGATCGGAACGAATCAGTCACAGCTTTGTGGTTTGCGAGTGCACGAGCAGAACAAGGCTGGAATGTGGTGTCATCGCATCCTGCCTCCGGGTCGAAGGTTTGAATGCTGCCAAGCAGGGTGTTGGCGTCTTTGCCAGAGCGGCCACCACCAAAGTTGGCCAGAATGTAAGATCCAGTCCAGAAAGACTGTAAGAAGCACAGAACCTGCGGAGCCTGAGAGTCACAGTACGAGCAGGAGGAACCGACTTGGCTCGCGAACGTGCTTCCCTCCACCAAGGCACGGTGCTGAGCTGCGATGGTAAAGAATGATGAGCCAGAAACTTCTTCCCAGAGATCTGTATGGTATCAGCATTGGGCATAACTAAAGTCTGAGTGAGGTATACTAACCAAATCCTGTCTGGTTCCAGTACTGGGCAACATAAGAGAGATCGTTGCGCACAACGGGCCAGACAATGTTGGTCGCGTAGGTGGTGTACCCATTATCCTAATGAGTTAGCAATGAAAAAGGCAACAGATTCGAAATTCATACAATAAGCCATTGGCCAAACGAAATCAACGCAGTGGCTCGCAGGGCTGGTCCATCACGCTGAGGGCGACCCCAAGAGCCAGTGAAAGCTGTCTCATCGGCGTTGAACTTGGGCTCTCCCAAACCGCTGCCGCCGGAAAGAGCTCCAGATGGATTTGATACAGTCTGGATATAGGCCTGAGCACTGATGTATTCTTCAATAACATCCAGCAATGCGCTGTCACCGTTTTTGAACATATCGACCAAAGTTTTGAACACCAAGGCCGAGTCGCGAGTCCAAGTATAATAGTCTATAGGTTCGGTTAGTTTGGACTTTGATAAATAGCTGAGATAACTTACAATTAGGGTCAGAGGTGCTCGGGCTGGCGACTACAATGCCCGGCTTTGCATTCGCAGCATAGGCACCAGCCGATCCAATGTTATCCAGGATACCCTGCCTTGCCACCGCACTCTCGGCCGCCAACCAGGTATCCAAACTACCTGTCGCACGAGGGGCCAATATCTGCGGCGCGGCCACAACAGCATGGCCAAGAGTAAGCGCCCAAAGGGCAGTCCAAAAACGAGGAGCCATGATAAGATCCGAAAGTGAGTTGGTTTGGAATCATCCCGGGGGTCAAACGTGGGTTTTATAGCCCTTCAGGTAGTGAGGATTTCAACCACCTAAAAAACCCTTCGGTCGGGACTCAGAAATGGCTTGACGCACCTACATGGAACTTGCCTTTAAAATACTATTACATGATAGCAAACTATCGCAGAGGAAATGAGCTCCGGGGGCTCCGGAGCAATGATGTTAGGAAAAGATCGGCATTTGGCTGCTGCATCACTGTTAGCTAAGAATTTGATGCCACCTAAGTAGTGCTAGTGAAGTGCTTTATTGTGGATTCTGCAAATTTCATGTCCATCACTACCCTCTTCAGCAGGCGGATCGAATATCTACCGAGACACATGCCAGGCCTTCTTATCCGATCGTTGATCTCCATCCCAATCGCTTAGATCAACCAGATTTGGATCAAGCATTAATTACCTCAGAAAAATGCCGAGTCTTCATCTCGGATATTTGATCCCGTTGAATCTCCGCCCCCTGTCATTTTCACTGCAGAATCCGGGGATGTAGCTGAGGGCCACCAATCAGCCAGCTTAAGTATCTCCGTCACCAGCACGCTAGGCCTGTCTTGGAACTAGCGCTTTGGTGGGAAACGAGTACAAATGGCTTACCCCATACACGTGGGTTTGATGCGACATTTCTTGTTCTTCCATTGTGTTCTGAAGATGTGGAACCATGAACACCATCCCGCAGATAGGCAAAGCGCCGGAGAGATGGACCTCTTCAAGACTGCTGCAGACCCTAGCTTCGCTAGTATCCTGCAGCTTCGGGGAGTGCCTGCTTTACCAGAGAATTATCCGCTTCCCCCTCGCTGTATTGGCTCGACATCTCGGTCCAGCGGAGTAGACTTCAAGGAATTTGGAACTTTACATCTACTGCATTTAACCGATTGGGTTGGAACAGTGAAAAGTTTATAGGGTTGTATATCGCCGTTAACAAGAGTTCAGCTTATATTGATCCGCATGACATGACTGCAATGCGCAGCATGCATGTTGAGGCTATAAATCGCGTCCGACTTGTCCCCCTGTTGGTTTGTAGAAGAATCCAAACCTTACTAAAACATCAAGTCCCGCTTTATTCATGGCCGCAAACATGAAGAATCTTATATTCACAGCAACCATACTACTATGGCAGATGGTTATGGGCTTGACTCCTGCGGAATGGCGCAGTCAATCTATCTATTTCCTGCTGACGGATCGATTCGGACGCACCGACAATTCGGTCACTGCTACCTGTAACGTTAACGACAGAGTATGCGCGAGTTTTATTCCTGGATGCTCAATTGAGACACTAACAGGGCGTACTAGATTTATTGTGGTGGCAGTTGGCAGGGTATTATCAACCAAGTACGTATTAAATCTTTCACTCAGAAAGCATAACTATACTGACTTGACTACCAGTTGGATTATATCCAGGGAATGGGCTTTACTGCCATTTGGATCACTCCAGTGACCAAACAGCTCTCACAAAACACTGGCGATGGCACATCCTATCATGGGTACTGGCAGCAAGATATGTGCGTTCATTGAACGGTTGATGTTGGACTCCTGCTCACCAACTTCACTAGATACGATGTCAATCCAAACCATGGCACGTCCGATGACCTATTGGCACTCTCGAAAGCACTACACACTCGAGGCATGTATCTCATGGTTGATGTTGTGGCAAATCATATGGTACGTGATCTTGAACGATGAGATAGGACTTTTCTCACACGCAAACAGGGCTACGCTGGGGCTGGAAATACTGTGGATTACAGTGTTTTTACTCCCTTTAGTTCTTCTTCCTACTTCCATCCCTACTGCTTGATCAGTAACTACGATGACCAGTCTAATGTCGAGAATTGTTGGCTTGGCGATACCATTGTCTCGCTGCCAGATCTTGACACAACCCAGAGCTCAGTGCAGGTCCTCTGGAACAATTGGATCGGGGATTTAGTGTCTAACTACTCCAGTAAGTCTAATAAGTTATATTAAAAGCCGATCTAACATTGCCAGTTGATGGATTGCGCGTCGATACCGTGAAACATGTCCAAAAGTCCTTCTGGCCGGGATTTAATGACGCGGCAGGTGTCTATGCTGTCGGGGAGATCTTCAATGGAGACCCAGCTTACACCTGCGACTATCAGAACTATATTGACGGCGTCTTGAATTACCCTATGTGAGATGACTGCCATCCTGTTTTCCGGAGAAAAGCTGACTGTCCAGCTACTATCCACTGCTACGCGCGTTCCAATCTTCCAGCGGCAGCATTGGCGATTTGTATAACATGATCGGCACCGTGGCTTCTGATTGTGCAGATTCAACTCTCCTAGGCAATTTCATCGAGAATCACGACAACCCACGTTTCTCAAGGTGAGACATTCGAAGTTCTCAGAGATATATGACACTCACTGTCCATCATAGCTACACAAGTGACTACTCACAGGCAAAGAATGTGATTTCATTCCTCTTTTTGTCGGACGGTATTCCCATTGTATATTCTGGCCAGGAACAACATTATAGCGGTGGAAGTGACCCAGCCAACCGCGAAGCTATCTGGCTGTCCGGATACTCTACCACAGCAGAGCTATACCAATATATCGCAACTACGAACAAGATCCGCAAAGCGGCTGTCGCAGCAGACTCGAGCTACATCACGACTAAGGTACGTATGGTGAAAGTCATTCTAGCAAAAAGCACTGACGAATCATCAGAATGTTCCCTTCTATCAAGACAGCAATACCCTAGCCATGAAGAAGGGACCGGGCAGCTCGCCGGTCATTACGGTGCTTTCCAACGCTGGGTCTTCTGGATCTTCCTACACATTGTCTTTAAGTGGGAGCGGGTATTCATCCGGTTCTAAGTTGCTGGAAATTTACACCTGCACATCTATCACAGTGGATTCCAGCGGTAACATCCCCGTTCCAATGGCATCTGGATTGCCGCGGGTGTTTGTTCTCGCATCCTCCGCGAGCAAGAGCAGGCTATGTGGCTCATATGTTCCCAGTACCACAGCCATCAAAGAGACCCAGACCACTACTACGACAACAACTACTACTACGGGGCCGGCCTGCATCCAAGCCACTGCCCTGCCTGTTCTATTCAAGGAGCTTGTGACTACTTTCCATGGTCAAAATATCTACGTCTCAGGCTCGATCAGCCAACTTGGCACCTGGGACACTAGTAAAGCAATTGCACTGTCTGCAAGCAGTTACACTTCTTCCAATCCCCTGTGGCAGGCGACTGTCCCCATCCCTGTCGGAACAACCTTCCAGTATAAATTCCTTAAGAAGACGACCGGATCTTCAGCCGTGACGTGGGAAAGTGACCCTGACCGGTCGTATACGGTGCCAACTGGGTGTTCTGGAACTACAGCCACTGTGACGGCGAGTTGGGAATAAACTGAGAGTTGGTGTTGATGACGAGTTCTGCTTGGACATTAATTTATGCCAGGATTTACGAATATTATTGATAACCACCTACTTTCTATGAACAAAACCCTGCAGATCAAATTCAAAACATGGTGCTAGCTAGTATATATCGTAATATAGAAACTCATATAAACATGATGCATCAGGATCTTGACCAGAAATACTTGCAATCACCACTCAAAAATAGAATGCAGCGGGATCCACCATGATCTGGTTATAACTATCTTCACGAAAGTCATCCGGCAAGAGGGCACCACGATCAATGAAAAGGTTCAGCAGCGACTGGTTGTTACCCCATTGTGGCCAATCCACGTAATCTCCAGCCTTTGGATGGGGTTCTTGCCCATACACAAAGGACGGGTAGTATGAGTGTAAGGATTTGGATCCATAGTTCAACAGGACCCCGTAGAACACCTGGACAACAACAGATCCGTGGAAGATTCATAGGAAGGGAAGGCCATGGTCGTAAGATGACAGATAGGACCAGGAATGGACATTTGATTTCGCTTTCTGGGTGTAGTTTAGGAATGTCCGGCGTGTGAGGGTAAAGGACAGATCACCTAGTATAGCTATCCTTCGTTTTTATTGTGGGCAATAGTTGTAAAGAGATAACGTGCAGAAGGGTGAGCCATCTGCCTTAATATCTTGGTAGGTGGCGACGAGTTCTGTAATCTGCTGTCGCGAAGCGTCGAAGAAGACTAGATTATGTAGATAGTCCACGATATGATCGGCGGTTGTCAAATTGTTCCGAAATAGAGAAAATACAGTGCCCTCATCTGCTTGGCTGCAGAGGATGAACGGCACCGAGGCGTATTTGCCCTGAATGACTAGTTGTTCTGGTAATTCAGTTAAAACTGTGTCATCCGGACAAGGCAGACATGACTCGGCGACAGAATTGTAACCCAAGATTCCCGGAACTGAGGTGGTGGCGTTGAGAAACTTGGTGTAATCCAGGCCGCGTAGACATTCGAGGGTATCACTGGCGCCACTGCAGCCGGCGCTGTTAACAACAGTATCATATACTACCTGACCTTTCGTGCCGTCAGCTGGATTTGCAGGCACAATACTGCCGGAGTTCATGATGGCACTGCGAAAAAGCAGCGCGGATCTTGATTACATTGATATAACTTTCTCCTCAGAATTGTGCGGCCGGCCGGAGCCATCTGAGTTGAAATCAAGTCATGCAGAGAGCTTATCCTAGTACCTTGGCTGTTGATCCGACGTCGAAGGGAATCAGTACTCAGATCCTAGTCAGATGGACGTGGTTTTCTTCTAAGGAGGAATTATCGGAGGGACGTGTAGGTATTATCGAGGTGACATCTGGGTCAGAAGGGGGCCGGGTTGATCTGGCGTCCTTATAAGGTATTCTTGTAGTGAATACTACCTAGGAGAAAAGGCAGATGAGGAATCGTTGTTCATTAGAAACTGGAAATCCAGGGTTTGTATCCCCTGTCAAACAAAGCAACCACAAACAAAGAAACATCCAAGCAAAGGCTCAGTGTGGCAAACAAGCAAACATGCAGTGTATGCATGCATGTGAGGCACTCCAACAGCTATTTATGCCAAAGTTATCGATATGATCGGCGTTGGATTGAACTCAAGATAATTGTAAAACTAGGTCAATCTGACCAAAGACTGCGGCCTATATCCCACCCCGATCGCACTGCGAGGACGGTGCAAAACTTCTCGGAAGGAATCCGGATGGATATAACCTAATGCCAGATCGCACCGACTGGCTTCTCAGGGGAAAGTCAGACCGGCTTGACGAAATTCCCTATCCCAATCCCAGTTTAAATCGCACAGACAGAATTCCACTGCTGGAAAGGAACACGGATCGATTTCCTCTGGACCTTGTGCTAGACCGCACTAACGCAGTGTCACAGTATATTTCAAAAGGTGGCTAGGTCGATCCGCAAAAAAATTTGGAAGGGACCGTTGGTGCGAACTAAGATGCGATCGGGGGGAAACCAGTGAGGGAGGATCTTGATAACTTTCATGAGATCAATCAAGTTTCAAATAATATTGGGAAGGGACAATCGAGGCGACCTGGTATCGGATCGAGGCTGACATCTTGGTCAGACCAACATCCGGTGTCTTTTTAGGATGAATTCCTTGTACCGGGCAGTGCAATTTGAGGTACGTACCGGTCCCTTGTGCTGGCTGAGAGCATTTTCTCATGTCCCGATAGAACCCGAAATCCACCAGCCAGTAGCTGCCATGGCACCCATTGGGTGCTTCCTCGGCGAGGCAAAAGCACCGATCCTGTGAAAGAAACCATGCTAGGGGTTGATGAAATTATTGGGGAGGACTTTCTCGTTAGTTTCGCAGATCTGGCAGCGATGGCCAGAGACTCAAGTTTAGCATCAGCGAGGAGGTGCTGATCGACTCGAGCGTTGTTGGCTTTGAGAACATAAAGTATTGAAAATAGAGGCTCGGGAGGGCCCCGGGGGGTATTGAGGTGGATTACATCAGAAATAATCAATATGATAACTACCTAGATACCTAGGTAGATATTTATAGATGGACGTACATCGCAGCTGAGAAACAGTGTCCACGGAATTACTTTCTTCTACACCGGTCAGCTCGGCTTGGTCTATTCCGTACAGGCTTTTGCAATATCAGGTGGGTTCATCCATGTGGTTCGATCATCTGGGGATTCCGCTATATATATTGTTCCAATGGCTTGAGGCTCGAGTCGCCGTGAAAGAACAGAAGGAGAGATACTGCGCGATAGCCACTTCAATGGCATCTGCTAAACTTTTATTTTGGGGTGGTTTTGCGGATTATAGGTGTGAAATAAATTCTGGTAGAGTCGTCAGCAATGGGGAAACTTGAGAAGAGAACAGGAGGATATGAAAAGGGGTTAGCAGTCGAAATATAATTGTCAGGTGCTTTACCGGGAGTTATTAAACACATCCATTCCACGATCCCTTCAAGGCGACCAACGCGACCAAGGCTGCATGGTCACAATCATAATCTGACATTGCAACAATGCACGTATGCGTGGTCACGCGAGTGGATGCATATCCACTCAAAACAAGGCAGGCCAAGTCAGCTTACATAGCTGGGTACTGGTAGTTCCACAGATAGGCGACCCGCCATATGTATGTGATGTTATCGTCCAATCAAAAAACGGACAATGGAATGCGGAAGAACACAGTGGTCAATGCAGAATAGGTGGGCAAGGTTGTCTGGAGTATCGCCACATGGGACCTGCGCAAAGCGGTGAACGTGTCAAAGTGAGCGAGGCGCCAACGACATTGATAAACATGCCAATAATCCAGAAATCACCCTGATGTGCGAGTGCAAGTGTCGCTGCACTTTTGGTATCCTAGCAACGCACCAAGGTAGAGGTTGGATGGAACAATCGGCCGGCTTCGCGCCATTCATATCAAACACAAGAGTTCTGACGATAGTAAAATGGATATTCCGGAGGCTCAAGCAATTGCTCATTGGCGAATACTATTCATACACGGCAGTGAAAGAAACGAGGAAACGATACATGCAACATGATTATCCCTAGAATATCGGAAGATATGTGGCATGGACTGGAGGGAATTAGAAAGGGCAATCAGGATGCCTAATCTCATGAGACCCGGGGGGGGGGGGGGGGGGACACATGGCTTCCAATAAAACAGGTAGTCATCTTGATAGTCATGAGGTTATAGGATTCCCGGGGCACCGACGGCCCAAGAGACTGCCAATACGGAGTACACGAAAGCAGTTTGTAAAAGAGGCGGGTAATTGATGGCAATATCACAAGGCCCAATCACACCATGTCCCACTTCTCCAGGGGGGAAGTAGGGGCAATTTGACCTTGAGCCTAATCAGTTGAAGCCCCGCACTTTTTGCCGTCGAGAGTGGTTCAGGTATTGTTGTCGAGTACCAGGCATGGTGCATGGTAGGAATTACCAAGTCAATACAAACCGGAAAATCGATGGACCGCCATGATAACGGTACCATACAAAATTACATACATTGCTTAATTATCGATGTCCGTACAGATTGGAAAAACAACGGACTTTGTCATTTTAGTTAGTTAGAGAATTTTACAGATGTCAATTTGCATACATTGTCGTACCCGTCTTATTTCTGTCAGTTATGAGCCCGGCTTCGTTCTATTAAGATCTGTCTACAATATATAGACTATCTAAATACCTCGCTGTCGCCGATTTTTGGTGATTTGACAACAGTCAACCCCTGAATTAACGAAGTAACCCCTATTTCCTTCGAAGAAAAATCAGATTTTTGACGACAAATCGACAACAAATCAATTGAATACAAAACATACAACATATTATCTCTCTCCGCGGCCTCCTCCCGCGTTATTTTGAAGGATACAGAGTCATAGAATTCATAGCTCCTATACATTAAAGCAATTGCAATTGCTTACGATATATAGGATCAATACGATCCATTTCTAAAGGATAAAGAACGTCCTAAATTAGAGCTACTAACCGAGATCATCTCTATTAATAAAGCTATAAAGAAATATAAAGACAATTGGTTCTATATAAGGCAATCTATAAAGTCAGATTGGGATACAAAGCATAAGGACTATCTAGCGAAAATGAAGGGATTACTACTAGTGGTATCGGCGATTAGGCAGTCAGTCGACGACGCCTACCGGCCACTAATTGACGATCTGGAATCACTATTGGATTTAATGCTTAATCTCTACAAACGATTCGTACCTAAAAGCGATCCTACCTACAAAACTAGACTCCGCTAGCAATAAAGGAATCTAGATAGGGGCCTAGATCGGAGTACCGATATTGAAAAATAGCTCCTAAATTGATAGACGCTTTAACAATAGTGTAAGAAGGCTAAAATGCCTAAAGCAGATAACGCTAAGAATCAATTTCTCGAAGCAATCTCTGTAATATCACCTAGATTCTATAAAATATAGGTTCTAAGGCTATAGGACAAAGGAGATATCCCCTTTGCCGATATTATCAATCGGTATAGGGCTTACTAGAAGATTACCTATAGCAAGCTAGGTAGTCAAAGGGGTATTTCAAAGGCAGCTTTCTCGATATAGTAAGGCTATAAAGAAGCTAAGCCTATTAAATCAAAGCCTACTAAGTCAAAAATTGAAGACTTAGAGAATAAGCCCTATCTATATAGAAAAACCAAGCCTAGATACTATATACTATGGTTCTGTTAGGAGATATACGAAGATAGAAGGCCTTCCGGCTTCTAAGCATTAATTGCATTAAAGCAAAAGTAGGACAAAGCTATAAAGGCTAATCCTAAATAGAAAGCAATTGTCGATAAAAAGAGAGCAAGTTTCCTTGCTAAACAGTAAGCAAATATAACCCTTAACGATAAAGCCTTTGGCTTCTTGATAATAGAGACGGTAGTCAAAACTAACGCTATTATATCGACAAAAATCAAGGATCTTGAAGTCATAACTATACCTATAGAAGATAGGTAGGTAGTTAATATAGGAGCTTAGATCTATATATATAACAATCGAAGCTTATTTAGTACTTTTGAGAGCGTATAAAGCAACGTTAAAGTAGGGGATACAGAGACAAAAGTCGCTAGTATAGGTACTGTGGTTATCTATAGAGTTAACCCTACTACTAGAAAAGCCGTCTAAATAAACCTCTTTTAAACGAGGTACTCGCCTAATTTCTATAGTAATCTGATATCCTATAGATTGATAATAAAGGGGGGACTATTAATAAATCTTAGGGCTAATTGTATTAAGACAATTGATAGCCACCGATAGATCTATAAGATCTACTACAATCAGAAGCTCTTATAGCTTACCTAGGCAAAGGGGTTTATAACCCTAAAGACTTCAAATTTAACGCCTAAAATAATATTTGTAACTACAAAAATATCGTCGAAGGAGCCTAAATCAGAAGCTCTAATTAAGCTTTAGTATCGACGCTTAGGCTATATTAGTAAGGCACGAATTATCAAATTGGCAGAGATAACAAAGGGCATAACTATTGAAAGTAACCTAGGCAAAGAATTGTAGGTATATAAAGCTTGTCAATTAGCAGATATACCGAAGCAGATCTTTTGCCGGAGGATAGACTAGGTATACGGTATACTAGGGAGAGTACACTTCGATCTAGTACAAAACAAGCCCGCCTACAACGGTTATATATAGATAACGCATTTCTATCTTAACGGAATAAGGTACCACTTTGTATTTACCTATATTAAGAAGAACGAATATTAAATAGCAGTTCGTAAATTCTTAGTATTAATCCGCAATTAGTTGAAGATCGAAATCAGGGTATTTTATTATAATAATAAAAGGAGCGCTAGCAATAAAGTCGAATCTATAATCGAAGATGAAGGGTATACTATTGAATATATACCTCCTAGCCTACTAGAAATAAACGGCCCTATCGAGAGATCTAGGGGAATAATAGTCAGGAATAGTAGAGTACTGCTAAACGACACAAATCTACCCTATAACCTATAGCTAGAAACTGTGTATATATTTATATATATAATGAATCGTACCCCTATAAAGGTGGGCGATAATTGGATTATTCTTTAGAAGGAATTGATACTTTATACAGCCCTAGACGGCCTAAAAGATTAAGTTGTTAACCTATTAAATATCAGAGTATATAGATGCTTAACGTACTCTAGATTGATTAAGAGAGTTCAATCTAATAAGATAGCTCTAAGAGTAGAAATAGGCTATCTTGTAGGCTATATATCAAAAAGCCTATATAAGATATGGTTCCTATATAAAGGCCGCTTAGGTATAGGGAAAGTAGAGATTGTAAGGGATACTGTATTCGATAAATCGAGATAGTACTCTAGAACAAAGCTATTGCTATAGTCAGAAGACGTAATTAGTACTATAATAAAGGGACTAAGCACTGAAGACTAGCCCTAAGTGCTTTCAATAGAAGAAGTATAATCTGAACTAAGTATAGAAATGCAGATACTAATATTAATTGTACGTATAGCTCTTAACGATGATATTGAATATAAAGAATAAGGCGTTATACTAGAGGCAATAAATAAAGAAGAAACCCCGGAATCTGGAGATATAGAGCAAATTGCAGCTCTAGGAAAAGATAGGGAGGAGATACTAAGGGTCCCTCCTTTGAAACAGACACTAGATTTACCTTTAATACCTATATTAATAGTAGGGCCTATCTTAATAGCAGAGCTAAGAGATTAAGATCAAATCCCTAGAAGCTTCCCTATATTACTATAAAGGGTATTGCCGTAAAGGGCTTCGCTACAGAGAGTATTACCGCTAACGGTAATAATAGAGAGATCTCCTATACTACTATCTTCGTTAGATCCGATTAATGTTATACAGTCGATCGAAACTAAAGGGGGAGAGAGAGATTAATATAATAAAGATGAAGCAGAGATAGAGTGTTAATTGTAATAAGAGATATAATATACGCCTACTCCGGAGCTAGAAAATCAGCCTACTAGAGAGATCTCTGTAACAATTGATAAATCTAATATTGTTATAGGCCCTAGAATACGGAGGCTAAAGGCAGATCTAGACTACGCTATATATCTATTATTAGATAAATAGCTAGCCGAACCACTAAGTCTTCTATATGTCTTTACAATAGGTATTACAAAGAAGCTTAATATACAAAACAGACTGTATAGGGATCAAATGCTACTATCACTAGAGAACTAGCAGCAATTGAAACTTTATCTATTCGTTAAGCAATTGAAGGCAGCGGTAGAGTTCGAAATTGAGACTTTGAAGGTTAAAGAAACCTACTCTTAGGTTGCATTGCCGAATAGAAAGAATACCCAGATTTTGCTATTAAAATAGGTATTTATATACAAATTTGATACAAATAGTATACTCGAGAAGTTTAAAGTATAAATCTGCGTAAGAGGCGATCTATAGTGGTTAACTATTGAAGAAAAGAGAGCTACTATACTAGCTGTCAAAACAGCGAGAGTAGTATTTGTATTAGTGGTAGCCTTCGATCTAGATATGATTTAGAGAGACGTTGTCACTATATTCCTGAATTTAATACTAGAAAGCGAGGTATATATAAAGTGCCCTCTAGGCTTTAAAGCACCAAATCAGTGCTAGCTACTGTATAGAGCCCTCTATAGATTATATATATCTCCTAGATTGTGGTAGCAAGAAGTAACGAAGGCCCTAGTAAAACTAGGCCTTACCCTAGTAGAAGAAGATCTATACATTTTTATAACGATAGGCATTATCGTCTTCTTCTACGTTAACGATATTATTATTGTTAACCACCCTAAATAGGTAAAAGAAGCCGCTTTACTAGATTAAAATCTAAAGAAGCAATAGGAACTTCGAGAACTAGACGTAAATTAGTTCTTAAATATATATATTATACGTGATAGAGAGCAGAAAAAGCTCTGGTTATACTAGGATAGCTATATCGAGAGTATAGCTAACAAATATAATCTTGTTATAGAGAGAAAAATAGGGTCTCCCTTAGGAATTGAGCCTTTGGTACCCTATAATAGAGTGGCTACCCCGCAACAGATTTATGGTTTCTAGGCTAAGGTTAGATCTGCGTAGTATACTACTACTATTATAAGGATAGACGTAGCAAAAGTAACGTCGAAAGTAGCGGAATTCCTTACAAATCTAGGACTAAAGCATATTGATATAGTTAATCGTATTATCTAGTATCTCTATAAGACACGTTTTTGGGCTATTGAATATAGCATCCGATCTACTACCGAAAACAATAACAAAAACCCTGATATTGACGATCCTAGGGATCCAAACAATCACCTAAGAAACCGGGATACGACCCTAACAATAGCGGCAAAATCGGTTGAATTTGCAAGCGATGCGTTATTCGGAGATTATAAAGATCGAAAGAGCTCCGAAGGCTATATCTGTAAGTTGTATAGTGGCCTAATTGACTAGAAGGCTACTAAATAGAAGACTATTACTACCTCGACTACCGAAGCCGAATTGCTAGCCTTAGCAGAGGCAGGAAAAACCGTCTAGTAGTAGAGAAGAGTGCTAAATGTACTAGGCTTCTAGCCAGATCACCTATTATCTATTATGTGCGAAAATTAGCAAACAGTCGATCTGTTAACGAAGGAAGGGGCCACGATATATACGAAGCTTCGATATGTCGATATCAATCGCTGCTGGATGAAGCAAGAAGTTAGCGCGGGACGAGTATATATAGACTGGGTACCAACTGCTGCGATGCCAGCAGATGGGCTCACTAAAGCTCTACCGAAGCAGAAGCAGGCGCACTTCCGGGAGTTAGTTGGAATGCGAGACATTGGTCAACGGATCAGTTATATAACCCCTGAAAACAGAGGCTGATTTGCAGAAACCGTATAAATCGACGATTTGGAACGAGATCAGTGAAAAAAATCGGTTGGGGACAGGTGAGACCAGAAGGAATCACTTGCAAATCGTTTGCGAAGCAGTTGAGAGACAGTTGGAGAAGGCAGTTCTTGAAGTTCTGGAAACCTTCAAAAACTGGGGGGTGTATCGAGTACCAGGCATGGTGCATGGTAGGAATTACCAAGTCAATACAAACCGGAAAATCGATGGACCGCCATGATAACGGTACCATACAAAATTACATACATTGCTTAATCATCGATGTCCGTACAGATTGGAAAAACAACGGACTTTGTCATTTTAGTTAGTTAGAGAATTTTACAGATGTCAATTTGCATACATTGTCGTACCCGTCTTATTTCTGTCAATTGTGATTGGTTGGGAGGCCATGTGCGGATTTCAAAGGATATCAGTTATCGCACCTCGGTTATCAGCCGTTCTTGATTGTGATTGGGTAGATGAGGTAGCCAAGCAAACAGGGTTACAATGGAACTTACCAGCCAAGCGGCATGGCGCGGGGAGATACTCGGTCAACCGTGCCAAGGTCATGCCAAGCCGCGCTAAAGCAACGCTAAGTGGCACAAAGTGGATATCAACCCCGGGGGGTCAAAGCCCACATTAGCTCTTTGATTGGACGATCCAAGTCTTGTTGGCCATTAGCCTTCTGGGATCTCTTTGGACTTGGAACACAGCTGGAACTTTGCTTATCTCGTCCAAAGGAAAGTGGTCACGCCGGATGAACCCGAAGCTCCCCATTGGAGGCACAGATCCCAACAGGTTTTATCTAGAAAAAGTACTAGACGCAGGGTCTCTTCCGGCTATTGACGGTTTTTGCCATGCCCGCCGTCCGCCACCTCCCTAATGCAGACATTGCCCCGGGTTCTGGAATAGAGGAACGTGAGAAATGAGCAGTGGAACTCTTGGAAATTAAAGCTAAACGGTTCCGCTAATCACGCCATGGGACATATAATTTCTTCACCTCGCCCTCCCGCAAGTCTTTCTTTCTTTCTTTTTTCTGTTGTGTGTTTCATCTCCCATATCACTGGATCCTAGAACCGCCAATATGAATGCCAGCGATCCTGTCGATGTGGCTGAGATTGCCAAATCAAAGGCAATCTCACACGATATCGGTACCAACGAGAAAGTACCCGTGGTTGATGAGTTGACTATCGACAATGCCCCCCTGCGGGAAGTGTCAATCGAAGGTGATTCTCTGGATAAAACAGCTCCTACCGAGGAGGAACTGGCCACTTTGCGCCGTGTTGCCGGCACCTTACCAGTGGCTGCATACAGCGTTGCCTTTGTGGAACTGTGCGAGCGTTTCTCGTACTACGGTGCTACTGCTGTTTGTACGCAGTATCAATTTTGGAGAGAGGGAGGATAGATGGCTAACCTGAATTAGTTGTCAATTTCATTCAGCGACCTTTACCCACTGGATCCACCACCGGTGCCCTCGTTCCAGGTGTCTCCAACTGGAGCAATGATTCACCCGGAGCTCTCGGTATGGGCCAGCAGGCCTCTACTGGATTGACATTGTGTGAGTGATATGGTCTCTAGCGGTTGCCTTCATCGCTAATATCCCTACCCTGCACAGTCAACTCCTTCTGGTCCTACATTATGCCTCTCTTTGGTGCCATGGTTGCTGATCAATGGTGGGGCCGTTACCGCACCATCATGTCTGCGATTGCCTGTGCACTCGTTGGACACATCATTCTCATCATTTCCGCCATTCCTAAGGTTATTGATAGTCCCAACGGAGCCATTGCATGCTTCTCTATTGGTCTTATCATCATGGGTGTAGGAACTGGTGGTTTCAAGGCCAACATCGCCCCCCTCATTGCAGAGCAATATCGCGAGGACAGACCTTATGTCACGACACTTGCGTCTGGTGAGCGTGTCATCGTTGATCCGTCTGCCACTGTTTCCCGTATCTACATGTACTTCTACATGATGGTCAATATCGGTTCTTTTGTCGGTCAGGTCGCCATGGTCTACGCCGAGCGATATGTTGGTTTCTGGCTCTCTTACCTGCTCCCCACAGCCATGTTCTGTCTGTGTCCTGCTGTATTGCTCATCTGCAAGAAGCACTACATCCTCACTCCTCCTGGTGGATCAATCTACCCCAAAGCTTTCAAAGTATCGATGTTGGCGATGAAGGGCCACTGGACCCTGAACCCCGTGCGATGGTAAGCTACGTCCCGTCCCGTTAACGATGAGTGTTACACCTACTGACCATCCTCTGTAGGTTCAAGGGCTCTGGTGTCGATATTTGGGCTGCCGCCAAGCCCAGCCACCTCGGAGCCGGCAAGCCCGCGTGGATGGACTTCGATGATGCGTGGGTTGATGAAGTTCGCCGAGGACTGCTTGCCTGCAGAGTGTTTTTGTGGTACCCCCTTTACTGTACGTGAGAAGTTCCTCCGTGGTCTATTCGCACATGCTGACCATATTTAGGGCTCGCCTACAACCAGATGTTGAACAACCTGACATCTCAAGCGGCCACCATGAAACTTGGCGGTGTCCCCAACGACATTATCAACAACCTTAACCCCATTGCACTCATCATCTTCATCCCCATCTTCGATCATATCGTATACCCTGGTATTCGCAAGATGGGTTTCCACTTCACCCCCTTGAAGCGTATCACGGCCGGTTTCGTCGTGGCCGCCCTCAGCATGGTCGTTGCTGCAGTCACCCAATACTACATCTACAAGTTGGGGCCCTGCGGTAACCAGGCCAACATGTGTCTAGAGGTTAAGCACGAGCACACCAACATTTCTGTTTGGGTCCAAGCCCTGACCTACATCATGGGTGGTATTTCTGAGATCCTTGCATCCATCACTTCCCTCGAGTATGCCTACACCAAGGCCCCGAAGAACATGCGATCCCTCGTCCAGGCTGTCTCGCTTCTGATGAACGCATTCTCATCTGCCATTGGTCAGGCTTTCATTGGGCTGGCTGATGATCCTCTCTTGACTTGGAACTACACCGTGGTTGCTATCCTCGCCTTCCTGGGTGGTGTTGGATTCTGGGCCACCAACTACAAGTTGGACGCCCAGGAGGACGCCATGAATATGCTTCCAGACAGCGAATTCACTCCTCAGGCGGTTGTGGATGAGGAGCGGAAGTAAAGAGACGATCGTTTTTGCGTATCGAATTGATATGTCAGGATGAAGTAACGGTACATATGAATGGTTCGATCCTGGCATGATTAACTCAAGCTGAACATAAACAAGTCTAGTTTTCAAGACCATGGATACCCATTGAAATGATATTTTATTTAATAAAATTTGTTTTTTTTCGTAGGCTATGTATTTCGTTGTCGTTGATGCTTGCCTCTTTGGGACTGTACGTCCCAGGAGCTAAGATCTCCCTCGGAAATTATTTGATGGCTCCTCCGTCATTTCTTCCAAACGCACCTTTTGCCCTTGACATTGCAGTTTGCATGTCTGTTTCACTCTGTCCATCGCCTCCTTACTTAGTCAACTGTCAATAGCATCAACCAACGAGACATTTGGAGGGTCAACCGACCTCAGTAGAGGGTTTACTTTCTCTTCCACAGACTTTGCATCCTGGTGCGGTCTTTTTTTTTTCTTTTTGGTATTTCATCTTGCTTAGCACTGAGTTTGCTTTCTACGCCTCCTTTCTTGTTGTATTTTTTCTTGTCCTCCGTTTTCTCACTCTTGTTCCTTTTGGTCCCCTTTTTATCAGCCTCCCCATTCCGTCGAATATCCTCCGAATTTTCCTCGGCCTTCTCGCCCTCATCCCCAACATCGGTACTAGCCTCCCGGCTCCCCTGCTTCGCATCTGCGGAATTGCCAACAAACTGCGTCCCCCCTTGTGACTCCTCAAGTTTCTTCTCGCCTGTCCCCTCCTTTTTCTTTTCACTCAACTTCTCCCAGACCTTCTTGGGCAGGTACCGTTTACGAGAGTCATCATCTTGTCGTGCCGTGCCAGATCCCTCCTTCGTCTGCCATTCCTCTTTTGTCCAGGTATCGAGGTGTTTCTGGGATTTTGTCTTACCTTCTTCTTTCTTTATGGTGTTGTAGCCGCCGCCGCGCCTTTTGTATTTGGATGCCATCATTTGAGGGTGCACGAGTATCAGAAATCACACCAGGCAATATCAAAGCATTTGGGGGAACGGTGGTGCTGAGTACCTTTCGGGCAGACCATTGGCCAGGTTTCCCGCCCCTGTCGCTGTTTTGGATTTACTTTTTGATTTCACCGCGCAGTGGGGGCTTGCTGTATTTGTCCTCAGGAAGCATCAACAAGGTAGAGGGATATGTAGTGGTGGGATGTAGCGTGATGGACATAAATCCGAAAATAACTGGCCCAGGAAGCTTCTACTGGTTGCTCTTCGGGTCAGCATCCAGTGGTGTAATTACGCTACATCATTCTGGAATGTTGGGTTGTACTGCGCCCTGGTTGAACTGATGAAATTCGATTTCCCCTTTGTGGTTTAACCTTCAATCGCTCCCGAGGGTTTAATTTTATTCTTTCCGAAAGGGGCAGCTCTGTACACACCCGCTTACCAAAGATAATCGTGGGTCCGATCTAGTCTGGAGCGCTGATATTAACTTGTTTCAATGGACTAAAATCTATTCCTTTGATTTGCGACTCACTTGGGTGATCCAGTGTTGGTAGAGTCTTGTCCAAGGGTTCGGACTGTTGAGAGTAGAATGTGATCCCATAAAATCTGCTGGAGAGTGCAAAGCACCGGGGTCGTGATGCTGTCTGCATTGATGTCATACGACTAGATGATGTAAATGCCATCACTAGTGACTTGGAGTTTAGCGAGGGCAAGTATGGCAGGCTTGCTACTGACTTGTCAGCTTGTACTTTAGATTTTGCCGTCGGCAGCAATGTCAATACTAGGGAGTCCCCAGTACATAATTTCACTAGGACTTGGAGAATATAGATAACTATAGGCTATTGAGAAGATATCTCAAGAGATATATCACCATGGTCATTCAAAGCAAACTTTGTTTAGGCCAACCATGTAGGTAGGCATTTTCCAGGAAGATTCGAGACGCAAGTCCAAACGACACGGATATTGTTCATTTCAATGTGGTTGCATATTGCGACAAGAGCTAGCAACCTTGGAAGCAATTCCTGCTTACCTAAAAATGTGTTTCCTCAACTATTCCGTGTGGTCGTTTCAATGTGACCATGCAGGAATAATAGAGGGAGTTTAGGACCCTCCCCTCAGCTGAAAAGCGCGGAAGAAGCAATTACTGATGAGCATACTATTTACCAATAGATATACGCACACAGGGAGAACCGCAGAGTTATGGGGTACCATACCCATGCATGGAGATGGCATACTCTGCACGCATGATTCAATAAAATCAGTGATTCCTTCAATTGGTCCAGTACTTTTAATATTTGAATGTGCTTAGTCACGAAGCCAAGATGGGCTACATGTCCTTCGAAATGGATTCACAAGATCTGCGCCAAGCGATCTACTTTGCAGGTAGTCACACGATGTGTACTACAACGTGCTAGCATTGTTCAGTGACACCGAGGGTGCATGTTGTACGGCATTAAAATGCAAGGGGGCCATGACATAGTCTCATGAGCGTGAACCATGCAAGGGTCCACGGGTTCCTCTACTTTACATAATGATTTTCTCCCTAAGGCGCATATTTTACGGGACAATATGGCTACGTTGTCTCTGGATTAATTGCAGGACAATAAGTTATCTGGTGAAGTTGCTTCTATAAGTTCATTTTAAGACGGCGTACGTAAAATCACAGTGCATCTACCGCAACTAGCTAAGTGTGCATTATTCATACATATTGCTATGTCCACTGACTGTACATAGCGAAGTTTCTCTGACAGAGCTTATTTGAGCTCCTGGCGATTTTATATTCCAGTTATTAGGACGTCATACTTGTGATAGAATTAATAATGGAATAGGAATAGTGGGCCGCTTATGCAGCCTTGCTGTGTGTTTTTGATGGTCTTTTGATATTCTTTTTAGATGTTTTCTAAGGTGTACGCAAAAGAGGAATACGTTGTGCAAGAGACTTTTCTATGTATAGCCCTTCATTAACGACCGAAAGGTAGAGAAATAAGGTGAGAAATGGCAGCTTAGCATATATGGGCGAAAGGGTCACGAATCAGTCTCCTTTCCTTTCTTGGTGCTCCAGTATCCAGTCAATGCATTAACGGCGGGCATATGGGCGAGTGGGAGAAAATCACAAGCGAGAGGGGGCTGTGAAACTGACATAAACTTGCCTCAACAAGCGAGAATTAGAGATCACTGCAGGCTGTGGGATAATTAAGAGGCCCTGCCGAGGGCTCGGCTCGGCCCGGGTATGTAAATCTTGATTACAGATAAATTGGGCCCCTCACAGAAGCAATTATCAATATTACATGATTTACGGAGTAGTGATCTACATAGAAGAGGGATTTGTTTTTACCGTACTGTAAAATCCGGTTATAACGAATCAAGTGAGACATGGGAAATCGTTATATCCAGGTATTCATTAAATCCAGGTGCCATACATTTAATATATATTTCTGGTTTACATACAAATTCAGGCCCCAAAGGAGCTCCTTATGTCTCTCTGCTTCCGTCCTCCAATTTTCCTTGCTTCAATTAACCTCTTATGTTTAGACAGAGCAGTAATTAACTGGGTTTCACCCTGTTCTTGCTGCCCTTCATATAACTGAAGGGTTTTCAAAGCCTGAATAGCCTCATGGTATGAAACATAGGGCTGTATAACCTCTATCTCATCCTGTATCAACCTCCTCACAAAACTCACTAAGTACAATATCATAAATAGCATCAATACTCTTCATAAAACGAATTTTTAAGCTGCTTATATGGAAGCAAAGGTTTTTTTTTCGACGGTACTCTCGGAGAGCGGGGAAGTTGAAATTGATCGACGAGGCATTTTGATTGGTTGAAATTGATTAGGAATACAGGGCTGGATATAACTAACGAATTTTGTATGGCAGATTATTGTAATCCAAGCACCGGATTCCGTTCGTTATATCCGGGGATTCGTTATATCCGGGTTCGTTATAACCGGGTTTTACAGTAGCGGACGCCGTCGGGGTGGAGCAAACTTGCACCATGCACGAGTCCACCTACAGCTAATATGTGTGTATGGAGCACGTACCGGAGTACTCCGTACAACATATGTAGTAATTAGATCTGGTGTGGATGTTGAGCGGAAATGATCACCGCCGATCTATCGGCTATGTACGCATAAGCGTACCATCTGCGGGCCGCATCACGGTGAGACATCTGATCTTGACCTTATGATGATCGCGATGAGAGTCTTGCATGTAAATCTTAACCCATCGGAGAATAATCCCTGCCTTGCCAAGGGTTCATATTGGGAAATTACCCACTTTGAGCCCACATGTGGAAGTCATGCTATTGGTGGTAACAAATATGTAACATACCAGCTGAAGAATATAGCATAGCTAACAACCACTATTTAAATCATGCATTTTAGGAGCAGGATGTAATAATCGGAAATCCGACAAGAGGTGAGCAGTAAAAAGGAAAGAAAAAGATTTGTTAGGGTTAGAGGGTTAGAAATTATCGAGCAAGTACACGAGGATTGAAACATTTCCCACTGTTCAACAGCATTTTCATGTGTTTCCGTTCACGAGGGGTATGGGTGGAATGTATTGCCATGATATTATAGCATCGTGATCGGCTCAATAATCCCAATTGGGTCATTCCGGCAGCCCTAAGATCGAGTTGTCCTCCGGACGTAAGGTTAGCGCCGCCAATATACTCAGCTGGCTGTTATACAGTCAGTTGTTACGGTGTATCGTAGGATTAATCCCTGTAACCAAAGAAAGTCTATAAATATGGGCTAATTCCCAGAGATCAACGGAATAGGCGCCTTTGCAATTCATTTCGTTTACTTACAAAGTATCATTCGACAATATACATCATTCGATCTATCTAATATGGCCGGGTCAATGATATGTCGTGTGCTTGGAGTGCTATCACTCAGCGTGGTAGTCATTGCATCTCCTGCCCAACTAGCTCGCCGAGGTGAGTTCCGTTCCGCATACAACAAAGCACAATGTCGAATCTAACGACGAAAATGCATCAGCAATCTCAAGCGAGCTACTGGAACGATTCACGCTGTTTTCCCAATTCGCCACCCTATCGGCCTGTGATCAAAACATCAACCACACGGGCCAAAGTCTGACCTGCGACTACGGTACCTGCGGACTCGTAGCAGCCGACAACACGACAGTAATCAACACGTTCCACAGCGATAACGGACCCACAGGCTATATTGCCCTAGACCACACACGGCAACTGATCGTCCTAACATTCCGCGGTACGGTATCGAAAAGCGACGGCAACACAGATCTCGATATCGTTCTCACCCCGATTGACGACGTGTGCACCGGATGCAAAGCCCATCATGGGTTCTGGGTTTACTGGAGCGCCGTAGCGAGTCAGGCGACGACCCAGCTTCAATATGCAACTAACGCGTATCCGGGCTACAGGCTGAGCGTTGTAGGACACAGTCTGGGTGGAGGTATTGCGGCGCTAGCAGGGACTGTTCTGCGAACACAGGGGTTCACTGTGGATATTGTAAGCCAAGTTTCAGAACAGGACAGCAGAGTAGATGCCAGCTAACACATAAAAATCTTCAGTGGACATTTGGAGGACCGAAACCAGGAAACATGAAGCTGGCCGAGTTCATCACCAACCAACAACCGCCAAACAGCATCTACCGAGCCACGCATACTACAGACCCCATTCCGAAAGTGCCGCTCAACCTGCCGTTTTTGGATTGGAGCCAGCCTTCGCCTGAATACTGGATTACTCAGGAGACTGGGGTGCAGGTCACCACTGATGGGGTGGAGTATATTGAGGGGATTAATAGTAAGGCTGGGAATGCTGGTTCGGATCGGGATTTGAGGTGGCCGAATCCTGAACATGGGTGGTATTTTGGAAATATGAGCGTCTGTGCGGAGCCGTCAGATGCATCATCATGATAGGCATTAGCGGATAGATGTGATGCCGTGGGAGAGGGTTGAAGTTGTTTACCTCTCTGACAGCATGTGCTTAGTTTTTTAATGGAGACCGAGGGGGCCTGCACAGCTGAAGAATAGGAATGAATATATTGTTACTGAGCCTCCTGAAACGTCATATGTACATCGAATCAGACACCCCCAAATGTAGGTAGTTAGGGTGCTAACATATCATAAACCTACATTAATCAGGACATCTTAGGGCGCAGGCGCAGATTCGGCCCTTGCACAAACTCTAGTCCGGTGTCCATATCACCACTGCGAGCAAACTTCAAGTCCTTCAAGTAGTGATCACGCGGCTGCCACGGTCCACGGTCAGCAGCTTTGGGCAAGACACGCTCAGCAATTGATACATAAGTCGACTTGAGGTTCAAGAGAGGACGATCCTGGAGCGTTGCAGCATCCTTCTCCTTCAAGCGGGGAACAGCAGCGATCAACTTCCGTGACTCAAGCTCCTTAAGCAACCGACAGACAAACTGGGCTGTGGCATCCGAACCGAGACTCCACGAGGCATTAGTATACCCAATTATGAAAGCGGCATTGGGCAGATCCTGGAGCATGATTCCATTCCACAGATATTTATCGCCAACATCAATCTTCTTCCCGTCCACAGATAGCGCCGAGCCACCTGCAATCTGCAAGCGCAAGCCAGTAGCAGTAATAATGATATCTGCCTCGAGCTGCTCTCCCGAATTCAAGATAATACCATTCTTCGTAACCTCGCGAATAGTATCGGTCTTGACATCCGCCTTGCCCTGCCGGAGACTGCGGAACAGATCCCCATCGGGACAAACACACAAGCGCTGCTCCCAGGGGTTGTATCTGGGTTTGAAATGTGGGTCGTAGGGGATATGGTTCGGCAATTGCTTGCGCACGTTCAATTTTAGCAGCCAGCGCGCGAAATTCGGGAAGCGCTGGCAGAAGAGGAAGAAGATCCGGGTGGTGTAGAGCCAGATTATGCGTTGCATCCTGTTATATAGGGAATTAGGGAGAAGATAGGAGAGCCACCGGCTGCTTGAACGGTTTGGGAGGGAGAGGATGTAGGTTGGGCTGCGCTGGAGCATTGTGACACGGGCGGCATGGTTGGCGAGATTTGGGAGGAGAGTAATGGCGGTCGCACCGGAGCCGATGATAACGACCTTCTTGTCCTTGTAGTTCAAGTCCTCGGGCCAGAACTGTGGGTGGACGATCTGGCCCTGGAAGGTGTCCAGCCTAGGGATATCGGCTTTCAGCGGATCCTTGTAGTTGTAGTAGCCTGTGCCGAAGATGATGTAGCGGGCGGTGTATATGTGTTGGGAGTCATTGTGGTCGACGGCCAGGGACCAGACATTTTCATTGGAGGACCAGTCTGCCGATGACAGGCGGTGGTTGTAGAGGATGTGTTTGTCAATGCCGTATTTGGTCGCTGTGTCACGCACATACCCCTTGATGTCAGAGCCCTCAGCGATGGGATTATCGCGGGACCAGGGGTTAAATTGGAAACCAAAGGTGAAAAGGTCCGAGTCGGAACGGATCCCAGGATACTTGAAGAGATCCCAGGTGCCACCTAGATCGGTGCGAGCTTCCAGGATGGTGTAGCTGAAGCCGGGGAGTTGATCTTGGACGCGGTAGGCGGCATTGATTCCGGAGATGCCTGCTCCGACAATAATAATATCGAAGTGTTTAGTTTCGTTGCTGGCATTGATTCCGGTCATGATGGATGAATGTAATCAAATGAGCAATTCCCAGTGAGTATGTGGCCAATATTGAGGTTATTTAAAAAAAAAGTTAACATACCTCGGTTTCACGACTCCTTTGATCGGCAGATCGACACCGGTCAATTTGGGGTAAGCAGCACGCAGAACCTTAAATCCTTCCACGGGAAGACCGGGGAAATTAGAACATTTGATATTAGTAGTATATATATATATATATATATATATAGTATGTATTTATTGGACAAATTAGTACAATAAAAGTAACCGGAGAAGTTACACAGATCGTTTTCTCCGACTAATCCGGTTGGTATGTCAGATCTATAGATATCTACATAGATATATCTAAAGCCTTAGATATAGAAACATATAGATGTATTCCGTATAGACACATTCATGGAATATAGCTAAACCTCCAAAGACATGCTGTGACCGAGGAATTTCCTCCAGACCTCGGCACCTTCCTAAACGGGATAGCCTTGCGAAGGATCGACACTCTTCACTTTCACTAGTTATGTAACTACGGAGTAGTGGTTAGTTAATATATTGCTACATCTATCGAACTACTATCATGGTCTCATAGTCACAGTCATGTCTTTCAAATTATCCAATGTGAAGCTCTCTTTAAAGGAGAAACTGGACTTCTTCCCGGGCCGTGACCTCCATCATAATCGCCTACATCTACGCTCTCTTGACTGGCCTTCGGCGCACCGAACGCCAAGCCAAGACTTTGTCCCTACACTTGGGTTATGCGGTGTTCCGCAAGGCGACCTTGCGACTGACCACGAGTCAGATGCAGTACATCCTACCGCCATCTCATAAGGTCTACGAACAACACTCCAAGAAGACCGGCAGACTGCCCGAATCCGTAGAATTGGGTGATGGGGCATTAGGTCATTGGGTGGGCGATCGAAATGCCGACAACGTGATTGTCTGGTACCACGGTATGTATACAGCCAACACAAAGGAAGACCATCCAACTAACCACATCATTCAGGAGGTGGCTTTGCACTCCCTGCCAACATGGGCTATTTCAAATTCTACGCGCAACTCCTCCGCGACCTCAGAGCATCAGGCAAAAGCGTGGCAATCTTCAGTCTGACCTACACGTTGGCACCAATCGCCGTCTACCCGACTCAACTCCGACAAGCCGTGAATTGTCTGCGATACATCGTCTCACAACCAAACCGCGACCCGTCCACGGTTTTCCTGGGTGGAGACTCGGCAGGTGGCAACCTGGTTGGTGGAGTTCTCTCTCACCTGGCCCACCCACACGCACAGATCAACCCCTTACCATTGAACAGCAACCTTGGCGGTGCAGTGATGATCGCTCCATGGACGCTTCTCGAGAAAGAATTCCCAGGTATGGAGGTATACGACGGCGGTGATATCATCACCCAGAAAGTGGCAGGACCGTGGGCGACAGCCTATATTGGCCCTGGGAAGCGGGACTATTACACTGATTTATCGACCGCGCCGGCGGATTGGTTTACGACATTCCCGGTGAATTCGGTGTTGATTACCGCGGGTGGCAATGAGATTATGTTGCCTCTGATTCAAGACTTCGCGGCGAAGTTTAAGCAGGGCTTTGAGAATGTGGAGTTATTCGTCGGGAACCATGAGTGTCATGTTGCGCCGATTTATCATTTGGAGTTGGGGGACGTTGCGAGGACCGAGCAGGGGAAGAAGGTTGAGACGGTATTGGCAGAGTTGATGGGGTGATTAGCGGAACGATGTACATACTGTACATACATGGATTGAGTACATATTGAAGACATGAGACATGCATATAGTGTTTTAAGACAATTAATAGTCAACATATTCTGTGTCTCTGGCTAGTGACTTCTATACCGCCTATTCCATGAAAAGGTACAATGCTATACACAAACTGTGATATTACTCAAAGTGCTAAAGTTGACACAAATCCACTCTGGCTATTCCTCGGGGAAAACATTATAACTCCATGGGCCAGTCTGTGATATTTCTTCCACTCTCAGCAATATATACATCCTGTATACCATTCAAAATGGGTAGAACGTAATCACATCTCCACCTGGGCAGTCATTTCCAAAACAAAACATCTACTGCGCTTGCGCCTTCTCCGCCTGCTGCGCAATACGCATCTTCTTTAACGCACCCGACGCGAAAGTGCGCACACCCTCCTGCATCCAGGTCGGCATAGCACGCACCAATCTAGCCACCGATTGGCTAGCAGGCAGAATGACCTGGCCACTCGTCTGAGTCAAGATCTGTTTACAGATAGCATCAGACACGACCTGGGGGGTCATGATGGGCTGATGGAAATGTGCCTCGTTATCTGTGAGCATCTTGATCATGGGTGTACGCACCCACATGGGGTGGATAATACTAAAGCAATCATCAGCAGAAATTCACATCACACTCAATCCGAGGGTAACTCACCTTGTGCGCACATTGGGCGCATTATACCAGTACTTCAACTCCTGTCGCAATCCCTCATGGAACGCAAGCGCACTAACCTTGGAGCAACAATAATCCACCATCTCGCCGAGCGCTACAAAGCTCGCCATACTAGCAATAGTAACAACATGACCATGATTGGCTTTTACCATGGCCGGCAAGAACTCCTTGACCATAAGGAAATGGGACAGGGTATTGACCTCGAACGTCTGACGAATCTTCTCCTCGGACTCATCGAGGATGGTCCCGTCATGTCCAACACCAGCGTTGTTTATCAAGACTGTAGGCTCGCCGTGGCTGTCACGGATCTTGCTCGCGACCTGGCCAATATCAGCGGAGGAGGTGATATTCGCCTTGTAGAAGGTGACATTGGCGGGTAATGTGAAATTCGGCTCATTAATGTCGAGGATGACAACACGCACGCCTGTGCGCGCTAAATCTTCCATCACTTGCTTGCCGATTCCACTACAGCCGCCCGTTAACAGGATGAGTTCGCGGGCTGAGATCCATGGTTGATTGGAGGTCCAGTTTTGCAGTGTGCATTTTGACAAGAAGCGGTTTGTAGCGCGCAGAATGGTGAGGGCAGCAAGGACGCCGAAGGCCTTTTGGGCTGTTGGGTTGCGGAGGAGGTGCTGGGTTGGCTCTGGGAGGTGAGATAGAGCTGTTTGGGTGTATTGGGTGATGAGGTTGAGGGTAGACATTGTTGCTATTTGGGATGAGAGGTTGTGATGTTTGATGTCGGAGGGTAAAGTGGTGATTATCGGATTATATTAAGGATAATAATTATATCAAAGCTATTAAGGATAGAATGGTTAGGGCATATCTAGCCGAGGCTTCACAATTTTAAAGCTTTCCACTAACAAGGAAAAGAATGCGAGAGAATATTCCCCACAGGGATCGGCGAAAGATCGACAGTTCTGTTGAGTATGTTGAATTCTCCGGTCGTGTTGTCTTGTCTTTCTTGTCTTTCTCTTCTTTCTCTTCTTTCTCTTCTTTCACATGTCTCTTGGCATCCCCGCAATGGAGACCTTATTACCCCAAGCCCTAAGCCTTAACCCCCGTGGATATCCTATGAACTACTAGTCTAAGCCTCCACGTTGGAATTCTGGATCATCACAGGCTACTGACATAGTCCACATGCGCCTCCAAACTCTACACCCCCCTCTATGGCAATTACGAAACACTACCTAGCACGTAGAACTAGCACGCAGATCCAAATAATGGCAGTTCACAGAGCCGAGGTCTCGCATTGGTCACCCCAACAGGAAGTGCCGATCTTTGTGGGGCATATCCGATGGGAAAATGAGTTGATATGAACTTCGACTCCTGAATCCGAGGCTTTTGTCTTTCAACTACATTCAAAGCAACATGGCCTTGGGCGACAATATACTGGTAGTAGGCGCATTTACTCTTGCCGAGGCGTATTTCCTCCAACGCACTGTCTTCGCCGACAACACCTTCCAAACAATCAGTCTCAGTGCACTGGGAGTAAACATCCTCCTAAAAGCCTTCTACGGCATAATACTATGGCCGTTACTACTGAGCCCGATGCGGCATCTACCGAAAGTCCAGGTAGGAAACACCAAAGCAAAACGAAAGCATACACAGAGTCCTAACATTAGACAGGGCTCGCATATAGAACTCATCTTCGACTCACCACGAGGAACAAAACCCCTCCAATGGATGAAAACAGTCCCAAATGAAGGCCTCATCCACATGCGCGACACGTTCAATCAAAGCTACGTGATCCCAACCAACCACCAAGCACTACTAGATGTGATGAGCACGAACACATACGACTTCGAGAAGCCATGGCGGATGCGCAACTTCCTGGCACGGATCATCGGCTTTGGGATGATTACCTCGGAAGGCCTAGCGCACAAGAAGCAGCGCAAAGCACTCACTCCAGCGTTCAATATTAAAAATATCCGCTCGATGTATTCGCTCATGTGGAGCAAGACGGGGCAGTTGCTGGATGAACTTGAGAAAGATATCAAGGTGAACCCGATGGATGGAACGAGTCCAGAGGACCTGGAGGGTAAGGTTGAGATGTCCGAGTGGGCGAGGTATGTGTTACAGGGATCAAAGAATGTCCCCAAGATATACAACACTAACAATCTTGCAGTCGCCTCACACTCGATATAATCGGGCCCATAGCAATGGGGCGTGACTTTGGCTCGCTTCACAACAAGCGAAACAAGGTGGCCGACAGCTTCGCGAAGATCCTTGAGCCGACTAGAGAGAAGATGGCATTTCTGGTGATGAACTTTGCGCTACCGCAGTGGATGGCAAGGCGTGTTCCGTGGCGGATGAACGACGTACTGAATACTGAGACGGCGTATCTGCGCAGTACGTGCGACGAGATTGTGCGCGAGAAGCGAACCAGTCTTGCTGGGTCGAAGGTTTCTGCTCAGGATCTCGAGGCTGATATTCTGGGGACGATGATGCTTGGTGGGGATTTCTCGGATACGGAGTTGGTTGATCAAATGTTGACATTTTTGGCTGCCGGGGTGAGTATTCCAGTCCAACTGCATTGCTAGAATCAGTTTGCATACCCCGGCTAGTCGAGCCACTAGCTAACTCCTCACAGCACGAGACTACCGCCAGTGCTTTAACCTGGGCCTGCTATCTGCTCCATCTCCACCCAGAATATCAAACCCGCCTCCGCGATGAAATCCGCTCCAAGATCCCATCAGGCGACAGCCCAATAAACTACCAAGATCTTGAATCTCTCCCTTTACTAAATGGCGTCTGCCAAGAAGTCCTCCGTCTGTACCCAACAGTCCCAACGACAATCCGCGAAGCAATCCGCAACACCGTCGTAGCAGGGAAGTACATCCCGAAGGGGACGCGAGTGGTGTTATGTCCGTGGGCGATAAACCGAAGCCCACTCTTCTGGGGCGATAACGGGGACGAATTCGTGCCTGAGCGCTGGATTGACACGGACAAGAACGGACACTGTATTCCGAACAATAATGGTGGGGCATCGACGAATTTCGCACAGATCACATTCCTGCATGGGCAGAGATCTTGTATTGGGAAGGACTTTGCGCGTGCAGAACTGCGGTGTGCGGTTGCTGGCATTGTTGGACGGTTTTTGTTCGAGATGCAGGATCCAAATCAGGTGATACATGTTGCTGGGGCTGTTACTATTAAGCCGGTCGAGGGGATGCACTTGAGGATGCGAATGGTTGATGGGTGGTAGATTTTGATTCTTAATTCTTGGTAATTTAGTATTTTATGTATATGAGCTTCATTTTGACAGCTCCAAATCCAACTGTTTGTTGATCGGTTTTGATAGTGGCCATGGATCTATGAACTGTCTCCGACTTATATCCCCGAGCTGTAGGTGGAAAATATCATATAGCGAATTGACAGTCATTGCCAAACTAAACCATTCACGGGTATAGGGGGGCTTCCTCTTTGATAGCAGTAACATACAGTATATTCGATTTAAGCAGAATGATTGTATCAACAACGCATGGGACAGTGGTATCAAGTTAATTCACTATTGTAGAATAAGAGTATTCCATATTCCAATACTATTGAGTAGCTCGAAACGTAGCAGGGACCATCTTCTACTGTGTGGATATCTACATTCTCTTATTTAGTTGATAAAAAGAGCAATTATATGTCCTTGACCAAGTCCATCAACGCCAGCCATATCCTCGCCACTGTACCAAGATAGTGGGAATAACACTGACACCAACCATGAGGGCAACGGCAATACCAGCACCACCAGCCCAGCCAACAACCTCGAACATCTGAGGGAACCAGAAAGGGCCAACGAACCCCCAAATCTGCCGAACAAAGGTAATAAACACACCCACACTGGCAGCATCCTCGCGGTAACAATCAACCGCGTAAGTAATGTCAACAGTAGTAACAATCTGATTACCGCCAGCGGCAATAGCAGCGCCAATAACGGGAGCGATAGTCCATGCACCACCAGAATCCTGGATCTCGATAGCAAAAACCACAATCCCACAGATCGTCAAAGAATGGCCAATATAACTCAACCAAAGACGGTATTCTGGCGGGGATGGCTCTCCGGTGCGCTTCTGACGCATAATCATCCAGCGATCGGATATAAACCCGCCGATTTGTTCGCCAATGACAGATCCGATAATAATACCGAGGAATTGCAGACCAACCTGCTGGGTGTTCAAACCGAACTTGGCGGGGTAGATCTGGGAGATCTCGATTGTGAGCGCAATACTGCCCCAGAGGAAAACCATTGCGTAGGCCACAGCTGGAATGATCACGCACGGTTTCATCACATAGCTCAGGGGCTGGAAGAAGTCACAGAGTTTCAGCGGTGTAGGGTCAATGCGGCTGAATCCGAATAGACTCTGCTTCGCGGCGACAGCGTTGTTGGAGGGTACATTGCTGCGGAGGTAGAGGGATTCCGATCCGAAGAAGAAGTAGAGGACGAATTGGACTGCGTTGACCTATTGGAAGCGAATGGTTAGACGGATTTATCTTCCAGGAGTTAGGTTGGGGAAAACTCACAATTGCAAGGATATAGTAGATCCAGCGATAGCCCACACGCAAAGCAACGAATCCAAAGATAAACGGAGCGGCAGGGACGCCCAGAGTAACCATCAATGTCCACCCACCCATGCAGCGAGCACGATCTTTCCGGAAGAAAGTCTCCGCGACAACGGCACTACCAATAGCAGCCGCAGGGCTGATAAAGAAGGCAGTAATGGCACGACAGAGACCCATTGTTGCATAGGAAGGACTGTTCGCACAGCCAACATTCCCAATCAAGCTACAGATCAACGAGATCAGGAAGATGGGGCGGCGACCATAGCGATTACACAGCGGGCGCCAGAAGAGAGGCGCACCACCCAGCACAGCAATGAAGAGCGAGACAAGGTAACTGGTTCGCTGCATACTAACGTCGAGGTCTTCGGAGATATTTTCGAATGCAGATTGGATTGACGAGGCAGTGAATGTGGCCATCATGGCGTGGAAGGCGACTAGGGTCAAGTTCAAGTTTTTCTATCAAATAATCATATTAGAAACATACTCGAAGTGTGAATGGACCATAGGAGTGGTGGTCTCTCACCCTCCATCGCGGCCAATTGTATGGATCGGCATCGGTCATGTCAGGGATAGGTTCTAGATCGAGCGTTCCATACTTCGCGAGAATATATTGGCGATGTTCCTCAGATAGATGAGCCACTCGGTCTTCAACGTAAAAGTCGCATTGCTTTCCAGACTCCATTCCTTGCAAACTAGCCTTTGCACTTTCAATGTGCTGATGTTGACTATCCATCTTCTCCATGTTGAATATGAATGCTAGGATCTGTAGGAAGATAATGGCACAGACAAAGGGAAGAAAGCGAGAAAAAAAATCGAAACCCCGTGTATACGTCAGCGTTCTTATAACAGAGATCCCGTCCTTTCCCTGTACTCCGCCTTTCCGGGGATCTGGGGGTGGGGGCAAAGGATATTGTGGATGCATCTCCCCCAGATCGGGGAGATTTGCAAGTACTGTAAGCATTTGCAAGCAGGTCACTAGGATACCGAATCCTGAGCCATTCCGAACAAGGCATGAAAGATTTAGCCCAAGAGGGCGGATATAGTCTCAGCCGGGCTACCATTCAAATTGTGGGAGAGTGTGGGGTGTGGAGAGGAAATAGCCCAATGTGAGATATGAGGGGGATGCTGTCCATCATGACGAGATTGCATCCAGGATGACACGTTTGGTTTTGAATCTTCTCTGCTGTTGTTCTTTGGGAACGTCGGCTCGGTCGGATGTCAACATCTATTTTCACTCGGGGACGAGGGTTGGCGATGCTTGTTTTCATTTTCATTGGCTAGGAGGTCTAGATGGAGCCGTTGGGAGTCTTAACTCTCCATATTCGCTGCTTGGCTGCTTGGCTGCTTGGCTGTTCGTGTTGGGGCCGAAGGTGTTGGGTCAGAGCTCCGTATGATGCGCAGAATACATACAGAATCATTGCAGAATAAGCGACTTGCTGTGACCAATCCCTGTGAAAAACCTGGGGGTGATGATTGTGGGGAGTTGATGGGTTTGCTATCCGGTTGGATGTGGTTTTATCTCGGAGATGATTACTCCGCACTGTGCTCGGACATACTCCCCTGTCGGACTACACTTCCTAACTCAATATTTCATGCTTTTTTTCTTTTAATTCATTTCGTTACTTTTGATTTATAACTATTTCCGAAACTAGTCTCATCTCACGGTATTATACTGCACCTAAGCCGAGCTCGACTGGCACTCCACACCGACATCTCCATCAATGCCATCGCAGGTCACAACCGGGGGACCACCAGCCGGGCTAGTAATATCGATATCAGAGAGCTTAATACCTGAACACACAGCATTGGGCGAGCAAGTCAAGTCACCGATAACCTTACCATTCTTGCCCGACGAAGTACCATAAATATTCTCAAAGGCAATGTTGGTGAAGTTGACTGATGAAGGGTACTTGGCACACGTGGTGGCGTTGACGTTGAAGTAACACTGATCCAACACAATAGGGGCGTCGGTGTTTTCGATGTGAACGTCCTTGTACGTGATGTTGTTGATACGACCAAAGCCGATGTCTTGTCCAGCCCAAGCCTTGAGACGGACCCCGTTCTGGAATTCTGATTAGGACCAATCGCTCATATATCGATATGGGGGGAGTATCTTACCTGGCCGTTCAACAGAGTCACGTTCTCAATCCAGGCATTCTCAATGATGTCCTCGACTCCCGAGTACTGTCCAATACTTCCCATGCTGACACCGTGGGTATTGTTACACCACAGATTCTGCACGAAAATGTTTGTTGTATTGGGCTTGGGCGAGAAGCAGTCATCGCCGATATCGACGCGGGTATTGGTCACGCTGAGACCGTCGACGTTCAAGGAGTCAAATCCGTCGGTATTCTTGGGCAAAGCCTGCGAACGGGTTAGATTTGATCGGTAATGTACTAGGTGCACGACTTACAGATGCGTTGGTGGAATAGGCGTTAATAAAGACATCATCGAAAGAGACATCGTTGGTGCGGACGAAGAAGTTGGTCCAGCAGGGCGAGTTGAGTTGGGTGATACCTTCGACAGACACGCGAGTAGCGTTGTCAGTCATGAATAGAATGGGACGGTAAAAAGTGTTGTCCGGGTCCTGAATTATCCATTAGCACAAGTCATTTCCCAACTCTTTTCAAGGTTATCCTCACCAGAACTTCCAGGCCGGCAAAGGCATTGTACCACTCCTGGCCATTACCATTAAGAGTACCCTTGCCGAAGATCTTGATATCCTGACCACCCCACACCCAGAAAGTGATAGATTTCTGGAAAGAGTAGTAGAAGTTGTTTGCTTGCCAGTAGTCGATATCGTCGGTGAACTGTACACGTCAGAGCGGTTCAATCAGTCCCAGCATTGGGGCTAATTAGTACCTTCACTTCACCCTCAAGCTGCACCTCGATATTATCCAAGAAGCTAAGGTCAAGTTTCTTGCCAATGACATATGTCTTCCCCTTTTGCAAGAGAAGTCTGCCGCCGTGATTGGCAGTCTTAATACCCCAAAGAAAATCATCCGACACATCATCGGTGTCACTCTTCGATGACCGGATTGTCACTGTCCGACGGTCGTGGTGCTTGTGATGTCCATAAGCACCGACCTTCTTCAGCGCTGCCTTATCATTGGCCGGGATGATCTGGGCGCCTTTGATGATATGCTCTGTGGCAAGAGCACTGACTGTGCTGAGCAGGAGCGCACCGATAGCGAGGAACTTCATTATAGCGAGGTCAATGAGATCAATTGATGATGCTGTCGGTTAATATGAGAGATAAGCAGGCATTGCTAATTTATAAGAATACCCCAGATGGAGCTCAATTGTGAGCCTGGCTTTTCCCCAGATTACCAATGTCCGGGCAACGGCACGGTCAGAGGAAAGAGATTTCTCCGCCTGTAAAAGGCAATTTCATGGCAGGCTGGTGGGATCGGCAGGGCCTGTGGAATGTGGCAATTGGGCGAGTTACCGGGAGTTGTGTATAGACCGTGAATGGAGTCATTTCTCCGCATTTCGCCAAGGGTATTAACAAGCGGGGATGCGGGGAGACTGTCGGGACGAGCTGGGGCGAGCTTGGACGTTGAATTCTTTTTCTTCGAAACTGTGTAATTCATCGTTATGGCCGGGATTCATTCCCCCGTCTGGGGCTGATCTATACCTCGAGGGTTGGGTTCTTCCACCAATCAACGGAACCGGTCGCCATGCAACATTCTCACGGTGATGATGTTGTGGTTTTTTGTGATTTTTCCAGGCATGGAGGACTTCCAAGACCCCATTTCCTTCCGGGGTTTTATTTTGCGTTGGATATTGTAATTATGAAGGTGGCTAACGCCCAGACATGGATGGAGTGAGTTGTCCCGCGACAATTCGTCGTGCTCACCGTTGAAGAAATACTTTAGCGGGCGCCTGCCTCATATCTTTACCTCCATATTCGTACACTCGGCATATTTCTCGACTAGTCAGTCTTGGTAGACTCTTTGTCACAGAAGGTGCCTAGCGCCTAGCCACGCCACCTGGGACTTCCAATGTCTATATCGACTGCCATCTTTGGCCCAGTGCCCGGATAATACATGCAATTGTATTGTATTATTCAGCTCATCTATCTTCGGAGACTAGAGCACAATCAAAGAGCGCCTCCATATATTTTACAGCTTCTTGCTGGCTTGCACCAGTGCAAAAAGACAGCTGATATTCCCGGACCACCAAGCCGCCGAGCGCAGAAAGCTCAAAGAGTGGGTTTCGATTTTTATGTAGAACAGGTGATAGGCGACACGGGAAACTGAATACCAAACACCGATAGTGTTGATAGTCTCATTGGGCAGACCGGCGTACAAGGAGACGAGGACTAGATCATAAGGTTAGTATTATAGTGCAGTAATTTCACAAGATGCAGGTTCGTCATAAATCCAATCAATAAAATGGACTTCCACATACTGGCTGCAACAAACAAAGAAAACCCTTCCTGCACATTGGCATGCGCCGACGTCTGTCGCTTAAGCTGGTCAAGGGCGCGACGGGTAATCTTTCCCGACTGCACGGCCGCCTCGCCGTACGTAGTCAAGTCCTCACGCGGGTTGACATTGTGATCAAGACCCAGACGGATCTTTGCGCCTCGGGGGCTCGTCAAAATGTATGCGAAGAACCAGTTCACCACCAACAAGGCCGATGCGTGGTTCGCGGGTACCTGGCCAGGGACGGCGCGGAGGCCGAGAGTTGTTAAAAGGGCACTGTGAAGGTTAGTCTGGGGGGCTTTTTTTTTCTCCCTTGTTGGTGTATATGAGTACTCACGACATTCTTAAATATCAGATATTGTGGAATTTTAAAGCTGTTTCCCCTGGCAAATCTTTTTTTTTTTTTTTTTTCATGTCGAGATCTGTTTCTAATAGGGGCCGAGGCATGAGATAATTCTCCGCCGATCTCGCACATCCTACGGAGTACAGGCTTCAGGCTTGCAAGGGGCTCCACTCTGAAAATATTCCACTTTCATTCGTTTTCTCCCTTTTTCACTATTCTTTAGTGCGATAGCTCCATCCGCAGTTTCTCGTCCCGATTTTAGCTATCGACAGCTTGGCCGGGGTAAGGGATTATTTCAATCAGTATACCCTGGAAAAGGCTCAATTGGTGAGAGAATTATGCCTATTCCACTGTTTCACCGTCAGAACTTAGCGTGAGGATTTGAGACATGGCGCTTTGATAGGTCTGGCTTTCCGTACGGTTCACAGGTTCATACAGGGAGCCGAGCAGATCTCTCTCCCTGACGTTAACCAACATCGCCTTGCTCCTCCACCGGGGCACAATCATTTCAGGGCTCCACTCCCAATTGTCTCCAAAACTGATCGCACTTGTTGGGTATTGAGGTGTACTTGAGGTGTAGGTATTAGAACAAGCGACCCACATTGCCTTGGCATCCCTTGTGTTCACGCTTTTTTAAAGAGCGTGTTCAATGAAAAGCTTTTCTTTGGCAGCTGCCGTAACCCCCCGGGTCTGTGTGATAAATTCTCGCTGATATGCTTTGCTGTGGTGATCCTTCTACCTCAAGATTCTAGTCTAGTCTACCGGTCAGAAAGGGCAGTAGCAAGAGAAGGAGAGAAGACAGGCATGATCAAGTCAATCTTACAATATCTCAATGTTGACCTTTTTGATCGTGTAGTCATGGATCTTGAACTCATTGTCATGTGTAGAGCTGCCCGAAACCTTTGAGGATGTGGAGGGGGCAACGATGGGAACTGGGGTTGATTTCAAAATGGTGAGATCGATACAAATCTCGTGAATGAACAGTTCACGGTGGTGGTTGGAATGGAGCCCAGCGCACTTGGGAATGATGCCGGTGGATCGGGATATGGCGTGTATAGTATATATGGGTATTAGTAGCAGCCTTCATATAAACACCCGTCCTGCTTCTTTGTATGGAAAGAATGCCCTTGGAAGCACTTATAGGCTACCAAGGATAGGAAATGATAAAGAAAGTGAGATGGTGGTTTGAAGGAAGGTTGGGTTTAAGCAAATATATATTGTTTAGGCGTCTACCGTACGTACGGCCTAAGAAGTGAGGAGGGAGAGAGTTGATTGCTACGAAGGCACGCCTGCTGAGAGGGGTTGATGTCTGAGGCACAAATTTTGAGGCCTCAGACCTCATATCATAACAGGTATCGATCTCATAGTTACAACCTTGAAAACTCTACAAAGGAAGATGAAAACCAGAATGAATACAGGTTTGAAGCGAGGAAAAAGGAATTCTCCAAGGATGACCATACTAACAGGATTCAAAGAATTCTGTTCTTCTCGAATACTTAATATCTTACATGATTTTGCACGCTCAATGTAGACGAAAAAAAGCATATATGCGACATTCGTCCTGAAAGTCCTCCTAGAGGCTTTTTTCAACTTGCCGCTTGCAATTTCTTCGCCTCTTTGATAAGTGGACTTGCCTCTCGAATTTTGTGACCATAAAAATAGAAAACCACAGGGATCATGATACAAGCTGTCTCCACAAGTCCTAAGATTGTACCTGCCCAGTTCAAGCCGAGGGTCTCATACATCGCTGGACCCGCAAGTGGGAGGAAAGCTCCCATGACACTGCGTGTGAGCATATTTCCTGCAAGCGCAGATGCAGAATATAGGCCATAAGACTGGGCTATGTAGTTTTGGGCATAAATGAAGACGCACGCATTCCCCACACCAAAAGGCAGACCGGAGATGATAGGGACGATCCAGTGAACGTTTGGTGTACAAGTCCAGGAAAACCACAGCTGACCAATGGCTAGAAGAGTGGCACCAAAGAAAATGATACTGACCATGGCCTCTGGTGGTACCACGCCGGTTTCTGGATTTTTGCGGTGAATATTGATCACTTTGCGAAACAGAGGCTCGCATGCGATGGAGAGTAAGACGCCGACACCAATACCAATGAACGAAAGACCACCAATACCTGGCGACCATCCACGCTCTTGCTGGAAAGCGATTGGATACGCGACGAAACATAAGTAGAGAATGCCATAAACGATTGCAACATAGCCATCCCAAAATATGCTGTAAAGAAATGTTAGATTTAGGCCAGATTTGTACGATGACAGGAGGATTATTTACCATATCGGTTCAGTAAAGAGCATCACAAAGGGTCTTTTGAGATTTACTCTCAGTAAAGACATGAAACCAAGACCATCATCATAACGAGTCCACCATTTTGGATTCTGCGTCTCCTTTCGTTTTCTGGTGGCCCGTCTCCTCAGAATCACTGGGGCATATGTTTCTTTGACAGAGGCGATCAGAACCAAGGCGACCCCGCCAATAATAAGAACAATCCAATTTGTCCATCTCCAACCCAGATATTGAAACACAAAGCCTCCAATAATCGGGCCATAGACGGGGCCATTGCTAGGACCAATAGACCAGAAGCCAAAGGCCAAAGCCCGGTACTTATCGGAGACGATGTCGTTCACCGATGCAGGCGAGTTCGACATCAATGCACTCCCGAAGAATCCTCCGAAGAATCTACCCACAAGGATAGATTGAATATTCTGCGCTAAAGCACTCGGCAATAATAGCAACAGAAATATTGTCATTGAGACAATGTAAATTGGCCGGCGACCTAGCAGCTCGCTGAGTGGAGCAAAGAGGATGCTGCCTATTCCCATTCCCAAAAGGTAGGTCGTCACACCGAGGAGGGCCACGATCTTGGAAATGTGGAATTCTTCCTGTAACCCTGGGATCCCAGATGTATATAATGTGCTAGAGAGACTGACAATAGTAGCACCAAGGCTCATAGCAGCGACAGTGAGGGCTTTGTACCAAAGTGGCCATAGGCGAGGATTGTCGGGATCTTCAGAATCCCAGTAAACTTCAAATTCCGGAGGGGCATGTATGCTGGCCAATTTGGAAATGACTGGCTTGAGATTTGCATCATAATAAATTTGGGTGCTTTCAAGGCTGTCCACTAATTCGGATTCATGACATAAAATTCCTGGATGAGGAAGGTTAGACATCATAGGTGCAATCAACAGATGTAGTGGAATGAAGGGGAATATTTTTTATTACTTATATAACCTATCTAGGTATGATTGTATAGATAATAAATATTTCTGTCATACTCTGTAGCTATTTACTTATTCATCAAGTGGGATACCCCGTAGACTCGACCCGGTGGGATGGGTGGGATGGGTGGGATACGGTGGCGATTCCTCTGCTCAGGTAGAATCAGATTGGACGTCCAAAGATATTGCCTCCACTTTACTTAATAGACCGGCCATCCCGTTGGATTTTCTTTTCCATTCCCTTAGAAAACATCTATGTCTTCACTCTGCACGTGAAAATTCAACGGTTGTTCGCACAACATTTTGCTCAATGTCTCCCCTTCCTGATGTCGTCCCCTCATGGTTCCAATGTGATTATCCGGATTGTAACGCAAAATATCGACGTAAGGAGCATCTGAATCGACATCTGAATCATCATAATGGGCGAACCAATCTTACCTGTCCTCATTGTGAGAGTGTCCTGACAAGGAAGTGAGTAATGGAGTAATTTCTTCGATATTCTGGGACACCTTCACCTAATATTATACTTAGTGATCTATTGCGACGCCATGTCCGAACCTATCACCCACAGAGACAAGTACCCCCATCTCGAAAGTCCAAGGCATGCACCGCCTGCCATGCACGGAAAGGCCGTTGCGAAGGTGGATTTCCATGTAATGCCTGTCAACATCGAGGTATCACCTGCGTACCTGCTCCGGGTGAAATTACAAGCGATCAACAACGTTGGATCGATGAATTCCACCCTTTGCCGCCTGTTTCCACGATCGATAATTTCCTTCCCGACGCTTCCTCTTGGATTGCTTATGAATATATCGATATTTACTTTGAAACTTTCCATCCAGCGTGGCCGTTTCTCCATCGAAGTACGTTTAATGTTGCCAAAGACCCATGTGTACTTGTTCAATCTATTGTCGCAATGGGACTGTGGGTGAACGGTTCACGGGAGGCGCGAGACGCGTCTATACGTCTGCATGATAGACTATGTTCTGCTTTTCACGCGCAAATGGTGAGAAGGATCATCCGACAGTCTAAGTACAAACTCTGCGACTGACATTCTCTTTTCTCCTTATTAGGACCAATGGTGTGTTGCGAATTCGAATGCATACCGAAATACTAATACCTCGTTGCCTATAACAACATTCCAGAGTGTCCTCTTGAATATTATCCTTGCCCTTTTCATGGCCAGGGAAAACGCCAGTATGGATTTGACCATGCGATACCGACTCCCAGACGACAAATACAAACTCCTGACTGCACTTGTGCAAACCTGTCGACAGCGGGGAATGTTCTATTATCCTAATATGATCATACAACACAACACCCATACACCACTCGCGCTTGTATATTTGAACATTGAAGAGATCAAGAGATTTGGACTGACCCTTTATAAGGTCTGCGGATTGTCCACTTCCTCTGACATTACTGAAGGAAACACCAATTATGACAGAAATGACCTTTTGACCCTGGCCGATTTGTCTTATTCCATGCCGGACAGCGATGAGATTTGGAATGCTCCATTGGGAACAGAGTCAGAAGTCCTCAAAAAGTCTGCTTCCTCTGCAGCCACACGAGACAATGGAGATCTAAAAAACTGGATATCTGAAGCTTCTAGTCTTCTACATGACGCTCGGGTTAAATTTGACTGGATATAGCTGTCCTCAAAGCACTATGGATTGTGTATGTTGTGAGCTAAAAAGCAATACTCAAATACTCAAATACTCGTACAAAGCAGGCTTCACATATTCTACTATGTCATTAGACCCACCCTGGCCCTTACCTAGGCAGTATCCATGAACACAGTGAATTGATGTGTAAGATCCACGTCGTTTGTCATGCGTGCTCACAGTGGAATCTGCCCCGGTGGGCTGGTGGGATGAAAAGTCGGCCTTTACCTAGATAGATCTCCAGTGGTCTGGACGAGGTCCTTATTTATGATTATTCATCTCGGCGTCTGATCTCGGAACCTCCATAGTAGAAACCCAGGGTTTTGGTGTAGTTGTCACCGTTTGAATAGGGACAAGACTCACACAATGACGACATTTGAGCCTAATTAGGCCATTAAATATTTAAAAATTGATCATGAAATCTCTTAGGTGCTTTCAGACCTTCTATTCTATTACAAATAGGGAAATGAAGACGTCGGGAGCACAGATACCTAGGTACTATCGAGATAATATGAATCAGAAACATTTATATCGAAAGGGACAAAACGGCTAGAACATTGGATTCACTGGGCATCCTCCCGAAACCTGAAACTTTGTGTGGGTATGAGCCGTATGAGGTAGATGATAATGAAGCGGTATTCTCACAGGATGCTACCTATTCCTAGGCTTACCCCTGCCTGTTTTGAAGTTCGCCGATGCTGTGGGTTCCCTCTACTTCGGCGATGTACATACCCAAAGGGGTAAAGATTTGCATCTGTTAGTAGTTTTATATTTAGAACGTCGAGTTGCACATCCATTCTCCGCACTTTCCAACCCCCCACCTTGCGCTCTCTTCAACGCCCTCAGTAACAAAATCAACATGTCGGAAGATCCATACTATGATCTCGGTTCATATCAACTACCCGTGAAGACAAGCTCTCCAGAATGTCAACTCTGGTTTGATCGCGGATATCGTTGGGCGCAAGGTTTCAATCATGGAGAAGCTGCCCGTTGCTTCAAGAACGCTATCACACATGATGAAACTTGTGCCATGGCATATTGGGGTCTTTCCTATGCCATTGGACCTAACTACAACAAGGCCTGGATTCGATTTGATCCCTCCGACTTGCTTAAATCGACCACCGAAGCCCGGCAGCTTCTTCAAAAAGCTCAAACATACACTACCCAAGAAACCCCGGTGGAATTTGCTCTTATCGAGGCACTGAAAGCTCGATTTCCACAATCGGAAGTGATACCTAGGGACCTTCGCTCTCTAGATCGAAGCTACGGAGAAGCCATACGTCCGGTGTATGAAAAGTTTTCAGATGACCTGGATATTGCCGCTCTCACGGCAGAAGCCTTGATGTGTTTTACTCCACGTGCTCTATGGAACCTCGATACTGGAGAGCCTGCCGGCCATCACACTGTACTAGCTCGTGAGATAATTGAGAAGGCGATGACCCTTCCAGGGGGCGCAGAACATCCCGCGCTATGCCATCTCTATATTCATTTGATGGAAATGTCCCCTTACCCAGAAATCGCCTTGCCAGCAGCCGATCGGCTACGCTTTTTAATGCCCGAGGCATCCCATATGCTGCATATGCCGACACACATCGATATCGCTTGTGGTGATTACCGTAGAGCCGTGGACTCGAATCACCAAGCTATGGTTTCCGATGATAAGTTCTTTGCTCGGTCAGAAGGAACCAATCTCTACAAGTTATATCGGGCGCACAACATCTACGTAAAACTGTATAGCGCCTTGATTTCTGGCCGCTCCAAGGAAGCGCTCTCTGCGGCAAATCGTCTGCCTGGAATACTTAGCAGCGAGGTGCTTGCTATTTCTAGCCCTCCGATGGCAGATTGGGCTGAGAGCTTTCTCGGTGCGATTGTTCATGTCTTAGTCCGATTTGGTCGCTGGGGGGAAATTCTTCAAAATCTTCCGATACCAGAGGACAAGCAGTTGTACTGTTCCACAACAAGTATGATCTATTACGGCCGAGGTATTGCACTCGCGGTACTTGGTCGGGTTGATGAAGCAAAGCTCGAACAAGCCAAGTTTGAGGCGGCGAAAGCCCTCGTGCCGAGAACTCGTCTTAGCAGCCTGCCGGCACTGGAGGCTGATGTACTGAACGTTGCATCGGCTATGCTGCAAGGTGAGATCCAGTATAGAGAGGGGAATTTCGAAGCTGCATTTCGGAGCTTGCGAGAGGCCGTTACTCTGGAAGATACTCTCCCTTATTCGGACCCGCCGCCTTGGTTGCAGCCAACGCGGCATGCGTTGGGTGCCTTACTCTTAGAACGAGGTCATCTCGAGGAAGCAGAACTAGTATACCGAGAGGACCTTGGACTGAGCGACAGCCTACCCAGGCGCAAAGCAAGATTGAATAATGTTTGGGGACTTCATGGTCTTCATGAATGCTTGACCAAGACCGGGAAAATTGGAGAGGCCAAGGTTATTGGCATCCAGAAAGAACTAGCTTTAGCCTCTGCGGATGTTCCCATTGCTGCTTCATGTTTCTGTCGTCTTTCTACCTCACGGGGAACAAATGGTCTTCAGCTCGAGAAATCGGAATGCTGCGTCTGAAATATTCGGAAATATCCGGAAATATCAAACTGTCACTTTTTGGAATGAGCCGGAATTGGCCACCGTCCACCACCTGGTGAACTTAGTATCTGATAGGAATCCTGGCCTCATTCTTAGTAGTACCAATCGTAGTCTTATGTCGAAACATGGAAATGGTACGACTAGGAACTGACTATATCCTTTTGGTCTTTCTATATAAAGTCGAATTTGTAACTCTGGTGTTATAAATATCGAGTATCGGCACATTCTGCACGTTGACTCACGGCTATTTCAACATACCCCCAATCGCATTTTATTCTCTTTGAATCAAATTAAAAATAAAATAAAAATAAAATACCGGAAAAGCTAAATAATGGCTACAAGTTCAATATCAAGTGGATGCACATGGTGACGTCTGGATACTCTAGTCCTGGAGGGCTGATCTAATTATTCATCGAACAACCTTGGAATACTAGAATACTATTCCTTGACCATCTCCTTCCATCTAATCCCCTGTTTGTAATATAGTCCGGATTTAGACTATTACTAAAAACGCCCCGGTGGGCTGTAAAGGCCGGGGAAAGCCCACCGGCCCCACTATATTGCCCCTCTTTATATATCACACCTCACATCTGGAGAAAGGGATCACACTTCTACTTCATCCTTCCAACCTCAAACTTTTATCCCTCATCATGTCTTCCGTCAAATCCTTCCGTGAACTCATCGGCATCCCCCCTTCCTCCGCCTCCACTACTGATTCAACCCTGATCATCATCGACGCTCAAAACGAGTACGCCACAGGCCTCCTCGCCGTTGAGAAGGTCGACGAATCTCGCAAGGTCATTGCCAAGCTGCTCGAAAAATACCGACAGGGCAACGGTAAGAACATCGTTCACGTCGTGCACGAAGTGCCTGCCGGTGCACCCGTCTTCACTCCTAAGAGTGCTCTCGCACATGTATTCGAGGAGCTCGCGCCCAAACCAAACGAGAAAGTGGTCACAAAGAATTTCCCTAGCTCCTTTGCTCAGACAGACCTTCATGAGTACTTGCAAGGACTGGGAGAAGTGGGCAAGAAGATTGTACTAGTTGGCTACATGGCGCACGTTTGCATTTCTACCACAGCCCGTGCTGGTGGTGAACTTGGGTATGATGTGGTCGTTGTGCGTGATGCTGTCGGCGATCGCCACATTCCTGGTGCGGACGCGGGGACTGTCGTTCGTGTGGTTCTCAGTGAATTGGCCGATGGCTTTGCCACCATTGTCTCTGAAAGTGAGATCAACTAGACATCGGTCTATTGCATATACAAGTTACATGAACAATCTCAATACTGTTGTCTAAATTGAACTTGTCTTGTCATTTTTCTGGAAGTAACATGTTTTTGAAATTAGAGACTCCTCACATTGTAGAGTATTCGTACGAGATGTTGTATGAGTTGATCACCGGTAAACCTTGTCATTAGAATAGCATTGCGAGAGAAAAAGTAGTTGTTCGCTTTATTTCTCTCCCTAGGCTGTGTCCCCACCCCTTTAGAATATCGAGATTCAAAGCAATGAGACTATTATGACAAAAAGCAGTTTGATGAACAGGCTATAGAACGCAGTACAAATTTCTCCAAGCCAGGAATTCTCCTTTGACTCAATTCCACCAATTCTCGTCAGTTTCTAATAACATTCCCCTTTGCGAAACCCAACTAGTAACGCCAGGATCATCTGATCTATCTCTTCGAGAATATATCAACAGACGTCGAGCCAATTCCGGATTCGAACTAGCATGCCAGAGATTCTTCTCATCTGGCATGGGGAACTGTAGATCGGAGAGGCGCAAAATTCGACCATCAGTCTCATCCGACTCTCCTAAACTCCCCCTTCCACAAAGCCGAGAGACTTTGTACAAGGCCAATCCAAACCTTTTAATTTCTTCAACCCCCACCCACATACAGGTAAGGGACTCCACATTTCGGTACCTCGTAAGCATATTAGGGTAGTAGAATATATTGTTTCGCAGACAGGTTGCGACCAGAGCGGAAAAGATTTGACGATCGGAGACACTCAGGACTAGGCCGAGGTTAAGTTCGATACCAATCGGGGTCGACAGTAATGAAAATATGACACAGAGCAGAATGCCTTGGTAGGTTGCAATCGGCCATCGTGAACTCGGGCTGTCTAACCCTTCGTTATCTAGCTCTTCTTCCGCGGGTAATCGTGCCCAGTTGTCCTGCACATCAGCGGTTAATGAATTGCAAATTTCATGCTTTTGAGCAACTTACCTGTTGTGCCGAAATCGCCAGTTTCAGTTTGGAGTGTAAGTTACGGGCACCTTCTTGTGCCGCCGGGCTCCCACTGACCCAGAGACCGATCATTATCACTGCCTGGAGCAGCAATTGGGGCTCGTCAGCGACACTGAAGGTATGTTGATGCAGAATTGGCCAGTGTTGATGGAAATGCGTGAAGTAAAGATGTATATAATGGTCCACTTGGGCAATATGCCCGATGGGAGTATTAATCTGATCTGAAGTATTGATCCGATCATCTCCACTACCGTACTCCCCAAGTTCTTCTTCTGGGTCGTGTTGAGCAGGCTCAAGGTGTACCGGATCATCAAAGCGACACGAATATCCCTTTGAGGAACACTCTGTACATGGCGAGCCTCCCTGGCACCGTGCTTTGGTCGTACGACATCTTATGCAGGCCTGTGTGGCGCGAACGAGAGAGCGTCCGGGGTCTTCATGATCGCGACGAATGTGACGTCGGAGACTGTCACTATATAGGTATTCATTATTGAATGAAGCCGATCTAAACTTCACAGATCACTCTACCTGCGAGAAAAGACGCGGTCACAAATAGAACATGTGCGAAGATGACTTCCACGATGTTGCGCTTCGTGGCGTCGGAGATGTTCTTTACGACGGTAGGTGGAGGTACAGCCGGGGACTTGACAATGAAACTGGGGCATCTTCAATCACTAGAGAGCTGGAAAAAAAAAAAGAAAATGCCCTGTGAATACAAGTAAGTTCAAGCCCACCGGATGCACAGTCAGCCCACCGGGTCAGATGTGGAGTAGAGATGTGGCGAATGTGAGAAATCATTCTCGTCGAATCAGATGAAGGTATTGATGCCTAAGGTATTAGGATACAAAGACAGTCAATTCAATAGGGTCTATGAATAACCCTCCTAATTCCCAACCGTAACCAACGCTATGCATTTAATTTCATCGATCATCTTTGGATTTGGCAGCTCCTTGACTCCGATCACCGTCCTCGCTGGTGCTCTCTCGGCATCCAGGTAAAACTCATTCCACACCGCATTCATGCCAGCATAATGCGCATGGATGTTGGGCAGGAACACCGTTGCGTCAATAATACTTTCGAGCCCGCTTCGGTCACCGCTGGCGTGCTTGATGGTAGCCTCGATGTTGTGAAGAGTGGCCAGGGTCTGTTCCCGGATGTCGAAGCTCACAGTCCCGTCTCCGTTGTCTTTGACACCAGCGAATGTGCTATCTGGACGTCTGCAGGCTGTATCGGATACATAGAGAGTGCGAGCCTGTGTGGCGGGAGCGAGGCGGCCGTGGGGATAGTTGGCGAGGCCTGGGTTACTGGAAGGCACAATCACAGCGTCACCGTTGATTGACATGGCGAGGGCAGTAGGGAGATATGGATTGAATGTTGTGATAGTGGACAATAAACGAGGGACTTCGAATGGATAAGTCCCAACATCTCGGCGAAATATCCAGATGCCGGCAATCAGGAATGTCATGACAACCCTTATCGTTCGGATCTCGGGCGCAACATGGAATGGGCAGTTGATCAATTCGTAGTTTAGAGCTGAACGTCTTATGTATCTACCAACGACCTGACAGCTGATCGGCCTGAGGTGTTAGTGCTCGGCGAACCTCCATTTTGCCGCCTTACACACTACCCACAAAACCCAGTGTGCATACGGCTGAACTGGAAGGCTACACAACTTACAATAACCTGTGCTAATTATTCTAAAAGTCCGTCATGGCAGAACTTTCGACATGCCTTCCATTAACCAGAGAGTCAACCCTCAAGGCCCATGAGCTGATCAAACCTTTTATCCACCGCACTCCAGTACTCACCAGCAGGACATTAAACCAAATGGTATCAACTCCCCGGGCGCGGGGAAATCGAGGTCGCCAGCCTGCAAAGCCGATCATCCGATTATGGTTCAAGTGTGAGAATTTGCAGCGCATAGGAGCTTTCAAAGCCCGCGGTGCATTCCACGCCATCGAGAGGCTGAAGCAAGATCCTAGCTTCACCGAGAGTGGCGGTATGGAAAAAGGCGTCGTCGGGTTTAGTGCAGGTGAGAAGCCGGCTATCTCCTCTGTCTCCTTCATGTCGCAGCGCTAAGCCCCGTCCTTTCAGGTAACCATGCGCAGGCACTCGCTCTCGCTGCTAAAGAAAGTGGTATCCCAGCGTACATCGTCATGCCTGACATTACGCGGCCCAACAAGATCGCAGCTACGAAGAGGTATGGGGCCAACGTGATTGTCTGCCCACGTTTCGAGCGCGAGACTACCGCCGCCAATATCGTTGCCGAGAAAGGTGCCCGTCTTGTACCACCCTTTAATCATCCAGATGTCATCCTCGGACAAGCCACTGCCGGTCTGGAGCTCCAAGAGCAAGCCGACAATCTCAATGCGATCATCGCGCCCTGTAGCGGTGGAGGACTATTAGCAGGTACTGCGCTCAGCTGTGAGGGGACGTCTATTCGGGTCTTTGGTGCCGAGCCCGAGTTCGAGGGCGCTGATGACGGTCGACGCGGGTTCCTCACGGGCGAGAGGGTCACGAGTGTCAACACCAACACCATCGCAGATGGACTGATCGGCGTTGTCGGCGAGATCCCCTGGAGCGTCATCTATGAGCGAATGCTCGTTGATGGCATGTTTGCCGTGTCTGAAGAACAGATTCTCGAGGCGACAAGGCTGATATTGGAGAGGCTCAAGATGGTGGTAGAACCTGCTGCTGCGGTGACACTGGCAGTGGCTTTGTATAATGAAGAGTTTAGGCAGATGGTGGAGAAGGAAGCAGGCGAGAAGGGTTGGGACTTGGGACTGATTTTGAGCGGTGGAAATGTTAGCGCTGATGGACTGGCAAAGCTGTTCGGGTAGTCATACAAGGGATGTACTGTTTACCGCGTCATATATTGAGGGCAAGTACTTTCTCTCAGGAACATGTCAAACTGCATTGGATGAGGTATTACAAGTTCCAGTCTCACAAAAAGGTTAGGAGGGAAAATAGGAGATAATAGGATATGCGTGTGACTTTAGATATCCAATAGATGAAAGCCACAACAGTAAAATACATTTATACCACTTAGCACCTACGCCCTATCATCTTTTCGCCACAATTCCAATATATTGCTATCTTGCTGCCTGACATACTACAACGTATACCGTACTCCGTAGTTAGTGTAAGAAGCATTTGATCGATACAAAAGTACACTTTTTGTGCTGCGCCACCCCCATTTTCCCTTCAGACCGGCCGACCCGAGAAGGTGGGAGGTCTAAACATTTACTTACGATTCAGGGGCTAATTAAGGAAGACAAACCTGTTAAATGTTGCAAATGAATAAATCGTATGTTTAGCACGGAGCACGGGGGTATGTATTTTGTATGAGCGCCCTACAATCCAGGCCCAGAATGTGCCAATTTTAGAACAAGGGATGATAGCAGGGATCATTCTCAATTCTACCATATTTGTAGTATCGGAAAATGGTTTCAAACCGTTATAATATCACGATGCCAATGTCTTCTAGAAGGTCTTGGCTTGTCCTAAGTGGAGCATGTAGGTTCCCCTGATACTCAGATATAGATAGTTTCGAGTATACCATGAGATTCGTGCTGTGCTGTTCATCACGTTGTCATCTAGATGCCCCAAACTAAAAAAAAAAAAAAAAAAAAAAAGAACGCAGAGCCCAACTTGAAACAGCGTGGAAGCCCCCTTTTTACCAAAGCGCGGATCATGATGTCCGGTGTAAATGCCTCATAGCTCTATCACACGATTTAGATACGAGATAATTTTCCAGCATGCAATGACTTGGGAGAAAGAATATAAATTCAAGACAGTCGGGCTAGTTGATAAGTATTTCAGCATTCCAATTTCAGTATTCCACTTCGAATCTACATATCTCATCATTTCATTGCATCATGGGTTCTATAGAAGGATTATCCAAGCCGCTTTCTGACCGGACGAGCGACTGCTCTTATGTTTATGGCTCCCGATTCGCCACAATGGCCTTGCCATCGCATCAACTTCCGGACGGGGGGATGCCAAAAGAGGTGGCGTACCAGATGATCAAAGATGACTTGGCCCTGGATGGTCAGCCAATCTTGAAGTAAGTATATTCTTCAATTATCCCAAAACAGGACTGACATATTGTTATAGCCTCGCCAGTTTTGTGACCACATATATGGCATGTCAACTTCTCATCTTCCAGTTGACCGACACTAATACGATAATAGGAAGATGAAGCCCTCAAACTCCTCGCCGAATCATCAAATAAGAACGTCATCGACCACCAAGAATACCCCAAATCCGTCGAAATCGAACACCGCTGTCTGAACATCCTCGCCGACCTATTCCACTCCCCAGTCTCCAAAGGAAATCCAACCGCTTTTGGCACGTCATGTATTGGATCTTCCGAAGCCATCATGCTCGCAGTCTTGGCAATGAAGAAACGCTGGGAAGTCAACCGCAAAGCCCAGGGAAAAGATGTCTCGAATCCGAACATCATCATGAGTAGCGGTGTACAAGTCTGCTGGGAAAAGGCAGCCAAATACTTCGATATCGCCGAGAAGCTAGTCCCATGTACGGAGACGCGATACGTGATTGACCCAGTTCTAGCAGTCGACATGGTCGATGAGAACACCATTGGAATCTGCGCGATTCTCGGCACGACGTACACGGGTCAGTACGAAGATGTACAAGCTATCAGTGAACTGCTCCTTGAAAAGGGACTGGACACGCCTATTCACGTAGATGCCGCCAGCGGTGGATTCGTGGCTCCGTTCGTGAACCCGGATCTAGTGTGGGATTTCAAATTACCCAACGTCGTCTCGATCAATGTCTCTGGACACAAATACGGACTGGTAAGAACAATCATTAATCACCGACAACTCCAATACAGCTCAATGTACTAATCTGCATAGGTCTACCCCGGAATCGGCTGGGCCCTCTGGCGATCACCAGAGTACCTCCCCGAAGACCTAGTCTTCAACATCGACTATCTCGGCTCCGAGCAACTAAACTTCACCATGAACTTCTCCAAACCAGCATCCCACATCATAGCCCAGTACTACCAACTCATCCGACTCGGTCGAAGTGGGTACACCAGCATTATGAGAAACCTCACGAAAACAGCCGACTACCTCACCAGCCAACTGCAAGAAATGGGATTCATAATCATGAGCGAAGGGAATGGACGGGGTCTACCAGTCGTGGCATTCAGATTGAGTCCAACGCAGAACGTCATCTTCGACGAATGGGCGCTTGCGCGGAAACTGCGCGAAAGGGGGTGGATTGTGCCTGCCTACACTATGGCAGCTGATTGTACGGAAATGGGGATGATGAGGGCTGTTGTCAGGACGGATTTCAGCATGGGACGGTGTGTTAGTCTAGTGCGGGATGTGCAGGATGCTCTGGGGGATTTGGCCGGTGTGGAGATTCGGAATATTCAGCGGTATCAGGCGTGAGTATACTTCTTTTGGGCTTTATCTATGAGAGGAGTTTGGCTAATCTGTCTCATTGAATAGGTTGGTTCAGAGTTATGTTTCGATTTCGAGGAAGAATTGGATTGATCGGGCTTCTTCTCGGATTGTCAGTCAGGAAATGGGGAAAGAGATAGAGGGGATTTAAGGGTTTGAATTGGCTTATTGTTCTATAGACGATATAGGTTGTAGATGGTTACTTGTTGTTCTAATTAATATTCCAATACATCGAAATCTATGACACGCGGATTGTTGTAGGAAGTGCGATAGGCGACTACGGGATATCATGGCCTAGAAAGGCTGTGTTCTTGTTCTGACAACATATTCTGACAATATATTCTGATAAAAAAGAATATCTAGTTGGCCATGAGAGTGGAGTTTGAGAAGGAGAGGAGTAGAGACAAGGTCACAGGGCATCAAGCGCTGTCATTAACATTAAAGAATATATAATTCATGAGAATTTCGGAAGGATGCTAGACAAGCTGGCATCCCAATCCCACAACTCCGAGCCAGTGTAATCTAATCCATCAGACCAACCTCCCAGATCCATTGGCTGGGAAATGTCAGCACAGCCCTGAACAACATCCGAGGAAGAATAACATACCGTAAAATCACTGAAGTCAGTCGATAGAAGTGACGCAGGATCAATATCACTCGGTGTGGCCGCAGCCGGTGTTGACCCGGAAGGAATGGAAGGCTGAACAGGAACATAATTAGGTATGGTAGACACACATCTATAAGCGGAGATACCAACCTGAACGGGGCGACTGTCAACAATAATCTTAGCCTCCTGATATGTAAGACCATTCAGGACCTCCCTGAAAATTCGAATGGACCTCTTCGAGGCCGTATCAACATTACGCATAGGATCCTCACCCTTGACGCGCGATTTGACCGAAGCGATGATAATATTCAGAAAGAAGGCAGGCTTGCACCCCTTGCCACCGGGACCAATACGTCTCCCGAAATTCTCAGCGGTGCGCTCGACAGCCTGCATCATCACGTTTTGCTGGGACTGGATCATGCTCATAAGCACGCTGGAGTTGACACCATCCATCCCGGATATAGCAGACGTACTCATTTCATTAGCTTGGAGGGACAGCTCCACGCAGGCGGTGATTGCAGCGTGGAAGGTTTCATCGCGGAACATACCGCTGCCCAGCTGGGTGATGTGTGGGTAGAGGATGTCGTCTGTCGAGAGAGGGAGTTCCATCTGGGAGAGAATGCCGAGGGACTCTTCAAGGCAGATCTTTCGGGAGTAGGAGCATTTGGGTAGGCGGGCGACACTTAGTGAGAAAGGGCGGTGGAGGGCGAGGAGGAATTTTCGCATGATGAAGAGATGGAGGGATTGGGCGAATCGGTGACGTTCCGCTTCTCCCGGAGCGATACTAAGGGCGTTGTCGTCAAATAGAGAGGATGCATGTTGCATGGAGCGGGAGAGTTCATCACCCATTCGCAGGGCGTCGTCGTAAGATAGATTAAATCGGAGAGCGTTGATTTTTTTGGCAATTCGATAGCGTAGTGGGAGGGTCTTGGTGAGGAGAGCTTGGTAGAAATTTTGGGTATAAAGGGCAGTACTGAGCGGAGCAGGATCATTCTCCATGTCCGGTATCAAGTCCGCATCGTCCCAGTTGGAGGGTGGATCGCAGTCGCATTCGTCTAGGTCTACTGACGGCGGAACGCCACGGTCGAGAGAGATCTTAAGGTCCAGCTCGACGATAGTTGCCCAGAGGCGACGGCGCAGTTCAGAATAGAATGGTCGAGCCTTGTGAAACCGAGTCGGATCGCGATGCAGACCCATCGTCGACGAAGAACGAATCAGCGACCCGGCTGAGGCCCAGGCTACATCCCCGTCACTGGCGACTCCGAGGCGAGCTACCAGAAGAAGAGTTTGGGTCTGGAGCATTCGGAAGTCGATCTCCGGACTCACAAACATGCACGAGATGTATGACTGGACAGCCATAATCCACTTCATGGCCGGTTTCTGGAATATGTCTCGGTCATCTTGGCCTGGAGGCGGGACATAGAAACAGCTGCCAGCAGCCATCACGGCGAGTAACTGAGCGACGAAAGCCAGGTCGATTGGCTGGGTGTTGGCCCAGTAATCAGCATACTGACTCAAGAAAGTTGGCACGTGCAGGATTCGATATGTCGTCTCGAAAGTATCGAGGTACAGCTGAAGCAGATGGTCTGCCACATTTCGCTGGGGAACCATTTCATTCAGGTTGAAAGCCTGCTCGCGGAAATTTTGTTGATGATCCTGTGTTTCGCGCGACCAAAGCTCTGTCTTGAACTTTTTCATGTCAGTGTACTCTTTATCTTTTCCCTCTCCGTGACAACGAGCACGGCGCATAAAGGCACCAATCTCTTGGAACTACACTCAATTAGCAAATCAATCATACAATACATTGTGAGGGATACTCACGAAAGAAAGCGTAGTGGTATAATGACTGCGACCGAAATAACGAGTCCTAGTCTTCTTCCCACGGAAACTCGAATCCGGCAAGAATCGCACGCGGTCATCAACACCGACATTTTCAGAACTATTAGCGGTATCGACTTCAGAGAAGACATCACAAACCGAGGTCTCCGGCGTCTGCAAATAAGGCGACTTGCCGAGCGAATTCTCCAGTACGCGCAACCGAGTCCGGAGCTCATGAAGCTCATCGGGATGACCACGCTTGGACACGCGATTTGAAGTCGAATTCGGCCCCAATTTCGAGTCGAAGACGAACATCCCGCTTTTCCGCCCGGACTGCTCTTCCACGCCATATGGTAACTGCGGGGGTGACATACGTCGCTGAGAAGGTTCAGATACACTAGGCTGGGCTCCGACAAAGACGCATTGGGCTGTTGTCTTTGAGCGCACACATTGCCCGCAGGGCAGAGAGCGGTCACATTTTAATTTGCGCTTGCGGCAGACTGTACAAGACAGGGGCGGGCGGCGACGACGCTGTGGAGCGTGAGATTGATTTTCTGTCTCTTCTTGATCTGGAGAGAAATGGTGATGATTCTCCATTTTCACGGTGGTCAGGGGATTTTAATTTCAAATTGATTTTCCTTTGTTCGCGAGTCCTTGCGACGGCGCTAGACATGGGTGAGACGTTTGGTGCCTAGTCGGAGATGGGGGCACCTTTCCGGATTACCTGGCAACACACGTATTCCACGTCGGAAAATATATGTCTCTGTGACAGTTAACAGATGGCCTTTGAAACGGTGATACGAGGGCTTACTTGAGTTATATGTACTCTGTAGGATCTCGACCTTGGGAAGCTGCTTACTCAATACAGCATGTCCGGTCTCGGAGATACCCCTTTGGGTAGTGGTGGAGTTATCTCCGAAAGATGCTGATTGATAACCGAGTCAAGCTTTTGCCAATATGTGACTCATTGCGTATTCGGTTTGAGACCTGCATATATTTTGATAAATCGGGATAAATTTAGAACAATTAAAACAAATCATAATTCCCCGTGGACTCTCTGTGGACGGGGAAGATCCGAAAATGAAAGTCGACACGAAGTCACGTGGTCCTTGTGGATAGCTTGAAATCAAGGCATCAGTTTTATTACATAAGCATAACGGCTAGCCCGAAGGACCCGCCATTCACTTCTTGGCACTTGGCTTTCTTCCTCTATACTTATCATATTCTAGTCCACAGGTATCGCATTCGCTAGATGAACCCAAAGTCATCAAATTGACTTTTCGATATATATGTAACATATATACACATATATATTGTAGTGGGGAGATAGGCTCCCTACTACCATCAGTGCTCCTGTTTGCCTTATGTTGCTTTAGTTATGTTGTTCATACGTTATGTAAGCGAGCATTGTGATTTTGAGGTTACAAGTAGCAGATAGATACAGATTGAGAATATACACTCCTACACCTCTCTGAATCCACTTCTTGGACAGTGCTCCAGGACCCTTTTTGTATGCAAGATTGAGCATGAAGCCAAATTACGAGTGCTGAATCGACCCGTATGCCAAAGAGCATACAGCCTTAAGCGTTCCCCTCTTCAATATATATACACACACGCAACGCTATGCCAAATTTACTTCCCAAATCAAAGTACCGAAAGTCATCCAACTAATCCCTACTTCGACCGCCAAAATGGCTTCATAACAGACCGCATATAAACCAGCAAGTAAACCATCAAGTAATTTGTCACGGTAAAAGCAAGGAAGATACCAAAATACGGCCAGATCTTCGAAGAATCCAGACCGATTCCAGACAAGTACTGCAAACACAGATTAGCATCCATTCCAGGTACAACAAAACAAGTCCCAAGGAACAAAACTCACATCATCACCTAAGCTATATTCACAATATCCACACTCACCCATCCCGTCTGGGTTGGAGAGATACCCAACACCCTTCGAATCAAGCCACGCGCCCGCATACTCTCTGCAAGTAGCGTTGGGCGGGCTCTCAAAGATGGTCAATTCAGTCTGGGAGCAGACAACAGCGGTACCATGGAGGACAGAAGTGAGAACTCCACCAATCCAGTATGTAAATGGCGTAATATAGTACATCGTATACTTCCAGAAGGCAGGCATCTGGGATTGCGGACAGAGGATACCGTTGAAGAGCTCGCACATGATAATGAAGAAGGGCATGAGGGTAGCGGCAATCATTGAGTCGGCGCTATAGATTGACCGAATGTGTTAGTTGATCAGACACAGCAGAGAATAAACGGTGCTGGGTTATATTAGACTCACCTCAGAGCTGCGATCCACTGACCCCACGAGGTCGCGAATAGGAAGAAAAGGAAGAACATCAGGAAACAATATCCAGCTGCAAAGCCGAGTGGCAATCCCACCATGAAATAGTATATGACGAAGAATACCACACCGCCGATAACGGAATAGGGGATCTCGGAGATGATCTGGGCTGTGCAGAATGCTACCCAGCCATATACGCCACTCGGACCTTCTCTTGCTAACCAGATGTCGCGGTTCAGGATGAAACGCATAGATATAGCGTTGATAAATTCGGGAACGAGCATCAGGACAAGGAAGCAGGAGAAAGCCTTCGACTGGAGGTCTGTGGTACTGTTGCCGATCTGGAGGTAGGTGAGACCGTTGATAAGAGCGTGGAGAAAGGAAGAGTAAAGACGCGAGTATGGGTACTCAGCGGTGCGCCAATACTGGCGACAGGTCCGTTGAGTGAGGAGTTTGATCTGCTGGCTGAGAGGGGGTAGGCTTGGAGGCAGGGAAGGGGAGTGGGTGTTCTTGTCGGAGCGGATTGAGGCGATTTCATTCTTGACTTCGGCGAATTCTTCTGAGTTGCGCCAGATATCTGCCCAGTTCGTTTGCTTTCCCGAGGATTTCATGCCGCCGACGACTACTTCGATAAGGAAGTCGGCTGCATTGGTGACCTTTTCCGGGATGTTGCCATGTCTCGCGAAATACTCGAAGATCGCGTGACCGGATTCGCCGACTGGGCCGAAGTAGTATGTGCTTCCACCAGGGCTCAGAGCTAGGACACGGTCGAACTGAGTTTGTTAGTAATGATTCATGATCAGGGTTGTAGGTCCTTACCTCTTCGAATTGCTGCTGGTTAGCTTGATGGATGGTGCAGAGGACCGCTAACCCCTGGTTAGCCAGACGTCGAAGCAGAGCGACGATACTAGTTGCGCCCTGACTGTCGAGTCCACTGGTCGGCTCATCCAAGAAAAGAAGGAGGTTTGGTCGAGCGCACAGTTCCACTCCAATGGTAACACGCTTTTTCTTCTCGATGTCCAAAGAACCGATCACGGCATCTTGTAATTCAACCAGGTTTAATGTGTGGATCACGGTTTCCACATAGGCCAGCTTTTCCGCCGTTGGAACTTCATGGCCTTGTCGGAGCAATGCAGAGAACTCGAATGCTTCTTTGATGGTGCTGCTTTCGTCGTGGATGTCCATCTGCTGGCAATATCCGATCTGTCGGTTGAAGGATTGGTCAACTGACCGGTTGTCCACAAATAGAGACCCGGATAAAATGCCGGGACTCTCTCTTTTGGTTAGCGCAGTCAACACTAAAAAGTTGTCAGAAGGCAAGCAATGAATTCATTTCATTGGGGATCTTACATGTAGACTTCCCTGCTCCCGAAGCACCAACAAGAGCAGTCAAAGACCCTGGCTTGCAGTATCCACAGACGCCATCCAAGATCTTCCTAGTCTCCTTGCCAATTTGTACATTGAGCTCCAAGTCAGACCAGGAAAAGGTCGACTCGGTAGCTGTAAGTGTCTGGTCATGCTTTGTTTCATAACCAGCAGGCGGCGCAGCAGAATCAACGGATACCGGCGATTTCTCCTCATCAGGCTGGACCTTCTTCTCCCGCTTGAGCAGCTTCCGAGAGCTCTTGTACTGGATAGGACCAGCACTGTTCAGCTCCCACTCAAGCACCTCACTCAACCAGCAAGTCATACCAATGAAGACAACGGTGAAGAGACACAGAATCCCGAAATTGCGCCAGACGTTGCTGTAGTAGAATCCATATTTCACAGCCAGGTACTCATCGCCGTTCACGACGGTGCTACCAATCTGACTACCAGCATAGGCACAGGTCTGGTATGCGAGGTCCGTATATTCCGAACCGGATGGGATAATGGATGCAGCCGCGCAGGTGAAGTTAACGTTGTGGAACTCTGCCGCCATGACTGCTTCGTATGCATACAGGGCAGGAGTTGTATAGGCGAGCCATCCAACCCAAGGAACATCTTGAATCATCTTATCGACGGAGAGAACATAACCGCCGAACACAATGCAAAACATAACAGAAACTCCGCAGTAGCGGAGGGCCACTTCAAAGTTCTGGGATAGAGCGGCAAAGACACGGAATTGCGCCGTCAGGCAGATCGTGGACATGTAAATGAAGAGGTAGTCGATGAAGAAGGGACCGGCCTGGAAGAGTTAGCGCGTCTATATTTGCATTGAGATTCCGAGATTACTCACATCAGACCGTAGACCGGACAGGAAGTACATGACAATCAAATACAAGAACGTCAAAAGCGTAGTTGTCACCATATCCGAGAACACTCGGGCCAAACACACAGCGCTGGGCCTCACAAACGCGAATTTCTTCTGTCGGCTCAGGATATCGCGACCTTGCATGGCGTCTTCCAACTCCGACATCTGCAGCCAGGCAAGCAAAATGGAAGAGTAGAAGAGCACACCTCCACGAGAGTACATACCATCGGTGGTCTGGGGCTGATCGTAGAACATAGATCCAATCAGCAACCCATAGATCACACAGGAAATCAACTTGATGTAGAGCGGGCCCATATGGCCTTTCAGCTGCCACATCTGCCGCTTCATGCAAAGAACGACCTGTCGGAAGAGCGAAATCGTATATGGTGAGTTGGACGAGACGAACCGCGACTTATCACTTTGCATGGTCCTCTTGAATTCCTCCACGCTATCGCACTCCGGATCCGCGGGGCCGGAAGACCGACCGGTGAGCTTCTGATCTTCGTAGGTTTCGACAGCCGTCTCGATGTTAGCGAACGCCGCACTCTGGCGGAAAGCGGCTTCAAGTTCGATGGGGCCCTTCGGCGCGCGGTTCTCCCATCCAGCACGGAACCGCCGTCTTTCAGGCAAGGTGATGCTAGTCAGGAAATCCGAAGTCGTCTGCATATCAGCGCATTCATAACCCAGATCTTCGAAGTAGCGCTTCGCCTCGTTTGCAGGTCCTTGGTATAGCATACGGCCCTCATCAATGAGCAGCACCTTATCCACCAGCTCGTAGATAGCATCTGAGGCCTGGTACAAGGTGAGCAAGGTTGCTTTGCCACAGGTATCAGTCATGATACGTAGACTGCGTGCATAGTCGAGTGCCGAGGACGCATCCAGTCCTCTGGTGGAATTATCCCAACATGCTACCGATGAATCGGTAGCGAGGGATTCGATGATTGAAATACGTTTGCGCTCTCCTCCAGACACACCGCGGATGTACTCATTTCCCACCAACGTGTTCATGGTATGCGACATACCAAAAACACGTCCATAGATCTCCAAGTACCGGGGAATCCTCTCCCGGTAGCGCTTGGGAGTCTTACTCTGCAGTGCAAATTCGAGCGTTTGGCGCACGGTCAGGGTCGGGAAATGCACGTCATCCTCAGGAACGTAAGCCACGACGCCACGGTAGTGCTTCTTAACTTCATCCGGGCTAAGACCAGAGTAATCAATTGAGCCCGTGACGCCCAAAAAAGAAGAGTGGTGGCCCGCGATAGTTCGGAGAAAGGTCGAGCAGCCGGCACCAGGACGGCCCAGAACGCTATATAATTCAATCAGGCTAAATTCGGTCAAGTATGGGTTGGGGTTGATTTTCCTGCTTACAGCATGATTTCCCCGCTCTGCACAACGCCGGAAAAGTCCCGAATCAGCGGACGCCCATGCTCGGGCTTTTTCTTTGCGATCCATGGCTGGATCGTCCACTCGTAGATATCCTGTAAGGTGAGAGTCCGCCACAGAGCTGTTGCGACGGTCTTTACATCCGCGTGGGAGTCCCCATCCCCCCAAGTTGAGAGGGATTGGAAACAGACGCCGAGGTTGGCTGGTTTCTTGCCCTGGACTTGTTCCTCGAGGAACTTATCGAAGGAGGAATGTGGTTCAGGATACTTGGGATCCGGATGGGTTTGGGCGGTTAGTGTGTGATGGATGTCGGCGAGGGCATCCTCGTCTTCATGTGAGACCTGCACTCTTGGGGGTTCATTGTTGTGTTTCTCTGTAGCAAAGGAAGAACTAGGCTTCAGGTGGGGGTGAAGAGGAGCGGGCATACTGAAGCCTTTAGATAGTTCAAGAAAATCCCGAAGTCATGGTACTTTATATGAAGATATTACACGATCTTGATTCATATTTATAAAGAACAAGAATAAGAATGCAATTCAACCAAGAAAAAGGGAAAAAAAAGGCACGACGAGATATCTCCCAAAAGGGAAGCCAAGGCTCATTATGATGCTCGTGGAGATGACCAACCAATCCGGTGGGCGATGAATATGCAGAATCGTCAAGATGGTGGGCCGAAAGAGGATATCTGACCATATCATCATAATGGCTAATTGACAAGGGGAAAGTGGGTGCAAACCATGGTCTTTTTTTTTGGTTTATTACTTGCGTTACTTTCACCAATTTTGGCATTTATTCCGAGAAAAGCTTGAAATATAAAAAGACCGAAAGATTTCAACGGAGTCCGAGGGCACCGCGCGATTGTTTTGCAGAAAAAGGAAGCCAAGACGAGAAAAAGGATCCACCGAACCATTCAAGAGGTCATGAAGGTGATCTTTTATTACAGCGGCTAACTCGTTCACCGTATAATTCGTATATAGATGGACTATATAGTCCACATATATAGTTAGGTCTCCATGGTCTAGGCTCTAGAATTTTGAGACCGTCCTATACATACCTCTGTTGTAGGTATTATCCAATATATAGTATTTTTCAGACTACTATATCAACATTCAGGGCATGGGTTACACATATATCTGTCATACCTAGGTACTACCTAGGTAGGTCTACGTTGGCATACACGACAGTTCATGCAGTGTCCCCCGCACTTGACTTTTTGACTTCACCGTGACACTTTCACCGGAGAATTTCTCACGTGGGATTAGTAATGTATTGATACCTCAGGTGTCTATGTCATATATAGACGAATCTTGGAAATATCATGAATATATACATGGTAGTGAGTTGTAATCAAATCAAAGGTCAAATTCAATTGTTTAATAAGAACTAATACCCAATATCATAATATACATATCAAACCTCATCGCCAAAACCATATTCAAGGTTCCCATCCTATTTCCTAATCCAGTCTAGCGCCCCCAAGCTCCAAGCTCCAACCTTAGAGCCTCAGCTTCCTTCCTTCCCCCTCCCTCTCCCCCCCAAAATGCAAACCCTCTACAACGCTCTAATCCGCACCCACCACATAACCTCCCGCAAAAAGGTAGCCGCCCTCAAACGCGCCGCAGATACACACCAATGCGCCGTACTCCTGCGCTCCGGCGGATGTCCAGGGATCATGTACGTGGAGGGCGGGAAGGAGCCGGTGGAGAGCTGGGTGGACGTTGTCCGTCGACTGCGATATAAGGATTTCCAGTTGGTTACGAGGCCTGGCGTTGTGGAGGAGGAGGGTGAATGTGGAAAACAGGAGACTGGGAACGGGAACGGGAATGGGGAGAAGAAAGATGGGAAGGAGCTAGATCTCCCCTTAGGATTGGATGAGGTGGAGAGTGTCAAGGAGTTTGGGGGGATCATGGCGAAGAGGGGGGTGTGGAATTGGTGGAGGAGGGGGATGGGGTATGCTTGATCACTTCATGGGGATGGAGTTGCATTTGGAGTGTTCAGGTGTTTTGTATACAACTTTTGGGGATATCCCGTCGGATTTTGATTTTTGACACTACAGTGACTGTCGTTGATTCATGAGTTCCCTTTACAGAGTTAATATCCCAAACGCCATAATCTACCTATGCTACGTATCTATACAATTAATCATGGCCCTGTTCCCGCTCAAACCGGCGCCGGATAACTGAGCAGCTTGCAGATATCCTACCAACAGTTAGCAACGAGTCAATTCATCCCATCCCCAGCAACAGACATACCTTGCGTTGTCTCCGATATTTATCATATATCATCTTCCAAATCTCCCGATCCCGACACCCACTCTCCTGCGGCGTGCCGGGATTATTATCGCACTTCGGCTGTTCCTCCGCTAACATTTCCTGCGGCCACATAATCCACGGCTTCGGCACTGGCCAATCCGAAAAATGCACGAACTTAGCCTGCGCCAGGACATGATCAGGATCCCACACCTCATCATCATTCCCCAGGAAATTCCGATGATCCTTCGTCCGGAACTCGCCGCTCAACAGACCGTACTGCCGATGCGGGAGGACCATCGCCGAGTCCCCATACCGCCTGTTCAACAGCTCCATGTCATACCGGTGGTCCGTCAAGTTCATATCGACTTGACCGTTCTGAGCGAGTGTAGTAACCTCTGTCAAAGCAAGATATTCGCGGAGGGAGGGCTCAATGACGACCATCAGTGACGAGAGCACCTTGTCTGGGAGAAGCCAGTAGGCACGTGGCATGGCGACAGTGGTAGGCGGGAGGAAGAAGAGCTCGTCCATTGTCTGCAGGAGGAGAACATCCGAGTCGAGATGGATAACGCGGTCGTATTCGTGCTCACCGAAGGCCATGAGCTTGGCGGTGCTAGTATCCCACGAAGCCCTAGAACCGGAGACTATGAAACCGGGTTGACATGGTAAGTAGGTGTGTCAAGAGGCTAGGTCGATTCCAACAACGGCAGTCCAACTCACCTGCTGGATCCTGAATCCCCTCAATCTTAATCGGAATCAGCAGCACGTTGTACTTGTGTTTAGCGTCAAGTAGCAACTGGCTGACGCGATCATACTCATCCTCGACAACGAGGTCCCACTCCTCCGGGTAAAACAGCACGCGATCCGCCTTGCTGCCGAGTCTGTGCAGAGCCTCGAAGACCATCAGGCAATTACACATGTAGACCTCATTGGTTGCGTACTGGGTATAGGCAAAGCGCGACCAGTCAACCTCGTCATAGTGGATATGGGGTAAGGGCGGCGGTGGGGGACGTTCACGGCGTTGCCACAGGATAAATAGGACGATAAGGGCGACTGCAACCCATGTTCGGACACGTCGTAGCTGGCGCTTGACCATGGAGAGACACGATTCGTCGGGGATATCGAAGAAGTCATCTTCCGAGGCATTGGAGCTCCGTCGGTAGGGGAAGGCGGGTTTTTTGGGCGGCATTGTTGGAGTGCGAAGCTATTGACGACGCAGTGGGGATTTGGATAGATGCACGTGATTACTATGTCATCGGTGTTCGTAATCTTTGAAGGTTGCCCAGGTGAAACAATGTTAACTACAGACTTGAGATAGTTACATTGTTGTACATAACTAGGGAGGACCCACTCCTCTTCAAGGTTGGATCATAGGCAACATCTTCATAGGCAACATCTTCTATAATGTTAAGTCGGACGGAGTACGGTCTGTAACTTTCTATCGCTCGTTTTTATGTCTTCTTTTTACTACAATACTAGTCAGCATATTTTTTCCCTTTCTAATTTATAAATATACTTCAAAGGATTTTTATATTATACTAGCAGCTTAGCCTTTTCAAGATTATCCTCGGTCCTTCATACATACTAGTTAACTACCTAGAACTCAGGGGCCTGCTTCTTAGTAAGCTCCTCTTCCACGGGTACCTAGGTCCACGGGTAGATCCTCTCCGAAACAGATGGAGGTGACTCAATGACGGTTAGAACTCCAAAATTTTTATTAACTCTCACTTCCCGACATCTCTCAAGGATGAGCTCTGGTTATAAATGTCAACGGCTGGCAGAATTGTATACTACGTCACCTAGAGCCTCTGTACTGGATATCTTTCCACCTTGACACTACCAGGATCCCTAGGAAGACTGACAACACCTTTTAATAACTATCATATTGAAGGTTATTTTACGGCTTGAAAGTGAAGATAGAAGCGCTTCTGCTTGGCAGAATCTCTTTTAATCCGGCAACAAACGCACTTACGCTTCTTGTTGGGAAGTTAAAATTCTATATCCTTTTCGGCTTGCTTTAATTACTAAGAAATAATGCTTACTTTATTCTCCTTGGGCAGACTTTGCTCCTCTTCTTACTCCTTTTCCTCGCCATCTTTGAATCACTGTAGTAAATTCCACAGTAGCAGAGATAGCATATTTACAGACGAGTCAACATAATACAAGGCACAATTGTCTCGGGCCTCATGGTGTCGAGAGGGTACCTAGGTAGTTCACCCAGAAAATCATCATTTCACAAGGCAAAATTTCTCGGTATTTTTTAATTACATTTTTCATCCCTACCTATGTAGTATTGGTGATGTAATCATACCAGGCAAGCCCTAACTATGTTGTAGGCCATCATGAACGTTACATGCGGCGGTAGTGACACAATATACTTAACACACCACACGCAGCCTCTTCCAGCTCTCCTGGGGTGATGACGCAGGGTGGACGGACCAGCCGGGTCTCACGTTAAGTTATAATAATGGCAATGGACATCTGCTTTAGGGCGCGGTCAGCTACGCACGGAACGTAACCATCTTAACCTGTGTGTTTTCTCGTGTTCACTCCCCTGCAGTACTCTCCATGCGAGCTAACAATTTCGCTCATAGCCTCGGTGTATACAGACATTCATTTGAGTCGGTCGAACGCTATGCCTTTCGAAACTCAAGAGCCCTGGAAAAGACAGTTGTACGCTGGAACCGAATGTCCCGAGCATGTAGTCATTCCTTTGAAGGACTACAATGCGTATTACCTCAATCCAGCGCATCGATGGGTGTACAACAAGTTGGAAATCGCAGAGAAGCAGGGACTTCTGTGTGCACCACATGGATTGGCTCCTTCCAAATTTCCTGTCTTCAGCAAGCCGATTTACAACATCAGGAATCTTGGAGCGGGAACCAGACTGCTTGAAGACATGGAAGACTATCATGAGCACTGTTCATCAGGGCATATGTGGTCAGAGCTTCTTCAGGGTGACCACATCAGCACTGATATGGCGGTTCTCAACGGCAAAGTGGTCTGGCTGTCTCACACGCTGGGCATTCCCTCTGGTGGAGGCACCTTCGATAGATGGGAAGTCAATGTCACTGTATCGCAGGAGGACGAGAGAGCACTCGTGGGCTTTGTAGAGCTACACTTGCCAGACTACACAGGTATGCTCAACGCCGAGACGATTGGTGGACAGATTATCGAAATGCACCTGCGCTTCACCAACCAATGGCCCGACCTATATCCGCGCGGTTTTTTGGATGCTGTGGTTGGGTTATACCAAGGGAAATGGTGTCCGACTGACGAAATGGTGGTGAATGACACTCGAGGATTCAGTGTTGTCTTGTTTGGCACCCCCAAAACAGAGTCGTGGGCAAAGCCCGAAATGTCGCTAGTCGAGGCCATCCGCTCTAGTCACTCCCTGTACAGCGTACAAATGCCCTTCACTGAGGGTCTACCGGCTCGTCACCACGCTCACCCTCCAGGGGGGTATCAGCTTGCAATTTTTAATGGCCCCGATCTACTTCAGTGCCTGAAGGCGCGGGAAGACTTCAAAAATGTATTTAGTGCCGTGAACAGTTGGTCCAGCACCATAACAAGCCACATCTAGGTCTATCCCATGGCTTGCCACTTGGATCCATCAGCACGGAGCGTCTTTGGAAAGAAGTAGCCGCAATACACTACCATCTCGCGGTCGATTTCTAGCAAACGAGCTACAATAACCCACTTTATAGTACTTCCGTAAAGCCTCCCGCCCAGGACGTCCTGGCGTCTGTTATAGACTCCTCTGCAATCAATGCAAAACGCTGTCGGAATCTGGCCAATGAACTTGGATCTTCAGGGTTGTGGCATCGCCCGACAGTTATAGCATGAACTGAGCTTTCGCTCCTTAAAATAGCAGGATCCTCCATATTATGAGGGATCAGACCTAAACACTCTCACTGGAATTAGAGTTTATATGCTTCCTGTTCATATGAAGGTGTGCAGATCAGGAGATGGTAGTGGGCTTAATTATCTATTAAAGTGATAGTAAAAAAAGGATTTTGTGGGTGATACAAACCCAAAAGAAAATCAAGTATCTCAACTAACATTTACATAGCGAAGATACAAAAAAATAGTTTCCCTGGGAATCGAACCCAGAACCTTTCCGGAACATACGCTAGTCGCGCTTGTTAACGGAAAATCATAACCGCTAGACCAGGAAACTGTTTGATGTGAAACAGCGCGAAAAAGGCATTGAAGTGCTCCACTAACATTTACATACCAAAAACAGAGCAAAAAGACCAAAAAATAGTTTCCCTGGGAATCGAACCCAGAACCTTTCCGGAACATACGCTATATAGCATTTGTTAACGGAAAATCATAACCGCTAGACCAGGAAACTGCTCGGCCACTTGGACCAATTGATGTATGGGCAGGCGGAAAATAGCATTATGGCCAAGAGCTTATTATAATACACATAAGGTACCCATATGATCAGTATATTCTCTCTCCAAATTCATGTATATTGATATCACTGTTTTTATATACTCTGCCACACCTCTTTTCTGTCAATTTAAGCTATTACACAGCCTAGTTTGATTGAGGACTATCGTATGCACTAGATTGGTTGTTCATTGAGCACCATTTATAGGTGGTCCGCGCTATATATATAGAACGCAAGAAGCGGCATACTCCACATTCAACTTATTATTCATTATCTAATATCGCTATATATCTCCTCAGCACCAAACAGAGATAAAAAGTATCATATACTTGGTCTGTTAACACAGGATATTGCTGCATTTATCATAGAAAATGCACAAGTAGTGCCAATGGACCAAACCAGAGCAGGGGTTGCCCTACATTATAATATTGTATAGTTTTGTTCATAATATCATACCTCCATACCAATATAGACCTCTCAATTGTCAGATACCTGGATGAAAAGGACATAAATTCCATATATTTCCCCACCCGGTGCAATTAGATCGCAGGCTATCTCGTTATCCGCCACCGGCACCGTGGCCTTCGTTCCCACAAAGAAAAGTGCTGTCCATCTTCTCAGTCTCTTCATATCTCTCCTCCAGCAGTAGAGCAATAACATCCTCGCTTTTCTTCCACATCACCTGATTAAGGAGGCCTGTCCGAGCGTTTTTGAGCAGGATAGAGGCTGCTCTATCTAAAGTCTGTAGAGATCTGTAGCATTCGTGTTGGTCTAGAACATCTTAGCGATAAAAAGAGCACTATACTATTTCCTATAGGGGTTCTAATTGGTCATAAGCTTTTTCTAAATCCCGCCGGCCTAAAATAGGTCATGAAAGCTAGAACGAGGAGGGCTTGCCTATATAGTCTCGGCACAGTTGATCTAGGTGCGACTAGGATATTACGGCTTTGACTCTATGCCGAAGTATCTTACTATTATGTACTGGAGATTTATGTACTGTAAATCAGTGAAACCCCGCACAATGAGATTCGCCCCCATCAGGTAACAACCTCGTGCCACCCGAAGAAATCGACCTCCCATCATCAACCTGAACAACAATATCCGTTTTAACAGTAACACGACCATCATCAAGATGCTCGGGAATCTTCGCCTTTGAAATCTGACTACTCGAGCGCTGATGCTTATGTCCATTCCACTGATCCTCCTCATCCTTAATATAAGCATCGGCATTGGTCATATTAGTCACCGTAGCCGAATCCAGCCACTGGTCCTGAACTTGGGCCCGGCGCTTCAGCTCTGTGTTAGGCTCGCTGTGGCCCGTTGATCGGGAGCGAGACCAATAGCCGTGACTGCGGCCTTCGCGTCTGTGGTCGACAAATGAGCGGAGGAAGAGACGGGCTACTGGAGCGCAGGAGGCGAGGAGGATGCTGTAGTTTTCGATTCTGTGATTGTTAGTTAATGATATCAGGGCTGGGAGATGGTGGGTTGGGCTTACTTCACCCAGAGAACGAAGGTCACAATGTTATAAGTGAAGTCCTGTCTATCACCGAGGGATTTGAGTTTCTGGTGCATGATATTAGCGTTGTTGTATAACTTGGGAAATTACAGTTTATTCACATAGGTTTTTACAATAGAAGCACAGCCGGAGAGGAGCAGTGGTCCACTGAGAGTGATGGTCTGCCAGATCCGACGGGATCGCACGGTGCCACTAATTTTGCAGAATTGGGACCAGAACGAGGTGTGTGGATTACGGTGAAGGGTTCGCAGGAAGAATTGCCAGAGTTCGACGGCAGCAAGCGCGGCAAGGAAGAAATCTATGACGGTGTTGAATCCTGCAGGAATTGTAATTAGCTTCGCTTTGAGCCGAAGTATGATCATTTCACATACCCCCTTGCACAAAGCCAACAGTTGTCTGGACAGTCGGTGATTGGCACTTGACGGAGCCATCTTCAGGGAGTGGTGTCCACATATAGTGGAAGTATTGGACTCGGTCACTCTGCGATGAGATAAGAATGGGCCAAACACTAAGGAGGATACCAACCGTATGATAGGGGTTCGGTCCGCACTGGACAATAATCTGGACGATTGTAACCATATTGACGACAACCTGAACAACAGAACAGACAATAATGGACAGGCGAATTTTCTTGTCGCTCGCCGAAAAGCAAGTCAAAATAAACCACATCATCCCTGCGCGTGAGACCATCGCCGAAGAGACAGCGAGCGGCTGTGAAAGGAAGTCCCATTTCATAGCATTAAGACGCTCTTCATTAGTCAAGTAGAAGAAATGCCTTCCAAGGCCCCACTTGGCACTATACAGAGTTAGTATCTGGCATGGAGTAACGACAAGACAAAAGTCCATCTTACCTCATTTGAATAAATATCATATGGGTAATATCAAAACCCCAAGCCACAAGGAAGAACAAGTCCTCTGTACCCCAGATTCGGCCGGGTGCAGTGACCTGCGGCAAAGCCCAACGAACCCAGACCTTGGTGGCATAGCGGAACAACAATGCCACGCCGACAATGGCTGTGAGGACCTGCTTGAGGATTAGTATACATATATGCCAAAGGCAATATAGAGTCGAGGATAGCATACCCAACAAGCTTGAAACGTGCCAGTTCCTGTTAAAGCATGTCAATCCGTGATGTTCTAGGTCCATTTGCTTGGCCTTCGCGCTGAAGTAAACATACCGATGTTAACATCGCCCTCGCCAGGTTTCGGAATATCCATGATGAAAGTGAAACACAAAGACCAGGATATGTCAAGCAGCCAAGTATTCACCAGGTTCTCGATTATAGCGCGGGGCGCCAATTCAAATACTCATCGGCATGGATACGAGACGAGAGCGATGCGCGGGGTCGATCAGATGTATCAGAAGCAAAAAGAAATAGAACCCAAATCCAATCCAGGACCAAGTACTAGGAGAGCAAAGTTTGCAAGTTATCTTTGAAGGTTCTCAAGAACGGAGATTACGCTAAAGTCTCTCGCTCGAACCGATTTACAGGTCAGAAGCCTGTTTAGACCCTCGTCTATCGGGTGGAGAGGCGCGTATAATAAGAGTGAATCGAGAGGAAACAAGGGATATGATGTAAAGTAGTGTGGCTTTACGTAGGCAAAAACAATTAGGTCAAGAGAAGCGAGCTGTGGATGCGTTGAATGATATGGAGCATTAAACCCTGGATACGGGTCATGTACGTCAAGTTCTGACAGGAGTCGAACTCGCGTGGCCAATCCGGGGGTTAGAAAATGCCATCAAAAGATCGTGGCAATGGACAGGTTCGCATTTCTAGGATCATGTGGATTGAGCACAGGCGACATTCCCGGTGGAAGGGGGGTAGAAAGCATGCAAGTGGCCATACGATCTGCAGTAAGGGATGTGACGAGGAATGAAAAAAAGGAAACACATCATGTACAACATACGTATCCATGTGGAATTGATGGGTTCGATACAGTCTTAGATCGGATATGCAATGATCTGCCTATGGTTCGAGAGATAAAAACTATAAACCTCGGGTAAGCGAAGCGATTGAAGGGATGTGATCTGTATACATTTGGGGGAGAAATGATATATCACATTAACCACACTGATTAAAGTTAGGATATTCTATCAGCCCTGAACTATCCTCCTCATCTCCACCAATGATTCTCCAGCCTTAACATAAACCTCAAAAGTCACCTCCAGCCCACACAAACCCGCCATCTGCCTCCACTCCACCGAACTCCTCTCTCGGCCCCCATACAACGCAATCATACTCGCATGAAGCGAAGTGTAAGTCAAATTCTTGGCATATTCAATAATCAACACCCGCGAACCAGGCGCCATAGCACGCGAAATTTTCTGCAGCAACGCCACAGCATCCAAATCAGGCAAATTATGCAAGATATGTTGCAGCGCGTAAACGCAGGCCCCACAAACGGGCTGCTCAGCCTCCTCCTTGTAATTCCACTTCATAAGTCGCACACCAGGCACACTATCAATATCGGCATTGAACTCCTGCACAATTAGATCCTCTGCGCCGAGGTACGGGTACGCCGCCTGGACCTCAAGGAGGAGTTCGCCACGACCGCCGCCGATATCAACCATAGTAGCCGAGCCAGCACTGGTGTCAGTGGCAGCGCCACCCGCCAACGCGCCATCCAAATCATAACCCATCGACTTGACGCGCTCGGGGAAAGTTCCGAACTTCAGGAATTTGCCAACCATGAAATGGTTGAAACTATCCATGCGACCCTGGGTCTCCATAATCGAGTACGTATGCCGTTCCGCCAGCTCGGACTGACCCATTAACCGATAGGCATATTGCAAGGGGCCGTCTGCCTCGGCAAAGGGGTATGCAAAGCGGGTGTCCTGGAGCTTTTTCATCAAGAATGCGCCGGCCATTAGACCTTCCGTGGTGCTGGGTGGGGGTCAGTGCATGCGTGGAAGATTATGTAGTTTCTGGAACAGAAACCGTACATGCATGGGGGGAACTGACAAGTGCAGTGCGCCATGCTGAGCGGACGGCATGGCAACCATGTGGTTTGTGATGGCATTTGCTGTGAAACAGTCCTCGGCCACGCGCTCGACGAGACCGAGTCCGGCCATGATGTAGAGTGTGTCCGCTGCGGAAAGGGGTTTAGTATTGGTGTATTACTTGTTAGCTATACATGGGTGTCCTTACAGGCTAATCTGGTACCTATATTCATTTGTTAGTATAACAGCCATATTAACCACCAGCCGTTCAAACCCAAGCACGTACTCAGCTCAGGCTCATTTTCCCCTCGGGCTTTGATACGTGCATTGCAGATAGCCGACATCTCATCGGCTGTCGCGGGTCCGCCATGATTCACAAGGATATTGAAGAGATCAAAGTGAATTGCGACCGGGACAAATCCTAACGATGCAGGCTGTGACTGAATTAGATATAAGCCTGTCTGATGGGCTCGTCGTACTCACTACTGTGACGGTTGCTGCCAGGACGGCACCAGGGGGTGGAACGGCGGGGGCCGGGGATGACAGGCCCAGTAAGCCGGCTAGGCGGGTTAGAAAAGACATTGGGGATTGGAATTAGAAGATTTTTGAGTATGAAGATGATAGGGAAGTATACTCTACATTATACTCTCTAAATAGTTATCTACTCTGCACTCCGTACATGTACAACATTCGATGGCCCGCACGGATTCCGGTCCTAATATGTGAATACGATGTAGATAATCCATGCCTGGAATACTAGCAGATTACAATACCATCCATAATCCTCGATCCATTATTAGCACGGGATGATTGTGCTCCGTGGAAGGTTATTGGTCTTACATGACCAGGTTAGGTATGCGCAAGGGATATCATATCACATTGAGACAAAGAAACGGCAATGCAATGCGGGTAATACGACAAAAAAGAACGCTTAAAAGGAGGGGAAAAAAGAACAAGGAATAAACCAGTAAACAAAGGTGCTTAGTAGCGAATTATCTGAAGGCGAAAGGATCTACTAGCCCCGATCTACCTTTGTGATACATCCACTATAGATTCCGGAGACTTTCCAACAGATCCAAATCGGAAGTTATGGATATCTGATCTCTCCTAATTCCTAAGAACTACTTTCTAGACTCTCCCTGCGCGACAAAAGCCACGCGAGTATCCCCCATGTGTGATAATAAAAAAAAAAACCGGCCATGCATAAAACCTGCAATGCCCCGTCACACAATAAAAGAAAAAGATCTTCATTGACCCCCTTACCTGACTCAAATCTGCTCTTTCGGGGTTGCCTATTACACTACACAGAATACAGCGAAGAAGGGTGAACATATCTACTATGGAGAAACCCTCCGCGGTCTACTCTACGCACGAGATGGCAGCCAGTGGGTCGTCGTCGCTTGAAACACAGGAACTGAAGGGAGGCTATTCCAACTCAGATGTCGAGGCCAGGGGTCCCTTGAACCCCAGGAACTGGTCCTCGGCGCGGAAGACGATGCTCTTTGTGTCGCTGATGACGAGCTCGTTGTTAGCAGATGGGTATGTGTGGCCGATTGCCAAGCACATCGCAGCGGCCAGCTCAGATGTGTATGTATAACATGATCTTTTCTGACTGAATATCTTGCAGGGCTATGGTTTGGGGTGGCACGCTGGTTACGGAGCAGGCCATGGATTGGGATGTTAGCATCGCTCATTCGGCGACAAGTATGAATTATGGGATTCTGCTGCAGGGGTTTGGGGGCATTTTTGCTGTTCCGCTCATCGAAGCATATGGTCGGTGAGTTGCTTCTCTTTTTGCTCGCGTTGACTATCATACTGACAGCTGTAGTTTGCCGATCTGGCTGTGGCCTCAGGTGATCACCATGTTCATGGTGTTGGGTGCTACCCTCTCCAATGATTGGTCTACATTCACGACATTCCGCTCTTTGCAGGGCCTGTTTGGGACAGTGCCTCAGGTCATTGGACTTCCAATCATCCATGACATGTATACCTCGGCTGGTAAGTCCTTTTTCTGGGATTCTCGCGAGTACATGACACTGATCCGACAACAGAATGGCCGCGGATGATCAATATTTGGTAGGAGACTCGCCACTCGACTCTAACTAGAGTAGTACTGACTGAGAATAGGGGCACCACCTTCCTCGTCGGACCATTCCTCGGTCCCGCGATAGCAGGATACATCAGCGCCGGGTCAGACTGGCGCACGTCCTTCGGAGTCCTGACGGCCATCTATGGTGTGTCCACGGCCATGGTGATCCTCTTTGGCTATGAAACATACCACGAGCCTGGAAGAACAAAAAAGCAGTCACGCCTCGCATCTTATTTTGGCATTGGCAATACCATGCTCTCCAAGGGATCGACGTTGAGATATTGGAGCCGAACAGTCGTGGTCTATGTGTTTAAGTTCCCGCTGTTTATGATTGGTGGGTATGGCCAACCTAGCTTGCGATAGCATTCACTAACCAGAGTTCTGTCAGCAGGCCTGGCTATATTGGTCACATTTACCTGGCCAATTGGTAAGTAACCATCACCCTCGCACCGTTCTTTCACCCGCTGACTGTCCAGGAATCACAACTACCATCGATACCTTCCTGCACAGCCCTCCATACTTGTTTGACACGATCGAAGCATCATCAATGCGATTCGCCGGTGTGATTGGAGCTTTATGTGGTATGAACCCTCACAACCTCCCCATCTCTCCAGATTCTCACCATCCTCCCAGGCTGGGCAGCTGGCCACTTCTTCAACGGCTGGATCTTCAAGCGCCACAGTTCAACCTGGCGAACGGATCTCCGCCTCCACGGCGTCTGGTTCCCGACAGCTAGCATGGCAAGCGGTCTCCTCACCTACGGACTCACCATGCACTTCGGCAAGCACTGGATTGGGATAGCCATTGGGTGGATCATGGTGAACATCGGCATGGTAGCCACGATCGTGTAAGTTCCAGCTTCGCTCTGTTGAGTATTGTGTCATAGCTCTAACATCATTTGCACAGTACTATCTCGGCCTACGCATTGGAAAAATACCCAGAGCAGGCGACCTGTGTCTCAGCCATTCTGAATATGTGGCGCACCTGCGGTGGGTTCGCGGTGGGATACTTCCAGCCTGCGTGGATTCAGCGTAATGGAATTGGACTGGTCTTTGGTATCCAGGCTGCTATTTTGTGTGTGGCTGTTGCTTTGACTATCACTCCTGTGTTCTTGTGGGAGCGGAAAAGACGGTTGAGAGTTGATGAAGCTGAAGCCTGAATCGAGCTGTATATAATTGCAATATGTGTGATGAATGAATAAAATTTGTTATTTTGTGTTGACTAAACAATATTGGTGTCCACGGGTATGAGTTGGCAGATCAACCGGACCCTCGTGCCAAATTTGGTCTGTGCACAACTGAAACACACGTGAGTCATGTCTTATTCTTCAGGCCCCAATCAGGCCCCCAATCCCGCCGATCCGAACACGTCCGTGTCTGGAGGCGTCCTTGTTTCATGCTTAATTTATTAAACGCCATGCCTAATTGCTCTACTCTATACAGATTACCTACATTTTAATTGACATTGATTTAAAACCTGAGACCTGGCATACCCCTGATCCTCACCCCCTGAATCTTTCCCCCACTAACCAACACTCGACGGGAGTACACAGTCGATCATTACCTCGCAATGCAATGTCCCGCAAGCGATGACGCTTCCCGTGGGGCAGCGGTCTGAAAGACACCACAGCTTAGTTGGCTCATGTGCCGCGTGGTTGCTGATCAGTCCCCAATGAACCTGTCGCTTGGCCTATCAAATCTGCCCCGTTTACCCCGTTCTGAGGTTCGACCGAATCATTTCTGCCGGCCCATGGATTGTCCACTGTCAACGCGGAGGCAGCGGAGGCAGGGTCGAGCTGGTTTGGCTCAGGGACAGCGATCACTGACCCTTTTCCCCTTTTCTTGCGTGCTATCAAGCAGTTGATTCAATCTTTTCAGTCTTTCAGTCTGTTCAGCTTTTTCTTACCCTCCTTACTTTCGTTAGCTGAATGGCATCGGCTCCTGTTTGATTTTTAGATTGTTCCTAAATGCCCCATCCGACTATGTCTAGTTCTCCGCGACGATGGGTTTTCGTCGTCTTTCCGATCCTTACATTTTGCTTCTTATACTACCTCATTCGACTGCCTGAATCCAGCCCAACAATCGTGAACAACTCAAAACAAATTCCTCAAGCCGGAGGGGAAACAATTGTGGTGGGGGAGGAGAAGCAGACGAGTCCTCCACCTCCTTCCAAAGAGGAGATCTTGGAGGACAAATGTGGCCACTTGATACACGCACTCGACGATGTCATGGTCGTAATCAAAACCGGCGCGACCGAAGCCCTCGAAAAAGTCCCCATGCACCTCCGCACCACGCTGGAATGCGTCCCACACTTCGCCATATTTTCCGACTACGAAGAAACCATTGAGGGTGTCCGCACATATGACGTCCTCCGCAACATCAGCGAGACCACAATGAAAAAAGAGCCCGAATTTGAAATCTACCGTCGTCTACAAGAAGTCGGACGTGAAGGCCTAACAGACGAAGAATGGGGCGACGACACAAACGGCCCACTTGGCAAGACAAACAACCCAGGCTGGAAGCTCGACAAATGGAAATTCCTCCCAATGATCGACGAAGCACTAGAAGTCATGCCCGACGCCAAGTGGTACGTCTTCCTCGAAGCCGACACCTACATGGTGTGGCCGAACCTGATCAGCTGGCTGGCACATCTCAACCCAGATCGACAGTACTACCTGGGCAGCCCGATGCAAATCGGCGAAACACTCTTCGGCTACGGCGGTGCGGGCATTGTCCTCTCAAGCTGGACGATGAACCGCCTGCACGAATACCAGATTGGGGCAAAGGAAGATCTCGAAGCGATGACCGCACACGAGTGGGCAGGCGACTGCGCGCTGGCGCGAGCGCTGCACGACATACACGTTGATCTGACCTGGGCCTGGCCGATGATGATGACGTCACGGCCATGGGAAATCGACCATTTCTCCGAGGGATACGGGCGACAGCCGTGGTGTTACCCTGTTATCTCGTACCACCACATGGCGCCGGCAGATATCGAGGAGATGTGGGAGTTTGACCGGGAGTTCTTTGCTAGTGGGAAGAACGCGCTCATGCTGCATGCGGACGTTTACCAGAGACTTGTTTACGATGGGACTTTCTCGGCGCGCGACGATTGGGATAACCTCTCTGGGATCCAGATTGATTTTGCGGCTGGCACGATTCCTACGCTGGATGCTTGTGCGGAGGTCTGCACGCGCAATGACGACTGCTTGCAGTACTCATTTAATCACGTCGAGGGTGTTTGTAAACATGCCTCTACTACCTTTGCGGGCGTTGCTACCAATGGCACGCAGTCTGGTTGGATTACATCTCGAGTGAACAAGCTTCTCAAGGCATTCCAGTCTTCCTGCAATGCGGTGGAGTATATCCTCGATTGATCTTACTTTTGCTCTTCAGCCGTTTTCGTTCTCCTTGGACTGTTCTTGTACATATATCAACTTTCTTTTCCTTTTTTCCTTTTACTCGATCTTGCATCAATTCTCACATTTGAGGACAAGGCAATTCCATGTGTTCAACGGAGTCATTAGCGAGGCATTTTGCAATGGCGCTGTGTTGGCATCGTCTGCAGGGCAGACGAATACTTATTTCTGGTCGTTGGCCCTGTTTTTATTTTTATTTTTCATTACACATACTGATCATTTCTAGTGATACCAATGTTCCAATCATACCAAACCAGTCTAAAATCTTTTCATTTACAAGCGCAGGTGCGGGTTTGGAGACGTCTGTAATTTGAACGAAAAACTCCGATCTGCCTGAGCTATATTACCATCCTAAGGTAGATGAATCTGGACAGTTTAGAAGAAATAATATTGACGCGGAAATAGAATCTACAACATAGACAAGCTGGACGCCCCAAGAAACAGCCATAGTCCGATGCTAACAATTCCATAGGGGCGCGCAAGTAACCGAGGGAGATCATTTCTGCCCTCTGGCAGATCTCCCTGATCCTCATCTCATAGTTTGAGCTATGATCTGAGAATGGTATATCCAACACGTCTTTGGAAGTGAGACTGGTCATACGCCAAGTAGCCACCAACTAAAGCTCAAGGTCGACAAGCAATGACCCCGTAGATCAACTGCACGACACCCGATTCGGAGAACTAGTGTGCACTAACCCCTGCTTGACATTTTTACCAACTCGGTGGTTCCTCAATTGATGAAGATCGCCATGATCGTCACCGTACTATGCCGATGAGTGGGGAAATATAAGGCAGATCGAACGCTAAACAATGCCTCGAGCATATATAAATGTGGGTTTCCCCAACCTTACTCAAAAGAACCCTTCTGGGATCTAGGAACAGACTGCACAATGTCAGCTCGACAAATTGTCTTGTGCTTCGATGGCACAGGAAATACCTTCCGTACGGACGGCACGGACACCAACGTCTTAAAAATCTGTCGCATGTTAGCAAAGTCCGACGAGCAACGTAAGATTTACCTCCTATCTTGACATTGAAATAAGCCTCCTAACTGCAAGCCAGTATGTTACTACCAACGTATGAGCGTATCCACCAGATAACCACAAGGATACAGGATACTGACCCCAAGCAGCGGGAATTGGTACCGACATAACCCCGGGCTCCTTGGCCAGCACGACGATCCAAAAGAAGGGCAGACTGGACAATAGCAAAGCGCTCAATCTCGCACTGGGTCGGTCATTTGATCGGCACGTTCTGGGTGGGTATCGCTTTCTCATGCGCCACTATCAAGCCGGCGCCGAAGTGTACATTTTCGGCTTCTCGCGTGGCGCATACACGGCGCGGTTCTTAAACGAGATGCTCGATTATGTCGGGCTTCTCGGCCCGGATAATGAAGAAGTTGTGCCCTTTATCTGGGATGCGTTTGTGTCGTGGAAGCTTAGCCGGACGGATAACGACAGAGAAGAGAAGCACAAAGCTTTCCGAGTCATGAAAGACAGTCGGGAGATATTGTCACGGCCCATGGCTCGTGTGCACTTCTTGGGCATGTTTGATGCGGTCAATAGTATCGCGGACTTTGAGGTGAATGTCGACGGCAGACCCTCGAGCAAGGTAGTTCGACATGCAGTTAGCATTGATGAACGGCGTATCAAGTTCCGGCCGGTCTTGCTGCAGTCGCATAAAGATGAATGGGTTCGCAAAATGTCCTCAGATGAAAAGAAGTCCGAGAAGGGGACCTCGACCAATGACTCGGAGCACACCTCTGGACCTCCCGTTCTTCCAGAAATCCCAAACGTCAGCGTACCAAGCAAGAAACGGGACATAGAAGCGGATGACGACGACGAAGGCACGCAGGACATCGAAGAAGTGTGGTTTCCCGGCGGGCACGCAGACATTGGTGGAGGATGGAATCTCGGATCTAACGAGACATGGTCATTAACGCACGCGCCTCTCGTGTGGATGGTACAAGAGGCGCGGCGCGCGGGACTGCGACTGGACCCGAGCAAGCTGAAACAGCACGAGTGCATCGAGGAATTTGATGATGATTTGGATGTGAAAAACGCCTCGAACTCGAAGAGGACTGTCTCGAGCTCGGAATTATCGATCACCCACAAAAAGTACTTGGAGGCACTTCAATTGGCCGGCACCAGAGGGCATATCCATGATCTCCTTGCGTATGGTAACGGCCTTCGGCTGACTTCCGTCCTCTCGTGGCGTCTGATGGAGTATCTACCTCTGCGACGGATGGAATTGCAGACTGATGGAGCGTTGAAGGCTGTACGATGGCCGCCGCCACGTGGCCGGACCCGCGATATCCCGGTCAATGCCCAAATTCATGTCTCTGCTATCCAGCGTATGAAGTCGGACCCTTCTTACCGTCCTGACAATTTGATTTTTGGTTCGTCGGAACAGAGGGGGGGTACAAGCGATGCTGTTGGAACCTGGAATTGGGTAGTCCACTCCCATGAAGGTGATCCGGTGCGAGAGAGGTATGTCCGTAGGTAGTGGATGTGTGAATATATGTATATGGCAGGTTTTAGCCACCATCGCGCCCACCCATATAATTCGTTTACCTATTTTACCGTCTTGCTCTCACCTATATTTATATGATTCCTCGACTTAGGTATATACGAAGGCAGAGACTTTTCTATATATAACCTTTTGATTTTCTGCCTGGCAAAAGCCCGGTTGGCTCGATGGCATCTAAAGCCTGCTGTACGGCCTGCTCAAGGGCTGGTCTTTTCTTGCCCTCCGTTGAATCCACATTTCTAGTTGACATTGTGTGTTGGCAGTCGGCCCTACTAGGACTAGCTAAGATGAGGATGGGTGAGGATCGTGGTGTTGGTGGGAGAGTAGGAAAGAGGGGGAAAGTGAGAGAGAGACAAGAGGGTAGCTGTCCAAAGGGTACTCTGATTTATGACTTTCTGATTGCGATGTATATCTTTCTAGCTTTTAGCAACATAGTTCTCGGTATGTACGGTAGTCACATTGGCAGACTGGAATTGTGTCTCGTCTTCGCCAGAGGCCGATTTCTTTCCGCTCGCGAATTACATCCTCTAGTTTGAAGAATAATTGCTCCGTCTAGCCATGAGTCGAGTGCAAAAGACGGATTATACGCGATGGCGCATGTTAGACGAGAACGGAAAGCACACGTGGCATTACCTCGACGACGAGGCCGCTGCCAAATGGCCTTAGACACTAGCCGATAAGTATTACTTAGGGCTTCCGCTGGTATGTGACCTGTACACTGATCCCCTACCATGGCTTGTCCCAACCAATTGAATCTAATGCGATAAAAGGATCTTCCAGAACTTCCTCCTGCCACTTCTCCATTAGAAAGCGTCTCCAATTGCTTGGCCTTTTTCTCTAAACAACAATTACCGCCGGGAAATTGGGGCTGCGAATATGGCGGACCGATGTTTCTGTTACCCGGGGTTGTGATCGCATGGGTGGTGACCGATACACACATCCTTCCAGTATATGCAGCGGAGATTATAAACTACCTTGTCTCTCACGTGAACCCTGTCGATGGAGGATGGGGTTTGCACACCGAAAGCGACAGTACCGTGTTCGGCACGTCCCTGAACTACACGGTCTTGCGACTTCTCGGTGTGGAGGCAGAGCACCCCGTCATGATTCAAGCGCGGCGTCTGCTACATCACCTAGGGGGCGCCTTGAATGCGCCGCACTGGTCGAAATTCTGGTTAGCTGTGCTGGGAGTGTGTGATTGGGAGATTGTCAATCCGGTTCCCCCGGAGGCCTGGCTGCTGCCAGACTGGGTGCCGTTGGCCCCATGGAGATGGTGGGTGCATATCCGGCAAGTCTTCCTGCCAATGTCGTGGATCTGGTCGAAGAAGTGGATGGCCCCGGAGACGGACGTTATTAGAGCCCTGCGACGGGAGTTGTTTGTTCAGCCATGGGAAAGTATTGACTGGGCAGCACACCGCAATAACATTGCTCCAAGCGATAACTACCACCCCAAGACGTGGCTGCTCAACTCAATCAATGTATTCCTCGCGGATATCTGGACTCCATACCTACGACCGAAAAGCCTGGCGAGCCGTGCTGAGGACTGGGTCAGCAAGTTGGTAGCTATGGAGGATGCGAACTCGGACTACGCCGATTTGGCATCCGTCAACGCACCTATGAATCTCCTTGTTTGTTATATTCGCGATGGACCTGATTCTTATTCCGTACGCCGTCATCGAGAACGCATGGAAGAGTTCCTATGGGTGAATAAAGAGGGAATGTTCGTCAATGGTACAAATGGTGTACAGTGCTGGGATACAGCGTTTCTGATCCAGGCTGTGTCTGCAGCTGGGTTAGCAGAAGATGTAAAATGGAGGTCTATGCTGACTCGGGGACTCAAGTTTCTGGACCGACAACAGATACGTGAGAATTGCGAAAACCAAGGGGTCTGCTATCGTCATTTCCGAAAGGGAGCCTGGGCATTCAGCAATCGTGACCAGGGATACGGGGTCAGCGATTGTATATCAGAGGCACTGAAAGCGGTTATCCTACTGCAAAAAGAGGCTGACGGATATCCCCAGCTACTCGAAGACGAACGGATCTTTGATGCTGTGGACACTTTGCTCACTTACCAGAATAGCTCGGGCGGCTGTGCGTCATATGAGCCGACCAGGGGCAGCGAATATCTGGAGATGTTAAACACAGCAGAGGTCTTTGGACGCATTATGATTGAGTACGACTACCCAGAGTGCACAAGTGCTGTGTTGACTGCTTTGACACTGTTTTTAATTACCGGCGGACTGAGATTCAAGCATTCATCCAGCGAGGCGTGAACTATATCAAGAAGGCACAACGCCCTGATGGGAGCTGGTACGGAAGCTGGGGTGTATGTTTCACATACGGGACTATGTTCGGTTTGGAGTGCTTGGGATCTGTCGGCGAAAATTACGAAAACAGTATTTCTGTTCGTAAAGGGTGCGAGTTCTTACTTTCCAAGCAACGGGAGGATGGTGGATGGTCAGAAAGTTTCCAGGTAAGCACAATAACACTGACGAACCAAACCTCTTATGGCCTGCTCAGAGAATAACAAGCAAATCCCATACAGAGTTGCGAACAGGTAAAGTACATTGAGCATCCTACAGGGTCTCAAGTTGTTCAAACTGCATTCGCGATTATTGCACTTCTGAGCGTCGACTATCCCGATTCTGAGCCAATTGCCCATGGAATCCGCTTAATCATGTCGAGGCAACAGGCGAATGGGGAATGGCTGCAGGAAGGTATTGAAGGTATCTTCAACAAGAGCTGCGCTATCTCATACCCGAACTATAAGTTCATTTTTACGACTCTTGCTTTGGGCAAGTTTGCAAAGGAATACCCCAACTTCAAATAGCCAGTTGTGCATACAGGCCATCCATGGATGTACCTAAATAGCCGACAATATATGCACGTAAGCAAAAATCGTGTTCTATTTGCTTTCAGTGGTACAATGTAGTATGTATCGAATAAAAGAGCCGAGCTATAGGCCAATAAGCTTCTTTCTACCCTTGCTCAATCGTGATATTTGGGCTTTATTGCATATAGCAAATGCACAAAGTATCACACAAGACATCTAGGCTCACTATGACTGATTGTATTATACAATCTAACACAGGGTCCCAGTAATGTCAGACATTTTAGCGAGGGTATACCCCGCAATGGCTTGCTTTTCAGAGATGCGCGCATTTACAACAAGGCCCTTGAGAAATACGTATGTCATCCTCTCGACCCTGGACAACCACTGTAAAAACAACCTCTACTCCTGCTCCTATGATTCATTCAGCACCAGGCTTTCTTTCCCTTAGGGTTCTGTTAATAGCCAACAATGCGTTTTTCGTTCCTCTCTATTCTCGCTCTTACGCCTGCCGCATTTTCGCTAGTCCTCGATACACCCACAATGAAATCGCATCGGACTTGGGATCTGACATGGAGACTTGACACGGAGAATGTCGGCTTCTTTCTTACTCGAGACTTCAAAGAATTCGACTTTATCGGTGTCGCTGCAGCTGGGCCAGAAAAGGCTACTGTTAGGGTGCCAAGAGAGCTGCTTCGTCCGGGGTAAGAGAATAAATACTTGAGCTTGCCTCATTTGATTTACTAAGAATGTGACACTGATCTAGTCTGTTAGTAGTGATGTCTGGCTGGTTGCATACACTCACGATGGCAGAGGCCCAATCGGATATAGCGAGAAGTTTACACTGGAATAGGCATTGGCATTATATCCGGAGATTCTCATGGATGTGATTCCAGAGTGCTCATTATCTGCTAGCTTTGAAATTATGTGAAGTTCTAGAACGTCTTGTAAAATTACCCCAAAACGAATTCAAGATGTTCCCTATAGTTATTGTACAAGTTTGTTTTACATATGGTTCTAAAATAGCCTCAATGCTGCCGTTTCCATTTCCTATACTAGCTGATGGGCCACGATATGATTCCCCATTTTAAAGGCCAAATATAGTTGATGACCCTTTGATAGGTGGAATTAAATTTTAACCCTAAGCGTAAAACCCTCAAAAGCCGTCATTTTCGGCGTCAATCCCACAGGTCTTCATATTCTAGGTGTAAAGGATTCCAGACTTCACGAAAAATCAGAAAATACATTAATGCTTGATTCTTATCCCGACGCACGAACCGCCCTCTCCTGGAAGATCCACTTACGCCAAGTCTAAATGCCAGACAACAATGCAGATCTCTCCTGCTTAGCGTCTGTCTTGGCTTCATCTTCACCAAAGCTGCGAGAATAAATTGGCAGACTAGCATTGAATTTACAGTGTAAAGGGATCGGATATCGTCCAGGGAATATATAAAGTCTGATCTATACAGACAGGCGGCATGATATCTCTAGCGGCCAAGGTAACATATGGGCACGTATGTAATTGCTATTGATGAATGCACCGCCCCCAAGCTCAAGGCCAAGACCAGGACTTTAATTAACTTCCGATATTCGCGCAATTTCCGACGCCAGGCCAACAGTTACCTCATTGGCCTGAGGGGATTTCACTCGATACTCTTGCCACATTCCGGTATGTGAGGACAAGAAATCCTGTCCTCATATCGACTTGTAAATGCAACTTCCAACCTCAATTCAGGGTCTATCGAGGTGAAGGTTGAGACTGGGGTCTGATATTGCTGTTCTTAGTTAGGCCACTCCCGGTTCACGGTCCATGGGACGAACGGAACCTTAGTACGACGCTAAAGAAGCCGAATTTCCTTGCTGATTGGACGATGAGGATGCGAATTTTTATCAGATGATCTGATAGGAGGTGATTGATGGGAATTCTCCCCATATAATATGATCAAAACTACCTTCCTCCGGTGGTGCTGGCCATTTCGAATGCAACCTTTCCTCAAGATAGTTGCAACTTCCAAGGACCCTTCAATTGTCTCTATTCAACTATAATGGAAAGGACAACCGTTTCCGATCAGGTCACACAGGCCAATACTAGTCGTGATGTCGAGGAAATGAAGGAGTTCAGAATCCATCAGGGCGTGGAAAATCCATCTGACGACAAGACAAGCCTGTCTGGTCGAGACTCGAGCGAATTCCAGGGTGGTGTGCGGAGAGTAAGAGCCATTACATCGGCATGGTCGACTAAAACGCTCATTCTCATGTTTATTCTGTAAGTCTGGACCTCAATCCACAACTCCCCTCCTCCCCCTCAAAGTAACAGAAAGTAAAAACTAACCTCCCACCGAAATACAGGCTCTACCTCGTGTCATTTGTAGACGCACTCCTAAGCTCAGTTCAAAGCGCACTAAACCCCTACGTCACATCCTCATTCCACAAACACGGCCTCTTGACAGTCGTTAGCGTTGTCTCGACTATTCTGGGCGGCTCATCCAAGCTCACACTAGCCAAGATTATCGACATCTGGGGCCGTGTGGAGGGTTTCTTAATCATGCTCCTTCTCGTCACGATCGGGTTGATCATGAAAGCTACATGCACAAGCATGGAGATGTACACCGCAGCACACACTCTATACTGGGTAGGCCACATCGGTCTGACCTATGTCGTGGAAATCATGCTGGCGGATATGACCTCACTCAAAAATCGGATGATCATGATTGGCCTGAACGGTACACCTGGTATCGCAAGTACCTTTGCGGGCCCGGAAATTGCTAACCTTTTCTACACCAACCTCGACTTCCATTGGGCATTCGGTTCATTTGCTATCATGCAGGTTGGGGTTTCTATTCCCGTGGCCGCGGTGATGCTGTTCATGCAACGTCGGGCTGAGAAGAGCGGTAGCCTCGAGAAGGTTCGTTCTGGACGTGTCTGGTGGCAGTCTATCACTCACTATCTCATCGAGTTTGATGGTATGTACCTATCCCTATATACAGATTCCTCTGCATTTGACATGTGACTAACGAGGTGTGATTGACCCCAGTTGTCGGAATCATCTTGATCACAGCCGCATTCTCCCTAATCCTGATCCCATTTAGCATCGCCTCCTACGGCCCCAAGGGATGGGCGAGCGGATACATAATCGCCATGGAAGTTCTCGGTGTGGCGTGCGTGCCGACATTCTATATCTGGGAGCGATATTGTTCACCAGTACAATTCCTCCCGTGGAAGTATCTAAAAGAGCCCACGATGATCGGCTCGTCCATGCTGTACGGCGTAATGTTCATCTCCTGCTTGTAAGTGCGAGTCTCTTTCCCAGCCATTAACATCAAAGCCAGCAATATACTAAAACCTAAAAACCAGCACGTGGAACAGCTACTTCGGCTCGTACCTACAAGTCGTCAACAGACTCGACATCACAACAGCCAACTACGTGCTCAACGCTTTCTCCCTAACCTCTTTTATCTTCAGTTCTATCTTCGGCCTGTAAGCACACCCTACTACACCAAATATGCTTCCTATACAAAGTCTAACAAACCTCTCCCTCCCAGAGTAATAAGCTGGACCGGTGACTTCAAATGGACCGCCATGGCAGGCGTCCCGATCTTCCTCCTAGGGACAGCACTGCTGGTCCCATTCCGCGCGCCGGACACACACGTGGGGATACTAACGATGATTCAAATCCTGGTGGGACTCGGTAGCTGCCTGTTCACTGTTTGCGGACAACTAGCCATAATGGCGATGGTAACGCACCAAGAGATCGCAGTTGTGATAGCGATCTGGGGATTATTCGGATCGATTGGAGCCGCGGTGGGATCTGCGATTGCCGGCGGGATGTGGAATAATATCCTCGAGAAGGAGTTGTATAACCGGTTGCCGCAGGAGAGTAAGCACCTCTCCGCGAGCATCTTTGCGGATTTGGTGAAGCAGATGTCGTATGCGGATGGGACCGGGGAGCGAGATGCTATTGTTGGGGCTTATGCTGATGTTCAGAGGAAGATGGCGATTGTTGGGGTTTGTTTTGTGCCGCTTTGTATTCTTTGTACCTGGTTCTGGAGGAATGTTAATGTTAAGAAGCTGGGGAGGGAGCAGACGTCTGGGAATGTGTGGTAGAGGGTTTTTGGGGATTGGAGATCTGGGTTGTGGTGCATTGAATAGAGATAGAATAGCAAGATGCAAGAGTTGTATAGAAAATGTCTACTTTACGATTTAAGTGTTTGGTGATATTCTTGATAGAATATTCCATTTGTAGCGTGGCTTCAGCCACTACACTTTTATAGATGCGCTGGACTTCGAGTGATCCTATAGTGTGGATATATGTACATAGTTTGATAGCCTTCAGTCTCCCGTGAGGCGGGACGAACAAGAGTCTTCTCCCCGTACGGAGGAAGTATGAGCCACCGAGATGAACCTTCCGCGGGGTGATTTGATACTAAGCACAAGACTTAGATTGTGATGGTGGCTGTTATGTGGCCGAACAGACCACCGTGTCTCATGTCGACTAGGTCTGGAGGAACAGGGAAGTCTATAGACAGCCCGGGAGACCAATGAATGGGATGCCCAAAATGGAAGGGAGATATAGTAGACCAAAATAACATGGTCTCTAAAAGCTAGCTGGCGAGATAATACCGAGATCTTTCAGCCGCCCATAGACTCCTCGGGCACTTCCTGGAACGTCTCTGGGAAGAACCCAGGCGGTGGCCAAATATCCGCTATGGAAGGCGGATGAACTAGTGGCTGCGATCCGCCTAAGCGATCGGGATCGTGACAGAAAGCCTGGAATGTGCTATCGTCCAAGAATCCAAAATCCTTCAGACCGGCCTCACGGTTCGTGGACCATTCAGTGGTGTCCAGGTATGCGAGGTCTTTGAAGATTGCGTCGATATTCCCGGGCATCATTGGGTTTGAGGTTGTCGAGTCAGGAGTTTGGGGTTGTGGGTGTTGGTGTTGTGCGCTGGCTGTCCCATACAATGAATCTGCTCTGCTGTGTGAAGTGATATTGTCTGGTAGGGCTGATTGTACTTCCCTCGGGTGGTGTAGTGGCACGTCCATCATGCCTAGATCTGTGTTTTCCATTACGGTGTCTTTTGGGGTCGAGGACTGCCCATCAACTGGCATACTGATGCCAAGGATAGAAGAGGTGTAATCTCCTTCACCGTTCTGGGGTAGACTGCGAACTCCGCCTGGGGGTTGCATAGGGCCTGCCATGGGTGCACCCGAAAATGGAACGGCGACTGCCCCGGGAAAAGTGGATGCCCCCCCAACAACATCTTTGGAGTGCTGCCACCTCTCCATGGAAGAAACCAAAGATCCATAGGCCGGCCATGTGGAGGTGAAAGCAGTTGTTTTGTGTCGGAGCTCATCTGCCCACCTGGCAAAGGGGAAGGTGTCCGATGAGTCGGCAGTGGTCTGAAGTCTGAACGCTTGCTCCGCAATAGTGCGAAGGCTTAGCTCGAACAGCGGTGGAAGACCGCACATAGAGAAGTTTTCCAAGTGTTGGGTGAGCATAGAGAGCCCTCGGTAAAGGAGCTTCTTGGCCCCCTCTGTGGCTGGGCGCTGTGAGCGATGCAACCCTTGCTCACCTGATATCAATTGCAGATAAAGCCAAAGCAGGGTGGCCACATAGGTCAAACCTAGGTAACTCTGATGGGGAAGCAAGGCTGAATGCCGTTCTGGATAGATGCTTTCCGGTCCAATCAGGCGGCATCCCAGAGGTAGACAGTCATCCCATTGCTTAAGCTCCATGACCAATTGCTGCGCAAAGGTGGCCATGTTGTATCCCGACGATATGTGGCGGGAGACCTTGTTGAGAACGCTTGCCAACTCAACTAACCGATTGAAGCAGCTCAAGGCCAAAAGTGGTCCTCGGCGCGGTGGGTTCTTGCTGCCCTGCGGAGCACCCGTGGGTGGTAAAACGTCCACCCAGGAGTTCCACTCCTCCAATCCATCCTCTTCTAACAAGCCTACCGCAGCAAGGTCGCTTGGAGGCATGGCTGGACTCCGTGAAAGACGGAAAGAGAGCAATGAATCAACTACAAAGCATCCCAAGATGACCGCCTTACCTTGTCTGAGTTCATCAGACCGCCGGCTGTCGGACACAGTTCCAAGACCCATGGAAATCGCCATGCGCACTGCTTGGCCGCTCAACAGCCAAGCCGCGGTCCAATCTTCCAGACCCATGTTTACTAAGCTCAGCAGCAGCAATGCCTGAATATGACCGGGTTCATAACGGTCTTTCTCCGTGGGTATGAGGTTTCGCGAGACGGCGTAGTATTCTTTCGCCAGAGCGACTGTTCCAGCGGGACCGGCCCGTGAAATTGTTCGCGATTGAGTGATGGTGTAACTCAAGATTGCCCACAGAGCGGCGTGGTCGCCGGACCCAGGTAAAGCCGTGGCAATAGAGAAAGGGCCGTTGGCGTAAAGGTAAGAAGCTCGAAGAATGTTATGCTTGGCGACCACAGGGAACCATGAGTGTGTGATCGCAAAGTAGATATCGAGCAGTTGCGACGTTTGAGGCGGTAACTGCAGCGCATGGGGACTAGGTCCAGCGATACCCCGACCATCCGACTCTTTCGACAATCGAGCCCGCTTTACCCCCGGCGATGCGGGAAAAGGCCCAACTACACGCGGAGCACCCGGACCAAGCGGAGTAGAAGTGCGAGCTACTCGGAACCCCCATTGACCGTCGGGGCCATCATCTTGCGGGTTACGCAATCGCTTCCCGGTCGCCGGTCCCGGCGCATCTGAGCTAGAGAGCATTTTCTCCAGCGCGCCGAACAGCCGACTCGTTTTCCAAGATTCGTGTAAACTCTCCGAGGTACTATCGTCCGACCACACGGACATCAGTTTCTCGCGACGATCGGCAGACTCGGGGGTATTTCCTAGCATGGCCAGCATGGTACCCTCGAACCCATCAATGTTGCAGATCGATAGCGCCCACAACTTTTCCAAGCCACGGACGTAGCCCTCGGGGAGACCGCGTTTCTTCGCATGGGGGTCGTAGGAGCAAGACTGGCCCGATGCCTGACAGGCAGAGCAAGTGGGACGAATGCCGTCACATTTATCCTAGGATCGTCGAAAACGTTAGATTGGGCAAATGAGATACACGAGAGAAAAGAGGATGGCCGGACGCGACTCACTTTCTTACTGCGACAGCGATCGCAAGCACGGGAGACCCTCTTGCGCCGAGGGGCCTTATCTGATCCCTCATCCATGAAGAGGGGTTATTTGCACGAGTTGACGCGCCATGTAGAGGAAATAAGGGGACCAGTAGCTCTAGCTCTGTTTCAAGTTCACTGAATCGAATCAAGTTGAAAGTAATGTAAGCTCGGGCCGTATAAGAGAACAGGCCGATACTCGGAATGAGAAGAAGAGTACCAATAGAAAAGTGGAGGAGCAGAGTCTAAGGCCATGTAATTAGCCTCCACGGCAAAAGGTCACAGGCCGAGAGGATCTCGGACGCGAAGTTCGGGATGTGAAGGCACTCGGAATTATCGGGGGATCTCCACGTCCCCACAGTTATCCCACTTCCGTTTAGTTACTGTCCCCCATTTGGTACTTTAGATTTATATACATATTAAACGATTCTATATAGGAGTGCCAGAAATAGATTAGATATCTTTTATTTACCCTGAGATGAGTTAAGTTAGTAATTGACCAGGCATCAAGGCACTAAGGCATCAAGGCATTCCAGATAACGCAGACCGAGTTTGAGATATTCAAGGGGATGTGAGGATTCTATAAGGTTGTTATGTACTAATTATAACTACAGAATCATCACCAATGCTGAAATTCCATAACTCTCGATTTTATTCTACTTCGTCTAAAATGTAAAGGAATCTATAAAATCAGTATGTAGCTTCTGGTAAATGATCCGAGATCTGGTGGAAAAGCCTTTTGCCGGGATCCCTCGATCCCTCTCATTCCGGGGGAACATTTGCCGTTGAAGACATATTATCATCTGGGGTATTGATCTACTAATATCTACTAATATACTTAGGTTACAGACTATCTCTATACTACATCGCCCTATCTATTGTTCACATGAGAACTCCCACTCATCCTTTCTCAACATCTCCCATTTCGATCTTTGGATGCCATTCTATGCTTTGAGTGCATCTGATCATGGCGCTCGTTCACTTGACATAGACCCTAACTGATTCATCGTCTCTCACCATGCTCGATTCCAAATCCTCCATTCCTCCCATGGCCGACGCCAAGTCCGACATCCCCGCATATGCCACCAAGGAATCCTCTCCCATGCTTCGCTCAGAGTCCGCCCCTCGCACCTTTGCTCCCAATGCATCCCTCGTCCTGATTGGCATCCGCGGATGCGGCAAGCGCTCGCTAGGCTTCGTCGCCGCGACCGCGCTGAAGCGACGCTTCATTACCGAAGACCACTACTTCCGAGAAGTCACGGGCGTCACACGACAGGAATACCTCAAGCGGTATGGCAGCCAGGAATTCCAACGTCGGGACATTGAAGTTCTGAAGATGATGCTGGATAACCATCGCACGGGCTGCGTCATGGAGTGTGGCCTGGCCAGTTTGACGCGACCTGTGCAGGATCATCTGCGTCGTTATGCCCGGTCCAACCCCGTCGTCCATCTGCTGCGCGATATCGATCGCATACAGCAATTGCTTGGTCTGGAGGACCAGGCGGTACGGTTATTCCGTGAAGGGGATCCGATGCATCGGATGTGTTCGAATTTCGAATTCTATAATCTGGAAGATCGGACGCGTGCGTCGGACGATGGGAGCCCAGATCGCCGGTCTGCGGATTATTCTTTCAAGTTGCAAGAGGTGAAAGAGGATTTTACGCGGTTTGTGCAGTTCATTACTGGACTAGATGTGAACTATTCGAGCTACGACTCGCCATTCGTTCTGCTAGAGACGCCACCAGAACTACGGTCTTTCACCCATGCTATCTTCGTGCGATCTTCAGATCTGATCGCCGACAATGTCAACCTGACTGAGCTTGAGTCTGGTGGAGATGCTATCGAGCTGTGTATCGATCGCTGGAACCCAGATATGGCAGCCACTGTCAGCAAACAGGTCTCTGTCCTGCGTCGAAATGCGCGGACGCCAGTGATTCTCTCCGTTGACACCTCCTCCACCGGCATCGGTTCCCCGGAACCAACCACCTCTTCTTCTCGGCCTTACTTTGATATACTCGAGCACGCTCTACGCCTGGGTGTAGAATATCTTGTTGTGGACCTGACCCAAGACCGATCTCGGTTGGCTGGAACTATCAAAGGTCGTGGGAATACCAAAATCATCGGCCAACAGGTCTTTGAACCATCTTCCCCCACTACATGGGAGAGCGCAGGCTGCGTCGCCATCTACAATGAAGCTGAAAAGCTCGGCTGTCAGCTCGTCCGCCTCCTCCGGGTCGCAACAAAGCGCGAGGAAAATGCCGCTGTAATTGAATTCTCCAATAAAATCCGATCGCTCCCGGGATATCACCCACGGCTCATTGCCTATAATATTGGCGCCCTGGGTCGCACTTCACAAGTGTTCAACTCGATCCTCACTGCAGTAACACACCCCGCGATCACTCAGTCCGCAGAGAATAAACACGACCCCCAAATAACCTCTCGCGACGCCGTCCGCGCACTCTTCCAAAGTTACGTGCTCGACCCGCTCAAGTTCTACATCTACGGAGAGAACGTCACCTACAGTCTATCCCCGGCAATGCACAATGCTGCACACCAACACTGCGGTATGGGCCACACCTACAGCATCCCCGACTCACCCTCTCTCGCAGTCTTAGACCGACTGGGCCGAGATCCGCACTTTGGGGGATCCAGCGTCGTGCAGCCATGGCGCGTACAGGTATACCAAAAGCTCGCTTCGAAGAGCCGACACGCCGAAGCCATCGGGGCAATCAACACAATAATGCCGCTCCGTGGACACGCAGACGGAACGATGTTCCCACTCCAAGAACAAGCCAGCCGACGCAACCAAGCCGGGCGCGTATTAGGTTGGTACGGCGAGAACACCGACTGGGTCGGGATAATGACGTGCATCAGGCGACATCTCTCGCCGCGTAACGCAATCAGCGCAAAAACAACAGGCCTAGTCATTGGTGCGGGCGGTATGGCGCGGGCCGCCATCTACGCGATGCTCCGACTTGGGTGTCGGAAGATCTTCATCTACAACCGCACGCAGTCGCGTGCTGAGGAAGTCGCGCGCCATTTCAACTCCTGGGCGTCGTCGCAGGTGGATTCGGCTGAGGTGGTTTGTGTCTTACAGTCACTTCGAGAAGACTGGCCCGCAGATGCTGCTCAGCCTAGTCTCGTTGCGTCTTGTGTACCGGCTGATCCAGACCGAGATGAACCACCGGCGAACTTTGAGATGCCCGTGCAGTGGCTTGGGAGTCCTACGGGAGGTGTGATACTCGAGGTAAGCTTTTTCTTCCCTTCGGGATGTGTGTTCTTGTCACACGTACTAATTGCATATAGTTGGCCTATAAACCCCTCGATACACCACTTCTACGACAAATGCGCCGAGTCCGGAGCGAGACTGGACGACCTTGGGTCTTGTCTGACGGATTGGAGAATGTAACCGAACAGGGCATTGCTCAGTTTGAGTTGATGACAGGTCGCAAAGCACCTCGGCGGCTTATGACCTATGAGGTTCTACGCAATTATGTAGGTGACAGTGGGCGTTTTGACGAGAAAACTATTCAGGCTCGTTTGGATGGTGTTGGGTCCCCGGTGACTCGGGAAAAGGAGTAAAGGGGCTTTTGGTATGGCTGTAATCTTTTCTGATTTCTTTGGTCAGTTTTGTATATTTGTATATATATATATAACAACAATCTGAAACCAGTTTATACTCGAGATTCGATCGAGGCCAATTGCCACGTGAACGTGCGCCGATAACACTCTACTCTCCTATCGGCACACCGCCCGACCAACATCTGGGCTTTCTTTTGTTTGGATCTCCTTGTCAGCTTCACTTCATTCGAAGACTCTTCCCTTGAGGTTTTCTTGTGTTCCTAGCCATCTATAATATATTCAAATTGGCTTGAATACATACGGCATACCACCAATGCCAGGGTTTTCGCCCGAGCAGCCCGACTCGATAACGGCAACATGGAAGAAACGCAAGTGGGACCATGAGGAGCCTAAGACTCTAGCACGTCCGTAAGTCGAACAATGTTTCTCTCAGGGTGAATAGATAAACTAATTCAATCACTAGAGCAACATATATCCCATCTTACCGAGTCGATCGGCCCGAATACGACGGTGGCTGCTCACTGCCTCTATCACGGCACCCAGACGGAACAGACATCTCCTTCCGACCACGATGTCTCCCTCGCAAGCGCCGACATGTCCAAGGCCCTTATCTTACACTGCCATCCCACCAGCACCAGCATCAACATCAACATCAGCTCCAGCACCCACATCAACTCCAACATCAACAATCCCCAACCCACCTCTCCCCAAACGTCTACGGCACTCCAAACCAAGACCCATACTCACCCCCGGTCTCCCCCAAAACCCTCGTCCCCCTGCACTACCCAACTCAACAATCCGCCTCCCCTTCCGCACTCCGTCCCTGTCACATCTGCCACCGCCGCCCAACAACCCGCCAAGTCCTCGACGCCTACGCAGACTGTGATCTCTGCCACGAACGGGCATGCTTCATCTGTCTCCGACAATGTGACAGTGCATCCTGCGGTGGGACATTCGGTCTGCCAGAAGTGCATATGCACATGCACACAAGCTCAACCGACGACGCCAGCTACGCTACTAGCGAAGCACCGAGGAGGAAAATCTGCTCTGGCTGCGCTGTGGAGGAAGTCACCGAGACCGGAGCGGAGATTGTGCGCTGTCTTGATTGTGTCCGTGGTGCGGGCTCGTGGGCTGCGGCGACTATTCCGTCTGATTGGGCTTTGGATGATATGCGGCATGAGGATATGACCGGGTGAGGGTTATATAAAGAGTTGACTTACTCGCCTCTGTGGAAATTGAGGGGGGATATGACAGAATGACACACATGAAACTATGGTATAACCTTCTTTACGACCTCGGGGTTGTTACTGCTGCTCCTTGTGGGGTGGCTCTTTTTTTTTCGGAGTTTGATATTGGAACTGGACTGGACTGGACTGGACTGGCTGGGATTGAGGTGGATTTCTTTTTGGCATTTATACTGGACATGCAGCATGGCGAATGATCTTTATTTCTTATTGATATACTCTAGCATATAGCATAATGATATCAACTTGTATACTCCTACTCCAACCCTATGCGTATATAGACTAGACTGCTCTCGGTTTACATCCAAAGGTGAAAAAGTGAAAACCAAGTGAGAATGGATTATGGAGCAAATCACTCCAAGCCCAACCTATCTCCCTCCTGACGGAGACCGCCCCCCCCCCCCCCCCGGCATTTTTTTGTTTTTGTTGTTTTATATTTGAACATCTAATAGTATAAATGTAAGAGTATGTAGTCAAACTATAGGATAGACTCTTATACATTACACGCATGTGCACGTTAGGGAGCTTCCTGGCAATCCCATTACTTATGAGCAGTTAGATGGACCCATTCTCAGAGTATTTATATTCCTCTTTGTCTTGTCAGATTGTCATCCTAGTAACACCATAGACTAAAAGCTAATAGTAGAACAGATACATAGAAACACAGATTAAATGCATTGATGCCATGCTAGAAAGAAAGACCATAGAACAGTACAGGAATATGGTCAGGGTATAGCCAAAATGAAACCCCCATGCTCATCCACATGCAAACCGACTTCTTCTCAATCCCAATCTCAATATCAATCTCAACCTCAACCCTCAATACCTCCAGCTACTCTACCTACCAAACCTCATCTGGGCCCCAGCAAAGTGCCAAAGACCACGCATATACCCCTGATACTCTACCGCCTCTCCATCCCCACTAAGTCCATGACTGCGTCCACCGGTACAATACATCTCCGTCAACCTTAACTGCCACGGCGGATACCCATCGAGCTTAAGGAATGGACCAAAAACAAGCAACAGATCTGGCTCGGGTTTGAGCACCGTATCTGGCAGCGTGGGATCCATAGACAATGGCTGCGTAGTGATCTCGCTGATCTCCGCGTCGACCAACTCCGGGGTGATATCCTCCGGGGAAAGCTTGCCATTCTGACTCATCTCCGCCAAGGTCTTGGTTAGGTCAACGAGAGTCTCGCGGCCGTCCGTTGAGGAGAGGAGGAGGATTGTCAGGGTTTGCGGTTTGGTGGTGGTGTCGGTGTTTTTGGAGATGGGTGCACTGCGGTGGACTGGGTGGTGAGGGGCGTAGAGTTGGAGAATGGGTTGGTGGCTTGGAGTGCCGTAGTAAGAGGCGAGTTTGGTGGTGATTATTTGATGGAGGGCTGGGATGCATGATTTCAGGACACCTAGATAGAGGGTTAGTATTACTGTAGAGGATTACTGTATACTATATCCTGCATATCCTGGATAGTGGATAGTAAAGAGGAGATCATTCATACCAGACTTCTCATATACACTGAGCTGGGAAATCCCCGAGCACGAACTCCAGGCCGCCAATTCCGCAACCTCATCCATCAACACCGCAAGAGCGTCATCCTCCTTCCGCAGCGTGAGAATCGTACTCAGATGCTGCGGTAACCGCTTGAGATTCTTCACATCTTTCCGGATCAGCTCGGGGGTGCGGTGGTGGTGATAGACGATTGCGAAAATGCGATCGACGACGGCGTGGTAGGCCTGCAGGAGACGGACAACGATGCCGAAGATGATATGCGTGATGGCATAGGTGAGGTAGTGTGTTTGCGACTTGAGGAATGACCGGACGGGCGTTTTGCGTGTCTTGCGGCGCTCGCTGGTCGGTTGCGCTGGTTTCTGTGGTAGCTCGGTGGGGTCGGGGAGATAGCTCTTGAGGAGGGCTTCGCGCTCTTCTACGCTGAGTTTTGTACCGCGGGCGCGTAGGTCATCGCGTAGGATCTCGCGATCTCGTTGGGAGACCATTGTTGTGGTGGGTGAAGGAGGGAAGTGGAGAGGTGGATGTTCTGGTAGGGTGGGATTGATGAACTGGTATACTACCTAGGTAGTAACTAAATGATTAGAAGATCTTCTTCTTTTGAAGGTATTTTAGTTGAAGTATTTAAGTTATTCTTTTTTTTTTTACTATTTCTATAAATATATCGAGTTCAGCCTCGATTGAATATCTCTCTGCCTAAAATTGGAGTATACGTACAGTACAATAGAAAGACGTGCGTGGCAGTAAATCTCCCCGAACCAAATCCGTCTCCCCTCAGCTTTCCCCGGATTCCCTTCCCTTCAGTTACACTCCCAGTCTAAGGAAGAGGAGACACCATTGTCCAGCTCTGCAGGCAGCTCATGTCTGTCCACTATCAATCATGATGGACAATGCATCCATCACCACGAACCCCTCCCGCACCGTCTTCCCCCAAGGGCCCAGTTTCACCCTCGAGGACTTCTCCAGTCGGGACTTCATTGTCAAGGAGTTCATTGAAGCTCTCTCCGACACTGCCATCTCCAGCCGTCGTTCGTTAGCCGGTACCGCCGCCGCCAACCAACCCTTCGACCCCAAACCCCTCATCCGCACCTTCGAAAGCGCCCAACGTCGCCTGAGCGAGCTCTCCGGAGACCTCGAGCTCCGTGAGAATGAACTCTCCGCAGCTGTCCGTCGCGCAGAAGCGCAACACGGCCAGAACCTCAACACCCTCGGCCAGAAGCTCCGCCACACCATTGAAAACTTTCAACAGCTTGACACGTCTCTAAATGCCCCCGGCCGCGAGAATCCAGCAGGGACGGGGAACATGGCAGTCGAGACAGGAAAGCGCTTGGAGGAGTTAGACCGACAGCGACGACGAGCTCTGGACGCACATTTCCTCATCCAATGCTGGGACGGTGTGTGTAATCGGGGCGAGATCTCACTACTAGAGGGCCTGCGGCGATCTGGCACAGGAGAGGCCAAGGTGCGCTCCGCACACATTGCGCGCCAACTACTGCGCATTAGTCAACGACTGGACCCCCAGAGCTGGCAGGAACATCGGGCTCGCTCAAATGGTGGGTATGGGAATAGCTCTTCGTCTGAGGATCTCAACGAGGGTAGCACGCCGCGGCGGAACACGCGAGAGATTATTGAGAAGTTCTCCGAGACGCTGGAGAAGGACTTGTTGAAGCAGTTTGATGATTTCTACCGCAAGGCCAACTTTGACGGTATGAGGGATTGCGCGACGGTGTTGCAGGATTTCAATGGCGGTGCTAGTGTTATTGCCTTGTTCGTCAACCAGCATCAGTTCTTCATTGAGCGCAGCCAGCTGGTGACGGAGGAAGTCAGTGGCGATCCAGAGTCGTGGGAGAAACTGGCTGATCCAGACGCGGAGCTTCCTGGCGTTGACTCCTCTCTCCAGTCGTTGGTCGATGAAGTAAAGGTTGTGGTTCAGGAGGAGTCTACGATTATTCGGCGGGCCTTCCCCTACTACGAGCAAGTCCTAGGCAAGTTCTTACAGCGGGTCTTCCAGCAATCTATCCAGCAGCGGCTGGAAATGGTGCTGGAGAAAGCGGCCGGTGTATCGTCGCTAGCGTTCCTCCGTTGTCTACAAAGCTCCCGTGGTTATATCAGTGCCTTGATTGAAGATTTGAAGTCGCATGGGCTGACCGAGCATCCGGAGCCTGTTTCTTCTCAGACAGCTGTGTTGCTAGATCAGCAGCTGGAGGAGCTTTTTGTTCCTTATTTCGTTGGATCGTCTTACATCGAACGCGAGAAGCGAACTTTAGAAGAACTTTTCAACGCGGTCTTGTTCAGGTTCACATCCTACCATGCCCGCCGCAAGAAGGCGGCAACAACTTTCATGGCCTCGTTATCCCGGGCTGGATCAGAACTCCTTTCGACTACGCGCGATGCATTTATCAGCCGATTGGACTCACCAGAGGTCTCACCTATTCAGCGAAAAGTTCTGCTCAGCGTAGCCAAGATAGGCGATACGCTGGAGACCACTCGATTGACCGAGATCAAGCTCACAGAAGAAGATGGACAGCCCAATCTCAGCGACGCTAAGCGAATGCTGAAGTGGCTGGCTGAGGCCGTGGGCCGAGGACTCGAGCTTAGTGTCAATAGCGACACACCCAAAGATGTGTCCGCCTTGCTCGGTCTGCTTCTCCTCGCGATGGGAGAGGGATACGTGGACGTCTGTCTAGATGCCGCTCTGGAAGCGGCTACGTCGCAGGAATCCGGCAAGGCTGAGCCCGACTTCTCCTACCTCTTCTCAGCTCGCACCACGATCAGTATTACCACATTGATGGTGATGTGCATCCATGCGGTCCTTCTCCCTCTATCAGCCGCGAGTATCACCACTCGCCGGGATATGGAGAAGCGCACCAGCCAAACCACCTCGCGCATCGAGGACAAAATCAACAGTATCGAGCAGAAAACCATTGATGCCACATTCTCCTGGGTTAGCAGATTGCTATCTGGTCAGAAGAAGAATGACTTCCGTCCCAGGGAGAGTGATAACACCGCCTGGTTAGAGATGCTACAGACTCCAGTACGTTCCATCCAACATTCACCCCCACCAAGAACCCTACTAATCCCAACAGACCTGCGCATCAATCACCTCATTCCTAACCCGTCTTCACAACATCGCGCGCACATCCCTCCCATCCAGCGGCGCCAACGTGCGCCAAGTGCTGACTGAGATAGCCCTTGGAATTCGCGGTCTCCTCCTCGAACACTTCAAACGGTTCTCTGTCAGTGGACCTGGCGGGCTAATGGTAACCAAAGACATGACGCAATATGCAGACCTCTTCAGATCCTGGGACATTGATGATGAGACCAAGGGCCCCGGTGGCGCGCTGGACGTGCTACTGGAAGTCGGCAGTTTATTCGTGATTGGACCCGAGGCTCTCCGCGAACGAATCCGTGGTGGTGCTGCCAGCGGCACTACTGGTGGACCTGGGGGCTCGGGACGCAATACTACCCAGGAGGGTAAGTTGAGTGTGCAAGAGGTGCGGGCTTATGTCTCGCGTCGTGAGGACTCCAATACTTTTGCTATGCAGCAGGTTCTTAATGCATTGTGAGGGGCAGATCTTGGTCTGGGATGTTTATACCCTGTTGTTTTTGATTTGGTGGGAGCGTATTGTTTCTACTAGGGGATACATAGACCGGCGTAATGATAATGCATTGGTATTTGGCTGTCTTGATATATTGCATTTTCTACTCTTGTTCTATAATAATTGCCTTTGTGAACATGTAGATCTTCCTGGTCATGTAGCACAGTTCAGGCCCCAATGCGACGGACTCTCTGGGCGTTGCAGGCGTTGCATGGCGCCTTCCGGAAGAGTCTGTATAGAAAATCCGGTACATGCCCTTCTCCTCTCCAGAGGTCATAAATCCCCTTCCTTTTTTTTTCCTCTCTCAGATTCCCTTCTGTCGTTCCTCTCTCACAGCCCGTTCTGTAACATTCGGCTACACAAAATTCTCGTTGGTATTCCGGGTGTTGGCATTTTGATGCAACTTCCAATGCAGAACCCGGATCGTCGATGGATGACTCAAAACACTCCACTGCTGGTTATATGCATGGCTTCTAATTTCCGACAACAGTCTAGCAGGGCTACCCCTCTCCTGTCCCGCGCCGTAACGCAAAAGCCGGGTGTTGACATGGCATCATGATATCAAGCCCCCAACGCAAAGGCCCGTTACTGGTCGGTATCATGATGCGAGATTCATCTTCAATCAACCGGTAATCATTTACATCTGTTTATCTATATATAACATGGCACCTCGATGTTGGTGCCCCCCATCTATCAATACATTAGTACGAACCGGCTGACCAATGACACAGCAAATATATTCTCGAATTGGTCACACATTCCCCTCGCCGACATCCATCATATGGCTCAAGTAAACTTTCGGGCTCTGGGCGCGAACATTCCCCAACCAAGGCTTTAAGATCTGCTCAATGTTCCCTTTGTCCTAGCGACCAGCATGTCGGATGTCTCGCAGCCCGACATGGTTGTGTGACATCTCCGCCCTGTGAAAGAGACGCTGCAAATATGTGACTCTCTGCGATGGCGAACAGCCTACTTACCGAGGAAGGCCTCGGTTGAAACAGGATGCTTGCAGGAATGACACACTGGATTACCTGACAATGACCAGCAATGAGGACTTGCATAAATCAGGAAAGAATTTACTTCGAGAACTGGAAAATAGCACTCGGCTAGAAATCAATTCGGATGATTGGAGGCACAGAAGTTGCCCCCGATTCCGCACCAATCGAAGAATTCCGAAACGCCAGCTACAAGAACAGATTGGGAGGAGTTGAAGCAGCTACTTTCTAGGCCATTGGAGTAGTCTTCCTTGATTTGCAGCATGCTGCTCTAAATGGGGTATCACACATAACCTACTTGCGAGACTGCCAATCACATCCTCTCCTGCCTGGTTTCTCCATCGCGCTGGTCAGAGTGAATGGTTCTCTCTTTCCAACGTCATGCGCTCTCCAACGGCCGAATTACTTTCTCCAACTTTCGCAGAGATTTGAACATGTGTGGTCGGTTTTTGCCAGGCCTCCATCTCCACTATGACGTTCCACAGCCACCTCCAACAGTTTTCAATTACACCTGGATAGCAGCAGCTCAACCAAGGCCGAGGAAGATTCTTTCTAGGAGCATCCCTCAAGGGATACCACGGTACCTAGGTACACATCGAGCTGGAGGCTGGAAGAATGGGTTTCCCTTATAAGATACCGCCTCAAACATGAGTGGTTATACGTTGTTCAATTCGGCATATGGAACAAAAGACAAAAGACCAAAAGAGTCAGGGGCAATGAGATCATATTCGAACTCAAGACAAGAGAAACAGGCTGGTACTTGGGTGTCTTTTTAGTCATCACTCTGTGCTGAGACGAGCAATTTAGGTCTTGCTGGTCCTGTGTGTATGCTTGTGCTACTACCTCGAAACCCCCCATTGGCTTCCTACGAGTAGGCAGTGGTGGGATTCGAGGGCCATCCGAGAAGGTTGGGCAACTCGGCTAACATTGGCTACGAGCCGTCTAGCTTCCGGAGGTTGAGCAAGCTTTTGACACTGATCATGAAACCAAAATGACTTGTTTCGGCTTTGGCTATGCTCTGCGTTCTTTTCTTGCATTCTTCTGTCTTTGTTGTTTTTGATCTTGCTTTTGCTTACCAATGTACAACGCTGGTGTCATTTTTCCTATACGTCGCTCTTGGAGAAGTAGCGACGATAAAGGCCGATTAACCTATGACAACCTACACAATGAGGATCTTCGCGTCGGGGGGCTATATTTGTGCTCCATTCCTATAGTGAATATCCCCGTCCCCAAAAATCAAGTTAAACTCCGGTTGACGTGTCTCGAAACGGATAAAGGTCGGCCTTCTCGTGTGGTCTCAATATTCTCCGACTGGATCTTGCGGACTAACAGCGCCCTTCGGCGATTCCTCCGTCAACCGCCTCTATCCTCTATCCTCTATCCGATGCTTGTGCACTTGGAGTGGTACGGAATTCCCAGACTACCTCTCCAATTGGCGAGGAAATTTGGTTAGCAACAGAGAAGAAGCGGGTAAGCCCCTTACCTTTTTTTTTTTTACTCACTGCGAAGGACACTAACTTATTTATTCAGATCAGCACAATCTCCTACACCTTTGATAATCCTAGTCCCGCCCTTCCATACCCCGCTGGCTACAGACATGACCTTAGCCTGATCAGAGATGATAACCTGCCTACACCTATCAGCCCACCTGGCCATCCAGTTGTGTTGGACTGGGCGTCCTACTCTACTGCGGCTCCGACGTCTACGCAGTCCGGATGAACACCGTCGTCGGAAGGTGGCTTCTCCTTCAGGGTACCATAGATCTAAATGCTATTCGGGACGCAACAGTCATAGGTACAGAATACCTATGGAATCAGACGGCTCGATCTCCTACTAGAATATAGAATAGCTGCCGTCACAGACGGAGAGAATACATCATATCTATCTTCCCACGGAGATCTAGAAGAATGCTCAGTGGACCTGATTAATCTATCACGTAATTGAGTCTGAGAACCTGGGCAGCTTTGTCTTAATCCAGACTGTCAGCCTGACTCTGAGCTCATTAAAGCATCTGGAATAGGAAGGCCCCACGCAGTAAAAAAGCAACCATGGAACAACCCCCAGTCCGGTAAAAGATCAACCTTGGATAACTCCCGAGGTCTCAGCTACACCTGGGCCCTGGGCATAGAATTGCGCTAGTGCAGTTTCATCTTTGTCGTCGGAGCTCCAGGGCTTGAATTGGAGATCGGTACCATGGTACTACACTTGTAATCTTACTTTCCAGTTTATCCTGCTTTTTTTTTAGGCTGTCAACATGGCATATGTTAATGACTGTACTATCAGTGGTTAAACTTGTTGGCCTGGTTGATCATCGCCTGGTTGATCATCGCCTGGTTGATCCTCAATGATCAGCATTTTTAAAGTGTCCGGCAGTTTCTAACCGAGAGAGCTAGAACTTTTGAGGATGTGGAATCAGGTTACCTATTTAAGAGATCTAGGCAGACTACGGAGTACTCGGGCCTTCAAATCTTGAAGCCAACCTAACTATCCTGTCTATCCTAACCCTAACCCTCCGACATAAAAATCGGAATCCCTCGGCCCATGTAGCTTTCTGTGGCTTTCTGTGGCTTGTGGCTAAAAATCCAAAATGGCGGACCGAAACTTTACCGGTGAACTTCCACTTTTGGAAGGTTCTTAAACATTTAGAACTCTCTCTTTTTTTTTCTCTCTCCATCTCTCTCTCTGTACTCTGTACTTCTAACTGGTTATAGAAATTGCAACATTAGAAGAAAAGTTTATAAATCCACCAACTTGGAAAGCGGTTTAACCACCGTATACGGTAGTTCGGTAGTTCGTCTTCCGGCACAATTCCCCACTGTAATTACGAGATCGGGTACCATCCTACCCATAAGCAATGGAGGTGAGATGCAGCTAACTTTAGTTCACCCAGCTAGGAATAAACAATGACGATCGCGAGCTAGAAATCTCTGGTTCGTAAGGCTCTGCATCTGCATAACGCTAAAATCTCTGAAACTACTCCACTGCGCAACTTGTCCGAGCAAATGGAGAAACATTTCGAACCTTTGCTTGGGCAAGACATTGAGGTGCTCTGTTGTTGTAGTCTGTCTACTCCGTACTTTAACATTTTATAATTGACGATGTTCGAAGCAATAGCTATTTCATTAGAACTATATGGGCACTTCCCGATGTTGTTGTAGTATGGAAAAACATGGGCCCAAACATGATTCACTCGGCCCGTGGTAGGTCCAGGGCGTAAAGAACGCAATGCACGACCCGCATTGGTTTATTCTTAGCTATCCCCATTTTTGTGTTCTTCTCGTGCGAGGTTTCATGGTTCCTGCATCTCAGAAAGGATTTTGTAGTACGTCGTACATGTAGACAGAGACACATGGGGGTTGTCATGCTACTATATCACATATACTCGTAGTAACTCGTCCTAGATCTAGAATAATGACCATGTAGTTACAACCATCAAAATCCTCATTTCCTTTCCAAGTTCTCTCAGGTCTCAGCCGTACTAGTATGCCCCATCAGACCTAGAAAGAGACGCCACTCAACCTTGGCCCACAGTCTTAGGGTAAAGAGATTTACTCCATAGAGATCTGGATTGAGAGGGATATTTCAATAATAAATAGAAGAGACACCCTCGAGTCCCCTTTTTGTAGCGAGATATTCACTCTTTTACTGGTGACCTCGGGTTGCCGTCCCTTCATTCTGACCACTATACCCTCGTTTATGGTTGCAAATTGAATATATAACCCGCAATGGCCGAAGAAAACCCTAGAAAGTCCATTGTGGAAGATGTTTTTATACCCAAAGAACTACTCACGACTGCCAAATTCAACTCGCCCTGGGAATTGGCTCGATGGGAACAGTCTCTCCCCGACAACAATCGTATATCACTTCCAGAGGCTCGCACCTCTTCTAATCGTCCTCTGAGTCTTTCTGCTCTACGATCAGTAGCAAGACCAAAGTCTGCAATTCGGTCCCGTGGATGCAGTGATCCTCCCGCGTTTCAGGGTATGCTATTGATATCCCATATCTACGGCAGAGACTTGTAGAATGTCTTGAGAGATCATATCAAAATTGATGCCACCACCTTATATACCTCAAGCTAATCCTATCTCATTCTTCAGGCACGCTCGACTACTATACAAAGCCCGTCACATCCGAGCTTCCTTCTCCAATCCCCGAGAAAGGACCAATAACGCCAGTTGAGAATGCATTCCTCAGTCCCCAACCACCCAGCAACGCCAGCTCCGAGACAATTAGCAGTGAGCAGAGCAGCCTGCAGGAAGTCTACGAAAAAGCCAAATTGAGAGGTGTTGCCATCCAACGAAAGCATTGGGTGCGGTTATTGTTTGAATACAGCATCTATGCATTCCTCGTTCTGTTTATCTACTTTGTCCTCATCGGTATGCCACTGTGGAAAGGTGCTGTCTGGTGGCTGTACTATGTTGTCCGAACCAAGTTCGTTATCCAAGGAGGATACGCAATTATCATTGGATTGGCTGCCCTGTAAGTGTCTTGTCGAGACTCCAACGTTCTTGCCCTAACCAGGACTAGATACGCATTCTGTCCTCTGATGATCCTCTTCGAGAAAGATCCTCCGGCTGCGGACTCTGAATCTCAATCACCAGACTTGGAAAGCAACATCTCCAAGGTAAAATCAACCGCTCTCCTCATCCCCTGCTATAAATCAGCAACAATCGTCGGCGCAACTATCGAAGCCGCCTTGAAAATCTTCCCCAAAGAAAACATCTTCGTCATAGCAAATGGCAACTCCAAAACCCCCCTCGATAACACAGAAGAAGTCTGCAAACCCTACGGCGTAAATCACCTCTGGGTACCCATCGGCTCGAAAATTGTGGCGCAGTTTGTCGGCTGCTATGCAGCCAAAGACTTTGAAAATGCCGTCCTAATTGACGACGACTGCCTCCTGCCCCCAAACTTCCCAATCGCCAGCGACAGACTCAAAAAGAACGTCAAATGCATCGGATACACAATTAAAAGTGTTGGCTTCAATTCCTCAAAGGGTACATACTGCCAACAAGCCCAGGACCTCGAGTACAAAATGTCCGGTATCCAGCGTGCTTTCTTCGGGAAATTCGGAAGTGCTACATTCCCACACGGAGCCATTTCGCTCTGGAATATCGAGTTTTTAAAAGAGACCTTCCATGAACATCCCGGTTTCTCCGTATCTGAGGATTGGTTCTTCGGCGATGCGTGCCGACGTCTGGGTGGACGCATTACGATGTGTTCGCAGGTTTTTGTCGAGACCGAAACGCCGGCTTCGGTGTTCTGGAGTGGTTCTGGTGGTAGTCGTGGTGGATTCGGTGAAATGACCATCTTCCAGCAACGGTTTAAGCGGTGGAATTTCTTCTTCGTTGTTGGTGTATACTACGATTTGAAGTATATCTTAACCAGCTGGAAGCTAGGTTGGTGGGAGTTTGGTGCGAAATTGTGTGTTTTCCAAGAGGTATGAAAGCCACCTCCATCCATACTATCTTCGACATTTGATGAAATGGCCATATGTCCGATGTTGAGATCAAGGTCAAAGTTACATACGCTAACCTTAACAGGTCTACGAAACCCTCATCTACCTCTTCGCCCCCTTCATCCTTCCAATCTCATTCATAGTCCGTCCCTCGTTCTGCGGAATGCTACTGGGTGTTACGGTTGCGATGTACATCCTCAACGTGATAATCTTCAACGAGATTCACCTCCGATTGAAGAAAGAGCGCATCGACTGGAAAGTCCTGTTGTTCTACTACACGTTCTACAAGATCGCGTTGACGGTCGTCAACGTGTTCAGCTGCTACTGGTCGCTGTACAAGTATGCGCGGTACTTTGCGCAGCGGCATCCGAAGGTCATTGAGGACCGGGACGCAGTTGAGGTGTTACTTAGTCTGGAGAAAGACTCAAACTCGAGGAGGGCATCGGTTGAGGATGATGTTATTCCGCTTGAGGGTGGTATGCTAGGTAGGGGCGTTGCGAGGAAGTTGACGCTTACGAAGGTTCAGGCTGGGAAGAGGAAGGTGACGGAGGAGAATGAGAAGGGTGGATGGGTTTGAATATACGGAGTACAAAAGTGGGTGTTATAGATTTGTGTTTAATAAAAAGATGTACATGTACATAGTAGTGCATATATGCACTTGGAGGCCAAATAATTCGATATGATTCTTCATGCACTGCCTCCAAAAGTAATATACTACCTACGTACTCCGTACGAAGTATTGGCAACTCTCATTTGATATTGATTAGCGCAGTCTCACGTTATGGGATGACGAATGCGATGACGATCTCTCAACTATCCTTCGCCCGACCCATAACTATTATTCAACCAGAGCGAGAAATTATACAAGTCTGTCTCGCTGGATTAGTTAGTTACCATTGCCTACTCCGTACTTGATCCTGCGATTGTCCTCAGGAAAATCCCCCTGACAGGGGCCTGAAGTAGATAGCATGGCCACCTTGGACTGCATCGCCAACACGGACACTTGCATTAAATACCTCGTATTCCTCCTTGAAGCTCGCAGGAAGAGATTCTCCCTACAGTATCAGCGGTGAACATCCCACGCGTTTGCTTCCACAAATAGAAAGATAACACTTGCAGGTGATATATCATTCCTACACGCCCGAGTTCGCACGCCTCGACGTGCCATGAGTTCTGGAAGGAGGGCCTCCTCGTTTGTCTCATGCAATTGAAGTTATATGCATTAGCCCGATGCAAGGAGAAAAGGGATTTGGATTACTCTAGAACACGAATGCTCGGGGGATTTTCTCTTTTCTTTTTTCTCTTTTTTTTCTTTGAAGCCATTGCTATGGAGATCCTTGGGTAGAGGTATTACCAGCATTGTTGATTCTACAGGTCATGCCATAGGCATATATTGCCAGTATTTTGTTAAATTGCAATCAATATTAGGGTAGATCATGTGTATGCACTCCGTATGCAAGTGCGATTGTCGGAACAATAGCCGATCACCGAGGTATGTACGGAGTACTCTGTCCGTACATAATTTGCATATTGTAATCCATACTCTTCAACCGAATCCAGCAAAAGCAAGTCATTGGCTCCTGGTAATCTCCGGATTACAGTTTAGACTATTAAGGGAATTTAATTTAGCTGAGTTTGTTATAGATCATTCCAGTTTAGAATGATCTGAGCTGTCAGGTACGAAGTAGTGTAACGGTTTACTACGGAGTAGTTTAGTTATATTCTAGTACTATCGAGTACTATAGAGTACTCCGTAATTAATTAATATCCCGTCAAGTTCAGCCCAAATGGTAACTGTCCTTCTTTGTTCAAGTGGACACCCCAATCATCTGTTCTCATTGGGCGTTGAAAGATCTGATACATCAACTTTTCCCCCCAGGGATGTCATTCTCGTATCTTCCCCCCAACCATTAGCTCCACGACAATCCGCTAGTACCGAATATTGAGAAAATACAATATAGACAGGGAACAGGGAAGAGCACAAAGGCTTCACCGTTTCCAATTTCTGACTGTCTCAATTTCCAAATCCCCCTCCCCCCGAGATCTAGGATTTGTGTGTTTCAGACCCAAAACCAGCGATCTAAGTGGAGCTGAGGCTGGTTCCCTTACTGGGCCACGTCAAAGCGAGGCGCGTAGCGACTTGGTGACTTGGCAATGTTGGATAATGGGGATGGGAATGGGGAATGAGGAATGGATTGTTCACATGGTTAGGAAATATCAAGAGTTTTTGAGTTTTAAGTTCGTCTGATGTGTTCGCAGATATCAATAGAGGGGTTCATGGATAGATCATATAGAGGGGTATAGAAAGGAAGTAGACCAAGTACGGAGTATACGGAGTCGAGGTAAGATCTGGAAATCGAAGTATCACAATCACAAGGGCGCTAATGTACAGCATCCTGTCACAGATCAAAGAGTTTAAAGATATTCGATATCTCCTCTCTAGTAGATATATATTGGATCGCCTTCTCCTTTTTTTTTTTCCAATTTTTCCATTTTGGATGTTCTATTGGAATTTGTATCCATTTCGAAAAGTATACACTTTATTGCTACATACTATTTACAACTACCACTTGCTATTACTGCTATTACTGCGATTACTGCGATTACTGCGATTACTGCTATTATTGCCTGTTTGGATTATTTCTTTCTCACAATGTCCGAAGACTTCGAGTCACTGCCTCCAGCAGTACGAAGAAAGGTAAGGGTTTACTCATTTCCTCCTTCATATCCCATCTCCCTAGTGTCTCTCACCGTCACACGCTCGCGCTCGGACTTCTCATTTCCCTCCCCCCAATAGCTTCCCTCCACTGGATCATCTTAACCCAATTAAGCCTGATTTGCCCGTTTTCTCCATTTTTGCCCTTTCCTTTGTCTGCCCTTACTCGTTCATCGACTATGATTGACGGTGATTTACCCCTGAGCCCCTCGGTGGAGGCTGACAACCCGCGCTATCATCCATGGCGCCATTTGTCTCGCGACTTTGGCCAATGTTAGCGTATGGGACATATTGTGTGCTCCACTCCATCCCCCCCCATATCCCATATTGCCTATCCTATTGCTGTTTAATGTCCACAGCTAACTCAAACAGTTCTTCTCGAATGTCGAGCGGTTGCGTATTCGGCTAGCTCAGAGCGATCACAGTTCCTCGACGTGCTCCACGTCAAATTATCAAACCGATAATCGGGTCTATCGAACCCCTCGTCTTGGGTCTGACTATCACTCGCGTGGTTTACGGAACGGATCTAGGAAGCGAGGGCTCGAGAAACGTTCTTCTCCTTCCAAGAAATTACGCAAACCCGGTTCTCTTCAATTGGCCTACCTGGCCGCCCAGGCGGACTCTCAATGCTTCCATACTCTCCCCGCTAAGATCCAACAAAAGCTTTTCTCCCCCGAAGAACGGAGACGTTTGCGGAACGCCTACCGACAAAGTCTCATCTACGACGCTGCCGACGAAGCTTACCGTCGAGATTCTGGGAACTCTCGCCCTTCCACCGACCCTCACCCCTCCCAGACAACTGCCTCCCAGACAACTGTGTCTTTTGTTCAGCCATCGACCGTCTTCTATTCAGACTCCGAATCGGACGAAGAAGACCCAAACATGGATCAAACATTCCATGACAGTTTCCGGTGGCTTGACGAGGATGGCGATCTGGATTTGTCTCTCGATGAATACCACGCTCATGTGGCAGATGCGGCCACAAGAAAGAGAACCCGCCCCTCTTTCCGGCGCTCCTTATCCTTTTCCAACCATCTTCGCAAAACATTAGAAATCACCCCCGTTTCAGCTCGGGGACACCCGCCTGTCAACCAATCTCAGCCGGTCACCCCTCTCTCCAACCGAACCCCCGAATCGCGCCCATCATCCAGCCACCGATTCCAACATGCTCCCAAATCATCCACCTCGAGCATTGACCCCTGTGCACAATACTACCAAGACCCCGATGCCCGTTTGAAACTGCGCGTATACCTGGCATCCCCCCAAAAGTTCGACGAAGCCATTGAGTTCGGATTTCCCTCGCTGGATCAAAATAAGGAGAATATCGGCCCGGAACCAATCACACCGCAACAAAATTCACCGATACCCACCCTGGTCAATTCGGACTTTGGCACATTCTTCGAAGATGACGATGGCACGATGGTGGGGAGCCCAGGGGGATCGGTAGAAAATGAACCAATCCCTTCGCCCGCGTTCACACACCGGGACGGGCCCCGACCCTCGGTGGAATCATCGGCCCTCTTGCAGCGACGCCAATCCTGGATGCCTGGGGCCAAGGGAGTCCCACAACGGCTTCCGGGAAACCGTGAGATGACTCTCAAAATGACCCTCACTCGACCTGACCTCCGCACCGACTCTCCTACCCCTCCTGCTTCTTCCAAAGAAAAGGAAGATCCCTTGCGATTGGCTGCACTTCCACCCGCGGATCGCAGCCAGTCGATCTGGGACTCCGACTTGGACGATCAAGGTATGGTGAAGAAGATGTGGCGTAAGCTCCGACGCCGAGTTTGATTTAAATGTTGAAATGTCCCGATCGACTTCGATCGACTTCGGTTGATTTCCATTCCTTTTATTTAATATCCCTCGTTTTTATTTCCAACACCAGGGTGTTGTATTTCGTTCGTTTTTATCACGAACCCCAAATTCGTTCTATACCATTCTGAATGTCTTTTCAGGATATCCGACCCTTGCATTTTGAGCGATGTTTTCTTTTTCTACATGGGGGTGACATTTTTTTTTTTCATGTATCTATTTTAGCAGTGTTCTTGTACATATAACCAGCTGCTTGATGTCAACCCAATTCACCTTGAACACACCGTGAACACACCGTGAACACACATTTCACAGACTAGTCCTAATTGCGTAGTATGAGCCATGGTTGGCTGTGGACTTCCTTCATAAACCATGGTCCAGTCGATAGGTCTAGTCGATAGGCCCGATAAGACTATTCACGTGACAAGGAGCTTGTAATCCCAAGGCAGAGGCCACGCAGCTCCGTCATCAGTATCACTATCTTAACTCACATTTCTATCTGCCTGTTCATTCCTTGCGGGCATCTAATAATTATCTCCTTTCTAGCCACTTCACGTTCCATCCCTCAATCGATTGACCCCGTATTCCCGGTCCGGTCCGCTCAAGCTCCCACATACCCCATCAGATGCCTACGCAGCACCGGTCATGATCCCACGGTGGCTGCTGCTCACACTGAGCCTGCTGCTGGTATGGACATCGCAGCCAGCAGCGGCAAAGGGAAACGAGCCGAATATCGTGACCCATGAACTCAACGCTCCGCCCTCAGACCTATTCTACTTTCGCGGCACGAACACCATCCTTTACCGTGACAAGAGTTCCCTCACCGCGCATGTTTCCTTTGATGGTGGCGAGAAATGGGAGACCGTCAAGGCCAAGGATGGAACCATAGAAGGCACCGTCGAGTTGATCTGGAGACATCCATTTGACGCCAACCGCGCGTACATTCTCGGCGAGAATGGCAAGCACTGGATTACGACCGATCAGGCCCAATCATGGAAACCTTTCCAGGTGGATGTAATGCCGTTCGCGTCAATGCGCTCATTCCCATTGGAGTTCAATGGCTGGGATCCGAAGAAGGTTATCTTCATGGGTCTGGACTGCACCATTCTTGGCTGCATGCCCCAAGCGTATTATACCGTTGACGACTTCGAGAACGTCCAGCCGTTGCGCGAGATGACGCTTCAGTGTATGTGGGCCGTGAGCCGACCGCAGTTCGCGTTGGATACAGACATGGCGAAATCGATAGAAAACCGGATCCTCTGCGTGGTCCCTGGGTTGAAGGGGCCATTTGAGAATACCCGGACAGAGCGATTGATATATTCCGAGAAGTTTTTCAAGGATGATGTGGAGGGCACTGAGGCGAAATTGGACCATGGAAAACCACTGAGTGGGATCAGTCTCCAGATCCGCTCTGTGTCCAAGTACATCGTGGCGCGTCTTCAATCTCGCGGTACCCAGGAACAGGCTTTGTACGTCAGTGACGACTCGAATGTGTGGCACCGCGCGGAATTTGGCAACCACCGCATTGAAGAGGATGCCTATACTATCTTAGAAAGCACCAACTACAGCATCCAAATCGACGTGCAAACTACCTGGCATGATAACCGGATGGGACGTCTCTTCTCCTCCAACTCCAATGGCACCTACTTTACACAAAATATCGAGCATACAAACGAGGACCTGAATGGCTTGGTCGATTTTGAGAGAGTCACTGGTATCCATGGTATCACGATTGTCAACACGGTCAAGAACTGGGAGGAGGCTGAGAAGTCTGACTCGAATAAAAAGAAGCTTATCACCAGTATCAGTTTTGACGATGGGAGAACCTTCCAACCCCTCAAGGCGGATAAAGATGAGCTACACCTCCATTCGATGACCACCTACGCCGCGCTGCGCGAGATGCCCATGCCAGATCACCGGATGTTTTCAAGCCCAGCTCCGGGCTTGGTCATGGGCGTTGGTAACACTGGAGGTCACCTCGAGGACTACTCCAAGGGTGATCTCTATGTTTCCGACAACGCAGGTCTTACGTGGCGGCGCGCGCTCAAGGGCCCGCACCGGTACGAGTTTGGCGACCAGGGAGGTGTAATCATGGCTGTCTTGGATGGCAGCAAGACGGACAAAGTCCAATTTTCTATCGATCACGGGAAAGAGTGGGAGTCGATTGATCTGAAGCAGAAGATCAAACCTCTGTATCTGATCTCGACGCCGGATTCGACCAGTCTCAAGTTCCTGCTCGTTGGTATCTCCAGCGACGACACCAAAGTTCTCATGTATTTCATTGACTTCGATGGCCTCCACGAGCGCCAGTGTGGCTCTGATGACCTTGAAAAGTGGACTGCCCGTTTAAATGAAAAGGGCGAGCCGGATTGTCTGATGGGTCAGAAACAGTTCTTCCAGCGCCGCAAGGCAAACGCAGATTGTTTCATCAAGAAGGAGTTCGCCATCAGCCGCCCTGAATTCCAACCCTGCAAGTGTTCCGCTGAGGACTTTGAATGTGACTACAACTTTATTCGCAGCGAGGATCGTAAGGAGTGTCTACCGGCTGTCCCGCTGACACCCCCGGCTGGCAAGTGCAATGAGCCCAGCGATAAGTACATAGGCCCCTCTGGATGGCGACTCATCCCCGGCAATGCATGCATCCGCGAAGGCGGCGAGGATCTCGAGCGCCAGGTTGAGCGCTCCTGCTCGAAAAATGTCACGGGGCCTCCTCTCATCACCGATGGCAAACCTCGTGCGGAAAAGCCACAGACCATTTCTGCCAAGCATACAAACTACTTCTATCTCGAACGTCAGGCCAGTAACAACGGCGTTGATGAGACTGTCATGATGCTCACGGACAAATACGAGCTGCATATCTCGCGCGACCATGGCCGCAATTGGAAGCAAATCCATCCGGATGAGAAGTTTACGGAAATGGTTCAGCATCCTTACTTCAGTGATGCGGCTTTCTTCCTCACCGACAGCAAGAGAGTGTACTACACTATCAATCACGGTGATTCTTTCCACTTCTTTGACGCCCCCAGTGTGCCGAACAAGGAGGATATCCGCGCGCTCGCTTTCCATGAGAAATTCCAGGACTCGCTTATTTGGATTGGTCACAAGGACTGCGAGGGGACGAACTGTCGCTCGCAGGCATACGTCACCGACAAGCGAGGCGCTAGCTGGGACCCGATGCTTATTGGAGTCGCCAGCGGCGGTTGTAACTTCGGATATCACGAGGGCCGCAACAACAGTGAAAAACTGGTGATTTGCGAGCAGTATAAAGACGAGGAAAAGAACAACAACCGGCAGTTGGTCACCAGTGATGATCATTTCTCTACCATGGAACTCAAGTTTGAGAACATCGCCCGTTCCGCCACCAAGAATGGGTTCGTTGTCGTCGCCTGGTACGAAGGAGACCAGAAGGAATACCTAAATGCCAGTGTTAGTGTTGACGGCCGCACTTACGCCGATGCACACTTCCCTTTCAACATTAAGGTCCCTCAGTATACCGTCCTACCTAGCTCCCCTCACGCATTGTTCCTCCTTGTGATGGTGAATGGTGGAAATGAACGCAGCTTCGGCTCCCTGGTCAAGAGTAACAGCAACGGCACCTACTTCGTCCAGAGTCTGGAGGGGCTCAACGTCAATGACCGCGGCTACACGGACTACGATGAGTTGCAAGGCCTCGAGGGCGTGGCCATTGCCAATGTAGTTTCGAATCGGGAAGAAGTGCTGAACAAGGGCGCGGCCAAGAAGCTACGTACTATGATCACCCACAATGACGGTGGTCAGTGGATGCTGCTGGCTCCCCCGGGTCAAGATGTCGATGGCAAGAAGTTCGGCTGCTCCGTTACGGAGGGCAGAGGCACTGAGAAGTGCGCTCTCCATTTCCACGGCTACACCGAACGCCGCGATTACCGCGACACCCTCTACTCGGGCTCCGCCATTGGCCTGATGCTCGCGCTCGGCAACGTCGGTGAGCATCTCACCAGCGCAGCCGAAGCCGACACGTACCTCACCAGGGACGGCGGCATCACCTGGACGCAAGTCAAGAAGGGACAGTACATGTGGGAATTCGGCGCGGCAGGCTCGGTAATCGTGCTTGTCAGCGACCGGAAGGCAACCAAGGTCGTCCACTACACGCTCGACGAGGGCATGAGCTGGCACGAGTTCCAGTTCGCCGAAAAGGAAATGGTCATCGATGATATCTCCACCGTGCCATCAGACACCTCGAAGAACTTCCTGCTCTGGGGCACGGACGGGGGCAAGCGTTTCACCATCACACTTGACTTCAGCGGTATTTGGAGCCGCGACTGTAAAGACGATGAGAACGATTACTATAACTGGTCCCCCAGCCATCCCTTCCAAGAAGAGAACTGCCTCTTCGGCCATGTCGAGGAGTACCACCGCAAGAAACCTGCCGCTGAGTGCTGGAATGCCTGGCGTGAGCCACACATCCACAGCATTGGCCGGAATTGCACTTGCACCCGTGCTGATTTCGAATGGTAAGCAAAACAATCACCCAACCACCTATCCCCATCTGAATTACCAACTAACCCGAGCCAGTGACTACAACTACGAAATCCAAACCGACGGCAGCTGCGGCCTCGTGCCAGGTCTCCAACCCCAAGACCACATCGCACAATGTAGCCAAGACCCCGAAAAGGTCGAATACTGGGAACCCACCGGTTACCGCCGAATCCCGCAAACAACCTGCCAGGGCGGCCTCCTTCTGGACCAAGACGTGTCGAGGCCATGCCCAAACAAAGAAGAAGAATACCAAAAGAAGCACGGTATCAGCGGAACAGGTCTATTCTTCGCGATCGTGACACCCATCGCCGTCGCCCTCGCCATCGGCTGGTACGTGTACACGCACTGGGACGGCAAATTCGGCCAGATCCGGCTGGGCGATAGCGGCGGCTCGTCACAGAGCTGGTTATCCAGGGACTCGGTGCTGGTCGCGGTGCCGGTGGCGATTATCGCGGGTGTTGTTGCCGTGGCGCAGTCTCTGCCGTTACTTGTTAAGAGTCTGGCGCGGAGCACGTCTGGGTTATTTGGAAGACGGGGCGGACAGAGACCTTATGCTACGCGTGGCTCGTTTGCGGCGAGAAGGGGGGATTATTCTGCTGTTGTGGATGATGAAGATGAGTTGCTTGGAGCTGATGATTTTGATGAGGAGGAGCAGGCTTAGGCTTAGGCTTGGGGTTTGGATTAGGGTTATGGGTTATGGGTTTTAGTATGGAACTTTTGATATAGCTGCCTTTTTTTTTTTGGTGGTTTCCAGTTGGAAATGATCTTTTTGGGGTTTGACTCTTGCAACATTATGAGCGTTCCTTTTTTTGTATTTCTTTCTGGTTTTGGTTTCAGGTTGTGTACGTTGGTTATAGCCGTTGGCTTTTATATGTAGAGGCTTTAGGGCTGTGGGCTGTATATCCCCCATTGAACAAAGCAAGATTTACCTATTTTAATATATTTCCTTCGACCCCTGTAAATGTATTTATCTCCACTGGATATCAGACTCCATTCAATGCATATGTCCAGTACTCCCACCCTCTCTCGCTCCTTTCTCTGATGCAGATAAACCTATCTCTATCCTTATTCAAGATGTTCGGGCCCGAAAGAGTTGGGCAGCAACTGAGTTTATTAGCACAGAATCAAAGAGAGAGAGATATATATATATCCAAAAAGGAAAGGAAAGAAACTCACCTCCTCCATAGTCATAACTTTGTAATTTCCCTCTCCGTCGTACAAGTACACTGGGAAAGAAGGCGAAGTGAACTCGCGAATGCTGTATCCCAATGAGTTAACCACAAAAGGAGAGAAAGAAGAAGAGAAAACCTACAATTGCCTACACATTCCACAAGGTGACGCAGGAGGTTTGATATCCGTCGCGACAGCCAAAGCCTTGAAATCTTTGTGGCCAGCAACCTGTGAGAGTTAGCAAAGGTCCAAACATGATTGGGTATAATATAACAATGACAATAATCGAGAACCAGTCAAAGTAGACCAGGAAAGAGAAGATAGAACATACAACAGCAGCACCAATGGTCACGCGCTCAGCGCAGGTTCCAACTGGATAAGAGGCATTTTCGACATTAGCGCCGGAGATGAACTCGCCCGATGTCGTGAGGATGCATGCCCCGACACGGAATTTGGAGTATGGGCCTGGGAGGGTGTTAGTTTGGTGTTGTGGTACTTGGAACTAGATATCTGGTGTTTGTGCTTCTCCCAAGGAAAGGGGAGGGTCATACAGTAGGCAGTCGCTTTGGCGTCAATGGCCTTGGTGGAGAGAGCTGTTAGCTCCTGGGCTGTGAGGGTAGTCATTCTGAGGATGTGAGAGAGAGAGAGATGGAGGAAGATGAGGGGAGATGAGGGGAAGTTTTTTATCCGCCGATAGGCGATAGGCGATATGGAGATATGGGGTTGTGGGTGTATGGGTACAGTGTATGGGTACATGTATATGGGCTATTTTTAGATGATAACAATATAAATCCATTCCTTTGAAGGTGTGAAGTTAGATAGGGTTCATCTGGTTCATCTCCGTATACTACTCTAATATAGAACAACCCAACATAGTACATATGTGCTACACTTCCACAAGTATGGGATATCACACTCAGATAATCTTAGAATATATCAAATACCACTTGATATAGCATGCTACATACATCTAATCTCATAATAAACAGATGTCTTACAGAGATTCCCCCAAAATAGAGTATCTTTGGACGTTGGATGTTCCTAAATAGGCTGAAGGTGGACAATGACTAAGCAATGCTCCCCTCCCCCGCCTATACCAAAACATACGATGTTCAAGTTCAAATAAATAAGAGAACCAGTCTCATCTCCAAAACATGTTTAACCTAGGCGTGCAGGTCATCAACGGCCAAAAGACCTTTATACCACTAGGTAAGACCCATCATTTCCTTTTCTCCCAGATACAAGACCAGACTAGAACCAATCTCATCAATCCAAACAGAGAACAACCCAGAGGTCCACACGCATCTATGTAAGAACCTCGGAGTATCGCCGAGCCTCACCTTTCATGATATCCTCTCCACCACCCCAGAAATGCTCTCCTGGATCCCACGACCCGTAAACGCCCTCATCCTCCTCTGCGACAAACCCATCTACCTCGCCGCACGGTCTCGCGTCGAACACAGCATACCCGAGTATCTCGGCAGCGGGGCCGACGAGCCCGTGCTGTGGATGAAACAGACGATCGGACATGCGTGTGGACTGATGGCATTGCTACATGTGGTTGTCAATTTGGAGAATGGGAAATATGTCCTGGCTGGATCAGAGTTGGAGAAGATTGTGAAGAACGCGGTTGGGTTGGGGCCGGTGGAGAGGGCGCAACTCTTGTATGATTCGAGGTTTTTGGAAGAGGCGCATATGGACGCGGCATCGGAAGGGTGCTCAATTGTGCCCTTGCCGCAGGAGGAATGTGGGTTTCACTTTATTGCTTTTGTTAAGAAAGATGGAAAAGTGTGGGAGTTGAATGGAGGCATGAATGGACCATTATTGCGAGGTGAATTGGAGGGGGATTTGTTGGGAGAAGCAGGGCTGGATATGACGGTAAGGGAGTTTTTACATGCTGCCGATACAGAAGTTCATAGGGGGATGAGTATTATTGCCGTGAATAATACGATGTGATCTATGTCTTATGCCTGATGCCTTCGATATGACTTGGATATGACCTGGGTAGATAGGTGACGTCATCCATATCAAATCCGGGGTTGAGACTCATCCCGAGGCACTCGACTTATAGAAATCTTAGAAATCGTTTGGGAATGGACTTGAAACGGACTATTTTAGAAGGATATCCTGCGTAGCATTCATCATTTATCACATTATACAACCCCCCAAAGACTACTCTTTATAATTTAATCCTACAATGACCACAGTTCTCATCACCGGAGCCACAGGCAAACAAGGTGGCTCCGTGGTTAAAACCCTTCTGGAGAAAAGTGCCCCTTTCAAGATCCTCGCCGTTACTCGCGATGTCAATTCCGCCTCAGCAAAGAAACTCGCTCAGAAGTCTCCCAATATCACATTGATCCAAGGCAACCTCGACGACCCGGCTGCCATCTTCGAGAATGTAAAACGTCAAATCTCAACCTCAGTTTGGGGCGTATTCAGCGTCCAAGTAAGTCCTCAAAAAAGAAAACAATATCCGAAATATAGATCCCCGATTGACCAATAAAACAGACCGCCAATCCCAGAAACGACGACGAAAGACGCCAAGGAATCGCTCTGATAGACGAGTCCATCAAACAAGGCGTCAAGCATTTCGTGTACAGCTCCGTCGACCGCGGCGGCGAGAGATCAGATCAAAACCCAACCCCAGTCCCACATTTCATTTTCAAACACGAGATCGAGAAGCATCTCAAAAAGAAAGCAAAAGGAACCGAGATGGAATGGACGATTCTCCGACCCGTTGCCTTCTTCGACAACCTCACGCCGGATTACTTCGGCAAGGCGTTTGCGACGGCATGGCAGATGTCTCTAAAGGGCAAGCCGCTGCAATTAATCGCGACGAGTGACATTGGATTCTTTGCTGCGGCGGCATTTATGAACCCCGAGGCATCGAAGAATCATGCTTTCTCGCTTGCTGGGGATGAATTGGCGTTTGATCAGATGTCAGAGATCTTCAAGAAGTTGACCGGCAAGAATGTACCGACCACTTATTGGATTCCGATTTGGTTGATGATGGCCGGTGTTAAGGAGCTGGGTATGATGTTTCAATGGTTCCACGATGAGGGATTTGGTGCAGATATTCCGGCTTTGAAAAGGTTGAATCCTGCCTTGAAGACATTTGAGGATTGGTTAAAGGAGGATAGCCAATTCGAGACACGTTAGAGTTGAAGGTTGTTCGTTTGAATTGTAGAAATTAATGTGTTGATATAGAAATCGCGCCTCTTTACTTGCCCAGGTAGAAAGAATCATGGCCTAAAATATAGACGCAACAAGCCAGTCCAGACCAGAGAACAGTAAATCAGAATTGGGGTCACCACCCAATCCAAAAGGTACATCGGACATATCGGACAATGCCTCTCCACTGAATGGTGTCTGGCTATCCTGCCCTTGTCTACCAGCTCGTGATGAAGCCGTGCGTGCCATCAGTCGATCCAAGGGCTTCTGAAGCATAGCATCAGTTTGCGGCGTATCCTGCTGCCACAACCCATACATTTTAGTCACAACATCCCACGCATGGTCGGTCTCGGGACTGAGTGGACGCAAGCACAGCTCGGAAAATATAAAAGCGACCACATGCCATTCCTTGTAGCTTTTACATAGCCAACTCCACTGCGATGTACCTTCATTAGTTTGCAGGAGATAGGAGAACTGCACAAGCTCCACAGCGGTCTCGAAGATACGGTCGTCGTGGCGGAAGGTCTGCACGTCCGATTCTTCGGATTGGAAATGAATCGCCAGCCACGCCTTGGAGAGTTGAAGTCGCACGATAGTTGCGACCACCCAATGGATTGGGATTTCCAGGTTGAAATGATCGATATACTGTTCATGAAGGCTCTTCCCTAGAGCTGTGATGAGATTCTCACGGGCGTGTGTGGACATATCCGAGTATCCACCCTGACGCGGCCAGAGCATTTCGGTCAAGACCTGGCAATTCATGATGCAAATAGTGGTGTTTGTGAAACCGGTCTTCGGTAGGGGCTGATCCTTCATATACAAGGAAATATCATCATCGTCAACATTTCTCGGGAATTGCGTGTCAAACATTTCAGATCTAATCTGAGTATCGACCCCTTGATCCTCCGAAGACAACATGTCCAGCAGGCAGATATGCCACCATAAGCGACGGCGGAGCTCTGTTTCTAAGGGTGGTAATGCAAAATTCTGTCCATCGCGGTGAACACCTTGTGCTTGTGCAACTCGTATCACGACGGCAGACTCAGCCCATACAAGACGTGTATCACCACCGACTCGAGAACATAGCAAGAAGAGAACGGCCGCCTGAAGAGCAGACAGACTCTGAGAACTGATGAAGTTGGCTCGGCGAAGGCCCCGACTCACTGCCTTTTTGAAGTCTTGGATGGCCGTATCGTGGTCGGTGCCAAGTATGGAAGGGCAGGTGTGCGCTTTCATGCTAGCCACAGCAGCATAACACACAGAGAATAGTAACGCCTCATCCGAAGGGATCAAGTCGATACCAGCGCAGGCGTCTTGGACTATCCTCGCCATGGTGGCTTGGCGGAGTATGACAATCAACGGTGCCACATTCTCTCGGTACGTTCTCCATAATGCATCAAGCCTTGCTGGTTGACAGTAATGGAGGCGAAAAGAGTCGAGAGACCAGGTAGACTCGTGATTTCTAAGAAGTCCACCCTCCGGTAGGATAACAGGACTATATTTCACATTAGGTGAGCATAACTCTTCATCTGAAGAGCTTTCAATAATATCACGAAGTTCAGATATCTACATATAGCAAATTAGTTGATATTCATGCGAAACCAGCAGTAATCCTATCCCAAATTTTGTCCTAGCACAACAGAAGCCTCATCACTGACGTACCGACTCTTTCCCTCTTTAAGGACCAGCAATTCTGTCTTTTTGGCTGTCTTTTGCAGATTTGGATGATCATCCAACTCCGGTATATGGTCGGTATCCGGGTTACGGCGTGTTGAGCGCAGTTGTTCGACCTCTTCTTCAAGAAGCTTTAGGCGAGTGAGTAGCTCGCTAACTGGCGGCCTGTTCAATGTCCGCCGGGCTCTTTTTGGGCCTGGAAAGGTGCACTGCACTTCGGCTTTCACACATGCGCTGCAAGGATATACTTTATCGCATCGCACTTTCCTTTGGTTGCAACGCGAGCAGCTGCGTTTATTCAATTGGGGGGCAGACGATGAGGCTGGTATATTGTGCTCAACATCGGACATGTTCACAAGCTGATAGTACGTGGAAATACGGTCAAGGCCTGTGTAGATATCTGTCCACCGTGGTCATGGTCTTACGTAAACCTTCAGTCTCCACCTGGGCTGCTGTTCTGGATGTATATGAAAATGGCCAAACAGAAGGATCAAATTCACCCTGTTAGACATTGGATTGGAATTTCTATTTGCAGCTGAATTCTATTTTATACAAAGAAAACAAGTCAAGATGACAGAAAAAGGTCGGACTAATTACCGTTCGCCAGATTGAAACAGACGGCTGGTGGGTTGCGTATTGAAGATCGTTGGTCGAGATCGTTGGTCGAGATCGTTGGTCGAGCAAGTCGAAGTGAACATGAGAAAAAGTGTAGAAGATTCAAGAATCGTGGTTGAATGTATTCGGGGTATAGCGCACGATGCCAAAATCCAAAGAGTCAGATGTGAAAAATTCAAAAGGAAAATGGGGGCCAACATGATCGTCCAACCTCAGTTGGCCCGATAGAATGGTGACAAAATTTCTATATGCAGGGGGAATTGTAACAGTTTCTTTTTTTTTTTCATCCAAAATATTGCCGTAATCCTTCATAAACAGTGAAGATGAAGGCTGAACTGGGTGCCGAGCGCGCGCAGGTGATCCCGCACCCGCGGTACATGCCCTTGAGCCCTTGCTGCCTCCACAGAGCCTTGGTCTCGCCCCAGAAGGTCTGTTGCTGAGCATGAGCCGGAAGTAGTGAGACGTCTACAGTCTGCATGCGAGACTTAATTGTATCGGCCGGGTAGAACAGGAAGTTGTAGCTGATTCCAGCCGTTGCTCCTGCAATCATTTGTTGGTGGATGGGGAGCGAGTCGGAGGTCGATTGTGGGTTCGACTTGTTATACTTGCGGAAGAGGGATGATACACCCTCGTATCCGCCAAACCACGCTGCACTTCCGCCAGTTTCCCGGATCAGGGTTCCCATCTGGCCCCGCCAGAATCCTGCTAGCCCTTCATGTCGGAAAATGCTTGTGACAATGGCCACAGGGCCAGCGGATTTAAGGCCAGCTGACTCCGCGGGGACCTGCATCCTGCATTTCACCAGTTCAATAGGTGTGAGTACTAGCGAGGTCACCGAGCCGGATAGAGCTCCGCTAGCAATGAGAGCGAAGAATGGTAGGTGTTCAACGCCTGGGTAGACCGTTGCGCGCAGGGCATCCTGAATGAGACGATAACTAAAGAAGAGACAGCTAGTCTCCACCGCAGCTCCGGTCATGGGGGCACTAATGCCTCGGTATAGTCCCCGGAAGCCATCTGCTCGGAAAGACTGGCGGAAACAATCCAGTGGTCCTGCATATCGGAGAGGAAGGTGTTGGGGTTGTGACTGTAGTCGGACCTTGACAGTGTCAAAGGGGTACTCGATGAGTTTGCCTGCCATTCCTGCCGACTTTGGAAGAGTGTCAGTCTAGATCTCCCACATGCATTTGCCAAGGACTTCCTTACCGATCCAAATATGATATCCTTTATCGCCTCGAGGCCCTGATTGGGCGGGAGCGATGGCAGCTCCATCGGTTCACTGATGGTGATAGCATGCTCTGTCGCCGCCATCAAGTAAGATCGGGAAAATGACAAGGTAAAAGAGTGTTATCGAGGGATCATGGTAAGACGGGGAATCGGAGGTAAAAGAGTGTTATCGAGGGATCATGGTAAGACGGGGAATCGGAGGTATAAGTAGTGAGTGAAAAGGACTGGTGGGGGGAGGGGCGGTGTAACGAGGGATTTGATGGGCCTACAAGGTGCCAAGCCACCGTGCAGAAGCTAACGAGGAGAAACGAAACGAGGACAAAGCCCAAACCAGGCAGAATATGCGTTAATAATACAAAAACAGCCTGTCAGAGGAAGTCGAGTGGGAAATGGGAAGAAAGGTGGAGTCAGGAAAATTGGGCCGAGAAGGCATTTTCTCTCTTTAGCGGACGCCAAGACATTTTATCAGATCGAGATAATCAATGAAAAAACTCGGTCTCCGTCTCTCGCCTTCTCTTTTGGCTTCACGTTTCCTTTCCCCCATCCACTTCCTTGAATCTTCTACTTGGAATTGCTTTTTTTCCAAGTCACATATTCTATCATGTCTACCTCAACGGCTACACCAGTCGTGCCTCCGACCACCGGCGTGCGGAAAAATGGTAAGTGAGGGAAAAAAAATAATAATACCCTGTCCCCACTTCCCTACTGTTCCTCATCTCCCCGGCTAACCCCATCGGACCTTTAGGTAAAAACTGGCATGGAACCAAGAAGGCTTTTCGCCCTACTGCGGGTTTGACCTCATACGCTAAGCGTCAAGAGCTCAAGAAGCACAGCGATGCTGTCAAGGAACTTGAACGTGAGATGAAGGAGGAAGCCGAGGCTGAACGGAAGGTATGTCGATCTTATTCCTTTTCCCTTTTGATTTGTCTCACTTCCCTTATTCTTTTTGTGGCTTTGTCTGGTCTTCACCTCTGGTCAGCCTGTCTCCATAATAATGATATTATCTCCGACAACACATGACTTCCCAAGACGGTATCGCTGACCGATAAACCTATCCAGGCCCGTATCCAGCGCATCAAGGACCGCCGGGAAGCCAAGGAAGAGAAGCTACGTTATGAGAAGATGGCCGAGAAGATGCACCACAAGAGACTCGACCGTCTCAAGCGCAGAGAGAAGCGCAACAAGCTGCTCAGCTCTTGAAGCTGTTCACGGTCTTCTCTATATCTCCGCCATACCATCTCTCCATCTCCTCCAGGACTGCATTGTGTGTATATACATCGGCTTGTTGAGGCTTCTTCCTTCTTCCTTGTCCCTAGCGGGAAAGGCTGGACACTCATTCCGGCGTGGGCTGTTCGATTACAGGCGTTTTTTCTGAGGTTAGGTCATAGGTCACTACTAGCGAGCAAGACGAATGTTTTTCTATAATCGCAATCTATTAGCGTAATCATATTAACCAGTACAATATAGATAGTAGGGAGGAATATGTTCGTATATAACACTATGTATCTGCACAGTCGCTGATCGGTCTTCAGCCTTGGCGTCATCGATCCCACCCCAACTCCACACTCCAACAACACCGAGCCTCCAACCTTCTAAGCTTCCCCAAGCTTTCTCCTCAGAATGTACCGCCATGGAACCTCCATATAAACACGCACCATTCTCAACGTCCCGAGCAGCCTCCGCCACATTCCCACCCACCCAAAGCTCCACCCGGAGCCCGTACCAAAACCAGCAAGCCAGTGACCTCCAGCCCAAATCAGAGGACCTCTCTAGATTTGGTAGTCAAGAAAGCCGCCAAACGGACCGAAGAAAGTCCTGCCGCTCGCACCGCCATGGCTCCGATGACTGCCAAATCTCCCCAAAAGGAGAGCATCGAACTCGTCCATCCCTATCTCCTCAGCCGCAAGAGCCATCCCTCTTCGATAGCACGAGGTCCCACCGCCGAAAATATAGCAAGTCGCGGGAACTGCGCTTCCCCAATCCCATGAGCCATCTGGCTTCCTCGGCAAGCGCGAGGGGATTACTCCCTACGTGGTCGGGCGGGAAGGATAAGGACCGCGAGGGTGAAGATGGGTTGTTGAGACCAGTTACGAGGGAGACAACCCGGAGTCGTTGGGGGTCTGAGTCGACTACTAGTCTATTGGATGGTCGGAAGGGGAGTATGCTCGATACACCTGGGCAGCATGAGCAACTGGCGCCTATCCGCCGGCATGAGATTCTGTCTATGGATGACCTGGAGAAGGTTAAGAAGCGGAGGAAGCTGGGCGAGGAGTATGTTTTCTTTCTTGGCTTCTTTGGGGGTAGGAGATTGACTAACGGCCGTTTCAAGGTATCTACGGTCTGCTTTGACCTCAATTGGGACGTTAGCGACAGATGTCACCCGTCGGCTTGACTACACCTATTACAATCTGCTTGAGAAAATCACAGCCCTCAACTCGACTATCTCATCGTTCCAGGAACTCTCCGACTCGGCATCAACCCTTCTTAACGACTTCGAACACGAAACGGCCGGGTTGGACCAGGATATCCGCAAACAGCTCAATGACCTAAAGGGCTTCGAGTCACAGATCCAAAAGGCCGACGCGTTAGAACAACGCATGAAAGCAGGCCGACAGCGCGTCGAGGAACTAGGCAAACGACTCGAGACCGTACGACGCGAGATCGATAGCTGGGAACAGCGGGAAACAGAATGGCAAACCCGGACCAGTCGTCGACTACGCATCTTCTGGGGCATTGTCATAAGTGCGCTGTTGGTGCTTGTACTCGCTCTAGTCCTCCAGAACTGGCCAAAATTCTGGTCTTCCCACGCTGAGACGTCACGTTTGACAGTGTCGAACCACTCTTCGCCCTCTGTGCCACCTCAATCTGAGGCATGGGACGAGGTTCTCGATCTCGGGGGAAGAGGTCCAGGGTCTGATGCAGGGCCTGCTCGATATCCGTCCAACCTTGCAGATCGTCGCGAGAGCCTGGACAAGGCTGGACCGACTTCGACGATCCGGTCAGGGCATGATGCATCACCTGCGGAACATGATGCTTTCAGTGTGCTGGATGAATTATGAAACGTTGTTTTTTTTTCTTGTGCTCCGGACCCTTGACCTAGACCAATTTCCCAATCCGACCTAGGTTGTGCTTCCACGGGTTTCTGGTTTCTGGTTTCTGGTTTATGCTTGAATTTTCTTCAATTTGTACTTTTATTTTAGATTTATGTCATGATACCCAGTCCGCAAAGGATTCGTGTTCGTCATTATACCATCGGGCCCTCGCTCTTCTTCTTCTTCTTGTCTTCAATCAATTCGATATTAGACGCGGGGATCTTTTTGCCGTGGATCTCGAGGAGCCATTCACGCAGGTCATCACTGACATCACCCTGAACGGTGATTTCCTCAATACCCGCGGGCGAGCGGGTCACCGAAGAACCCGTAGCAAACTTTTTGCCTAGGTCCTTTGCGATCTTCTTGTTCTCTAGTCCGAAGACTTCCAGCCCGATGACGACCGTCACGTACTTGCGCTTGTTGCGCTCGACACGCTTGATCTGAATCTTGGAGGCGGCCTTGCGCTCGCTATCGCGTGCCTCGTTAGCAGCAGCTTTGGCCTCCTTCTTGGCGGCATCTTTGGCGGCGCGTTCTTGTGCTGAGACGGAGAGGGTGGAGAGGTTGGCATTCAGGGCATCTAATAGAAAGAAAACCGGCGTTAGAATGTCGGTATTTCCCATTTCCGGGCTGCTGTTGGATTGCCAGGTGCAGGTAATGCCCAGCCAACCAAGCAGCATGGAAGCTGCGTACCTTCAGAGTATAATGTGTCCCACAGGTCCGACTCGTTATCCTTGAGCCATTCTTCGCATTTCTTAGCGGTACCTCCAAACTCGCAATACTAGACAAGAACCCCGCACGTCAGCAACATGTTTGATTTCGCAATGCACGTATAAATCAGATAGCGATTTATGCAGGCTCCGTGGGCGCTTTCTAGTGGCTAGGAGCTATGCCACGCACGACGAAGCCGGGGCCCGGATGATAAGAGCTAAGAAACAGGGGCAAGAGCGGGGAAAGGGAGTAGGCTAGGCCCTTCACTCCTAGGAGGACTAAGAACTAGGGACTTTGGGGGAAATCGAAAGATCATACCTCCGGGGGTAATGTGCAAACTATCGGGATTCGATCAGCGCTATATTCTCAAACGAATTGGGGCTGTGGTTTGTGCCACGGGGGTCCTCACCTCCACAGTAGACAACATGTCTTGCCTGTACAGCTGGGGTTTCTACCTCAGCCATGATGATATGAAAATAGTACCTTGGTAAATGGTATCTCGGTCTAGACTTTGCTCTTTGCCAGAATCAACACATATGGCGGGGGCGGAGGGGCAGTTCTGCCAGCTAGGCTGGTTTGGGATATCACGTGCAATGACGGTCACTCCTGTCCCAATGGTCCTTCGTACTCCGTATATGATGTTCAATTACTCATTATTGGACCATCTCACATGCTCAAAATGGGTTTATCTTCCAAGTTTCAGATTGCAGAAAACGTCACTCATCAGCGCAACATTGCATATTTTTGCTAATTTCCCATTTGACAGCTGTGTGATGGGTCCAATCTCCCCCAGATGGAGGGGCACATCCCACATCCCCCGGTTGACTGAATCTGGAAATTTAGGGGCGATGCAAACCAAAAAACCTTCACATGAGCCCGTTTAAGGTGCAGCTGTGACATGACCATCACGATAGGGGGCCTGGCGCGCCAATTGGTGCCCCAATTTGACGATACCGAGGTAGAGCTGATAAGATAGTCAATTGCAACCTTGTAATCCTTGTCTTGTCTCGCATTGCGTATCCAGGCAGGTGTTAAAGACCGGTCTCCATCAACTAGCTGCATCATCGAGAGTCCTTGGATGCGAAGCTAGTGGGGACTGAGAACTAATTGCCCCTGATGTGAGTGTTGGCGACATGCGTCAAAGCAGTGCAGGAAAAGGTATCTTTGACTGATACTATTTGGGGGCCAATGATCGGCGTCGAATATGACTGACGTTAAGAGGCCCGTGGGGGAGAGACCGGGGTGCGCATCGTACTAGCGCTACAGATCAAGCCTCCGCAGAGAGGTGGAGGTGTTTAACGATGGGCCAGAACATGGGGACCTTACAATTTGCTCTCGGAAACATATAGACAGAGTTTCATGTTTCCAGTTCCAGGTTCCAAGGGCCTGAAGGCGAATACTTCACGGTAGCATGCAGTGATGGGCGGTTATCACTGGCTTGTGATTTGCATTAACATTGCGCCTAAGAATCAATGTCGAGGGTTTTGGCCCGCCAATCATGACGGTCCTCGGTGAGTGGTTGCCCAGATGTTGTCGATGCAAGCGCACAGACAAAGGCAATTCTGTGTACGACACCTTTTTTTTTTCTTCGTGTTCTTTTCCTCTTGTGTTATGTTTAGCTCTCTAACTTGCATATTCTCGAGCTGTCCGTGCATGTGTACAACATTAGGGGTTAGTTGAGAATTAGGAAATTGCAGAATTGAGAATGGAAAAAGTCGAAGATGTCAATGGCTGAAGCCAAGGATATACGCCACTGGCTATCTTTTATAAACCCCTTCAATGGCATACTTGTATTGCTCCATCTATGCTTTTTAGCTTCGGCTTATATCTCCGGTCGATCATAGCTAAGTTTTCCTTTGATAGTATGATTTGATAATAGGGTCCTCTGGTTCTATTGTGTATCAATGATACAAAGTACGGAGTTATCACAGCATTCTAGAAATTCCAATGCCTCGGCAAGTCTGTGATCTGGACCTTAGATAAATATTCAATCTGAAAAAAATATCAAAATAAAATTTAGTTCACTGTGGATCGAAGGGGCCCGACTCTGGAAAACTAACGTGCTCAGACCCTGCGGATGCATCGGCGGACTACAGGCTCTAGGCCGGATAGCTCCGTGATACTCCGATGGCGATGGCGAGAGTTAGATAGGGTACTTTGATATTTGCTTGAACCATTCTAACTAAATGTTTCTATATAACTACTAATATAGTATATATATATATATATAGTATACACATATAGTATAGTTCGTGGTTATGATATACTCTTACATATACTCCATATACCAACGCCATCAGATCGACTATACAAAGACGCATAGCACATTTCCCACTAAAAAACGACTTGCATATTTGGTGGAGAAGAACGGTTGATGGTGCGGTCTAGATGAGTTTAGTATTTTATTTTATTCTTTTACGTATTGTAGTAATATAATACTACTATAATACTATTATAATACTACTATAATACTATTATAATACTATTATAATACTATTGTAATACTATTTATCACAGTACAGAGTAGTTATACTAATAGCTAGTCTAGTTACTATACTAGGCCCAAGACTAGAACTAGACGTAATGGTTTTAATTGTGGCAACTTTCAATGTTTTATATCTTATTATAACTTATATATATGTTCTATTCCAAGTTAATCTTCTTTGAATCTATAAAACTTGTTTGCTTTTTTTACTCTTTTTTTTTCCCTTATCCCTTTAATTAGTCCCCCAGTCCCCCCACAGAAAACCGGGAACAGTCAGATCTCCACCTCCAGATTCTCGGGTTCCCTATCTTGACTTCTTCCTCTCCCTCTTATTCCTCTCCCTCGTCTTTTCTTTTTTTTCGTCTTTCTCTTCTTCTTCTTCTCCCCTCCTTTCCTTTATTCTTGGGATATTTATCCCCGTGAGCAATCACCTATGCTATATCTTTGAATGGGCCCATTGCCTCGAACCTATTCCCTCGTTAATTACATCATTGAAAGGCAATGACGACGTTGTTGACTCCCCGCGAAACTCATTCGCCCTTCTCGGATCCGACTGGTCCCACCGCGCAGCGATATTTCTTAGAAGATCACGTCATCCCCAAAAAACCAATGCAAGATGACTATCGCGCGAGGGACTCCTCCCCAGTCGCATCAAATCTGCCCTCGGCGCTCCCTCCGAATTTCACTCTTAACCCTGACCAACTCGCCTACGCGCCCACTCTAAACAACCTGGCGTCGGAAAACGAACTCATCCTACCCTGCTACGACCCAGAATCCCTTCACAATGCCAAAGAACCAGAGGATGTGAGCGACGCGTCGACAGAATCACACCCACATTCATGGACGTTACAGCCTCCTTCGGCAGATGACACCTTAATTGAGGATGAGCCCTCCAGGCATGTGGACTACCTTTCACATGACTGGAAGGAGGAGGATATCTGGTCCTCCTGGCGGTATGTGACAAGTCGGAGGAACGATTATAGTAATGGAGTGAGATTGGAGAATGCCTCCTGGAGAACATGGGCCAAGGCCAAGCACAACCTGAAGACGATATCGCCAGAAAGCCTCAATTGGTAGGTTATCAACCTAATTGATCTTTTCCTTTTTTTCACCCCGCTAACCTTTGACCAGGCTGAAGGACTGCGATGTCACCTGGCTCTACGGCCCACTAAAAAGTTCCGTCGAACGTGCAACCTCTCCATCCCCCCTCCAAGTCGCTTGGAGACACCAAACTCTTATCTAGACCGGAAGCCAATCCTGAAGAAGAAGACCGCGTCTGAAGCCATCCTCCAACGGTCACTCTCTCAACATACGCTACTCCAACATGCCGGGGCCATTCTCAAGGCCCAAGAAGCCGAGAACAACTGGGCTCGGCCCCCATTCCCAAGGTCCAACACAGACTTGGATCAATTGCATCACCGCACTGGAAGCTCGACCTACTCTCTCGGTGGCACCCTCACTACCTCATCATCTGGAATGACATCTCCAAGCGAACGGCGCCATATTCACTTCAATAATGAAGTCGTACAATGCATCGCGGTCGAAGCCAAGAGTTACGAGGACGATTGGCCGGCCACCTTTGAAGAGTCATCTTCCGACGACGGTGTAGTCTTGATGAGACAAATCTCCAGCCGGTCCATTTTGAGCAACCGTAGCACCCCACGCAACAGCTTCACCGGCGATGGGAAAACCATCGCCCCTCTCCCCTCAACCACACTCAAGTATCGCGGGGATTCCTATGAGTCCCACGCTCAGACGATCCTTGACCGATGGTCCACCCCCACCCCGACCCGGGCGGTATCACCAACTCCCTCGGTGGAGACCCTACGTCCGTCAGGGCCGTCAGAGCCCTCGGCCAACTTTCTTTTGGATGAATGCGAAGATCCCAGCTTGGACTTCACGGGCAATTATCCCGATCGTGATCGTGCATGGTTCATGGAAGATGATCCATCATCAGATCGCCCGATCCGATTGACTGCTTCGGGCATGATCATGCCGGAAGGCGAAACTGAGACCCCCAGCAGTAGTATCTTGGACCGGGTTGTGGACACTGTGAACACAGCCCGAGACATTGCCCATGTGATTTGGAATGTGGGCTGGCGCCACTAATCTTGATCATTTCTAATTTTACGATTGACGATGACGGCTAGCCCGTCGTACATAATGGGACAGAAAAAAACAGGCTACACCCTGTGGCGTTTTTGGATGGAAAGATGGTGTTGGAGTGAAGTCATTGTTTTTGTTTGTATAGAATCACCCACTGGATTGTTAATGGTCATGTAACGACGTAATGTATAAAAATAACACATATTGAAACCATTACATTGGAAATCCAGCTACTCTGTCTATAATCGTCATATAAATTGTACATATATGCAGATATGTATTGATCCGCAGGGTAAATTACGAGGTTGGGTATAAAATGTAGGGGGTTGACCTCGGGAGATGAATCCAACTATTTCATGTATGATCTTTCAATCCTCAACTTCTTTAAAAGAAGTATTTTGAAGAATCTAATCTATTCATGCTTAAATTAAAAAAGATCGACATCACTAGGATCAACTGTCTAAATTACAATTGCCCCACAGCAAAACCCCCCCTGATCTCTTTCTCCTCTTGAACTTCCCCCGAGGTCTTCCCCCGAGGTCTTTCTTACTGGCTTCAAAGATATGGAAACTGTCAATGTCGCCGAATTGGTCGAGCGCCTAGGTAGCGATGAAGATGCCGTACGCAAAATGGCCGTCTTCAAGCTCCAGAGCAACATCGGAGACCCGTCCTTCGCCGACATCTTCATCGCAGAGGGCGGCCTGGTTCGATTACGCTACCTAACCCTCCACGCAAGCGGGAATACCCTGGCATATAGTTTGACCAGTTTCTCGAGACTGCTCGATGTCGACAAGGGGTGGGAGTGTGTTGACCAAGAATTGGTTGAGCGCGTGAGTTATCCTTGAAGCCATTGCAGTGCTCTTCTACCTGTGTTTCTGTCCCCTTTCTGCGGCCATGTGAGATGCTAATGCGACTGTTCCTCTAGATTGTCGAGCTGATCGTCACCCATCCCCTAGTCAATATCCTCCGCGGCGCTATGTCCATCCTCGTCTCTATCGTTTCCCACCCGTACACGGGGAACCGCGCATCCCAGATCAACAACTTCGGTTTCCGCGCCCTGAAGCCTGCAATCGCCATATACCCCCAGTTCCTGGAGATGCTAGTCAGCCGATTATCCTCCGCGGACCATGCGCTGTGTGCCAATGCGCTCCAATTGATCAACTCACTCATGCGCGACTCCATCACCCATGACCCCGAGACGGAATGGCCCAAATTTATTCAAAAGTTACAGGATCTGGGCGTTATCAGAGCGGTCTACGTGCTTATGCAGGATTCCGCCCTTCAGGACCTGGCGCATCCACTGCTGGAATTCCAGTCACTCACCAAGGTCCTGCTTCGCAAGTGGAGAGATATCCCCGTCAATCAGGAGAAGCCTGAGCATCGCCGCGCGCTCAAGGGAATTTATCTTGCCAGTAACCCGGAGAAGAATACCGACGAGGCTACCGAGAACGGCGAGGTTACACGGCGCTCTAGACGACACCATCCGGAAAAGTGGAGGCGGCTTGGGTTTGAGACGGAGAGTCCGGCGGGGGAATTCTACGAGGTCGGTTTCCTGGGTATGATGGATCTGGCGGACTATGTTCGCAGCCATGGGGACGAGTTTCAGAATATGCTCTTGGAGCACTCTACAAAGCCATCGCGACAACGGTGTCCGATCGCTCGGGCATCGTTGGCCGTCACATCCATCTTATACGAGCACTTCGAGGTCGAAAAGTCCGACATGGATGACACCAAAACATATCTCATTTCAGAGTCTCGTGCGGGCTTTGATAAACTGTTCCAGCCGTTGCTGTTACATTGGACGCGACTACATGTTGCCGGCTTACAGGCCTTCTTCCGCCTGTGGAAGGCGACTGCCGCCGAGGAAGAGGACTTGGACAAGCTTATTGAGCTCGTGCGTATCCTCATTGAGTCGGTGGTTGGCGGAGCTGCTCGGATCAAGGATGTCCAGGATGTCGAAGAGGAGCTGGCCGATTTCGAATACCACCGATTGCGCGGGCTGCAGATGGAACTCCTTGAACTTACGTACGAGGATGCATGGGGCCAGCACTTGCGACAGGTGCGCGAGGAACTTCACCATGAAGCTCTCCAGTTCGTCAAGGAGCAACGAATCCGATCTTTGCTCCAAGGCAGCTGGTTCGCTCTGGAATCTCACTCCCAGTCGGAGTCGGGGGCGGTGCAGAAATCGACTGCCACATATCAATATGCCCAGCTCTCTCATAACCGACGATACTTGCATTTCGGTCAATTTGACATGATGGGCGACCAAGCTCCAGAGTTGGACACCTTACCAGAGAAAAGTAGGTGTCACCGAGTGCTTACCTATAACCACACACACACACACATATTATCTTGTATTTGTTGCTAACACCGGGCTGTGCCCTCAACAGTCGATCTCTCAATCGTATCATCCGTAGTCTCCAACGTCTCCACCAATCCAGACCATTCCTCCACATCCACCGTGAAGACTGCACCACGTCAACCTGCAACCAAGATCACCATTCACGGGTACGCGCCCTCCACAGCCACCGGACACGGAAAAAACCACAGTCACGCGCGGTCCAGCAGCAGGACCACCCAAAAGGAGGTAGTCCTGCTTACGCTGCGGCCCTCCTCGCACAGCATTGCGTCCGAATGGCTGGATGGTCTGCTGATGCTCCTCAACCAGCAACCCATTACGGCAGAGACAAGTAAGCTGATTGACCTGGTCAGCAATTATGGGCTGAAAATCCGCCTGCTCAATGTGCGGTTTGACGATGCCACTTTCGCCGGTGAGGCTCCCCAAGTCCCTGCGAGAGATGGCTTGGATGAAGATTATTACTATGATGTATTTGGAGGTGCATGAGGAGTACTTGACTCTATATAGGTTTCTTTTCTCTTTTCTTTTTTGGTTATTAGGGGGATTTTGGTTTCTTTGGCTCTGCCGACTCAGATTCTGGTCAATATACCCGTTGTGCGATTTGTCTTGTCATTTATTCTAACTCTAACATATAATTTAATCATCACATCTATATCTATACATAGTATTTCATTTAAACTACACACATATACGTAGTATACTGGCAAATGGCCCACCGCTTGGCGTCATAAGCTTATCGGACCGCGTATCTCAACTTTCTCCAGGTTTTTGATCCAACTCATCATGGACGGTCGTCCTCTTAAAAGACAACGCAGATCCAAGGATTCAAAGCAAGAGCCGGAAATAAAATCACGAGCCCCCGTCATCATCTCAGATAGCTCCAGTCCTATCGAACCAACAGAACCCTTTGCTCTCTCCTCACGCCCAAAACCCTCCCGCGGCACAACACCATCAACCCGGCTCCCCTCGTCCTCACCTTCTCCAAACAAAAAGAATAAATCGTCACCAAATCCAGACTCAAAATCCAAGTCCCTGCACAGCTTCTTTCAGCCCGCAACAGAGGGACAACGATGGGCACCCCAAAAGACCGAGAAGCAGTCCCTCCCGCCGGTCAAGGAGACTGTCGACGTGGACCTGATTGAGGATGATTACGACTCCTACGATGAAATCTTCACACAGCATCTAGCCAATGAGCGGGCGGCAACGGGTCTGGCGGCCATGAGCTCCAGCCAGACGCGTCAGCCCGCGCCAAAGCCAGCACCAAAGCCAAAGGCCCCAGTTAAACCGCCGCGGAAGACGACGAAACGGTTCCTTCTATCTACGGACTCTGGGAATGGCACTGCGAAGGAGCAATTAGCTGCGCAACCGGCTGGGGAACCGGACCGTCGACCATGGGCTCAGCGGTTCGCTCCAGCCAACCTAGGCGAATTAGCCGTTCATAAGAAAAAGGTCTCAGATGTACAGCATTGGCTGGAAGATGCTTTTGCTGGGAGGCGTTCTGAGGTGAGTTTTTGATCGGCTGAGGATAACTCGGGGTTTGGTTTGAATGCAGTTCTGATAATATGCAAGAGGTTACTCGTCCTACGGGGTCCGGCCGGCAGTGGGAAGACGACCACTGTGTCCCTGCTCTCCGAGTCACTTGGTTACGACATTGTCGAGTGGAAGAATCCCCCAGTTTCGGAATTTGGAGCTCGCGATTATCAATCCGTGAGCGCCCACTTTGAAGAGTTTCTTGGACGCGGCGATAAATTTGGAGGACTTGATCTCGAAAATACCAGCGAGATCGATCCCAAGAAAGAAGAGAGATCTCGGGACCAGAGGATACTTCTTATAGAGGAGTTTCCAACTGTGCTCGGCCGGGCGTCCTCCGCCCTCACGGCATTTCGGACGTCTCTTCAACGATATTTGGCTGCCTCTACGCATGATAATGCCCGGGGCAATTCTGGATTGAATCACCCGCCCATCGTGATCATCGTGTCGGAGACTTTGTTGGGATCTGCGTCCTCAATCTCAGATAACCTGACAGTTCACCGGTTACTGGGGCCCATGATCTACAATCACCCCGGAACAACAATCTTGGATTTCAACAGCATTGCACCCACTTTTATGCACAAGGCTTTGCGGACTATTTTGGACAGAGAGGCACGGAACTCTCGACGTGTTCAGATACCTGGACCAGGTGTTATAGACAGTATCTCTGAAATCGGCGATATCCGCAGTGCAATCTCCTCTCTCGAGTTCCTCTGTCTTAAGGGGGATGATACGGGGAGATGGGGAGGCAGTGTGGCCAAAACAAAGAAAGCTCGAGGCGAGGTTGCTTTGACAGCGATGGAGAAAGAGTCTCTCAAGATGATAACTCAAAGAGAGGCGAGTCTGGGCATGTTCCACGCCGTTGGAAAGATCGTGTACAATAAACGCATGGACCCGAGTCTAATCGAGGGGGATGTTGAGATCCTTCCACCGCCACCGAATTATCTGCGCCACTATGCCCGACCAAAAGCTTCGCAGGTATTGGTCAATGATCTGGTCGATGAGACCGGGACCGACATATCAACATTCATTAGTGCTCTCCATGAGAACTATATCCCATCCTGCGATGGGGATAATTTCACCGACTGTTTCAACGACTGCATCGACGCACTCTCTGATAGCGATATCCTCAGTGCCGACCACCGATCAGGGCAGGGGGCACGGGCCGGGATAGGAACAGGAACTACCTCTTTCGGGAGCGGCGTGGATGTGCTCCGGCAGGAGGAAATGAGCTTTCAAGTTGCGGCCCGTGGTCTTCTTTTTGCCCTTCCATACCCGGTCAAGAGACGGGTTGGGTCTGGAACTGGACGAAGCCGCGCGGGTGATGCGTACAAGATGTTTTACCCGGCATCTCTGCGATTGTGGAGAGAGGCTGAGGAAATCGACGGACTGATCGACTCATGGATGAACCGATCACTTGATCCTTTTGGCCAGCATCTTTCTCAAACTGGCTCTGAGCTCACGGGCGTCAGTTCCTGGAAGAATCTCCAGGTAGGACGGTCAGCATCGATCAACTCAGGGCAGAAAGATCACACTCCGAGTGTGGTCACAATGATGCCTCGACATGATCTACTACTTCATCAATTGCCTTATATGGCTGCAATCCGGCGTCAGGAACCATATTGTTGGCAATTAGATAAGATCACCAACATTCGTGCCAACGATCATCTTCGTAATGATGGTATGGACGACATGGAGGAGTCTCCGGTATTGTCGCGTGTGAAACAACCCATCAGTAATGGGTTTGGAGCTCGACTGCCCGAGCAGGAAGAGAAATTGATTCTCAGTGACGATGATATTGTCGATTGACATGTGTATCATAGTGAATTATTTAATGAGAAGACTACTATGTATACTGTATACTACTAGTACGTTGTAGTAGTAAGTGTATGTATTTCCGTCCGCCTATCTCGTGATCCACTCTCTTATCTTCAGCCCCAGCTCTCTTTCTTTTAACCACCTCGCCTTTCATAGCCCTTCGAATCTCCTAGGTAAATTCATTTTCAAAATACATCTCAATGATTACTTACACTCCAATAGAATGATTAATGACCATGAACCCTCGAAACGAGGACACGATGACTCCTACTTGATCAATCGCTCTCGAGTCTCTGCTGTGAACACATATGAAAACACGAACCTCGCTTCGACCACGTCTCGATCTCGAAAATCCGAGGATAAGCTTGACTATGCTCAATTGAAGAAAGATGCCCCGGGCCTCGTTGCTGCCGCCGCCCATGCGGCGGTACCTAGCTGGACAAGCATGGTTTTAATGGTCTCCCTTATCTTCGGGGGTTGCTGTGCCAATGTGGGTGTCAAAAGAACCAACGCTGCTATGGGGGTAAAACAGGACTGATTATTGTGTATAGGTCTTTGCACTAGAGGCGATCATCAAGTAAGTCAACAAGCCAGGCCAATCCAAACAGAATGCTGATCACATATCTTCTCTAGAGAACAGCCTACTGCCGGTAAGCACGAGAACCAGAACGAATGAAAACAACCACATCGCATATCCTAACCAAACCCGTTCCTCGCATAGGTCCCTTGATAACATTCGCCCAATTCGCTATCTGCGCCCTCTTCACCATCCCAAGCTTCTTATCCCCCTCAGCCGGACCACGAGCCCTATTTCTGAACCCACGCGCCATCCCACTACGATCATGGGTGGTATACACCGCCTATTTTGTGAGCGTGAACCTACTCAACAACTGGGCATTTGCATACAAGATCTCCGTTCCACTACACATAATCCTCCGGTCTGCAGGACCCGTCGCCTCAATGGTAATCGGCTACATATACAACGGCAGACGCTATTCCCGTGGCCAGATTGCTTCGGTAGGTATGCTGACCGTGGGCGTGGCGGCAGCCGCCCTAGCCGACGCGCAAGCCAAAGGTGTATCTATCCACGTCGACTCTGATGCGGCCGACCCAATGACGACTGTGACGGGGTTCACGATCCTCGCGCTCGCGATGGTCCTCTCTGCGTTCCAGGGGATCTATGCCGACCGACTGTACGCGACTTACGGCAGGGATCATTGGAAAGAGGCGCTTTTCTACTCGCACGCGCTTTCTCTGCCCCTTTTCTTGACGAGTTGTCCGCAATTGCTGGGTCAGTGGCGGGTGGTGGCCTCATCGCCTTCTTTACTGTCGCATTTGGATTCGGAGCTGTGGGCGTCGAAGAGTGCGGTTGGGGGCACTGCTTTCTCGGTTCTGGGGCGGATCTGCCAGCTTGAGCCTGTGAAGGCTTTCCTGGCGCATCTGCCGGTTCAGGTGGCTTATCTGGCGATGAATGCGCTGACGCAGTACCTGTGTATCCGGGGAGTTCATCTTTTGTCGGCCAAGTCGTCGTCGTTGACTGTTACTATTTTCTTGAATGTCCGCAAGTTGGTTTCCCTGCTCCTGTCGATCTATCTCTTCGGGAATGATTTGGCTGGGGGTGTCTTGGTCGGCGCGACTCTGGTGTTTGTCGGAGGTGGTCTATATGGCTTTGAGGGAGCGCGTTTACGAAGCGTTGCCAAAAAGGCTCAGTGATATTGTATATGATGGGCGTTGGCCAATGTATATCTAAACAAAATTCATTTTGCATTATGATGACTCGATCTTACAGCTGGTTATGCTTCCAAGAGCGACCGATGTCACAAATAGAAGGAAAGATATATCGATATCATGTGCAGGCCGCAATAGTTGTACATAAATTGAAGATAGAAGCAACATCGTCCACCCCATTTGAGCGGAAACGCGTCAAGCATGACGCAGAATCAAGATCACCCAGGCTAACCCCCGAGCCAGACCCAAATAATAAAAACAGAGAACCATCTATAACACCTCGCCCACAATCTTGGCAGCTTCCTTGTATGTTTCCAATAGCCGCTCACACTTCTCTCTCTCGGCCTTGATGCCATCATCCTCGTAGAGAAGCTCGCCGAAAAGATCTTCTTTATAAAGTTCGCTGACGAGTCTGTTTTGCACTACGTCCTTGCAGTGATTGACAAGGAGGTGCATGACAGCCTTGGGAACCTGGTCTGCAATGGTCTCTCGGACAATGTTAAAGTATGATGAGATGAGACGGCGAATGAGCTCGGTTTCGAGCATCTCACGGTCTGTAAGTGCAGGCTCTGTGTTCTCATGGGGCTATAAGAGTTGAAGTCAGTCAGATGCAAATGAAGCTTAACAACGCCTACGCAGTGGTACTTACGAAGACGGACATGTCACCGCCGTACTCCGGTGGTGCAGTGTACTCCTCAGTCGGCATAATGGGAGCCCGGACCTCAGCACGTCGAATGCTCTGGCTAATGCTGGGCTCACCAGCATGTGGCCCTTGCCGGTTGGTGTTCATGCCTGCCGGCGGCATGGCCATGTTGTGAGTACCTTCCTTGCCGAAGAAGTAGTTCAGGAACGAGTCCCGGGCGGTGTTCGAGGCACCACCGAAGGCAGCATGGTTTGATTGAGCGCCATTCAGAGTAGCAGCAATGCCATTTTCGCCTGTGCGGCCAACGTGAGGAGACATGCTCCGCGATCCCTTAGAGGAGTGGCTTCGAATGGGAAGGTTTTGCTTGTCAGAATATTCTTCTTCGTCGGGACCTCCCGTAGTGCCATTGGGAGCTCCCAATTCCTTTTGACGTCGCTTCTCGCGCTTTCTTTTTTCCTCTGCTAGCACCGCTTTTCTTTCTTCGTCCTGCTTGTTCTGCATGATGGAAGACATGGCAGCTGCGGCGCCAAGGAAGTTCGGATGGTTGGTGTTGATGTAAGCTCTTTGGATTGAGATCAAAGATTCTACATAAGTCGAGCAGGGGCCCAGGCGCTCACGAAGAAGGTCAGATACGACCTCAATTAGCTTTCCTTGGAGACGAGGGAAACGCAGGAGTTCTTGATTGCCACATGTGTGGCAGATCTTGATAAGCTCCTCATAGACCAACTCCACGCATCGCTGACTGGGCGATTCCAGGAGTTTGATCTGTGGTTTCACCAGCAAATCAAAGGCTAACTCCGGGACAAACAGGCTCGGGCGAGGACCTGTCGAGTTTCGGATGGCCGTTCGGATGTCGGAGGTAGTCAGGTTATGAGTGGGATCAATTGTTTCCAGTGAGTTTCCAAAAACAGAGTTGAAAATGTAGTAAATTCTTGCTCCACCGCATAGCTCTTTGGTAGAGATCTCCGATGAAGTTCCGTCGATAGATGAGATGAATGAGGCGGCGAATCTGGTCATCTGCTGAAGAATCAATGACCCCCGGTGTTCTTCACCACTGAACTGTTTGTTTCCATAGCTGGCCAACTCTTGCTGAGTTTGACCCATCAGGGTGTTCAGCCGAGCTTTGATATCCGGAAGCCGGTCTCGAATGTGAGACATCAGGGTTGTGTTCAGGGTCTTGGCCAAAAAGTGCGTACCGCAACGGTTGGCCATATTCCTGTAAGCTGGGTGATGCCGGAAGAACTCAGACTCTGCCCGCAACGCATCGGAGAGCGATTTTCCAGACTGGATATCCTGCTGAGACCGGTTGACAACACCGATAAATCCAAGCTTTAGGGGATACACACGTCCGGATAGGATGTCCATCGCATTGGTGCCATGGTCCATAAGATCCAGCTTTGATAGCACGCCAATCGTCCTCCGGCCCATGGCATCCACCTGGCGGGCAAGCTTCAGCGCCTCGGAATTGACCAGGTCGACATTGGCCGGAGAGACCGCAAGGATAATGCTGTTTGGTTTGGCGATATATTCCAGAATCAAGGTACGTGTTTGTTTTTCAATATCGGACGGTTGGTCGCCAATGGGCACTTTCGTCAGTCCAGGCAGATCCACGAGGGTGAGGTTGAGCACATGGGGCGAGAAGATCTTGAGATTGATCGGTTGTCTATTGATGCCCTTGTTGCTTCCTGCGATCCTTGCCGTCTCCGCTTCAATCTCTTGCTTCACTTGTCCAAAGTCATCAAACTTGCGCCCCGGCAGGTGGTGGAATTCGGCCCATTCGTGTTGACCGGCAACACTAGCAGCCGTATGTGGGATATGGATCTCATCGGTTTCCGGCTTATCATCACGTTCACTGGGCACGTTGATAAGTTGTAGGATTAGGGGCCGTCGGGTGACAATTCCACTACCTCTTGGTAGAAAGTCCCTTCCGACTATATTCTCTAGGACCGAAGACTTTCCGGATGACTGGGAACCAACAACAACCTAAGAGGGGGGGGGATTAGTCTTGGGGTTGACGCATCAAATGACAACTCTCCCTCTCAAAACTCCGAGAGCTCTCTACCTGACCAGACTCACAATTTGGGGCAAATCCAAGGAATCATTCCCAATGGTATTGAAGACCAGATCCTGAAGCTTGTTCACTGTCACGAGCAGATCCTCGCCCAGCGATGTCATGATGTCGAACGGAAGGCAGGCACCTTGAGACGCAGAGGTAAGAGTTAGGGCTCGGAGTTAACAAAAGAGGAAAAACTCGAAAAAAGGCACACGCAAAAGTGAAAGTCGCGTGCAAACGGTCACGGGGATCCCTGTAGGCCTGAGCAACTCTCTCCTTGGAACCTTGGGAACATTGTTTATGGCCACTTTTTCGGCACACGTGATGCTGAGGTAAGCAGGTGCTTCCGGTCATGACGTCGATGATTTGATACACATTTTATATGGCGTATACCTACATGTAGAAGAGAAAGGATAAACGATAGGAAGAATAAGAAGAATAAGACAGATGTCTATCTACAAGTCGAAGGCTCATTCGAACGAGCTTTATTAACTCGAATTCCAATTGAAATTGGTAGTGAACTGGGTATTTTTATACTCAAGAAGAATCCAGGATACATACGTACATAGTTAGATCTAATTCGGCGAATCAAGAGAATTCGAATTTCCTCGTCGCATTGCTCAAGTTGGAGTATCTATGTATGATCCAATCACTCATCCAGGCGAACATAGTTGGCAGGGAATAGACCTTGTTTGCCATTGTACTCACCAAGCCACCAGTCATCATCCGGGAATTCCTACAATCGGGTTAGCACTGTACATAGCGATTACGCAAAGGCGCAAAGGCCGAGAAAGACAGGGGTTGTTCCACTTACCACGTTGGAAATCTTCACGCCTTCAGGGAATCCGATTTCGTTATCCTCAGCGGCTTCATAGTCATACAAAGCTGTGGCTGTGACACCCTGGGAGCTGGGAGTAGCCGCCGATGGGGCAGCGGCAGGGGTGGGTGCGGCCGGGACGGGGGCAGTAGCGGGCTCTGGCTCTGCTTCATAATGGTGGGAACCCGCCGTTGCGTGCGACACGGGTTCGTTGCCTTCCACAATCTCGACATAGTTGGCCGGGAAGAGACCACGCTCACCCTGAGCATTGACACCCACCCACCAATCCTGGTCCACCATTTCAATGTCGGTCACATACTCTCCCTCTCGCAATTCAATCTCATTATCCTCGGCCTTCTCGTAGTCGTACTGGATCAGAGCTCGCGGTCCGCCTTCGGGTTGCTCAGGCTGCCGAGGAGCAGTTTCTTCGGCCGTAGCACGGCCCAGATCATGAGAATCATCCTCAATATCTCTTTCGTCTGGAACGACCTCTTGGAGGCTCCGAACAGGCATAGCAGGGGGAGGAGAATGCTGTTCCTCGTGGGCATCCGCAACGCTGTCGGCGGCGCTGTGGCCAACCGGCATGGCAATTTGAATCGGCGAGCTCTCACGCACCGGGGGAGTGGGGGGTGTCGGGGAGCGAGGCTGAGGTGGGGGAGTAGGAAGAGCCTGCTGGGCATCATTCTCAGGTTCGGACTCGATGGGCTCAGAGGACAGCCCCGGCACAGGAACAGGGCGACTGGCCTGTGGAACAGGAGGAGCAGGAGGAGCAGGAGGAGCAAGTGGCGCGGGCGTGGCATGGGCGAATTGGTCACGAATGTCACTCACATGAGGTTGCGGTTGGTCCTCTTGTTGATCATTGGCCTTTGCATCAATAGGTTGTTCGGGAAGATATGATTTCTCCTGTGCGGTTTGAACAGGAGCCCAGGACTTGCCCGCATAGGAGCTCTTCCACTCGGCCTGGCCACTAGTTTGGCTTTGAATCGGGGCAAGGGTGGGGGTAGGCTCGGTGCTTCCGGGTGACGAAGCCACTCCGCGCTCCTTGGCCTTGCGCTCTGCCCAGATTTGAGCTGGTGTCTTGCCTCCCTCATCCGCAAAAGTGCGGCTTGCAGCCCCAATCTGTGCGCCCGAGGTTGGCTTAGGCCCCAGACCAGTTGGGAGGGGTGGCTTGGTTACTGGGAACGAGGGGCTAGAGCCAAACTTGTTGGCAACCCTTGGTTTAGGTAGGGTGGTCAAGCGTTCCGAGGCATTAGAGGGCGCAGGTCGCTCGGGCAAGGTTGTTGGCTGTTGGTTGACGGCGGTGGTGGTCGGTGGGACATTGTCACTGGGGCCTTCCGGCTTCTGTGCTCTAGCTCGAATGGCAGCTATGTCAACTTTGCCAACGGGTTCATAAGAGCCCTTGATAATTGCCGGACGCTCATCCTTCAGCTGACCGGATGCGGCAGCTTGCTTCCGAATTGCAGCAATATCAACTTTACCCACTGGCTGGTAACCACCTTTAACCACGTCGCTAGAATCATCCGAGGCAGTAGCGGCAGGTTGGCGACTCGCTGTGGGGTTTGCCTTGAGTTCTTGCAGGTTCACTCTTGTGGGCTGGTAAGCCGATTGTACCTTTTCCAATTGGGTGCGAGTCACGGGAGGGGCATCTGCACCCCATCCATCATCGTTCAGGTCAGATCTTGAAGGTGTGGGCTGTACGCGGGTAACTGGGCTGGGGGTGAGACCCCCAGATCGAGTCGGTGTGAAAGCAGGTTTGCTAGCCACGGCAGGCCGGGGTACTGGGGCCGGGGCGGAAGCCTCGCCTGCTGAATACTTGGAACCGGAGGAATCTGCCACCCGCTGGACGATCCCCTCGGGGCTCAGATCCCCATCTGCTCGGGCTGTGATCTGCACATGGTATCCCTATCCAGCTGAGTCAGTCTCACACCGCGGGGGTTGCGTCATCGAAAGGAAACTCCTCACATGAAGGAACTTGGCAACTGTAGCCAGGTGGCTGGTAAAGTAACCCTTTGTTCGCTCCGGCACACCTTCTCCACACCAGCCAATGAGAACGTTCTTGGGAAGACCGGTGTTGGAATCCGTCACTTTCACAAAGGCGAATTGCACCCGTCCTTCGGAAAATTCCTCGATGAGATCGGCCAATTCACCCTCTACAGTACGATTTGTCAATATGAGATGATGGGGCTTGGGGAGGAAAGGGGATCACTAACCTCCGGTGCTCTGCACCTTAAGGACACTCTCCTTGCCTCCATCGGGCTGGAAGGCACTGACAAGCGGGGTAGAAACCGAGTAGACAGCCCATTGGCCATAAGTGGGAGATCCATTCCCAGAAGGGGGTGGTGCATTCACCACTGTCTGATAACTTTTCGATATCGAGGGGCCATTGGACGAGAGATTGAGAGAAGCCATGACTTCCGGCGGATAGGCGGGGAGAGGGAAGGGGAAGCTTGTCAAGTTTTTGATGTGTCCACGTGGGAGGGGTGTTTGCTTTTTTTGTTGTTACAATATCTGTATCTCATGCAGTGTCAGCGTAAGGTGGTCAAATCTCTTATTGTGGTGTGAGATAAGTTGGAGGTGTGGATAGATAGGAGAAGAGGGAGTTGACGTAGGTGGACTCTATTGTAAACACTGACCGAGCAAATGGAATAGGAGTAACAGGGGATGAATGCTTTCAAGATGAGGATATTGCGACAAAAGATAAGTACAGAATCAAGGGAAAATATCGAGAGAAGGAAAACGATGAAGCCTAAAGGTGGAGAGAGAGAGAGAGAGAGCGGGAGAGACCAGAGGTTAGGGGAAAGGTGTTGTAATATACTTGGTATAGCCAATACATACATGTATTGCTCGTATATAACTATGTCTATTAGCTTCACCTTATAAATATACAGATATAAATATAGATTACATAGCTTTAGAATAGTCTGGAAATAGTTATTGAATTCAATGCAAATGAAATATAAAATAAAATAGACATAACCCTGATAGAATCCAAAAGCTAATAGTTGGAGATGTATACTGATACTACAACTTTGTATGTAGATGTATTTATGTGTATGTATTTTACAGGTTCTCCGGGCCTGGACTTCCTCCCCTCCCAATTCTCACCGACAGTGGGGGAGCTTGAGCTGTTGAGAGAAGATTTTTTTCTTTCTTTCTTCCGTTTTCCGTTTTCTCTTTTCTTTTCTCTTTTGGTTTGAATATCTACTTTCTAATTATTCTAATTCAATTACTTTCTTCGTTTTTGAAACCACGTTGACTTGGGTGTGAAACCTCAAACCAAGTTATTGACTTTTCTCAGTTATACAAGGTACACACAAGATATAGCAAGGGGGGAGCAGTCATGGGACCTCCTCAATCCGATCTCAGTTCCAGTCGGAATGCCAACTCGGCCGCCGATTCCTCTAACGATCAATCAACTGCTTCATCGCCGGGTCTCAAGGGTCCCGTGGACTCTCCTCTCCATGAAAGCCCCAATGCATTAGATCAGCCCGCAGAGGATATTTTGCCCAGAGATCAACAGCAGAAAACGGCCACCTATGACTATGCCTATGAGAAGTCCATGAGTCACGCCGAGGCAAGACTCTTCTATCAACATCATCAGTTATCCGCGCGGAACGACACCTCCCTGCCCTTGAGTCCAGTGGCCCCAGCCCGCTCAGCAGTCGAACACCCCGAGGACTCACCGGCCAACCTTCCGGATCCGATGAATACTCAAGGCCGGGTCTCTCGCGAGGGATCTATGGTCTTCGAATCCGAACCCTCGACACTACGCCTGCAATCCGCCAATGAGCCCGATCCCTCTGCGTCTCATTACCTCGAAGATGATGAAGATGAGGCGAACAAATCTGCCCGAAACCAGGCGGTGCTTCTAGGGGCTGCCCTTGGACAGGGACCATACTCGGCGGAGACTCTGCAAAGCGCCGGTGTGGGGATTGGAGGCCCTCAGGTTGCCAGTGGATTTTCGGCTAGCAGTGATGCTGTGACGTCTGAGCTGAATGCTATCTACTGCAAAATCAAGAAACTACTTGATCGGCGATCTCAGTACATGGAGCTTTCTTTGCAGGGACCCGGCAATGATCCCAAGGACCAACCGGACTGGGAGATCTATCCTCCGCCTCCAGAACCGGCGTGGGATGACGGCAAAGAATATCAACCCGGCAACCTCGGTGACCCATCTGACCTTGGAGGAAAGAAGAGGAAGATGGGTCAAGACATTGGGGAGGATTTTGACATGGAGGAATTGCTGCCTCTACCCAAAGAATCACCGTGGACGTATAGGCTGGATGGCAATAGTGTATATCAGGTCTTTGATTCTGAGGCTGCTGCTGACCAGCAGACACCCATTGTCCAGATCCCCTCGTTGCGCGATTTCTATATGGATCTGGACGCTGTTGTGGATGTGTCGACCGATGGACCTGCTAAGAGTTTTGCGTTCAAGCGGCTGTCGTACTTGGAGGGCAAATTCCAATTGTATACGCTGCTTAACGAATACCAGGAGATGGCCGACAGCAAAAAGGTCCCTCATAGGGACTTCTACAACGTGCGCAAGGTGGATACCCACGTTCATCATTCGGCATGCATGAACCAGAAACATCTTCTTCGCTTCATCAAGAGCAAGATGAGAAAGTCTCCGGACGAAGTTGTTCTTTTCCGAGATGGAAAACATCTGACTTTGAGAGAGGTCTTTGAGAGTATCAACTTGACTGCTTATGACTTGAGCATTGATACTTTGGATATGCACGTAAGTCCCTCACGAGACACCCCTTGTCTTTGATTCGAAATCTATAGATGGTGAAGAAAGATGCAGTCTGAATACATCAGTATTTGCTCGTTCTCCCCGCACTCACTCTTAAGCCACAGGTATTACTATTGCTATACTGACTCTGACTTCGTAGGCACACACCGACTCTTTCCACCGATTTGACAAATTTAATTTGAAGTATAATCCGGTTGGAGAATCCCGACTGCGTGAAATTTTCCTCAAAACAGACAATTACATCAAAGGTCGCTACCTCGCAGAGATTACCAAGGAGGTGATCTCAGACCTGGAATCTAGCAAATACCAAATGGTGGAATGGCGAATCTCGATATACGGTCGTTCCCTTCAGGAATGGGACAAGCTTGCGGCCTGGGTGGTGGACAACAAGTTGTTCTCGCCTAATGTTCGCTGGCTCATTCAAGTGCCTCGTCTCTATGATGTGTACAAAGCAAGCGGCATGATGGAGAACTATGAACAAGTCATCACCAATGTCTTCCAGCCGTTGTTTGAAGTGACCAAGGATCCTTCTAGTCACCCCAAACTCCACATCTTCCTCCAGCGAGTTGTTGGATTCGACAGTGTGGATGACGAAAGCAAGCCCGAGCGCCGGCTGTACAGAAAGTATCCCATCCCACGAGAGTGGAGCACCAAACAGAATCCCCCTTACACATATTGGTTATACTTCATGTTTGCCAACATCGCCTCCCTCAACAACTGGCGGAAACGCCGAGGATTCAACACCTTTGTTCTACGGCCTCATTGCGGAGAGGCAGGCGACCCGGATCATCTGGCTGTCGGCTTCCTCTGCTGCCACAGCATCAGTCATGGTATCTTGCTGCGCAAGGTACCTCTCCTGCAATACCTTTACTATCTGGATCAGATCGGCATTGCCATGTCACCACTTAGTAACAACGCTTTGTTCCTCACGTATGATAAGAACCCCTGCGCTACCTTCTTCAAACGAGGACTCAATGTATCTTTGTCCACCGATGATCCATTGCAGTTTGCATTCACAAAGGAGCCTCTCATCGAGGAATACTCAGTCGCAGCGCAGATCTACAAATTCAGCGCAGTTGACATGTGTGAACTCGCTAAACATTCAGTTGACCAAAGTGGATTTGAACTCTCCCTGAAAGAAAGATGGCTCGGCTCGAAATGTTCTGTACCTGGAACCGCTGGCAATAATGTTGCAAAGAGCAATGTACCAGATATTCGTGAGGCGTTCCGACATGAGACTTTGCTCGGAGAATTGTCCCTGTAAGTTGCCCATGATGTCTTTCGCGTTAAGGAAATTGGGCTAACCATACATCGTCCCCTCAGGATCGAGCGATACTCCGAGGGCAATGGGACCGGAGAGCAGAAGAGCTTAGCTCCAGGTCCATCAGGGGAAGTGGTGTCCTCGAATAATGGTAAATCTATCTTGAGGGAATTATCAGGAATAACGCAGCAGACTGACATTGAAACCACCCTTCTTAGATCAGTCTGCACCTAACCTCGAGTCACGGTCTGAGCTGGGTTCAAGTGCAGCCAAGACTATGGATGCCTCTCCCAGTGAGGCCCATGGTACAAACCAGATGGCTACCTCCCCAGTGACTCCATCGAAATACCTAGCTCGGTCACCTCACCTTGGGACGGGTGAGTTCCCCTCTTCCAGTGGCAGCCCTGCCCTCGGAGCAGGAGTTGGGGGTGCAGATGGTCTACCAGAGCAGAAGATTTTCCCAGGCATCGTTCACGAGAGGGCTCGAAAGGGAAACATGCAATAGAATCACACATGTGCGGGTTTTGGTGACACATATCACGGGCTAGGGGGAGAAAGCAAGATATTGGAGCAATTTTAATGGAAACTAGCTCCTCATTCTCTCGATCAAGTTAAAAATCGACATAACCATCATCGGGCACAATAGTGTCCTTATAGTAGAATATCGTATTCCAAGCCTTGTGAAAAACCCAAGAACGCCAGACCCAATAGCCAGTGTTGCGTGAATTCAATATCCCCGTCTATATCAAACATGCGCGCTTCTCAATCATAACATACAAATTAGATCTTCTAAGTATTTCAAATGGCCCAGCTACCTTTTCGTTCTAGCAGTCCCCAGCCTTCAAGGTTTGTTTCTTCTTCAGCCATGCCAGGCTCTTGCCTCGCCCATTCCTGAATGTATAGACGGAGAGCCTTCCATCGTGCACAGGCATCCGCGAGATTGTCCGTCCCCGGGGCTACAACATAGCCTCTAGCATCAGTTTGTAGGTCGTCCCGACGAAGATCCTCAACGGAGATGCCCGAAATTCGGCTGAGTTCGTAGTCATAGTAACGGGCAATGCACGGGTAACCCAGAGACAAGTAATTATAAATTTGAGTCACAAATCCATCATGGAATTCGGAGTCGATGGCTTTCTGGATATTAGGGCTCGCCGGCTTGCGGGAACTATGGTTTCCAGGCGAGGCTGCGAGACGATCCAGATGTGTATGTGACGGAGATGGGCTGAGTCCCATGCTAATGCCAGCCTCATCGACACGAGGCATGGGGGTAACAATTCCAGGTAGGAGACCGTGCACTTCCCGTTCTTGGCCCTCGTCTTTACAACAAGTGCCCATCCAAAGACCGGCAACCTTTGCGCTGGCTCGAGGGGGCGCTGCGTACCACATGTCCCCACAGCCAGTACAAAGATCATGCGCGCCACGAGAGGCCGCATCGGTACTAGAGTGCTCACATATTGTTCCCTCGGGCGAGGCGCTTCGTGGAAGGACGATGTCATTGCCAAGCATGGGTGGGCTCTTGCGTTTCTTAGTGTGCTCTGATGAAGGCTTAGGTTGTCCAGATGTACCCATAGCCCGTATCCTCATTTCAGCCTCCTCCTTGTGGTGGCGCATGTACTCAAGTTCCCAGGACAAATCTGCCGAAGATTGTCGTCGAGACTTGACATGATGATACTTCATCGACACATGATAATCGTCTGAATCTCCATCATCTTCCTCGATGGCAAAATGATCAACAGGCTCGTACACTTGTTCGTTGGGAAAGGCAGCCAATGCTTGCTCCTTCAACTCGATCTGTGCGGATCGAGCGGCGATAGAGAGTAAGAATTCCGAGATTTCTTCGTCGCAGATTTCACGAGGCAGGTTGCTCGTGTGTAAATCTCGTGTCGCTTTATTGGAAGGCCCAGGCGGCGGAGTGTACGCTGAATGCGATCTGGAGTTATCGGATTCTTCGCTGCTGTCAGAGGGGATCGATGGAAGATCTGGAACTCGAAACGAGTGTCTGCGGGCTTGTTGTCGGTGCAGGATATTTGAATACGAAAATTGAGACTCGGATGGCAGATAAGTATGGGAATGGGGGGTTGGATCTAGCCATGATGTCGTGTCTGGACAAACGATTGTATCGGGTGCTGAAGATCCTACGGCATTGTGCCGTTGGGAAAACCGGACAGATTCTCCTTTTCGAACCGAGCGTGTGGCAGTTTCTATCAGGTCGGGTTTGAATCTTCTTGGGGCCGTTGATGCCTTGCTATGTGACGCAGAATTTCCCTCGTGTACCTCGGAAGTCGAATGAGACCGTCTATTACTAGATTTGCTTGTTTCAATTGGTTCAGGTAGAAATCTTCTGATTGGTCGATGTTCATTTGGTTCTTTTGAATGTATTTCGGGTTTTGATAGAGCGAGTTGATTTGCTCCGCTCAAAGCTGGCCGTTGGACGTTTGAGCTTCGCGATAGGGTTTCGATTGGCTGGACCAGGAATCTCCGAGGGACCCTGGGTGATACTTGACTTTGTAAAAGTGCAGATCCGAGTGGCTGACACTCGTGAGGAGTGATCAGATCTTGAAGTTTGTCTGTAGATTGACACACCTCTCTTCCATCCTCCGTGGTCATGTTAGGTTTCCCATGTGCTTCTGGGGAATGATGGCCCATTGTCTAATCCTCGAAATCTATGACAGCGCTGAACCATGCTATTAGATATGAAGATGGTTGGCAGAGAATAAACATCGGGGGGGGTGAGTCAGTTGATTTAAGACACTTTGGGTCTTATCGGTGTGTTTGTTTATGAGCATGCCATGCGGGGTCGAAAAAGGCGGTCTCGATGTGACTAGTAGAGAAACGAAAGAAAAAGGGTGTATCCCGACCTCGGGATGTATTGCATCAGTTAGTCATGAATCTTGAAAAGAAAAGGAAGTCCAAATTGTATCACAAAGGACAAGGTAGAATGGGTTGAATGGGCTGCGAAAAAGGAAACATTGAACACATGTTTCAAGTGGTATTTGACATACCAAAGTGAAACTTACTTTGTTACAGATGTACATAGGTCACCATACAAAATAAAGTGGACCAATCAGTTCCCGTACCTTTCTGATGACATCAGCTCTGTTTCAATATTACAATACGTGATAAAGGGGGAAAGTGCCGATAAGAGATCCAGTTATTTCTTCTTCTCGACTTCTTTTCCCCTAACATATCTCGTCTAGTTCAACAATGGAGTCTAAAGACAAGCGGAAATTTGATGGGAATACGGATGACCCTCAGCCCGGATCGGTCTCAAAGCAGCGGAAGGTAATCGGACCTTCTCTCCCCCCGCCTCAGGCCGACACAGCAAACAGTGAACCTAGCAAAGAAGAAGATGATGATGATGACGATGACGATGACGATGATGATGATTTCGGTCCAAGCCTTCCTCCATCCGGTCCACTGAAAGATCATGGGCAGCAAGAGCTTGCGACCCCTGATATACCTAAACCAGTGGAAATCGAAAGCCAGCGAGATCAATGGATGTTGCAACCTCCTTCCCAGTCCGACTGGTCTTCCAAAATCGACCCTACACAACTACGAAACCGCAAGTTTAATACAGGCAAATCAGCCACGGCACCTAAGAACATGGATTCCTCGTGGATTGAGACTCCAGAGGAGCGAATGAGGCGACTACAGGATGCAGTTATGGGCGTTTCTGCTTCAACAAATCAGCCCGGGGACCACAAAGGTGCTTCAAAAGCGAAGTTGATGGAGGATCAAATCAAGAGATACAAGGTAATTTTTTGGCATATACTTTCCTCGGAAAGGCACTTCATACTTCATCCTCTCCGTGTCCTTTGTGTTTTTTTTTCTAATATAAGTGTCCTTGTTGTAGGACATGATTGGGAAGAACACTCGCCTAGAGAACCCAGGTCAGGCTGAGAAAGAAGATGATGATCCAAGTGCGCGTGCGTTTGATCGAGAGAAGGATATGGCAGTTGCTTCAAAGATATCTAGCGCCCAGCGCCGAGAGATGGTAAAAAAGGCTGCGGATTATAACACACGTTTTACAAAGGGCAACTTCTTATAGCTATTCCTAATGATCGCTATGTTTTTTGTTTATACCTTGAATGATCCGTTGGCTGTAATCAGTTTATATCTCCTTGTCCCCTTATCCACGGCGAATAACGGTTATAGTATGTTGACAGAGAAACAAGGCAAGTAAAAATTGTACCTAGAGAACGACTACTCATTCCCGGCTAAGCTACTTCGGGAATGCCTAGCGCTAGTTGCAGATCAACTAACTTGGATAAATTATTATACTATCCCTGTTGTATTTTGAACACCTATCATATGGGTTAGTTATGGTTCAATCCATGGTATTCGACATGTAGCTAAGCCTGAATTAGCTTCTTAAATATATAAAGGCTAGCCCTAAAATCAAGAATATGGAGGATAGATAGACCAAGTAGCGCTTTTAAGAATAGGGGGGTTGTTAGTTTGTAGGTTGTTAGGTTTTTTCTTCTAGTAAAGGTCCAAAGGTTACTAGTAAACTAGGAGCTAGAATTGCCTAACAAACCCTCGCTCGTATTTTATCGCACACCTGACGGGCCTTAGGTATTAAAAATAAGATATAATACAGGTTATAGATATTACTACATAGCTATTGTTAGAGTGCATCCCATACATTCACTGTATGTTTGACAATTGCATGTTTGACAAATGTATGTTTGAGCCTTTGTTTGGATGGTTTTACAGGGTATATAAACCCTGGATTGCTAGTTCTAATAATTCATAATTCTTCTTCTGCTTTTTCCCCGAAACGTAGTATTTACTACAACAATACAGAAATTGTAGATTGGGTATCTGGTGAAAAATGGGTATCTACTGGGGCGTATTGCTCCAATCACAAGCCCTACGGCTATCCACACTACATAATACTTGACCACCCGTCGTTTGGAGCCGGTATGCCACTCCAACTTCACATCTTTCATAGTTACAACGGGTCGTTTCCCGCGGAGATCACGAGCTTCCAGATCCAGGGACTGTGGTATATGCGTGCTCGTATGAGCTCGCTTGGGTATCGTTGGTTCCATGATGTCAAAGGCAGTGCTAATCTGATCTTGAATATGAACTCCAATTTGCTTACTTGTCAATAACAGTGTCTATTTGGTTTTCAAGTAACTTGCTTTGCATTGAAACTTGCATGTTTTCTTGGGGACGAAATTTGATATCGTCTGCTTTGAAATGCGTGCCCGATCCTGGAGAGAGACGATACGGAAAAGACTGTCCCCGGTAGTCTGTTGCGCTAGATGGAACGAATCACAAATTTTTAGTCGGATTATAGGGTCATAGCCTGTTCGTCCTATGTACCTCACTGGCTTGGCTCAAATATTGAACTTCTGCGAATCAACTTCTAGCGATGGAGGAAGAGGGGGGAGGGGGACAACTCTCATATGACGGAGACCCTTGTTGTCTCTTGGTTCCAAATCGGAGCTGGTTAGCACTCCCGGACCAACCCAATGTCTGATATATATTGTAGTCCACCGGACCTTACGTATCACTTGTTAATCCAATGACGCCGCCGTTTATAAATTACTATTACTTGTAAAAAAAAAGATATGCAAGGCAAGACTCGTGGTCACCTATTCCAAGGCACGACCCACCGGGTTCTATGGCCCCCAAGAGTGGGGGCTTGGCAAGATCGACAGAGTTATAGAACCCAGGTACTATCGTGTAACTAGATCTCCGCAAATCCCGGCTGAACCCCGGCCCAACCCAGCCGATCTCGGCGATGACGAATCGGCCTCTGTAATTGCTGTATTACAATCTTCCACTGAGCGTATGAAATTCAAAGGTAGATTATCAAATCATAACAGCTGTATAAGTATGCATTTCAGTTTTAAACGGAATCTAATCAGCGAAAGTCGAGATATTGTGGGAAATATAAAAGTAGATATTTTGATCAAACATATATGTTTGGGGTTTGTATACGGAGGAGTCCTACCACTTTCTAGTAAACTTCTATAATTTTTAACGTATTTAAACCTAATATAGAAATGTAACTAGTAACTGATTCCAAATCATTTGAATTAATAAGATATTACCTTAGGTATAATAGTGAGAAATGGTACCAAACATAGGGTGTAATTAAAAAAAAAACTAAGAAAGGGTCTTTGGTGCGGGCCGGCCCCCAGGCACATCCATGGCCCCCGGTGGGCCCTAAACCCAGCCTTGCGGGTTGGGTGGGGCTGGTGGGTCATGGACTTTATGGCTTTGCGGAGGTTGAAACGTAACGCTACAATATAGTCGCTAGTACACTCGTGTGCTTAAGGGTTTTTAGCTTGAGAGCTTACGAGCAACCTCAAATTGGGTAGTTCTATACCAACTATCGTCCGACCCCTCTCCAGAATTACTTCTTCCCCGCTGGTGGAGAGGGTAAGGATGACTTAGGTAAAATCATATATAAATTTGCTAGTTACCCTTATAATCGCGTATTTTATAAATATTTAAATAATTATATAACTATAGCATTCCTTATTATTTATATAAGAAAACGCGTAAAAAAGACGCGTCATTAAACGCCCGGGAGATGTGTTGGGCGCTTGGCACGGTTATAACGTGGCCGAAGCGAGCGGGGTTCTTCATATAGGTAGTCGGTCCGAGTCCTCGGCGTACTATTTTCCCATAATCCCGGATCCCCCTAGATCCCCTTAGATTCCCCTAAATTCCAAGAATTAGTCTTGGTATATAGAGATAATATATGTAGATAATATATGATTATATCTAATTCAATTGAATTTTCAGTGTGAGTAGGTATCCATCTACAATTCCATACCAGCCCTCAAAACATCTACTACCTTAGCTTGAAAATCCACCGCTAAAGCTAGTCCCTCTGTCTTCCTAAAATCACCTTTTAGGCAAGAAAGCACAGCTCGCATATAACCTGTCCCCATCTCTTTCGGCAGTCCCTGCATTGCGAACGCCATCAAATCATCAACCACTTTCTGCGGCCTCGGCAGCCGCCCACTATTCTCCGCATCCCGAATCTTCGCCTCCATCAACCGCGACAGCGTAACCCACAGCCCGATTTCGAGAAGTACCACACCAAGTGCATATATATCATGCAAGCGGCTAAACTGCTGTGTTGGGCGACCCTGCCGCTTTGGATGGCGGTAGAGATTAGGCTCGACTTCAAAATCGGAGCGCATGTCTGTGCCTTGTTGTACCGATCGTGCATAGCCCCAATCGCCTAGGTAGGAGACGATCCTGTTTTTAGAGCTAGGCATGGAAAGGCGATGCTCGTAGAGGCCCGAAGAGCTGATATTTTCGGGGGTCTCGAGGAACAGAAGGATACCCCTGCTCCAGATATTTTTGTGGACCCATGATGAGGCATGGACATTTGAGAGCGTCAGAGCGAGACTGTGCGCCATACTAAAACGATCATTGAGGCTGGGCTTCTTAAGTGGTCGTTTGTTTGAGCTGTCGACTGCATTGATAAATGCGTGTAGGGTTGTTAGCGATGGTACCATTGTTGGCCCGGATGTGGGGAGCTTATAGAGGAAAACGCTCCGTTCCTGGATGGGTTGATCGACAAAGCCGAGGCATTCTAGCGCATAAATCTTGGGCTGATCAAGAGAGTTGGGCGATTCGCTGATGAAGGTGGTGCTTTGGAGGAGCCAGGCCAGGTTTCGAATGGGTTCTTTGAGCTTTTGTACTTCGTCTGGCTCTAAATCATCGTACTTGAGCTCGTTCTCGTACTCGTGATACTCAACAATCACTCGTGTTTCTTTGGTGCCCGAATACCACTTCCCCAGTTGGAATCCTCCCATTGGCTTTCCTTCCTCGTTGATGATACCAGTTAAACACCCGTAGTCCGCTGGTGCCACGGTTTCGGCCAGTAAACGCCGATTCATGACCGGTTCCAGACCACTAGTTTTCAGTCCTTGATGATTGTTTTCGACTAGCCTGGCTAGCATATCCTGCGACATGTGCTGCATGATGTTCCGCAGATCTTCAGACCACTTGGTATATGCCTCCAGGATTCGATTAAGCTTCTTCTTGTCAAAGAGCGACCAGTCATACCCCTTGAGCTTGAGCAATTTGACCTTGCTCTTGGCGCGCTCCACCAAAGAGTCTTGCGCTTTGGGCTGCTCGTCCTCCATGGTGTATTTTTCATCCACGAGACCGTACCTGATTGCCACAACCTCATATTCAGCCAGAGTTTTCCTCATCTGCACCAGCAAACCTTCCACCGTGTCGGCGATGAAAGGCTCCACCTTTCCCGGGATCATCAGCCCATTTTCTGCATCAAAGAATGTACGTTTGAAACTGAGAAGAGTAAGTAGCTGGAGATTCAGCTTGAGTCGGATGTCAGCCCGGTCGTCATCAAAGGCCGTGATGTCGGAGATGACGCCTTGAATAAAGACGGTGACCTGATAGATCTGGGTGATGGCCGTCACTGCTGTGCCATAGACGTCCATTTTATCCTGGAAATTAAACAGAGAAGAAGTTTGAAGTATTTAGTCCCTGTATATGACATTTGCAATGAGGGGCTGAGAACCAGAGTCATCTCGGCAGCAGAGTCAGCAGAAGTCAGCAGAAGTCAGCAGCGTCAGCACTAAGCTGTTCTTAGGTAAGTGTATCCTGGGCTTTTATCAGATTGGAAAGTTTCTTCCATTACTTTACTTTCTTTTCCTTAATTTACCTCTTATTCTCCATTCCCAACAAAATGACAGACTACGATGATATTCTGAACTCCCTGGATGATAATTACTATTCAATAGATGGAAACGACCTATCTCCTTCCCTTCAAGTCTGGTCCAATTCTAGCGACATTGAAGAATTTGATCTTAACAGTCTCAACCTTTCCTCTGATTCCTCGTGGGTTGACCTTGACCCTTTAGAGTCAGCTATAACGGCTACTCGAAATGGTTCTGCTCCAGTTCTCAGCACCCTTTCTCAATTCACCACCATCCTATCTCAAACTGGTATCCATGGCCCTCGACTCATCAGACCGGCCAGCCTCTCCACCCGAGCCGTTAAGATCGGCTCCGGTGCCCAATTTACTGTATTCAAGGACCCTATCTTTGAAAGAGAGGTCGTCAAACGTGTTAATGTTCCACTCTCAAATACGGCGGAACAGCGCTTCTCAGCGAGCATAGACTATCGCTTACAGTTAAGGACATTGGTGCTAGAGGTACTATCGCTCTGCAACCCCGTTCTTCGTGCGCATCCAAACATCACCAGTCTCGTGGCATGGGGGTTCGATTTCCCCTTTGCGGATATGGCCGTGCCCGTATTGTTTATGGAGGAGGCAATGATGACTTTGGGGGACTTTCTAAGTGCCGAGAAGATCGAGAAGAGGGAGGTGGGGGTGATGTATCAGCTTGCGCTAGGTGTAGCGAATGGGCTGGAAGCGCTACATAACCTCAAAATCGTACATGGGGATGTTAAGCCGGATAATGTGCTTGTGTTTGTCGGCCCGAATGAGAAAGTCCCCTTCCAAGCCAAGTTGAGTGATTTCGGAGTCTGCGTTGATTTGGAGACACCCGAGGGGAGATTTGCGTTGAGTGATTACCGGGGAACCCCGGCTTGGTTGGCACCTGAGGTGGTGAATGGGGATGTATCGAGGTTTGGGGGGTTCTCGCCGGAGTTAATGTTCAAGTTTGATGCGTATAGCTTCGGCATGGTTATCGTGTCCATCTTTACCGGTGGTCAGATTCCCATTCTAGATACGAAACCTGACAGGGTCACAGATCAGATTTCCAAGTTGCTCAACCAAGAAGACATACCTTCCCCTATGCGCATCGAGCTACGCAAGGCAGTCTTGAAACTACTGTCCGAGGATTCCAGAGACCGACCACTTCCAAGTGCAACTTTGCTGAAAATCGACTCCCCGGCATACGCTTTCTGGTATCTCAGCCATTTATTCCTTTATTAACATCGATCAATAGCTGACAGCTAACCGCAGGTTTTCATCCATCCAACCCAACCCCACAAACACTCATGTAGGAGTCATTGATCCAATATACAACAAAGGCCCGCTCTTCTGGTACCGCCTCGATCAGAGTATTCGGACAGAGCTAGAGGAGCAACATGCGCTCAGTAAGGGAGGAAATGCGCCTCCATTTGCGGGAGATGTGCTTTTTGGGATAGCGCAGACAATTACTGGCGAGAAGCCGATGTACCTCGATCGGATGTTAACGTTTTTGGGTGACGCGGCGAGGGCGGGATACTCCCCGGCTAGGGCTGTATATGCGCAGATTATGGAGGCGCATGGTCAAACGCCAGAGTTCAGCCACGAAATGTTGGAAGAGTGGATGCTGCAGGCTGTCTCTGAAGGGTACCTTTTTGCAAAGCCCGGTAGACTGGAGAAGAGAGTGGAAGAGGCGAAGGACCGGTTTAGAGGTCAGGGGGGCTTTTGTTCAGACCCCTTCCTGGGGAAAAGTGATGTTAAGATGGCAATTGACAGGGAAAAAGCGCTGGAGTGGAAGATGAAGAACGGGAATGTTGTTGATCGTAAACGCAATACGATATTGCATGCTGCTGCAGCATTTGGGGCTGTTGATGCGTTGCAGGGTCTAATAGATGATGCAAAGATAGCAGTGGACGTGGAGAATGAGAATGCCGAGACGCCATTGTATAAGGCGTTTCAGGCGGGACATACGAAAGTGATTGACGTTCTGCTTGACCATGGTGCGAATGCGTCCTGCAGAACTCGGCAGAAGATCACACCTCTGCATTGGCTGTTTATGATCCCCGAGGGTTCGATCCGTGAAATCGCAAAACGGATGATTGAAGGAGGAGCAGATGTCAATGCAGTGATGGAGCCCATCAAGGAGCATACCAGTGGATTTTCAGAAAAGATCCAGATACTTCACTAGTATGTTTTTCTTCTCTGTGTCAACATCAAGCTAACATGTCAGTCCGTTTGAACTTCCGCATGGGTCACCTCTTCACTGGGCATGTTTCTTCCGCAACATGACAGCCATCGACGCTCTCATTTCTCTCGGGGCCAATGTCAACGCAGTGTATCATGATTCAGATCCGTCAACCACCCCGCTTTCATTGGCAGCGTACTTTGGAGAACCTGTGATAGCCAAATATCTGACATCTCATGGTGCGGACGGCGCTTTATTGGACTCGATGGGACGAAATAACTTGCACGGGATCACCAAGTATTTTCCTGACCGAAATGGATATCTGCGTCATCACTGGCATTATTGGATCCGGCATGGGACTTGGGAGCATCATTTGGTGCAGGTTGCGGATTTGGTGAATATATTGGTCGAGGCTGGTGCAGACATCAACGCTAAGGATAAGGGAAAGCCTTGTTTGACCCCCATTGCAGCGGCAGCCGATCGAGGATGCTGGGATGGGGGTATGATATGTGCATTGTTGGATGCTGGAGCTGATTTGGGGGAATCAGCCCTGACCACGGGAGATACAGTCCTGCATTCATGGGCATCTATCGTTGGACCACGTCTGGATTATCCCGATTCATACCTACCGACATTAAAAAAGATAGTGAAGACCATGCCAAATCTTGACATCTGCAACCGGTTCGAAGAGGCCACTCCACTCCATGAGTTGACAACCATGTACCACCCAGAGGGCGAATTCGAGGCTGCATGCAAGATTTTCCTCGGTCACCCCCGTCCAGCGGACATCAATGCAAAGACCCGTCGCGGTGATTCCCCACTATCTATAGCTCTGGAAACAAACCTCGATCCTGCACGACGCGGCCGCTTCTTGCTCGGGAACGGGGCCGATCCCCTCGTTCTCAACTACCGAGGGCGAGACATTTTCTATTCAATTGCCAACAACCTTGTTTTGACTGACCAAGACAGTCACGACCTCATCCAGCACTTTCTCCTCCATCTCAACCCTGATATCCAAAGGGCCTACACAAAGTACTACCTTCACAACCCTAACAGCAATGAACCCCTCTTCGCCGCGGCAGAGAGCGGAAAACCGCTCACATTAAACCTCCTCCTCTCTCTCGGTCTCGCCAGCTACATCAATAAGCCCAACACATCGAAGTCTCCACCATGGACCCCACTAGATCGAGCTCTCCACTCCGCTGAACTCGGCCGCCGTGCACATATGCGGAGATTGGCATCATACAAACCTGGTAGAGCACGCACCAAAGCGCTGGAGCTGAACCTTGTCTACGATGAAACCCAAGGTCCGCCAGAACGTGCGGCGGAGTCGTACAGGTCATTTCCAGAGGTCATACGGATCCTTCGAGACGCGGGGGCTAAACGGACATGTGAGTTGGAGGGTATAAAGGGGGATTATATTGAGCAACCGAGGGCGTGGGATCAAGAAGAGATTGAAAAGTATGGATTTACAGTGGAAACACAACCGAATGTGGAGACATGGAAGGAATTGTACGAATTGGCTAGATATCAGAGTGGGTGGAGTTGGCTGAGCATGTTGACGGGGAAGTGACAGTTCCTGTATGTATCTCTAGGGCTAAACCGATCACAGATTATATATTTATACTATTTATAGTCCTATAGAGTCTTATCAACGTCCTATAGGAGCGGACTAATCCCTCTAGTCCTATTCTTGGCACTCCTATAGGACTTGATAGGACTCCCATATAGTCCCATAGGTAGTCTTCCGCAAATCCCAACTTTGGGCCCAAGGTCCGGGCTCGAAACCCGACCCTCAACGAGCTGGGGGTCGAACTTCTTAGGCTCGGCTCGAAGCGGGGGGCTCGTCGAGGAGGTGCCACTGGCCGTGATTAACACCGAACTAGCCAAGACATTTATAAGCTCCAGGAATGGATCTTCGAGAGCTAACACTCCAAAAGAACAAGAAGCTAAAGGGTAAGGAAGACAAATTGTTATTCGATGTCAGTAAAACAGAAGGCAACGCATGAATTTATAAGATGCAAATTGTATTGTATTACACCGGAGAGAGAGGAAACAAAAATGGCAAACCGAAAAGAATAACCTTGGAAGGCACATGATAAGATAAGTCATATCGGATGAAATTTCTCCACAGAAAGCTGTTGACTTGCAGTGGCAAGAGAAACATATCGAACTTGTTGAGAATAGAGATGATATCAGGCCAAATGCGATACGTGAACTTCAGTGGCGTTACGTGGACGAAAAGGCAATTTCTCATCAGCACAGACCACAACTGCAACATTGTAAGAGCTGGCCTATTTCTGCTGAGTGGGAATGGCCCCAATCACGAATTTTCTTCCGATGCCTGAAGGAGTTTGGCTCCAAGTCTTGAACATGACGCAGCGACGATCGTTGGCAGGGAAATAATTGATACCTTGACAGATACTATCATTTGAACAAGCGGCCAGACAATCGCTGAAGTACAAGTCTTCCGATTTATGGTACGCGGAACCTGCTTTGACTCCTTGATTGCAGTAAAGGGTGTATGTTGTAGAGCCGACTTTGCGCTTTTTGTTGTGGATGCCGGGGCATAGTTCGAGATCACCGAGAAGATGATGCAGGTCAGCATCACTCGGGCCATCGTTGTTTTGCTGACAACTCGCGAGATGGGCTTGACACCACTGGTTGTCCAGATTGCACTGGTTGATCAACTCAAATCAAGTTGTCCGCACCTCCCTAGATAGATTCGACATCCTGTCGACAATCCTGAAGCTCAATGCCGCACTGGTCAAAGTTTTGTTGGAGCTCTTCCTTAGACGCAGTGCACTGATCCTAGAGATCCTGAAGATCCTCACAGTCCCCTGGTTCTTCGCCTGGCGAAGGCCTTTCTTGGCATTCACGGAGCTCATCTAGAAGCTCTTCCTCCGAAAGCTGACAATCTCTCAGGGCAGTCTCAAGATTCTCACAAGTTGTGGGTGCACCTGAGTCTGGCTGCTGGGGGACATTGATCAAAATTGTGCCGCGCGAAGCTTGGGTCTCAGTTTCAGCGCCGAAGATGTTGCAGGTATTGAGGTTGTAAACCCAAGTGCTCATCTTGCATCCTTGTCCTCTTTCAGCGCATAGAGACGCGCACGCTTGAGGGTTCGTTGCTGGAAGGCGTTCGGAAGGAAGTGCAGGCGGTTTTGGTGCAACATCACACAAGTACTCGTACGTTTGTCCATTGTCGAACTCTCCAGTCCCCGATGTTCCTGCGCTCCCAATAGGACATAACTCTCTGTAAAGGGGGCGAGAGCTTTGTGCCGTCACTAGGGAAGCGCAAAATGGAAGGAATCGCAAAGCCAAAAACTTCATATTGAGTGGGTGCGAAGGCACTTGTGAGAAGAATTGCTTTTCGCGTCTGGAGACAATGAGAAAAAGGGCAGCGGTCCACGGGGTCATTTATAGTTGTGGGTCTCCCCCTAGGGACATATGAATTTGATATCTAGGTGATATCGAGAATGAAACGAAAATTGGCGATAAATGTCGAGTACCAGGCATGGTGCATGGTAGGAATTACCAAGCCAATACAAACCGGAAAATCAATGGACCGCCATGATAACGGTACCATACAAAATTACATACATTGCTTAATCATCAATGTCCGTACAGATTGGAAAAACAACGGACTTTGTCATTTTAGTTAGTTAGAGAATTTTACATATGTCAATTTTGCATACGTTGTCGTATCCGTCTTATTTCTGTTAGTTATAAGCCCGGCTTCGTTCCAATTAAGATCTGTCTACAATATATAGACTATCTAAACACCTCGCTATCGCCGATTTTTGGTGATTTGACAACAGTCAACCCCTGAATTGACGAAGCAACCCCTATTTCCTTCGAAGAAAAATCGGATTTTCGACGACAAATCGACAACAAATCAATTGAATATACAAATACAAACTATATAATATATTATCTCTCTCCGCGGCCTCCTCCTACGTTATTTTGAAGGATACAGAGTTATAGAATTTATAGCTCCCGTATATTAAAGCAATTGCAATTGCTTATGATATATAGGACTAATACGATCTATTTCTAAAAGCCGAAGAACGCCCTGAATTAGAGCCGCTAACCGAGATTATCTCTATTAATAAAGCGATAAAGCAATACAAAGACAATTAGTTCTATATTAGGCAATCTATAAAGTCAGATTGGGATACAAAGTATAAGGACTATCTAGCGAAAATAAAGGGATTACTATTAGTAGTAATAGCAATTAGGCAGTTAGTTAACGACTCCTACCGGCTACTAATTAACGATCTAGAATCACTATTGGATTTAATGCTTGATCTCTATAAACGATTCGTACCTAAGAGCGATCCTACCTATAAAACTAGACTTCGCTAGCAATAGAGGAATCTAGATAGAGGCCTAGATCGGAGTACCGATATTAATAAATAGCTCCTAAATTAGCAGACGCTTTAACAATAGTATAAGAAGGCTAAAATGCCTAAAGCAGATAACGCTAAGAATTAATTTCTCGAAGCAATCTCTATAATATTATCTAGATTCTATAAAATATAGGTTCTAAGGCTTTAAGACAAAGGAGATATCCCCTTTGCCGATATTATCAATCGGTATAGGGCTTACTAGAAGATTACCTATAGTAAGCTAGGTAGTTAAAGAGGTATTTCAAAGGCAGCTTTCTTGATATAGCAAGGCTATAAAGAAGCTAAGCCTATTAAATCAAAGCCTACTAAGTCAAAAATTGAAGACCTAGAGAATAAGCCCTATCTATATAGAAAAACCAAGCCTAGATACTATATACTATAGTTCTATTAGGAGATATACGAAGAAAAAAGGCCTCCCGGCTTCTAAGCATCAATTACATTGAAGTAAAAGTGAGATAAAGCTATAAAGGCTAATCCTAAATAGAAGGCAATTGTTGATAAAAAGAGAGTAAGTTTCCTTACTAAATAGTAAGCGAATATAATACTTGACGATAAAGCCTTTAGCTTCTTAATAATAGAGACGGTAGTTAAAACTAATACTATTATATCAATAAAAATCAAGGATCTTAAAGCTATAACTATATCTACAGAAGATAGGTAGGTAGTTAATATAAGAGCTTAGATCTATATATATAACAATCGAAGCTTATTTAGTACTTTTAGGAGCGTACAAAGCAATATTAAAGTAGGGGATATAGAGACAAAGGTCGTAGGTATAGGTATAGTGGTTGTCTACGGAGTTAACCCTACTACTAGAAAAGCCGTTAAGATAAGCCTTTTTTAAATAAGGTACTCGCCTAATTTCTATAGTAATCTAATATCCTATAGATTGATAATAAAGGGGGGACTATTAATAAATCTTAGGGCTAATTGTATTAAGACAATTGATAGCCACTAATAGATCTATAAGATCTACTACGATCAGAAGCTATTATAGCTTACCTAAGCAAAGGGGTTTATACCCCTAAAGGCTTTAAATTTAACGCCTAAAATAACATTTATAACCATAAAAATATTGTTAAAGGAGCCTAAATCAGAGGCTCTAATTAAGCTTTAGTATCGTCGCTTAGGCTATATTGGCAGAGCACAAATTATTAAATTGGTAGAGATAATAGAGGGTATAACTATTAAAAGTAACCTAGGTAAAGAATTGTAGGTATATAAAGCTTATTAATTAGTAGATATACTAAAGTAGATCTCTTGCCGGAGAATAGGCTAGATATATAGTATACTAGGGAGAGTACACTTCGATCTAGTATAAAACAAGCCCGCCTATAATGGTTATATATAGATAACGCATTTTTACCTTAACGGAATAAGGTACTACTTTGTATTTATCTATATTAAGAAGAATGAATGTTAAATAGTAGTTCGTAAATTCTTAGTATTAATCTACAATTAGTTAAAGATCGAAATCAGGGTATTTTATTATAATAATAAAAGGAGCGCTAGCAATAAAGTCGAATCTATAATCGAGAACGAAGGGTATATTATTGAATATATACCTCCTAGCCTACTAGAGATAAATAGCCCCGCCGAGAGATCTAGGGGTATAATAGTTAGGAATAGCAGAGTACTGCTAAATAATACTAATCTACCCTATAATTTATAGCTAGAAACTATATATATATCTATATATATAATGAATTGTACCCCTATAAAGGTGGTTGATAAATAGATTATTCCTTAGAAGGAATTAATGCTTTATACGGCCCTAGACAGCCTAAAAGATCAAGTTGTTAACCTATCAAATATTAGAGTATATAGATACTTAACGTACTCTAGATTGATTAAGAGAGTCCAATCTAATAAGATAGCTCTAAGAGTAGAAATAGGCTATCTTATAGGCTATATATCAAAAAGCCTATATAAGATATAGTTCCTATATAAAGGCCGCTTAGGTATAGGGAAAGTAGAGATTGTAAGGGATACTGTTTTCGATAAATCGAGATAGTACTCTAAAACAAAGCTATTGCTATAGTTAGAAGACGCAATTAGTACTATAATAAAGAGACTAAGCACTAAAGACTAGCCCTAAGTGCTTTTAATAGAAGAAGTATAATCTGAACTAAATATAGAAATATAGATACTAATATCAATTATATATATAGCTCTTAACGATGATATTGAATATAGAGAGTAAGGTATTGTACTAGAGGCAATAAATAAAGAAGAAACCCTAGAATCTAGAGATACAGAGCAAATTGTAGCTCTAGAAAAAGATAGGGAGGAGATACTAAAGATCCCCTCTTTAAAATAGACACTAGATTTACCTTTAACGCCTACGTTAATAGTAGGGCCTATCTCAATAGTAGAGCTAAGAGATTAAGATCAAATTCCTAGAAGCTTCCCTATATTACCACAAAGGGTATTGCTATAAAGGGATTCGTTATAGAGAGTATTACCGCCGACAGTAATAATAGAGAGATCTCCTATACTATCTTCGCTAGATCCGATTAATGTTATATAGTCGATCGAAGCTAAAGAGGGAGAGGGAGATCAATACAATAAAGATAAAGTAGAGATAGAGTGTTAATTGTAATAAGAGATACAATATATGCCTACTCTAGAGCTAGAAGATCGGCCTACTAGAGAGATCTCTATAACAATTAATAAATCTAATATTATTATAGGCCCTAGAATACAGAGGCTAAAGGTAGATCTAGACTATACTATATATCTATTATTGTGAAGGGACGTAGCCAGTCTTGATTCAAACTAACTAAGCCGTTTGCAGTTATCTAAAAGCTTAAGGAGAGAAGTAGAAGCTGACGTGGTCGGACGTAAATAAAAGGGGGTGCGAGGAAGGTCACGTGCGCGCACGTGATATTAACCGGGCACTGGCCCGTTATAATACCCCCCTCCTCCCGGCGGTGACCGTTTGTATATAAAAGGCACCCGTATATACGTGGGGGTATGTTCCCTGGGGGCCATCATTCGTCCGCGCGCTCCTATAATATTCTTCAAATACGTCCAGTGCGGCGCAGTCCTCCAATTAGTCCAAGCTTTGCTATATATGTTCCGCAAAGTCGGCCTATTTTACCAATACTTCCCGCCGATAACCTCTCCTAATCCTTCGAGTACGTACGGCTAGGATCTCTTCTACTTCCTATTCCAATTCGTTGTCGACGACAATCGGTAGGGGTTACGTATCGTCTACGACCTAAGAAGGGAGGGGGGGGGATCCGATACTACGGGTCGTATTAGGTCCACATAAAAGACGGGATGAATCCCGCGCGAGACACTTAGCTCTATAGTATATAGGGACGGAACGTTAACGATAGTGTATTTTCTGTATAACTAGTCTAGTTTCTTCGACAGCTATAAGGACGGGATATTTCGTAGGTATAACTATACTTTATCTCCCGTACAGTAGACTAGTGCGGCCTAGCGTATACGGTTCGCTTATTCTTACTGTTTATCCTAGGCAATAGCTATTGCTACTTACGCCTAGTCGGAAGCTTTACGAAGGCGTTCTATAAAGTCTATACCCGCTTATTCGGGACTATTTCTATAGCCTTAGAGGTTTCTATTATCTTCTAGTCCAATCGGGTCAATATAGTATCCGTATATAAAGAAAAATAGTGCTAGCCCGGTCGATAATACTTCTCGGTTATTAATCGTAACGGCTACGATCGGGAGGAGACGGGACCAATCCTCTTATAAGTAGGCTATAAAGGCCTATAGGATTCGTTCTATCTCCTGATTTACTCGTTCCGTTACGTTATCTGTTTAGGGGTAAAAGGCTATTAACAGTTATTATTGGATTTTTAGTCTTCTATATATTTCCTTCTAGAAACCGCTTACAAATTAAGGGCCACAATTACTTACAATCGTAAACAGAAGCCTATAATATATATAGAAGTAGTCTATAAATGTCTATACTATAGTATCGCTTATAATAGAGTCTATAGCGATAAGAATAATACTCTTCGTAAGCCGATCTATAATAATAAGGCAGTTTGTAGCTTTTTAGGGGCCGCTTATAGGGAGGTCCGTAATAAAATCGACGGAAATTTCCGCCTAGATCCGTTATAGAATCGGTAATAGCTTTAACAATCCGTACTTAGTATCGCGCTATATTGTGCTTTGTCTATAAACTATATAGTTCCGTAAGAACTGCTATATATCCTTAGCTGCCCCTAGCTAGAAGAAGCGTCGTAAAAGGATTGTATACGTAGCGTCGCGTCCTAGATATCCCGTAATATACGAATCGTATACGTTTTAGATAATATATATCCGCAAAGGCTCGCTATCTAGGATCTATATTCGGTCTCGGAAGCAAAGGAGACCCTATATATCGAGGTAGCATTCCGCGAGGCTCGTTTTGACTTAGATTTTACCCGGGAGTCTATATTCCCCTTCTTATAAAGCCTATAAGATTACCTAGTAGCTTATATCCGTTTTCCGAGCTTTAACCTAAAGCGACTGTAGCTCTTTATCCTCGAATATATTAATAGGTATCTCGAAGTTTATAGGGGCCTCTATGTCCGTTCGCAACTATCTAGTTTTTATCTTAACCTTTTTAAAGATATACCGGAATCGATTCGTTATTCTTTCGTCGCTCCTATCCTATAGGAGATCTTATTCTCTTCGTAAAAAGGTATCTAGGCGTACAGCTAGCTTCCTAGGCCGGTAATAGATCTCGAAGTCAAATTCCGCTAATATATCTACCTATCGTATCTAGCGTTTACTTAGGTCCTATACTTTCCTAAAGTATTATAGATTCTTATAGTTAGTAATAATTTTGAACTTAGGGACTATTTTTAGTTCTAGGCGCCACTCTTTTAGACCGTATATAATCGTAAGAAGCTCTTTAATATATATTTCATAGTTCACTTCCGCTAGCAATAGTTTTTAGGAGTAATACGCGTATAGATATAATATTCCGTTGTTTTGCACTTATAATAGTACACCCCCAGTAGCCTATCCGGAGGCGTCGGTTTCTACCACAGTTTTATATCCTTTTTCGAAGTATACTAGGATAGGTACGTTAATAAAAAGTTCTTTTAAGTCCGTAAAGGCTTTATAACAAGCTATATCCTAACAAAAGTCTATACCTTTACGTATTAGCCGTACTAATAGGACTACTAAGTCCGCAAAATATAGGATAAAGATCCGGTAGAAGTTCGCAAATCCTAAGAAGCTCTATATATCTCTAGCTATTTTCGGTAGTTCCTATACGCGTATTACTTTAACCTTCGCTAGGTCTACGCAGACGCCTATACCTATACAGATAATAAACCCTAAGTACTTAACTGTTTCCTTTTTAAATTCTAACTTATCGATATCGTACTATAGGCCTACCTCTTATAACTTCCGTAAGACCTCGGCTACCTTCTAGCAATAGTCTTCGATTAATCTATTCGAGTAGATAATAATATTATCTACATATACAGAGACAAAGTCGTCGAGGTACTTATAAAGCACTTAATTGATATACTATTAAAAGATCGCGGGCGCTCCTATAAGGCCAAATAGGGTTATAAGCCATTCAAATAGCCTATATCTTATTCGAAATATAGTTTTCTATTCTTCTCTAGGTTCGATCCGGATCTTATAGAACACTACAATTATATCTAGCTTCGTAAACTACTGTACTTATAATATATTCCGTAGGGTTTCTTTAATCAGGGGTAGTAGGTAGCGATCTTTAACTATTATCTCGTTTAAACCGCGATAATCTATATAGAAGTATACTCCTCCGCCTAGCTTCCTAACTAGTAGTACTAGTACTACAGCTAGGGATTTGCTAATATAAATAAAGTTCCGTCCGAGTAAATCCGTAAGCGTTTTCCGTAAAATAAGAAGTTCTTCTTAGTTTATACCGTAAAGAGGACCGTATAGGGGTAAAGCTTCCTTACTAGAACTATCCTTTTATAGGGGAATACAATAATCTACCCCTAGTCAGTAGTCCGGTAATCATTCTATACACTTTATATCGAACACTTTTAACCACAGCTAATACTATTTCGGGAGCTGTATACGCGGATCGCTATATTTCTTCTTTCGCAATACCTTCTCTATATCCGCTAAGATTACCTTTCTAATACAAAGGCTCTCTATAGGCCTAGTCGTATATGTTTTTCGGAAATCCTTAGCCGAGAGCCTTTGAACTTATAGAGGCTTTATACCCTAGGGCCCTACTATAGGGTTCGCCCGGTTCTAACACTAGGTATATTCGCCCGTCTTCGTAAAGATATCGAGATAGCCTTTTCGTACTAAGTAGCGTCCGTCTATATCGATTAACTATATATTCCCGAGAATCATTTACTCTATCTACCCCGGGATAATATATATATAAATATCCTAATAAAGAATTGCGGTTTGCTATTTGGCTGCCTTTTTCGGCGGCAGGTGACGCCAAAAATGGCCGCCTTTCAGCAACCTCCCTCCGCCACGCTCCCGCCTCCTTCGACCACGCACCACACACCACTCACCCCTTTATGCCTCAGGCTGCCATTTCGTGCGCGCTTACATCCTTAGTTCCCTGAGGGCTCATCGATCGCTCCACCGTCGCTCTCTGTACCCGGGGGGAGGGGCCGAAAATGGCCTCCTTCAGCACCACGCCAGCTGCACTCTGGCCAGTACCCAGCCGCCATGGCTATAAATATCCTCTTCCCAACCATCCTCCGTCCAACACTCTGTCCTCATTTCGACTCAACCACCATTCGAAAGCTCTCCCTCTGATCTTCCGTCGTGGTTTCTTCTATTCAGTCGTGCACTAAAACGTCTCGAGCTCTGTGGCAGTTCCTTCGCACTGTCTGCGATATCTCCTAGCCATGCATCGTCGGAGGAGGCCCAATGTTAGCAACCACGAAATCACAAGCGAATCCTCTTGTACCTCTCCCATCGATACCGACAATGATAGACCGTTCGAGCCCGATTCCTCTGAGACCGATCTCACCGAGCCGGAGTGTTCCCCTCCAGCGGGTCGAAAGATTGCTCGGAAGAAGCCAAGTCCAAGCACTGGAACAAAATCGTTACAAGCAGACCTGTCGAATGTGGAACGTGTCCACCAGGCCCGATACCAAGTCCCAGATGATGACACGGATGAGGACCTGGCCCAGGTGCCGGAGGATTACGGCCGATCCAACAACACGAAGAAGTTGAAACTTCGACTAAAAGAGCGTTGGGCTTGGTAAGTGACCAGGATATCGTTGAAACCTTACAGCGAGTTAATATCAACTGACCGACTTGCTATATCTCAGGTTCTGCCAAGTCAAAGCAATGGAGCCGTCCACCAATCTAAAGTGGGGGGATGCGGAGGATGTACTACGTAAGGCGTCTCCAAATGATATGCATCGATTTCTAAATTGGTGTCTGAAGCTGGAGTACAGTCCCGATGGTCGCCGTCAGAAAGGCTATATAAAGGCTAGCGCCCTTGAAGCGGATTGGAAGTACTTCCGAATTTACTACATACGAGTTACCAAACACGAGATGAGTAAAGAGATGGGTGAGGCAGTTCGCATGGTTTGTTTTTCGACCCCCCCCCCCCCCGGGGATCGTCTCCAGGGGGATTGCGCTAACGAAAACGGACAGGGCATGAGATACTTGGTGGATAAGCGCGGTCTTGACAAACAACCGCGTGCAAATGTCCTAGTTTATATCGAAGATATGATTCTATTCAATGAGACAATCCTTTAAACCCGGGAAAAGCGATTCCACTTAGGGTTTCAGCGGATTATCCTATGTCTATACAACACTATTGGGTTATTTACTATCAACCGAAAACAGGCAATGCTTGACCTTCAGTTCAAATATCTACAATTATCGCTCCAGTAGGATCCGCACGGAGGACCTCCGAAGCCGATGATAGAACTCGAACCCTAGTTTGTGAAAAGCGTCCTAGGTATGTCGAAGCTGTAGGTGGCACCCGATGCTATACACCTACCCATCCCAGGGCTTGTTTCCTACAATCAGACTGACTGGTCAATATTAATTAGCAATACGTTTACGCTACCTGAAATCGTCTATAGCGTATCGCTTGTCTTTAGCCTGTATATTCTACTCTTTATTATATTATTTTACGTTCACGCCTTTAAAGCGCCTTACTTAACCTCGATGGAAGACCTTCGGAGACTGCTTGTCGAGGGCGGCCGACAGGAAATGCCACTTCCCTTGAAGAAAGGGATAGATAATTACTATGTCTTCCCGAAGGTCGATATGATCGCTGGCCAGCCCCGCATTTTATGGGAGACGCCTATAAATAGAAGCACACTCGACGCACAGCTCAGGACATCCAGTAAGATACATGGCTTCCTTAATCACTTTTTTTCTCATCAATTTCGATACGGAGGAGGTGATTTACTTAACAAGAGTGGTGAGTGGACTATAAATCCCTAAGGTTCTTATTTTCTCTAGATAGGGAGACTAAGTCTTTTGTCTAGGTTTTATCAGTAAAGTACAGCGTAATGTAATCATAGCCCACGCCACTAGCAGAACGTTTATTAAACATTATCGGCCCTGTCGGTATACTGGCTTACAGGAGATCATGTGCGGCCTCAATCCTAATGAAGAGTTCTCAAAAGCTATGACCCGGATAAGCTGTTAGATTGATCGGCGGCGACTACGATACCTGAGCGACGCTGACCGAGAATCAGTGGAGAAAGACCCAGAACTGCAATCGGCCATACGCTAGCAATTCGAGTTAGAGAACCAGTACGGTGACCGCTCTTATAACCTAGAATTGCGGGCGATGTTGAAGGACCAGAAGCGTCAAGTCTATAATCTACGCCAGCGTCTGTAGGACAAACGGCGGAAAGAAATACGCTGTGATTTTAGTCGGAAATAGGCGGTAATTGACATTGAAAGACAACTGACTAGTAGAGCTGTCAGTGATAAGCCTACGCGCGAGGTATTACGGAAGGAGTTTGCAATACCATCGGAGCAGATTCTTCTAGTGGAGACGTTCTTTACTTGGCCCATCACCGATTCATTAGAAGACGAGTGGACACGGCGCAACAAAGCTGTTGCTGCTGGAATACAATATTGCGGCTTTCAGGAGGGTGGGCCCCTTCGGGGACGACGGAAGCGCTCTGCGCCGTCCGACAATGACGACGGAGTTCCCGCTCCGCCAGCTCGAAAGATAAAGACCGATACGCCGCCGACTACGTCGTGGGAGAAGGGACGAACCTCTGGCGGGAAACATATCCCGAATGCAGAGCAAACATTCGCATGCTTCCAATGCGCCAAGACATACTCCGACTATAATGGAGTGAAGAGGCATTTCAGGACATCACATTTTACGGACCGGAAATGTAATTTTTGCGATTTGTCCGTCCTGCACGAGATGCACTTGCGGAGGCATGCCGAAGGTGTCCATGGCCTTCGAACATGAGCGTCAGATTACTTTTCCGATCTTCGAGGCCCTGCGCCATTTCTTGTTTCTCTATTGGAGACAATTGGCGGAGCCATGGTTGGATTGATGACTATCTCATTAAAGCGTACCTTATCTGTCGCGATTATTTAGAGCTACTGGAACAGAATTCCATCGTAGTCGTTTCGACGTTTTGATTGATAGGTCATAATAAATTCGACTGCATTCCTCTTTTACTCATCTCTGTATACCTATTTACTTTTCGTGCCTTTTGCGGAGGATGGGACGAGGCATGGGACGAGGCATGGGACTTTTAGTGCTTGTGCATCTGATGCTACAGCATTTGGACAGTGGAAATGCCGGTGATAGAAGGTACGGACGAATGAAAGGTGTTTTACAAGACATCCATGACACGTTACCAGTTTTTCCCTCCTCAAAGCTATCTCAAGTAGGGTTGCTTCTTCTGATAGAGCCCGTCCTGGGACAGACCACGGTTTTTCCCCTCCTTCTACACTATCGCATGCAGGCCTGCATCTCCTGATCGAAACTCTCGTGGGACAGGCCACGGTTTTCCCTGCATGCGTTAGTCTAGAAGGAAGGAAAACCGTGGCCCGTCCCACGAAAGTTTCGATCAAGAGATGCCTGGGCTCCATAGTTAACACCAGAGTAACTTATCGACGCATAGTTTACACTAGAGTGACTCGTTATCATGGTCGTATTAACGTGCCTGTTTATGGTTCATTACAAGCTCTTGTCTAGGTCTCAGCTGAAGGAGGGGCACGCCATTCGGACTCGGCTCCGCGGCGCTAAGACTTGAAATCAGATTAGCAGGCACCCACCTCGAGTGGGGTAGGATTAGCACTTTCCCAGAAACCGGGAGCCAAAGTACTCCGGTTGAACGTAGCACGCGGTAAGCGGCCCGCGGTATGAAATGCACGGTTTGGCAATATCACTTCAAGAGCCTATTGCTGCCGGCTGTTTCAAACACACGAATGGACAATGTGAGATCGCGTACTGTTGTTGTTAGGGCGAAACTAATACGTGATTTTCCAGCCTAGCAACCACCTTTTTTTGAGGTCCGCAGCTTTGAGATGGGGCCCCAAGCTCCCAGAAACTGCGAGATCGCTAAGTCACGTGCATTTCCTATTACTATTACCTAGCAACATCCAAAATCATTTCACCTGCTCACTGGGCAGAGGGGTGAGCAATGGTGAGCAGATAGAGTCGTTCCCCATCCCCCCTCGGCGGTCTCCCACCGCTCCCTGTCAAAACTCTCCTTCAACACCCAGATTCTCTTCGCATCATGGCACCAAGACTACCTCTCTCAAATGTTCGAAGCTCCACTTTTTGGACTAGCCTGTTTGGCATAGCTTCGGGATATGGATAGGACGATTTGGTGAATACACAGAAGCCGCTGTAAGCAACTTGACTCGTCTACCGTATTTATACCCTATGGCAAATCCTTCATCTTCCCTTCATCTTCGCCCAGCTATCATCCGACATTAGACAGCCTGATCACCCTGCCTGCTCTCACTAAGGAGAAAACTCGTTCCATCTCGGGCGCTTTGCAAGGCTCGGATCTGTAAAATGAATGACCTCACGGTATCCAGGTTTTCAGAGCGAAGTTTATCCACGGTGTAGAGCAGTGCTTGATGCAACATAGAAGACTCGATGCTATGAGTTTTGCGTCTGCGATCACTGCCGTAGAAACATTGACAACCTTTCGCGGTACAGTTCGCATATGGAGTTGTACCAGAACACTAGATCCTGTCAGCACTAAGATATGAAGGATTCATTATGTTCTAACCTTGATTCGTTTTTGGCGACACTCTGTGCAAGCAAGAGAGACATTCCGTCGCTTTTCAACTGATGGACGTGGTATCTGTGATTGGGAGGATGAGCCTTTCTCCATCGGCCACAAGGGGGTGTTTTCTGTCATTGCTGGTAATCGGGACTCATGAAGTAGGGAAATATTGTTCATTATAGATGTCTATAGTAAAGAGTGGGTGATGGGACGGAATTAAATAGTCAATTCGCAACGTCGGTTCTCTTTGTTTGCTAGATAAAGAACCTTGGCGGCTTCTTTCAATTTGGACCGTTTATGAGACCAGACCTGTGCCACATTCACGGTCCTAGCCCCAACGCTTGAAATGTCATCGGCAAACAAAGAATACTTGATTTGTAGGCATATTATTGGATGCTTCCGACCGTCTTGGCAAGGGCGCGTACATTAATTGGAAAGCTCCGTAAGGAAGAGGACTACATATGGAGACTCACAAGGAGCTCTCCGGGTAATAATCCGGTCCGAAACTGAGCATTGTACTCTATATTTACAGTAGTTACGCCTTCAGATTTGCAAACTTCACACCCATTTGTTTGTGAGGGCCGAGGTAGTTGAGGGACTGCTGTCACGGCCTACCGTTGATGCTCAATTATTTGATAACAGTCTCTTGATCAAATTTAAATGAACCGGTCTAGGAGACACAAAGGCTTGCCTTATTCTAAGTTCAACAAAGGTTAGTGGAAAAATGCAGGAGGTGATACCTGTAGCAGTCAAATTCAAGTGTTTAAATGTTTTAATATGAGGCCGTTGAAAGTGGTGAGAAAGTTGTTTAGACGCTCTCTATAGAAAGGTCGAGTTGATTGACTAGGATTGGTTAAACAACATCGCCTTCTCCACCTAGATCTAAGGTCCGTGCATTTTCCTAACACTCTCGCACCCCCTAGGTCTCTGGCCCATAATTAATTCAGCCTGGTTGCAATGACCACCTCCACTCCATTCCGAGCCCTCGGGCGAGACCGGAGAATTTGAACTTACTATCCTCCTCTCATATGGTTCACTAGTACTATGAACAACAAACGCATTATCAACGTGGATCTCTGCTTGCTTCCCTCGAAATTTTTCCCACTATACGGATAGGTCCTGCGAGCGTTATCAATCTTGGTTTGATAGATGAATGCAACCTCGGCTTCATCTCGGTTATAGAATTTGTGGAATCTGGTCATGGTAAAGAACCACGAGTTACTCAATAGATACGGTACCTTGTCTCGTAGGTGTATTAGAATTCATTGGAATGCATACAATTCAAACACAACACCAGAGCTGGAGAGTGCCTCGAGAATCTGGCGAGCTCTCACTTCACTCTGCCATAGCACCCTCATTCTGATATCTGAAACAGATGCGTAAATTGTAGATACTAATAAACACACTCAATCTTGATGAGCTTGTCAGACTCAAGAATCTCGTCTAGCAAGCTGCCGATGTCATCATGTGGGTAACCCAGGACATCATATACAGTGTTCCCTTTCCGAATGCTCAGAGATTCATGGGCCAGATTGGGTCATCCGAGATCTCACCTGTAGACAAAACCTGCGCCACAACCCGTAGAATATTTTGACGGCTTGGGCTTTCTATATATCTTAGAGCACCTATTGGCCTCTTGAACGGATATTGAATATCCAAGAGTATTGAAAATCCCTTCCCACGCTCGAGTGAAGAAACTGAAGTCGAAGGAGTGAAGTTATTTTGAGAAACCTCTAGGGCGGTTTCTGTCAGATTACCACCCCGTTCTTGAGGTATGGCAATATTGGTTGATTCTTAAGTCTATATTAGTACCACTTCCATTATTGCCAAATCCTGGAAGTCCAAAATTTTCATACCTTCTTGAACATCTGTATGGCCATGCTCCGCTTCATGAATTTCGGGCTCTCCTTGCTCAAGCTCTCCCTCTGGGAGGGGCATGTCAACCAACACACTGCTCTCTTCCGATATCGCCGGATTGTTTGATCCTGATGGCATAGGCACAGCTATGTGGCACTGTGTCAAGTGCTCACGATGTAACTCATGGCCGCAATCAGACTCCCTAAGACACGTGCATGACATGTCATGTAACGCCTTCAGTGCCTTCAACACATCCCCAGCGTATGTTTGCATGATCTTGACCCGCTCTCCATCACATCGGGTTTGGCATGCAAATGCGATGACGCAGCTATCATCGCCAGTGGAGGTCAAGATGTCAACCGGGCTATCGAACAAGAAGCGAAGATTTGCTAGATCTTGGATTAAAATATGGTCAACCACAAAATGAGATAGTATTCACACCTAGTGTCTGTTCACGGTAGAACATGCCAGTATTGGCATCGAATTGCCTCATGTTTGACGATAAGCGTGACAAGAAAATAAACTTGGCTCGTACTATGTTCCTTACAAAGCTGGGACTGGAATCGGTATTTAAGCATACACATCTATAGCAAGATTTACAATTAATTTGATAGTAGGAATGCAAGGGCGCTACGCTACCACCTGAACGTATCATTATGATACCTTGCGTGTATCTGTCATTAACGATTTGAGAAAATTCCAAAAGCGCGCCTCATTCCCAAGACAGCAAATAAACTAACCAGCCTTAACATACATTCCTAGCGCCAGAAGGAATGCCCCAAAATGCACTCTGCGGGATTATAATAACTGACTGAAAGATACCATATGGTCGTAGAAAGCTGCACTCTCATTGACATGGTGGCTCTTGTCGTAACCAGCCGCCAGGGCCATCACTTTCGGAGAGATTTCGCCACTATGGACTTTGTCATAAATAAGCTCGTTGTTGGAAGAAGCGAGGTTTGGAGCCATCTTTGGTTGAGCCACTTGTGTAGGTACGCCTCCCAAAAACATTCCTGAAATTAACTGTATCATTTACGGGAGATACTTATGCGTACAATAAATTCTAGTCAGCGCGGGCGAAAAGAGTATTGCTCGCTCTGGGCTATATGAATATAGCTTACGAGTTAAGAAGATTGGCTTCTACGTCAAGATGATCACTTGATATATACTACCGTATATGATTCTATGCGAGGTCTTCGACAGCCCGTGAATCACCACCGCTAGAATTAACCTATCAATTATTCCTAATAATAGGCTTCTTTTGACTCATGATTATGATAGTATTAGAATAAATGGAGATGATGAATTTATCTTTCATGAAGGAATTTTGGTCGAGAATGGGCGAAAGAGCTTCATGGTTGAGGATATCATAAGTTGGCATGGTGAACCATCACAAATTGCATTCCTATCTGGTCAATCACTACAGTACATTTACTTGGCCTTCCTATTCAGCTTGGGTATGTTCCCTTTTATCTTCTATTTGGCGTTGCCGTTGCCGCTGCCGCTGAGGCGTGCTTGTGCGTGATTTTGGAATTTGTTACGGATAATCCTCCTGTTTAGGTGCCCTTTTGGGCGTAGAAGAGGTAGAATATCCTTCTAAAGAGGATGCTTCAAGACTATCCGTAGGACTCTTGGTGTGATTCTCACTGTGATATCCTTTCGACCTATGAGGTACTGTATGATGTGCAGTCCACTCTATAAGTTTGCTGCGGCAGATTCTAAGACCTTGCCTGTGATCGTGACTTCGTGCCCCCCGCGATTAAGGAAAGCCATAAGATGTTTGATGATTTCCAATCTATTTTTCCTATTCCTTGCAGCATTTTGCATAACTTTATTGGTGATCTTTATTTCTTCTCTTCTCTGTTCAATCAGAAGCTTTATGATTGCGACTCTACTCTCCTGATTGGCGGCAGCTACTTGGACAACACTATGAGTGACCTTCACTTTATCCCCTTTTCGATCTAGGAGCAATTTTATGATGCTAGGCTTGTTGTTGGCCGTAGCTTTTTCTAAGATATCATTGGTGATCTGGATTTTTGAATCTTCTAGAAGCAAGTACGCGATATCTTCTAATCCCTACCTGGCTACCTAGAAGAACGGCAGTGGCTTATTGGTATATGGGTAGTATTGAAATGGTTGTTCCACGGAGCGAAGCCACACTGGATTCTGTTCTAAGCAACAGAGGCTACCTGCTAGGCGGAGAAAATGAGATTCGAAACTGCCTGTGTTACGCATATACTCAATCCAATAGGTTGCGGAATATCCTAAAAACCTATCACTTTTAGTGCAGGATTCGGTACTTGTGGGAAGTTGGCAAGAACTATTTTGATTTTCCTTGAGGATTAAGTAGGCCACACAAATTTCTGAAAGGGCTTGATGGGCGTCATGGTTATTGATATATCCTTGCTATACTATACTCTCTGGTCGCTTAACCCCGCTTCCGATGAGAAACTCTCTGGCTGTTTGGTGAATGAGGTAAATTTTGGAATTGTTGGTAAAAACAAATAGGCTGTATAATTGCCGAAGCTTCTTATGTAAATTGATTGGATCTAATCTAGCCTGTTTTGTCGTTCGCGGTTCTGAGTAGGTGGTAATGCCTAACGCTATGGCTATCTCTTCTATTGTCAGAGGACGATGTGCCGCCACGATAATCTCTAAGATCTTCCTGACTGTATCCTATTGATTGTCTGGGACTCGACCGAGAATCTTTTTATATGCTGTATTCATAGAAGGCGGTATTGGTATCTGTGCAATTGAAAGCTCCGTAGGCCGAAGGCTACGCTTGAAGGTGGTGCGGATATCATCAATAGCTAGGTGTAGCCAGAGATATGTATGGTGTTCTATTTGAAGAAGCTGCTGTTCGATCCGATGATGAAGCTCTGGTGATAGTGGCACTGTCTCAGCGAGTTCTCTTACCCGAATCCTTATTACTAGATCAATCTCCTTATGGATTTGGTCGTTCTGCTGCTCCCCTTTGATATGAATATGTGGGAAAGAATTGGTGATTGCTCGAAAGTGATCTTGTATAAGATTGTAAGGACGACTGGTGACTAGGAATTTCAAATAGGTTTCCTTTGTTGATGAAGATAGCTGGCCATGAAACGCTTGGAGCTTTTTAATTAATCGGCGCTGATCCGTTTCACGATATTTATTAAGTGCATCGAATATACAAATCGTCTTACACGATATGTTAGCTAATGTTGCCGTTATTAAGATCCGCTAAAGCTCGTCAACTTCTTGTCGGAGCGTCTCCCTATTCTTTCTCTATGTCGGAATGGTATATTGTAATAGCTGAGGCTGTTGGCTGAACAGTTGATGAAGTACTGAACATAGTGTGTTAGAGAGATTGTTCTGTGTATTATTGTCTTTAAAAAAGAAGTAACAAATTCTCATAGATGGATAGGAGCTCTCTAGACAATCATCGATTATTGATCTGGCTAAGATAGACTTGCCATAGCCTGGATTAGCCGATACCTAGAGAATGTTATTGCAGTTGCTCTCCCACTAACGGATATACTTAGAGCTCCGGAGAGCCTATCGATAGGTTCCCTTAGCTCGATTTGGGTTTATATTCTTTTGCTTTGTGTAATTGACGATCTTGAAAGTCTGGTAATAACGGTGCTGCTGATCTGTTAAGACTCTTGCTTTCTCTTCATTGAAGTGACGTTTGTGTTGACTATATGCTTGATCGAAACGATATTGGATACCTTTTAGCTCCTCTAAATAGTATATAGGTCAATATCTGCTGACGTAATTACTATAATATTGTATAAGACTAACCAGATACAATAGCACTTATCCTCTTCTCGGCCTCAATTCTGTTCAGAGGGATCCTTTGCAGAAGGTCTTTTGTATATGTAGCTGCTACTATAGCTGTATATCTTTGCCACTCTTCGTTCTTATATAAATCTGAGTAGTCATAGATACCTCGGATGACTAGGCATGGGAAAGTATTTATTAGTCCAGCGGCTTCTATTTCGAAACACAAAATGTCTTTTTCCGCGGCAAGCCGATCTCGAATCAAAGTATCCTTTATTAACTGATTTCTAGAAGCAATCAGGCCATAGTGAATAGTAGGGCTATCTTCGTCGTCGGCCCGCTTACTCTGTAGTACTAATATTGATGGATTAACTGTATATATAGCAGAACCTACTTAGTGATGGATAATCTCGGGGAGAAACAGCCTATCTGTAATTGGTTCTGGCTGTTTATACTTTCGACGTAATCTTATATTCTTTCTAAGAATGCCGTTGATAGCCTCCTCGAGCTGATGTCCTTTTCTCTCGTATTGTGTTCGAATCCCTGCTATTGTAGTGTGTAGTATAGCGGGAGGCTGGTTCAAGAACCGCGTATGCTGAAAACTTTGGTTCTGGATTGACTTGCCAAAATTGTATTAAAACACACCACTCTCGCCACCGCGAGGCGTACTAACCACAATATTACCCAAACGAATATCATGGCTCTCGCTTGGTACCCCCCCGCTAATCCCGACCATGAGTCCGATTCTGATGCTGGGAAAACTACTAAGCATGTTCGTCGCTATACTAGCTGTGGAAGCTATTCCATATTTACTATTAGGCAGGACGGCGATGACAACGTTATATTCGTCTATCCTGTCTAATGTATAGTCGTTGGTATTGTTTAGTGATATAAAGCTCGGTTTGTCGTGCTCTTCATCGAGAAACTCTTGTATGGTAGTGTATTCTACAGGTAAGGCGCAAATCCAGCCTATGGTGTACCCCGCGGGATCTGATATGGCTTCAATGTGTGGGAAAAAGCCTGAAATTAGTTACTTGCGTGATCTTTCGAAATTCCTAACGTCTGGTGTGCAATAGAGGCCTAACTTGTGGGTATAATATATGCTACTATGAGTGAAGGAGAGCGAAGGATGCTAGAGAGAAGGAAAGAAGCCTGTAAGACAGAGGGAAAATGTTTGCTAACCGGGGAGGCTCAGCCCTATGGTGAATATGATGTATAGTAGCGGGCGGTTAGAGAAACGACGCTATTGGTAGGAGCCATCTTCTCCTAACGAAGCAAAGAAATGCCAAGACTAGCCTTGGGGTGTACTCATCTTGTCCAATTTAATTTGTAATGCAATTGATGGTTGTTGGGGGAGATATACGATTAGTATAACCTATCATGAAGTCTTATTGCTGGGGAAGTCTGTTCTGCTGTATTGGCAACAGGACGCGCTGTACCGAAACCTCCTCCTCGAGGCCAAGTTTCGTGGACCCACTTCTACCGAAAAGGGAATCATTAGTAAATCTACCCCGCCTTAACCTTGCTATATGCCTTACTAGGTCATACGCGGTCTGATAGTATGGAAATACCATGATCCGCTCTATTAAACCGACAGAGTAACTATTCTATGAGATTATTTAGGGATAGTGAGTCACTATTTCGGGATCAGAGAAAATATTAGCATCTAATCTTCAAATTATGAGGGCCGTCATATTCTGCGTCCTTGGCCTAAGTCAAGATCTTACAATACACTTAATACAGCGGGAATAAAAAAACCGTTCGAATTAGATCAAAGGGGAAAAATAAATTACAATCATAATCTGATATTTATAAGTTGATGCGGTTTAACAGAGCATTATTTACGGAAGCAGTAATTTGAGGGCAGTAACTATCGAAAGATTCTTTTATAGCCAATCACCCTGCAAGACAATAATCACGTGCATTATCCAATATTGAGCAGCCCCAGCCAAAAACCGTGCCTCCAAACGATGAAATGGTGATTTCGCTGTAAATTACAACTCGATACATCTAGGAGAGATCTTATATTGATGCCCGTTGGATATATTTGAGCGCTAGAGTCTTGCCAGTAGGTCCCAAGAAAAGAAAAGCAAGTGTTAGGGAGGAAGCAGATTTCGCTAGTGACTGTAACCTTCTGTCTGATTTCAATAGTAGGTTTGCACGTGAGCTGTTCCAGACTGGGCATACCGCAGACACTCGTAATACGATAGCTATTTTGGTGCCATTGTGTTGGAGCCTCTGGTCACGTGACATGAATGGCTGCCTGGTTTGTCAGGCTAGTCATGCCTGGTTGTTTGTCTCTCTCTCTCTCTCTTCCTCCCCCAGTCTTCTGTTAGTCTATGCCAATACAGCCATTCCACTCTGCTCCCTGTTCTCGTGCCGCCGCCACATTTTTTATTACCGTTCTCAGACACTGCCAAGACTGTGAATCGCAGGTAGACTAACTATAGTTAAAAGGAATGGTGTCATGCAAAATAGAGTTCAAGATAGAATCGAAGGGAGTAAAGAGGTGAAACTGATCTAGAGCGTGTGTGTACAAGGCCGTGACTGGTGATATTAAGAGCACATCTTGGCACTGGAGACAGAAAAACGAAGAAAATCCATCGATGGATGTTTTTTGTCGCCGACCAAGAATAGAGAAATCAAATCTTTAACTTCGATGGTTCTAGTCTAGCCCGAGTACCACCTTGGCCCTTCCGCTTCATATATGTTGTTCCGGTATATCTTTATCAACAAGCTCTAGGTCCTGGCCTGTTACTAGTTTCGGGGCTGGATAGTACGAGTTCTTGATAGGTTAGTTGATTTTCCATCAGAGACTTGGAAACGTACTAATTGTGAGCCAAGGAAAGCCCAAAACCCCGAAGCATCTGCTAATAGGATAAAAACTTGGCCGGTTTCCCGAAGGCGTATGCCCACACAGACATCAGCATCGCACATCTTGCTATATTCAGCCGCTTTTTTCATAAGACTTGATTTTCGACGGCCTTGTTTTTGGCGCTTAGATTTTCTGACCAAATTAGATCGGTGGGGCTGAGTTGGAGAAGTGGAAGTCATATGGAAAGATGCCTTATGTCGTCACTATCAGGAAGAAAGGATGAAGGAAGTCGGCAGGATAAGTGGCTCTCCCACGGATTCTTAAGGCTACAGATAGGTATGTAAGTAGCAAGGAAAGAAAGGTATTTATACTGGAGTAGATAATTAGAAATTCGAGGCAACAAGTAGGCAAATTTGCAACACTATTCTCGGCATGGAGAACAGGGATCACAGCGACGTGCTCTGCAGCACAGTTTCTGCCACCCTACATCTTGCAGCATTGTTCTCAAGTCTGCAGTATAGGGTGTTATCTGGTTTATATTCACTATTCAGAAATCGGTTCCGTAATATCACCTTGATCCCGTAACATCTGTGCCATATCATTTTTAAAGACGTGGCTTGGAGTGGATTACCATAAAATCCAACTTGAGCGATAACGTCAGCACCTCGATCTCGCAACATTAGTACTACTTTATATAGTCTTTCGATACTAATGCGACCTAGGAATGAGATCAACATATGTCTAATAGGTCCACATCAAGACGCGCATGCTACGCCAAAAAGGAGCCCGCATCAGAGCCAGCACTCACCCAACTAGCGGTTTAGTTATTGTGTTGCATAGTAGCTAAGGGAGACACGGTAAATGCTATATACATACAGTAGCGACCGCTTTCGCCTTCTATGTCGGACAACACAGAGGAGATCTCTCAAACCCTAATCACATGCTATGCTAAGCCATATATGGTTAACCTCGTATTTAGAATCTGTCACAAATCCGAATCGTACAATACAGTAGATTTCGAAAACGGATTCCCCTGTGGACACTAACGCATTGTTTCTCGGCCCGTACCCGAAACCACGCTAATCCATATAAGGCTAACTCAAAATTTACCCCTGCTTAGCCGTATCGTAGTATATAACGTATTGAGATTATGTGTCAAATGAGTCATTGTTAATTACCGTACTCGTCCATGGAATATTCTAGGAAGTCAATCGCCATGGCAACGGCGATCTGGCGATCTGGTCTCATCCATGCCCACTCGCTTTCTTAACTTTTCTACATACAGTAGCTGTTGTCGTCTACATCAACATACATGACAAAGACCCCGTAGAACACTAACCTTGGTAGGCTAAGCTGGTTCTCGTTTATGTTCCCTGTGGCACTCGACCCCTATCTCAACTTCCGTTCGTCATTGGACTTCTTGCGAAAACTGGCACGGCCCACTCATACTGACAGACCTCCAGAGCTTTGATCGTGCGTAGATATGAACGGCAGCCCCTACCATGATGATTACATCTCTCAAGCCCAAGAACACGAACCATGGGAACAGGATTCACAATATTCGCCCCCTACCCCGGGATACTTCCGAAGCCCATCTGCTATATCTTCGAACTGCAGTCCTTCCCGGTCCATCCAATTCGACGATAACCCCAGCTCCGCAAGCCAACCTCGGCCCAGTACTCTACCTCTCCTACAGGAATCCGAATGGCAGTCGGACAAAGCCCACGACGAGGATCCTCCAAACTGCATCCACTATTTCATAGAATGGCGAGTTACCCTCAACAACAAAACGGTCGTAAAAGACACGGAAGAAGATATTGCTTTGGCTCCAGGCGCCTACTGGAAGTTTGTCCTGGAAGAAAAGCTACACACTGTTCTCCAAGAGAAGGTCTCCCGTAACAAAAGGGTCAGGGTCGATGACACGGCAATCATCGTGTCAAACAGCGACCGTACCCAGCGTGATCTGAACAAGCGCTTCAACAAAACTGAAATAGTTTGGGCCCCTATTGAAAAACAACTCAGGATGTGGTCGAGTCATTTCTGCCGTGGAAAAAGATTGACTTTGAGAGTCTGTTTCAATTATATAGAAGACTGCGATTCCCCACCCACCGGACGAAATGGTGAAAAGAGAGGGAAATCCTCCGTCACAAGGAGGATGCTTAGCGATCGCGATGCCCAGCTGGATGCCGAAGAAAACGCATGCGGACAGCAATCTATTTGGCGCCGTGTTTATGATTTGATGAAATGCGATTCAGCGGCATGCCACTTGGGCCCTTATTGCTGGCTAGATCCGAAGGGAAAGAAGCATTATCGACTCCGTACGCAAACACTCAGACGTCTGGTCACCTATGCGGAGAAAGGTGGTGTCCTGGAGACGCACAAGGACGTCCCAGATGAAATCCGAGAGGAGCTCTTCATGGAAGATCAGCAGAGAGAGGAAAAAAACAAGCGTAATGGCGGTAATATACTTGGAAGTCAAATGTCGCATTCGCCGATCAACATCAATGTTCACCCTGGGGTGGCGACAACGGCTTCAGCTGTTGAGGCAGCCGGGCCAAAACACGTGAGCTCGTTGAAGATTCCCGGCCTTAAGGACGTGGCCGTCAAAGAATATAGTGAGTGGCTTGCATCGAATGTATCTGATGATGCTCTCAAAGCTGCATTTCGACAAGCGTGCGATATAACCCTGTCCGATGGCTTTGAGCTTGAGCACATTTATAAGGATCAGAATCCGCAATTTTTCGTCAGCAAAGGGATTAAACCCGGAATTGCTCGGAGTTTCGTAGAAAATATTCGTTATTGGGTTGAGAATGTGAAAAAAGCATTGCCTGTTCTCGACTTGGTGTAGACGAGTGTGTGGGAATGGGTGCGGTTATTTGGCGTTTTCCCTTCCCGCTCATCTTCTGCTGCTCATGCCTCAGACTGAAAGTGTACGATGTCCAATGTCAATGTTCATTGCTCCTGTCTGGTTGAGAACGGTTCAAAATCATTTGCGCCAGAGGCTAGGTGTAGCTGCTGAATGTCTTGACGCTTGTTAAGTCACGTAAACCGACTAGAATTATTTTTTAACTTTCAAAACAAGAAAACGGATGCAACCATATGTACGGGAATGGCTAATGTGACGGATATCAAAGGGCCTGCAACAATGATGGAATCGCCTTAGCGCATCACTTTTTTGATGTTGGTCATTACGGTAATGCTTGAAACGATCAGCAACCACTTGCGGAAGATATCGAGTCAAAAGGGTTATTCGCATTGACTCGAAAAATGCGTTGGTATTGAGAATGTAGTACCGTAGTATTCCACCAGCAATATTTGTTGCTGATTTATTGATTGGATATGACAATCTCCAGGCGTTCATGTTGTGTGGGCTCATTGTTGAGGTTGTTTCTACCATCGGCGGCTGCTGTCGATGGCTGAATACCTCGATCAGCAATAATTCCCCACCATGCGTCTGGGCCTCCCTTCTGACCTGGTCTGTTTTACATCTGAACCCTGAGCGGTATAGTCGTTCTCGAAATCGGCTGCATTGGCGCAGATCAATCATTGAGCGGGCCGCATTAAATTGATGGATACGTAAAATGCCTGAGCATGGTATTATATATTGCTCGTAAATTACACAATGAAAACGAGGATTCAATGGAATTCCATGGAAGCTGATAGCGGGTCTCTGCAAATCATCAATCCCCAATACACACTCGCAGGCGCCCCGACCGATCTTCTCACTCTCCCAAGTGTGCCTTATTAGTAACATTCTATTGATGCCACTTCGAACCCAGTTGTGCCGGGCGCAGCCAATGGTTGCAAGAGTTTCCACTTGGACAGAAACGAACGACCCCTTGTGGTAGTTGCGTGGCTTGACCGATCGGACAAGCGCCAATCAGGGTCCACTTTTGCTCTTAGCCTCACTTTGATGTCTGCCCCTCTTTGAGGGGCGTAAGCTCCATTTTTGTCTACCATCCTTCGCGACATCTTAGCTTTTACTTTTGATATCATTAATACCGTGGAAGGCTCGTTAACCATGGATCCACTTTCGGGTGCAGCAAGTGTTATCGCAGTTATCCAATTAACCGGGGTTATCTTACAAATATGCGGAAAATATCTCAATAACGTCAAGAGCGCGAAGCAGGATATTCAGCGTTTCCAAGAGAAGGTCGCCGCCCTTTCACAAGTCCTTCACTCTCTCGATGAGCTGATCCGTGGATCTGATGGCAACAAACTTACTGCTACGCAAGACCTGGTCGACAATATTGCCAAATGCTCCTCAGCACTTACAAATTTGAAAGAGAGAATCAATCCGGAAACGACGCAAAAGCAGATGAGGAAATGGGGCCTTCGAGCCTTAAAATGGCCACTGGCACGGTCGGAGGTAGATTTTGCTATCATGGAGCTTGAGTCGTACAAAACAACATTTGCTTTGTCCTTGCAGGTTGATCAAATGTAGGCTCCGGACCGAAATCCGATCTCTTAATTATTCACATGAAGGGCAACTCTGACGCTGACTCAGGAGATCTACCAATTTGATCCACAAAAAGATAGACCTCAGCAGACTACAGACCGCAAAACAAGCAGCATTCGACTCCTACGACAATCAACACAGTGAATGTCTCCCGGGGACCAGGATTGACCTGCTTCGAGAAATCGAAGAGTGGGCAAAATCGCCATACGGAGAATGCATATTTTGGTTGAACGGCATGGCAGGGACAGGGAAATCAACAATCTCCCAAACGGTTGCAAGCCGTCTTCAAGAGCAGCAGCTTCTCGGGGCCAGCTTCTTCTTTCGGAGAGGTGAAGAGGACAGAGGAACCGCAAAAAAGCTTTTCTCAACATTGACCGAGCAACTCGTCATCCAGATACCTCAAATGGTGCATCGAGTTCAAAAGGCAATTGACGATGACCCTTATATTTCGGAAAAGGTGTTGAGAGAACAATTTGAAAAGCTTCTACTGGATCCACTACTTGATATTGAGCAACGCGAAGGGACCATAAGAAGAGTGATCGTGATTGATGCTCTAGATGAATGCGATTCAGAAGATGATATAGGGACTATTCTCCGGCTCTTGCCACAACTTCGAAAGTCAACTTCTGTGCAACTACGGTTTTTATTGACAAGCAGACCTGAGTTGCCGATCAGGCTGGGTTTCGAAGGGATCACCGATGCCCACCAGGATTTGGTCCTCCATGAGATCGAAAAGCCAGTGATAGAGCATGACATATCCTTGTATTTTGAGGATCAGTTCCTACGCCTAAAACAGAGGCGCTCATTTCCACCAGACTGGCCGGGAGCCGCAGCTACCAAGATATTGGTTGATAGGGCCGTTCCATTGTTCATTGCAGCTGCTACCATATGTCGTTTTATCAGTGATGTAAAATGGAACCCTCAAAAGCGACTTGAGGCGATATTAACAGACCGATCAACCTATGTGTCTAAGATGGACAGCACCTATGTTCCCGTGCTAAAACAGCTTCTCACTGGCCAGAATGAAACAGAGTCACAGAAATTACTCGAAGAGTTCAAGGAGATAGTCGGGGTGATCATTATTCTTGCCACTCCGCTCTCGATCAACTCCCTTAGCCGCCTAATAGACAGAGAGTCAGATGATGTCAAATGTCGATTAGACCAGCTCCACTCGGTGCTCAGTGTACCAGACAATTTCGACACACCAGTCAGGATCCTCCATCTGTCTTTCCGAGATTTTCTCTTAGATCACCGCGAAGATGAAAGCAAATTCTGGATCAATGGAAAATATACAAACCAGCGTCTTACAGAACGATGCCTTCAGATCATGCAGAGCAGCCTAGAGAAAAACATCTGCAAACTGTCAAGCGAAGGCACGCAAAGGAGTGAAATCAGCAATGATTCGATTCAACATTATATAACACCGGAATTGAAATACGCCTGTCGATACTGGGCGCATCATCTGGTACAATGCACGGACGTGCCTAGCATGATGCACAATGTTTATCTATTTCTCCAGGTGCATTTTTTGCACTGGGTGGAAGCAATGAGCCTACTGGGCCTTACGTCAGTAGTATCAGGTATTCTTGATTTGCTCCAAACGGCTATATCGGTAAGTTCCGAAGATAATCTTAGATGATATGCACTGACAGATTTAGGGTAACGACTCTTCTCAGTTTTCAGATTTCGTTCACGATGCAAAGCGCTTTATTCTGAAAAATGGCCAGATAGTTGATCAGGCCCCCCTTCAAGTTTATTGCGCAGGACTTGTATTTGCACCCCGAAGGGGGATAATACGTAGAGAGTTCAAACGGTCGCTTCCCACTTGGATATGTCAGTTACCACAAGTTGAGGAAGGATGGAGCACGCTTACCCAGACCCTCGAAGGCCATTCAGGTACGGTTTATTCAGTGGCCTTCTCGCCCGACGGCCGCCTGCTAGCATCCGCCTCTTGGGATAAGACAGTGCGGCTCTGGGACCCAGCGACGGGCGCGCTCACCCAGACCCTCGAAGGCCATTCAGATTGGGTTCGTGCAGTGGCCTTCTCGCCCGACGGCCGCCTGCTAGCGTCCGGCTCTGGGGATAAGATAGTGCGGCTCTGGGACCCAGCGACGGGCGCGCTCACCCAGACCCTCGAAGGCCATTCAGATTGGGTTTATTCAGTGGCCTTCTCGCCCGACGGCCGCCTGCTAGCGTCCGGCTCTGGGGATGAGACAGTGCGGCTCTGGGACCCAGCGACGGGCGCGCTCACCCAGACCCTCGAAGGCCATTCAGGTGCGGTTGTATCAGTGGCCTTCTCGCCCGACGGCCGCCTGCTAGCGTCCGGCTCTGGGGATGAGACAGTGCGGCTCTGGGACCCAGCGACGGGCGCGCTCACCCAGACCCTCGAAGGCCATTCAGATTGGGTTGTATCAGTGGCCTTCTCGCCCGACGGCCGCCTGCTAGCGTCCGGCTCTGAGGATAAGACAGTGCGGCTCTGGGACCCAGCGACGGGCGCGCTCACCCAGACCCTCGAAGGCCATTCAGGTGCGGTTTATTCAGTGGCCTTCTCGCCCGACGGCCGCCTGCTAGCGTCCGGCTCTGGGGATGAGACAGTGCGGCTCTGGGACCCAGCGACGGGCGCGCTCACCCAGACCCTCGAAGGCCATTCAGGTGCGGTTGTATCAGTGGCCTTCTCGCCCGACGGCCGCCTGCTAGCGTCCGGCTCTGGGGATGAGACAGTGCGGCTCTGGGACCCAGCGACGGGCGCGCTCACCCAGACCCTCGAAGGCCATTCAGGTGCGGTTTATTCAGTGGCCTTCTCGCCCGACGGCCGCCTGCTAGCGTCCGGCTCTGGGGATGAGACAGTGCGGCTCTGGGACCCAGCGACGGGCGCGCTCACCCAGACTCTCGAAGGCCATTCAGATTGGGTTCGTGCAGTGGCCTTCTCGCCCGACGGCCGCCTGCTAGCGTCCGCCTCTGGGGATAAGACAGTGCGGCTCTGGGACCCAGCGACGGGCGCGCTCACCCAGACCTTCGAAGGCCATTCAGATTGGGTTTATTCAGTGGCCTTCTCGCCCGGCAGCCGCCTGCTAGCGTCCGGCTCTGGGGATAAGACAGTGCGGCTCTGGGACCCAGCGACGGGCGCGCTCACCCAGACCCTCGAAGGCCATTCAGATTGGGTTTATTCAGTGGCCTTCTCGCCCGACGGCCGCCTGCTAGCGTCCGGCTCTGGGGATAAGACAGTGCGGCTCTGGGACCCAGCGACGGGCGCGCTCACCCAGACCCTCGAAGGCCATTCAGGTGCGGTTATATCAGTGGCCTTCTCGCCCGACGGCCGCCTGCTAGCGTCCGGCTCTTGGGATAAGACAGCGCGGCTCTGGGACCCAGCGACGGGCGCGCTCACTCAGACTCTCGAAGGCCATTCAGATTGGGTTGATGCAGTGGCCTTCTCCTCTACGCTCTATTCATCTCACGCAGCTCCAAGCATCTCTATTGAGCACGGCCAGTGGATAGCATTGAATGGTAAAAAGGTTCTGTGGCTTCCTATCGAGTCTCGACCTAATCGTTTCAAGATAAACGGTAATGTACTTGCCCTAGGGCATGCATCAGGGCGGGTTTCCTTTATTGGATTTTGTATGTAACACTCAATCATTCTTGTTTTTTCTCTTTCCTCTATTTTCTAATCCCTTTATAAAATGTCGGCGTGGGCCGTATCGTAAATGTAGGGGTCCAATCAATGGTATTCAACTCTCTGTATTTCTGTATCGGCTCTCCTTACAATTTATATGGAGCCTTGATTACATAATATTAATTACAAAACATGTAGGATTAATAAATCCTCCGGTATGCCGGTCGTCATACTCCGACACACCCCCTCAGCTATCCCAGTATGGGATTGCTGGATTTGGTAGATCGGCATATTGATCTCTTTGCCTCTCCTTCCAACAGCTAGGTTATTAAATAGCCTATGTCAACCATTCGAAGCATCCGTACAAAGCTCTCATGTTTCTGCTTCGACAACAGCTTCGTTAAGCCGTCGGCTACCATGCTCGCTGTCGCTACCCAGCGTACATTAATGCGCTTTTCCTGCACTTCCTGTCGAAGCCAATGATGGTGAATATCGACATGCCGAAGCTTCGTTTCGAACGCCGTATCCTCGCTTGTTAACAATCCAATCGTCCGTTCGTTGTCGCAATCGATTGTCAAATCATAGGAGGGGACAAAACCGAGACTATTCATAAGCCGACGCCACCACTGCACTTGCTTTCCTGCTTCCGACAGGCCTAGCAATTCAGCTTCAGTGGTAGAGGTTATCACAGTGGGCTGCTTGGTGGCCTTCCAGTCAATTGGGCCACTATATGCCTGGCAAATATAACCTGCAGAGCTTTTGCGATCTAGGTGATCTCCATAAGAAGTGTTACTTGCAAACTGGATCGAATCCGTAGTGCTAGCTGCATTGGCACTATACTCTATAGCAAGATTCCGGGTAGAATAGAGGTAGGTGATCACTCGATCAACCGCTAGGTAGTGTCTAGGCCCGGGATTAGTAAGGAACTGCGCTAATCTTGCAGTTACCTTTGCTGTATCCGGCCTAGTAATCGTAGTGGTATAGCTAGCAGAGCCTACCTTCTTCTGGTAAAGTAAGATCTCCTGCGGCGTAGCTGTGCCTTTATAAGGCGTCAAATTGTTAACTGGTAGTGGGGTATATACTGGTGGACGATCTGTCAAATTGTACCGGTTAGCAATGCTTGTTATATAGCTATCTTAGTAAAGCCAGAGCTTCTTCTGCAGCCGGTCACAAATGATCCTAATATTTAAGAACTATACCGCTTCTCTATAATCAGTAAGCTTCTAGTGAGCTTCAAGATCCTTCTCTAATTGCATAGCCTTTGCCTTCGCAGTTGTATAGCTAGCAATTAAGATATTATCTATATAGAAAAAGACTAGTAGTCCTTCTCTAACGAAGACGTATAGATCTTCTGGCGCTTGCTATAAACTAAGCTTCTAGAGTACTTTTGACGCTTCTTACTGCTATAGTCGTAGTGAGATTCGTAAGCCGTAGAGTGCTCGATGAAGCCTCTAACATTTGCCTAGGATCTGAAACCCTTCTGGCATATATGTATACGTCTCTTACTCTAGTTTGCTATTTAGGAATATAGTGACTGTATCTCGCTAGCGGAGATCTAGGTCAAAAGCTGCTACTAATACAAAGATTATTCTCGCCGTCCTTACTGCTAATATAGCAGCTCTCTTCTCTTTATAAGTGATTGTCTCGAGGTCTCCGCGGATATAAATATGGGCTTTGAACTTTACTAGAAAACCGTCCTAGTCAAATTTGTATATAAATACCTATAGTAAAGGGAGGATCTGTTTTCCCCTATCCTGTGGTTTCTCCGTAACCTCGACCGTCTCTTTCTTAAATAAAGAGTTGATCTCCTTCCTTGCCGTATCGAGAAAGCCTTTGTTGAATAGGTGATTTATTAGCTCTCTCTAGTTTTTTAGTGGTAGTAGAAGATCGTTATAATAGCGTCGACAATCTGGCTTTTCTGTATAAAGGCCAGCTGCAAAAGTATATAGTAGAGTAGGCGGCTCTTCGTTAATGCCCTATACTATAGTGGTTGCATATACAAAGTCGTTATCTTGCTTTGCTCTGCGTATTCGGCGTCTACTTAGTATATTGCCGGTATCTATATTGCTAGTGATCTCTCTGCTTGGAGCTAGCAATTCTGCCTAGAGCTGTCTTTCTAGCTCGTCTTCTATAGTAGGAATCACTTCTTCTTTATACTGCTAGGCCTAATCTCTTGCTAGCAATTAGTTATCTTGACTATATATATCCACCCCCTGATTAGGGCTACTTCTAGGGCTACTTTCTACCCTTTGGGGTAGGCCTATATCTTTATTTAGTGGAGTTGATAGATATTGATCTTTCTGGATCTTACCGGCTTCGGCTTCTTTTCTGACTGAGGTTAGAAATATAGGCTTACCGGCCTCCTTTCTAACCGAGGTTAGAAATTTAGGCGGTATACTTATTGGGCTAGGCATTAATGCCTACTCGCTTACCCCCTAAAGTAAGGTGATCTCTCGGTAGTTAATCTTACTTAGTAGAGCATTTTGTAGAGCGTCTTGCGAAGCGTCTTATAAAGCTTCGACGGCTTTATCTTATTAGTTTTAATGCTTACTTTCTTATATACTAGTCTCTCTTTGGCTAGTGATCTTATAATTGATTACTTAGGTAATTTCTTCTATAGTGATCTCCTCTGGCTTCTTTACTAATAGCATTAGAATTGGTTAGAGCCTTTTGTAATCTAGCGAGTACTTGCGTGTCTCGTTAATGACAGTATCTCTGATATGCCTTACTTTGCCTTTATACGGAAACTAGATCTTATAGATATTGGACGCTATATATCCTACTCAGAAGCCTATCTCGGCCCGTGGATTTATCTTGTTAGATCTTACTTAGTGGTTAATATAACAGTAGGCTAAGCTTCTATACAATCTAATCTTTACTAGATTGATTCTTGGCGGTATCGCTACCCCCTAAAGGAACTCTTTCCTTACTTCTTCCTAGGGTATTAACTACTTGTTCTCGGTAGTGATTAATATAGGGGTGCGATTCAATAACCATACTGCAGCGCTTATATATTCTGGCTATAAAGCCTTTAGAAGCTTGCCTTCTTGACAGAGTATCTGTATATATATAATGATCGTACTATCGGATCTCTCTGTATATCTGTTTATCTTAGGATAATCTAGCGGAGTGTGGTATATAAGGATTCTATTACTTGTTAAACTGTACTCCGACTTTTTGCCTATAGATAGCTCGTTATCGTAGTGAAAAGCCTTGATTGGCAACTTCTACTGATTTCTCGCGAGCTATATAAACTGATTGATAGCTAATTGATATTTAGGCTTTAGCTTGTAGGTTATAATCTAATAAAATCTTACTCCCTCTATATAAAAATAAGAGATCTATCTATGCCTATTGTACGTAGGAGGAAGCTATATAAGATTAAAATAGATCCTTTCAAACCGTTTAAAAGTGCGGCCTATTGGCCGGCGAGAGATCTGCCTTAGCGCTCTCGAGAGATAATATGTTTGGTATAGTGAAGCTTCTCTTTCTCCTACTTTATCTGCCTGCTTCGTTTCCTAGAGGATAACCCCGTCTACTATAGTAGTAGCCTTCGCTAAAACAGCAGAGTTGATATATATAAGACGACGGTGCTAGATCTCGGCAGAGGCCTTTGATTCTTATATTTTGACAGAAGCTCTTTAGGTAGTAAATGCTTACTGCGATATCTCCTCTTGTGGCTCGTCAAATAGCTAGAGATTAAATTGATCCTATAGGTGTATACTAACAATAGGCCTATCTTTGGGGTCAATAATGTAGTTTGTATACTGGCACTAAGTACTGCCCTTCTTTTGCAAAGAAGCATAAGATACTAGATTAGTATAGAAGCTAGGCGAGTATAGAGTATCGCTTAATATAATCTCTATCCTTCTCTTCTGTAGGTACTTGCTAATCAGCCTTACTGTGCCTTTTCCTAGCACTTTAGTGCTACTATCGCTAGTTATTAAATTTATAACTTTAGACGTAAAATCAATGAATAAAGCTTTATCGTTGTATACGTAAGCACTTAATATAGTATCGAGAACCTATCGGCGCCGAAGAGATATTTCGCTGGCGCTAGTAGATAGAGTATACTTGCTCGTTTATATCGATGTCTTGTTCTGGTAGGTAGTGACAAAACTGACTTGGTTGTTAGTCTTTTGAAGCTTCGGTTTAGCTTTATTTATTGTCTTGTCAACCTATTGCTTCTAGGCTAAATCCTTAGCGAGCTTGCTCTTCGCTCTCTCCTCTCTTCTCTTATCAATAACCTTTCCTTTTAGACGAATTGCTTCGTTTAAAATCTAGTGGGTTTTAACAGTATAGCGAGGATAAGGGTTACTATAAGGGCATTTCCTTTGTTTAAATAGAAGCTTCTGTTGATCTGCTTCCGGCTTAGCTTCTTGCTTGCCTTGCTAGGTCGAGAAAGCACTCTTTGGAGCAGTCGTTAATATTATTGTTTGAACGCCTATCTTACGATTTATTGTACAGAATGATTTAAGAAGGTCTCGAGTGTCGTATACCTTCTTTTCTATAACAATTTCTTAGTATTTTCCTTGCTACTAGATTGGTAGTACTTCCTTTACTGTATATAGGAAGTCTCGATTGGCATCACTGTCGTCGATACCGAGGCTAATTGCTTACTCTTTTAGTGAATTCTACTTTTGAAGCTATTGTTCAATGTCTCCTATCGGCTTCTGCATAGCAAAAACCTTCCAATTCATACGAATTTCCTCTTCGTACGCGGTTAATCGAGCAAATCGAGTCTTTAGGTATACAAGCCTATCATACGGAGTACGATATATAATCAGAGCAAGATGATGTATTGGGTCGAGGTAGGTAAGGATATACTCGTTGACATCACTTAGTCCTTTTGCTTGCTTCTCCCATTTAGTGTACTTCATTTTATACACATCCATCCGATCTCGCCAGATCCTTCGATCTTTGTCATCGCCGTCCTCTGGGTATTCCGGTTCCACCGGTTCTTAGAGAGGTATAGATCTTATTGCTTGGGATTCGGTTGTCGTCGGGGGATCTGGGTTGCAAAGATCCCATACGTTCTTTTGCATGGCATATAGCTGCACTTTCGCAAACCAAGTGAGCCACTGCGGCGAGTCCTTCAGTTTTTCGCCCTTCATAGCGGAGAGAATTGATGCTGCCTCCATTGCTGGATTCAGGGGTAGCTGGGAATAGCTTCACAATTGCTAATTCAGGGGTAGCTGGGAGGTTTCAAGGGGTAGAAAGCTGCTTTCTAGCAAGTGCTGGATACTATATCTCAAATAGTAATGCTTTCTTGGGTGCGAACCGGGCTCATAACTGTCGGCGTGGGCCGTATCGTAAATGTAGGGGTCCAATCAATGGTATTCAACTCTCTGTATTTCTGTATCGGCTCTCCTTACAATTTATATGGAGCCTTGATTACATAATATTAATTACAAAACATGTAGGATTAATAAATCCTCCGGTATGCCGGTCGTCATACTCCGACATAAAAGAAGGGCCTGGGAGAAGGGGATACTTTATACGGCTCTATCCAGCTTGCGGAATACCCCATAAAAATTCTAGTAGTACCTAATAGAGTCGCTAATTCATCTGAATAGCTAGCCTTTGCCACAGGGGCTGCTTAGTGAAGAAATCGCTACGTAATGGAACCACAGAGGACTTCTGAGATCCAAAACGCTCATTACGGGTCACGTGGCTTACGTTGTTGGTCTATTTGGCACCAGTACTGGTCCGCACGGGCGGCCAAAGGCAGTTTATGATAATGAGAAGGGTTTGAATGTAGGATCGATCGCTTCATGTTACTGTATGGTGTCCTCCGAAGGAGGATTTCAATCATCTAAATTCTCAACACTAAGGCCTGCGTGCCGAAAATGGCCCCTAGCACTGTTTTTCTTTGCCCCAACCTGATTGATACACCGTTCGAGAAAGGAGGCGAATTCTCGGTCTGGATCTTCTGCATAGTAGCACCAATTGCGTCGTATAAAGCCTTTGAGTTCAGCAAAAAACTCTTCAATCGGGTTTAGGTCTGGCGAGTACGGAGGCAAATACACCAGTTTAACTCCCGCATTAGCACACATCTGCGAAATCCGCTCGGAGTGGTGAAACGATGCATTATCCATGACCAGAACAGACTTCGGCTCTGGCCATCTCCCGCAATGACGAAGGAGCTCATCAACGAAGTCTTCAAACACAGCGGCATCCGTTGAGCCGCGAAAGACTCGACTCATCAAAATACCATCTTGGGCATACGCAGGCAAAATTTGATAGCGCTCGTCACGGTGGAACTGAGACACTTGCCGAGGTGCTACACCGAGTGGTGACCAACCTGTTCGTCGAAACCCAATGCGCTTATCGCATCCAGATTCATCAACATAAACAAGATGGTACGACTCAAAGTCAGAGAGGTTATGAAGATATATTTCTCGTAGCTCGGCGTTTTGCTCTTTCGCATTCTGCCGAGCAGTCTTTTTAGACCACCCTTTGGATACGAGAGCCCTCCTAATGCTAGAGGTTGACGCTAGCATCTGAAATTCATCCCACAGAAAGATAACCATCTCTTCGAGGTACAAGCCTGGTTTTTCCAGCAGATGGTCACAGAGCGCTTCTAACATGGGTGGCGTCAGGCTTCGTCTCCGACCGATACGAGTTGAGGGGGCATGAACTTGTCCAAACAGTCGCAGGTTTCTGCGAGTATTTTTGATAGTCTTTTCGCTACACTCAGCTGCATCAGCCATTTGAAATGTTGTTAGTGAATCACTTTGTATCATATCACGAATAAAACATAGCGTTGACATAGGTAGATTCGGTGCCATATTGTGCATATGGTGATTCCACTGAAAATGTGGTGCTGCAAAATGATGGAATGTTAGGCATAGAGGGGCAGTGTATAGGTGTTTCGTGTAATATATAATATAATACGTAATGAAACGGTTCTGAAATTTACAGCCGTTCTATTCTTAGGACATAATCATTTTCGCTTTAGCCGAATACAGATTAGGGTGGTTTCGGATACGGGCCGAGAACCAATGCGCTTGTGTCCACAGGGGAATCCGTTTCCGAAATCTACTGTACCACACTAGGAAAAGACCAAGTAATGTAACTACCCATGTATTGTTACAGCTCTAAGGTTACAGTACTACACCATCACGTCATTGCAACTCACTTACAAACCACATGCTAACCCACCGAGAGATGGCCCGAAAGCTTGGTCCCTGCCAGTAACTCATCATATTTCTTATGATACAAAAATAGGGACAGACCCACTTAGATCTCAAACGCGAAGGTGGCAAGGCGTAGTGAGTATTGTGTATGTAGTGAACTCATCGCTAAGGATACATCCAAACGAAGTGATACTTTTTTATGGAGTGTTAAGCACTAATTGCTGTCTGCAATGCCGGATGCATTCAACGACTTTGCAAGTCGCCGGGTCCTAGCGTGTCCTGGGCCGGACCCGAACCCTTCTTATATCCTTCTAGTGCTCGCTGGTGCATCTCTTCTGCTCTTTCAGCTTGCCCTGATCGAAGTAGAGAAGGCCAATGTTGTTGACTACCATCAGAGTCGACGTATGATCTGGACCGAAGGCCTTCTCATAGCCTTCCAGTGCTCGCTGATACATGTCTTCTGCCTCTTTCAGCTTCCCTTGATAGGAGTAGAGAAGGCCAAGGTTGTTGATTGTATTCAGAGTCGACGTATGGTCTAGACCGAGGGCCTTCTTATAGCCTGCTAGTGCTCGCCGATACATTTCTTCTGCCTCTTTCAGCTTTCCTTGATCCTTATAGAGAGTTCCAAGGCTGTTAACTGTCATCAGAGTCGAAATATGATCTGGACCGAAGGCCTTCTCATAGCCTGCCAGTGCTCGCTGGTACATTTCTTCTGCCTCTTTCAGCTTCCCTTGATCCTTACAGAGACTGCGAAGGTTGTTCACTGTTATCAGAGTCGATGTATGATCTGGACCGAGCGCTTTCTCTTTACCTACCAGTGCTCGCTGATACATCTCTTCTGCCTCTTTCAGCCTCCCTTGATCGAAGTAGAGACTGCCAAGGTTATTGACTGTCACCAAAGTCGACGTATGATCTGGACCAAGCGCTTTCTCTTTGCCTGCTAGTGCTCGCTGGTACATCTCTTCTGCCCCTTTCAGATCCTTCTGATCCTTATAGAGGTTTGCAAGGTTGTTGAATATATCCAGAGTCGACGTATGATCTGGACCAAGGGCCCTCTCATAGCCTGCTAGTGCTTGCTGATACATCTCTTCTGCCTCTTTCAGCTTCCCTTGATCAGAGTAGAGAAGGCCAAGGTTATTGATTGTATCTAAAGTCGATATATGATCTGGATCGAGGGCCTTCTCCTTGCCTGCCAGTGCTTGCCGATACATTTCTTCTGCCTCTTTCAGCTTCCCTTGATAGGAGTAGAGAAGGCCAAGGTTGTTAACTGTATTCAGAGTCGACATATGATCTGAACCGAGGGCCCTCTTATAGCCTGCCAGTGCTCGCAGGTACATCTCTTCTGCCTCTTGCAGCTTCGCTTGGTCGGAGTAGAGATTGCCAAGGTTGTTGACTGTATCTAGAGTCGACGTATGATCTGGACCGAGGAATTTCTCCCTACCTGCCAGTGCTCGATGGTACATATCTTCTGCCTCCTTCAGCTTGCTCTGGTCGGAGTAAAGATCCCCCAAACCATGGAATGCTCCCCATAACTCAATATCGTCATCTGACCAATCAAAATGACATACATATTTGGCGTGTGGAAGAAGCCGTTGCTGAAGCTCTAAATAACCCCTATCACTTGCACTGGGCACAGAGTATCCAACAGATATTACTGCCAGTTCATTAAGCTGCATCCGATTCACGTCGTTGCTTTCGTTGGCAACATATAGGCACCAGTCTTGCACTACTGGATGCATCGTGTAGCTTCCTTCTTGTTGCGTACTCTGTAGAAACGAGAATCCGACGAGAGACCTCATACAGACCTTGAACGAGAGTCTACCTGATATTGCCTTTTCAAGCCAGACCGGGACGTTTGAGCTGTGACGGCCACTCTTCACCAACTCGTACCAGATATCACGACTATCAAAATGGGCAAGTAGCAAGAGAAGGTCTGCTGCGCTTGGGTCACGCTCCTGGATCTTAAGATATGAGATCATCCATGTTTGCAGCATATTGCCTTGCTGGTACTGACGTCCCGGATTCGATTGCAGCTGTAGCTCAGACCACGATTCTTGGTAGTGTTGCAAATACTCAGTGATACTTGTTCCAGTTTCACGCATAAATGCCCCGGCGATAACAATAGCCAAGGGCAGACCATCTAGCCGATTGGCAAGAGTAAGGATATCTATCTAGGTTAGCGAATCTGTAACAATGATTTATTAATTTCTATATTACCTGGGTTCTTGTCAAGTTTGCTATTGGTGCTTCTTGCTGAAAGACCACTACTTCGGAGGAGTAGTTGAATTGAGTTATAAGAATCAAGCCTGTCAACTGGGAAAGGCTCCCCTAGCTCCGTCAGCCTCTGAAGTCGAGAAGTGACTAGGATGGAGCCATGGTCTGCCTTAGGGAAAAATTCCCTAATGTCATAACCATCAAAGTCAGCGCCGTGGGAGGGGGAATATTGATCGATGTTATCAAAAATGATTAGCCAGCGAGAGTTGCCATCTAATTCTAACCATCGTAACATATGTCGGGCTTGTTGCTCCACATCTGTATCATTACTCGCTTCGCTATCCGAGCCCTGTCCTAGTAATCGGTTCAAGGCAAAGCTCAACGATTGCAAGAGCGCATCGCGATCCTTGCCATGCAGCCAGAAGATCGCCGTAAAATCATCTCTATAATCTCGCGCGAAGCGAATCGCTAGCTACGTCTTTCCCATTCCGCCAAGCCCGTGAAGAATTGCAACTTTCCGCGATAGTGAATCTGTCGGTTGTAAATACTGCCACAGATTGTCAAGCTCGTCCTGCCGTCCCACGAAATTTGCAATCACAGGCACTGCGGTAAGGTCTAGAGGGACATCGAAGCGGTGGACTGCATACGAAAAACTTTATTTAGTCATGTATTCGAAGTAGACAAGGAGTGATACAGATTGAAACTTAGAATCTCTCACTAGGATCTGCTAGAGTGTCTCGTGCTGTTGGAGTAGTTTTAACCTGATCATTCGGAACCACCAAGACAAGTTCTTTAGCGTAGGCTGCTGCCGCCACTGCCGCATATCCTTGCCATTCCTTATTCTTGTGTGAGTCGGCATAGTCACAAATACCCCGGATAACTAAACATGGAAAGTCATTCATAAGCCCTGCCGCTTCCATTTCCACGCAGTACACCCCTAGATCCTAAGCTAGCTAGTCTCGCCGTCTGCTATCTTTCACTACCTGGTTTGCAGATGCGATCAGCCCATAGTGAAACTCTGGTTCTTTATGGTCTCGTGGGGGCCTTAGCTTCAATTTGGACCGATCACAACCGATACATGTATCAGATGCTCCGTGGTCATAGTCTGTTTCGTATAAAAGGTCCTCTTTGATTGGTCGTGTAAAATTTGCAGCTATACGCGGCGTCATTTTGGCTCGGACCTCAGAAATGAATTCAAGAATTCGACTTTCTTCTGTGAAATGGTGGGCCTAGAGTGTAGCGAGGGCAGTCAGCAGGACCTTGGGGGGCCGGTTAAGCATCCCTATCCGCTGGAATTGACCACCGCTTAACACTTTACCGAGGTCGTATTGGATCACGCCTCCAGATGTGTCCGTTGGCTGGCTCACCACGATATCGCCAAGTCGAATATCTGCGTTGCCGTTTGGTACTCCTCCACCAATACCGACCATCAGACCGAACCGGATAGAGTGGAAACTCGAGAGCAATTGCATCGCGACCGTTGCAGCTGATACGATGCCATATGCGCCACTTGGCAAACAGGCAATAACGACGTTGTGGTCCCCGATATTTCCCAGAATATACGTATTTTGATCCGTGGGCGAGCGAGGCAGACTTGGGTGTATTGCGTCCAACATCAGCTTTGCGGCCGCCATCTCTAGGGGTAAAGCGCATATCCACCCGACCGTGTAATCCTCATGGGATAGAGTGGCCCTGGCTGCCATAATGAAATATCAAAATGGTTGGCTTTTACTCTTACGACCAATCATTTTTGTACAGTGGAGATGAAATTGTTGACAGATTGCCTTCTAAGGAATGCCATGTTTGCTCATTTTGCATCGAATATTCCAGTCACATAGGCTTCTAGACTCCTGTAACTGCCATACTGGTATCATAAACCTCGTGTGATTTATTCCCTCGTTCGGTGTAAACCAGATAATTTACACACTATTTATATCTGGATTAGCGTATCCTATAATTAGGTTATGAGAGCTTCCTCATATAGGGAACCCAGTCAAGGTCCTTTAAATCTTGATCACATGATACCCTAATCCAGATGTGGTTATAGCTGTATCTGAGGTTCTCGTTCCAAGGTTGGATGGTATAATGCCAGACGATAGAATACGACATTGTGTTGTATTATTACAGCCCCAAGAATACCTACACCCACCACGACGTCGCCCCAAACGACTGTCCCCATTCCAGCACCAACAACGCCCCAACCCGCTGCAAAATGGCACGAAATCTCGAAAACTGGCAACGTCAGGCCATTGTTCATATGACACGCAGCAGGAAGAGGCTGACCATTTCACAAATGGCCAAGGTGGCCAAGTGTAGTGAGCGATCTGTCACTAACATACGCAGGAACTTGCGGCTCTTCGGCAGCCCCCAATCCGCCTTAGTCCCTACCGGCCAGCCATCAAGCATCACAGAAGTGATGCTAGACGCCCTTTGTGATCACCTCGCCGAAAAGCCCGGTTTATATATTGATGAGATGGCCATTTTTTTATGGGATGAGTTCAACATATTGCCATCCTCATCGAGCGTCAAACGTGCTCTTACGCGGGCTGGCTGGACCAAGAAGAAAACTCAACAGAAAGCGATAGAGCAGAACACTCAACTAAGAGATTTCTACCAGCACAAACTGTCCGAATATCGTTCTTACCACCTGGTCTTCGTTGATGAATCGGGATGTGATAAACGGGTGGGGTACCGGCGGACTGGATGGTCACCACTGGGCGTGACACCAGTCCAAGTATCTAAATTTCACCGGGGTCAACGCTATCAGATTCTGCCAGCCTATACACAGGATGGTGTCATCTTGTCTCGTATTTTCATGGGGTCAACTGATGCGATGTTCTTCGAATCGTTTATAAAGCAACTTCTCTAGCACTGTGGAAAGTGGCCGGAACCGAAATCGGTGCTCGTAATGGATAATGCCTCTTTCCACCATTCAGACCGAATCAAGCAGTTGTGTGCTGATGTAGGAGTCAAATTGCTGTACTTGCCGCCTTACTCGCCAGATTTCAACCCCATCGAGGAATTCTTTGCCGAGCTGAAGGCTTATATCAAAAAGTCGTGGTCGGCGTACGAAGAGAAGCCCGACCAAGGTTTTCATGTCTTCCTTCGGCGGTGTGTTCATAATGTTGGTGCGAAACAACAAAGCGCAGAGGGTCATTTTCGACATGCAGGCATCACAATAGAAAGGGCTTAAGTGATTCTCGCAGTGGACGAATGTGTGTATAAATTGCAACTCGGGTAGTGTGACAATATATTTCACTAGACGACTTCTCTCGAGAACAGAGATTTCCTATTTTAAGAAAAAGATCATTACGTAGAATGCGCGAGACAATTAACCATACACATAAGAAAAATGTGTTGTCTACTTTAGTAATCAATGCACATTCAATTGTTATACAGTATACGCCGATGATTTGAATGCAACAATCTATGTCCAAAGCTAATAAATATGTCTTCAACGCCCAGAAAAATCGTTCAGTTAATCCATTGCGGGGCCAGCCATAGTGGGATATGACGGTATTTTTTCGGCACAGCCGAGTCTTTCACCGTCGGTCTAGTTAAGTTCGTTTGAACTCATTACAGCAGCCCATTCTTTAATGTCGCGCAGGAAGCGACGAGCTGTCCCAATCTGAATCCCCCGTTGAACAAAGAAGCCAGAGTCTGGGTCCTCAAGAATCAGTTCAAGGTCTAGGTGGTTTTCCAACGTCACTTGGCATATTTTCCGGAAATCAGCTTTGTATGCCTCGTCGGTGGCACGTGATTCCAACCATTTGCAGTATTCTCTCACAGCAGCTTCGCGAGACCCAGGGATGACGACGTGGTCGTCAGATGGAAGCCTACGTACAGACGAAGTAACCGCGGAATTGGTCCCGTTTTGTGCTGGCAGAACATTAATGATGGTTGGAGGATATGGTGGCCCGGTCGTCAACGTGTCAGTCTTTTTCGATTTTCTTCCTATCTGACTTTCCAGAGCTAGATCTCGACGAATATCACTAGGGACATCATCGTGACTGTCTAGACTGCCACCACCATCAACATGGTCAATCAGACGTTCTAGATGTGGGGCCCGCATTTTATAGTGTTTCTTGTCCTTGGGATCTTCCCAGCACCAATCAGACTTAAGCGGGCATGAACGGACATCACACCTCATAAGGCCATAGACAAGGTCCCAAGTTGCGGGTCGTCCAGTATTCTCTTCTTCATTATAGATCAGCCTCTCGCGCTCTGCCAACATTCTACTAGTTGCTGACACACGGCCTCTCTTTTCAACTGTTCTTGATATAAGCACGGAGTTACCGTCGTCATCTCCCCTGTAATTAAAGACGGCCTCGATTGTGAGCATTTTGCCCATACGCACCAAATTGCTCCATTTACGTAGCTGCTTCTCCACCGGTTTCCAGTCAATAGTAGAAGGGAAAAATCGGTCCAGGTTCTTCTGACACCGGGGGTCCGCCTTGACAGTAACAGCCGTGCCTTCAGAGCGAACTCGCTGGCCAATTTTCCTCTTCATCTGCAGCATTTCTTCAACGGCTGGTTTCAAGGTATTCACCCAGTATTCCGAGGGAGCTACAACCAAATCCTTCTCAGTCACACTGCCTACCTTCTTACGGTTGAACATAAGCTTCCATGCAATCGTGTAGCACATATATCTTGGAGGCTGCTTGTCATATTCGACATCTTCATCCCATTCGACTAATGGGAGAAAGTCGAGCTGATCTGACTGCACCTGATCCGTGGGACAAGCCGGGGCAGGACTAGGAGAGAACATGGTAGGAGTACGACCAAAGTAACCGGGGGTGGGGGCATATTGTGAGTTTTCGTCCCATGGGTCGCCTGTCCGGGTTTGATAGGCATCGTCGCTACAAATGCTATTGGCCATCGTGAAGATCTTCAAGTGAGGGGACACCCTAAGCAGATAGAACTGAAGAAGGTTAGCCAGTAATCTCCGATGTCCAATGAAATCCAAGCAGTGTCATGATGATAAGGAGTGGCGAAGATTTTTAATAAGCTTACTGTCAAGCCTTGCCTATCAAATTGAACCCGGACTAAGTCACAAACAGTATCGGGCACTCTGCAGCAATGCAGCTGCGGGATGCAGAGGGGAATTGTTGACAGTTTGCCTGCTCAAAGACCTGGATGTTTGCTGGGTTTGTATCGAATCTTCCAGTCCAGGAGTCTAGTTCTAGACTCTTGTATCTTGCATACTGGTATTTTAAGCTCTTGGTATTTATTACCTGGTTAGGTACAAAACGTCCTATTTACGCGCTATCTACATATAGGCTAGCATGTCATGTGATTAGGGTTTGAAAGATGATCTCTCTGTTCCCGACATGGAAGGCGATACCGGTCGCTACTGTATAGAGGCAAACATTCCTCTACATTAATCCAAGATTACGTATCCCAAGGTCCGTTAGGCTTGAACGTAAGTCTTGTCATATTCTAGGAAATCTTATACATACTAACACTGCCTAGAATGAAGGGAACTGTCTCCTGGTTTTGCGTGTCTTGCCAACATACCGATTCCCATCGCATGAAGGTCAAATTTACAGGACATGAGCCTGGATCCTACTTTGTTTGTGTTTGGTCGTATTTACTCCCTGCTAAGCGGCGTATCAACATCAATACACTATGCGCAAATTGCTTAGAGGAAACCAACCTTTTGTCATCGAAGGAACAGCGGGCGTTTATCCATAAGAAGAAGGTTCAAATCATGTTTCAAAGACGTGTTGCCTGGGCAAAACAGGAGTGGGACTTTTGGGTGACATGTCGCGAATGTCAACGTATCAACGAATCTTTGCAACAGAATGGGGGGTTGCAGGTTCATCTAGTTGGTGGTGTTAGTATATATTAGATTGGCGCCCTGTCCTAAGATAGAATACAACGTTAGCCTTAGAATATTACCTGATTACTTCTACGCTAAGCCTGAGGCCACGACCTTAGGTTACAGTACGTCCCCAAACTGGTGCAACCGCCTACACTCTTCGATTGTTCCTCAAATCCTAGTTGCCAAGACACGCTAGTCTATATCAAGAGTTTTTCCGGAGTATCCTTGTCAGCGGGGTACGTATTATTTGTTGCGAATAGTAACTTGACATACAGCGGAATGTATTGTAATTTAATACAACTGACATCTCGATACCCATCTTGATACTCATCGCCCCCTTGCACGGAGATCTTGAACGATCAAGTACCGTGTGGCAAGTTCGAAACTAATATTGCTATTTGACGAATACAACCTTTTCTTCTTTTTTCTTTTTTTTTTTTTTTTTTTTAGTGCACACCTTACTTAATGTACCTGATCTGCTTCTTAATAGTGTTTAAAAGTTGAATACACAAACCCGAAATAATCTAGCTGCTATGTCTCTCAGTGGTATTTTATTTGATGGTACGTATATAAGTAGCTAAAGTTGAAAACGGAATTCCGTACCTACACTCAACAGCTTTTGTTCCATCCGTGCTTTAACCGAACCAAACCACCTTATTTCCTTGTTCGAGCGCTTTGTTGCTAGTCAGTATTTGTTTCATAATCGCTTTAAATAGCTCGCTTACTCTGATCCGTCACAGTGACATCTCTATTAGCAGCAAAGACCACATCCTCAGAAAGCTGCCAGGACCTAGTAGCATAGGTCGTGTAAGGTTCAATACTAACTATTTTTCCAGTGAAATTCTTTCTAGTCTCGCCGGGGCAAAGTAAAGCCAAAGATTCATCAGTATTATTTTCATCATAGAGTGTCAATTTCACATCGGTCTCATTTGACACTGTGATATTGTCGTTGATAAACTTTGCTGTAGGCATGGTAGGAGTCAATATCCGTGTTTGGTACAACGTCGTAATGGCTCGATGAGGAATCCGATAGTGAAGCAGTGTCTTATGGAAATTCATGGTGCTGCTAAAAATCGTTGCGGGCATTATGGGTTGGACTCCATATATATTGAGGTGGATTCTAAAACGTCATAATGATCATCAGCTGCTGCATACAGGATTGAAACACTAGTACATGATGTATCACTGGGCGTAAAGTACCGTATTGACAATCTAACAGCAATATTGATACTCCGGGCTTATTCCAATTACGGTGTAGTATATCTTGGCATTAAGGAATAAGAGACAATCGAAGAGTGTAGTGGTTGCACCGGTTTCGGGACGTAATATAGTACTTTGCATAGTATCAAATTGACCAAGTCGCCACGTTCCCATTTCTGGATGAAATATAACCAAGAGGGCAGCCCTTTACTATATAACGAAGGCGATCTGCAGAATGCGAAGAGATTGAAAGCTATGAATCTGGTTCACTAAAGCAAAACTATAATCTAGAGATTCTCCATAACCAGGGTTATAGGGCTGATGGAAAGGACGGAGCCTCACTTCCATCTTTGATTCGACCCCATCACCCATGGCCTGCTTGGAAAGCCTGGAAAGCTTTATGTGTTTTATTCTTTGTCCGCGGGGCTTCCGGAGCCCTGTTTATTATGCTCACTAACTGGATTTCCAATCCGGATGCCTAGAGGCAAAGTCTGGAAATAGTGTCGCTTCAAACTCCACGCTCCCCCAGGGTTGGCAAGATGCAGAAATTCGTCCTTTCCAATAAATCAGCCATGCCACAGAACAAAGCAAAAGTCCGAAGTACTGACATTTACCAGTTGCTCAACGGTTGTATCTTCCTTGGTTTTCTGCACAAATAAATGAGCCAACCTGGAAAGAGACGGCATATCAAGGCCATTGTTTGACTCGAGGAGCGAGATGGTCCGGTCGCTTAGGAACACTATCATCGACCCAACATCTTGGATATCTTTTCGGACCGTAATGGAGGTGTGTTTGTTCAATAAACATTCGCCAATATTTGCTTTTTATTAGTTAGCAAAGTTCAAATTGTGCGTAGAAGATATACCGAGTTTGACTTGGCCTTGCTAAGTAAGAAGAATATTGCTGAAATCCAATAGGCCGTATGAAGTCCTCAAAACTAAATGGATGAATTTCAGTCCTTCTAGGATTTCTTTGCAGATTGTTGCGATGTCTGCTTCGGTGAACTGAACAGTTCCTGCAACGTAACTAAGACTGATCGCCAAGTGCTTATACTTATAAACCAGATGGAGTCTATCTTTAGATTGGAAGTGATCAATCAAGGATACCAGATTCCTATGACTAGTAAATTGTAGCCCTCGAATAGATTGTATATCTTTGGCGCTATAGTCCTTAATGAGACAAACCGGGAGGTTTTCAGTATCTTTCAAAGCTATTACTGCTCGTCTAGCCTGGTCAATGTTGTATGATTTGTGATACTTATCGAGTGAGCTTTTCTTGGAAATGGCAAGGGAGATATTCTTTTGGCTTGCTTTGACGGGGATTCCTAAGCGGGTTTTTTCGAATACCCTTTTCGGCGGGCTTATTTGCCCCCTAGTGTCTTCATTCACAGCGCTAGCATTCAAGTCGGATATCTTCACACTTGTATCTCCCTTCTGCGACCACAACTGACCGGGTAGGATAGTTTCTCGCTTAGTACTTGAGTCTATATCAAAATCTAGGTTCAATTCATAAACAGATAGTTGGTAGTTGGTAGTTAGTTGCTTAACGAATCTTTGTCGTTATCTTTTTCCGAAGGTAAGTCGACTGTGTGTGATGTTGAAGGAACTAGGTTCCGGTGCCTCAGGTCTAACTATATCAGCCGACCGGGTGTTTAGATAATGCTGTTCTTATTGGCTGTCCGTGCCCTACGTTGGAAGGCCCTAATTGGTTAGCTATATTGCCACGGACCACCTCGTGCCTAGCGTTACGGGCCGATCTGTGAATCCAAAACAGTGTTGTAGTATCAGTTAAGACGGGACTCTGCCATCCGCCATAAAAAACAAAATGGGCACCTCCGACAATCTTCTTGGGCATCGCACTAATAACCTTGCTTCCCAACGGCTTCAATTTTACTAGGGCTGTGTTATTATCGCATTCTACAACTTGGTATTCGAAGCAAATTCAGTCCTTAGAAGCCGGCTATTAGACGAAAGGAACGTTGCTAGGATTCTCAAAATCTTTGAAATTGAGGGCTGCGGCAATCTGGAGCCGGAACACAGAGTTGCTGTACTGATAGGTTAAGAGATATTATCAAATGTACTTTTATTATCAAATCTTACACACAAGTCCCTTATGGATCCAATAAACCAGCCGCAGCTATTCCTCGGGGACGATATACAGTTAACCTGTGTCTATGGAAGGCATCGCTTAAAGGCTGCCCAGGCGTTTAGAGAGTCAAGGTGGTTAGTAGATATTTATCTTGATGGTATGGCGGATCAAGACCTTGTGTGAAAGGTTTCTGAATGTGAATGTAGTTATCCCTTCGGAAGCTCTTACTTAGCTTAGAGAAGAATCGATAAAAATTCTCGAGCCTACTGATGGTAAAATATACCGGACGCTTAGGCTATATCAGATTTCACAAAACTATATATAAGAAAGAAAATGGCAAGCTAAGCTGAGATCTGATGGGCGGCGCTAAGATATTCGGCGCCTATAGCGTGATAGAATGCTTCTAGAATGTCTAGACAAAATCTTACCTTTTGTAGGATTGTGGAGACCCCTAAAGACGATGTAGATTAAGAGAATGCTTGGACTTAAATGCCCGGAGGTAAAGCAGCAGTTGCCTCGTCCTAGTGCACTTTACTTGCTAATTGAAACAGCTCTTATACCGCTATTTGAACTATATATACGATAGATGGTCCCGAATCTTTGAGGGAGAGGCTGTGTTATTTGTGGACCCAACATCGGTCCACCTAGTCGAAGGTCTGATGCCTTAAACTTCTCTTAGTGACTGGCGTCGAATAATAAGACTTGTAGAGTCATACCAAATTTTTGCCCTTGTTACTGGTGTTAACGAACGGGAGGCCTTATAAGACCGTCTTCTTTTAATACCCGGAAGGATTATATCATTGAACACTCTGGCTTAGGACTCTCTATTCCTTAAAGATCCAGCAAGGGCACTCTGTTGTCTGTGTCCTCAATTCATAGGAAGTCTTAGAAAGGTAATGCTTCGCTAGTGGAACCTTGGGGGTCAACGAGTACTGGAGATACAAAAATCCGAGTATGTATTTGGTACTATGTAGCAGTCTGTAGAATCATTTCTAATCTGTATGATACAGCTTTGGCTTTTTACTTTCCGGCACTTTATTTATCAATATAGCTGTACGAAAACAAATAGACGTTATTTTAGATGGTCTACCGAGGATCACAGTTTGAGGAAGCTAGCAGACCTAGTAGATCGCTTGGGCTTTAAATCAAATGAGATTACTGCGCTCTTTCAAGAAGACCTGTACCAAAATATCGCTAAAGGATTGATTGAGTCGTTATGCGAAGAGGACTTCTATATCGTCTAAGAGCGCCGAGTAGAGTGGTTATCGAACGAACTGCGCAAAGTTCTGTGGAATCTTTAGTACTACTCCGGAGAAGATTATGGTGCTGTGGAATTCACAATAAATATCGCTGAAAAAGAAGCTAAGAATAGATTCAATAGCCCAGCCAAGGATCAGTATGAGCAGCAACGAAAGCATCTTTTTCTGGAATAGGTCTTTGGTCAAAACTAGCTAGCTGCTTAATATCTAACTTCTCTTGGTGTTATAAGAGAGATTCTGTGCTGTTTCTTTGGCCACGAATTTCAGACAATGATATTAAGTTAGTTAGTCGAAGTGCCAGAATGCTTTGTAGAGCAATCTGATGTTCAGTATGTTGATGGCGATGATGAAATATTAATGATTGATCACATTGCATTTAATCCTCTGATGCCCTAAGCTCTATTGGAAGAACGGGAGTCTATTCCTGAGAACTCGAGACTAGGACAAAGTGATATAGGAGATGCCTTACCGGACTAGTGTTCTAGTCAGTATTCTCGAAGCCCCAAAGTGCCTATTACGCCAGAGGATGATCTATGTGAGCCAGTTGAGTTCGAGCCTTATCCAAGTGGAACACTAGATAGTCCGCTACTACTTGCCCCGGGCTTTGAAGATCCGTCTTGTAATTGCCTAATAGAGACCGAAAATTACCTTTCTGTGCGCCGAAAGGTCCCCGAGATTCTTAAGATATGGTTTTAGTCAGAGCGAGAGGTGATCGTTATCTTCCTAATTGAATTACGGATATATTTTAAGTTCGATTTGTTAGGTGGAGTCAACCTACGATTAAAGTTATAGGACCTTTCTAGGGAGCATATTTTTATAGTTATCAATGAGTTCGGCATTGGCACGCCGGATATTAATAAGACTTATGAAGAGACTATAAAAGAGCGCTTGTTACTGGTCAGCAAAAGAGATAATCTAGCTTAAGGGAAAAATGAGGTCGGTAGGATGTCATTGGACAAACTAAAGGAATATATTCTAAACTACGATGTTTATACGGGAAAGAGAAAAGCAATTACAAATGAGGGCCCTCGTAAGCGCTGTCTAGAACTAATCAGGGAATCTTCGGAAGAGCTCTAAGGTCGCGAATATCTGTCTTCTCTAAGAAGACAGGATCCTGTTATATATTTTACTTCTGTTTTATACTTCAACGACAAAGTTCCGAACTTTTAGGCTGTAACTCTGTTGTCGTCCTATAAACTAATAAAGTAAGGATTCGTTTGAGGTCATAATGGATCCGTTTGAGGTCATAATGGAACGCACGAGCTCCCGCAATAGTAAAGTCTCCTGTAGGAGTGTAGGCTCCTGTAGGGGTGGAGACTCCCGTAGGATATAGGTTCCTGTATGAGTGTAAGCTCCTGTAGGAGTAAAACATCCTGTAGGATATAGGTTCCCGTAGGAGTGTAGGCTCCCGTAGGAGTATAAGCTCCCGCAGGAGTAAAACATCCCGTAGGGGTAGAGACTCCCGTAGGAAAGAAGACTCCTGTAGGAGTAAAGTCTCCCGTAGGAGTAAAGTTTCCTGTAGGATATAGGTTCCCGCTAGGATGTAGGCTCTAGTAGGAGTAAAATCTCCGGCAGGATGTAGGTTCCTGTAGGACTGAAGGTTCCCGTAGGAGTAAAAACTCCCGTAGGATATAGGTTCCCGTAGGGGTGAAGCCTCGGATTGTGCTCGTTCCGGACCTAGTCGATATTAAAGATAAGTAATTGAAGGGATCTGGGGAGAGAGTGAGGCAAGTAGGTGGTGAAACATGCGCTGGGAGATTAGTCCCTTGGCGTTTATATAGGTTTACTCACTTTTCCTTTATAGTACCTTTCTTACTACCTATACCTGTCGAATATTTAACTCTGTTAGGAGTATAGGGTCCGGGTATGAGCCGTGAGTGGAATACGCGTACTAAATAGTAGGACTGTGGAGATAAAATTGATTTCGAATTCTAGTATATATTTCTCTCTTTGTACTTCCAAAATTTCGATATTGTCGGCGCCTTGCGTTTGCTTTACTTTCTTATAGTCTAAGGAAGGCGCGTAAGCTTCCAGTTTGGCCTTAAGGCTGGAACTTAGGTTCGAATAACTCGACGTCCTTGTCTACGTGTGACCTGACTAAGTTCCTAATGTCATGCCGAGCTTGTGTCTGTGTACATACTGGTTTTGAGATGAGATGGGGGTCTACAATGGAAGGGAATAATATCTCTTACCTAGTACTATTATTTTCCCTATCTGGCTCTCTATTTCTATATTAAGATGCTTTTCCTAGTTAACGTATCTGCTATGTATATCGATAAGCCTATTGTTACCGATGTGCTGAATCTGATCTTCCGAGTGAGCACGTAGTGGGTCATAAATTGAGATATGAAGTATCTGCTGAGTGTAAGTAAATGGTATTAGCAACAGGAATTGGGTGCTAACGTATCTATTATCTTGTCTGACGAGGACCTGGAGTAAGTCTCGGGTACTCTCGTAGTCGCCGATCCTATCTAGCTGCTAGACAAGTGAGATCCTCTGTGTGCGTACTTGAGCCTTTTTATGGCTATCTAGGAGCTCCTTAATATAGGGTAACTGAGCTGTAATGCCGATACCGGTAGTAATTATGAAAGTATGTCTATAGTCGCCGATATTGTAGCTTAATCTCTAACTAACAGACGATGGGCTAAAAGGGCCGTCTATCTAGGCTCCGTAGTCTCTATTTAGCTTAATGCGATCGAAGAGTCTCTTTGTAAAACCGGAACGAGGGCGAAGTAGGATTGAGATTGAAACAGCCCGGCTATTTATATCACTCTCCTACTAGCTGATAGCAAAAGGGTGCGATTGAAAAATATAAAAGATTCCTATGGAAGGAACTCCTAAGTTGATGTGTTGACCGGCTCGTATAACCTATAGTCTAGGCAAAGATAGTGTTATTCGAGTAATATTACCTATATAGGGTTGTAGATTCATTCGTATATGGCTTCTTCCTATCACCACATTGCGATAGATAATGCGAATTAGCTGTAAAAGCCCGGTGGTAATGAGTGTGTATGTGAACACTAGTGGAAATACCTAAAAAGAGCTATCAGCTAACCGAGTATATTGCCAGACTCCGTAGATCATCGTTATTGCGCAGCCAATATGTGTGATAATAAATACTTTGTAGACCCTTTTCTTTACTAATAGCAAGATTACTAAAGCTAAGAATATACTGGCGGCCTTTATTAATTTTAGTATTTATATACACTTTAGGAATATCGGGAATGCTTACTAAGAGACCGTAGAACTGTATTTCATTCGCCTAAGAAATCAGTCTTGAACGGGTAATAATTATAACGTGGGCTAGAGCCTTAAGTAGAGCTACTAACGCAAATAATTGATGAAGGAATCTGTAGGAACGAAGGGATACTCTAAGAAGACGAGCGCTAAACTCGTAACTACCACCTAAAAATATCGGAAATAGGTTAATGAGTGAGAGCTTCGCTGCTCTCTTGCTAGTATCTTGAATGGAATTGACCCGCACAATATTGCAGATGCTAGTACCGGCGAAATAAAGAACTATCAAGATTAAATGGGTCCTTGATGTATATCTAAGTCCGAGGAAGTGCCAATAGGGCCGGGCATAAATCATATGGCGCAATAGAAGTGGCCGGACACGAGAAGATAAGAATGGGGAGGTTGATAAGAACGAATATATGTATAAAATAAGACGGTACAATATATATAATAGAGCTGTAAGGCCGAGGATTACGCTGTATATTGCCTCCGGTGTTGTTAGAAAACGAGTGATGGTAAAATAATTCATTTTAGTGAAAAAACCAGAAACTTATTCATCTACTTTGGCATGTGCTAGGGTTGGATTTATAGGTCTTGATTATCTTCTAATTTACTTCTTTCCTGGCGGTACTTAATATAGTGGGCCTTAGCTAGTTAGGATTGGTAGAAAATCAAGTGTATAATTAAATCCCTGTAATCCTAAGTTGTAATGGTGCTAGCTTGGGCTAGTTCCTGTCTTAGCTTTTTGTGGGGCGAGAAGTGGAGAAAGTCCGCGACTCTACTTTCGTGTCCGCGACGCTACTTTCGTGTCTGCGACTCTACTTTCGTGTCTGTGGCTGTACTTTTGTTTTCGCGACTCTACTTGCGTCTGTGCAGTTCTGCCGTTTTTGATCTGCCACTATGTTAAACAAATGCCTAGAGCTTTAGCCTAGTTCTTAAGGATGAACGTGAATTTAACCCTACCACAGTACTCACTAGCCCATCCCTACTGTGGCTTCGGAAGTCATCAATAACTCCAGACAAAATGTAATTCGCTTATACCCTAGGCAAATGGCCTATGGTCCGCCGGAGAGCTATTATAATAAAGATAAAGTAAGCCAGTATGCCCTCTTTGCCATCGGTAGGAAAAAAAAAGCCTTAGCTAATCTTACTATGGTGAAGATGTCTCAACCTGACGGGTTGAATAGTTCCTTCCTAATAGCTATCGCTGAGGATGATCCTAGCTGCGAATTGGAAAGACTTAGCTACAGTAGGTATATTCCTAAGATGTAAGTTTTTCCATCACACTTTCCACTAAGATCCTAATGTTGAAATCCTATCTAGGCATGGTTTACCCTACCTTGGGTATCCTTCCTAAAAGTATTCTTTGAATTGGAAGGTCAATCAGGCTGGTTACGGATGGCTAAGCCTTGGTAACTACTTTGGGTACTCAACTGTCTTGATCAAAAGAAGAGACGCCGGTAGGTAGGGCGCTAGCTTCTCTAAACTGCAAGTTGCGTTATACGAAAATGTAGTGGGCCTGGTGGAGGCTTTCTATGATAACATATCTATATACTTTGTTTACAATTACCATGGTTTTGCTGTCAATCTTGCGTAAGTCGGCTTAACTTCTACCTTGGAATTAAGTGAGAAAGACCTGGCGAGCATCTGCAGAAGTGTTCTTAGGGGCCTTGAATATATCTACGAGCAGCTCTATATAGTCCACAGGGGCGTTAAGTGTGATAATATTATCCTATACTCCGATGGATCTATCAAGATAGGTAAGTGGTGCACAGCATTATCCTTTATAGATAGAACACTAAGCCTGCTAGCAAATATTGGGGATAGTATGATTAATAATAGTCCCACATCTATAGATCTTGATCGTGAAAATGTTGGCTTATTATTGCTTTAACTGGGTGATTCACATGGATATATGAAAAATCCCGAAAAAATCCCTATAAAAGCTGCCTACAGGCTGTCGAAGTATACAACTTACTTTATAGAGTATATTGGCTCATCATCATATTCATATATATTTGAGGTTGGGCTACTATCCAATATCATTTAATCTCACGCTAACAACACATAGTATGCATTCTTTCAGTAAGTGGAATTAGATAGTCGGACTTGGTATCTTATACCTTATTATCTGGATACAATCATACACTAGGGTTTTTTGACATAAGAAACGGAGACCTAAGCGAGACAATAGTTCTCTTTTTGATTTATCACTTACAGCTAAGACAGAAAATTGTAGGACTCTTGTTGTTACTAGGCTTTATGCTATTAGTTGAATGCAGTTTGTACTAGGGAATTTGATACCATACCTTATCCTTTACGTATTCCTAGCCGTTACCCCCGGGATAATATGGTATAGAGAAAGAGTAACTCTTAGGCATAGAGGGGGCGTTTATAGTTGCGAAATATTAGATTGTGTTCTCGTTTCAATCTCCCTAGTTTGCCAAATTTATAAATATATAGCAAAATGAGGGAGCAGGCAACGGATAGGCCAGAGGTAATCATAGTCAAAAGTACTATGATAGACTAATCGCTATCGTGAGCAGTGTATAGGCTGATAATCGTAGTGAGAAAGCTAGCTAAGGTATTAAGAAGCGTGGGACTAGTATGATTAGGGATGTTCTCGTATAATGAATAGATGATACTTATACAAAGATTCGATTGGTAAGCCAAATATAATTCCCTCGATATTCCTAGAATAGCCAGCTTATGATGGCTAAGCCTGATAGAAATAGTATATATGCCGTTGCGAGAAGCGGAGGATTCTAAATAGTATTTAAAATCTACTCCCCTGCTTTATTATCGGCGAGGCTATTGTGGATAGTGTCGGACTTTTGGAGAGATGTGAACGTTCTAGGTATTACGAGATATCTAGCAAGAAGTATCTAGTGTGCTGTACTAGCAAGAACGTTATCTTGCTAGGAAATTCCGTCCGCTTTTATGATTATCCGTATGTAACTAGATTCGAAGGGCTCGTAAGTCAAACCAACAACTTGAGTATCCGGATGACTAGGGGACTAAGTTGCTATATTCGTATTTGTAAGCTGGATAGGCTATAGAATGGAGGGTAGCCTTTGGTCCTTAAGGAAACCTACGACATCTAAAACAGCTCGTATAGGGGATTATATACAGCGGGAGTCATAACTCGTTTTTACGAAAGCAAAAGTTAACTAGGTAGGGAATCCCCCAGATAACTACGAATTATTAGTAGGTATTTCTTGGTTATTATAGATCTATATTCTACCTGTTATAATTATATTCGCTAGACTCGATCTATAGAGCCTCTTTATCAGCAAGAATATTTGTTGGATCTATCCGCCTATAGAGATCCTCTAATAATCGAAAATGCTCTAATCTCGTGACAAAATACCGAGTGAGCTGAGACAAATTACTCTCGGAACTTTCCGGTAGGCTTTCTATTTTGCTGAAATTTAATCGTTCGAGATTGGGATACTGCTGTTCCTGCTAGTTTCTTAGCTTGAACCCTAAGCCTCTCTAGGTATTATGTTACTTACTAGGTTTTTATCATTAGGGGGCTACGATCTATCGTCGACTGAGTTGTAGACAAATGATTCTCGCTGATGATTGACGAAAAGGTAGATATCTGTATCGCAGAACTTGGTAAGCTTATAAGCTTTGGCTTTCAGTGTCTGGGACCGCTTTAAAAATTTGACTCGGGAGTTCCTGTAGGGATCTGGGCTATCTATAACTCCAAATATTATTAAGTAAGGGAGCTTAGAATAACAAAAGAGGCGACGAAATTCTATAAGTTGGGAACGTTACAAAATTTTGACACGGACGAAAAGGCTCTTATATTTATACCCGAGAGTTTCTTGCTGATTATAATTCGAATATGCTATAAACACATTCTAGGTTTAGTCCCGGGTTACGTAAGTACCCATTTCCTAGGATAAATATCTTCGGAGCCTCTTGATTCGCGCTTACGTCTCCTACCCCTGACAGGACTTCGGGTTATGTCGCAGCTCTGGCAAGGTTGTCGGTAGGGATACCTATAGTTGTCTTGACCAAACGAAGACCGCAGGCCTTGTCGTGAAATAAACGATGCCATACATTCTAGGAAGCCACCAATCCTCTAGCGCTTTTTAGAGCTGGTTTGTATATATATATTCACCGTATATTCTAGATGGCGAGCGAGGAGAGAGATAGAGCGGCTGTAGCATCTATATGAGGGGCAAAGACTGTCCAGACCACAGAACTTGTCGATCAATCCACAGTCTGAGACATAGCTAAGCCCGTCAGGGTAGAGATTTTCCAGGGCCAGAATCACTATCCGAGCCGGCCCTTTACAGCGTACTGATCCGCGACACCAGAATGCAGTCGCGGTATCTTCTGGCAATGAGTCGACGACAAAAAAGAATCTAGAGACAAGCAGTGTGGTTGCCGTATCCCGCGCCATTCGTCCACTACCGACTTGGAGGATGACAAGGTCGCGATAGTCCTCCATAGCCTCGACAGCGTCAATGGCGTGAGGCGCATTCCCTAATGACACATCTAGGCGGTGAGTGTCACCTTTGACAGAATCATTCAAGCGACCTCGCCATTTTTTCTAATCACTATCTGTCTCTATAGTTGACATCCACGCATCAAATCCCCGGCGTACGAAACTATTATGAAAGACGTGGCGGAAATGCGGGGTCTGTTTATTTGACGGCGCTTTTCCAGTACCCAATGACAGCATTCTTGTAGATCCCATCGCTGTGGGCCAGATTTGGAGCGAAACCTGATTTGCAATCTCTCCCGCGAAGTTGTACTTTAGTCCACCGTCCTGGAAGGAACCGATTCCCTGCAAATCTGCCGGCGTAAAAAAGCTTCCAACCCAATGGTCAGCCCCACTCGTACAAAATAACGCATGGGATCCACTTACAACAGAGCCGCGGCGGTAGCTCTTGCTCTAGATTTTGGTTAGCGCTGACCATGTGAACTAAGGTGCATGCTAAGCTTAGGCCTACATTCTCCACACTAGTGGTTCGTCCCGAATATCATCTGGACGTATTATTCGGAAGTCTAGTTATATTAGTCGAAATATAGACCGATCTGATCGCCAAACTTGCCGTTTTCATCCCCTAAGTCATAGGCCACGTTGAAGTTACCTATTACGAAAGCACTTGTATCCCTTGAAATGCTCGTGGTTACCACCCCAACTTTCGGGCCGGAGCGTCGCGGTCCTCGTGGATCTTCTCGAGAGGCACCGAAAATACGACGACGCTCCCCAAATGCACTTTTTAGAGCAGTATCGAAGACCTACGAATCATAGCAGCTGTTATGTAGGAGCCATCTGATCCATTTAGCCATATTCCCAAAGACGGATATAAAGCCGAGCATTTAGCGAAGCAATAGAGGCAAGATAGAAGGTCGTCTTTCGCGGAAAATACGATATACTAAGGTATTGAATCGCTCCGAGCAATCCGCTACATCCCATGTCATTGCGAATAACCCTAAGGCGATAAGACCACCTATAATATTCTTTATAAGTTTTTCTAGTTTGGAAAAATATGATTGCGCCATAAGGTGACTGACTGACCTGAACTTGTACCGATTGCGAGATCTACCACGTCTTATATCGTGCACGGGCGCAGATGTTCCTGCACTAGCAGTAGGTACTCTAACGGAATTACCCCCCTAACTCCGCCACCATCGATAGCAAGGATTGCAGGACTCATAGTCGGCGGAAGGACATCAACCACTAATGGCCTCTGGTAGAGGCAATAGAGACAGCCCTTGATTGTGAACTGATACTCCAGCCCGGAGGTAGGGCTTCCGAAAATCTGAGCACAGCGGTCGCACACTGTATGTCTATATGCTAGAACATGTTGCGCAGACTGCAGAAGGCAGGCTAAACAAATACGACTGCTTCGCATGCGACATAACTAACCACTAAAGGACTTGAGCTGTTCTTTGCGTAAATTCGCCGAGGAGACTGCATTCTCCGAGAATCGCTTGTATAAGCGCAAAAAATGAAACTCAACTAGATCGATTTCTTTCGCGGGACATAAGTCGGGCTATAGTGCCTTAGAGCTGTGATACGCTGTAGTAACAATAGACCGATATAAAGTTCCAAATACTATGCGGGGATTTGTGGCTATCTAATATCAGTTTCAGCGAATGAAATATTGGGACAGGACCCACCAAGCATCTGGGGTACATAGTGGTCCATAAAAAGGGCGGACGAAATTGTGGCGGCCAATCCGGAGAGAGGGAGATTAGCGCGGTGGCCGATCTCGAGATAATACGCCAAATGTGGCTCCGCGTATAAGCTAACGGGACGATCCTTCCTCGTAGCTTTCACGAAATCGAACGGATAAGAAACACCGGTTAGTGTGTGTTAGAGTGCTGATTGGAATAATGCTATCAAATGCGTCCCATTCGGCCGAGCTTGGTTTTCTTGTCGAAAGGATGAAATGGCGTCGACCTGCTCTGTGATTGACACTTTGATTCTTTAAGATCTTGTGATATCGGAGAAATTGTTATCCTGTAGGGACAAAGATGTAGAGCTGGAGAACAACCCGGACAGATCGTTATACCCGCTTTCTTAGATTCTCCGGTAGAGTAATTCTGTATTAGGTATACCCCCGCTTTCTTTCATTACTGATAGGCCGTAAATAAATATTGCCCTTGGTAAATGTTGTGAAAGAAAGGAAGATGTAGGAGGAAGCTGCAAACAGCTGACGAGAAAGTGCACGACCTTTTCAAGACAGGCAGCGTCATCGATGAAGATGCAAACTACATCCGTAAAGACGAATATCAGCTGTGACCACAGTACCTGTAGTATTTTGGCCGCTGAATAGTCATTCCAAGGAACGGGATGGCCTACGCCAGCACCGAGTGCCACTGTAGGGTACAATTGGTCGGTGTTCGGGATGTCCCCATCAGCTAACAATACCGGCCAGCGGCTTTGCAAAGAAGCGACATCGTATCGCAGTTTTATCGGAGCCTTGGATTCATGTCTTCTTATATTGTTTAGAGGGTAAAGGTGCTGAAGAGCGTGGTTCTTGGTTTTCCCGCCAAGGAATACACATAATGATGGATATTGGTTATCTTGGTCGCACAACTCGGAGACCACACGTCGCAGCCGGCCATTATCCTGGATTGCAAACGTGGAATCTTCACGGGTGCCAACATCAAGCCAGCCAATATCTATCGAGTTTTGCATGGTGAAGTAGAATTGAAAAATTTGCTTCTCTTATGCCTCATGGTGGGAGATATTTATATGTAATACCACTCCTTCATATGACCATGTTTCATAACTAGGGTGACAACATCGTCTACATTTGCAGTTCTTCACCTCGCTATCACCCTGTTCTCACCGTGTTCTCACCCTTACCCACATTTACTGGTATAGATCCCGGACTACGTACTTTTGCCAAGGGCCGCTCTGGCCTCCACCGAGTCCAAGAAGCAAATTCAACAGTGTACTATAGCCAGTAAAAAAGCCGCGTTATCCAACAGTTGATGGCCCGGTCCTAGTCACTGAAAGTCCGGCGCTTAGAAGGATAGAGCTAGATATAAGATCCGTCTGCGGCATCCGAAACTAATTTTTATTCCGCTACCTCGCCCTGAACATGTCTAATTACGAGCACAATCATGACCATGAATCATCACTACCAATCAATGCCCCAAACAGTTCGTGGGAGACCTATGACCCCTTTATTTGTCTTGGCATCAACGAAACCATGCTTTGTACACAAGCAGACATTGAGACATACAACGCATTGAGTGCTTTCGTTCAGCAGCAGGATGTGGTTATGGGAATGACGGGTTTGAGTCTGAAGCGTGCCCCGAATCGTCTAGGGCTTCTTCGGGGACAGAATTATACCGGGGTGGGTGCGACTATGGGATAAGGTATTCTTCCCCCGCGATAGGTCCCAAATAGGGCTGACAATTGAGCAGCCAAGCCGATGCCTTGGTAGCCTTATCTTCAAATATTCCGCAAGGCCCCGGAGAAACTGAGACTATCCCACATACAGATGAAGACCTATCTATAGCCCTGAAGCAATTCACGAGTACGATTGACCAATTTCGTGCAATTTCACAAACGCTGGGAAACAAGATCGAAGGCCTAAATAGCCTCTTTCACGATATGGAGCACAGTCTGGACAGTGTGGGGCGCCGTCTGGACAGTATGGAGCGCCGTCTGGACAGTATGGAGCACCGCATGGACAGTATGAAGCACAACATGGCTAGTTTGTCTCAGGGAACGGAAAGCTTGGAGGCCAAGTTCAAAACTGTCAATGAGTATCTGCTCGAGGTGATAAGGCGGGAGCAGATAGTAATGCAGGAATTTGGTGACTTGGCAAATCGCTACCAGGAGCAAGAAACATAACGGGTTGCCTAGCACGTTGCAAATTCTATAATATGCGTTGGCATTTCATGAAATGTGTGAAAAGAAGCCTAACTACGATAAGACAATAATTGGTAGATTTCACAACTCAAGAGCCTTCACGTCCAATCGATACCATGACATATTCGACAAGTCAAAAAAAGCCCCGAGCTCCACTCCCAGATTTAGATTCCCAAAGCATTAGGTACTGCTGCTCTGATTCATGCAGGCGCTCGGTTGCCTGGGTGAGGGCGTCTTCTAGGGAACTGAAGATATCAAACACCCTTTCTTGGAGCTGCAAGAGTATCTGTTTGGTCTCTTTGTGCCATTGAAGCTCTGCTCTGAGATAGCTCATCTCATACGCAGTTTCTTCCATCCGGATCTTGAAATCCGGCGATTTTCGCTTTGCATGTTGCAACCGGGACTGTAGTCTCTCGAGGTTGGACGATGTGCCTCCAAGACATAGAACTTGGTGGTCTGCAGGAGTAATTTCCTCGGATATAGGATCGAGACGTTGACTAGTATATCGACTCATTGGGATTTATGAAAATTGCAATCAGGATTATAGTAGATAAGAACTTTGGACCTTGAAGTTGGTACAGAAATCTTGGAGAGATCCAAGGAGGCTCACAGCGGGAGGCAATACCGTCCCTAAAAGGACTATTATTGACGTGCCCTCTATCACCCCTTGACGTAAGCAGGGGTGACAATGGACAGGACAATACGACGCCACCTACGACGGAGAAGATGCCTTAACGTACAATATCAATACCCGCCCAGGTTTCCCAGTTTAGAGTTGTAGTTTGCTAGATTGAGATTAAACTCGCCACTTTATTTCATCGAATAATATGTGAATGTTAAATTTGAGATCTACAGATGGAAATACCCAGATAAATCCGGTACCTCCATCGACAGATACAAGGAAAGGAACCAATCAATCACTCTCCCTCCCACGATGATTTGTCTAGCTAGTCGGAACTTTCTAGCCGGATCTCCGCGACACTGGAAAATCACTTGCGACACTGAAGACAACCTGCGACACAGACCAAGTCCTGCGACACTGAATTCTGTCCAAATAGTAAATACCATGGTTAGCTATGTATTATCACCACCTACAGTGTTTAGTAACAGATAAAAGAATCAAGCCCCCAGCTCTTTATTGTATGATGAATGCCAAACTGATTCTTTAAGATATGTCTTCCGGAACCCCATATCAAAACTTAGCGGTAGCTCCGCCATCTATTGCTACCATTCTTCGAGTAATCCCTCCTTTGATCCTCAGTACATAAGACATATGCTAATTCTGCTTCAAAAACTTAGGATGATGCAAACACTGCAAAATATGACGATGACGTCTTTCGCTTGGTAGAGAAGCTGTTGCGCCAAGAACAGCAGTCGAAGCATTATCAAGGGCTCTTGGAGTCCAGAATCAGCAGCGATTCCGTGGCATATCAAAAATTACATGTCAACTACGAAAGATCGCTTTCTGGGATGCATCATCAAAAATCGCAGCTTGAGGCTTTATTACGTCATACAACGGAAACTTGTCAAGCCTTGTCTCAAAGTCTTCAGCTAGAAAGGGACAAAGTGCGAGGGCTTGAGTCTCGTCTCAATGATTTATATCCAGCTGTTGATTCATGGGTCCAGCGATTGAATCAAGACAAACAGGAGTCTGGATGTGTCGATGATAAGGAAATAATGGAGCGTTTTTTGCTAGAGAACCAACGTCAGCGAGAGTTGATCAATTATCTTCAGTCTCTCGTCCATACGCGTGAACAGGCTGTGCAGCACCTTCAGGCTACTCTAGACCAGGTGTCTCAACGATCTCCTAAAGGAAGCACAGGTCAAGGTGGGCTATTTAGGTCCTCTGTTTGTTCGTCGGAAGAATCGAACGTCGAAATCATCACGGGCACATCTTCCACCAAGAGGTGATGCCTTAGAGGGTTTTGGGGGCTGCACTAGGTTTCTCAATTTAAGTTCCTCCAAATTTATAAACGTATATCCTTTTCCGTCACTGGTAGCCTAAGTAAAGGTCTAGGCCAAAAAGAAGGGCTGCATCTGTAGCGCTATATCGCTTTGGATGCGATGGCAACATGCTTTGAGTCAGTTCATAGTAGATAAAGAAGTGGCGTCCACATTCCGAGTTCCCCGAAAGTGAAATCTCGGACTTGTCAGCGAGCCTTACGGAGATCTCTTCCTAAATGAAGGCTCGGAAGCTGCCAGCCTATACCGAACCTTTCATTACAATGATGTCCTGCCTCTAACCCTCCCCGGCACATTTGATGGTATAGTGAATAATAAAACTAAATGAATCTTTCTATCTCCTCCTTTTCTTCCTGGTCTTCCCCATCCCAAAGAAACTCTATCATTGTGAGATAGACTGTTTGCACAGCGGATCGAACGGCTCGAACCGAATATTAAAGTTTCACACCCCTGGCGATCCTAAAGGGGGAATCTCGGCCCACTTTATTGAAACCCTGCTGCGCTAACAGTCCCAATCACCAACGGCGCGTAGAATTCCGCTCGCATTGGATAATACTGCCATTTAGGTCAAATACGTTTCTGTTTCTTGTCCAAGAACGCATGGACGGACCCATAACGCGCTGCGTTGACGCCACAGTCCGTTGTAAGTGGCACGGTCCAAAATACAGCCAGGATAACCGAGGGCGCTACATATCTAGCAGGCGCTCATAATTCTTGAACACTCTTATCCACTACTTGCGGGGATCGGCTGCATAGGAATTCCGCCGCGGCTCTGACACAGTGTCGCAGTCGGGGTGGGATCGCAATAACAAGGATCAGTGGTGAGTGAACGCGGATGAGCTGGTAATATTTCAGCTGCGCTGTTTCAGGTTGTCCTTGAGCTGAGCTATTGGATAGAGCTCCTTATCCTCATAGGATTATAGAAGGAATTTGCAAGAATTTGACCGGCGAATATTTTTCTTGCTCACCAATCCATTCTAGATTATAGTAACTCGACCATTCTAGAGGCCAGCCCCCTAACGGACTTGTCGGACTTTCCGTACGGCCGAGTCTGCGAGCGGGCGGATCTTCTTGTACGCCATTTTCAAAGGCGGTGTGGTATATTCTAGCAGAAATTTCGCACAGGTGATATGTAAAGCCCTAAAAACCGTCCTCCAGCTTCGAATTAGACAAGAGTTTGCTAGCTGACTGGCCATGTTTTAATATCGGCCATGAGACACACGGGCAGGAAATATAGGTCTTCATTCTAATTAGTCGTCAGACGTGGGCGGGCAAATAATGTGATTGGCCATACCAAACCTTTTGCTCATAAAATGTCGGAAGTAGCACGGGCGTTGGAATTCTCTGGCAGCCAGACCGGGGTATAGTAATAGTGTCGCAGCGCTTTCTTGCAATGTCGTGGTAGGAAGTCCCGCTACGCGACAATTAATACTTATTTCACCCTAGAGCAGATATAAGCTTTCTTTACATTCCTCAATAAATTATATCAAAGCTCTGCTAGTTTCGAAGCAAAATGGCAATTTTCGCGGATCTACCGTTCGAGCTACTAAAATTGATTGTCATCGAGCTTGACCACCACTCCTTAAGATCTTTTTCGCTCGTGAATAAAAGTTGCAGGTCGGTCAGCACCTCAGATATCTTCCATACATTCAAAGTCGAGTTCACAGAACAAGGGATGAAGAAGCTGAAGGGGCTGGCAATTTCCTCGTTAGCAAAATGCGTGAGAGTACTTCATTATGATGCATCAGAATTGGTCGATCCATGTATGTGATTTTGTGGCTCTTCGCCTGGCTCCTTATTGATCTTTCTAGTGATTCAATATTGGGACTATTTTTCTGCCTGCATATATACACCACAGGAGTATGCGAGAGATCAGCAAGAATTTCGGTGGGAGCTCCGAGGAAAACAGTTTTCCTACAAGGCAATATTTCAATATTTTAAAGGACTTGCAAGAGCTCAGAGTTTACTCTTGAATGAGAGGACGGATATTCATATATTTACGGAATCACTTGGGCACTTTTCCAAGCTGAGTACCTTCAAGCTCTCCTTTCATGGAGCAAAAGAAGATCAGCGTCTTTGGTTCTCCAATCGAGTATTTCTTGGGGACACACTGTTCGTCCACCTTGAGGCAGTACTCAAGGGTATCGCTGCAGCTCAGGCCACGGGGGTAATATTGAGATGTATAGAGATTGATGGGTTGCATTCCAAACTGGCGGGCAAAAACGATAAAATCATCGAAATTGCAACGGCTGCTTTATCAAACGTTGAGAGCTTGACGCTAATAGAAAGCCCGGGGTTTCTGGAGTTTGTGTCCTCTGTTCCTTTGCCTTCCCTACGGCGGCTTGAGCTAGCAAAGTGTTGGCTCATAGGCCTGACCTTAAGAAAGTTTTTGAAGGCCCAAGATGGGAGAGTACTGCATGCATACTTCAGAGACAGAAATCAGCTGTATCATGAAACATGGAACATGGGTGGCGACTCTGAACTCAAAGTCTTGTCAGAATCCTTTATATGCTCTAGGAATACTGGGCTGCAGGAATGTCTTTTACTTACAGGAGATTGTATATAATCGCCCAAGTTCAATGAACCCTCTAACAAACCTTCTAGAAGAATGTACGTGAATAACACGTTGAAAGATTCGGTGTACTACGACCTAGACCTCAAAATTAGTCAAGTTAAGAGTTAGAAGACCGTGGGCGAAGACGAAGAGAGGAAAGACCTGGGTCAACGGGAGTTGGCACAATATACCGAAGCAAGTTCTCATGAAAAAGGCAAGCTAGCAAACTATCTGACCCAGCACGGGAGCTGATAGGTGATCAAAGGAAAAGGGAAAGCAGTACTGCACGCAGTATCCAAAGACATCCCTGGTGGGGAAAGGAAGAGAGAGGCGGAAAGCTACCTACATACCTAACTAAAACTGCGGCACCTAAAACGGGTCGCATAGGAAGTAGTAGTGTATAAAGAAGCCGAGTCCTTGCATTATTGACCTCTGACCTTTAGCCGAGATGGACGAACAAATTCAGCTTCCGGGTAATAAAAAGCGGGCTTCTTGGCGCTTAACTTGCCGAACGCGACTCGCTCAGCATATATGTAAGCTCCAGAGCATGTTGGAAATTATACTTACTAATACTTCTGATCAGTTGAGAGACTTGAACTTGAAGTAGACCCTTCTGAGGTGCGATTGAAGACAGAGGACGAATGTCTCTATGCATGGGAGATAGATGATCCATCTCTCGAGCCTCTTTTTCAGAAGCATTTGAGTAAACACTCGGTGAGGGCCTATATGCTGCTTCACCGCGAAGTGGGTCAGAAATTCCGTGCAGTCCTTGCAAAGGTAAATACAGTGACCCTCCAGGATAATTCATTAATCTTACTAGAGCTCTCATAGCGCGAAAAGCAGACGGATGTTGAAATGGTTGCCCGAATACAAGTTGAAAATCTCAGTCTCGAGGAAAAACTTAAGGCGGCCGAAGCCAAAGTATCTCGCTTCGAAGAGGCTGTAAGACAAGCGGAAGCCGAAATCAAAGGCCGAAATTCAACCATCCAGGAAGCGCAAATGACCATTCAACTTCACCAACAGGACATATTGAACTGGATGGCTGTTTCTGAGTGGTATCAGACTAAATGTTTCCAGTGCTCGAATGTATTAGGGCAAATGATGGCATTCTTACAAGACCCTACGTCTGAACTTAAGTGAGAATTGGCACAGTAATATTCCAAATCATTTTTATTTCCTGTCATTCTTTCTCTCTTTACTCCCCAGGCCCCACCTCCAGCGCATTGCCCCACCTCTCAAGAGCACTAGTCCGTATCGAGACACATTTCCGCCAACCCCTGCATTTATCCTTATCCTTGATTAGCCAGCATAAATTACAGTATCTGTTTCTTGGCATTATTTAGACGTAAGCAACTACAACGTCGTCGTTGGGTTTCTCCTGTATCGCTCTTCAAGTCTCAGTTCTCTGAATCATTCTCGGGCAAGTATATTGAGTATATTCAGTTGAACGGCAATGTAAGGCATCGCCACATAATTTCCCACTTTGTAAATGCATACTGCAGCTATATGCGGAGAAACAGTCGTATATGCCCGTAGATGGTGGCAGGGCCTGAAGAGGCTTTGATTGGGCTCTGATTGGTAATACGAAAGTCGCGATCAGGTTGAAGCGGTTTGCATTTATTTGAATCTATTATAAGGTACAGAGCTCCTGACGTCATGAATACCACGTGACTGTGGTTGTACATAGGGTGTGGCACGCCCATGACGCTAGATATTGACCATGGCTACAAAAACCAGACTCAGCGTCGCTCATACAGCATACATATATGGTCATGGCTTGCGATAAAAGTCCCAAACTTGTAGTTCTCATTGACGCCGATAATGCGCAATTCTCCATCGCCACAGACTTGCTTGCAGAAGTCGCAAAGCATGGCACAGCTCATGTAAAGCGGGCCTACGGGGACTGGACCAATACTGGGTTGAAAGGATGGAGCGATGTGCTACTCAGGAATTCAATCCAGCCCATCCAGCAGTTTGTGTACACCCACGGCAAAAATGCAACCGATTCAGCTATGATCGTAGATGCGATGGATCTCTTACACTCGGGCAACTTCGATGGGTTCTGCCTCGTCTCTAGTGACAGCGACTTCACTCGGTTAGCCACTCGGATCCGGGAGTCTGGGTTAAAGGTATATGGGTTTGGGGAGCGCAAGACGCCTAAGCCCTTCGTCGCTGCGTGCGATGAATTCATATATACTGAAGACCTCAGGTTTCTCCCAGAATTTGCCCCGAATTCCAATGAGGTCGAAGTGCCTGAAGCCCGTTCTCCAGTTCAAGATGCCCGACATAATGATACCCCAGATAGTCAGCTGAAGAGTTCGGCAGAGACGAGTCTCGATAATAGTGGATGGGCTCGGCTATCTGAGGTCGGCGAGCACCTCATAAATCGACACCCAGACTTCAACCCCTCCACACATGGGTATTCTAAGCTTAGTGGCCTAATTATTGCTTCCCCTCACTTCGACGTTGAGGAGCGGCCTCCTAAACCAGGCGAAACGCCAGATTTATTGGTCCGAAGACGAAAGGCCTCTGGTGGAAATTCGCAAGTCTGATTTATTATTCTGGCTTCATCAAACAACGCCAACGTACGGAGATAAAATTACGGTATTGAGGTCAACTGATCGAAATGTGGGCCGCCTGGCGGGAAGATGTCTTGATGCGGACTAGTGCGCTTGAAGTGGGGCGATGTGGATAAAGGAGGAGAGATTGGAGTTAAAAGTGATTTTGAATATCACTGTACAGTAGTTTTCGAAATCAGCTATACTGCCATACTCTCACTACTTGATTCGGGGAAAATGATTCCGAAATACGCTAACCTGTTTGGCTCACCGCCCTTTAGTTCCAGCAGTACCTTTATCGTAACGATTTTATTATCATACATGGGTCAGCGTCATAGTATTGTAATATTACATAGAAATAGCCAGAATTGTTCTGTAGATCTGGCGATCTGGCAAGATCGCCTGCCAGCTTTCCTCTCCCGTCAGCCACGTTTTGCCTCCTCAATTCTTCCCGCATGCAGCGCAGCCATTGTCGTCGCTCGCCAGTCATAATTCAGAAGGCTGTGATTATTCTGTAGAAAGCTAAACCTGGTAGGGAAAGGTGTTTTGTCTATGTCCATAGATTTTGTTTCCTACTGTGCTTCTCATTTGTTACCAATCCCAAACCGCACCTGGTTCTCCCAGCTAATGTGGGCTTTACAAGGATTGTGATTATTGAGAGATGAGCCAATATCGCCTCGATGACGCATCTCAGTTTACGGAGCACGAACCATGGGAACACCACTCGAATTATGCCCCGACACCTGGCTATTGCGGCAGCCCCTATGCAGCGCTATCGACCCTGAGCCCCTCCCCATCCATTGTAGTTAAGAGTCTCGAACCTACCATTAAATTCATCCCATGCGCTCTCAAATTTCTCCGGCTATGTGACTGGCAAGACGGGAAAGCCTACGACGAGGACCAACCAACATGCATCCACTACCGTATAGAGTGGCGAGCGACAGTCAATAACAGGGAGGTGTCAAAGGACACGGAGGAAGATGTCGTTTTGGCACCTAGCGCCTTCTGGCAGCTGTGCTTAGAGAAAAAGTTAGAGAAGGCTTTTACGACGCAAGACTGCTCGCCATCGCCAAGTGAGACCAGATGATACCGTCATCGTCACATCAACAACCGATCGTACCAAGCGAGATCTGACCAAACGATTTTTAGACGATACAGATATATCCCGGACCCCCGTCGAAAAGCAGCTTCTGATGTGGTCAGATCTTTTACTCCGTGGAAAAGAACTTACGCTGAAAATCTTTCAACTATGTAGACAATCATCGTTCCTCTCCATCCGCTGGTCGGAAAGGGGAGAAAAGAGGGAAGTCATCTGTCACGCAAACAATGCTCGGTGAGAGGGACGCACGGCTCGACGCAGAGGAAAGTACTTCTGGCGGGCAGCCAATTTGGCGCAGCGTCTATGGTCTAATGCGATGTGACTCGTCGACGTGTCAGCATGGCCCCCATTGCTATTGCTGGGTAGACCCAATGGGGAAAAAGCACTACCCGCTCAAAGCTCATCACATCAAACGCCTTATCACCCACGTTGAGAAAGGTGGCGTCCTGGAAGGTCACAAAGACGTACCAGAAGCAGTTTGTGACGAATTATACCGGGAAGAACAAGATAGACTGGGTAGAGACAAGCGCAAGGGAAGCCATGTCACTGGTGCTGGGCCACCATATCCTCCTATCAACATCAATGTTTCGTCTTCGCACTCTGCGCCCCATAACCTTGATATCCTGGCTCCGAAGGCAGCAGATAATTTGTAGACTTTAAGCCCACTCGACATTCCTGGTCTCACAGATGTAGCCGTCAAGGAGTACGGTGAGTGGCAGGTACAGTCGTTCTCGAAATCGACTTGACCGATAAACACTTCCTAACTCTTTTATGGCCCCACTGCCAAGGCCTTAGCATACCGTATCAAAGAGCATGTATTCGCCTTCTGCAAAGCGGGAATTCAAGGAAGACTGTTAGCAAGAGCCCGTTAGTGAAAGTTCTCTATTGCTGATTGCTCGAGCTAGGCGACAGAGACGAGGGATATGAGATATTTTCATTCAAACTACCATATAACAGCTTCAGTAACGACAATATTTGTCCCCTCTCCTTGAGCAAAAATTATCGGCACTTTCATAACTGTTTTATTTGATTGCTGGGATATATTTGACCGCTAATCCGGATGGCAAGTTGAACGTAGCAGACTACAGAGTGGGAGCAAATAGTACATGTAGTGCAGATGCCATGGAAATATTATAACCAAAGATGGACTTGAAATGAGCGACTAGATTCAATCTAAATGGCAAGCATCATGGGAAATCCCGTCGACAATGTTGAATCGTCTTCTGGCTGTTAGACAAGATCCCAAAACAAAAATCAGTGGGCGATATGTTGAATATCTTCCAACCAGAAACACAAACGTAAATTGACAGAAGCGACCAAAAATCACAAGAAAATTGGTCTATGTCTGCCGGAGACTTCCACAACTCTTCCCGGCTAGGAAGCCAAGGTACCAAGTGGTTTCCCAGGCGAAAAGAGTTGACAAAGCCGTCAAACATATGTCAAACATATACCAATAACAACCGCAGGAGTATCCGGTACCAATCCAACCATACTACCTGGCAGATGCCATTATAAAGAGGCAGACTAGATCTTCTCGAGGGGGACACAAGGTACCAAATGTATCCCCCTCGTCAAGGTCTAATCTGCCTCTTTACCAGGGCATGTGCCAGCAACTATCGCCGTAAGGGTACTTATATACCCCTCGAGATGTGACCTGAACAAACCAATTAGCGTCTGATACATCCAATGATATAGCCTTTCCAATACTCACCCGAGGACATAGTGTTGCTTAGACAAATATTTAAATGCCCAGTCGATTGACGAGAGCTCGTGTGGTTGCCATATCCTTGCCGCTGTCAAGGTAGACAGCGCCAATGATGGCTTCCATCGTAGTTGCCATCATGGACCTAGGCACGACACCCTGACTCGACGGGTTCAGACGGAAGTAAGCATTTAGGCCCAGTGATTCGCCCAGCCGTTTCAGATTCTCATTTGACACACGGGAATCCCGAGAAATAGTAATTTCACCTTTTACTTCGTCAATACTGAAACAAAGAATAAAGGGGAAAGGATATGCTGTGGAGCGAGGCTTACCGGTTGACGCATTGCTTTCATACCCGAGCTCAGTAAGAACGAGTTTTAGGGCAGCATCGCCAATAAGCGCCTGCCTTTGGTGTCCTCCCCTGGCTTCGGTAGCCCCGGGAGCTTCGAATGCCTTGTCTAGAAGAGACTTGTCATGGAATTCATAATTTAGGATGGATTCGATAGCCCTGATGCTTTCGGCTGAAAGATACGTGGACATGATCCCGAGTGGCTAGACAAGGCACCGAATAGATAAAATAAAATAAAATTGAGAGTAAAGGGGGACTTTCAGAGAAGAGTAGGGAATGGGAATGTTGGAAAACAGAGAATCAGTGCTGATTTCCCACTCTTTATACTGCGAACCTCCACATTTTCATGCCTTACCATTCGGCCCGATCTTGGCTACATCGAATGCCTGGGTCGACATGCAAGGCCACGTATCCTCGCCAACGCCCGACAGACATGTCCAAACCAGCCCGTGGGGTTTATATACAGCGGTATCCTGTATGTAATATGCATAAAGACTAGGCAAATTTACGTAGGGGTTTGCTATCTAGTCATATCTTATTGTCGAGCCGAAATTATTAATACACACAGTAACGGATACAACAGGTGCAGGTAGCCATCTACTTTACTGGATCACAAGGTTCAGGAAAAGATGCGGTTTGAGATGGCTTTGGACAATTTTGGTAGTCCATGAGTCTTAGCGGGTTTACCGCCAATAAACTACGGACATAAGTCACACTCTTGGCAATACATACAGACCGGATAATGCCTGGCACTCGAGACCTTTCCCTTTCCGCTCAAGTGCTCACATCTTGCTGCTTTCTGATCACTGAGTAGAACTGGGCACGTCCCTGGGTACCCTGACTTGATCACGGTCCATTATATAATTAGCGTAATTCACTCACTGAGCATCATCTGAATATCCTGATTTGCTCACTAAGTGCATCAATAAAATGCGACATCAAAAAAGGACTGGCGCAGTCAAAGTGATCATTGAATTATGTCGAGTACCAGGCATGGTGCATGGTAGGAATTACCAAGCCAATACAAACCGGAAAATCAATGGACCGCCATGATAACGGTACCATACAAAATTACATACATTGCTTAATCATCGATGTCCGTACAGATTGGAAAAACAACGGACTTTGTCATTTTAGTTAGTTAGAGAATTTTACATATGTCAATTTTGCATACGTTGTCGTACCCGTCTTATTTCTTTCAGTTATGAGCCCGGCTTCGTTCCAATTAAGATCTGTCTACAACATATAGACCATCTAAACACCTCGCTGTCGCCGATTTTTGGTGATTTGACAACAGTCAACCCCTGAATTGACGAAGCAACCCCTATTTCCTTCGAAGAAAAATCGGATTTTCGACAAATCGACAACAAATCAATTGAATATATACCATATTATCTCTCTCCGCGGCCTCCTCCCGCGTTATTTTGAAGGACACAGAATCATAGAATTCATAGCTCCCGTACATTAAAGCAATTGCAATTGCTCACGATATATAGGACCAATGCGATCCATTTCTAAAAGACGAAGAACGCCCTAAATTAGAGCCACCAACTGAGATCATCTCCATTGATAAAGCTATGTCAAAATACAAAGACAATTGGTTCTATGTTAGGCAATCTATGAAGTCAGATTGGGATACAAAGCATAAGGACTATCTAGCGAAAATGAAGGGATTACCACTAGTGGCATCGGCGATTAGGCAGTCAGTTGACGACGCCTACCGGCTATTAATTGACAATCTGGAATCACCGTTAGATTTGATGCTTAATCTCTACAAACGATTCGTACCTAAAAGCGATCCTACCTACAAAACTAGACTTCGCCAGCAATGGAGAAATCTAGATAGGGGCCTAGATCGGAGCACCGATATTGACAAATAGCTCCTAAATTGGCAGACACTTTAATAATAGTGCAAGAAGGCTAAAATGCCTAAAGCAGATAACGCAAAGAATCAATTCCTCGAAGCAATCTCTGTAATGTCACCTAGATTCCATGAAATATAGGTTCTAAGGCTACAGGATAAAGGAGATATCCCCTTTGCCGATATTATCAATCGGTATAGGGCTTACTAGAAGATCACCTATGGCAAGCCAGGTAGTTAAAGGGGTATTTCAAAGGCAGCTTTCTCGATATAGCAAGGCTATAAAGAAGCTAAGCCTACTAAGTCAAAAATTGAAGACTTAGAGAACAAGCCCTATCCATATAAAAAAACCAAGCCTAGATACTATATACTATGGTTCTGTTGGGAGATATACGAAGAAAAAAGGCCTCCCGGCTTCTAAGCATCAATTGCATTGAAGCAAAAGTGGGATAAAGCCATGAAGGCTAATCCTAAATAGAAGGCAATTGTTGATAAAAAGAGAGCAAGTTTCCTTGCTAAATAGCAAGCGAATACAATACTTGACGATAAAGCCTTTAGCTTCTTAATAACAGAGACAGCAGTTAAAACTGACGCTGTTATATCGACAAAAATCAAGGATCTTGAAGCCACAACTATACCTATAGAAGACAGGTGGGTAGTTGATACAGGAGCTCAGATCTATATATGCAACAATCGAAGATTATTTAGCACTTTTGAGAGCGTACAAAGCAACGTCAAAGTAGGGGATACAGAGACAAAAGTAGCTGGTATAGGCACTGTGGTTGTCTATAGAGTTAACCCTATTACTGGAAAAGCTGTCTAAATGAACCTCTTTCAAACGAGGTACTCGCCTAATTTCCATAGTAATCTAATATCCTATAGATTGATAATAAAGGGGGGACTATTGATGAATCTTAGGGCTAATTGCATTGAGACAATTGACGGCCACCGACAGATCTATAAGATCTACTACGATCAGAAGCTCTTATGGCTTACCTAAGCAAAGGGGTTTACAAAAGCTTTAAATCTAACGTTAAATTTGACGCCTAAAATAACGTTTGCAACTGCAAAAACATCGTCAAAGGAGCCTAAATTAGAGGCTCTAATTGAGCTTTGGTATCGACGCTTAGACTATATTGGTAAGATACGAATTGTTAAATTAGCAGAGATGATAGAGGGTATAACTATTAAAAGCAACCTAGGCAAAGAATTGTAGGTATATAAAGCTTGTCAATTAGTAGATATACTGAAGCAGATCTCTCGCTGGAGGATAGGCTAGGTATACGGTATACTAGGGAGAGTACACTTCGATCTAGTACAAAATAAGCCCGCCTATAACAGTTATATATAGATAATATATTTCTACCTTAACAGAATAAGGTACTACTTCGTATTTACCTACATTAAGAAGAACGAATGTTAAATAGTAGTTCGTAAATTCTTAGCATTAATCCGCAATTAGTTGAAGATTAAAATCAGGGTATTTCATTATAATAATGAAAGGAGTGCTAGCAATAAAGTCGAATCTATAATCGAAGATAAAGGGTGTACTATTGAATATATACCTCTTAGCCTACTAGAAATGAACGGCCCTACCGAGAGATCTGGGGGAATAATAGTTAGGAATAGTAGAGCACTACTAAACGATATAAATCTACCCTATAACCTATAGCTAGAAACTATATATATATCTGTATATATAATGAATTGTACCCCTACAAAGGTAGGCGATAATTGGATTATTCCTTGGAAGGAATTGATACTTTATATAGCCCTAGACGGCCTAAAAGATTAAGTTGTTAACCTATCAAATGTTAGAGTATATAGATACTTAATATACTCTAGATTGATTAAGAGAGTTCAATCTGATAAGATGGCTCTAAGAGCAGAAATAGGCTATCTTATAGGCTATATATCAAAAAGCCTATATAAGATATAGTTCCTATATAAAGGCCGCTTAGGTATAAGGAAAGTAGAGATTATAAGGGATACTGTATTCGATGAATCGAGACAGTACTCTAGAACAAAGCTATTACCGCAGTCAGAAGACGTAATTAGTACTATGACAAAGGGACTAAGTACTGAAGACTGGCCCTAAGTGCTTTCAATAGAAGAAGCACAATCTGAACTAAATATAGAAATGCAGATACTAATGTCAATTGTACGTATAGCTCTCAACGATGATATTGAATATAGAGAATAAGGCGTTATACTAGAGGCAATAAATAAAGAAGAAACCCCGGAATCTAGAGATATAGAGCAAATTGCAGCTCTAGGAAAAGATAGGGAGGAGATACTAAGGGTCCTCCCTTTAAAATAGACACTAGATTTACCTTTGACGCCTGCGTTAATAGTAGGGCCTATCTCAATGACAGAGCTAAGAGATTAAGATTAAATCCCTAGAAGCTTCCCTATATCACTATAAAGGGCATTGCTGTAAAGGGCTTCGCTACAGAGAGTATCACCGCTAACAGTAATAACAGAGAGATCTCCTATACTGCTATCTTCGCTAGATCCGATTAACGTTATATAGTCGATCGAAACTAAAAGGGGAGAGGGAGATCAATATAATAAAGATAAAGCAGAGATAGAGTGTTAATTGCAACAAGAGATACAATATATGCCTACTCCGGAGCTAGAAAATCGGCCTACTAGAGAGATCTCTGCAACAATTGATAAATCCAATATCGTTATAGGCCCTAGAATACGGAGGCCAAAGGCAGATCTAGACTACACTGTATATCTATTATTAGATAAACAGCTAGCCGAACCACCAAGTCTTCTATATGCCTTCACAATAGGTATTACAAAGAAGCTTAATATACAAAACAGACTGTATAGGGATTAAATACTACCACTACCAGAGAACTAGCAGCAATTGAAACTTCACCTATTCGCTAAGTAATTGAAGGCAGCGGCAGAGTTCGAAATTAAGACTTTAAAGGTTAAAGAAACCTACTCTTAGGTTGTATTGCCGAATAAAAAGAATACCCAGATTTTGCCATTAAAATAGGTATTTATATACAAATTTGATGTAAATAGTATACTCAAGAAGTTCAAAGCACGAATCTGCGTAAGAGGCGATCTACAGTGATTAACTACTAAAGAAAAGAGAGCTACTACGCTAGCTGTCAAAACAGCGAGAGCAGTATTTGCATTAATGACAGCCTTCGATCTAGATATAATTCAGAGAGACGTTATCACTATATTCCTAAATTCAATACTAGAAAGCGAGGTATATACAAAGTGTCCTCTAGGCTTTGAAGTACCAAATCAGTACTAGCTACTATATAGAGCCCTCTATAGATTATATATATCTCCTAGATTGTGGCAGTAAGAAGCAACAAAGGCCCTAGTAAAACTAGGCCTTACCCCAGTAGAAGAAGATCTATATATTTTTACAACGATAGGCATTATCGTTTTCTTCTACGTTAACGATATCATCATTGTTAACCACCCCAAATAGGCAAAAGAAGCCGCTTTACTAGATCAAAATCTAAAGAAGCAATAGGAACTTCGAGAACTAGATACAAGTTAGTTCTTAAATATACGTATTATACGTGATAGAGAGCAGAAAAAGCTCTAGTTATACTAGGATAGCTATATCGAGAGTATAGCTAACAAATATGATCTCGTTACAGAGAGAAAAATAGGGTCTCCCTTAGGAATTGAGCCTTTAGTACCCTATGATGGAGTGGCTACCCCGCAATAGATTCATAGTTTCTAGGCTAAGGTTAGATCTGCGCAGTATATCACTACCATTATAAGGATAGACGTAGCAAAAGCAACGTCGAAAGTGGCGGAATTCCTTATAAATCCAGGACCAAAGTATATTGATACAGTTGATCGTATTATCTAGTATCTCTATAAGACACGTTTTTGGGCTATTAAATATGGTATCCGATCTACTACCAACAAAAACAAAAACCCCGATATTGACGATCCTAGGGATCCAAACAATCACCTAAGAAACCGGGATACGACCCTAACAATAGCGGCGAAATCGGTTGAATTTGCAAGCGATACGTTATTCGGAGACTATAAAGATCGAAAGAGCTCCGAAGGGTATATCTGCAAGTTATACGGTGGCCCAATTGACTGGAAGGCCACTAAACAGAAGACTGTCACCATATCGACTACCGAAGCCGAACTGCTAGCCTTAGCAGAGGTAGGAAAAACCGTCTAGTAGTAGAGAAGAGTGCTAAATGCACTAGGTTTCTAACTAGATCACCCACTATCTATTATATACGACAACCAGCAAACAGTCGATTTGTTGACGAAGGAAGGGGCGACGATATATACGAAGCTTCGACATGTCGATATCAATCGCTGCTGGATGAAGCAAGAAGTTAGCGCAGGACGAGTATATGTGGACTGGGTACTAACTGCTGCGATGCCAGCAGATAGGCTCACTAAAACTCTTCCGAAATAGAAGCAGGCGTACTTCAGGGAGATAGTTAGAATGAGGGACATTGGTCACCTGATCAGTCACATGACCTCTGAAAACAGAGGCTGATTTGCGAAAACTGTATAAATCGACGATTTGGAACGAGATCAGTGAAAAAATCGACTGGGGACGGGTGAGACCAGAAGGAATCACTTACGAATCGCTTGCGAAGCAGTTGAGAGACAGTTGGAGAAGGCAGTTCTTGAAGTTCTGGAAACCTTCAAAAACTGGGGGGTGTGTCGAGTACTAGGCATGGTGCATGGTAGGAATTACCAAGCCAATACAAACCGGAAAATCAATGGACCGCCATGATAACGGTACCATACAAAATTACATACATTGCTTAATCATCGATGTCCGTACAGATTGGAAAAACAACGGACTTTGTCATTTTAGTTAGTTAGAGAATTTTACATATGTCAATTTTGCATACGTTGTCGTACCCGTCTTATTTCTTTCAAATTATTCGACAGGCCGCATCAATTTGAGGGGCACAGTATTACTGTACCGCCTTGTTTCTGTAATCATGTATTCCATTACCACGATTTCTGCCAAAGCCCTGCTGTCCGCCTTTACCAGTGCCACATTGTCCCTTTCATCTCACCATCCTCGCAAAGAGACAAAGCATAGGCACAACCGCTCCGACCTTGATAGTATCCTCTAAAAATTTTATCTGAGAGTTGATCCCAGGTATGTATATTATTCATACGGGCCCGCCCATATACACGTCCAGCCAATTGCTGTGCGGCATGATAGACGCTCATCCCGTGACTTTTAGCATGCTGAGGCCCGCACTTTTTCCCCGCCATCATTTTTCCATCTATTTTGATGACTCTGGTATCCCCTAATATTGTAGCACAAAATTCACTCATCTAACTACTCAACGTCGTTGACCAGATGCTCTCTCCTAGGAATGAACGGTTAAGCCCGGGCATTTGTCAATCCTCGAACGAAACATCCTGACTTCGAAACCCCCTCACTGCCTTCATTGTGGCCGCCGTGCCAAAAACAGCCACGTTCACTATACAATAAGAACGGCAGTGGCCATCATCCGTATTATGCATGCACTAGGTGTGGAAAATTTGCCTGTTTAGGGGATATGCGTGATGTGCTGTCGGAGAATCCTACATACCTCTGTGACCACGTAATGCAGTTAAGCAGACGAGCCACAGCAGGTGCGGATGGTGGAGAAACAAGAATTTTGCGGTCAATGTCCTGTCGGTTCGCCCCCGGTGGCTGTCTTTTCTTCGATTACATGACAGACGATCATGATACAGTTCGTCCCGAAACTGGTGCAACCACCTACGCCCTTCGATTGACTTTTGTGTCTTACGCCAAGACACACTAGTTTATATTGGGTGTTCTTCTGGGGTCCCTTGCTACCGGTGATGTGTCAGCGGGGCCAGCGGGGTATTCGTTTTCTTCCTGCTATCAGCCTGGGCGTTCAATTGTTGCTGCCTCCCATCGCACTCACTTCCTTTTTTACTTCTTCAGATACAGATTCCACTCACGTTCGTTCCACGCACATAAGCCCCTCGCCAAATCAAAGATAATGGAACCTCGACTTTCCCTACGCAAACGTATTGAATCCCTTCCAACAGGGTCCGAAGACAAAGCCTTGAGAGATATAGTCATCAATCTACTTATGCTAGATCTGACGACGTTGCGCACGTTACACCTTTGCGGAAACCAAAATGATTATCAGGATTTTCGGAGGTTGACTGAAGACCATATTGGCAAGATCGAGCATGATCCTCGCCTCGAGAATTTTCCCGAAGACATACGAGTTCGGCAATATGTGCGAATGCTATCGAGAAAGACCCTTCGTGGGATAGTATCGAGGCCGTTCGAAACTCAATATTACCGAGAGGCAATATACCTACGGATTATAGCCTATAGGAGAGCCAAGGAAGATGAGGACTACCGCCTCGCAGCTTATGAGGAGAGTGCCCAGGGTTATGAGCAATTTGATACTACAGAATTGCATCATGTTGTGGTCCTATCACAGAGCTTATACGATCAGGTAAAGGATGCAGCTCACAGTGGCTATCTTGAACCGGAGCTTGATAGACTCAAAATACTTCTTCAAAGCATAGACGATCATGTCAAAGATGCTTGCGAAGAGATGGCAATTCAAAACCAGCCCATGGTATTTTCAAAAGATGCTGATCGAAGGTACATCTTTTCTCCCATATCTCCTCCCTCTCGCCTAAGGTCTCTTCAGTTGACCATCACGCAGGGAAACTCCAGGCAGCTCCGCTGATATCCCACCGAAAATTAGCACTCGTCCGGCGAATTCAAGATCTGCTTTTGCATTTTTTGTCCCTGTGATATGCGCGCTCTCGGTCATACCCGCTTATTTTTCCTGGTCTCACGCTGGGAACAACCCAGGGACAGTGAGAGATTCGGACTTTTTTCAACTTCTAGCGTCTGTTCCTATTCAAATCCTAGGGATATGGACAGCATTCTGGCCAATAGTGAACAATTTCCGTCCTGATCGCGCTGCCCAGGTTCAGGTTTGGACTTTAGCAATTATTAGTGCTTGTTTTACGATAGCCTCGGTCCCTCTCTACGTTCTTACACCAGTATCTTGGAGCGGGATGTCTCTTTTTACAGGATCATTCATGCAATCATTTTTACAATTGCAACTTATTCTTGGGATACCTCGGCCCAAACCACACGAAGACTAGTCAACTGACCGTGGAAGACGGCCATTTCTATCTTAGGAGGGAAAATGCTCGATTCCTGAGATATAAAAGAAATACACCGAATATCGCCGCCAAGGCGCCTCCGAATCCGCGTTGTATTACTTAATCTGATTACTTGATGAATATGGATGTCCTTAGCCAATTGAGTCACTATCTATAATACCGTATAGAAGCGTGTTTGCACTTTCAAAATCGCCCTCGATTCACACGTATTGGCTGCTGGGGCTATCTTGCTATTGTTGAAAAAGTTGTTTCTAAAATCTACCAGAATAAGTTACCAAGCAACCCTCGCATTTGTAAACCACGTAGGTACACTTAACAATGTCTCCGACTATACTGAGGCATACCTCATGTTGAAGCAATGTTGTTTCCTACCTACAGAGCCGTGTAATAGCCTACAGCTCTGTCCGATCTGGAGCCCAAATAGTCGCATTAATAGAATTCTGTATTAGGCGGGAGTCCCACAGCCTATCATCTCTCTACATTTGTCAGTCAGGACGCTAACTGCTTCCGACATAGGGAGCAGCGGAGTCCTTACCAGTGCATCTCCAAATCCCTTCGCAAGCGCAATTTCGTAGTCACAGCGGGCAAGCTCTTCAGGTCCAAAGTCGGTGAAAGTCGTTGCAACATCAAAGTCAATCCAGACCAGCCTATCAGGGTCTCTACGAACAAGGAGAATATTTCTCGGGTATATGTCTTTGCGGTAAACGCCCGCCCTGTGTATCTCCTTCATGCCCTCAATTGCCTGAGGATAGAGCGCATCCGTGTAGTTAATGCAGTTTATACTCTCTGCATTTGGGAGGTACTCTGGCAATATTGCTCTCGGCTTGAGCTTGTCTTGAGAGAGGTGTTGGAAAGCAGGATGAAGTGCTGCGGGATCCATTCGATTGATGTAGCCGTAGAACCTTTGGAACGAAACTACGCGCACAAACACCAGACGCGAAGAGGTTCTTATATACATTGAGTAACCCCTTCTTTCAAGAACAATATAAGCAGGTTCTTTCACAGGTCAATTTCTATATGGGCCAACACAAAGCGCGCCACGGCTTTGTGCTTACCAACACTGAGCTGATTGGGGTCAAACGTCTCGATACAAACGGTAGTCTAGCTATCCCTTTGCCAATGCCCTGAAGAAACAACCACCAGTCTAGAAAGCGGTCTGAAGTGCGGGGCCTTCATCGCCTACCCAATCAGGACTCACGATCATCGGATTTATTTTCCGTGACCCAGGTCGCAAGAGTTTGAAGGTATAACTGAATTCGAATACTACTGTACCACGATTGATTTTTGACTGTAACTCAACTAGGCTCAACTAGAAATTGAATTAATTGCGGGCTTGCGGCATGGTTTGTGGCCTGCGGCATGGTTTCTGTCCTGCGGCATGGTTTCTGTCTGACCTGCAGCATGGTTTTTGGCCTGCTGCATCGATTTTGCAATCCGCATAACCACCACTGCGAGCTTGAAATATAAATTGTGCCTTCTTTATCCGAATACAGGGAAGCTGAATAGGCTTCAAGAATCAATATGGTTAAGAAGTCGAGAAAGAAGGCCCAAAAGGCCCAGCGAAATGCCCGTGATATCCAAACACCCGCACCCACGGAAGTGAGCTCAGACTCCGAATCCCATCAACCTGAATCCTCGAGCGCACAAGAATTGAGGCAAGAGCATAGTCAAAATAAGAAGAGCAAAGCTCCCGAACGGAAGGCAAGATTTGTTAGAAGCCCAACACTCCCAGATGACTTTGCCCCAAATGCGGGTGACCACGAGTCAAATGACGAAACGGATAGCGAACTCGGGGATGCTTCTGATCAAGATGCTCCAATTGAGCATAAGCTAGACCCACTAAGTCGCTGGGTCAAAAATGTCATTCGCAGCGAGACATCCAAAGAGTCGGAAAAAATGGTTGAGGATTTCTTCACATCCCAGAGCCCTAATTACGAAGCATGTCTTCAATTCTTTCAAAGACTCAACCAACACATTCGAGGGGCCAACGAAGACCACGACGTCAACGACATTGACACTGGTACCATACCCGAGACTGGCTACAATGCTCTATGCGATACCTGGCAGCAGGCAGCAAACAGGGCAATAGAGACACGCTCCCCGGATGAATTCTGGGCGGCTTATAATACAACACGTGGTCTTCTAAAGACCTTCAACAAACGGCATTATCTTCCTAAGTCCTGGAATATCAGTCAAGAGTGGGCCGAACAATTGATCGGGACACGAAATCCTAGTATTGATGAAGATACCGACTCCACTTCCGATAGTGGAAACAATCAGCCAGACCAGACTCGCCAGCTCTCAGCTAGTGAAGAGTCTAGTAGTGAATCAGATATTGTTGATATTGATGGCAGTCAACTCACTGGGCTTGACGCCCTAGAAGCGAGAACCATGAAACAGCAACGCCAATTGCACTCGGCTAAAGTATTGTATTGGTGGCCTAAAGGAACCGGCTCTCAGATCTTCGTGCGCTACGGAAGCCGGTCCACGCCGATCTATCGCATTCGGGCTGGATCATATGAGAGCTACAACCCAAGTCGGGTTGAACGTGTTTTGACCACGAAGACTCGCGGCACCGCTAAAGTAACTGGGACCAGGAACGGGCTTCCTGAGGAGTTTTGGAAATACCAGCGAAAGGACGTGGAGGACTTCATTGGTATCGGTTGGAAGGTCGAAGACGATGATGAGCAGGGGCTTAATCCTCTCAATCTGCTGCTGCCCGCTAAAGGCATAGTCTATCCACAAACTCGGATACTTGTCAAATGGAAAGACGGTCTGTTTACTTTGGAAGGGCGAACCTTCATCCGTCGTATCACAGCCGGCTCTGCCTTGGATGGTGATAGAGTGATTTATCAGAAAGCCGAAGAGCTTGAGAATACTTATCGCAGAAAGCATGGGTTAGACGATATTGACGAAGATTATGATGGTGAAGTTAGCGAGCCTGCACGCAACACGAACCAACGCAGATCAAAGACGAGGAATCACTTTGAGGCCAGTGAAAGTGACGACGATGGGAGCGACGCCTCTATTCAGTCAAGCCACAACCACAACAGAAGATACCGCAGTGAGCCAGCTCGTGGCCCAGCCTCGTCTACACAGAGACGAAAATCAGCTCATAAGATGAGAAAGGACTCGGCAACAGAGATAAAAGAGCTTGAGCATCAGATTCGGCTACTGAAGATGCGCAACCCGATGCCCCCTCAAGAATCGCAGCGGAGACGACGCCGAGGTGACCGTGGGCGCACAGCATGATAAGGACTTGTGATTTTATACGTTCCTTTAGTCTTGTTATGAGCCAGTGTCAAACCAAATTTTTGCATGCCTACTGTTTGTGATGAGCTGGCCTCACACATTGCTTTCAGTCTTATTTATAGTTTAGTTTAGCTTATAAATTGTCAGATTTGCCTTATTCTCCGAACGATTGCATCTTCCCACAGCACTCTTCTATCTATTATGATTATGTTTTAACCACTATGGGCTTCTTTATGATCTTTGACCGGCAATTCCTGCATCTTATTTACGACTGATGAGAAAGACCACAAAGGTATTCTGATAGGTTAGTATCTCAAGAAGTGGGGATGATCCACATTTGATCTTTGAAATGAGGACGTGGGGATCAAACAAGATGTTCAGATAAGTTTTAAGTAACGACCACAAAGTCAACAGTTCTAGTCGTTGTTTAGCGGCTGATTTGAGTGTGAGACACAAGAATGCCGTAGAGATGCGGATGGTCGGATATATATTCTTATACCGGAGTTCGGCATGGGAAAAAAAAAGCCGAGAAAACACCTGCTCGCAATGAAGATGGAAAATGCAACTAGGAAGAAGGAGAATCCAAATATTCCTTCCATTAAACAACATCGATGGAGAGATATCTATCCTAGACCGGAGAGTGTAATTGCTCGACGTAAGTGGGCTTGACATCCAATCATCCAACTCTACTCACGAGTGTCCTATTAAGTGCCGGGGCTATGCCAGACACTGTTAGTCTCAGGTATAAAGTACTTCCCCTAGCCCGTTGCTTACTATAATATTTTCTTCTTCTCTTCCTTCACCCGTCTGGATTGCCATTCCGATATAAACACCGGACCACGATGGCAAGCCATTCCAACACTATTATTATAGCCGATGACGTGGAATTGCCAAACCCCCAGCCAGGTAGCTCACGACCTCGGAGGGCCCCTCGCTGTAATTACAGCTACGAAGATTCCGAGAGCATGTTTATCGATGCAGCCGATGACGAGACTCGATCGCGGAAACGCAAAAGAACCGAAAAGAACCGAAAAGAAGAAGCCGTCTGCCTTGGTACTTGTTCCTCACACCCTCTTCTTCGTCCTTATCTAATAATGGATTAGGACAACGCTTTCCGGCTGCTCAACAAGGAAGTCCGCCATGAAGTAAAACGGTTGAACAAGGAAAATCGAATGCGTCAAGATGAACTTCGCTAGGAGAAGGAGAGGTACCAAAAGTCGCAAGTGGATCTTTCCAAGGAAAGAGAAAGGCGTGTTTTGGAGTGCAAGATCTGTTACATGCAACCAGATCACTGGGTGACAATTCTATTGGGCACATGGTTTGCGAGTCGAGTGCGGAAAAACTCGAAACCCCGAAGAGCTGTCCTACCTGCCGAGCACCATCCACAGGACATATCAAATGCTTACCCTTTGCGAGATAAATCATGTATATCATGTGCTAGATCACCTGAACCAACAAGCGTCTATTCTCCCACAGAGACAGACATCCATGGGGATTGGACATTCCCAGATACATTTCTTGGTCCCTGACTTGCCGAGTTCAATGATCTTTAAACCCTTTAGAGCATCTCACACCATGTAGGCCGGCTTGGCGCGCTTGAACGTGATATCAGCCACTCCGGCTGTCTTATTAAATTCATGGATTGTTTAGATCTTCTAGACAGCAGCCTCTCCCAAACATGGTAGAGTATCACGCTTGGTGGGACCGGGCAGCTTGAATATCTGGTGTCCCCCCTAGGAATGAGCAGCGAGCGTACAGCAGCATACTCTTTCTTCACAAGTTTATTCAACATCACCCCAACATCATGGGCACATGATAGCGAAGTAGAAATACCAACACCTTCGGACTTACAGGTATATATTTGGGCAGATTATCCGGTGCATTAAGTCAGGTGCTAGTTACATGCGGTGTTTCCAGATATTCCTCTGCTCTTCGAAGTCCAGGCTTTGCTGCACTTTGCCTCTTGTTCATGGCAAGATCTGTTTATAAAAATGAGCTTGGAGTTTGCCAAAGCGCTCCATTTGGGCCTCGAACCAGTTGATACCGCGTTGATCATTTGAAATATAGACTGGACCCGCTGCTATAGTGTATCTGGATATCATTTCACTCAAAGCATGAAACGCGGTCTCAGCATACGAACGACCGAACTCGGCGGCAAAAAGTGGATCGGAGCTTAACAACCGTAAATGGCTCAGATCGGTGTGGTGGAGTTTGACTCGTCCAACAATAGCTTGGTCCACTGCTAGGTCAAACTGGCCTTTGCCTAGTGGAATAGCAATGAAAACCTTGCCATCCTCCCCTGGCGGAATATCCGTGGTGAAATGAGCGAGGGCATGGTATGCGTCGGATTGCTGGTTGCAAAGATCGCATCCAAAATCAGATTGGATACGCATAGTCTATGTGGTAGGATTCAGTAACACTCTGGTCGGCAAGGAGGATATACACTAACTTGGAGTGGTTCCATTTAAGTGATTTTTTGTGCTGATCTCTGCCAGCGTGATTGGAACCCTTGGTGTTCAGCAGAACCCTGATTTTTCTAAGGTGGTAAGTACCCTCTTATAGAGAATCTTGACTGTAAGCAATAAACGACACCGCCAATTACGCACAAAATGTCTAAGGTCATATCATCCCAAAACAGTATAGCTCAGAATGCATACCCTACAAAGACGTTATTCCGTCCCCAGACCTTAATCAGCGTTGTTATTCGTTAGAACGGTGAAGGGCATTCGGTATGTCGGTTTTTAGCTAGTGACCTGCCACACTTGCTCTAAGTTATAACCTATAAAATAACATTTCACGATTGGTGATATCATATGACATACAAGTACAATTAAACATAATTCGATTTTCCCCCGGAATTTTGCAAGTGTGCTTGCTCTTAGCCCACTTTCATTCCTCCGTTATTTTGCAGCTCAATGTATATTTTGCTGTATCCGATGGATCTTCCATTGTATTCCACTCCGTACTTGGATCACATTTTGACTGGGGGCGAAGGTTTGAGTTTGATCTGGAGGGCGTGATCCAGAAGTAGTATAGCTCAAAATGCACACCCTTCCTCCACTATCATTTATTGTGAATTGTTTTTGGATTCCTTTTTGCTGTTCCACGTTGGCCTAAATCCATCCAGCGCCTCCTGAATACCATTCTGGTTTTCAATATCCTTATATTCGAACCACCCGTTTGTTTCCTTCCCTCCAATTTGAATCACAACATGTAGCATTGCTTCGCTCACGTAAAGTTCCCCATAACGGATAGACAAGACTTCGGTAACTTTTCCCCCTGGTATCACGATACCGCTTGGTTCTTTATGCGGCGAGGCATCAAGAGCCTCACTAGGGCGATTTGGGTCTTTTTCTTGCATAGACACCCTATCATGATCAAATCTCATAACTGGCGGTCTGCTTGGCTGGTCTTGTGTGCTAATCATACCAGGGAGGGACTGTCGTAATTCAGTTGGGTAACTTGTAGTGTCGGCCTAAACAGTCAGTTTGTGTCTTCCGAAGAGAGTTTGCCCATACCTTCGAGACCCCCAAACACGCCATTATCAGTGTGAAGATATTAGGCATTGATATAGAATGACCCAGAGAGATGTTTTCCTAGTCTATAGGTAAATGTCCTCTGGGAAGACGTATTCCTTATATATTTGGGTCATAATCACAAAGATACCCAATACCCATCTCAGGGGCATGCATCTACTATCACAGTCTGAGCGGGTCCAGGCTCTGAACAATCAACTCGGCGGAGATGCATTCTATCCTATGCCTATTCGGTAATATTTCTGAGTTCTGAGTCAGCGGCACGGGAGGACTCACCACCTGAACGCATCTCTCATTTCTAAGTATCGCATCGACAATGCCGCCTCGCCGCAATCCCCCAGTAACTGCGGAGTGCCTGCTTCATGATCTATCCATTCGGATGGAACATTTCCTAAGATTTTTGGAAGCCGATCTCTCTCCGGCTATTGCGGAAACCAGCACAACCTTAGTGGATTTTATTTCACGTGGTGCGAATTCACGCTCATGGATCCTACACCTACAAACTATCCTTCGATGGTCTTCTCTCGCCTTGGAAGAGGAGAAATGGCTACGGATGCAAGGGTTAGACCTTCCACGTCCTGGGAGACAGGTCCGCGGTGTCTGGTCGATGCCGTCTTTCCTTCGTCACTTTGGGCGATCAGACGATCACAATGCTTGCAGTGCTCTTCAACAGGGGCGAAAGATCAGGAGGTTTGAGGTTGAGTTCGGCGAGGGAATTACACTTCTATTCGCCCCGGTCTTGCCTACTTTCCGCCGATTATCCCTTACCGAGGAAGCTAAAACCATGCAGCTTCTGAGAGCTAGCTATGCCAACATTCTTGTTGACGCCCGACGACTTCTGTGTTTTAAGTGCAAATATCAGACATTGGTAGTTACTCATGTCCACTTATTTCTCATGGCTAACACTGACTAACACAATTCTTTGTCTAGGTTCCGCGTCGAATACTTTCAGTGCAATAAGGCACGAACAGCCTAAAGCGCCATGAATTCGAACACGTCTAGCCGGTGGATATCACGCCCCATCGGTTTGCCACTATTCCCTTGCCAGACAAAAGAGCCTCCAGAAGGAACTTCTATCTCCATTCTAACCGATCCTTTCACAAAAAGGATTTCGTTTCGCCGCAGCTTCCTCACAAAGGGTTGGATCGCCCATATCGCCTCTTCCGGTACGCCTTGGGGGTAGATCTTGAATGTCAACCGTATTTCGTCGGTATCTGAAAGGTCTCGGAATATCGACACCGCATCATGAGATGGGTGGGCAAGCGCAGTGCCCCATGTTGAGTGATCTTCGGAGGAGACAACGATAACCGGACCCTGGCGACAGATAAAGCCAACTTCGCCTATAGCCTCCTTGATTTTTCCAGTGAACTACATTAGTCAGTATTGATCCAATATGCTCTTTGGCAAACCCACCCCGTCCTCGGCCCCACATCGCAAAAACCGCTCACACACGGCAGCATCTCCCCTGCCGTAGATAAAAGGGCCTTTTTTGCTTTCAATCTTTGGCCACAAGGTTAGAGAGCTCTTCACCTCGGGATTTATGTCGGCTCCGTCAGAGGTGGCGGAAAATACGACAAACCCCGTGACCTCCATTCCCGACTGCTCACTGTAACGTGAGATGTTCTGCGCTGTTGTCATGTTTGCCTCCCTGTACTAGGTCCAAACGGTCTAGCTTGAAACTGGGAGGAGGGATAGAAAGGCAAGACAACGAGACATGGAGCTTTATATATTTGGCATGTTTGAATCGATATTCTTCTAGTTGGTAATTTGACGGGATTATTCTATTTTACACATCGTATTGCTGAGATACCCAGTTAGAATACTCAATAGAACTGCATGTCGGGATATGAATCTGGATAGAGCTAGCATACATAAGTACTAATGCTCCCTATCATTCAAAAGCCTCTAGAGCCTCTGTCACCAATTTTAGGCCGGTTTTCCTTGCTTGATCCACAATGCCAGCCACTCTGGCAGTCGTATCTAACTCATGAATTGTTTTGATCTTATGAACAGCAATCTCTTCGAAGCATGCTTTGTCGCTTTGCAAACGGCGTAACTCGTCATCGGAGCATTCACCCGAGAGCATCAAATTATACAAACGACTCTTAGAGCACACCCTGCCGACGATCATGATCAAAAGATCCTCAGAGAGTATGCGGCGCGTGCGACTCCTGCGGTCCCTTTTATATCCCGGAGGCGGGTGTTGCATAAGGAATCCAAAGATTTCAGCGCTGTCTCGCTCTGTTTTGTCCGCAGCTGCAGATAAAGCTTGGCGCCAGTCGTCATAGCTTTCGGTGTGGTGCGAGATCCACCTTGCTCCAGCCACGTGGTTGCGTATCGCCGCAAAAGTCAAGAGGTCTCCTGGGAGCTCTTCATCATGGCTCCAGAACCAATCTAACATTGGTTCAGGGTTTTGTTGGTATAAAAGCTGATACCAATTCGGGAGTCTGTTGTCTGGATTTGGGATTCTAAGATCTACACCTCGGTGTAGCAACTGATTTGCTAGATCTATATCGGCAAATTTGCAGAGATTCATTATCTCCGTTGGCCCAAGTGTCAATTCAATATCAGGTGTTGACTGAAGACGTTTCCAGCAGCCCTGGAACAACTGGGCATCCTGAGTACTGAATTGTAATATCGTCTCGCGTGCGTGTACCGATATAGGTTTGAAGAGGTCTTGTGGCTCTATCGCAGACATTGTCCGCTCTATCAAATCAGGGTTCTTTGAATTTGCCGCAATCAGATAGAGGGTTTGCCCATCCCGATAAAAAGAGGAGGGACGAATTGTTTGATGATCGAGTAGAACCATAAAGCACTGAGGACAATCGACGATTGCTTTTGAGGCTAAATCATGCGGAGCGATTTTATCGACAGTACGCTGACGAGTCTTCGTATGGTCAAAGTCAGGGTAGAGTTCCCGACTAGTCTCAAATCTCTTCCGAAGCGAAAGGCTTCTAAGAACAGTGTGAATCCTAGTTTTGAAGATAGAGTCCTTCTTTTCCTGGCAAAAAGCTTGTAGAGTATGTAAGGCATCATGTGATCCAAGCGGCTCGGAAAAAACACTAGCCTCGATAATGGAATCTATAAGCCCTGTTGGCAATTTTTCGATTCTCCCAAGGATACTGTCTTGCCCTAGAGAAGACTCTGCATTCTCTATGCCTTTATAGACAACAGTATTTGCTCGAGGGTCTGGGATTTGCCAAAAGTTGATGATTTTTGGAACCTCGATGTTTGGAAGCTCAAGTATGCTGTCTGATTCGGCGTCCTCTATACCCTTAAGTGAGCGAGAATACTATCATTGCGCGTATTTGTGCAACTTACGATTTTCTTGATCTCCCCAGACTGATGAGGGATTGTCTTGAAAGAAAAAACGACCAACCCACTTCGGCAGTAGGCTTCGTAGCGTGAGTATAGGGAAACAATCCATGGGCCTTCTTTGTTGCAGTTATCTGGAGGCATGAACAACCAAAATAGAAGAGAAGCCCATTTATGTGTATATGCTCACCAACTATAGCAGTACGGTTTGATATAGGAAAATATATCCACCACTTGTCCAATGGTAGGCTACAATTGACAAAGAGCCAGACCTTACCGAGCTAATATGTCGGATTTCATAGATCTTGTAACTAAACAGACAATTTACCTTGACCCTAAAGGGCATGCCACGTCCAGCTTCTTCTGTCTAGACCAATCTTTGCCTGAACCATATGTGATCTATGGCACGGAAATATTTAGAAGCAACTAGTAAACTGGAATGTACTATGAAATTTAGTATGGAAGGAATTGAAAGAAATAATAAAGTATCAGAATACGGAAGGAAATCGATTATCACACAATACAGTACAGAGTGTAGGTGCTAAAGGCAGAAGCAAAAAAAGGTTGTGTTAGGGGGAGAGAGAGCTCTCTATCTAACTATCTAACTAACTACCACAAGGGTGCATAACTAGGGCACCGAGGCATCCACAGCATTTAATATTGCTCATATACGTCAAATGGGATGATATCCTGTACGTGTTGTGGTAGGGATACATGGCTGGAGATTGGCATAAGGGCAGACTGCGGGGCTGCGATTCTGATCGAGAACGCCCTGGGATATTAGCTGATTTTGGATATATGAGTGGGGAACTTGTGCTTACAGAAAAGAAGTACTTGATGTACTCTGGGTTGGGCTTGGTTATCACTTCGTCAGTCATTAAGCCATGAAAGAAGAATACATCACCTACTTGTATACGACAAGTTTCAGCCCTCCAATTTGTGGATCGTCCGAGATACATTGGATAACCTCTGAGATCTGAAATATAGCTGCGATGGAAAGAGAATCATTCACGGGAGCGAGTGACCCCTCTTCAAGCCTCACTCCAGTAATAGTTTCTTCGCCCCTTATTCTTTTGTCAGATAAATTGGCTGTGCTGCTAGGAGTCAACTCACAGTGGTGTGCCTGTTGCATCATATTCTCGGTAACAAATGACGAAAACACGGCTTACGTCGGCCCTTAGGCCCGATAGGCCCTGGCTAACATTGATGATGCTAATTGTGGACGATGGAGACAAGGACATACCGGCAAGTCTCTCTTTTAAGGGAAAATAGGAAGTCTTGCTGCGAGAATAATTATCTGGGAATGAGACAATTTATAGATTTCTGTATCATCGCCTAATTTGGTAAAGTAAGCAACGGAGGGGGTCTAATTCGAAACCTCAATAATCAAGGTTCATACAATGGAGCGTTGGTTGCTTTCAATGGAGATATGGGACTCGAACTTATCTCCCACTGAGCATGGAAGGCCACACAACTCATAACGTGATCCATCCCGTCATATTCAATTGACTAGATAATAGTCCTAAAAGTACATTCTTTCTCCATTCATTGGAGAATCAACATCTAACTATGAGCTGAACAAATTTCATACAGAAAACAACTATCTCCCCTAGGAGTTCAATGATTCCACTATCTCAACAGCTCAAAATGCAGTGGCCAAATTCCCATAGTCGGGCTAACAGAGATGTCATATCCTTCCTAGCTGGTTCTCTACCCCAATGTCCAAATTATCCACAAGATGACGCATAAGGTCCTCACCGTTATGCGAGTAAAGTATACGCTTGATTGATGTACGTAGGGAACTGGGCGGCAGGATATCCATCATCAGCAGACTATATAGCACGACCATACATTCCAAGTCCGTATTACCAGCATTTGACCCCATTAGATTCTTAATGAACGTCGGAGGGGCATATCCTATATGCCGAGAAAGGATACCGGATAGCAGATCGGTAGTAATGGGCCCATCATCACACGGGGCCGAAGAGACGATGTAAGTAGCGATATCGCCGTGTTCAATGATGAACTGAGGGTTATCCATTTCACGGACTGAATAGTTAGTTACATATCTGCTATGTGTTGGATCAAAGAAAAACATACAGAATTGACTTATAACCCGTAGCAATTGCGCCGTGAGGGGCTTGGTAGGTGTTATTGGCGTTACTGACATAGCTAAGGAAAAGAGGAGGTAAAATGCCATGTGACTGGAATAGTTAGTAGAATAGTTACCTGGGAACGGAGACATTTTATAGCTTTCTACAGGTTCGCCTAATTGATAAACATAAGCAACTGTTGGGGCTTCTTCAATATGAATCGCACGAAAACAGACTTGGGCGCTAAACCCGATGAAAAAAATGGCGAGTTCTTGTAAAGATGCAATCAAATCCAGGAAATTAGAGGGTTGTGATCTATAAAGAGCATGAAGGAGGGAACACCTTTCCTAAAAGCCTTAAGTGATTATTTAATTGGATGATTCCTACGTTACTCAGCAATTTGAGAGAGCTGTTGTATCGACGTTGCCAGTCCAATTAATGAGCTATCATTCAAATTCACACCATCAATTTCCTTATAGCTTCACCATGCTCATCAATTGAAGCGAGAATAAGCCCTGGCTTCAAACCTCAAGGCTTAGCCACACGACACTTGCCACATCGATGCGTGAAATTCTGTTTTCTTGGTAGCACTTCTCCCATTGTGCAGAGACCTTTGGTGACCTTATCGGCACATGGAAATGGCAGAGCCGTTTCCACGCATTCACATCCATAAGTATAGGTGTATTGAAAGCACATGATGCTTCAATATAATCTATATTAGCCTCCGTCTATACACCTTGGGTTGATGGTATCGCGAACCTTAATAATAAAGGCCTATACAACGGTGCGTTCATTGTTTTCAATGGAGATGTGAGGCTCGGACTATTTGCAGACGAAGCAATTCAGCACAGATCTAAACACATAGCTTGCGGACTCTTATACCTAACTTGAATTGTAGAGAAATGAGAGGCAGAAGTGCATAGAATATAAGGATAACCCAACAATAGTGCAACGGTAAAGTAATCAATGAAAAGTGTTCCTCCTTCAATCCGGATGTAGGGCAAGGGATATATATAATACAAGCGAAGTTTCTCATTTCAGAAGCAGAGCTTATGCTGCCACCAATATAACCTCGATCAAGCTTGAATATCAACCAAGTCCGACTTCTCAGCGTCACCTTGGCGGTGGAGGCGGAACACCCGGCTTCTTGACGCCTGTTGTATCATATAGGCCACGTCTATAAAGATCAGCTTAGCTTGGTCAAAAGGCTTAGTGAAGATACAATCTACCTGGCATCAAATATGCTCCCTTTTGGACGAATCATAACTGGCTGGCCTCTGCGTTCAAGTGACTGTCGAATGGATAGCGCAGAGTGATTTGACGATATAAGGATTTAACCCTCTATATACGAAGTCATTCTCGCAAAAGTCTTGCCGATTTGCCTGAAGTAGTAGTTCCTAGCAAGCTTGTAATGTCAGCGTTTGGAAGATACCTACTGTGAAGCAAGTAAACGATCCGCGTATGGTCCTCATGGTAAAAAGCGGGTCTCAATTACAATTTGTATCTAAGTTTCGGAGAATATTGATATGAGTTTCGATTACCAATTATGTTCAACGCTTCTCAAAACTGACGAGTTGCTTTAACGCCACCCCTCGATAGAATAACTAGTTAGTTAGGGCTGCCAGTCATTGTATCACGTGATGGACCAGGTCACGTGGACACGGTTTCAACTGTCGGGCAGACCTGCAGATCGCGACCCCTCCTCCCCTCGCCCGCCAAATCCTGCATTATCATAAGAAGCACCATCAACACAGTTTCTCATCGGCAATCACTACATCGAAATGCGTCTCGAAGGAATCTCGGAAAATTCAAAGCGCATAATTAGTGCCATGAGGAACCTTATCGACAGAGGAGAGACGAAGCACCTAAAAGAAGATCTAAGCGGGTGGCAGTATGGTGGGGAAACGTTCATAGAAATGGTCGCTTCGCTGGAAAAAGGCATAAAGCAAGAACTTGAGTCTCAAAACATCCATGTTAGTAACCGAAGTACTTATTTTGAGTCCATAATTGCTAATCAACCATCTCGTAGGTCGTCGGCTGCTCTGTGCGACATTTCTCCAAGGGAGCCAATATTAAGCCATCCGATTCTACGAAGCAGTTATTGATCATTCCAATCAACGGAATCTCGACCCTTATTCGCAGCGGCCAACTACCAACGGAACTACCAACGGATACCTTTTGCTATATTGATGACCGGCCGACGCTTTCTGGGGATAACATTGATGTTATTTTTGTTGCATTTGAAACAAATAAGGATGTGGATGTATAGTATAGTGAAAATGGGGTCTATCGAATTTGTATAAGAACGTTTTGTCTAAAAAGGAAGAAACAGCTGTACCGTTGCCTCCCTATGGAGCAATGCATCGTCGATATACGTTGTGCCGTTGTGATAAGGAGGATTTTCAACTGTCTTGCTACCACGCCGAAGGTGCAAACCCGCGGAGGGTCAAACTGTTAGAGAACATCAAAGCCTTGGGACGGGTCGATTAAGTTGAAATCTTGGAAAGGGTCGAAATCTGGAGGTAAGTTGAAATCTTGGAAAGGGTCGTAGTCTCCGATAGGAGTGGTGACCGGTTCTTCGTCTAGGCTCCGGACTGGGTTGATGTTTTCGTGTACAGGTTGATTTATTGGAGTATTGTTAGGGCTCGCATTAGCAGTGGCATCTGCTGTAGCGCTCGCCTCGGCGTTGACCGTGGATGAAGAAGTCCGTGCACGTTTGCGCTGGCCCTGCACAGGCAATTCTTCGGTCGTCACAGAATGTTTTCGGCCACATTTCTGCTCATATTCCACTTATCATTGGTAAGCTTTGGGACTTTACGCACAAGTTGGTTGACTAACCACGTTCTTGGCTGTAAATTAACAGGCACATGGATAACCAGTTGGCCTTTTCTCTAGCCAGACTAGACCATTTCGATGAGTTGTGAATCTCCTCCGCCAATGAATGAAAATGCCGGTAAGACAAATTTCGAAATTTGGAAAATACTTGGCTGAGGATCGCGCAGACATCGTGGCTCCCGTAAATCTCCCCGAATGAGTGATACTTCACCCCATACTTTATCGCTCTATGATTTTTCTCGTCATTCCGGTTGATTTTTATCAAGTATTCCTTGATCCGTCCTTTCGTACGGTTTTCGAAATCTTTCTCATTCAAAACCAAAAATTTTGTGCGGGGCTGAGAATATGTTCTCTCTGCCCAGGTCAAGTATCTCTCGGCATATAGGTATCTCGCCAGCCATCCACGAAACTTTTGGTAAATGGTCACACGACTCTCCGACAGCTCGATGTCAATCATGAAAAAGTCGTCCCCGATCCAATTATTGTCCCTGGCAGTTGCCTCATGTTCGGTTAGATTCAAAAAATGGTGGATCGCTTGGTACTGGGATTCAAGCCCTGTCATGAACTTGGAAATCTTATCTGAAGTCTTTTGTGGATGGTCAAGCGGATTGATAGCCTCAACACGTTCATCTTGGGCCTGTATAAAGCTCGGCTCCAGGCAGGCTTCAGAACGTGCTGGTGAGCACGGTTGTGGATGATGAAGTTGAGGAGGTACTGAGGACAGGACATCGCGCGCCCATGGTCTATGTTGCGCATTGGTTGTGGTGATTCGGTATGAATGAGTTCCACCGCGATTTGGAGAGGGAGACGGTTGTACTTGTTGCGAAACTGGTGATCCCAGAATTTTCTCCAAACTGTCAAACGCAAGCTGCAATTCTTGTCGGTGGTAGTACAACAATTCTTGCGTATTGGTGCCGTGTAGATTTTCCGTTAAAAACGTAGCCGCATCTACGATCTTTTCCATCATCCGCATGGTGGGCAACTATTATGGTACAAGAATAATGGCGTAGGGTAGGTAGACCTTGAGAATGGAATGCTTGTGCTGATGTACTGAGGGGAACCCTGTTTCTTGGCTCTGGCACTGGTGCCAGAGCCAAGAAACAGGGTTCCCCTCAGAAACACGTCGACCGAAAGTACTCTGGCCAATTATGATGATCTGGGTAACTCTTGTCTGATAGAAAAGGCAGTGTCGGACAAGTACAAAAAATGTAAGGCCATAGACCCATTAAAGTTGCAGCTTTCCCTCTCCTAGACCAAGGTATTCTCATCCTTGCTCCCTGGTTACAGAAAATTGTTGGAAGTAGCGGTATCAGCAGGCTGCTGAGGTTGTGGTTATGATCTATCTCTAATCAAGTCATTTGGATAGTCGTTGAAATATACTTGGTAATCGATTTAACATTCATCTTTATGTAGTGTTACTTCGTATTGGTCCTCCCTTGCTATTTTATAAGTCTCTTAATATACTCGGCTCATGAAGGCGAAATGAATACCAGTATAATACAAACGGTCGATCTGGATTGACAAAGCCTGCTAGCACAGCCAATGAAGGATTGCATCTAGATGTGTAATGATGTCTACGCACGGTACAGGATGTATGGCCGCTTGTCATAAAATTGTAGTGCTTGCCCTAACTTATCAAAAGCAAGGTATCATCTGTTCTTCCGGTGGCTCTGGGAAGTACATTACGCATATGGATGCTTAAGGAACCTTAGATAAGAGATGAGAAGAGGCTTTTAGGTGTTCTAGGCCGATAAATTATTAATTGTGATACTTTTGACTTGGCTTGCATATAGATGGATGGGTCTCCACACCAGATATTGTGTTATGTGGCTTGCGTAACCGCTGGCCCTTCAGCTCTAGTTTCGACACCTACAAGCCACTTTATCTGGATTCCTATTATCATTTCGAGCCAGATAAGTCTGTATTTTATACTATGTAAAAGATGACGTCGCTGTTTACAGGTTCTTCCTAGCTGCTTCCTGGAGTTCATTCATAACTCTTTCCGCTTCAGCATCCTGATCTTCGGCGAGTTTGTCAAAGCGAGCTGAAGCCAATTTGGCATGCGTGCCTCGCGGTTGTTTCTTCAACCATTCTCGCAGACCCGTGTTTTTAGCTTGCGAATTGACTTGCAGAACAATGTTCAGGTATTGGTTGTCGATCAGTTCACCTGCATCAAGACGCAGCTGGTAATCTGCATCATTTTTGTTCGTCTGCGATGGAAGGATACGACTGCCGGGGGTGAAGGTTCCGCCGAACTTTTTGGCAATGTCAAAGTTCTTTCTGGTTTTCGTGAAAAAATCCTTGATTTGCTTCATTGCGGAGGAGTTATTCTGAGAGAGGTTAGAGCATTCTTGCTAAATCATAGATAGAAAGCATACACCGCAGACCAAGTACCACTGAAATTAGGATGTTCCTTGGGTCGGACGATAATATAGAGAGCAAGCAGATAGTAGTTGGGTGTGACCTTTAAAATCTGATGTTGTTGATATTTTTAAAAGAAGACAGACGCTTGGGAGAGCAGCCTTTATTTATAGGTTTTTTCATGTTCAACCAATTCTTCTCACATTGCCTTGGGCTTCAACTCAAGGCAGCCCTTTGCTCCTGCGTGCCGATCGCAAGGGTAAGGACTGCGCGGCTCCAATCAACTGCTTTGAGAACGGAGTTACATTATCCTAGGCGCCAGTTACTGCACTTGAAACTCGGGAAGAAGGCCCATGCCCAAAAATACAAACTTATTTATGGATAATTGGTAGGCAGTTTGAATCGCACTGAGTTGGCCCCAAATCAAAAGCGGTAAGGCGTGGGCGGCAAAGCAGACAATTAAATCGGTGAATGCCAAGACGGCAAAACAATCGGCCGCATGACGGGCCAAAGGGGCGCTTCACCTCCAATCTCGAGCTCCTCTGTAGCTGACAATCTGGAAAACGGAGACCAGCAGTCTGATATGTTCCGAGTCTTGCGGCGATTGGGAGTCCCTTCGTCAACCATTCAGCATTGTCGATTCCGTTGCCCATCTCGACCATTATCCGAGATGGGAAACAAGAACAGCGCACCTTCGCCACATACCTGGCTCGACAGCACATCCCCAGGAACAGATTTGCAAGAACTGACTCGTCGTTAGTAGCATACACTCACAGACATTGACCAACAAGTTAATATGTCACTGACTTTGTATTGTAGGACATGATCCGCATTCGTATTCCGGTGGAAGATGGCTCAATCGGGACGAGCTCGAGCGAAACTCTCGCCACGTTATGTTTGACTTCTCAGCGCTGTGTGAGCGGGCTGTTCACACATGTCCAGGAGCCACTAGAGTTGTCAAGTATGAGAAGCGAGAAGGTGGATTCAACAAAGTCTTCCTTTTAACAATGGACAATGGACCTTGTGTTGTGGCAAGGGTACCTACCGGTATTGCTGGCCCGCCAAGGTTAACGACCAACTCTGAAGTTGCAACGATAACTTATTGTAAGGCTAAGCCGCATCCCCTATCCTTGAGGGTATGGCTGACATGCTCACGAATTTATGTCTATATAGTACAATCCAAGATGTCGCTTCCGATACCGAAAATTCTCGACTGGAATGATAATCCTTCCAATCCAACTGGAACTGAATATACTATCCAGGAGCATGTGGCGGGTGTTCAATTACATCAACAGTGGCACAAAATGAACCCGGAACAACATATGCTATGCACCAAAGCACTTTCATTAACAATGAAAAAGATGGCTTCCATAGACTTCCCGGCCTATGGAAGTCTATACTTTGCAGATGCGCCTCTAGACTCGGACTCAAAGATTCCCTTTGAGCAGGGCTTCTGTGTGGGACCACATTGCAGTCCGGTTTTCTGGAACCGAAATCCGGGGGAACATGAACTCTACCGTGGCCCAAGCCCCAATTGCGGACCTTGGAGAGATCTCACAAGTTATTGTCGAGGTTTGATAGATACCGGTTTTTCTCGTTTGCCCAAAGAAGCCGTCAATGATCGCAAGCTTCTGCCATATCAAGGATCAATTGAAGATCACATCCATATATTGAAAACAAGTCGAGAGGTGATACAAAAGTTGATTGAAGATAAACGCATTCAGGACGCTGCTACACCAGCTCTCCTTCACCCGGATTTTCACAAGAGGAATATCTACGTCTCTGCCGAAGAACCAACCGTTATTACTGGCCTGATAGATTGGCAATCAACCAGCATTGAGCCCGCGTTTATTTATGCCAATGAGACACCTGATTTCGCTGCACTCCCAAGGATACCCGAGGAAGATCGACTCGAGAATGAACAAAATGAAACGGAAATTTCTGGACAAAAGGAACGAGAATTAAAAGATGCATCCGTCTGTTATCAGACATATGATGTGGTCATGACAGCCCTTGTTCCTAAGCTCCGTCCTGCAAGATTACTTGATCCGACTCTTTTTCGACTCTTCCACTACTGTCACACAACTTGGAGAGACTCCGCTGTCGCTGTCCGCCAAGAGTTAATTGAGCTTTCAGCTCGCTGGGTGGAACTTGGGCTAGAGGGCTCGTGTCCATATTCTCCCACAGAAGCGGAATTGAAGCAGCATGCTCGAGACTATGAAGATTTTGAGGCTGTTCAAGCACTCAAGTCATGGCTAAGAGACAACCTTGATACAAATTCTGACGGGTGGATCCCGAGTGATGCATGGGACACTGCGAGGGTTGCTCATCGCGCAGCGTATGATGAATGGATACAGACTGCCAAAGAAGCCGAGTCGCGTGGCGAAGACATGACAGTAACAAAGGCGGACAAGATGTGGCCATTTGATGCTAGATAGAAACCAGGGGAACGCGGGCGTCAGAGTAGCCACTATCGTCTAACCTCTTTGTCTGATGACTCGGAAAGGTGGACTACCTTGAACTTGTCGCCTAAAATGAGAGTTTAAAAATGAGAGGGTTATGTGCCTTTTCTCTTAAAGTTTTATTCAATGTGGATAGGTATGCTGCAGTTAATTATGAAGGTCGATATCTATGAGCGATTGATGGTGTCTTGAATAATTCAACATTGACCCAATCGTGACTTGGTCTGCAACCAGTGGGCTGTTCTAGCGAATTTCCAGGTCATCATACAATAAGCATCCGTCAATAAGATTATTCACTGCATCTTGATCTGTTGGCAGGTTTTGGATCCCCCAAATCCACCGTGATATCTCCTCCGGTGTTCCAGAGCGCAGCTTTACAACCATTCGGTAAAGGGCGACACGAAAGTTTAACAACTCAGCGGTATGAGCTTTGCGTCTCCGATCACTAGATGGATTATAGAAGCACTGACGAGCTTCGATGGTACATTTCGTGCATGGTGTCGTACCAGAACACTACACTAGATTAGCTATATCCTCAAATGGAGGATTTTTCTTACCTTGGACTTTCTTTTCTGACACTCGGTACAGGCCAAAGAAACTCGCCGAAGTTTTGTCGGCGGCTCGGTTTCCAGATACCGCATATTCGATCCCTTTTGTCTGGGCAGGAGCTCGCGCAGAGCATTATTCTTCGGCATTGCAGGATGGGATGAAGAGGTTTGGATCTGAGAGTGGGCTTCGAAGACGAAAATTCAGGAGAGTTGTAAGAGCCAGGGGTTTAGGGGAGTCAATCACTATTTTTATTCTCCTTTCACATCCCTGGTCACAATTCTCTTTGTTTGCTAGAAAATCATCTAGAGCAAACAAAGATCCCAGCTATAAGACCCACGTTCGGGAATCACGCCGTAATCCGATTGGCAGGTTGCAAACCAGACGGAAGTAAGTATCGGCTCTCATTGGCTCCAAGTGGTAGGACATCCTAGACCCCCGCATGATACTGAGTTGTGTCGGTCTGCTCAACGCAACAAGTATTTTTTTATGAAAATGGCAGGTGTTGCACCTGGTCTCGTCCGATACAGTCAACAATGACACCCGAATTGCCTATCGACCGCCGAGTGTTGGACAAAGAAAGCTTCCAATCTTTCAAGTCGAGGTTTGACTACTTTCAGTTCTTTGCTCATTGAGACATTAGCAGCTTCTAGCTCCTCCTTCTTCTTCTGCTCCGATAAAAACGTTGATTTTAAGTTTGAACCAGCGTTTTTATGTTATCAATTGTCTTATCCTTTTCTTCCAAATTGTTCTCAGGTGTGCTGATTTGTGTAGCAGACTGGGAGACTTTGGCGGCCTCTCGCGTGTGAGGCAATGGACACTCGGACCAGAATCATCTTACAGATTAAAAGCACACAAGGAAGGGAGGGACGAAGCGGGCATAAAATGGAGGTGGTTATTAGGAGAGGGCCGACATAGTAGAGGGGCGTTGGCAATAACAGATTGGCAAATATCTGAGAAAAAAATATCTGAAAACATCCTTTTGGACGGCTCTGATTTGAGCCCTGCTCCCGTTACTCCTTCAGTTGAGAGCCCCCGAGATTATCTGACGGTGCCAGTGCAACAGTATCTACAGTGTGGCCGCTCTTTGTCACCTTCTTGCGGAGCTTATGTACAATTTACACTAAGTTTGATACCTTGGCGGAGGCCATGGCGGGAATTCTGAAATACGTCATTTCGCGACATATTGTAGAAGCCACTCTCCGTTATCTTACTTTCTTTCAATAAGTACTACAACCTGTTTGTTCCGATACTCAAGATGAATTCTCGATACCTCCAATTTAGGTACTGACTAGCTCTTGCTCTCAAAAAGCGAATGACGTCTGGGCCAAGGTGTAGAGCGTCGCTATCATTCGCACAAGGGTGGGGCTGTGGACGAAACATTGGGCGAGGACCGCTCCGTCGTCAGCTTAAAGCCTCGGCCATAACGATCCTTGAATTCCGATAAAGGTTGATCTTACAAGCCTTCGTCTTGCATGGAATGCCCTGCTGAAGGCGAGCCCCTATGATCAGTATTCGCAAAATTGACCCTGGTCATATCCCTCGACAACTGTTGAAGCGATGCATCACTCAGATGGCCCCCAACTTGCCTCGTCCTCCATCCCAGCCCACGGTTTCTACCATGAATTATTTTCTCATTGGTGGAGACCATGAATTGAATGGCGTCACCAGTGGCATAATTATCGATCGTACTAGCATTCTCGTCCAAATTAGTTCCAGCATTCGAACAGATATGCATGCACTGGCGAGTTGTCTCCCACTCTTCTTGTAACCTAAGAAGTTCTGCAATGTCCTCCTGAGAGGCTGTACTGGTCTTTGTCTTAGTCACGATTCGGTCCATCAGTATCTTAAGATGATCCTCCAGCTTCGCAGCGGTGTTCATGAGGCTATTTTTGCATTCCTGCAAACCCTCATTGGTGACTCTTTCGGGCACGTTGCTCGAACTGAAAGAATCTGTGGAGCTGTCACGAGCTTTGCGCAACTGTTGAATTTGATCAATGTGGCTTGATAACTGTGCACATATTTCGAGACATTTTTGGGTGCTCAGGCGTTCCTCCTCCATCAGCTGGATTTCCCCAGCATCCGTGTTTGAGCCGCGTGTATTCTTGGCGATAATATTCTCGAGCTTTTCGTCAATACTCTCTAAATGTGTTTCGAGATCATTGGTGGTGGTTTCAATCATCTCCTTATAGCTTTCAAGGCCATCAACTGCGTTGGAGGACTGTCGGCTAGAAAGGCACATCAGCATTAGTGAAAAATGACTAATGTGCACAAGGAGACTCACAGATTTGCATCAGTGAGGGCAATGATGATAGTTGATTTATAGCCAGCTAACATTCGTCTGAAACCATCAATGTCTTCGCCCATGTACTTTAATTTGGCCCAGTCTCGAAAGCTCGTTTTGCCGGCAAGAGATCGCGTCGAACATTTCTTGAGCTCATCCTCGAAATCTTTACACGCATTTGCACAACGGAGGAGGGGATATTCGAGACTAGCGAGTTCTGTATCGGTGTTCGCATTCAAGGTCTCTGCTAGAGCTCCAAGAACTCCAGTCAGACCCTCAAGCTCCTCCGTTAGGTCGCGTACGCGTTTTGGATGAGATCGGTAGCTTTGAACTGATAAGATCTACTGGATGACAGAGATCATGAAAGACTGGACAATATATTGATATTGTACTGAGAGCTATGTAAAAGACAGAGATGGAGAAGGAAGTAGAGCATACTACAGATGGAGAGATGTCATGTGACATAGGGAGATCTCAACACCCCCCACGATCTATGGCACATAGACGGAAAAACCACCCCCCAGATTCCTTTCCATACAGATCAACCATTGATAACAGATAACTAGGTGCAAGGTGCAAGGCCTAGTTGGTTGACGAACCTCTTGAACATGATAGATGCAAGAGGCTTGGTGAAACCATCAGCAGCTTGCTCCTTTGTAGGAATGTACTCGAAGCAGATAGATCCTGCTTCAACTTCCTGTCGTAGGAAATGATAGCGTACTGCGATGTGTTTTGTGCGAGCGTGATACTCGGGGTTCTTTGCCAGAGCAATGGCACCGGTGTTGTCTGCATGGATGACAACAGGCTTGTCTAGTAAAGCATACTCTGGTTCATGCATACGAAGCTCGGTAAGAAGCAAGATCAGCTATTTAGCTTCCTGTGTAGCTAAAGCTTGTGCAATGTACTCGGACTCGGTGGATGACAATGCAACACAGGCTTGCTTCTTCGAAGACCATGAAATTGGGCCTCCGGCGAGATGAAAAACGAAGCCAGAAGTGGAAATAGCGTTTGTTGAGTGCGGACCGACATGATCAGCATCGCAGAAACCGTAAAGATATTGATCACCTTCACGGTGATACCAGATACACAGATTAACTGTGCCAGCAAGGTAGCGAAACAGACGTTTTATAGCCTGTTGGTGCTGCGGACCCGGATTGCGAGTATGCTTTGCCAGCTGAATTGCAGCATAGGAGATGTTAGGTCTGGTTCCGACCATAAGCCAGATTGCCTTTCCTACCTGCTCTTGATAGAGCTTGCATGCTTCGGGTGATGCAGGTTTGATGTCAGGATTCGGAAGCAAGGGTTCTTTCTCATTAAACGGAGTCGAAACCGGTTTGCAATTCTGCATACCGTACTGAGAGAGAAGAGCATTGATGAACTTCCTTTAGGAGAGAGCAAAAGAGCTTCCCTTTTTGTCAGAGCTTTCCTGGCGTATGATTTCAATAGCCAGATACTCTTTGATAGGACCTTTGTCTGTGAGAACAAAGTGCTTTGCAAGCTGTATCTCGAAAGCTTTAATAACCTTATTGGAAGGTGAGAGAGCAAGGATATCGTCGATATAGACGATAATGAAGATAGGGATAGTGTTTTTATCAACCCATTTCGTGAAGACAGAGTGGTCAGCATAGGTCTTGGTAAACCCTATAGCTAACAAGGCATCATACAGAAGCATATACCACTCTCTGGATGCTTGCTTTAAACCATAAACAGATTTCATAAGCAGTCCAATCTTGTCTTTGAAAGACAAAGCTTTAGCCTGTTGAGAAGAAGCTTTGATTTTAGCTGTCTCTTCGGCTATTTTCTCTGCACCGCTAGCAACCTGGTTCTCTGGGAGCTCGATAAATATCGATTCCTTGATGTCTGCATTCAAAAAAGCAGTTTTGATATCAAAGTGGTTTAACTCCCAACCTAGTGCAGCGGCAATTGCACAAAAGACTTTGAAAGATATGGGTTTAGCGACGACAGCATAAACTTTGTGAAAATCGACGTTTTTGATCTAGTTGAAGCCTCTCGCAATAAGGCGAGCTTTGTACCGGCCGTCATCCTTCTTGATATCAAAAACCTAGCGAAGTGTAAGGGGTTTCTTCCCCTTTGTCATGCTTCTGTCGACGACTTTCTATGTGCCGTTTTGAAGGTGAGATTCCAGCTCTTTCTGTGTAGCAATTAGCCATTTGGCTTTCTCTTTGCAATTCATAGTATCAACCCATCCATTAGGTATGTAACTAATGTCATCCGAAGTGAGTTTTATGGATTGGGATGAAGAAGGATCCACTTGGGATAAATCAGCATCTTCACCAGCCTGGGTTGCTGAAAAGATAGAGAGAATTGCTTCATTACTAGATGCAAAGAGAGCTGTTGCATTAGGATCCAAAGTAGTCCTATGTGAAGCAAGGTGCTCAAGTATAACACGACTCGGTTTTTTGATCCTAGTAGATCTGCGAAGAGAAGGTTGATTAGAGATAGGATTATCTGCCTGATCCTGTGTAGGTTGGCTATCTTGCTGAGGAGAAATAGGTTCCTGTGCTGGCTAAATAGCCTCATGCAGTATGTTTGGCAGTGAAGATGGAATTTGCATGTCTGGATCCTGATCTGGGAGATCTAGGTCTTGTTGAACGTCTATAGGGTAATCCTGGGAATCCACAACAGGCTTACCCCTATCCTCCGGCCCCACCTGTTGTCCCACCACACCATTGTCGAGACCATTCGTACTCGTTCGGTTCGGAGAAGAGGGTGCAGCGGCGGGCTGCTCGGTAGGAAGAAGAAGCTGCTCGGTAGCAGTCTATTAGGAAGGAAGAAATTCAATAGGGACGTAGCGAGAGTCAGCTTGTAAAAGCTGCTTTGAAAACTGCTTTCCAGCATCCAGATCATCTATATGCTTTGGGATAGAGACGGCAGGTATCTCATTAAAGACAATATCCCGAGAAATGAGAATTCGCTTAGTAGAAACGTCATAAATCTAGTAATGACCACGCTGGTCGTAACTAAGAAGACGTCCTTCAGCAGAGTGCGGATGCAGCTTTGTCTTACGCTTATCCTTTGGGATCATAAACTAGTATTGACAACCTAGCGTACGAAGGTGTAAAACGTTAGGTTGATAACCGAAGAGCTTTTCAAAAGGTATGCACTCGATTTTTGAATGGTAAATGCGGTTCTGGGTGTAATTGACACCTTGGATGATTGGACCCTATAAATATTTGGGTATCTCGTGTTTAGACATGATCGAGACAAGGGGTTCAACGAGATGCTTGTTTTTCACTTCAGGAATGCCATTTAGGCGAGGATAGTAAGGTGGAACTGGGTCCCATACTTTGCCTTTAGACACCAGATAGTCTCGGAGAGGTTTATGCTCACCAGCATTGTCGCCGGCGACTCTCTTAACAGTGATATCAAGCTGGGTTTTAAGCCATTGTTCCACCTGGATGAACTTGTCCAGAAGCTCCGATTTGTGCTTGATTAGGAAGACCCAGTAGAAGCGAGAAGCGTCGTCAGTGAACGTGATATAGTAGTTGTAACCTCTATAGGAAGCAATGCTACACGGTCCCCAGATGTCTATATGAAGCAGATTACCTGGTTTGGTTCGGATAGCCTTGTTTTTGCCAAATGGCAAAGTATGGCCTTTGCCTTGTACGTATGGTGCGCAGGGTCTAGTGAGAACAGTACCCTTTTTGATGTGGAGACCTTCGACATGGTCTTGGGTCTTTTTGATACGAGCTTCGCCTGTATGATAAGCACGGCGGTGAGCTAGATCTATAGGAATAGTATGCTGTGAAGCAGATTGAGCAGCAGCTGTATACAGATCTCTGTCTTCGGGAGACAGCTTGTCGTACACACTCCCCGGAGACGGAGAGCGGGATGCAGAGATAGCATGAGCTTGTACAAAGCGGCAAAGCTGAGCAATGCTACCATTGTAGGTATGAAGCTAGTACTGGTTGTTCTCAATAGTGGTATAAGCCTTGATTTCACTAGTTGTCAGAGACTTTATCTCTGCATGGTCTTTGTAAAAGGTAGTGGATATAGTCCCTGTAGCAGCAAGCTGCTTTATAGAGATGAGACTGTGTGTGAGACTCGGTGCATACCATGCCTTATTAAGGATCATACCCCCTATGCGAATGCGTTCGGATGATTGATTTGAATCAAATTCTGCAAGATCAATGACAACTTCGCCATAACCTTCAGCGTAAAAGACCTCACCGGTGGCTGAATGAATTGCCATTCGCTGAGGTATAAATTTGTGAAATACGCTACGGCAAGGTGTTATGTGTGTTGAACAGCCGGAATCTAGCATCCATTTTGTAGGGTCTGGAGTATGGATTCGGTGGGAAGCATCAGAAGTAGTATGGATAGAGAGAGACGGGTTATTGATATCAATTGCAACGCCAGCATCATTGACAACTATGAAGGTAGCAGAACACCAGAGGTTCTCCATGGAAGTAGAAGCAGTAACAGCTGGTTTATCAGCTGCTGCGTCAGCCTTGTTGGTAGACTCCGATTTGTCCTTCTTTTTGGGGTTTAAGAAGCAGTCTTTAGCTTTATGAACTGTCTCTCTCTCATGAAAAGGACAGTACTGCTTTTTGGCTTGCTTCTTGTCATCACCGTCCTTCTTGTCATCCTTGGGTCTATCCTTCTTTTTCTTCTTCTTGTTGTTAGTATCGGCGGAAGCGACATTGGAAGAAGCCTGCTATTGGTGTTGGAGCTAACGATTATTACCAATTCGTCGTCCCTCAGAAGCAATGAAATCACCAAAGATATTGTGAAGGTTTTTGTCGTAAGACCAGTCATCACGAATTGAGACTGTGTTTAGCCAATGTTGGCATGCCGTGTTATTGCTAACGGCGTGAAGAAACATATAAATGGCATAGAGAGATAAGACGCGCTGCTTAATTGGAAAAGCTTCCTGCATCTCGGTGAACAGATAACGCCACTTTGTGACAAATTCTTCTGGTTTGATTCTAGCTTTGTACTTCTATGTAGCCCACTTGGTGACTTTGTTGCCAACAGAGAAGAACGTCTTCGCTTCGCAGAGAGCGCGTAGTTCTTCGTAAACAAGAGTGGCAGTGTTTCTACGGCGAATATAGACTAGCATAGTGGAATCCAGAGAAGAAGCAATGTATGAAAGAACAACTGCGTTCCTCTGGTCCTATGCTTGCTGAGCTTTTTTACAGCGTGTAATAGCTGTTTTTGAAGCAGAAGCAGAAGCAGAAGCGGGAGCAGAAGCGGGAGCAGAAGTAGATGGAGTGTCGTCAATGATTTCTGTTAGTGTATCTTTATAGGCCTCGGCATCAGAAACATCCTCTATGCCAGGAAGATTGGCAGGACGTTTGTCTTGTCTAATGAGAAGAGGCTAGTATGAAAGATTAATGCTGTTGAGAGCGATTTCTATGTATTGTTTCCATGTTTCCCAGTTGGACTCGCCCTTGAGAGTAGGGACGAGGTCCGAGAATTTGAGATTCGAGGCTCCGCCTCGAGAATCCGCTATAGTGAAAGCGGGTGTTTGTGTTGTCGAGAAAGTTGATTAGGTCAATGTCGACGATGGAGATAAAGCGGATCTCCGTGAACGCGGGGTTCGACAGGTGAGATGTTGATCACAAGGATATTGATCTCGGTGGGTGAGATACTGATCTCAATAGAGAGATGCGGATCTCGGGACGCGGGTCCCCACTTCCTAGGAAGGAATGTCTTGTTGAAAAAGACAGTGAAAAAGGACGAATTCGACGATGAAAAACGATGAAAACGAAGGTAAAGAGATGCAAATAGATGTAGGATCTAGATGCAGATGGGATGGATGAGAGTTGTATAAAGATAACTCTGCAAGGTTGACAAAGAGTGAAAACTCTGTCGAGGCAGCAAACAAAGGAAGGTGCTACCCAGATGGGATGATAACAAGCGGCAGAAATCTCTGTAAGAGACACCGCCTACCCCACAAATGGAATTTGAAGCTATTCACGCTGCCGAAAAAGGCAATTCTCCCGCTCTGTGGAGATGAGGACTCGATAGAGATGACAAGGAGACGTGTTGTAAGCTTCGAATTTTTGATGTAGGAGGGGTGCAGGACTACCTCCTGTGTAATGAAATACACGCTTGTGCAGTGAGATGCACGCTACGCCTTCTTCGAAGAAGACGCATAGGCCGAGGATATTGATCAATTGTTAGATTGGACCAATAACGAGTCCCCCGGGCTCATAACCTGATAAGATCTACTGGATGACAGAGATCATGAAAGACTGGACAATATATTGATATTGTACTGAGAGCTATGTAAAAGACAGAGATGGAGAAGGAAGTAGAGCATACTACAGATGGAGAGATGTCATGTGACATAGGGAGATCTCAACATGAACTACATCGAAGAGGGCACTGCTGGATTGAAATGCAAATGTAGCCAAAGCCACCAGGCCAGAAGCTATGCCAATGGGTTCAGCCATTGAGCGTCGCTTGATGATGCGTAGGTAGTGCTGGAATGGTTGGAATTATTTACTCGGGATGGAAGATTGCGGGGCTAAGCCTTCACTTTATGCTTTTCAAGCAAGTAGTGGGAAAGTTCCTGATCCAATCGGACTAGATAATAAGCGCCCGTCTCTTGTGTGATGGAAGGAGGTGAAAACGCTCGATAGGTAATGGCCGTCAGCCAGCTAGGAGGGGGGGCATCACAGTGGGTCCAGTGGCTAAATAACCAATCAACAATATCCAGACTAGTCCGCCCGACAAATGTAACCTGCAAATCTCACCATTTCGCGGGGCCGGATCAATTTCCTCCACTAACGATGCCTATGGTTCTGGTATTGATCAAAGGTAGAACTTGTGTATTTGCTTTGAAATATTATTAGCATGATGAACCATGCTGTTAGTTTGGCATAATCCCAAGCAAGGTATTTCTCCCGTTCACATTCAGAAGCCACTAAACTACCCCTCTAGCGCTAACAGGGTGTGCTACATAATATTATTTTATGCCATGTTTCTAATTTGAGCTATCCGTGGTCTATCGTGAGATGAAAGGGGTTCCTCAACAATGTAGTTTTTAGTGGTACTGGAGACGGTTGAAACATATTCTTTGTCTTGGATGGTAGTTGGCGTGCTCTTAGTCTTGCTTTCTCGACGCCTCACGTATTCCAGTATACTTGGATTGTAGCAGGACTTCTTCCTGGATATCGGTCCGAAAATAAGCTCGTCTCTTAACCCCAGCAAGAGATTCACCTCTTCCGAAGACTACCGCAAGCGCCTCCTACGCTCTCGCTGGGCGCCCTTGCGACTATCACGAGATGGCGATTGTCGTGGCAGCTTGGTCGACCGCCCGTCTCCGTCCCCATAGGCTGTTGATATCTTTCGCTTATTGCCTTTTCTGAGTCCTACCTGTCGCGAGGATGCGTTCTGAGAACAAGCTTTAAAGCGTGAAGGCTGCTGCGACGACTGTTCAGGGGACATGTCAGACGGTGACGATATAGAGGGGCGATGAGAAACCTCTGGAAGGAACGTTATAAAGTAGGCCTGTCGAGGGCCTTGAGTTTGGATACGGAGAACTCCGCGGCCGAAAATCTCTTGAGTTTGATCCAATGAGACAGCCAAAGCACCCCCTGAGGGCGTTTGGGACTGATTAGGGCATTTTCCGACGATATTATTGCTCGGGGCTAAGATGTCTCCCGTTACCCTCTTTAACGTTTTCTTTAGGCGCCCCCTTGCCTTGGAGTTAGATCTAACCAACGACGGTGAATAATTGCTTATCGACTTCTGTGTTACTCGATCTTTCTCGAGGCTGTTACTGTTGTTGCCGCTATCGCTCGAGCGACTACACCGTCGTATTCTGGTTATAGGTTTCTTCTTGGTCCTTGTATCTACTTTATCGTTTCGACGGACAGGGATAATAACGGATACGGTAGGAAATTTCTCCTGATGGGCAGACTTTGCCTTTTGTCGCGTACGAAGGGATGGAGGGTTCGCTAGTGTGGCTTGTGACTAGTTGAGCGAGCGGGTTTGAGGTCTAAGATGGGAGAAGGCACGGGCTTGACTCTCACTGATTAAGGGTTTATTAGTCTGGACGCTTTGTGCTGTTACCCTATCCCTTGTAATACCCGTCTGATCTTTATTGCTTTTTAGCCCGGACGTGGTGTTATATGCGACAGATTCATCTTGGATAACGGTTTTAATGCTAGGCCATGCTGGTATAACTGTTGGAGGTGATGGTAAGACACGCGGGCAAGCCAACCTGACCCCGGGGCGGAGCGCGCTCTTATTAGTCTCATCATAAGTTCCTAGTGACGAGATACTATCTCGATGGCATCTTAGAAGGTCGGTTGGGGTAGCAGTTGGGCAATGGGTGGCAGGCGTTTCTCTGGGGGTTCTCTCTGCCGTAATTATAGGCGCAGGTTTCTTGTGGGGGAGGAGAAAAACAAGGGCAAAGTACGAGGGCTTGCCAGTGCAAAAGCCTGTGACAGCTCCTGACGGACAGATGATGTTCGCTGCTCCCTAACTTCATGGCTTAAATCCTATTTATGAGGTCAAAAATTCCCGGATAATAATTCCTTGTGAGCTGCTAGTGCTAGAGGGCAAGTAACGCCCTACCCTCTACTAGTAGTATCTTAGATCGAAGAGGGATTCGGATAAGCTTGGGTATGTGAACTATTTACAGAGTATACAAAGCCGCGCTTAATGCTTGTATTGAAATAGATGACTACGGAGGATGTTGTGTATAGCGCAAGGTCGATAGGCGCGAACCAAGAAATATCCTGATAGCATAGCCTCTCTTATTGGCGTTTCTTCGGTCTTCTAGACCGAGAGCTGGCTTTGTGGCGTAATTTGGTTGAATAGTGAACTTGAAGGGATGATATGTTTCGACCTAGGAAGTAAGTCGTAATCTTAGACCATGATATTGCCTCTTTTTCCTTTAGCCGTACGAGCAGTGTATTCTCGTCCGACGTGTATGTGTGTTTCAATGGGGGGATAACCGCCGTGTAGGCTGGAGGCAGCCTTGGGCTAGGGTCGGGTACGAAAGTAAAGAAATATGCTGGTTTCAGACCAGTATTAGACTCGACCGTGAGGATAGTACTCCTATGTAAACCCTGGATAGTACTAGAGCGATGAGATGAAATAGGAACGGAATATTTCGAAGGGTCGGAAAGTGGCCTGATGGAAGGTCTTCTTTTCTTCCTCTTTTGATATGGCTGTGCTATGTTATAGGGGGTGTTCTCGTCTTGGTGGTCGCTGGTGCCTGGACTTAAGCGGAGTCGCTTCTTGTATACTGCTGTAGCGGCCCTTGTGCTTGTCCTGGCGGCTTCTTGTTTCTAGGACGTTGACGGTATAACCATAGCTATCGACGGGTAGCGTACCGGGGGTTCGGAACTAAGTATCGTTCGAGCTCGAGAATATTTTAATGTAGAGCGAGCTGTTAGCGGGGAGGACGGCCTAGATGTGGCTGGCGTGTCTTTAATAGTGCTAGGATCTTTAGCCCGCTTAGAAGCCTTGTTTGCCCTTGAGTATGGATTTTTACCTAGGTTAGATGTCTAACTCGGCTCCGAATTATTTTCGTAGTCCCTACTATCTGAACTGTCTGAGGGCTCTATAGTAGATAACTTCCGCTTGGCTAATTCTTGCTGAAAATCACCTACTACAGATAGGTTGCTAGAGATATAGTTCGTTTGTTCGGGTGTAGGTTCTGGTGTAGAAACGGGTGCGGATATATAGGGTGTGTACGATAGTTGAGAAGTCTCTATTTCTTAGGTATTAGGAATAGTGTCTACAATAATAAAAAAAGTCAGATAATGAGAGGATGATAGCCTAATTTCAATGTGTTGTGTTAACTTATCTGGTAAATTATTTCCCTGTATATTAGGGATGTAGTCTAGGTTTGGCCCTGAAGGATACGGGATTGTTCTCGCGGAGTGTGTCGATGGTACTGGCTCTAAGAAAGCCAGCGCGGAACTTCTACGATCCAGTAGAATGTCACAGGAAGCTGGTATATCTGTTGTTACTAAGGGTCCGATATCTTTCGTTATTTTAGTCTGAGTGGGTCTATAGACATGATTGATCTCGAAGTCAAATATGTTCTACTTATAAGTTGTACCGGTTAGTGGCGGTGACTGTCTTAGGGGTACCTTATACGGTCCTGGACAGAAGCCGAACCTAGTGGGAAAGGACTGTTGGAGGTATCGTGGCATATAAGCTAGGGCGTGGTTGGGGGGCACGCTTTTTGCATCGGTAGAAAGCGGCCGGCGACTCGGGCTATGGTAGAATTCGATTTGATCAAGATCCACCCTTATTTCCTAGAAAGTGATAAAACATAGCGGAGATATAGCGGAGGTAGAAACCAACAGATAATGAAGCAAGTTTAAACAAGAGTGTAGCGGTTACTGGGCTGGTGTGTCTACGTCCGTTCTGAATCTTATCCAAAGAATGGGAAAAGGAGGTCAGTCAACTGTTTTAATACCTAGGCGCCACTAGGGCATTACTAGCTGGGGAATCATGCAATATATCGCCTTGCGGACTCTACACAACCGAGAACTGCGACAGCACTGCCTCGTTGATACTATTCGCTACTTGCGTCGAGCGATCACTTCAAAGTACTCTAGACTAATCTAGCCAGCTAGCCTCGTCAAAGGGTGCCTTGGGTTTGTAGTAGCTACTGTATAACATTGCAGCCTCTAGGACACCTCAGCTGACAATTGATAGATTGGGAAGATATTGACAAGAAAAAAACCCTCAATCCGAGCGGCAGCCTACAATTCGCCGATCACGCAAGCCGATCATACAAGCCATCAATTTCATGGATGTTTGCGATGTCTCAGCTTAGCGTCAGAGCTCCTTGAGGCATTTTTGCGGTTGGATAGAGAGCGGAAGCGGGTCTAGCGAGCGACTCACCGACTATTCAATCAGGCGTCGTCTGAAAGAGCAGAGGTGGCCGTTCTGCGGTGTGCTGCGCGGCATTCGCAAACCGCCTCCTACATTCCACTTCAAATGTCTAGTTATCAAGCAGACCGAGGGTGATGTCTACATCGGTTAAAACAGCGACCCTATGTAGCGTATATTATGAAATCAAGAATGTATTGAGCTATGTAGAACTGGGAAATCAAGGGCGATCCGGGTGACTCGCATGGCTAGAGCGACCGGTTCGAACTTCTGCGAGTGGGGAAGCAGGCTGTGTTCAGGACGTAGAGTTTTCAGCTGACAGGGGCCACGTTAGCCGACTAGGGGATGGCGACGGTGGAACACAATGGAAGGGGAAGGGGGAAAGGGTGTGGGAAAGAAGAGAAACATGGTCGAGCGACGTACCGCGGGTTATATAGATGGCGGACGTCGCGAGACGGGCGGTGCGAGACGGCAGATCCCGATGGGGGCTAGCGTAAGGCGCCAAACCCGTTGCGGACGGGCTAAACCCGAAGTGGATGGACGTGATCCCCAATCGGGCGTCAGTCCCATAGGCGCTAAACCCCAATGAGGGGGGCGCCGAAACGGGCGGCGGGCCAGCAAATCGCAATTCTACTTTTAGAAGTATCTATATACGTCTATATCGAAATAGGTAATAAAGTCAATCTTTCCTTAATCTCTAGTAATACTATCTAATGTTTAGGGGGGTATTGAGATATATAAGAGGCTAAGGGTTATTACGAGAGAATCGCTTACTATAGCGTAATATAAATATCCCGAATCAACAAATACTTTTAAAAATTGAATTCTATTAACTAGCGAATCGATATAAAAGGGTTTGTTCTCTTACTTTAACAACTTCTCGGCTCTGTTCGGCTCCTATCTATAACTTTAGGCAGGAGCTACTCTTTTTCTGAGTACTTATATATACTCTCTTAGTCTAAACAATCGCTCTCTCCTATAGGTGCTTCCGTAAGTACCTCTGCTCTTATAACTCGGGTTCTTTCCCTCTGTTTATAGTAGCGCTAGGACTGTTATTCGCTCGGAGGGTCCTCCTCTATTATCGCTATAGTTATATACGGACGCTAGTAGAGGCTTCTAGAGCGTGGCCTTCTTACTAGTTTCAAAGGGCAAGATCCTATATTGTATCTATCGCGTCTATAGCAGTAATATCTTCCCTCGCGGTATTAACGCTCTAGTTCCTCCTTTCCGACCTATTTTACTCGCTTTCCTATAAGCCTTTAGTCTTCCTTCCGTATCTATACAGAAGTGACCGTAATATTAGGTATCGGGGTCTAATCTATATAGTTAGGTACTAGTGACCTAGGACGGGTTATCTTCCTCTTATATCCGTACGTTATATATCTTAACTCCGAAGAGAGTAAATCAAGGTCGGTATCAATACGGTATAGTAGTAATATGAGATCTGCGAAGTTGTCGGGAGCGTCCCTATACAACAGAGCTATATAGATAGTGTAGTGGGGAGATAGGCTCCCCACTACCACCAGTGCTCCTGTTTGCCTTGTGTTGTTTTATGTTGTTCATAAGTTATGTAAGCGAGCATTGTGATTTTGAGGTTACAAGTAGCAGATAGATACAGATTGAGAAGACACACTCCTACACCTCTCGGAATTCACTTCTTGGACAGTACTCCAGGACCCTTTTTGTATGCAAGATTGAGCATAAAGCCTAATTACGAGTGCTGAATCGACCCGTATACTAGAGAGCATACAGCCTTGAGCGTTCCCCTCTTTATATAGTGACCGACGCAGGGAGTGCTTAGGGTGGCTGAATACGTAACGTATTAGGCTGATTCTCAACCTACGCTGCAAGGGAATTGTGAGATTTGAGAGAGGAGAGGTATTTATAGACGAGACAGAAGTGCGGATACGATTTGACCCCGAGAGACGCTCCAAAGACCGGACAAAGAGAGAACGAGTATTAGCAGCCCCTAAGTGCGTCGAATAAAGTTATTGTCTTAGGAACAGCCTATGATTAGTATAGACCCCGGTAAGTATAGGAGAGGAATAATAGCTTTCTTTTGTAACAAGTATACTTAGCTAGTAAGAGGCTTACTAGCTAACTAACTAACAGACCTAGCCGAGTTGCGCGCCCTAGTATATATAAGATATAGAGAATTAGCGATTTCGGCAGAAAAGATCTAGCTAGGAATCGGATTCCTCTAGAGAAGCACGCTAAGAGAGTATTTATTATTAATGATAGTAAGGTTTTAGCAAAGAAGAGATATACAACTAACTAAGGAAGTATAGAGTAAGAAAGAAGGATCCGTAGAAGGATCTTTATTATTCGAAAAAGAAGCTTATTACCTATCTCTATCGCTTTTAGAAGTTACTACTAAGTGTAGTAGTGAGGCTCGGTTTGATTTCGTTGATTCTGCTAATTCTGTTAATCCTATTAATTCTGCTAATTTAGCTGATTCTATTGATCCTATTAATTCCGCTAATTCTGCTAATTCTGTTATTCCTATTAATTCTACTGATTCTGTTGATTCTAAGAAGAAAAGTATTACGAAGATATCCGACGAGGCTCTTTCGCCTAGCTAGGACCCGCGTCTCCGAGCCTTTCTCTAAGTAGACCTAGGAACCCCCGGTCCTTCTATAGGAAGAGCCCCGTCTCCCTTCGAAGGGTACCGAGAGCTGGAGTATTAGTACTTAGAGTCTAAGTCCTCGATGCCGAGAGAGCCCCGTCTCGAAGCCTCTTAGGCCCCTCCTCCGCCGACGATCGAGGCCCTATAAGCAATCTATCTAGCCTACTCTCCTACAATCGGGCTAGACTATAGGCCTACCCGGTACGAGCTAGGTACTAAGCGAGGTACCGAGCAACCTATACTTCCTCCGACTATATAGCGTCCCTAGGTAGTTCCGTAGGTATCTAGTACTCTCTACTAGGCGCTAATACTAGATCTAGGTACCCTAGGTGCCCTATTCTTTAATAGAAAAGATATAACCGAGGCCCTCGAGAACTTTGAGAAGCTTTGTAAGAGACGTAGAATCGTAGACTCGGTATCGCTCTATAAGTTATTCCCGGATTACTACAAAAAGAATATTCGCTAGTAGGCAAAGGCTAACTAGGTATATCTTACCTTAAACTAGGAGCAGTTTAAATATAAGATCTATAAGGACTTTAAGGAGTAAGATAGTAAGTATTAGAGATTCTTGCGGTCCTCGCTAATAGATTTAGTATATTAGCCCTATAAAACCGATATAGAGCTAAGATAGTATATCTTATAGTTCACGACAATTGCTTATATACTACTTAAGAAAGGGATGATTTTAGAGTGATAGTACTACGAATAGCTACTTTCTAGGCTACTTAGCTAGCTTAGAGAGAAGGTAATTAGAAAGGAGAGAATTAGCCTCGAGGAGCCCTCGGCTATAGGGCCTATTCGACTTAGCTAGGTTACGAAGGTAATTAATAAGGCCCTTACTAACCAGAGACTTTACAACAAAGCTATAAAAGTAGTTATCTAAGCTACCTACTAGTAGTAGGTATAGGCTTACCCCTAGGAGTACCTTCGTAATATACTAGCTCCTCCCTAGGAGTATTCTCGCGGAGTCAAAGGCGTATATTAGTAGGAAGGTTTTTCGGCCGAAAAACCACTAGCCAATTATATTTTAGGAAATTAGTAGGGGTCGTAGAGCGTACTCTGCCCTATAGCCTTCAATATTAAGAAGGCTTTCGAGAAAATAGACTAAAAGTTCAACTTGATAAGTCTAGAGGTCAATAGTTTAAAAGCACTAATAAGCTAGTAGGGTATACCTTTAGCGGCTAGGAGACCTACACCGAGACTATATATAAGTAATCCTCCCTAGTCCTAGCCGTATCTATAAGTATATCCTCAAGTTAACTAGGACTATTACTACTACGGAGGAGAAGGCTATTTCGCAAATCCTTAGGTATATAAGGACCTTAAGAAGGACCTCGCCTCGGGAAAGGTATATTATAATAGCCTAACCCTATATATAGGGCCCTAAGAAGAAGAAGGACCGAGGCTTATAAGATATAGAGGGAGACCTTTTAAAGAGTTCCTACCAATCTAGTTAGCAAATTAGTATAGCCGAAGCTAGGCCTAAGTAAGCTAACTATAGCTATTTATAGAGGAGAGTAATCAGTATCAGATATATAGTCTAGTTAAACTACTTAGCAACTCGCCTAGGCGTTACGCCTAAGCTAAATAAAGAAATTGATAATAATAATAAAATCTCCCGGATTAATAAGATTAATACTAGGGTATATACCTTAAATACCCGGGTATCCTAAGATACTATAAGAAAATGTCGCTAAGAAAATAGGGTAGTAACAACTCGCTCTTATAAAGTAGGTAGGTTCGAGCTATTATCCTAATAAGCTAGGGTCGAAGAAGTCCTTAATAAAGAAGTAATAATAGATAGCCCTCCTACTATTAGGGAAAGTAAAGCTGTTAGTACCTAAGACAAAGGAAAGGCCCTAGCGGCAAAAAGGCAAGCTCTATGTACTTAGTTGATCTTGTTAGATATAGAGCTAGAAGAGGATATTAAGGGCCGCTTCTTAAATACGAAGATAGAGATTTCCTTAGAAGAAATAGCAAAGCTGTCCTTAAGATTCCGCTATACCTTATTTATAGAGCTAAAGGAGCTATAGGAGCTACTGACTACTAAGGCCTATTCTCTAGAAATAGTCTCCTACCGCGGTATTACTAGGCTAGGAATACCTACTTATAGGATAAAGTCCTAGGTTTTTTAAGACGAACGGCGCTCTAAGCTAATAGCCGCGGGACTCGGACCTCCCTATAACGTATATTCCCTCGGCCTTCTATAAACCAATATAGTCGTAAAAGAGTATATACTAGAGGCTATACTAGATACTAGATTGGTACTTAATATAATCGGACTAGACCTCGCTAGTCGCCTAGGATTGCCTATTAAGAAAGACCCTTAGCTATATATAGTACTAGTAAATAGAGTAAAAGTTCGTTGCTTAGGATATATCTAGAATATACCTATTACTATTAGGGATATTGTTATCTATATCAATACCTTTGTAATCCGCTACTATAGATTAATCTTAGGAAGGCCTTTTATAAAAGCCTCGATAATATAGTTAATATAGAAACTGGATAGTAGAGTAGAGTATATAGTATATAACCCGGAGAGATTAAGAAGAGTCTACTTCTCGGTATATAAACCTAATGAGAAGAAGACTCTACGAGCTATAATACTTTAGCCTAATAATACTTTTAGGTAGCTTGAAACCGACGATTTCGTCGACTAAATACCTTTAAACTAACTAGTAGGAGCTTAATTCCTAGTAAGCCGCCTACTATATATAATCATATAGAAGAATAGGAAAGAAAGGAAAGAGCTATAGTTAATATTAACTTAATACTTTTAAATGTTTTACTTTGTATTGCAGAGTTTATAGATAGAGAGAAGTCCCCGGCCTATACTAACTTAATAAATATAATACTAGGGAGTATAGTAGATTTAGATAAGTACGAGATCCCTCTAGAATAGAATCTAGTAGAAGTTAATAACTAGAAGTATTACCGGGAGAAATTCGGCGATATAGAGGAGAGAGGATAGGACGGAGTAATACTACTAGATTTATATTATAGGACGACAACTCGAGAGCCAGATTTTCTACTATCTAGCTAGGAGCTAGGCGGTAAGTTTATTCGGCCGAAATACTAGATTTCGACTGGTATAGGAGTAAATACCCTTTATAAGCGAAAAGCTGATAAAGTGAAGCTAGTAAGCGTACTGCTTTCTAATAGTTCTGCCCCTAAAGGATAGCTTAACTAGTAAGAGAGGTGCCTACTAGAATATTACTTAAGTCTATTCCCCGATAGAAGCACGAGATTCGATAGCTATCTACGCCCCCGGATTGCGAGTTTCCCCTATAGTACGAGGCTAACCCTAGAGCGAGAAGAGATGTTAATCCTAGGCAAGGACCTATAATCTAAAGAGAAAGAGCTACTAAAGGAGCTACTACTAAAGAGAGAGGAAGCACTAGCGTAGTCTTAGGAGTATATCGGCCGTATTTATAATAAGGTATATAGTCTACAAAAGATCTAGACTATCGAGTATTAAGCCTAGCAATATCTGGGATTTTAGGTACTATAGGCACTGACTCCTATGATTATTGGAATACTTAAGGATTGTTAGTAGAAGGGCTCGATAGAACCTAGCTATAGGTTGTATCGGAATCCTTAGTTCCTAGTAAAGAAAAAGGCACTAGGCCAATATCGTTTAGTTATCGCTACGATAAAACTAAACTTGGTAATAGTCCGGGATATAAACCTACCTCTAAATATAGATAAATTTGTAGAAGACTTTTCGGGAATAAAGGTTTGCTTGATAGTAGATTTATTCTTTAGCTATAATTAGATCTCTTTGGCTAAGGACTATTGAGATATAATAGCAATTATAATACTACTAGGCCTACTTCGGATAACCACTATCCTATAAGGAGGTACGAATTCTATAGCCTAATATCAGCGAATTATATAGTTTATTCTAGCTAATAAGTATAGAGAGAGAGCGAAGGTGTTCTTAGATAACTTTAGAATTAAAGGACTAAAGACTATATACAATAATAAGGTCGTCTTTCCTAGAGTCTGTTGATATATTCTAGAGTATCTAAAGAACCTAGATAAGATACTATATCTTCTAGAGCTTGCCGGAATAAGTATTTCCGCGGAGAAATCTTAGTTCGTAATATAGGGTATGACTGTAGTAGGCTGGATTTATGATAGAGATAGGTATCGACTAGACAAAGTAAAGATAGCGAAGATTATCGAGTAGCCTACTCTAATATCAGTCTTTAAAGTACGCTTGTTTATAGGGCTTATAGTATACTTCCGGGTTATAATCTAAGGCTTCGCCTAAATAGCCTCCCCTATATACCGCCTTTTAAAATCGGGAGTATACTTTAAGTAGTATAATAACTACTAAGAAGCCTTTATCTAGCTAAAAAGTGTTTTATTAACCTTTCCCTATATACTACTAATCGACTATAATTTTACGCTATTGGAGATCGTAATCGTAGTAGACGTATTGTTAAAGGGATAGGGAGCGGTATTGATATAGATATGAGATAAAGTTCGGAAGCCGGTAAGATATAAATCTAGGACCTAGTTAGAAATAGAGTAGTAGTATGATACTAGTAAGCGTAAGTACTAAGGAGTACTAAAAGTACTAAAAAAGTTTCGATACTAGGTTTATAGAGTCTACTTTACCCTAGAGATTAATACTAAAACCTTAGTATCGTAGTTAAATCGATCTATAACGGATTTGCCTAGAGCCTTAGTTACTAGCTAGATCGTATAGATTAGACTATTCGACTTTGATATAAAGTATATCCCTAGGCAGTTCTATAGAGCCGCTAACAGCCTATCGAGACGCCCCCTTACTATAGAGGAGCTAGAAGAAGAAGAGCGAGAGGAAGATATAGATGATTTTATTTCTATAGAAATTAGCGTATTAATAGTAATATTAAATCTAATAGGGATATCTACTACTAACAACCTAGAGGTAATACCGAGTATCGAGCAGGATCGGGATTAAGGTAATATAGAGACTCCGCGCGTCCTAGGCCCTAAGTACTCTACCGAATTAGAAGAGATCGCTAAATAGTATATAATATTCTACTATCCGCTAGGGATACTAATCCGCCGCTACAATCAATTTAAGAGGTACGCTACGAACTTTATCGTATAAGGAGAGTATCTATTCTATCGCGGGAAGGGAAACAATATACTATTAAGATAGGTTCTAGACTCTCTAGATAATAGGAAGAGAGTGATTATCGCTAGTCACAATAACTTAGGCTATAAAGGGAGAGAAGCAATATACTCGCTTCTAAAGCTATGATACTAGTAGGATAGAATATATACCTAGATTATTAAATACGTTCGGTACTATCTGTCCTACTAGTTCCGTAAACCTAGTAGGCTAGAGGAGCTAATAATACCGAATCGAGTATAATATATTTAGGATATCGTTTTTATTAATACCTCCCCGCTACCTAATAAGAATAGGTACTATAGTATAGCTTAAGCGAGAGAAGGATTAAGCGGATAGCTAAAAGCGAAGCCTTTAAAAGCGAAGCCTACTAGTAGGATACTTACGGACTAGATCTAGTCGGATATAATCTATCGTTATAGATTTCTAGCTAGGATCGTAATAGATAAAGGCCTAGAGTTCCGGGGGCGAGATCTAGAAGATACTCGAATCGAAAGGGATTAAGAGAGTCGCAATTTCCCTATATAACCCTAGGTCAAACGATATAATCGAGCGAAGTATAAGAACGTTTAAGGACGTCTTATCGAAAATAACCTTTAGTTATTCGGCCGAGAATACTACTACTACTACTATTTCTACTGTAGAGCCTACCCTAGATCCTAATCTACTATTGTTCTCGCGGTATAGGAGAGCAAAGCGTACCCTAGCGACTATCCTACCTTTATAGAGGGAGTACTTCTATATAATCTTGCTAGTAGACAGGATAACTATCAATACGATAATAGGTATAACCCCGTACCGATTCCTCTTCGGTTAAGATACAATTTTGCCTATAGAAATAGAGGTTCTAATATAGAGTACCCTACCTTAGGAGACTATTACTATAAAGGAAGACTTGATTAGGCTTCGTACTAGGCAGATTTTACGGTAAGATAAGGACGTCTAAGAAGCAATTTATAGATTCTCTTATATAAGAGATAATAATAAGTCCTACTATAACGGGAGAAAGCGTCTTCGAACTAACCCTCTAGAAGAAGGGAGCCTAGTCCTACTGTATAATACCTAGAGATAGGATAACCGTACCTCCGAGCAGAAGCTACGATATTAGTAGTCCGGTCCTTATAGGATCCGATTAGCCCTTGGCAATAGAGCTTATACTCTTAAAGAGCTAGATAGAACTACTATTTTCTATAAGTTCTCTTTGGGTACCGGCCTTCGGTATAGCACAGTGAATAGGGATCGCCTAAAGAGGTTCTAGCTATATCGGGATATAGCTATACGCTAGGAGTCTTTTCTGCTAAATGACGTACCCTTCGACCAGGACTCCGAGGATAATAGAAGCGTCGATGCTAGTGATAGTAGAGATATTAGGAGTATTAAAGAAACCCGGGCCTAATAAGTTTTTTTATACCTTCGCTGATTAATATTTCGTGCTTTTTTGTGTGCTTTTTTTTTGACTTTTTTGACTGATACTATACTTTTTTGACTAATACTATGCCTATTTTACGGCTTGTTTATTAGGGCCGATTAGGCTTTGATATTTGACAGTGAATATATTTAATTTTAGTATTGAAAGTTGACTTTGATATTGAGATGCGTTTTTGATAGGCGTTTTTGATCTTGATATATGACAGTTTATAGGATTTAAGCCTAATTTCGATTACGCGGGCTAAGGATTGTATATAATTCGCCTTACCTATATACTAAGTTTTACTAAGGATAACAAAAATTTCTCGAGTGGGGTAGGGGACTACGTTAAGAAAAAGCTAAGAAAGACTTCGGGCAAGGAGCACTATAATAAGGATAGTTTAGCCCGGAGATATATTAGATGTCTTTAGTTAGTGGCGAGCGGCCCGAATCGAACGGAGGCTAAGGCTCCGTATTTCTACCGGCAAGATCTATATAGGAAACCGGTTAAGGCGGTCTATATACTTAGCGTTATAGGCAGTACCTTAGGTACCCTCCCTAACAATTTCGAATACCCTCCGCTAGAAGCTTATAATAGCCCTGTACTAGTTATAAACCCTATCTTTAGTGCCTATAGACTTATACTTCGAAAACGAGAAGGTCGCAAAGGCTTCTAGACTACTGTCTAGTTCAATCTCTGTTAGAAGAGGTTAATAGTATAGTAGCTAGTTCCTATAGCGAGTATAGCGAGAGCGCTAGCCTAAAGAGAAGGGGTTAGTAAATAAGTGACTAAGAAGAAAAGCTAAGTATCCGAAGTCTATACCGGGTAGCCGAAGTAGATATTATATTCGTGAATATGATTTCGTATAAGGTACTAGAAGGAAGAGTAGAGTCTTCTAAGTTTATCTCCGAGCTCGGCGAGAAAAGGGGAAGGGAGTAGCTAAGTCGGAATAAAGACGTTAGAGAGTAAGTTAGTAGGATTGTAAGATCCTTATATTAGGTTTAACTAGGCAACTAAGGCAAAGAGCTTATAAAAATATCCCTTGATACCTATAGGGACCTAATAAAAGAAGACGCGAGTCAGCGTCTTAAGTATAAAAGAGAGGGAAGTAGGGAGGATTGTCTTACTTACTTATATATACTTCTAGTCTAATAGCAATACTAGTACTTATTTAATTCGCCCGAGTCCTAAATATAACGAAAGGTAAAGCGAGGTCTAAAGCTATACTAGGATCTAGCGTAGATCTAGTTGATGATATTAGTATAGATATAGGTTAGGCAGACTATAATCTAGGATACTATAAAAGAGAGCTAGGGATAGGGGAGCTGCCTATTAGCGGGATAGGAAACAGCCTACTAATTAGGTATACTATAGACTCTAAGATAAAAGAAGTAAGTCAGTTAGAGGCGTAGTTAGGTAGATAAAAGATAAAGAAACCCGCGGGTAGATATAGAGGGGTAAAAGAGACTAGAGAAGAGTAGGGGACTCTATAGGTCTTATAATAGAGTACGCCGGAAGCGAGGTAAAAAAGATACTTAGCGAATAAAAGAGATACTTAAGCTAAGTAAATAAAAAAGAGGCTTAGAAAAGAAGGTGTTAAGTTAATAAATAAAATCTCTGATAGAATAGTGCTTTATTATCCTAAAAGACTTGCTTTTTTTCGGCCGAAGAGCTATATTTTAGGATAAAAGAAAGACTCTTTTATACTCTATATCTCTAAAAGAAGAAGCCTACTTACTAAAAGGACTACTCTCTAAAAGGATAGTGCTTTATTGTCCTAGTAGATAGGTTCTTTTCAGCTGAAAAGAACTTATTATAAGCCTAGATTTATAAGCCTAGATTTAAGATAAGATAGTGGTTTAAAAGCTATAAGGATAGCTACTCTTAAAGTCGACTCTAAGACCCTAAAATAACCGCACTTTTTCCTCGAAGTACCTCGAAAAAGCTAGCCACCCTATTAATGATGACTGATTCTAGCTCTACGCCTAGTCTAAGTCCTAATAATACTGCCGCCCTAGCCTTGATTGAAGCTATTTATACCTAGCCTTTAGGAGTTTCGGACCTAACTTTCTAGGAAATTAGGTAAGCTATCGAAAGCCACCCTATAGAAGAAAGATACTACCTTTAGCTAGAGGTAGGGGAGTATCTCCTAAACCTTAGGGACGAAAATACTAATGTGATATCACAATAGTATAACTATATAGTCCAAAGTGAGGACTAGAAGAGAGAGCGGGATAAAGAGGGCTTTTGCTAGGAATAGGAGCGAGCTAGGCGAGTCTATAATAAGTATTAGTAGAACCTATCCTATATTAGGACGGAGTATAAGAGAGCAGTCTCTTAATAGGGGATTAGTGATACGGATAGCCTATTCTCCCGGGTACGTACTAAAATAATAGTAGAGTAGGTTTATAAACTCCTTGCCCGTAATACTACCTTCGACTAAGTAAGGAGAGTAACTAATCATAAGCTAGTCTAAAGACTTAGGAGAGTAGGAAAGGGGCACCGCTATGCTAAGCATATAATATAAGGCGATCTTGTGAATACTACTAGGTTTATATATATAGACGATATACCTCCTTTAGACTTTAAGAAATATGGCTTAAAGCTAGATCCCTATAGGTTTCTAGTAGAAAGCAAGGGTCTACCCTTCCTAGATATTACGCCTAGTAAATTAAAGGATAAGCAAGAGATAGAGCAGATAGTGCCTAGTAAGAGGGAAGGTAGCGCCTAGAATAGCTAGAAAGATAAGTCTAGTTCTAAGTCTCCTAAAGAGGACTTAAGCTTAGAGGAGCTACCCCCTATACCGCTGCCGATAGGATCCCGGCGAAGGAAGTATCAGCGATAGTACTAGGGAGGAGCCGTATATCATCGATACTACTAGTCTCTAATGCTAAAGAATCCACGAGACCGGCCTTAGCGGAGTTATGTCTGTAGACTACCTGTAGCACTACTACGCTAGTTTAGTGGCTTACTAAGCCCTATAGACCAAACGAAACTAGCGACTTTAAGAAAGGTAATATATACTTTAGGTATCTTTTCGGCCGAAAAGATGTGCTTTGTATATACAAAGGTATTAAGTAGATACCTAGGACTATATACAAGACAGTTTAAGTATATAGATCTGCTCTAGCGCCTAGCGTATATAATAAGACAGATTAGTAGCTAGGAGAAGTTCTTATAAGATAAGCCTAAGTAGTTCACGCTATAGAACTTCCCTAACGGGGTAGAGTGTAGCTCTTTCCGGTTTAAGATCAGTTTGCCGGCTCTGCGTATTACAAAATATACTGAGTATAGATTCAATCTTACAGATATCTATACCCGGATTTATAGGACCCTAAGTAGTGCTTATTAATAGTAGGAAGAGGAGTTTGATAGGATAGGGAACGTGACTCTCCCGAAGCTTTTCGGATGACTAGAGGATGACATTTTAGGGCTAGAAGGAGCTCTAGTACTCTCCGAGATTCTAGGCTAACTAGTAATATCGCTAATATAGCTGATATACCTAGAATTTAATATATACGACTATTACTATATACCTACTATATCGAAGCCTAGGCTAGGGTAGAGTCGCAATATATTCTAGTCTCTTACCTAGTAGTCAGTTTGGTAAGACGTTTATTACTACGCGACGTATATTGCGATTCGCCTAGATTATATATAGAGGCTAATAGCCTTCCCTTACTATACTAAGAGCGCGTACCTAGAGGAAGCTATAGGGTTTATGTATATTAATTTGAATATTAATAATTTCCTGGTAACTAGACGTAGTAGAAATGTAGTATAGGGCTCTATTTCCTTTACTAATAAGGATAGTGAGAACTATATGATTATACTTCGTAAGATACACTTATACCTTAAAGAATAGTAGTCGAAGATTTCTAGCTACCTAGAAGCTCAGACTTCGGGCCATACGATTGTAGTCTACCCCTAGATATAAGGGAAAGAAGAAGAAGAGCGATTTGGAATCTTCTTTAAAGGGGTAATCTACAAGACTAGTGATATCCGATTAATACTACCGGTGATTCTATATAGCTCGATAGGGCCTACTACTCGCCTAAGGCGTACGATAATACTATAGTTTGGTATTGTCTGCGAAGATTACGAGCGAATAGAGACGGCTAAAGCCGGGATATAAAGCGAGATTTCCGATGCTTACCGGGATATATAGCTGTCTCCCCGAAAGCCGTTAGGGGAGTCGAGCTAGAAGCGTATAGTTAGGGATCTCCCCTCGTTTCTAGGAGTATCCTACCTTACTAGTCTCGGGGATCTCTCTGATATACTGTTAGGGAGGATCAAATGGTCTAAATAGTCTATTATCACTGAGCTTAACGTCCTATTCGGAGAAGATAGAGCGGCCGCGTATAGGTAGGTTGCTAAATAGCGACTTTGTGCTTCGAGATAGTTTATAGAGGGCTTTACGAGGATTGTTGCCGCCGAGAGATCTGTATACGGGAGCCAATCGTTCTTTCGCCTTTTGAAGGAAGGGGAGCCGATTCTAAAGGTATACCTAGAGTACTAGAAAGAGGTAGTTAGTGATAGGGATTATGATAGAGAGACTGATAGGGATCTCTATAGTTGATAGAGATTAGCGGAGATTGGCGAAGGTTATTAGAAGTAGTGACGATTGATCGACTAAGGACAGTCGATATCTCTAGGGGGGGGGTGGTATATAGTAGGGAGATAGGCTCCCCACTACCACTAGTGCTCCTGTTTGCCTTGTGTTGTTTTATGTTGTTCATAAGTTATATAAGCGAGCATTGTGATTTTGAGGTTACAAGTAGCAGATAGATACAGATTGAGAAGACATACTCCTATACCTCTCGGAATTCACTTCTTGGACAGTACTCCAGGACCCTTTTTGTATGCAAGATTGAGCATAAAGCCTAATTACGAGTGCTGAATCGACCCGTATGCCAGAGAGCATACAGCCTTGAGCGTTCCCCTCTTCAATAGTTAGATTTAACGATCCTATCAATATAGACACTTTTACGTCCTCCGGCCAACTTATCACTCCTAAGTCCGCGAATTCCTTCTTAAATATAGGTAAGAACGTAGCGAAAGACTGTTTCGGACCCTATCGTATCTCCTGTAGGCGCTAGGTAGCTCGTTTCTTAATATTTAGGTCCCCGTAGATATTCTCGAGGTATTAGATTAGGTCGCTTATGGTTCCGTCCGCTCGTCGATATCATATAAAGGCTACTGTATTCTTACTCGCGTTTCCTTCCAATCGGGAGTAGATATATAACAAGCATACTTATTCGTCTCCGAGAGTATCCGCGTCGAGTAGCAGCTTATTCTCGATTGACATTCGGAATATAGGCTATTCCGTTCTAATTCCTTTAAAGGTCGGGGGGTCAGGCAGTCGCGTACAGGGGCGCCGGGTTAGGTTCGTACCGACCGGGCTTTAGTCGAGGCCTTCGTTAGCTTCTAGGCTCCGGTTATACGTTTTGTATATTGTATCCGCTGCTATTGTTAGCCGTACGGGTACGTTCGTCTAGATCAGCTCTTCGAGCTGTTGGATCCTCTCTTCTTACGCTCGCGCGCTTTCTTCTTGGTTAGTAGCGGCCTATACCATCTACTGTATTATCAGCCGGGCCTATACGGGTAGGCTGGATGGCTCTACGTTTTCCATCATATTGTTTCTCATCGTGCCTAGTCCTTCTAGGGCTTTTCGTCGTCGTGCCTGATGCTTTCAGGACTTTTCGTCGTCGTGCCTAATGCTTTTAGGACTTTGCGTCGTTGTGCCTGATGCTTTCAGGACTTTTCGTCGTCGTGCGTGGGCTTGTTCGGCCGTACTCCTCCGAGTCTTTGGGGAAGAGGAAGCTTTTAGAATGTGAAGGGACGTAGCCAGTCTTGATTCAAACTAACTAAGCCGTTTGCAGTTATCTAAAAGCTTAAGGAGAGAAGTAGGAGCTGACGTGGTCGGACGTAAATAAAAGGGGGTGCGAGGAAGGTCACGTGCGCGCACGTGATGTTAACCGGGCACTGGCCCGTTACAATTATTAGATAAATAGTTAGCCGAACTACTAAGTCTTCTATATACCTTTATAATAGGTATTACAAATATAGTATCCGATCTACTACTAACAATAACAGAAACAAAAACCCCGATATTAACAATCCTAGGGATCCAAACAATCACCTAAGAAACCGGGATACGACCCTAACAATAGCAACGAAATCGATTGAATTTGTAAGCGATACGTCATTCGAAGACTATAAAGATTGAAAGAGCTCCGAAGGATATATCTATAAGTTGTACGGTGGCCCAATTGACTAGAAGGCCACTAAACAGAAGACTGTTACTATATCAACTACCGAAGCCGAACTGCTAGCCTTAGCAGAGGTAGGAAAAACCGTCTAGTAATAGAGAAGAGTGCTAAATGTACTAGGATTCTAACTAGATTATCCACTATCTATTATATACGACAACTAGTAAACAGTCGATTTATTGACGAAGGAAGAGGCGACGATATATACGAAGCTTCGATATATTGATATCAATCGCTACTGGATGAAGCAAGAAGTTAGCGTAGGACGAGTATATATAGACTAGGTACTAACTGCTGCGATACTAGTAGATAGGCTCACTAAAGCTCTTCCGAAACAGAAGCAGGCGTACTTCAGGGAGATGGTTGGAATGAGGGACATTGGTCACCTGATCAGTCATATGACCTCTGAAAACAGAGGCTGATTTGCGAAAACTGTATAAATCGACGATTTGGAACGAGATCAGTAAAAAAAAAAAAAAAAAAAAAAAAAAAATCGACTAGGGACGGGTGAGACCAGAAGGAATCACTTGCGAATCGCTTGCGAAGCAGTTGAGAGACAGTTGGAGAAGGCAGTTCTTGAAGTTCTGGAAACCTTCAAAAACTGGGGGGTGTCGAGTACTAGGCATGGTGTATGGTAGGAATTACCAAGCCAATACAAACCGGAAAATCAATGGACCGCCATGATAACGGTACCATACAAAATTACATACATTGCTTAATCATCGATGTCCGTACAGATTGGAAAAACAACGGACTTTGTCATTTTAGTTAGTTAGAGAATTTTACATATGTCAATTTTGCATACGTTGTCGTACCCGTCTTATTTCTGTCAGATAATTATACACTAGCCCCCACTCCCCTATTGTCCCAACTCTCTATACGAAATCCTCGGTGACATATCGCCAATCCTGTACTCGTCCTCATTACACAGAATTTTGGAAGGCTGCAACTGAGTTAGATGTTGTACATATCCTTCCATTGTTTGCAAGCAGAATGTGTGAGAACTCAACGCGAAAAAGATCACAGCACTCAAAATCGCGCTCAGGATGTGGAACGTGCAAGTGAGTTCCCCATATATGTGAGCTTATGCGGGAACTAAACGCTGTAAAGGATACGACATAAGAAATGTGACGAAACGCATCCCGCTTGTCTTAGATGTACGAGCACAGGCAGGGAATGCGATGGTTATGAACAAGTCATCGATAGGAGGACGCGCGAGTGGCGTGACTTCAAAGTCAGAGGCTCTGCCAACAATCACAATAATGTAGCTCTGCAATCAGGATATCGCTCGAAAGTCCGGCCATCGGTCACTGCCATTCCTCTGCCTTTGGCCAGTGCCTGTCAGACCGACCTCACCTGGAACGAGCGATGGCTTCTGGATTTCTACCGAAATCGCACAGCGGTACGATTTTCGTATTACTTCCAGAATTCTTTCTGGTACGAATTGGTTCTCCAAATGTGCGAAAATCATCCTGCCGTCTGTTATGCTGTAATTGCTATGAGTATATGGCATACCCACTTAGAACGAATTCTAGCAAGCCAAAAAGAACACCCAGATTCCTATCTAGCTCTTCGTCATTCTACGAAAGCCATTGCTTGCCTCCGGGAAAGTCTTGCTCGGGAAATTCTAACTCCACACAGCTCAAGCCTCACCCACAAGAAAGTAATGCTAGTGATATACTTGGCTTTTACCGTGCTTGCTCTATTCCAAGGAGATCTCTTTTCTGCTCGCAATAATCTTGTCTCCGGTTATAAGATTTTCAAAGAATAGAATGTTTAGGAAGATAAAGATTTTACTAGGGTGGCCCTAGGATAGGCTTTTGTATAGATCTATGTTCACTGGTTTTTCTGCTCTTATCCCGAGATATTCCTCGAGGGTTCTGAACTTATTAATAGCGAGAATTGGATATACCCGAACACTACAGCCGCCCTATCAAAGATTACTCTATATCTCTTTTCGGGTGTTGATCAGATAGATAGCGTCCAAAAATTCAGATTCCTAGTCTCGGATTTAATACTGAATTACACTACCTACGAGTTTGAGATTGGACCAGCAAGCTCCGTCGGCCGCGGCGTAGCAGCAGTTTTGACCAAGCTTCGACTCTGTAGAAGTCGTCTTACGGGCACCCTTATCGAATTGGGTGGTCTTGCGCCAGAGGACTGCGATAACCTCAAAGCCTGCTTATTATAGATCGGTATTATTGAGATTAAGCTGGCTGTCGCCGAGAGCCTAAATCCAGATAAGATGGCTTATGATGACCACTTGGAGCAGTTCTAGCATATCATAGATATTGCACAGATTCTAGCAGACTCAGCTACGGGCTCAAGTGAGACTGATTTTTCGCCGTTCAGTTATAGGTACTCAGTTTTGCCTGCGCTCTTGTGGTCTGCGGCTAAATGTCGCGATGAGAAGGTCCGTCGTGACATGTGTTCTATAATGCACAAGCGACCAGGTGATGACTACTGGGTATCTGCGACAACTGTGGCCTTGAAGAGACTGATTGATGTGGAGTCAATTGAAGTTAAGCCCGGGGAAATCATTCCTGTATCTGCTCGGGCTTACTGGGTCAACGTGGAGATCCAATCCGAGAAATCCAGAGTTGAGCTACGGTATCGCAGGCCTCAATACGGGTCACAATCGAAACATGATGGTGATAAATGGGAACGCGACTCAGCGAAATACTAACATCACCGAAAATACATCCGCATACATGCGCCACTTCGACCACTGTTCTCATAAACGGGGAGCATGGCAAACCTGCGGCGCAGCAAAACTTCAATAGGATACCACCGAATGGCCTTGGTGAGGAAAACTCGTCAATGAGCTCAATGTAGTAAAGTTGTTGGTGGGATTTCATGTTAGCTCATATTGAATCCATGCCTCCTAGGGTAACAGTAAAGTATTCAGCTTATCTTCTGCTTCTCGGGATCGAAGAGTTCCTCTCTCTTGCTGTACAGTAGACATTATTGGGGTTAAAGCTCTCACAGCTTACAACATCTTGTGATCATGCTCATTCATGATCTTGTGGTGGACTCCCTGTCGAACTGAGGGGTGGTATTTTACCACTAAGGACAGGGTTATTCATCAAGTACCCATTCTCTCTTTGTCTCTGTATGGTAAACGGGGTCCGCTCGGCATACCAGCGTCGTAACACGCTAGGAACGACTCCCGAGATCTAACAACGCTTCAACAGCAAGATCCAGAACAACAATCAATGCATCTCAATGGGACACCTCAATACTAGCACATACCAGTATCCGTCAATCCGACAGTATCTATTAGAACAGGAGATCGCAGCATCAGCCGAAGAACTTGACATCCAGACGCACTCATTCGACGCTATCAGTGATAACGAGGAAGATGTCGACCATGTCGAGGAATATCATGATACACCGTCACTCTCCGCAGTTGCCGCTGGTAAGCGGCCTACTGTCTCTTCTGGTGATGAAGACTCGGATACCGATGAACTCGCGTTTGTAGATGCCAATGGGAACCAGTCTACGCCCCTCCATGATACGCAGCCTCGTGTATCAGGTAGGATACGGAAGAAGTCAAGACGCTTGGATGGGTATATAGCTTAATGGGTTGACCTTTAAGAGTCTATGAAAAGAAACTGTATAATCAATGTTATGAGAATATGAGAATTGATGGCCCTAATACACTATTTAAAGATACGCCCATGATATACACTAAATCCCTTTGTAAGGCGATACTGTAATGAAGTTTTTCAAAGATGATACAGCCTATTTCTACCTGATTTATGCAATTGACCCACAGTCACGTTTTTTTACCTGTTTGTCTGGTTTGAGGAACCTCCATGGACCCTTGGATACCCAAATGGAGGTTCCGGCCTCCTTGGAACCTACCCGCGGGTCGAAGCCAGGCCTAGTCCTGCCGGCTGGAAGTGCTGCACATCTGTCTGACTATATTACTAGACAAGCCGATACATCATATATCCTCTGTTGACGTTTAAACTAGCTAATCCTCAGATTTATTTAAATATGTTTATGCTTATCATTTACTACGCCTAAATCAAGAAAGAGTGAAGCTAATATTTAATAGGGATATCACAAGTTAGCCATGTTTCACCCCCTCGATAGCGTTAGGGTAATTCCACGGCTTCACTATTTTTGTGGCTATCTAATTCTGGTAGCACTCTCATAACTCCCCCTTTAGGATCATCCAATTCTCTTCTCGGTGCTGAATCCTGCCTGCTATCCATTTCAGGTATTATCTCTCCACTTGCTTCATTGAAAGTCGGCTGTATTCCTGCGTTCTCTTCGTCGAGTTCCGCCGGTAATTCCCTAGATTTCAAAGTCTGCCCATCCTGTTGGTTTTGGCTCTTATCTTTCCTGCGTCGAAGCAACAACCACGCCAATCCAACCAAGATAACAGCACTGGAAACCCCACCAACAACACCACCAACAATGGCATCAACATTCGTAGAATGGGAGCTCCTATGACCAGCTGTATTTGTTTCGGTAGATGTTGCCGTCGAACCGATTGCACTTGTGAAGGTAAAAGTCTCAGGGGTGTCCATTCTCCGGGCATTCGACGCCACATCCCTAATATCCGCTGCACAGCCGGCTGCTAGATCACTCGTGCTTGTATTTAGGTAAAAGCCAACCTCTTCATTCGTACAACAGATCCCCTCTGTGTGATAATAGAAGTATTTTGCCGTTTTGTCGGCACATTCTCCGTCGACATCCAGCCAGCAATCTCTTTCACTTGTTGGACAGCATAAACCGCCGCTATTTCCTTTATTCATGAAGCAGTGGGAGGCGCCCGGACAACACATATGCCATGTATCGAATGTGTGACCGCAGTCGGTTTCGCTGGGTTTGCAGGAACCATTTCGGCTCGTTCCGTAGCCCTGGATTGTGTTTCCAGTCATTTCAGAATTATTTGTTCTCTGATCAATTGTCACATGGGCATGAGCATGATTATGAACTCTCTAGGTTGTGGTGTGGAATTAAAGAAGAAAAAACAGATTGATCCCTGTTGGCGAGATCGATTGTTAAGTTGAGAATACCACTAGCACCCTCCCAATGTTCAAATATTTCGGGACAGAATTATTCAGCCATGTACTCTGCAGCCAGAGCCAATGATCAATCAATTATCCAGCCCCCTATTGAAAATCAGCCCCCTATTGAAAATCAGCCCCCTATTGAAAATCAGCCGCGATTGGTCTGTTAGTCGATCAGCTGGCAGCAGATGCGATCTGCACTTTTGTGGTTTGGAGTTTGGCCTTTCCCCCCGGGGCTCCAGGTTTCCTCCACGTTTCATTGAGACATTTCTTCCTGCTAATTCCTCAAATCCCGTCATAGTCACACGGTCCGAGGCCTTCCAGTCCTATTGCATAGGCTGAGGGTTTAAAGGGTTTCTCATCAACATGACAACCACGCACCCACCAACAACCACAAATGGCACAACAACAACATATCTCCCGATGACAACACCCTTCACAGCTCCGAAAGAATGCTCTGTATACTTTGTCGGCACGGAATCAAGATCAAGCACCACAACATTACGTGCTGGCTTGGCATGGGTTGAATACTATAAAATCGCCGTCAACCAAAGCATGACCTGTTTCCCTCCACAATTCGATGAATACGTTCGGTTCAGAAGCTTTCTAGTCAAGGAGATGGCTGAGGGATATGGCACAAGTCATTTCACGTCAACAGCTATGCTGGCCCCATTTTATTGTCTTGATGGATGGGAGGTGGCCACTTCGATTGTTCCGAGTCTATCTTCTACGTGGAGTATATGCTGTCCTTCGTACGTTTTATCTTCTACCTTCCTATGCTCCTTTGCTTGGTCGTATGCTGATCCCCCAGTATTAGGTCTTATGCGCTATCCCCCGAAACGCTGTCACAACCCGATAAATATAAGTGTTTGTCTTCTGCTAGCAATTCGAATACGGTCACATACGCTAGCTTGGCCTCCGGCACAGCTTCAGGGTCGGCGGATACTTCATTCTCGTTAATCACGAAAACCGTTTCTCCATCACGAAATACTCTCACTGTGACCGTACCAGCAATGTATGGGTTGAACATTGGCCCGCGCCCAATGTTAGCGTCAACAAAGTCAAATGTTGACTCCGCCGGTCTGAGCACAGGTGCCAAAGCAGGAATCGGCGTTGGGGTTGCTGTTGGGGTTCTACTTGTTATTGGTCTACTTATCCTTTTATATATTCGACGATATCGTGATCAACAGGGCCAAAATGCATCGCGGAAGAACAAGAGGGTGGAGGGAAGCTCAGATTGTAAATCTCCAAAAGAGCTCTCGGGTCAGAGTGGAAAGTATGAGTTACAAGGTTCCCATCATCATGCGCAGGAGATGGAAGGGGATCATCAGCAGCCTCAGGAGTTGGCTGGATGGAGGCCACCTGAGCTTGATAGCGCTGTTTATAGGTAGTAAGGGAAAATGCTTAGTCATAAAGATATCTTCCTAGTATACCACCAAACATTACCGTAATCACATTTCGGGGCATTGGATAGACACAGACATCAACTGACTGAGGGCGAACGAGGATGGGCGGAGCGGCTGCAGCACGAATGGACACCGGTCGATCAATGGGCTCAGGGACCAGGCACGGCCAACCCGAACCACAGGTGGCAGTGAACGGGGTTGGCCGTGGGCTTTGGGGCCACTGACACCAAGACCACGGTGAGCGGGCGGCTTAAAACGGCGTCAATAGCGGCCATTTCTGGTCTCCTATTCACCGTGTCCTCCTTGGTCCGAGTAGTAACCAACGCTCCCAGGGTATCACCTCTCATTCCCTGGAGCTACACAGTCCACCCCGGGAGCTATAGGTCCTCTGGGACCATGGTCGTTTCTCCTGTGAGCGGCCAAGAGCATGCCTAGGAACCATGCCATAGATTCTGGGATCGAATATGATCCCAGAAATTTGAGTGTCTCGCGAGATAAAAAAAAGCGGGATCTGGTCTGGGTAATTAATATTTGGAATGCAAATTAAAACGCGGTCAAAGCGCAAAGACACTATTTGAAGAGACATGACGTTGATGAACAATAAATTGCAATTGAGATGGCGCTTGAAATGGTTCTGGAAAGCACAGAACCATGGGCTAAGCAGGCGAAGAACGGGGTAGTCATCTTTGTAGACAGCCAAGCAGCGCTAAAGGCGCTGAGGCGAGCTCGGATGCCGTCAGGACAGGTCTATCTAGCAGGATGCTTGGGCCTGATCCAGCGGCTTGTTAGCAGATGCGTCCGGATAGAGCTCAGGTGGATTCTCGCGCACCGAGGGGTCATTGGCAATGAGATTGTGGACCAACACGCAAAAGAAGCAGCCCAAGAACCGGACGGCCCACAGAACCCTTTCATCTGTGGTATATGCCTCGCAGCCGCAGCGAAACGGTGAAGTCGCAGAGAACCTGGAGTGGGACAGGACGTGGGCCAAGGAAGCGACCAGCCGCCCGACGAGACGCCTGATTGAAGCACCAACCAAGAGTACGCTAGAATACTGGTCGGGCCTGCGCAAAGCGACGACATCGATTCTAATGCAGCTTCGTACAGGGCGAATTGGCTTAGGGGCTTACCTGAACCGTATCAACCGACGCGAAACAGCGCGATGTGGTTGCGACCTTGGCAACCAAACAGTGATCCACGTCCTGTTGGAATGCCAGGATGAGCGAGACTGGATGAGAAGCGCTGTTTCCGACAAGGGAATTGCTCTTAGTCGAGACGAACTCCTGACACGACCGGGGGCTCGCACCGTCGTGGCCGAATTTATGGTCAAGGCCCCGCCTGCTAGGCCAATTTCAGACAGTCGACCCTGCGGCTCTGGGCGAGGAAGGGGACGACAAAGGAGCGGAGATAATGACCCCTTAAACAGTGTGATGGAAGAAGAAGGATGGCGCCCATTAGAAGTGCAGTGCCAGGTCCACAGTACTCTCTTGATCCAAGCGAGCGCGCAAGCGGCAGCCGACAAGACTGGACGGTTGGAGAGAAGAGGGCGTGGGAATGGTGTGCGGTGAAGGGGGGCCCGGGTCCTAACCTCGACCAGGGGTAAATGACGTTCGTTCATTTTGGCTTTGTGTTTACCATGTTTGTATTCGTGCATTTCTTTTGATTAGAAACTACATCTTTCTATTCGAGGGCGATTGACCAGAAGTTCGGAAGACGAGTTCCTTGACGATCGCCTAGTGGGCTGGCGACCATCTTGCAGCTGTCGGCAGGCCTGACAGCATTCCCGCATAGCAGCATATATATAGAGCGAGCTACATCGGGCAAATGAGTTCATCATCATCATCATCATCATCATCATCATCATCATCATCATGGTAGATAGCTTATAGACAAATTCACGCGGTTGACCATCATGAAAATCCGGGCCGCGGTTTGAAGCGCTCATTAACGACAATCAAAGTCAAACGCTAAGATCGTCGTTGCTTCTTCTTGTTCAGGAAATAAGTGCGAGATTGCGGCTGGCATTGCGGCTGAGATTGCGAATCTACCCTATCTTGCTCCGCATTTTGCCCAGGTCTCTACGCATCGCATATATGACGCACGTGAATGTTAAGTTGAACCATACAAGTCGTCACTTCACTTAGGGTACAAAAAAGCAAGGCTCCTACTCGTGTTCACAAATATGGCGATTCGCAGATGCCAAGAGACGTGACTCTTTGGTGAGGGTTATATGGGCCAATGAGATTTATTCCTCAACGACTGCTCCCTTGAAGGGTCAGTGCGGCACTCGGGCGACGGAGTCTAATTCTCGCCCGCTCTCCCCCACCCGACTATTGACCGCAGACTAGCTACGCGCCAAGCAGTCAAGTAGTTCGGTGGAGTCGCTCGTACGATTCCTGGTCATCTGTCCGCTCTCTAGCTGACTCGCAAATTTTGTGTTAGATTTTGGCGCATACAACCGCTGTTACATAATTACTGTGCCACCTGGACGCTTCAACTCAACCCTGTTATCTTCAACCAATAACTGAAGATTTGACCAGGGATAATGGGTGGCAAACCATTCAAATCGAGAGGATGCCAGGCTTGCAGACAGAGGAAGGTCAAGGTTAGTGCATGAACTTCATCAATACTCGCCGATATTTTTAACATTCCAAATCCAGTGCGACCCGCAAAAGCCACAATGTGATAAGTCATACATTCCAACGTTAAATATTGATTCGACAAAAGCTTTTGGGTCTTGAAAAATGTAAGTCGTTCGAACGGTCTCTACTTTGATCACGAATTCTCGGAAGGCTTCGTATGTTGAAAAGCAAGCTGAACAGCGGTCTATCTGGTGAAAAAATTTTACGTCACCGTATTCTTGCTTGGATGCTTTCTTCCGGTTACCAACCTTGGGGCACCAAGTAGTTTATTTTTTGACCAGAAGTCTGGCTGGGGTTGGCCTAGAAGACCTGATATACTTTACGGAAGCTTCTATGGTCGTTTTGCCTGTATATTATGGAATAAGCATACAAAGTAGCTTCATTTCTCAATTCGTTGTCTATAGTCGGCATTATACCTAGCGCTCTGAAGACGGCCCAGATCCCCTTCATTATCAAGATACTCCATACGACCTTTCATGAAGCATGCACTAGCTTCTTGGGACTAAACTGTGGATTGATGCGAGGTATGATGAGTTGATATAGGATTCATGCGATGCTCATTCAATATCGAGGTAGGGCCAAGAGATCACGATGCTTCTTACTTCCACTATCGATTTCGACGCAGTGAGTGCTAGGGAACGCCCTGGGGCAATGGCATGGAGACTGCATGAGAGCGCACTATATCAAGCCCAACCTCAGCCCGGCACACTTCGGTGCGAACGTTGTTACGGCCGCCGATCCTCGTCATACCACAGCAAGCACGTGAGCAACCCAGTTGCACACCCTCTTAAAGGCATCTGCTCACGAAAACGAACCGGTTGTGCTGCGACGAAGGCAATGCTGCAGATTCCTTCCGTTACACCTGCGATTATGAACTTCCGGCATGATTTCCTGAATCTAAGGCCAGGGAAAGCTGCGACGCAAAGCCGGGAACCTGAGTCAAGGAGTCTACTGTGAGGGCGATCAAGATATCGTTGAGTGATCTGATCATGGCTTGCCTCTATGGCTGCTGGGAGTTTGCTATCTGTTTTGATAAAAGGTCGAGCAAATCGGTTCATTTAGAATGCATCAGTTGTACCCAAGTCATGCTTTGAGAGTGCATTGAAACCTGGATATTCCGGCGCGATAGCCAAATTAGCTACGCACGCCCAATATGATACGTACAAAAGCCTATCTTTTCTTATCATTCGAGGTAGTTGGGTTTATCAAAGCAATGTCGCTAAAATTAAGATTATCAGCAATTTGATGCTTTTTATCCCTCACCAGAGACTTCCAAAGTAGTAGCAAGTACGGAAGGCCATGATCACTGCCCAAGCACAGGTGAAAGGCATTCTGGCACGTTAGGTCTTATTGGGACCCTCTGGACTAATCGGGTACTCTGCGTTGGTTTTTCCAAGACTCAACACCGCTAGCTGGAATATTGCTGGCTAGGAGACGACAAGCCAGTTTTGCAAATTCACGGCCTCGACGATTAAGGAAGTATAGGTCGGATTGTATGTCGCATTATAATGACATCTACCCGCGGTAGAGTTTTCATGTCTCAAGCAGGGATAAACAGAAATAGCATCAACTGTTCGAAGTAGCTGAAACCATTGCTCTTGCCGTTGAAGCCCAGGGGAATTTACGAATGGCAAGCGCAGATAAAGAGAAAATATTCAATTGGTAAGTAATCGGCAAACCGCGGTATAAGAGCCTCGATCACGTAGAATAGGTTTAACTATCTTCTAAATTATCCTCTATCAATAACGCATAAATTTCCATACTATAAGGCAGATCCGGTATATCCTCTTGGAGCACTGCTAGTATCTACGGTACCTATGAGCTATTCTATCGTCGATGAACAGTTGGTTGTTGCTCTTACTAGAGTGACCAATTATTCTAGGAGCCCTTACTTCTCGCTACGGCTTATCGATACGACCTTTTGAAAGCGTCGTAGTTCCCTGACTGAGAGTCGCACTTGGCAAGCGGTTTAAGCGTTTTAGGTAGTCCTCCGTAATAAAGTAAGCGCTACTAGCTATATCATTTTCCCCTACCTATTTATAATATAGTTCGAGGTCGAGATTGATTAGTTAGAGACTTTTACTAGTATACGGCTGTACTACCTTTCTGACCCTATTGCGTATCCTAGAACCTATATATACTACGTATTATATGTTACTATCGTACTCAAATAGTAAACGGGCGGTAGATTGAAAAGAGAAAAGATATACCTATTACAGCTATTCTCCTATATTGATCTCTGATATAGGGTTTTATCTCTATCCTAATATCTATTCTGCGATAGAAAACATAAGAGCGTTTACCTACAATAGACTGAAAGTCTAGCGTAACGACCGAGCTAGTTCTAGGCAAATAAGTATAAAATTATAGGATCTAGTATTAGTTAACTACTACCCTATAGAGTAGTTATATATTGCGAGAACTTATATTAAATCCCTTACAATCAATATATTTTAGGTCTTCTTTCCCAAGGTTATCTCCTCGATTGTTAAGATCTAGAATTCGCTGTATCCAAAGACTAAGCTATAATAGATAGTATATAATACGTATTAGCTAAAAGAGCTAGGGACCGTTTATATACGGGGTATTGTTGGAGGACTACTACCAAGGAGAGGAGAGAGAGGAAGAAGAATCATTATTCATTAGAAGTGAGAGATGCAGGGTTTATATACCCTGCAGAAACGTCTGAAATCAGGCTTAGTCTGTCAAACAACAAACAACAAACAACAAACAACAAACAACAAACAACAAACATGCATTGTATGCATGTATGGGAGGCTATCCAACACACCCCCCTAGACTGAGCACCAAAATCAATTAAAAAATAAGCGAGAAATCAATTTGATCCGCATAGTAAATCCTTCGTTAAATCATCTATCGAAACATCAATTTGAAACTGTTCTTTCCCTTTATCAATTTGCGGGCTTTTTCGTGACAAAACACTATCTTAATCTCTCGAAATCGACCTTCGGCAGCGCTTTTGTGAGAGTGTCGGCAGGGTTGTTTTTCGACTCAATAAGTCGAAATTCAACCTATTTTTGCTTCTAAGCGTGCTTGACGAACTGGTACTTGACGTCGAGCCATTTTGTGCTCTTTTTATATACGTCGTTCTTTAGAATCGAGACAGCGTTGTTACTATCCGTATATATTAGAACTTGTATAGAAATTGAATTGTTATTCTTGTAAAGATCGAGTTGCTTTAAAATCTTTACTAAGTATAGTGCTTCTCGCACTGTACTATTAAGAGCAATATACTCGGCGATAGTACTGCTAGTGGCAACTACTTCCTGTTTACGGGAGCTCTAAGAAATTGGTGCTCTAGCGTAGTAGAAAATATATGCCTCCGTTGACTTACTGTCCTTACAATTATTAAACGAAGTATCAATATAGCCAATCAATTGCTGCTCTAGATTTCTTGCTAGTTATATACCGTAATTAGGAGCGCCTTTTAGATACTATAGTGTCTAGGTTAAGGCTTCTAAGTCCTATTTTCTAGGTTTTATAGTTCTTCGTTATAAGCGATTTACTATAAATATAATATCTAGCCTTATACGTATAGTTAGCCATCCGACTTTGCTAATATCTTTGCTATACGCTACTTTTTCTTACGTAGTAGGAGATTTATTATTGTTGTTAAGAGCTTTATATTCCTCCGTTAAGGAAAAGAGTGGTTAATATACCGGTTTTATTAGTAAATATATCGTAGCTATCCTTCTAATACTCGCTATTTATAGTAAATCCTCGAGGTAAGTATCTTAATCTAAGAAGATACCTTTATTAGATCGAGTAATACTGTATCCTAAAAATCTTGTAGGTTCTCTAATGACTTTGATTTTAAAAGAAATTGACTCCTTAAGCTATTTAATATCCTCCTCCGACGTAGCTATATAGAGAGTATTATCAATATAAAGTAAGAGCTATATACTTTTCTCTAGATACTTAAAAATATATCTCTTGTTAGGTAATCTATTAAAACCAAGATTCTCTAGCTATTATTTTATTATTTTATACTATAAGCAAGCCGACTACTATAAGCCGTATATCGCCTGATTGATTATATAGACTTAGCCTAGAGTCTCGTATCCTATCGGCGATCTTATAAAAATACTCCTTTCGTTAATTAAAGTATTAAGGTAAGCTATTATATAGTCAATTTGCTCTTAGTGTAAATGCCGTAAAGTAACTATTGTAAGAAAAATCCTTATACTTTCTAGCCTTACGACCGGTATATAGGTATTGTTAAAGTTAAATCCTAGATATTAACAATTGCTATAAATAACCTATCGAGCTCTAAACTCGGTAATAAAATCGTCCTTATCGTATTTATTATCGAAAACCCACTTTCTAGGTAAAATTATACTTCCTAGGGGTAGCTAAGTGATATATTAATAGGCTTTTATAAGCCCTAATTTCTTAATTTGTAAATCTATTGCTTACTGCTAAAGCTCGCTCTCTAGTGATTATAGTACTTCTACTCGATTATATAGAATCTTAATCTACTAGGTCTTTAAACCCAGTGGTATACTAACTGCTACTATACTAATTGCTAGCAAAGCTTTGCCTTTCTTATCCTATTCTATATCTTTAAATCGCTTTAGAGGAATACATTAATAGCTAGATAATCTAGTTTTACTCTTTAGTAGTAGTATTAGTATTGCAAGTAGATTAGGTAATAACGCTGTAGGAGATTATATTAATAATAATTAAGTAGTAGGTAACGGAGTAGGTATAAAACCACCTAGAATAGCCTTCTCTTTAGCCTTTAGTATAGCAAACTAACTATATTCTTCTTTATTATTACTCCTAATTTTATAAATATTATAAATATTATATACTTTAGGGTTTTTATCTTTATCGTTAAATCTTATTATCCTTAGGAAGTATTATACTATAATAATTGGTAATCCTACTCCTACTTCAATTTCTTATATATTAGGACTATTAATTATATCGTTACCTATCAAAATCTAACGATTGTTATAATACGGAATATCTTGCTTTTATTCCTAGAATATAACGTCTCTATAATAGGTTACCCTTTATATTTTAGGGTTATAAATCCTATAGATATAACTATTATCTCCCTCGTAACTAACGAGGTAGCTAATCTATACTCTAGCTTCTATTTTCTAGCTCTAAATCCGCTTCTCCTTTAGAATATAGATATACGCCTTAGCGTACTATATTCTTAGGAAAAAAAGAGTTATATTATCTGGTATATATATATTCAATTGCTTTCTCTAAGCAATAATTAAAGTATTATTATTCTTCCGTCGAAGACAATTAGTGATATAATATATAGTATTTAATACCTTAGTCTACAATTCCTTTAGAGATCTAGTATTAATCCTTATTGTCCTTGTAATTTAGAGTAGATAGTAGCTAGTAAATTTAGAAACACTATTTTATTTATAAATATAGGGAGCTAATAAATTGACTACTATTAGCTTACTCCTAGCCTAAGTAATAAATATAGAAAACTCTATTCTACTATCTATTCGCTATTTAACCGGCTATTAGCCTGATTTTTAGTGAATTTCATCTATAAATCGTTATAATACCGAAGCAGCTTCTCTCTTAGTAGTAAGGCATAAAGCAAGGCGATAATATATAGTATTATCTATTACTACTATTGTATAATACCTATCGTTCTTTCTGTTATCTAGATTATACCTAGGTAGACTAATAGGTTATAGATTAATATAGAATATATAACTCACTCTAGTAGCTCTAGCTTAATAAGCTCTAGAAATAATCCTTTTAGACTTACTAAGTCTATATACTTTATAATCAAATACTCTATCTTAAATATCATATCCTAGATTAGTTTGATTGATCTTGGTTTTATATAATCCTATATAGCCTAAGCGGTAGTATACTAGCTTAGTAGAGATTATTGTAGTCCCTAATATAGGGGAGGCTAATTAAAGAAAGGGAACTCTATAAAAATCCCTTATAGATCTAATAACTCTATCGTTACTGTTAAAAAGAGTTTTAGATTTGCTATACTACTAAATCCCTAATTCTCTCTCTATAGTTCCGAGAGAGAAAAGGTTGTATTAGCCTACTCTATAAACGTAGTAAATACTAATTTAATAGTATCTAGAAGTAACTAGATTATCGATATATAGGCTTAGATTGACTATTCTATAAAATTTAGCTTTAACCTTCTTATTTCCAGAAGTAAGCTATTCGTATTCTTCGCCTTTATCGTACTGTTGAATTGTTAAGAAAGCAGATTAATTACTATAAATATACTCCGATATACCTATATCCAAAATCTAAGGATATCTAGGTACTAGGGCAGCAAATTAAATAGCGATTATTAATATATTGTTATATTAATTTAACTAAATCGATACTTCTTTAATATTATTATCTAACTACTCTATTAGCTACTCTTCCTCTGTCTATAATCGTTTATTTATAAGTATAAAGGAAGGATTAAAATCTAATAGTAGATCGTTAATTGCAATTAATATTATAATAAAACCACTACTCTATAGAGTAGAGAGATTTACTTACTTTATCCTTTCTAATAGTTATCCTTATAGTTATTGAGTTTTATCCTATTTAAACTTAATAGAAGAAGAAGACGAAGTAGATAAAGTATTAGTAGAAGAACTATTGTTATTTACTCCTTTATTAGCTTTACTATTATATACCTAGATACTAGCTCTTCCCTTCTATATAGCCTATCTAAGCTCTAGATAAAGATACTAGTATATAGTTACTCTATATCCTATTGCTTTATAGTAGGAATAATTACTATTATTACTTCTCTTTAGCTTATACGCCTTCTAATATTTAGTATATTTATATATATTAATACCTTTCGGAGGTATATTTGTCAAATAAGTGTTAGATAGATTCGGAAGGGTAGAATTAGGATTGTTAGTATTATTATTAGTATTCTAATTACTAGTATTTTAACGTCTTTAGTTACCGATAGCGGCCGAAATGATACCTATTTTAGCCTTATAAGATTTAATATGATTAAGTATTGTAGTATAATATTGATAAAAATTGATAACTGTGATAGTCTCGACTGGCTCTTTAATAGTATTAAGCTTATTGTCCTTAAGAACTATAAAGCTCTTAAGCTCTAGAATATCGCTTAGTTCTATCAGCACCGCCTATAAAGCAAAGTAAGGAATAAGATAGGATTTCAAATTAGATAGTATTTTGTACGTCTTCTTTATTGCCGTAATATATTCCTTAATTATCGAGTATTAGTTTCGTAAAATCGTTTTAAACTTTATTATCGCTATTTTCAAAGCTCTATAACCTTTATCTTTTATCAACTTCTTAAGCTCGTCAACAAATTCGTCGGTAAAAGTCATCTTATTACCTCGACTGTTAAGCTCCTATATCAATTTATTATTAATGCTTCCCGAAAGCTAAGTACGTACTTGCTTCGAGATCGTTTTCTACTTCTAGCCGTTCTCACTATCTTTATAAGGCCATAAAACGTCCTTTTTGATCAAGTTGTGGAGGTTATGACTCTCTAAAATCTTCTCCACTTTGTCAAGCCAGTTGTCCAAATCCTCCTTATTCTTTAGTAGAGGGGTAATCTTAAACAGAGTGAATGTCCCTATGTCAGGAAGTTGTTGAAGGACTACTACCAAGGAGAGGAGAGAGAGGAAGAAGAATCATTATTCATTAGAAGTGAGAGATGCAGGGTTTATATACCCTGCAGAAACGTCTGAAATCAGGCTTAGTCTGTCAAACAACAAATAACAAACATGCATTGTATGCATGTATGGGAGGCTATCCAACACACCCCCCTAGACTGAGCACCAAAATCAATTAAAAATAAGCGAGAAATCAATCTGATCCGCATAGTAAATCCTTCGTTAAACCTTTGTTAAATCATCTATCAAAACATCAATTTGAAACTATTCTTTTCCTTTATCAATTTGTAGGCTTTTTTGTAATAAAACACTATCTTAATCTCTCGAAATCGATCTTTGGCAGCGCCTTTATAAGAGTGTCGGTAGGGTTGTTTTTCGACTTAATAAGTCGAAATTCGACCTATTTTTGCTTCTAAGCGTGATTAATAAACTGGTACTTGACGTCGAGCCATTTTGTGCTCTTTTTATATACGTCGTTCCTTAGGATCGAGACAGTGTTGTTACTATCTGTATATATTAGAACTTATATAGAAATTGAATTGTTATTCTTATAAAGATCGAGTTGCTTTAAAATCTTTATTAAGTATAGTGCTTCTTGTACTATACTATTAAGAGCAATATAACGTATTTCACTACCGAGCTGGCCACACCACCGAGCTGGCCACCCTACCCACAACGCGTCAATTAATTCAACCCCTTTATATTCAACCACCTACCATGCCACCAATCCGCTCTCAATCATCTAAAAATTTAGCAGAGCAGGAGGGTAGGATTTTACTAGCTATCCAGGCTTTTAAAAATCAAGAGATCTCTTCAATTCGTGAAGTAGCACGCCGTTTTAACGTACCCCGCTCGACCCTCTCTACGCGCCTACAGGGGGTTCAAAACCGCGCGTTTTCTCGCGCCAATTCATCTAAACTGACAGCAATTGAAGAGGAATCGCTTGAGAAATGGATTCTCTCTATGGATCTACATGGATCTGCCCCCCGGCCTTCTATGGTTCGAGAAATGGCCGATCTTCTTCTTCAAAAGCGTGGAATTACCCCGGTTCTTTCGGTCGGCGAAAATTGGGTTACGAAATTCGTTAAACGACGTCCTCTCCTCTCCTCCCGGTTCTCGAAACGCTATAATTACGAACGTGCGAAATGTGAAGACCCTAAAATCATTGGGGAGTGGTTTGATTTGGTTCAAAAGATAATCCTTCAATTTGGAATCGACCCCGACGATGTTTATAACTTCGATGAGACTGGTTTCGCGATGGGATTAACAGCAACTGCGAAGGTTATAACAAGAAGTGAATACTACGGTCGGCGAGCACTTTTACAACCTGGAAATCGAGAGTGGGTGACTACTATTGAGTGTTCAAATGCTTCTGGTTAGGCCCTCCCTCCGTGCGTGATTTTTAAAGGCAAAGTCTTTATTGAATCATGGTTTGACGGCCTTCCGGAGGACTGGCGGTTTGAAGTTAGTCCTAACGGCTGGACTTCGGATGAAATTGGACTTCGTTGGCTTACGAAGCTCTTTATTCCGACTACTTCTTTACGGACTAAGGGGGTTTACCGGCTTTTGATTCTTGATGGCCACGGAAGTCATTTAACGCCTAAATTTGATCAAATTTGTGAGCAAAATAAGATGATACCGCTTTGTATGCCAGCGCATTCATCCCATCTTTTACAACCTCTCGATATAGGCAGTTTTGCAGTCTTAAAACGTGCTTATGGTCGGATGGTTGAGATGAAAATGCGGAGCGGGATCAACCATATCGACAAACTAGACTTCCTAGAAGCCTACCCCTCCGCACGAATTGAAGCTTTTAAATCGGAGACGATTATAAATAGCTTCGGAGCAGCCGGTTTAGTACCGTTTGAACCCGATCGGGTTATCTCGAAGCTCAATATCCGGCTTCGAACGCCTACCCCCCCCCTAGCCGGGGGAGTGAATCTAGCCGGAATTTTACCCCTAAAACGCCAGCTACGGAGAAAGACCTACGTCGACAGGCTTCATCAATCAACGCTTTACTACATACTAGGTCTCAAAGCCCGCCTACCCCGTCAAAACGTGCATTAAACCAGCTAGTAAAGGGCTTCCGTCTTACTATGCAGGGTGCTATATTCCTGGAGAAAGAAAACAAGGATTTACGCGCCGCCAACGAGAAGCAGAAGCAAAAGAGAGCTAGATCCCGGAGGCAGATACCTGCCGAAGAAGGCCTATCAGTTCAAGAAGCTTCTCAATTGATTACTGAGCTGGTAGAAGCAAATGAAGCACCCCCCCCCCCCCCCCCTGGCATGCCTAGTGAATCGATTATTCAGCCACGTACGCGGCCCCCCCGGGGTTGTGGAATATGCAGATTGCCAGGGCATAGAAGAGAAACCTGTCCAGATAGACCAGCTAGTTAGTTTAATTAATTTAATGGCGTTATGGTTGATATAAATGGGTTTAAATTTAATGGGGTGGGTAGGGTGGCCAGCTCGGTGGTGTGGCCAGCTCGGTAGTGAAATACGTTACTCGGCGATAGTACTGCTAGTGGCAACTACTTCCTATTTACGGGAGCTCTAAGAAATTGGTGCTCTAGCGTAGTAGAAAATATATGCCTCTGTTAACTTACTGTCCTTATAATCATTAAACGAAGTATCAATATAGCCAATCAATTATTACTCTAGATTTCTTGCTAGTTATATACTATAATTAGGAGCGCCTTTTAGATACCGTAGTATCTAGGTTAAGGCTTCTAAGTCCTATTTTCTAGGTTTTGTAGTTCTTCGTTGTAAGCGATTCATTGCAAATACAATATCTAGCCTTATACGTATAGTTAGCCATCCGACTTTGCTAATATCTTCGCTATACGCTGCTTTTTCTTACATAGTAGGAGATTTATTATTGTTGTTAAGAGCTTTATATTCTTCTGTTAAGGAAAAGGGTGGTTAATATACCGGTTTTATTAGCAAATATATTATAGTAACCCTTCCTATACTTGCTATTTGTAGCAAATCCTCGAGATAAGTACCTTAATCTAAGAAGATACCTTTATTAGATCGAGTAATACTATATCCTAAAAATCTTATAGGTTCTCTAATAACTTTGATTTTAAAAGAAATTGACTTCTTAAGCCATTCAATATCCTCCTTCGACGTAGCTATATAGAGAGTATTATCAATATAAAGTAAGAGCTATATACTCTTCTCTAGATACTTAAAAATATATCTCTTGTTAGGCAATCGATCAAAACCGAGATTCTCTAGCTATTATCTTATTGTTTTATACTATAAGTAAGCCGACTACTGTAAGCTATATATCGCCTGATTGATTATATAGACTTAGCCTAGAGTCTCGTATCCTATCGGCGATCTTATAAAAATGCTCCTTTTGTTAATTAAAGTATTAAGGTAAGCTATTATATAGTCAATTTACTCCTAGTATAAATACCGTAAAGTAACTATTATAAGAAAAATCCTTATACTTTCTAGCCTTACGACTAGTATATAGGTATTATTAAAGTTAAATCCTAGACGTTAACGATTGCTACAAATAACCTATCGAGCTCTAAACTTAGTAATAAAATTGTTCTTATTATATTTATTATCGAAAACCTACTTTCTAGGTAAAATTGTGCTTCCTAGGGGTAGCTAAGTAATATACTAATAGGCTTTTGTAAGACTTAATTTCTCAATTTGCAAATCTATCGCTTACTGCTAAAGCTCGCTCTCTAGTAATTGTAGTACTTCTATTTAATTATATAGAATCTTAATCTACTAGGTCTTTAAACCTAGTAATATACTAACTACTACTATACCAATTGCTAGTAAAGCTTTGCCTTTCTTATCCTATTCTATATCTTTAAATCGCTTTAGAGGAACAGATTAATAGCTAGATAATCTAGTTTTACTCTTTAGTAGTAGTATTAGTATTATAAGTAGATTAGGTAATAATACTATAGGAGATTGTATTAATAATAATTAAGTAGTAGACAACAGAGTAGGTATAAAACTATCTAGAACAGCCTTCTCCTTAGCCTTTAGTATAGCAAACTAACTATATTCTTCTTTATTGTTACTCCTAATTTTATAAATATTATAAATATTATATATCTTAGGATTTTTATCTTTATTATTAAATCTTATTATCCTTAGGAAGTATTATACCGTAATAATTAGTAATCCTACTCCTACTTCAATTTCTTATATATTAGGACTATCAATTATATCGTTACCTATCAAAATCTAACAATTATTATAGTGCGGAATATCTTACTTTTGTTCCTAGAAAACAATATCTCTATAGTAGGATACCCTTTATATTTTAGGGTTATAAATCCTATAGATATAACTATTGTCTCCTTTATACCTAATAAGATAACCAATCTATACTCTAGCTTCTATTTTCTAGCTCTAAATCCGCTTCTCCTTTAGAATATAGATATATACCTTAGCGTACTATATTCTTAGGAAAGAAAGAGTTATATTATCTAGTATATATATATTCAATTACTTCCTCTAAGCAATAATTAGAGTATTGTTATTCTTTTATTAAAGATAATTAGTAATATAATATACCGTATTCAACGCCTTAGTCTACAATTCCTTTAGAGATATAGTATCAATTCCTATTGTTCTTACAATTTAAAGTAGATAGTAGCTAGTAAATTCAGAAATACTATTTTATTTATAAATATAGGGAGCTAATAAATTGACTATTATTAGTTTGCTTCTAGCCTAAGTAACAAATATAGAAAACTCTATTCTATCATCTATTCGCTATTTAACCGGCTATTAGCCTAACTTTTAGTGAATTTCTTCTACAAATCGTTACAATATAGAAGTAGCTTCTCCCTTAGTAGCAAGGTATAAAGCAAGACGATAATATATAATATTATCTATTACTACTATTATATAGTACCTATCGTTCTTTCCGTTATCTAGGTTATACCTAGGTAGACTAATAGGTTATAGATTAATATAGAATATATAACTTACTCTAGTAGCTCTAGCTTAATAAGCTCTAGAAATAATCCTTTTAGACTTACTAAGTCTATATACTTCACAATCAAATACTCTATCTTAAATATCATATCCTAGATCAGTTTGATTGATCTTAGTTTTATATAATCCTATATAGCCTAAGCAGTGATATACTAGCTTAGTAGAGATTATTATAGTCCCTGATATAGGGAAGGCCAATTAAAGAAAGGGAACTCTATAAAAATCCCTTATAGATCTAATAACTCTATTATTACTATCAAAAAGAGTTTTAGATTTACTATACTACTAAATCCCTAATTCTCTCTCTATAGTTCCGAGAGAGAAAAGGTTATATTAGCCTACTCTATAAATATAGTAAATACTAATTTAATAGCACCTAAAAGCAACTAGATTGTTAATATATAGACTTAAATTGACTATTCTATAGAATTCAGCTTTTACCTTTTCGTTTCTAGAAGTAAGCTATTTATATTCTTCGCCTTTATCGTACTATTAAATCATTAAGAAAGCAGATTAATCACTACAAATATACTCCGATACGCCTATATCCAAAATCTAAGGGTATCTAGGTACTAGGGCAGCAAATTGAATAGCGATCATTAATATATTATTATATTAACTTAACTAAATCGGCACTTCTTCAATATTATTATCTAACTACTCTATTAGCTACTCTTCCTCTGCCTATAGTCGTTTATTTATAAGTATAAAGGAAGGATTAAAATCTAATAGTAGATCGTTAATTACAATTAATATCATAATAAATCTACTACTCTATAGAGTAGAGAGATTTGCCTACTTTATCCTTTCTAACAGTTATCCTTATAGTTATTAAGTTTTATCCTATTTAAACTTAGTAGAAGAAGAAGACAGAGTAGATAAAGCATTAGTAGAAGAACCATTATTATTTGCTCCTTTATTAGCTCTACTATTATATACCTAGATACTAGCCCTTCCCTTCTATATAGCCTATCTAAGCTCTAGATAAAGATACTAGTATATAGTTACTCTATATCCTATTGCTCTACAGTAGGAATAATTACTATTATCGCTTCTCTCTAGCTTATACGCCTTCTAACGTTTAGTATATTTATATATATTAACGCCTTTCGGAGGTATATTTATTAAACGAGTGTTAAATAGATTCGGAAGGGTAGAATTGGGATTATTAGTATTATTATTAGTATTCTAATTGCTAGTGTTCTAACGTCTTTAGTTACTAACAGCAGCCGAAATAATACCTATTTTGGCCTTATAAGATTCAATGTGATCAAGTATTGCAGTGCAATATTGATAAAAATCGATGACTATGATAGTCTCGACTAGCTCTTTAATAGCATTAAGCTTATTATCCTTAAGAACTATAAAGCTCTTGAGCTCTAGAACGTCGCTTAGTTTTATTAGCACCGCCTACAAAGCAAAGTAAGGAATAAGACGGGATTTCAAATCAGATAGCGTTTTGTACGTCTTCTTCATTGCCGTAATATATTCCTCAATTGTCAAGTATTAGTTTCGTGAAATCGTTTTAAACTTTATCATCGCTGTTTTTAAAGCTCTATAACCTTCACCTTTCATCAACTTCTTAAGCTCGTCAACAAATTCATCAGCAAAAGTCATCTTATTGCCTCGACTGTTAAGCTCCTGCATCAATTTATTATCGATGCTTCCCGAAAGCCAAGTACGTACTTGCTTCGAGATCGTTTTCCACTTCTAGCCGTTCTTACTGTCTCTGTGAGGCCATAAAACGTCCTTTTTGATCAAGTTGTGGAGGTTATGACTCTCCAAAATCTTCTCCACTTTGTCAAGCCAGTTGTCCAAATCCTCCTTATTCTTCAGTGGAGGGGTAATCTTAAACAGAGTGAATGTCCCTATGTCAGGAAGTCCAATTGATTGATCAGCTGGTGTGACGTCTTCTTCATCATGCCAGTTCCTATCGTATGGAGGCTGAGCCGCGGCCGATGCTGCTGGCGTTGACATGTTGTAAGAATTCAGTTAAAGAAACAGAAGATCAAGTTTAAAAAATAAAAAACTGATGAAAAAGTGATTCCAAAGCAAGATCTAGTAGTTCATGTACTATTCTTGATGGAATATTGATGAAAGTGGTGATGATTCTCAGGGTAGAAAGAGGGCTTCATAACCTGTTGGAGGACTACTACCAAGGAGAGGAGAGAGAGGAAGAAGAATCATTATTCATTAGAAGTGAGAGATGCAGGGTTTATATACCCTGCAGAAACGTCTGAAATCAGGCTCAGTCTGTCAAACAACAAACAACAAACAACAAACAACAAACATGCATTGTATGCATGTATGGGAGGCTATCCAACAGGTATACTATATCTGCTATCTTCGACTTCCCAAAGAACTTCGACTTTATATATTATAGCTTTGCGATCCCGACTAGCTTAAACTAGTATCTCGATATAGGAAAGGGTTCGATAGAATCCAATATCTTCTATAACAAAAAGGATTGTTCCGAACGATTCTAAGTTACGAGAGTGTCTATAAGGGCTAAAGACGATAACTGGTTGCTCTGAAATTTACTGCAACTTGTTAGGTTAAAACTTTTCATTAGTTTTCTCGATAGACTGCCGCCTTAGGCCCTTATAGAGTCTCTAAGTTAGCCTAGGCTAGGGTCGGGCGACTATATATAAAGTATGCCTATTCTCGCTTTCTTCCTAGAACGCGACGTATAAAGAGATAAACTGCAGACGGGTGCGGAAGCCCGCCCGTAGAAAATATAGTTATATATATTGGCCCGGATATATCATACGATGACTAGGTAACGCTATATCTAGCTATAAGAGTTGGTTGAAAGCGCTTAGCTCTACTTTATATCTAAAGCTTCTCTACGGCCTATACGTAATAAGAGTAACCGTATAGACTACTAGACTAGAAAGGATCTAGAGGTATACCCCGCCTAAAAGATACTACCGATAGACTAACTGCCGCTCGATAAGGTAGTAGGCTAGAGCGCTTATAGTAGCCGCCGCTAGGATATAGTAGTATTTTATAGCAAATTGTATATAATGCTGTAGGACCCTTGTATAAGTCAGTAGTACGATAAGGATAAGATAGTATCTAGCCTATATTACGTTGGCTGTGGACTATATATTGCGGTCGGGTTCGGCTCTTACGTACTACTAGAGGGACTATATGCCTTGTAGTTGCAAGGGCAGAAGCCTTGACAATAGGGATAAGAACTAATCCGTACAGTAGCGAATACAGTATATATAGCCGGCCAATCCAACGGTAATACTATGCTAGTACTTAGCAATCGAGATGAAGTATATCGCCCGGTAGGCCAAAGGTTAATCCTGTACAAAAAGGGATAAGGTGAATGACGGCTAAGGCTCTAGCCCTTCTTTGCGCTTTACTCTAGGAATCTATACGAAGCATCAATCCAATAGTATTCGCAGTAAACAGAATGACTATTGCAATGCCTTAGTGATGTGTGGATATATCCAGCCATCTTAATCCCGTTGGCAGATAAATGAAGTAGAATCGCCTCAACGAGCCTGGCAGCCTCGAGATAATCCATCGCCGAGAGACAACGTGGCGTACTCGTCCTATCCAAAAGGCCGCGCTTTTTCCAAGTCAGTAGATCAGCCAGATCGAAATAAGGACGGAAGCGCTGATGGCATATAAATCAGGGATCGTAATTCTTTTCGCCCATGGATAAATACTTGCTGCAACCGGAGACATTATGAATGGCATTCAGGAAGCCAGATGGAGCGGAGGCATATTTGGCTAGATATACATTAGGCCTGGTATCAAGTTGTGCAGTGTATTCATAACTTTGAGAGAACTTATTGGGTCTTTACCTAATACTAGTAATTCTCTGTGGAGTGGATACCTTCTATTCAATAGGTCATTCTTGAAAGAATCTCCAGATAAACAGATAGTACATCTTATACTAGTATGAGCGAGAAGAATTCAAGTTATATTTAGCAGAAAAGGCGCCACATGTCTTGAGCCTCATTATCCGGCCCAAATATCCACGCTGATGGCTTCCTCGCGCCAAGAAACCATCCTTTGGAGAAATAGACGTAAAATGATTTACCGGCCGCCTCGCATCTCTGCTTCAACCATTCAAGTTTTTCCTCCTCATCTGTGCTTCTTATGGCATAATATTCAATGTATATGGCCGTAAGCTTTGAGAAATCGTCACGAGTAGCCAGATCCCCTAGTTGTGTTATAGCCTCCATAAAGGCAGGTCCGCCAGTATCAAGCATGAGGTAGAGAGTCTTCAATGAGCACGGAAGAAGATCACCAAGCTTACGTATTGGCAATCGATGTTCATTCACTTCCACAAGGCTGGGAAAAGTAAGACAGATCGTCTCCAATGCGATAAAATCAACAAAAGTCCCCATCCACTCGTAATCCATATCTGTTTCAACGCTTTTATCAGGCTCGATCCAAACAGATTCCAGCGTTTGCTTGTGCATTGAGAGTGCTTCGTATAACTTTCGAGGTTCAAACTCTCCTCCAGGTCCCACGCCGTTGTTGTGACTCAAGCGGAATGACTTCAGTGCCTTACAAGCATGAATCCATTCTTGCATTCCATTGCCAGCATTGACATGAGATAAATCGAGGTCCACGATATTCGAGATCCGTGGTGGGAGAACATCTTGTTTCCGGCTGATCAGTGCCCGAGGGTCGAGCTCTTCGGCCATAATCACCAGATAATCCTCGTCGACGACACTTTCTCCTAGGTCATTGCATCCGAATTTACGCATAGATGGCATCCTGAAGAAGGCATTAACATAGTATGATGGTATTGCACTCTCAACCCCATCATACGAGGCTGACCATACTTCCTGTAGATGCGGAAAGTTCGGTTCTGGCGCCATAGACAATTTTCGCAGTACATTCATGACATGACGTGAGACATCAGGCCAGAAAATACTTAGCTTGCGCAGCTCCGTCAATTTTGGGAGAAGCAAAGCTATCCAAGGATCGCTCTCCTCCTCTTCACGAAGATCTTTTAACCACTTTGATTTCTCCACCTCTGAGTACTCTGTTCTTTCAGAGACGAGTTGTGGAGCAATTTGTGAAAGAAGCTTGCCATCAACTTCGGCCTGACCCTCAAGTCCTTCGCCGCCTGTACCGGCCGAGCACCCTATTGCGAGAGAATGGACGTGGGTAGCTAGTTTCGGTCTACCAAAAATGGCAGAGAAGAAACTTCGGACCTGTCTAAAATCGTTGCTCATGTCTTCATTCTTGTAGAGGATCACCTCGGTGTATAGTTTTTCTAGTAGAATAACGTGAAATCTTCGTGATGACAATATGAGGTGGAAGAGGTCATTCTTAGCGAGGTGGTCAGCAATAGCGTACAGTAGCTCTGTCGGAAGATTCTCCATCTCGTCGCTTGTTTTGTATGGCGGAAATCCACAGGAAAGCGTGAACTGGGTTCCTGTGAGATCCAGAGGGGTCAAATTATGATATTTTATGTACGTGGCAGAAGCCTTCAAGACCGAGGCTAACCATTTCAAGTTCAAGTTCTGCCTAGGTTCTGCCTGTTTTGCCAAGCCGCTTACTAGACTTACAATTGTAGTAACCTCAGAATCCATGAATATGGACTATAGACTTCAAGTTGAAGTCTGTGCAGCACCGTTAGCTTGTTTTAACAATTGGTAGTGAGTACTTGATTAGCGGGATATAAGCATTGATACGACAGTACAAATTCAAAGCCCAAGGCAGAGTGCATTAAAATATTACAACCTTGATTCGTTGCAATTTCTATATCATGTTCAACTTGAAGCTACTAGGAGTTTCTCTTAACTCTTTATCTTTGAGACTGGACCTCAATACACTTGAAAATATAGCTGCCAATTATGCCATTTAATTTCCTCTGACTGGATGTATTCTTAAAACGGTCTCGAACCTCATGAACCTTCAACACGGCGAAATAACATCTTCAGCAAGCATGGAAAACCGAACCCCGCAAGACGATAGCTATGCTCAGTATTTTGCCCTTATTGTTATTGATCGATATGGGAAAATTCATCGTCAGGTGGCCCCTTCAATCATCCACTCCCGCGATGTTATCCTTAACCCCCACGTTACTGCGGATTCCTAAAGGCTATGGCAAACTCCACTAAATGCCTGCGAAAGCCTTCCCCGGAAAGTGCTTGCATTCAATTAATTCCTCACGATTCAGTAAATTATGACTGTTACAAATCGTGTGCTCCAGAAGAAATCAAGCCCGAGGGACATATAGCGCTTCTGCAACATATACATATAGCGTTATATAGCTATTCAGACAATTCTTCTCATAGTCCATCTCCAGCAGCTGCGAAAAAACGACCATATCAAAATTCCGCCTAAGTCTGCTCTCTAACTGCTTGTTTGGCATAGAGTGAAAGAGCAACAAGGAAGACCTGAATTTCGCCAATTCTCCGTTAAGATTTCAGTAATTAATCTTGAGGGGCCATTCTTTTTCAGTGAGATGTTTTGAGGTTTTTGAGATGAATCAGAGGATCAACATTTCGAAGTGGTGAGTCTTTTTACTAGAGCATAAACCTAAAGAATACGAGAGGCCAGAGCAAACGAGAAGCCACCCCAGCCGAGAAAGGAAGATCGGTACGCGGGGTATCCGCTCCCAGAAATTGGGATTTCAGTATTTTTGACAGTCGGCAAATCACGAAGCTGAGGGTCGAGCTTGGCCAATGGTGGCTTAGCTTTATCCAGGGAGCGCGCAAGGGTGATGCGGCGAGTGAAGGAGTTTGATTTCGAGTTTTACTGTAATAAACGCGCCTCCCGCTGTTTTGATAGTCCGGTCATTTACAATACACTCTCAAACCAAGGAGGCTGAAGGGCGATTCGAAAACAGTTTAGCATTTCTTGGCATTTGGGGTTCGGGGAACGATCAAAGAGTGCAGAGGTGACACCGAATTCCGGAAATACTGTAATCAGGGCGAGCGATCGTAGAAACTTAACTGGAAGAGGATAGCCGTTGTCTGCCAACCGCAACACATATTCCACCAGGGCTTGCTCCTCTTACGGGGTGAGATCCTGCTGATTGGCGGCTTTATCAGCGACCGAAGGCCTGTTATTGGCTCGCCGCCACAAGGTGGCCGCGGGAATCCCGGTTGATCTCGACTGAATTGCGTATGATATACGCACAAGATGTTGATAGGCTGAAGACATTGTGGTTATTTTTTTTTTTGGCCTGGTATCCTAACAGGTATTTCCTATTTGAAATGGAACCATAAGGGCTGAGAAAGGGCAACAGAGTATGAATATAGCGAAAACGTAAATAGCACCTTATGAATTGCAGATCACGTTATGAATGCTCAATTAGATATATTTGAATATTCCCACTGGCTTAATTTGAGGTTCTTAGGGACAAATTTCACTAGCTAAAGCCAACAATCGCATCACAATGTTAAGGATACCAAACTATATTAAATCTCTATACAACGCTTCACCGCTAAATCAACAACTGACCCGTAGAATATTGATGACCTTTGGTATATTTGCCTGATTCAAACAATTGCTGCGAATTGAACAGCCGTATTTGATCCGTATAATCCGGTCGGCAATAGTGATACTATATTAATAATTTTCCCTAAAGCCCTCGTTTTGACCGTTAGACAGCAAGGAAGGATTTAAACACTATTATTTGAATATAATTTTCGTATATATAGCAATTATAAAACCGAAATATATATAAAACTTAATATCAACAGACTTTCAACAAGAGTATAGCCAAAGAAGCTACAATATTTGGATTCGGTCAGATAGCGCAAAGAATTTAAATATTGTTGGTTAAACAAAATTAAACAGTGATATATAAAAGCAAAATTGATAGTCCGAGTATAATAAAAATAAAATAAAAACAATTTTGGACCGTTTACTATACTCAAACTACAGAATAGAGCGGGCAACTTTCACTATTGGGCATTTTTCACTAGGAGTATTTGACTAGACCTAAGTAGAACGTGTTTTAGAGGAACCCCGCATCCTGTCTTAACGTGAGTCATTGATCACATAGAATCCAGGGTCAAAGCGATCCCCCGAGGAACAGGAGATCTGTTCGGTTCGCCCTCGATATTGTCTAACGTACCACAGTCGTCCTACGAGGCGCTAAGTTTACAATAGCTAGCTTTAGGCTAAACCAAGATAGGCTTAATTTCAAATTGCTGTACATGATATCAGGGCAAGGGGTATAGAGGACGTCACAAGCTATTAAGTGAAGTGAAGGTTATAGTAATTAGCTTTTATAGGAGTAAATAGCCTTTTGATAGCAAATCGCTGATAGTAGGTATAGCTATTCTCAACATCAAGAAATGATTTAGAAGGAAGTTCCATTTGGTTCATAGTGGTGTCTACGAAGTGATAGTAGCAATGATTGGAGGTAGATACGTGGTACCCCGTACGTATTGATTGATTCAGCCTCAGCGGCTAAGGTAATTATCTATTAACAAGCGACGTAAAGTCCACTCTTGTCTGATATACCACTCTAACGAAGATAAATCCCGATAGCTAGTAAAAAGTCGTATGTCTTCCGGGTGACTGGCCTATCGAGGGAACTACTCGACGAGGATCTTAAGACCGTATTATACGAGGCGCTTAATAACAACTTCGCGGACGACAAGAGATCGTATATCAAAGCTAAGATCACGATCATACCTTTATATTATAAAAGTAATATAGAGAGGGTAGCGCTAGTGCAATTTCACGGTAGGGTGCCTTAGTTCCTCCGTAAGCTAAGGGTTAACCTGCTTAGAGACTAGTAGGTTAAGATAGGAGGCGGTAATATCAACTTTAACTATTACTTCTTTAGATTTACCTAGCTCTATACGCTAGACGAGAATAAGCTAGTAGTTACCGAGTAAGGACCTATACTATTATCTATACCTAGAAGATTAATACTAACTAACTATACTATATAGTATTATTGCGATCGCCGGACTAGATAGATATACTTATAGATTATAGTAAGGAAAAGGAAATCTTAGTCGGATATAGCTCCGGGACTTCCTATTAAATAACCTACCGCAGTACTATACTATAATCTATAGATATAACTCTAAGCTATCGAGCTATAGAGTCGATACGATCCTTGATTACGGGCGGGAGCTAATAGAGGAGATTAAGAAAATTCGGAATATAAAGGAGATAGGAGAGATACTATCTAGCTTATCTACTAATAGCAAGTTTAGCTAATTGTTCTACTAGCTTTAGTAGAGACCTTTGATATTTATCGTATACAGCTTTAGAGGGATTATTATAGCTTATATAGGATAACTATCTAATTTTGGAGGTTTATATATAATATACTAATATTACCTTCTAGTGCCTTGTAAGGGCTATTTAGACTATAGAAGAAGACTACCCGGCGATTACATCGCTATATCGAGCTATATACAGTATAATCCTCTTTGCTATCCTATATAAAGGATTAGTAATAGATAATATCTAGTAGATACTAGCCGGGGATTATAGCTATCCGTAAGAGCAGTTGCTATAGTAGATCTCTAGTAAATCCGATTTATTAATCTACTAGCTAGCGGATTTTAAGAACTTAATTAGAGATCGAAGAGTGGTTAGCTTCTATAAGACCGAGTAGATAAGGCGGTTGATATTAGTATATATTAGCCTTTACCTAAAATAGGCTATAGTTTGTATATACTAACGATCGTAATAGGACGCAGAAAGTGGATATTAGAAATATACCGGCGATTTTATAATAACGGTTAGCGTAGACTCGGCTCTTCTATAACTCCCCGACTATGTTAAGGATAAGGTACTACTGTATATAGACCACTTAATAGTGGTCAAATTCGATATATATAACACGGCCGGATATCGAACGGCGCTTAATAAGCTATAGTAGTTCTTAAAAGAGGCGCTATTAGTGGTAGTAGCTCGGTTTAGTAAGTGACTTGCTTTAGTATCTATTTACGAGCTCTTGCTCCGGTCTTTATGCGAGCTAATACGAATTGCTTTTCAGTGTAGATACGCTAAAAGCCCTAGCTATACTCTATAGTGCCTTTTAAGAAAGACCTGATATTTGTAGGCTATAAGACTATTATTAGCGCTATTAAGAAAAGATATAAGGCGATCGGTCAGCAATATAAGCGGGTGGTATTAGTAGGGTTAGCCGGTATTAGGTAAGCTCTCTTATAAGGAAGCCCCTTAGATAATACCTAATAGAAATACTATTTAGGAAAACCTAGATAGCTATCAAATATTCCTATCGCGTACGAAAATCCGTACCGGACGTATAGGTAGTTTAGATCTATACTAGTAATGCGGCGCGGTTAGAAGAGAGCTATTAGTATTTTGCTACTATTGCAGAGATTTCGGGACAGAACGACCTAAAGATAAATATCCTTCAGCTCGTATATCAGTAGTTATATAATCCGGGCAATAGGCGCTAGCTAATAGTATTAGACAATACGGATAACAATAGTATCTTTTACTAGGACAATATATCCGATAAACGAGGGCTACTAGGGAGGTTCCTACCCTAGGCTATCTATAGGTCGATCTTAATTATATCGCGAAATACACTTATAGCACAGAATCTGGTAGGGATAGATAGTTATATAATCATAGTTCGGCTAATAAGTAAGGACAAGTCCCTAACCCTTCTATAGGTAAGGATTCTGGCCTCCTAGTCTAGAAAGTCTATAGACAACGAGAAGGCACTAGTCTAGGCACTTAAATATATTCCGCTAGCAATCACTTAGGCGGGGGCCTATATTACGAATCGATTATCTCGGGTTACGATATCCTAGTACCTTTAGTTGTTCCGTAAGAGCGAGTCGAACTAGATATATCTTCTTTAGTATAAGGACGCTAAAGACCTCCGGCGGGACTCTAGTATTCGGTATATAGTTATTACAATATAGTAGCTATCCTTTAAGTAAATCTACTACAAGCGGCTAGCGGCGACGGACCTACTTATATTAATAAGTATATTTGATCGATAGGGGATCCCTAAAGGCCTTATCTATACGGATAGTGATAGGCTCCAATTTAAAGATATAGTAGTACCGCTAATCAGTTATTCTCTTATTCGGGTTAAACTTGAAATAGGGTTGTTTGATATATACCGACTTATATAGTTATTAGTCCGGATATAGCTAGCGATCTATCTTAAGCTAGTATAGTAGTAAGAAAAGTCGCGAGCTATTATAGCACAGATATTTCCCGATAGACAGTACGAGAGCTAGACTAAATATCAAAAGCTGCTTCTATATACAAAAGAGGTAATAAAGTCGATATCTAATAAGTATAAAGAAGATCGACTTTATACAGCTACGATTTCCGTTAACTATAGAAGGTATTTACTTCTTCGAGGAATATATAAAGAGGCGGATTTGATATAGTAATAGGCGTTAGTTGTATATAAAAAGGTGCTTAGACGCGAGTATCCCGATACGCTTACTAGTATCAATAACCTTAGCTTAGTGCTTAATAGTTAAGGGAAATATAAAGAGGCGGAAGTGATATATCGATAGGTATTAGAAGTACGAGAGGAGGTACTTAGACGTGACTATCCTAATACGCTTACTAGTACTAATAACCTTAGCTTAGTACTTAATAAGCAAGGGAAATATAAAGAGGCGGAAGCGATATATCGATAGGCACTAGAAGGGTATAAAGCGGTACTTAGACGCGAGTATCCTAATACGCTTACTAGTATTAGTAACCTTGGCTTAGTGCTTTACAGCCAAAAGAAATATAAAGAGGCAGAAGCGATATATTGACTGGTATTAAAGGCAAGAGAAGCGGTACTAGGATACGAGTATCCTAACACGCTTACCAGTATCAATAGCCTTATCTTAGTGCTCTCTAAATAAGGAAAATATAAATCGGCGGAAGCGATATATCGGCGGGTATTAGAAACACTAGAGAAAGTACTTAGATGCGACTATCGTAATACAGTTACGTATATTAGTAACCTCGGCTTAGTGCTTGACTGCTAAGGGGAATATAAAGAGGCAGAAGCGATATATCGATTAACACTAGAAGGATATAAAGTATTGCTAGGATATAAGTATCCTAATACGCTTACCTATATCAGTAACCTTAGAGATATATTTAATAGCTAAGAGAAATATAAAGAGGCGGAAGCGATATATCGACGGGCGTTAGAAGCATAAGAAAAGATGCTTAGACGCGAGTATCCTGATACCCTTACTAGTCTTAATAACCTTAGCAATATGCTTAATAGGCAAGGGAAATATAAAGAGGCGGAAGTGATATATAACACGTACTAGAAAGATATATAGATATATCTAGGCGTGAATATTCCGAAACAGTGATTAGTCTCTATATTCGTGACTTCCGCGATCAATATAGGAAACTTAAAGAGGCTTAGTAACCCTAGACCTATAACTATCTATAGCATTTTATTGTTAAATCAGTATAATATATATATAATATCTATACTTTGTGACTCCTCTTGCAGCAATGTATATACTCCTAATTTGATATGATCCCGAGGTACCTTTACTAGTATTATATTTCCTAAAAGAAGGCCAACTCCTATTTGCGGGTAGGGTTATAGGGCGGCTGTTCCTTTTAACGGCGCTAGTATTTCTTATACCCTATATTATAAGATTCTTTACTTCCTATATATTCCCTTTGTTAGTGATTTTGTTTTATATACCTTTCTGGTGGCATAGTTCCACTAAATTTAGTATATTTTCAATTAAAAACTAACTATAGTGATATGAAAAACTAATAAATATAACTATATATGCAATATGATACGACATTGTGTTTCCTATCTATCCTAGACGTTTTTGTGGATGGTCTTAGTGTTATAGTAGTAAATAGTAGATTTCTAGGTAGTCTATAATAACCTGTAATCCACCACTCTAATATTGTGTAATTTTTTGTTTGAAAAAGAGGCCTCGGAGAAGAGATTATATAATTATTGTTTCTGCTGCTCTTAGCAATATCATTGACGTGGATCGGGGGTGACAAGGGTCGAATTTGTAGGTACTTGGTGGACGTTTCATCACATAGGGCATTTCATGTCACCGGGATGGGGGTTAAACATCGGATCCCCTAAATCGCCTACCGAAAGCCGTAAGCGAACACGGAGCGGTGATGCGTTTGCACCATCGGAAAACTCGGGTCGAGTGACCACCAAGGAGGTGTGGAAACTCATCGGAACCCTGAAAGACATTATCCGCCATCAAACTACGGTCATCGAATCCACTCAGAACGAGCTACAGGAGATTAAAACAATCAATATGTCCTACAAGAACAGAACGAGAAGCTCCATGAGGAAGTGAAAGCATTACGAGCACAGGTTGAAAGCGCCCCTGCAGTCACCGCGACTAGGACTTGGGCAGCAGTCGCAGCCACTGGCGATAATGCCACACCCTCGCTGAGCCACCAGAAACCCGCAAAAGAGCAAAACTGCGTCCGAATCAGCACCCAGAGAGCCTCTGTAGACCCAAGAGATAATGACAACAACGACGGAAACGCTTTTGGGCGATACAGTAGAATTCGAAAACAGATTACCCCTTGGACACTTACACTTTCTCTCCAGCGCCCCACTCAGATTGCGCTAAACTGAACTCGGTCAGAGAAAGCCCCACCCTCTTTTTTTCATGTATTCCTGGTAGATCACCAAAATTACCGTAATTACAGTTTCCGGCTTTAGGCAGACCATACTTGCCGAAACGGTCATGAATCTCGTTACGCAACATCCCAATTCACTGCGCAAACCTCTTCTGCCGTGAATGAGAACTATCAGCATATCCAATTACCAGAGACTAATGGAGATGCTGTTGGGCCAAGAACTTATAATCCAGTGACCAACGAAGAACCCAATGCTTGTTCCCCGACATGACCCATGTTCCTGCTGAAGATGTGGAGCTGAAAGCTTCGCGCATGTGGAGCGAGTCCCAGCTGATATCACAGAGAAGGTGTCCAAGCTTTATTCAGTTAAGGACCCCACCACCAGGTGTCCTGAATTCTTGGGTTCAACTTGATTTGTAATCCGGCTTGATCCACTGTGGAAGCTGATTTATAATGGACTGCATTGGTAATACACTTGAGACTGCATTGGATGGGTCACCTGGCTCGGCTTGCAAAGATGCTCGTAGTGTCATTTACAAGTGTTGAAAATTACCGCTAGACTACCACCTGAGGTCCCGAGTTTCAACGGGGCCCGAAACAATTTGTAAGCTGGCTAATACTGTAGAGCCACCGTCCTCGGCGGGGCCCTGGCGTACGTTGTGGCTAATTAGTAAACATGGTCCCCTAGCGGCCGAAACAACGTCCGATGTAGAGAACTGCCTATTGCCTAATTCGATGGGTTGGGAAGGTGGAGCTAAAGGAGAGGAGGTCGCAGACGACAGACGAAAGCTGTCGAATCGAGCAAGAGCCACCCAACACCCAACACTCGTCGGCCAACTACGGTGTACGAGGTATGAGACTGCGAAACAGAATGATCAAGGTAAGAGGTACGTAAATAGGGAAGCGCCATCTTCACTAGTTTCACTTTTGCCTCTCTGCCTCCCCTCTCCCCCCATCTAGTTCAGTTCACATCGCTCTATGTTATTGAGCTCTTCCCACTCACCTCTCCTCCACCTGGTCCTCTTCTCTTATTCCATTTCCACTCAAACAACAAGATTCCCTCTCTCTGCAATACTCTTCAAATCTCAACTGCAGCAGATTTATCTTCACCCACAACACCACACAACCACCACCCAACATGTCCTTCACCGTCTACGACGCTGCCATCCCCAGCTCTAATGATGCCCTCAACTCTCTCCTGTCCATTCTCAAGAAGGGCCAGGCCTCTCCCGTCGCCGACAAGCTGCCCTCTGCCAAACTATACGACGACATGCTGCCTCTGACCTTCCAGGTCCACATCGTCTGCGACACCGTCCAGAAGATGGTTGCCCGCACCACCGGGGCCGAGCCGCAGAAGTGGGAGAACAACCTGAGGTCCTTTGACGACATGTACGCCCGCATCGCCCAGGCCCAGGAGGTGCTCGAAAGGGCCGACAAGGCCACCATTAATGACAAGGCCTTTGCCACCGTTCCCCTGGGCATTCGCGGCAAGGAGATCCAGATCCCCAGCGTCGGCTACATTGGCGCCTACGGCCTGCCCACCATCTTCTTCCACCTTTCCATGACCTACGCCATTATGCGCAACCAGGGCGTGCCTCTGGGCAAGAGTGACTACCTCGGTGCCTTTATGGCCCAGCATCTCCCCAAGGAGTAAAGATATCAATGATTTTTTGACGATGGGAATGGATGGGGACAGAAAGTAAACTGGCAGCTGCGACCACCAATTTTTGGAGGGGCTCATGAGAAGCCAGCAAAAAATAAAACTGTGCTCTCTTGCTTTAATCGAGTTGTTCCTGTGAATCCATTATGTCGTTGTCTGGACCTGTGGTGTGCGTTTGCTGGCTGTTCCCGCTGAAACCTGCAGCGGCCCCTGTAAAAATCCACAGTAGCGTATGGCCACGAGGCGTTTCGGCAAGTATGGTCTGCCTAAAGCCGGAAACTGTAATTACGGTAATTTTGGTGATCTACCAGGGATACATGAAAAAACAAGAGGGTGGGGCTTTCTCTGACCAAGTTCAGTTTAGCGCAATCTGAGTGGGGCGCTGGGAGAGAAAGCGTAAGTGTCCAAGGGGTAATCTGTTTTCGAATTCTACTGTATCTCCCCACAGATACCGTCAACACCCACATCCGCACAGCATTGCAGAGCGACGCTGCAACACAGGACGCCCAAGTGGTTGGAATTGGCACCACCAAAACCGGCTATCTCTTTCGATTCAAGAATATGGAGTCAGCTCAGATGGCTCGCAACAACACTATGTGGCTACGTAAATTGGGCAACATCACGAAGCCGGTTAAACCACGTTTCGGTGTTGTAGTATATACTAAAGATTCTCTGAGGTAGGGTACATACAACACCAGAAGTCTGTTCTAAGCATCACTTTCTATAGACTCTCTAAATTAATTATACAGTACCTATCTCCCTTTTTAATCGCATTATTCATAGCAGTGCAATTCTCAGCTATGAAGAAGTCTAGCCGGTTTACCTCCAATCATCTAACTGTCTACTTCTCAAGTATACCTCATTTATATCCCTAACAGCTGATACAACTCCTAGGATACTTTATCTAGTTTTTGATACCTACGAAAATCCTATGTCAAGCACTTTTTAAGGCTCTAGTATTTTCATACTAAGAATCTGATATTTGGTCGCTAACCAAAACTTACGTACCTTCGGACAGCTAGCGTGAGGGTCAGCTGAAGTACCTATGGTCTGTCGTGCCTTAATAAGGTACCCTTAGGATAACACTAACGTATTTCACAAGCCAGTGGCCCACACAAGCGAGTGGCCCACCCCCAGAACACATAGTAAAAGCGATAAATTACAACATGATATTTCAACAACCAACACTTTTATTTAATTTCATTACTTGTCGATAGCAATTGATAAGTACTTTTAGCATTAGATATCAATTTTGAATAAATTGAGAACTTGCATTGTTATGGTATTGAAAAATACATCTCTGAACTCTAGAAATATATATATCTCAGTCACTAATTTATTAAGTTCACCTAAACTCTAACAAGTGGCTAGACATCATATAAAAAGCATTAGGCTATAAAGAAAAGCTCATATAAACAACCGTTGTTGAAATATCATGTTGTAATTTATCGCTTTTACTATGTGTTCTGGGGGTGGGCCACTCGCTTGTGTGGGCCACTGGCTTGTGAAATACGTTATAGCTTTTAAGATAGACAGCTGATAATCCGAGGAGCAAACCGATTGATCCTAGATTGAACAATACGCTTCCTAGGAGCTTATTCTAGATCTATAATCCTATTATAATCCTTAGGAAATCTGGCGGCAGATTTTGAATTAGTATAAGTTGTAAGAAAACTAGATATTATAAGTAGTGTTCTTCTCTTTAGCTTATACTTATACCCGTATAGGTCTCTTTGTCTTAAAGCTATTACGAAAATATATACCTCTATATACTCTATTATTTACCTCAAAATACTATCCTACTACCTATACGAACTAGCCCGAAGCGAAATAACTTGCGCCTCTTAGGAGAGCCTTCAATAATCCTATTTTAGTACTCTAGAGTGATCGCCTATCCCTAGTTAGTATATTTACGTCTCTATATAGCTGATTTAGCTTACTCTGCCACTCTAGAGCAATAGATATAATATTCGATTCTAGGATAAGATCTCTATATCCCTATTGGCTATATTATCACTTAAGAATCCGGTATAACTATAAATTACCCTACTACTAAACCTATATCGAGCGTAGAAAAGCCTTATTGTATGTCTATAAGATAAGAGCGCTAGACAAAAGTCTTGCTCTCCTAGAGCTATAACTAAAGTAACAAAAGTAACTAGATATAGGTAAATTTTGTATATATTATATTCTATAGAAGGCTGTTGACCTATAGTCTGAAAAATATCTATAGTATAAAAAAGGCCCGACTAAAAAGGTGCAATATACTATTGAGTCTATATATAAAGCAGAAATCAAGTATATAGATTAAGTTTATTCTAGAAAGGATGATTTAAAGTCTTACAAGATATTACTAAAGAGAAATATAGCTATAGTTATAGGAAAACCCTTAATTTCCCAATATAGTTATATAGCTATTAAAAATATTCCTAACTAGCCGCGGAGCGCGTTAGGATTTCAACTAATAGAGCTTTATATACAAATAATCCCTCTAGTAATCAATCTTAATCTACTAAATACTTAGATTATAAGACTGACTATCTATAAGACCTCTTTGCCTCTACTGTTACCAGCCAGTTCTTAAACAAAAGAGTGCATTTCAACGAGAATACTAAGTACAGAGAGTAAAAGAAAAGAAGAAGAGAGGAAACCTGCCTGTCAGGACCTTTGTGGGTCCTAATCCTGTCTCCTTATGCAAACCATGCAAACATCCACAAGTCGGAGACATCTGGCAGAAAACCTTGCAGGCGGTCAGTACTGGCAGATAGGACAGTGTAGTTGAGCCTTAATCGTTATATAACCCCCGACTAAAACTGCATTCAGTCCCTGAATGTGGGCTTATTATCATCAATGTGATCACCAATGATTCGTTCTTCTTCATCTGCATTAAGCTATTCCTATAGACGTATCGGGGGCCCGGGTTTTGTCGAGTATTGTTTATAGAACTCCTATATCTTTTGTGGTATATACTTGAAATTACCGGTAGGATACTATTTCAAATCAAGATTATATCCTAGCTATTGGACTCGGTATTGTAGCTTCCGATAGTAGGTCCTAGTATTAAGTATCTTCTTAACTTCCTATTTATCTTCTTTATTGACCTCTATTAGTAGGGGGGGGTCCGGATATTGTCCTATTAAGGGCTCTGTTGTTGCTGCTCTTCGTAGCTTACTAGGGTAGAAAATAGGGTAGACTCGAACTAAATCCGGTAAATCGAGTCTATACGAATTCCCGACCTTCTCGATAATCTTATATAGACCACTAGCTAGGTATAAAAGCTTCCTGCTCGGTCAATCTTAATACTAGTCCTTTATTATAACAAAGACTAAGTTATTAACTCCGAAGTCCTCCTCTCTCCGATATCTATTCGTTTATCGAATCTACAATTGCTGTGACTTCGCAATTTGCTCCTTAGTTTCAGTCTAGATATCTTATAAGTCTGAGAGTATCCGGATCGCTTCTTGCTTATTTAGTGTTGCTGCTAATATTCCTCGATCCTTCTAGTCGAATGTTATTGCTGGCTTATAGCCTCGCTCTATAAAGAACGGAGACTTCTTCGTTATATCTTAGGGAAGGATTAATGCCGCGAAATTAACTATTAGTAGTAGCTCTAACTAGTTATCTTGATTCTGTTCGATATACGGGCGTAATCTTTAGGCTATATATTGATTCGCGATCTTACTCTGTCTATCTGTCTAGGGGTAGTATATAATTAACAATTTTCTTTTAATCCTAAGGATCCTACAGAATTCAGTCTAGAATTCAGAGATAAACTGTCCTCCTTTATTAGAGACAATTATTTCCGGGATTTCTATAATCCGAATAATATAGTTAATAAACAGTTAGGCTATCTACTTTGCGGTTATATCTTTATAATAAGGAATAGATATAGGTCTTTTGCTTAATCGATTAACTACAACAAAGACGATATTATAACTATAGCGATCTTTTAGGAACGAGCGGAAATCTATTAAGATATACTGCTATAGTCTCTCGGGAATCGGCAATAGTCGTAATAATCTAGGTATTCGGTCCCTCTAAGTCTTTATATATTTATAGATTAAGCAATTGTCGATATATCGCTTTACGTTAGTTATCTATCCGTACTAATAGTATCTTATTGTAACTAGCTTCTTTATTTTCTTAATTCCTAGATACACTATTAAGGGTTGTTAGTGTATCTTATCAAGCAAACAAGCGCGTAAATCTCTATTATCCGGTACCTCGAGTCGTCCTTTATAAAGAAGTAATCCGTCCTATATCGTCTATCGAGAACTCTCTCCTACTTATACTATTTGCCTAAACTTGTCTAGTTCCGGACTTTAACGATTAGACTCGCGGACTCTTTTAACAATCTTAACCGTTTCGTTAGCAGTCTCTTCCGGTATTATAAAAGCTAGGTAAGGTAGGAATACTCCTTTATCTAGGCAAGCTTCCGGTAATATCGTGATCTTACGACTCTTATCTATATAAGGGGTCTCCTTTCTTAACAGAGCGTCCGTAATAATGTTTCTCTTTCTAGGTCGGTACTTAATTATAAAGTAGAATTGCGATAGGAATTCGCTTTATCTTATCTGTCGCTAATTTATCTACCGGGTCGTTATAAAGTATTCTAGTAACTAGTAATCAGTAAGGATCTCAAAACGATCCTTTCGTAATAGTCCTTTAAGCTTAGGTCTCTATTCCTATAGTACGCGAATAATTGCTAGAAGTTCTTTATCCCGAACTTCGTAGTTTAATTCAGCTAGTTATATCGTCTTCGAGTAGAACGCTACTAGATATTAGAAATCATCTTATTTGTAGTATTAAGTAAGTACTGCTCCGAGTACTCTATCTAATACGTCTATTTTAACTCTAGTTCTTCGAGCTAGATCGTAATAACAAAGAATCGGTATATTAACTAGATCTCGCTTTAGACGTAGGAAAGCTTCTTTATACTATATTAACTACTTAAAGGGAATATCTTATCTTATTAACTAATATAATAGCTTCGAGATTATACTATATATCTTAATAAATCGTCGGTAGAAATTGTAGAATCCGAGGAATAACTATACTCCTTTTACCGTAGTTAGCGCTGACTATAACTAGACCACTTCAATCTTTGCTAGATCTATAGTAATATTATCAGTACTTACAATAAAGCCTAAGAACTTAGTCTTTTTGACTAAGAACTTAGATTTTAGCAAAGCGACCTATAGTCCTGCTTCCTATAGACAACGGAGTACTTCCTTAACTTGTCGTTTATAATCTTCGATATCCTCGCTATAGATTAGGATATTATCTATAAAGACGACTACATATTTATCTAGATACTCTCGGAGTATATTATGTATAAATCTCTAGAATATTATAGGGCTATTTGTTAATCCGAATAGTGTTACTTTATATTTAAAAGATCTATATTATATACGGAATGTAGTAAGGTCTTTAGCTTCTAGCGTTAGTCGGATCTGATAGAATCCTTACTAGATATTAAGCTTCGTATAGATCTTTGCTTTACTTATTCGTTAGATTACTTCGTTGATTAATAGTAGGGGGTAACAATCTTTCTTCGTAATTGTATTTAACCTTCTAAAATTAATATAAAAGTATAATCCTCTGTCTAGCTTCTTAGCTATTAGGATCGGCGAAGTATATAGAGAGGAACTTAGGACAATAAAACCCTTCTGTAGGTTCTTAAGAATATATTTCTTTACTACTTTTAGCTCCTCTAGTAACAGTTTGTAGAGAGGACAGTATCTAGATTGTACCTCAGCTTTAAGTATAATATCGTAATCGACTCCGGGTCTATAAGGTAGTAGTTCGTCTGATTTCTTCTTTAAGAAAACTTCTATAAGCTTATAATACTCTTTTAGCAGTATCCTCTTAATCTCCTCGATCTCTATATCCTAGATTTAAGAGCTTTTAATATCAATAATATAGTCAATCTCGTAAAGTAAAGTAGAGAAGGTTTCGGTCTCTTTATTAACCTTCCTATATTTATATAATCGGTTAAATCCTATACTACTAATAGCGCTAATATCAATTATCGACAATATCCCTTCTAGACGTTAAATCTTTAAATTTATCGTCTTGCTTTTATTATTTAGGTTCCGATTTATCTTTCTTTGCTCCTTAACTTACTAGTATCTATATTGGTACTTATATATATACTTATAACCGTCCTTTATCTTTAATTCCTTTCGACCGAAAAGACGGTCTTATTAATTAGTATTAGCTTAATAATTAGGATTTAGCTTCGGTCTCTAGAGAATAGCAGTAGGCATTAGTACTACTATCTTGCTTAATATATCGTCGAAGAGCGTCTTTTTATCTAGCTAGATTATTCGATACCGACGATAGTCTAATAAAACGTTATAATCTACAAACTATTTCCTTCTAAGAATTATATCGTATTTTCCGAGATCCGCGATTAGTATTAGAACTTGCTGTTATACTCTGCTATCTATATATATTATAAGGAAAGTAATATATATAATCGGCTTACTAAGCTTTCTGTCAAATCCTTAAATAGGATACTCTTATCCTATACTTTCTACTTTTAATCTAAATCGTTTACCGAGGAGTATACTTAATCCTCAATTTAAGAATATATATTTATCTACTCTAGTATCACTAAGCGCTAAAATAGAGAAAGAGCGTCTATTATATATTAGTCTAGTATTGAAAACTAAACTATCTCTAGGACCGCCTATTAACTTATATAAATCTAGCGAGTATAATAATACCTTCTGTCTACCTAGGTAGGAGACTTAATCTAGGTATCGGCTTTTCCCTAGTTATTATCTTTATCGTCGTTAAGTTTAATAATATAGGGAGAAGGGTAAGCTACAGCAATAATACTAGCTAGCTTCTTCTTTAGATATTCGCGAGTGATATATCCTTACTCCTTACAGTTAAAGTATTGACCTTCTTTTATTAAGGTGTCTCGCTTAGAGTTCGAGAGTCTTTTAGGGTTAGAGCTTTCTTCGCGTTTTATATAAGGAATATATATCGACTTCGTAGTTATTCCTATACTACTACCGGTAATAGTAGTAGATTGTATATAGGACGTAGTCTTTGCCTCCTACTAGAGACTAATCTTATAAGATATACTCTAGTAGGTCTTAGAGAAAGATTCGAATATTACGGTATCCTAGTTAACTGCCTATATTACCTAGCTTTGCAGTAGGTATAGTAGCTTTAAGTATAAATCACGTTTGTAGTTTTCTTTAATCATAGTAGTCTCTTTAGCGAGCTGTATAAACTCGGTAAGGAAGTTAGTAAAGCTATCCTTTAGCTTTATTATTAGTTTGTAGTAGGCAGTATAGGCTTCGGTATATCGGTTCGGGTTTGTAAAAACAGTCTTTAGATAGACAATTATATCTTCGGCGTCTATATATAGGTTGCTAGAATCAGAACCTATTCGGGGTACAATATATAACTGAGCCTTGCCTTTATAACGACTCTATATATAGAGCTTGTGATAAATAGGCAACGGGTAGTAGTTAGCGTTTGCCTTAAGCTTCTATTATATTACGGTCTCCTAGGTCTTAAATCGGACTTATTTGCTGTTACTAAGCATCGGAGTATCTAGTATCTTCGTAGTCTTCCGACTAGCCTCTATAATCGGTACGCTGGTACGATTTATAAGCTAGTATATAAGGCTATTACGAGCTCTGATTGTATATTTATAATAAGCGATCGCTTCGTTACGCTCGATCTTAAGGCTCTCAATTGTATTAGTAGCCTTAACTCTTTCTGCAAGAAGAACTACGAGCTCGTCTTTAAGTTCCTAGTTCTTCTGTTCTAACTTCTTATACTGACGAATAAGTTTATAGAATCGTTCCTTCGACGGGGTATTCTGTAGTTGATCGCGTATAGAGGAAGATCCTTCTCTAGCGTTGTTATTATCTTTATTAGGTTCTCTAGTCTTAACTAGTCTTATCGGTTTAGTAATCGGGGTCTTCGGTTCGTGAATATCTATCTTATATTCGGGAGTTTCTTTATTATCTAGCACAGCAGCAACCGGCTGCTTGCCACGGTTCATCGGGTATCGTTTAGTACCAACTATCGTGATTAGTTAGACTAAATTCAGTTCGGGTCGAGTCTTAGCTTGTACGATGCTAAGGAACGGGAAGTAGGGTAAAGTGTGACCGGGACCAATCGCAATAGATGGTCCGTATAGCCGTACTGCTTCGTGAAATTGAGAATGGTACTTAGTATTATGTTACCAGCTAGTTCTTAAACAAAAGAGTGCATTTCAACGAGAATACTAAGTACAGAGAGTAAAAGAAAAGAAGAAGAGAGGAAACCTGCCTGTCAGGACCTTTGTGGGTCCTGATCCTGTCTCCTCATGCAAACCATGCAAACATCCACAAGTCGGAGACATCTGGCAGAAAACCTTGCAGGCGGTCAATACTGGCAGATAGGACAGTGCAGTTGAGCCTTAATCGTCACATCTACGGCCGAATTTTGATCTAACTATATACGGGAAACAAAATTGCGGGCTATATATAACCTATCAATTGCTATTAATATTAAGCTACCTTTTTATATCTTTTATACTTCCTATAAATATAGGAGCTCTGATAAAGGTTATATATCGCCGCTACTAGGACTAGAAAGAGAGCTTTGTCTTATAGTATAGTAAGCTCTAAGGTTAGCTAATTAGTATCTGTAAGGTTTTAACTAAGTCTAATAGGCTATATATAATAGCTTTAGAAGAAATTACTCTCTAAATAAGATATATTATATTTGTTATTAGATAAAATATATCCCTTTACTCGAGTTTTATAGCTAAAATCTTTTAAAATAAGGACCCTCTAACTCGGCTATTTAGAGTAAGGGCGAGTATTATACTAATCTGTTATACCTTTAAGGAAATTTGTGCTAATAAGCTTAAGGGCTATAAATCAATAGAAATTTGGACTTACAACCAAAAGTTTCTGTTAATAATAGTATCACGACTTAAGATATCGCTATTATTTAGCCCCGAAATCTTACTTCTATATTTATAATCTATGATTTTAAGCCTTTAGAAGGCTTTCTAATATAAAGAAATCCGTATTACTAGTATAAAGATCTAAAAGCTAAGGATCGAAAACTAATTAGAAGTATTAGAATATTTTAGATAAGTATTTCTAGCTTTTAATCTATTGCTATTACCGAAGATTCTAGACTTATTGAGTGGAGCTAGTAAGATTCCTAACTAGTTCGATCAGAAACTGCTTACTAATAGGGAAATAAACTTAGATAGAAGTAAGTAAATCGATCTTTAGACTATTATAGATTTTGACTAGAGTATAGCCAATCTAGTGAGATCCGACGGCCACTGCTCCGCATGGTTACCCATTAGACCAAAAGGTCATAACAAAGTCAGTTCATGGGAACTGACTTGTTGCAGTGGTATATATATGTAGGTGCCCCACCATGTGGGATCACAAAGGTATTGGTTAAGTCACCCCCACGGCTTGGCGTCATTAGGCGAAACCCTTCTCTTGATCCGAAGTATGTATATATTGTAATGGGGAAACCACGCCACTTCTCACTTGCGCCATAGCGGTCCAGAAGGGTATTTCTAGCCCTGTTTCCATAGCATAGCAATCAAGACTTCTTACAACTCTCACAATATAGGCACATTATTCATTACATTGCCTATTCATGAGCCTGCTTCCCTACCGATGACCCCCGTCGGGCACTAAGCACCCCCACCGTCTTGTCTGCGATGTCAGACCGCCAGTGCGCTCTTCCCACTTCAATATATATATATATCTATGATCGTCTCCCTTCACTTTTCTGTCCAAGAAACAAACGCACACTTGCTATTACTACCACAGCTTATCCGCGGCTAATTCTTCTCAGGAGACTTATATATTATCAGTGATAGCTTATTGACGCATGAAAATACGTGGTGGTTGGGGTATAGCCGCGTTTTCACTATGAAAAATATAAGATTCCTATTATAGGGGTTTAACTTGGGATCCACCTACTCCTACTTATCGAGGTTACGATAAGATAAGTAGGCTCGATAAGATAAGTAGGAATTCCTACGGATGCTTGTATCTAATACGCTTATAGAATATAAAGAACAAAACAATATATTAGCAAGTTATTCTACTAGAACCTCTCCTTAAGCTTTACGGTACTACTTCGCGAGATCTTTCCTAATATCAATTCCGATCGCGTTCTCCTACCGGCGAGCTACTCTTTTGGTTCCTATAGCTTTGTAAAGCCTTTATCGCCTCGGTGACTCCCGCTCTGATATATATTAATTTAGTCTCTAGCCGACTAGTCTAGAGCGAGCTAGCTTTAACCTTAGCTTGAAGCCGATAAGACTTTTCCTAGAATCGATCGCTTTTGCTATACGCGTCGTCTAGCCGGGCCCGAGTACAATCGAGCTTAACCTCTAGCTCGCGGTTCGCGTCTTCTAGTTAGCGTATTTTTACTGTAAATAACCTATCTTTATTCTCTTATACTCTTATATCTTCCTATATCTTTGTTTAGTACCGAAAATCTAGTAAATAGAGGATATCTTATATCTTCCCCTAGATTATCGTCCCGCCCCGAGATAGAATCCTATAAGGTCTATGGTATAACTGCTTCGAGCGACCGGCCTAATTCTTTATATATAGCCCGAAATAGGCCGACAGTTCTATTACTTAGGCTCGACTATAGTAATAATTTCTTAGATTCTGTTACTAACTAGGCGTATCCGTCCTTAACTAGTAGCTAGAGGCGAACTTAGCTAGGTACAACGTTAAGGCTAAGTCGATTATCTGAGATTTATTAGTTCTCCCTCTCTATAGAATACCTAAGACGGGAAAACGGTACGGATATATATAGATAGCGCCTCTCGATATTGCTGTCTTATCGCGGCGCGCGTTTCGTTGCTTTTAAAAGCTATTTCTTTTTCTTTTAATGCGGATAAATGTATGAGACTAATTAGTTATATTTTTAATAATAGACTTTTTCCTCTAAAAAGAACTTGCCTTAGGGTCGTAATGTCTGTGAAGATCGGTTGATAGTTTGCTAAGTATCTATTGAAGTCTACCGGACGGTTAGACTTCGAATAGATTGACGGATTAACGTATTAGAGAGGGGATAAACAGATTTTAACGGTAATCCCTAAAGAGAGTAGCCCTTAGTACTATAGCTTTGACTACAAACTACTGGCTAATAGCCTCTAAATTGAATATAAACAATGGTTTAACCACTTAGTGGTACTAGACTAACGATTAGTGATCCTATAACTACTAACTAAAGCAAAGAATGTTTAGAGAGCTAGACAAGGCCAAATTGTGTCGGCTATATATACGAGATAAGATTTGGCTATTAGTCTGCTAATAGGAAGCAGAGGGCTATTAAAGGCCTAACCGTATAGTCGAAATATTGTATAACTATTTATATATAGCTTGTTCTTAGTTAAAGTAGATCCGGTTATTTTCTTCCCTATATCGCTTGACGAACTCGGAGTATCTACTAATAGTATACGTTATGAATCTTCTATAATAGAAAGCAATAGGATAGCTATAGATAACCCCTCTAACGATCCTCTAACTACCCTTAGCGACTATAATTAAGCTCGGATCGGCAATTCGCTAGTAGCTTAGCTATTTGTGCATTAAACAGACGAATGTCCTAATAAGGAGCTAGGATAGACTATTGAATTCCTTTGTAGTAGACTTCCCGCTCTATATCACTATCTAAATATAACCGACTGTTAGTTATTCTTAGCTTCTACGATGTTACTTTTTTAGGCTTTACGGAAATTTGCAGAATCTAAAAAAGTGGATACAAAATAGAATTATTATCGGACTTATATATCTTATTTTTAGGTAGATCTAGTCCGCTCTAGTATATTATAGCTTATAGTAGATACTTTGGCTCTATATATAGTATCCTTCTTACTTAATTTACTATATCAAGAAGTATAGTCTCTATATTCAACCGTTCTATCTAAGAGAGTTATCGATAAGGTTTAGGGCGTAGTCGCTGTATCTAGCCGAGTCGAACTTGTTCTCTGTTAGTATTCTCTACTAGATACTTGCCTCCTCGCCCCTCGCTATTTGGATTAGGCGTTGAAGGAGACGTCCGCTAAGCCTCTTTAGGCCTAGGATCAAAGGACTCCTGTCGGAGTCGTAGTCAGATAGTGGTATACTTCTCTAAAGGGGACTAAGTCCGGAATCTCCTAATGCTTGTTCTACCTTTAGGGTGCTAATTACGACCCTCCTCTATCTTTCTCGCCGATCTTTCTAGCAAAAGCATTGCCTATAAAACATCGCCAACGCTTTGGCGCGTCCTTTTGCGTACGGCGTAGGCTATTGTAATTGAGTGCGAGAGGTAAACCAACTCTATAGTAGTATATACGGCTTCTGGATCTTTCAGATAGCTATATAGCTATAGTATAGACAACTAAATGCCTTTCTCTGTCCTTAAGAAGTTACGTTTTAATCCTTACTACATTGTTCTCAGGTAGAGTATCGAGTCGAAAAACTAAAGGGATAGTATTATAAGAAGAAAGTGGCTCTTTATCCTCTCTGCTAGGTTAGGTAGCAAAACTAGGGAATTAGTATAATCTCCTTCTTATAGCCCTATAGTAGTCAAGCTTAGCGACTAGTTTAGCCTACTTCTAGCCTATCCTATTAAGATTAAAATTGAGGGTAGTAAATAGATTCTATTTTCTTTTTCGGAACTAGAATACTAAAGGTAAGTCGGGGTAGTTCATAGAATAAGGGTGGTACTATATATATACCTAGACTTGCCTTTTAATAATAGCTAACTAAATAATATTCGAACCCTTATTAGTATAATATAATAATATTATTAGATATATATATCCGATAATCTAAGCGCCTTCTGTCTTTTATAGTTTATATAAACGGAGTAGTATACCTATATTACGACCGAAAGTATAGTAACAAAAGCGAGATACAATATATAATTAACGGAATTGAAAAGTATTACTACTTTAAGAACTAATCTATAAATTAATTTTGTACGACGATATAAGCTTATAAAGAGGCTGTCGTCCTTCGAGGTATAGATTCAAGTCTTATATTTAAGTATCGATTATAGATACCTCTAATAAGTCCCTAGAGACAAACGAGATATAAGCCTCTAACTTTGTATAGCTAAGTACGAATAAAAATAGAGTAATAGCAAGCTCGTAGTATAAAGCTAGTTATCTTATAAGTTGCGGTATATAATTACGGAGAAACCTACTAAATACTATAGCTATTTATATCCTCCGCGTCTAAAGGCGAGAAGCGTACCCTAGCGACAAAGGCTTTCTAGCCTACTATTGAAATCCTAAAGCGAATAGAGTAAGAAGACCCGAAACTAGCTATCTAAGCTGTATATCTTATAGGGCTCTATCGGCGCTTATAGGAGTCGTATATTTCTAAGCACTATACCGGCTAAAGTCTTACAGCGGATAATAATAAGCTGCGTATCACTAATACTTAGCTATTTCGGGAAAGAGAGTACCTAAAATAGTAGTAGAATAACTAGATTACGCGCTTAACCTATTTTAAAGAGGCCCTTAGCAAAGTCCGAGAAGGGATTGTTAGCGTCCTTAAAGACTAGGATAACAATACTAAATAAGCTACGTCGGTTTCGTAGGAAGGGGTATCTCTAGGAGGTCAATAATTGGATATTTTTGGTTTATAGACTAGAAAACTAGGAACTAATAACTAGCGCAAAACGATCTAAGAATATATATATACTTTCTAATTAATATTCCTTATACGTATAGACCCTAATTGATGTATTTTAAATTTCAGTCTAAAGCGTATTTAGGTATATACCTCGGAGCTGTTAATAGACGCTACTCGGGTAAACTAATTAGACTCTTAATAACAGCGCTTTCTATTAATAGCCCTATAAGGTACTAGATATACTATAATAGGTAGCTTAAAGAATAGAGACGAAGAGTTAGATATAAAAGTATAAGTATAAGCACTGTAATTCTAGTATATATACTATAAGAAAAATTATAGTTATATTTCTAGCTAGCCTATATTACTATAGCGAAACGAGAGGCAATTTGAGATTGTAGTAGGGTATCAATATAGAATGGTATATAAGAGTACTCTGTTATAATCTTATCTCCTAAACTTAGAGTATATATAGTCTCAGTATAGTTATTTAGAAGTCTACTAGCCCTAGGGTACCACTATATAGTCCCTAGATATTACTATATTGCTCTAGGACGATAGATAGTAGCCCTAGGAGACTATTGTGCTTTTCCTAGGATCCTATTGTCTCCTAGGAATACCCCCAAGCGTTCCTAGAAACTATTTATATACCCTCTAGGAACCGAATATATACTCCTAAGGAAACTAATACCTATTCCTAGAAGTCTCTAGCTTTGGTATTAGCCTCTAAAAAGAAAAGAAATATATAGCTTTTAGTTAACGTCTATATACCTAAGCCTTAAGTCTATAATTGGACCCTTAGCTACGCATTTTGACAGTATCTATCACTAATATAGTATTGTAAAAGGTCTTAGAGAAAAAAGAGTCAACTATAGGCCTTACGTAGAGGTAGATAGTATCTTAAGATAAATAATAAATACCAAGAACAACTATAGTTAACTTCGGATTCCCTAAGCTACTATACCCTAAGAATAATAACAAACTATATAACTAATGTACTTAGGAGAAAGTTAGGACTAGGTATATTTGTAGTATATACAATAGTCTGCCTTCTATAAGGCTAATAGCCTTGAAAATTTGCAGTATTATATATAGTATATTATATAGGCTTTCGGATTTCTGATTTAATATCAATATACGTAGAGCTACATTTACGTCAAAAAAAGATATTAAGCGACTAGAATATATCGTATCTACTAAGATATTTCCAAGGTAGTCTATATAGTGATTATTATTATAGGGAGATTGGGGCTCTTAAATTTGCCTACAATAGTTATATATATAGATAATAATTAGGAACTTTTTAAAGATAACTAAGTATAGTAATATTAGTTAGGCTATATAAAAGCAGATTAAGGAATATTTCGTTTCCGCCTAAGGGCTATTAGGAACTATATTATAAGGGAACTTTCTATTATTAGATATAGCGTATCGGTTAGCCCCAGCCTTTAATAACTCCCTAGCTACTTCCTACGTCTCCTCTTTAGCGACAATCTTATACAATAGTATAAGCCTAAGTATATCCCGAGAGTTTATATCAGCCCTATTTTGAATAAGAAGTTTGAGGATCTTATACGTATTCCGTATTTCGGCAGTATAATATAGAGGGGATTTACTATTTTTGTCTCTTAAATTGGCAAAGGCCCTATATTCAAGTAAAATCTATATTAACTTAATAGATCCTATACGTATAGTAAGGGAAAGAGGTATTAGCCTATTAATATTTCAAAATTGAATATCGGCTCTAAGCGAAAGAAGGGCTTAGATATATTCTACCCCTTATCGGATATAAAATTTCCTAATAGTATAGAAAATTAGAGTTTTATTACGCTAGCTGCCAGCCCAATTTATATTAGCTCCGTTTTCGATAAGCCAATCTATTAAACTAGGAGAGTAGCTCGATAATAATATAGCTAAATAGAGGACTATTTCTCTATTAGTATCTCTAGCTATAATATTAGCACTATATTCAATAAGAGCTTACGCTTATTTAATAGCACTTTAAGAGATAGTATAGAGTAGAGACGTCTTATAAGTATAATTTTTAGTATCAATCTTAGCCCTATATATAAATAGTGCTCGGATAATGCTTTTATTACTATTACCGGGACTATTAGAATTTGTTATAGTATAGAAAAGTGTACTCTATCCTTCCTAATACTGGTTTATATTCTTAACATTCGGATTAACGCTAAAGTATAATAGTAGGCGTATAGTACGTATATATAAATTTTTAGCTACGACTTAAAGTAGCGTTCTTCCTATATTATCTTAAGACTCTATTTAAATACTAGAATCTATAAGAATATTTATAATTCCGGAAGTAATATTCTTAGAAGCCGCGATATATACAAGGTTTATCCCGGTTTAACGGTCTAAGATATAGGTGTCAGCCCTATGTTTTAGAAGTAATGCTACTTTAGATTCCTAGCTTAACCGGACAGCCTTAAATAATAGAGTATATTTGTCAAATATAACAGAATTAGCCCTAGTACTGTTTTCTAAGAGTAACTTAGTGATCGCTATATCGCTATAACTATTTGTTATTAAAGCTAAGGGTCTTCTAGATTGGGCGTCGGCTATATCTAGCAAAGCCCTACTCTCTAGAAGGATTTGTATAATACTAGTATACTTATACTTTATAGCTTCTAGAAGAGCTATTAACTATACCCGATTTAGTAATCGAAGATTAATATTCGTACCTATATATAGTATATTCCGGACTCTAAGTCCGCCCTTATAACTCGCGTACTATAAAATAGCTAATCTACTATTAGAGCGGATATTCTTTTAGTAAAGTTTATTAATTAGGAGATTGTAAAATTTTGGGCTAGTTAGGAGGAAGCCGAGAAGGTCTTTTAGCAAATCTAAATTGCCTATAATAAGTAAGATCAATTTAGGTAGAAGAGAGAGAAGATATATTGCGAGATACTAGGAAAATAGCTAGGACTCTACTTAATAAAATAAGTAATAGGAGTTCTCGAACCTTACCTAAGCTAAATAGGCCAAGAGCTACTGGCTATTGTATATTAGGTGATAGAAAAACAAAGTAGGACAAAGATAGAGGAGAATAGACGTTTTATATATGATAATAGAAACTAATTCGCCGCCTCTAGTCCGATCAGGTGGTATTGAGGTGTTAAGAAGGTGGCTATAATAATCGTTCTCTGGATTGATAACCTTTCTATGAAAGTCAAGTCTCGATATTTTATATGACATAAAAATCATTAAGTGGCTATATATTAGGGGGAAGCGAGAAGAATATATAATAGTATTACACTATGGGCTTATATTACAGATTTGGCTTTGTTCAAAATAAAGAAGCTATTTTTGCTATCTTTAGGTCATGTTGGCTACAAAGTTTGACGGGCGGAAGCAAAGGCGCGTACTTCGAAAGCTTTATAGTTCGACGATTCTGTCCTTATACTCGGTTTTTAGCTAGTAAAAACTAATCGAGATAAACTTAAACTCTTAAGTATCTATAAATTGACTCTCTTTTCAAAGGCTATAGTATTCCTCAGTACAGTTGAAGTACGCTATACAAAATAGGCTGAACCGTACTATATATAAAAACCTACTCTATACAAGGGATTGAGTAGCGGAATAGCCTTAGATAGTCTATAAGGGCATAAACTATAACCGATTTAAGAACTTGATTAATATAGTTGAGAATGTTGTAATAGCGAGGTGACTATACAGTAAGATAATTGCTGTTAAGATATTACCGGGTCTCTCTAATATAGATTTAGTAGAATTAAGCCTTAGATAAGACTAAAGATAGTGCTAGTACCTTTAATACTTTTACCGTAATCTAGAACAAAAATTAATATAACTTAGTTAAGATAACCGAGGCTTAACTACCTATTAGTAGTAGCGATCCTTTAGGATAGCAATCTATCAGTTAGTTAAAGAACCGAATTAGCTATAGTAAACGTTATATTTAGTAACTCGTTCCTATTTAAACGAGTGCAATTTTGACCGCACTTATCTAAACCCTTAAAGGCTTAGTTACCCTCGAATCTAAGCAATCCTAGTTTAATACTATAAGAAAGATACTAAATAAACTATTGTTATTGATATATCCCTCAATTTTTACGCTCCCCTCGTCTTTAGTGCCTCCCGGGAGGGCCAGGGAGGCGTTTAATTCTAGGAGTCTCGGGGAAATTAGTAATATATCTTATCTAACACTCTTCAATACTCTTTAATACCCCTAACTTTAACGGTTTTGAATAGCCCCTTTTTTACCTCCTCTGTTTATTCAATCCCTAGTGATATATCGAATAAATCTCGAAGAACATATTTAAATGAAGCTTTAGATTTCTCAACTATACTAAATTAGAAGCAAACAGACGACTTATAAGACTAGTAGCCCTATCTAACTAGGCTAAAGATATATAGAAAGCTCGGCTAGATACTAGTCACTTCGCTAGAATTGATATAGTATAACAATATTATATACTGTAATTTGCTCTTTAGAATGATAGGAATATTCTCGAAAGTTATATACTAAGGGTTTAGAGTTAGTGATATAATAGGCCGGGATAAGATTAGTATTTATAGCGTAGTAGAAAATTAACTAGTAGTAAAAGAGAACTCGAAAAGATAAGGTGAATTACTGATTTACGATAAACGTTAGTTCTCTTTTAGAGATAAAATAGAGAGATATATACTAGATTAACAAACGAACTAAGTATACGAATTTATAACTAATTCTAATAGGTATCCCTAAGAACGGTTTACTCTAGATAGAATATATAAAAATAAAATACGGGCGGCAATAGAGGTATTAGTGTAGTTTATAATATCTCGTCTAAAGTAAAGTCTAGAGGTATAGTGGTTTACTACGAAATTAGGCTTTATACTTAGAGGTAACTGTAATATATAGGGTAGCTACGTTTAATCTTGTAATATAGTATGAACTTAGCTAAAGTTAGTACCGATATTGTATATCGAATATAGTGATATAGGTTTTTCTATTATAGATAAGAGGGGTAATCTATAGAATTGTAGCTAAGCTTACTAGCGCTATAGCTATACTAGTAATACGTATAAGAGTAGAAATCATGATATACAAATAACAATCGATACCGGATTTCTAATATATTTTGAATATAGTACCGTCTAGGCTATACTAAAAGTTTGACGTATTAAACCATTCTATCCTACTTCGCTTACCTCTAGTAAGAGGTTATAGAAACTTAAGTCTAGCGTTATCTATCTTAAATAGTGGCTTATTACTTAAATAACTGTGATTTAATAGAATCTACTGTTACTATAGAATAATTTTCTGATATATAATCTATTTAAGGTAAGACTAGTAGAATTAAACTTATAAATCACAGTAAAAGGGCTACAATTATAATTTCTAAGATAGTGTTTTTGTAGAATACTCTAGTAGCAATAGGTAATTATTAGTCCTAGGTATTCTAATATAGCTCCTAAGACCAATTGTCTAGAGTCTACCTAAGAGGATATATAGATAGTAATAGTATAGGTATATAGTATTATAAGTAGTTATATCTCTATAGAAATCATGATCCTAGATATTAGCTTATTTTAGAAGATTATTTATACGTCCTTATAGTATATATAAGTGCTATCTAAACGTCTCTAGTAAATATCTACCGAATATAAGAGTAGGTAATAGTTAACCTTAAATAGGCTCGATCTTTGCCTTTCTGTTACTTCCTATCTCTAATCTAAGCTAATATAAACCCTTACAATAATAATAGTATGGTTTTATAGCCCTTGTTTAAGTGATATTTGCTAAATGAAAACCAAATTCAATAGGTACTTGCTTAGTTAAGTCGGAAGTTATAGGCGTTAAAGATATAATAGCTTAAGTTGCTTTACTATAGGATCTATCTATTAATACAAATCAATTCTAATAAATTTTATTGTTATTATTAGTTAAGCCGGAGAGATATTATATACCTTATATTAAATTATATCCTAGGTAATAAAAAGTATTTATAGCTACCTAACCGATACTAGCGGATAGAATTTAAATAGAACCCTCTCTAGTAGTAAATATATTATTGCCTATAACTATCGCTAATAGTAAGTTTAAAATATCTAATACTAGAAGGGGAAATCAAAAAAGTCTAAGAAGGAGGGAGATACTATTAAAGAAGATTTTCGAGTATTATATAGAATATAATACCAATATCTACTTCGTTCTCTGAATAAAGAAGATAGGCTAACTATATACGTTGACTTCGAACGCTAAAGAGTGGCCTCTATCTATAGAACAAATAGTAAGCTACTCCTCTTGTTTTTACTTGTTAATTCAAGTTTATTAGACGCTTATAGAACAAAGAGTTAAATCACCCCGAGCCGATTTAAATAAAGATAGACAAGCTAGCTATTAAATATTAAGGGCAAAGTCCTTAAGGGGAGTATAGGTATATATCTCTACTAAAGGATTAATAGAAACCTAAATATAAACCTACTCTATAGATTCTTAATATATATATTCTAAAACACTTCTATTATAAGAGACATTATATTAAATAACCGTAGATAAGTATCTTATAAGTATTATTTCAAATTGGGTTAGGAAGAACCTAGAACTTAAGAAGTCTTACGAAGTGAAAGCGTAGATATATTTAATCAGCTTCTAGGAGACTTAAACTGTATTCCTAAGAGCGACTACGAGGGTCTCTTATATACGTAGAGATAGAAGTATCTTATTATAAATAACCAATATAGTGAACAATTATAGTTGACTCTAGATATAAGACGTAGCGCGGAAAAGCAAAAGATATAGGCTTCCTCGCGTTTAGGGGAACCTATATACACTATATAGGTCCTATAGATCATCTCTATTCATCCTATATACTTCAAGTATATCCCTAATAGCGACTATTAGCACTCCTAGGAGGCTAAGTGTTCCTAGGATCGCAAATACGCCTACTAGAAGCATACAATAATACTCCCAGTAATATAGGACACCTCTTCTAGGAGCCAGAATGGCTCTAGGAACTAGCAGAGGTTCTAAAAATAGGATTATCTAGGTCGCCTTAGTCGAACTTTCATTCTGCGCATTATATCTCGGTAGAGATAGTCGACGATATCTGCTATTATTGGAAGCTAATAAAAACATGTAAGAGGTTCACGACCAGCTCGATTGTCACCTTTCAATGCATATACATTTCGTTTGCTATATAATTCTTTATAGTTAACCGCCTTCCAAGATCAGTTCGTAGGTATAAGTCTCTAGCGCCAATTTTGGAAGGTAGAAGATTTTGACCTATATTTATTGTGTATATTTGTTGGAGAATCACGTGACCAATCACATGAATATCACATGCCTGTCACGTGACTCCGCTCCCAGGACTTCCAGATAGCCAGTCGAGGGAGCTTCTCTCTCTCTTCTTCTCTCCTCTCCAGAGTCCATAATTCATCATTCATTCCTGCACAACCTTCTTATCCGCTGACAGGTTATGAGGCCCTTTGCTCGAGGACTCCGAGTACTCAGATAAAATAAATTTTTCTTGACAAATCAGATTTTTCACTGTATTTGTAGGGCCTATATCGGCCCGTCCCGTAGTAGCCCCACTTTATCGAGATCGGATTAACTGATTTCATTAACAATTAACAAGTTCTATCAGCGTGACTTTTGAAGAATATCACTAACAGTCATTCTTATTCTCTAGTGTTCTTATATTGTTATTGTACGATAGTTAAAAACTCTGCCTACGACCGAAATCGGACTATATAAATAAATAGTCCCCGAGACTCGACGTGATTCGACTCTCGATATATACAGCTAGCTATTATAGCTGATTTCGACGATAGAAATAATGCCGGTAAGGGCTTATTACGATCTCTCCCTACTTCTTATTACTAGAACCTACAAAACCCCGTTCGAACGGAGTAGTAATAGTCTACTTAGATAAAAAGACTGCGTACTTAGGCAATAAACCTTCTAGGGGAGAAGGAAATCAAGTTAAACAAAGGCATTAAGTTGTTTCTTAATAGGAGTAATCTTACTCGATAGAAAAGATAAATCGAGAACGGATTTAGTATAGTCTATATTGATAAGATTACCGACTATAAATTGCTGTAACTAAATAAAGAAGATCTAAACTATAATATCTAGGAGTACTAGTTAAAGATCGCTTATAGTTAGATTGAGAGTCTACTTGATTAGGAGATTATTATAATTCTTAAAGGTAGTGTTAAAGCCTTCCTACGTTATACTAATAATATAATACGTAAAGTAAAGACTCTTATTTGTAAAGCTAAGATTACGGATAATATTAGACGTAAAGTCATCAAATTCTATAAGATAAAACGCTTAGACTTTAGTAGTACTAATATATATATTATAGTATACTAGATCTAGTATAACTAGCTTAGTCTCTATAAAGTTAAACTCTATACTTTTAGAGCTATATTTGTTATACTCTATAATCTTAAAGAAGAGCTAGATTTAGTTAAATTTATATATTAGGTAATAAAGGATACTATTCCTAATAGTGTTATAAAAGACGTTTTTAATAGCTTATATAAGAAACTTATTGTTAAAGCACGAGATATACCTACTTCGTCTTCGTCTTCGTCTATAATAATAAATAACTTAGCTAATATAGCTTATAAATATAATAATAATTAATGCAGAGGTAGAGGTTATAGATATAATAGTCGAGGCTGTAAAGGAGGATTATATAGTTCTTAATCTTATAGTTCTTAATCAAATAAGAAGTTAGATTAAAAGGATTAATCTTATTATAAGAATAGTCTACCTAAAGGCAAGTCGATTGACGAATAGGCTAAATAGCAAAGAAGGAAGTAGTCTTAGTATATTAATAGGAGTAAATATTCCTACTATAGGCTTAATAGATATCCTATAAAGATATACTACTATCTTATAGACGATATTATTTTCGAAGGCTAGAAGCCTTATAACAATATTTAGAGCTATATACTAGCAAAGTGGTTACCTTTTAAAGACAATAAGGATAATAAAGACAAAGATAAAGCTAGTATCGCTTATATAAATACTACTCGCTCTATAGACAATATATAGATACTTAATAGTGGTACTTTAAAGACTATTACTAGTTATTATAAAGATTTTTATAAGTATTCTAAGTATAAGCCTAGGGAGGAACTATATAGCTATATAAACACTAATAGTAATATCTAATTTATAATTGTATATAGAAAAGCCCTAATTTAGATTAATACTTCGATAGGCAAAGTAAGAACAATTCTTATTACTACCTATTATAATACTATAACTAAAGATAGACTACTCTCGATAAATATTTTTAAGATAGATTATAGTATTTTCTACGATCTAATTATATCAATGCTTATATATAAGAATTATAATAAAGTTAGCCTAGTTAAGAAGATTAGCGGACTTCTATAGATCGATAGACTGCTCTATTATAGTATAAAAAGCGAAGCCGAAGATAAAGTTTATATTTATATATAAAAGATATATTTTTATAAGCCTAATTTAGGTTTAGATATAGATTCGGATAGTAAGGAAGAGATTAATAGAGTTAATAAATTAGTCTTAACCTACAAAATTTATAGATATCTAGGCTATATCGGTAAGCTATAGATTAAGGCTTCTTTAGCTAATATAATCTTTCTAGATAAAGAGGATTAGGTTAAGCTTTATAATTTTGACTATAAAGCTTATTAACTTAGTAAGATAAAGAAGAGGATTTCTAGAGATAAATAATAATATATTAGGAAGGTTAGTATAAAATTTTATACTAATATATAAATAATAAATCCCTTTAGTCCTTATAGTAAGAAATATTAGGTACTAATTGTCGACGACTATACTTAGTATACCGAGGGACCCTATTTTCGTAGTAAAGATAAGATTGCCGATTATATAATTAGATTTTATAAGTGTTAGAAGCTTATTTATAGTTAATACCCTACTATCTAGCGAATTAACGGCGGAACTAAATTCCGTAAATTTAAGATATAGATAGAGAGTAAAGGTATAGTTTTTAAGCCTATAGCTGCCTATATACTAGAAGCAAACAGTATTATAGAGCGTATAGGAGGTTATATTAACTAAACTTAATATATAATAAATATAGATACTAAGCTTCTAGATATACTTTAGCCCTTCTATATCGATATTGTAATTTATATTTACAATAGATTAGTTAACCTAAAGATAGGAAAGACTCTAATTATTCCTTAGTAAGAAGAGCTTAGTTTAGGAGAGACAAAGGTCAATTTAAGATATCTTTATATATAGGGATCTATTGTGTTTACCTATATTCCGAAGGAGACCTATATCTAGTCGGAGAAGTTAAAAGCTCGAGTATTCCGAGGTTACCTAGTTAGATACGAAGGAGAAAATAGCTATATTTTTAAAGTATAGAATCTGGTTATAAAGGAGATTATTCGCTCTCGGGATATTACTTTTCCTAATAAGCTTAATAAGAACAAAGATAACGATTAGAAAGGGGGTATTATACCGGCTAGAAAGCTAGTACTAAAGGACCCTAATTTAGATAATGATAATACTAGAGCTCTTTATAAAGATAAAGGGCTAGTATAGAGATCAGAGAAAGGTAAATTGCCTTTTTAGAGGCTAAGAGAGGTATCTTAGGTTGTTATTACTAGTAAGCGACTAGAGCCGGTAGTAATAATAAAGTCTACAATTTAATAAAGATAGGCGTTAGTTAGACTAGATATACCGGGAAGAGTATAGACTATACCTCCTATACTAAAGGTATCTAGGATCTAGGAGATCGAGGACGAATCTCTAATTCGATAGCCTATTTTTCGCTAGCTATTATAATAGTAGTAGGTTAAACGACATCCTATTCTCTAACCGTAAGCTTACGAATCAATTAAGTAGTATATAAATTAGATTAGTACTAAAGTATTAATTCTTCCTCCGGTTCCTCTATAGCTAAGAAAATAGGCGCTAAAGCCTATAGTACTAAAGCTAATTCCTAAATTATTAGTTATTTACTAATTAGTTAAATAAGATAATATTATTTCTTGGGAGATATAGTTATAATAATATATACTATTCTTATAGAGAGTTATTTTACTATAGGTATCTTTGCTAATTTGACAATTATAAACAGAGAAATAATAAGAAAGTTTACTAGCTCGAGAGGAAGAGTAGTAGGTATAGCGAGCTACTTATAATATAGAAGATCCTATACTAGTAGTCTCTAGTTCTCTATACTATTTACTAGGAGCTTTTAGAGAAGAGATTCTATAGATAGTTCTTTTAGAATCGTAGGAGGAGACTTTATATATCTTACTTATAGTTAATATTAAACAGAACTTACTTTTAATTGAATCTAATTACGATTAGGACTCAATTAAACCCGAACTAACAACGATTTAAGAACCCTCTGTTATCACAATTAGTACTAATAATTCTGTTACCGAGATAGGATCGGTTCTACTAGAATAGTTGATTCCCTATCGTTCGGGCCGTATATATCGTTTATTAGAGCGCTATAGTTTTCCTATAAATCCTCTAAGTCTACCGAAATCAAAGCCGAAATCGAAGCTAATCTATATAAGACTAGATATTCTATAAGGTAATAAAAGTACTAGTAAAAGACAAGAATAAGTATAGGATAATATAAAGAGAGGGAGACTTACTATATTAAAAGTCGTTATAAAACAGAAGATACCTTTTATTTTTAAGGGGAAACCTCTATATATCAAAGACGTTAAGATCCTATAGTTATATAAATAAGCTAAGAAGTTAAGATTTATAGATTATTAGTAAGTAGTAATAGAAAGCTAGATTAGTGATTATTATATAAAAGGCACTTTTGATATTGTATATAAACCGCTAGACACTATTCCTTTACCGAGTTAATAGGTATTCGACCTTAAGGTGACAGTAAATAACGAAGTTATTAAGTTTAAAGCTTATTAGGTAGTCTATAGAAACTACTAATAGAGGAAAGAAGACTTACTTTTCTATATACCGGTTATATAAAACATACTTATTAAGATTGTATTTATAGTTATTGCTTAAAGAGGCTATAAGTAGAGATAATTTAATATAATTGCTATATACTTAAATACTTCTAGGAAGGATTATAAAGTTGTCTATATTATCTAGCTAGTCGGTTTCGAATATAGTAAACCTAACGTTAGTATTAAAAGATAGGTATATCAGTTAAACTAGGCTTTGTTTGGTTTATAAGACTTAGCTGCTTTATAGAATAAAGAGCTAGATAATAGATTAAATAAGATCGCTTTCTACGCTCTAGATAATAATCTATATATTTACGTTAAGGAATATAATAAATTATTACTCGGTAATTCGATATAGTTCTTACTTATATATATCGATAATTTTATTACTGCCGCTCCTATAGATAGTAAAGTTAATTAGATCTTCTAGTAAGTAAAGGAGTAATTCTAGATTAAGGATATAGGAGAGCTATTACGTTTTCTCGGTAGCGCTATTACCCGAGATTATAAGAAAAGGACGATTAAAATATTATAAAGAGTATATAGTCTCGAAGCTCTTCGGCTTATAGAAATATAGTTATACTCTCTACTATCTATACTGTTATTACTAGTAAGGAAATAGGATATAGAGAATAAAGATATAAAGATCCTACTTTATAAGGATAAATATATATAATATAGATCTCTTATTAGTAGGCTCAATTAGCTTATAGTCAAAATACGTCCTAATCTTAAGTTTACTATTATAAAGCTTCAATATTATACGGCTTCGCTAACGATAAATAATATAGAAGTAGCTTATATAGTTTATAAATACCTAAAGACGACTACTGAGCTATATATTATACTTAGCAAAGTCAATAATACGATATTCTTCGCTTATACTGACGCTTTATATAGCGATTAGTATGATTCTAAGTCTACTAAAGGAGCAATTTGGTTCTTTAGCGGTACACTAATATAGTAGTATTCTAGGAAACAGAGTATTATAATACTATTATCTATAGCTGCTAAGTAGTATACTTTAGACAAACTAGCTCGAGATACACAATAGTTCTTAAAGATTGCAAATACACTTGATTTACCGAGTGTAGGAGATCCTATTGTTATTCTTATAGACAATATCAATACCTAGCTACTTATAGCAAAGAAATCGTATAAGTACAGTACTTAGTGGCTTGATATTAAGTAGTTCATTGTTAAGGACGTGATCTTTCGGAATAAGATCGACCTTAGGAGAGTTAATACGAAGAACAATGTTGCTGATAGATTCACTAAGCCGCTTAACAAGGAGGCGTACGAGAAGTTTATCTAGATACTAGGTCTTAATTGATCTGCATATAAATTTATAGGTGAAAAGGAGGTTTTACAAAGTGCAGGAAATGTAGGAAACAAAAAAAAAAAAAAAAAAAGGAGAGGTTATTTGAAGATAGAGAAGTAGGGGGTTACTTCATATTAATTTAGTTAGTCAGTCCTGAAGGGGGGTGTTAGAGAATCACGTGACCAATCACATGAATATCACATGCCTGTCACGTGACTCCGCTCCCAGGACTTCCAGATAGCCAGTCGAGGGAGCTTCTCTCTCTCTTCTTCTCTCCTCTCCAGAGTCCATAATTCATCATTCATTCCTGCACAACCTTCTTATTCGCTGACAATATTGAAGAGAAAATACCACTCTCTATACTATATAAGCTCTAGTAGGTCTCTATACAGACTTCTACTTTACTAAAAAACTGTATTATATAATCGGTATAAGAAGTCTTAACTCGCTAATATAGGCTCGGTATCTATATAAAGAACTCCTCAGAAGAAATATAACCTTCTGCTTTAATAATATTATAGTATTAACTGTTATTCGTATTTATAGAAGATATATTGCCGCCTAAAGACCCTATACCGGTCTTACCACTAGAAAGAAATATAGTGGGGCGGACTTAGGTATTACCGAGGTTATAGAGTCGGGGATCAATAGAATCTAACTTCAATATATTTGAATCACCGCAATAATTCCTTATATACAAGGGATACCTTCGGTAGTACTCGACTTCGCTCCTTATATTTTTGACCTAGTGAGGTTAGCCTAGCCTAGGGCTTCTTTGGATCTTTGATATATACTTTAGTTACCGACTAGCGCTGACTGATTGGCTCCTTTTACTCGAAAAAGCTTCTAAATGCTTAGAAGTCTCCCGAGAGTATTGGCTCCTAAGTATATTTATAGTTCTTTCAGGGAACGAATCGCGAATACTACTCTATAACAGCTTTTGAGAGTCTTTCAACCTTAAGAGTCGACGCCTATCTTCGGGGGTCTACTTCCTACGGGTAAAACCTAGCTATGGTTTTATAGTTATAGCCTTTTATACTAAATTTTCTATTGCTATAGTGCTTATTATGATAATACCGTATATATATTGTAGTGTTTTTGTTATAAGCTAAAGTACTGTAAGATTCTCTTTGAGAATTTCTATACCCGCGAGGTCGTTAGAAAATTTGGCCTTAATAGTGACTATACTATAAGCGCGCTTTAAATATCTAATTGTATTCCTTAGGCCTATAAGATTGCCCGCGGAATCGCCCTCTGTGATTTCGCTTAGTAGATTTCCGGCTCCTGATTTATATAATCGTCTTCCTTACAGCTTATTCGTATTTGTAACTATAGAAGTCCGGTATCGGTGTCGTTTCGGAGAGGATATATTTAAATATTCTAAAGCTCGCTTCCTTTCGTTTAGATTACAATCTCTATAATACCCCCTATCGCTTTGTCTAGTACTATTGTCCTTAAAGATATCGAAGACTCTCGTCGTACTAGGGCCTTCTAAGCTAGTTACGGAGGTAGTATCTCGGGAGGAAGAATAAAGAGCGACTTCCTCGGGGTAGTTAGGATAATTTCTAGCAGCTGATACTATATTATTGAGATAGAATTTAGGCGAATTAGCTCGAGGGGGCTTACCGGGTTCTAAAATTAGAGAGACTATATTAATTCTAAGAGGTATAGGAGGAGGGTATTTAAAAAATGTCTTACCGAGACTCAATATACTGCGTTCTTCTTATAGTATATTATTCCCTAGGGTATAATCTGCTTTATTTCTTTCTTCTAGGGCGTCCGATTGTCTTACTATATTGATAGTCTAGGTTTCTAAGCCGGTAGAAGAGCGTCTTACTAAAGCTCTTAGTAATAGCTGCTAAAATCTTTGATAGTTTAGCGTTACTATAGTAGGTAGATTTAAGAGGTCCTAAATAAATAGGAATCAAAGTAGGAGGCAGTAAAGTTTACGTTCGATGATATTTTAAACAAACACTACAAAGGAGGGATAGTTAGGACTATTTATTTATTTCGATTTATCGTTTCAATCAGCCCGTAAGATAGAGTAGCGAATTGTCGACAGAACCGGCATAGATTCTAGATCTATCGATAAGGCCCTAGTATTCGCTGCAGCCAATCGCAGAGCTATTTCTAGCTACGAGGGATCAGTTATAGGAAAGGGTTCCTAAGAAAGCTAGCTTAATTTATTCAGTGGCAGATATCTAGCCCGAAACTAAACTAGATCCGTTAGCCGATATCGTCGACTTACGTTATACAGCGCGGCGAGTTGTTCGAGACCTAGGTATATCACACAAAAAGAGGTTGCCCGAAGGCTAGTACGAATATTGTTCCTAGGATCAAATTGGCACAATATATAGAGGAACGAGGACAACGGTTAATTTTCGTGGTTCGTTTGCTGGGTAGTATCGGCAGCGTTAGCGAGAGAACGTATAAGAGGGTGTAGAGGTAAGGTGGTACTGAATATCTTATGCAAGCCGAAGGGATCGAGTCAACCGATAGAAAGTTCGAAGAGGACAGCAAGTCACTGTAGCGACGTAGGAATACGTTATCTCTAGACCAGAACTCCTAGGAACACCGGTAGGCAGTGCGGTTACCATCGGAGCAGGCGAAAGCTAGAAGGCAAGACGGAGGGTAAAGGGGCTGATCAGGGGAGAGCACCGGGGTGAGCGATCAGGTTGCTCACTGAGCAGCTCAGGGTCGCTCAGTGGGCAGCTTAGGGCGGCGGGGTGACTAACTCACCCTGGAATCCGGGAGCCGATCGCTTCCCGAGGCGGCAATGTTACCGTCAACATTATTACAATAAAAGATTAGTGGTTCTTCACAAATCGTATATTACACCCTAACAAAGTTGTAGGTAGCTCGGTGTAATTAAATACAGAGAGCCTAATGCTAAATAGGTATTAGTGCAAGAGGTTAAAAGTTGGTTGTGCAAACTGCTTGACAGGCAATGTACATCATCTTTGACATGGTTTCATTTGTATACTCTACCTATACCTTCGTGTCACGTCTCTAACATCGCCCTGCATCAATAACTCGGGGATTTGCAAACTTGTCCGTATGGTACCTAGTACCTAGATATGATTGGAGATGACTTATAATGGGTAAGCAGTGGAGAATACTTGAGACAGACATAATTGTAAGTGATGCGTAAAGAGCCCCTATCACCAATCAAAACAGTGACTATTCATGATGTTACACGAATTATCTCCATAACCGTAAACTGGAACACACGATGACTATGCATGAACTATACAAGATCTCGACAGCTTCACTAATCATTTATCCCTTGCATGCGTTGAAGAACCTAAACGGAATAAGCCTCATCGGAATGAACCTAACACGAGGCTCCACCCTCAGCTCCGCCACATCACCGCTTCACTAATAGGTACGGAGTACTCCGTACAACGGAATCATTTCAGGTTTTGATCAGATGCTGCAAGTGTCGAGGGGCTTTTTTCTTTCTCGAAATAAGTGATCACCAATCCATTGATGTGAGTATGCGAGATATTCATCTAAAGCCGTATGTATTGCATAAAGGAGAGTAGTTTTGGGCCAGTGACGCTGTTCACAAGATCGAAATTACGACTGAGGGCGGTCAGGTCTTGCAGGCGCGGATGGGGGTGAAATCTTCGAACTGGAAGTTGGCAGTGGGTTCCTTGCTGGACTCCAGGGTGCAGCCAATTCCAACACCATCCTTCGACTTGGGCCATACTTCTTCGAACCCTACGCTCTTGGACGAACTCATAATGCGCAGGTTGGCCTCGCCCAAGGCCATCCATTTAGCGCTGTCAAACTTGATAAACGAGTGTCCAAGATCGACGTTTGGTGGGGTCATCCCGATGGCAATGTCCTTCGTCGACTTCTAATCACTTGGGAGGGAGGCGAAACGAGCGATTTTGGGAGCAGCCACCACTCTTATCAGTTCGCATCATTCACAGTTGATCTCGCGAGTGAGGAACTAATCACCGCGATCAGCTTTAGGGCTGGAGTAAGAGTTGACCAGATGAAGTTCGACACGAGCCTGGATCGGAGATTCCTTGTCGGGGGTACTCGTGGCAGGTACTACGACGTGTCTGACCTTGGAACTGGGATCCTGATTGGTTTTGAAGGGTATTACAGCGATTGCATTAACAAGATCGCACCTGTGTTTGCGAAAGAAACTGTCTGATCCAAAACTCTTTGACTTAAGTGAGTCTGTCTGCAATTTTTCGGGTTTTATTTCTTCGAAAGCTGAATATGGATGTATGTTCACGGCATGTTTCCTGGAAAGATGTGACGCCGTAACGATGGAGCTCCAATAAAAGATCTCTGCGTAGGTCTTTCGGATTGTAGAGGAACCATCGTGAAAAGCCATGCTTGCTTAATGAATTCGTATGTATTGGTGGGGATTCTTCGGGTAGCTTGATAGGGTGTTGAACCTAGCCCAATTGATATCCAAGCATCTCGTCGTTCTTGCATAATTTAATTTTATATTTCAGCGATTCCCTAGGTAGCTTGAATAAGACATAGACCAGAAACAACTTCAGCAGCCTGCCGATACTGCTGCTTCCAACATTTTTCTGTAATTTGAGAGCAAGGATGATTGTCATTCGGGAAGAGCCCATTTTGGAAGCGCGACAAGATCTCTTCGTCATCTTCCAAGCTATCAAGTTCAGGAAAGACTTCATGACCGGTCATAATAAAGTAGATAGCGGAACCAAGCGCAAAAAGATCGGTCGCCACGCATGCATAATCCCCATGGATTCGAGGCTGATATGACTTTGAGCACTCCCGAGAGAGCCCATCTAATAAAGTGTTGTCATTGGCGGATTTCAATATCCTCTAAAAGTCTGCAAGTAATATATCGAGATTCCCATCTAGTAGGAGATTCCGAAGGTTTATATCACAGTGGATAACACGTTTTCCATGGATATAACTGACTGCTTCGGCGGCTTGTTTGCACCAGAGTAGCCTCCTATCGAGAGCTATAACCGACTGTGATGTAAGATAGTCATTCAAACAAGCGTTTGATGCGCGTTGTAGGACGAGACCATTTTCTGTCCGGCCTTTTAAGGCGATGATACGGGGATGGCTTCCAAGGACCTCGAGAAGCTGGGCCTCTATCTGAATACTCTCGCAATCGCCAGGAATATATAGGGACTTCGATGATTTCAACATGGGACATAGTATCTGTATGTTCATTACAGCCATCCTACAACAATTAGAAATCAAAGAAGTCAACAAAAACCCCTTATGATCTACGATTACAGAGGTTTTACGCCCCATATGACTTACAATTGCTGAGGTTTGTGGACAAGACGTATCACACACGCTTTAGAGTCACTAGCATGCTGTGTCCGACCTCGCAATGCCTTGAAGATTGAACCAAACACAATATCTAAGGGATACCACATCGCTTGGAACAGATGAAGAGTTCGAAAAGAAAGAATCCGTAAGATAGATGACATATTGCGAAGAGGAGATGCAAAGGAGCCTTGGTGTAATATATTAAAGGGATGACTATACAAACTATGCAAACCATTCCAACTGATATTCTGACTAACCCATGCATTCTCCCGAGTGACCGGCTTTATGTCGCTAGGATGTGAGCAGGGTGACGCTCTTGATTGGCAGCACCCTGCACATACCGAACTACTTAAGCCGCAGGATAGTTATAGACTGGTTCCATAAGATCAATACTAAAAAGATAATCATGAGCTGACTGGATACCTTAACTTACTATCCTAAAGTTAGTAGACTTAAGTTTATATTATAAAAAGGCATCTACAAAGACTTTGAAAACGACCAGAAAAAAAAAAGAAAATATTTATGGCCAAGGTCGCATAATTGGCTATTCTGGTACTATATATCCTTTAAATAAAATAATACGTATGTTGTATATACCCTTTCCCCTAGACATTTCGATCTAATCTCTCTCCGATGGATATCCGGCGGATATGCGGCAGAGTTGGAGTGGCAAAGGGCGGAATGTGAAAGGCTTAGTCAACCAATCAGAGTGGCTGATATTCACCTTATTCACCTTATCCTCGGCCTCCCACTTCCCTTAAATTCCACCTTTGGATCTTCCTTGTTCCTTGTACTTATCTCCATCTCTCCTCCTCCCTTTCCCTATCTCCAACATGTCTTTCTCAAATTTGGTCTCCGACATTGCATTCCGTGATGCTCGTGTGGATGATGGCAGCTCGCAAATCTCTCACGCCCGATCTCACCGGTCTCACGCCACCGCTCGGTCGTATACCAGCACCGCAGCCACAAGCGTCAGCATTTCTGGCGAAGTTTCCAGCCAGTTACATTCTGGATACAGCCATCCCCTAACTAGAGCATGGCAGGCCGACAGGCAATTGACAAAGGTCCGCCCTCAAATGATATGAGACACATAATGGCACTGGCAACTCAATCGCTAATACACCGCGTCTACAGGATATGCTCATCTATCCGTTGTTCATCACAGACAATCCTGACGAGGAGACATCAATTCCTTCATTGCCCAATCAACACCGCCGCGGAATCAATCGCCTGGTTCCCTTTCTCGCCCCCCTTGTTCGGAAGGGACTCCGCTCGGTAATGCTATTTGGTGTTCCGCTTCAGCCATCCGCCAAAGATGCATTGGGAACTGCCGCAGATGACCCCGACGGTCCTGTGATTCAAGCTATCCGTCTTCTCCGATCTCGTTTCCCTCAACTTTATATCACAACCGATGTATGCCTCTGCGAGTATACGTCGCACGGTCACTGTGGTATCTTACGAGAAGATGGAAGCCTCGACAATGCGCAATCTGTTGATCGGATCTCCGATGTAGCTATTGCCTACGCGGCAGCTGGAGCTCACTGCGTGGCCCCATCAGACATGAACGATGGAAGAATCCGGGCTATCAAGCTCAAGTTAATTGAAGCTGGTGTGGCACACCGTGTACTTTTAATGTCTTACAGTGCCAAATTCAGCGGCTGCTTATATGGACCGTTCCGTGATGCAGCTGGCTCCTGTCCCTCATTCGGGGATCGTCGGTGCTACCAGCTTCCCCCAGGCGGCCGCGGTCTTGCCCGACGTGCGATACAGAGAGACATGGCCGAGGGTGCAGATATTATCATGGTGAAGCCTGCCAGCAGCTACCTTGACATCATTCGGGATGCCAAAGATTTGGCACCAGATCTTCCAGTAGCCGCCTACCAGGTCAGCGGTGAATTTGCAATGATCCACGCCGCTGCTAAGGCCGGTGTCTTCAATCTCAAAGATATGGCCTTCGAAAGCACCGAAGGCATATTGAGAGCAGGCGCTGGGATTGTGATCAGCTATTTCGTCCCTGAATTCCTCGATTGGCTTTAGTCGTTCACTCAACTTGCCATCTTTCTCCTCTACTTACACTTTCTCCACTCCAAAAGTGCGATTTTCGGGCCTTTCATTTTCGGTGTGATTACCATGACTGCATATCTACATCTGACTTCTATCTCGGGTCTGATGTATTGAACATAAAAATGCTACTCGAAGCTGGATAGATTCCCCTTTATGTGACATGATGCTTCTATTTTCTCGGTTGTTAACGATTACCCCTTATTACAATGCTATTAATTTCTTCTTCTTTTCTTTTTTCTCTGCCCACGCGATAGTGTATCAGACATTTCCTCTCTTCAATTAACAGGTATAAAACTTTGTAGCAGAATCGAGTTTGAATTGAGGTAAATGATGCAGAGGAATTGTGTATAGACTGCAAGATGACATCCGGTTCGCCGCATAAAACGCTAATAACATACAAATGTAAAGAAAAACCATTCGTCAACGACAGTGGATATCAAATTCAAAAACAAAACAAATTCAAATGAAACCAGAGGAAGAAATTCATGGGGGAGGTCATAATTTTGCTCTCCCAGTCTATAGGCGTTGGTAGACCCAACACCGTAGCAGAAGGTCATTCGGCATTTCCACGTACAAAAATCAGTACACGTCATTTCGTTCACATAGCAAAGCTAGGTTTTGACCCCTGGAACATGTATCCTGCAATATTCGTGTTGACAATCTCTCCTGGGGCCACATAAACGCCACGGGCAAGACGAACCCCTGGGTAGATGATGCACCCTGCGCCCACATAACAATCTTCTTCAATGATGACTTGCCGACCTTGATACCGACTTTGTGAGCCTTTGCGCTCTTGCATGTTGGGATGAGCAGTTGAGCTAATTATTTTGACGTTGGGGCCTATCCAGGTATGAGCACCGATGCGGATGACACAGTCATCCACAAACAGGCAATTCTCCGAGATCATGACGTCTTCCCCGAGGTGAATATTATAACCGTAATGGCAACTAAAAGGAGCCTCGACGACCGCCCCTTGACCGATGGATCCGGCAGAGCGAGCCACGCCGGTTCCAGCTGGTGAGTTGACAATGGAAGATGCCGGGGGCACGATGATTTCCTTCAGGAGGCGGTTTTGCTCTTTCGAACTGATGCCATTGAGCGGATTGCAGGCGTTGTTAAATTTCCACAGTGCACCTCGACAACGATCTCTTTCCTCCACGAGGTGGACGTCAAATGGTCGGTAGAGTTTGCCTCTTAGCATTTTTTCCTTCTCGGTCTCGTCACTCGATACGGTACGGCCAGAGAGCTGATGCTCGATACTAAGTGCCATCCGAGCCTGCGCCTGGGGACTATGGGTATCCACAGCCGCCGCAGGCAATGTCCGTTGCTCGGGCCCATTTTGGAACAAGGGCATGTTGGATTTAGGATGAGATGGATGACTGAGGTCTCGAAGTGAAGAGATGACCGGGTAGTCGGGTTTGGGACGTCCTTCCCGCGACAGCTCATGGATGGGTGGGACTTCCCGATAATCGACGACTTTCGCCATGGGTTCAGACGGATAAGGGGGATGGCTGGTATTGGACCCGGGGGCCGGGCCGGCACCTGGCCAAGCTTGTTTTGACCATGCATGGTTGGATGGTGTAACTGTTGGGCTGGTGTTATATTGTTGCACAGGTCGGTCATTCTCCTCCACCACCAGGGGCCTGATTTTTGTCGCGTCGACATGCTCCACTAGGTTAGGCCGGTCTTGGTGCCGAGGTGTTTCTTGCATATACGAGCCATTGATGTCTGAATAGCCTTCTTTGGATTGCAAAGGGATCGGGGCTTTGGTACTAGATGGCTTTTGCCAGGTGCTTCGGGATGAATACCCTTCACATAGGAAGCCCCCACGAAGACAGTTGTTGCCTACCATGCATCATTAATGTCGCTCCTTCAGTTGAAATTGGACAGGGAATCATTTGTAAAGGGAAAATATAAAAAAAAGGCCGGGGGCTAGAGCGATTAGGAGTGGACTTACACGCCGGATGTTGCTCGTCGCATTTCTTTTTTCTGCGGCGACAGGTCATACAGCCTGTCTTCGTTCGGTTACTAAATACCCGCTTTCTCTTTGGAGCCACCTGCATTGCTCCATGTCGATCTGGCGCATAACTAGGAGAGGACGGTTGCTGAGCACCGGGGGTCGAGCGATTTGTCATGGACCTTTCTTGGCCTGTCTCGCGCTGAAGAGCGTCTGCTAGGTGGGCATCGGATGCATCGATTTGCTGGGCCCGTTGTGCCTGGGTGATCAGCTGGGAGTCATATTCTGACCAAGGACTATTGGCGGAGGTCTGGCCCGCATCATTGCCCTCGGACCGATGAGACGGTGTTGCAGAATGATTGCCACGCTCCATCTCCGAGACCGATCCTGGCATGCTGCCATTCGGATTGGGTTGGTTACTCTCGGCAGGTCGGGTTACCGGGCTCCTGGAGGCGTTCGCGGAATCTCGTTCTCGGGACTCTGACCTCTTTCGCTTGTTCTTGTTATTAGAGCTAGGCGAGGATCTTCGTGACCACTTCTCTTGATCATTGGCAGGCTCATCCCGTTCATCTCGATGACTGGGATCTGAATTGGTCTTTTCCTGGGCCGGTGCACGTTCTCCATTAGGGATGGAATTGGGCGTTGGCCCATGGCTATTCCCATTCCCATTGCCATTCCCGGGGATCACGGATTCTCTGCCATTAACTGCAGTGAATCGGGATGGGCTGTGCTCCGTCCCTGTTTCGGCCCCCGAGTCATGACTACCATTCATGACCGTTGCAGCAGCAAGGGCCGTCATGATAGGAAGCCAAGAAACAAGAAAAAGGAACCAGAGAACACGAAGATAGGGCTGAGGTTACACCGAGAGGTGCAAGAGACTATTCAAGTATATGGGTCTAGGCAAAAGTTGCAACTCAATTGCCAAGAATAGCCCACAAATATGAATTTCGAAGAGAAGAGAAGAGGAGCTTTCAAAGTCCCGGAAATACCTGGGTACTTCCAATATCTTAGTCAACCCTTTGTTGTTTGGGGTAGATGTTTGCGTGGAAGTGCAAGTTAAGTCAGGTGGGGCGAGAAGATCGGGAGATTATCAGATAGTATACAAAGATAATGTGTTGAAAAAGAGCAATCAACGAGGTGGTTGATTTTTTTTTTAATAGAGAAAAAAAAGTATAAAAAAAAGGAGAATATAGATGAAAAGGAAATAGTAAAAGGCTCAAATATAAAGAAGAGAGGGAGAGAGAGAGAAAGCCAAGGAGAAGGGAAGAGACGGAAAATGGGGGAGAAGTGGGAGGGGGGAACAGAGACTAATAAAAGAGAAGGAAGACACCGAGCTAGGACCCTCTCTCTCTGTCCCTCTCTCTCTCTCTCTTTTTAAGAAAAGTACAAAATAATAAATAATAATAATAAAAAAAAAAGTTGTAATCTCCTTAAGAAAGAAAAAAAAGAAAATGAGGGAAAGGGGAAGTTAACGCGCGATCGGCAATGACGGCGTCACAGGCAGCATCCAATCGGAGAAGCGATCAGCCGTGTTCTAGTGAGGCGCGGGTCTGAGACATGGCCCATCCGCTTTGGACTTGTCTGCGCGTGTTCCCTTTCTTTCCCCTCTCCAATTTCCTTTTTGCCCACATTCGCCATTGGCGCCCGTGTACGCGGTGTCCCGCGCATAAGGGCGGTTATGCGCTTAGTATTTCGACTTTTATTATTACTTTTGGCGTATATTCTATAATATATTTCTATTTAGATTCTCCTTTCGAGTATTATTTTTGATCCTCTTTGTCCTTAATTCCTCTCAAGCCTGAAGTTTTCATGGATCTGGCGCCCATCTCGGGAATTATTTGATGACTGCAGCGTGCCGCGGCGCTAGGACCAAGGAACTAAAATCTGTTCGGCTGAGCACGGATGCCCTCCTGGGCGCTTTCAGTGAGTTTAGACGACTTTTTCTTTGTTTTAATCAAGTACATACAACTCCAGCGTACACGGACGATGTACGGAATACTTTTAGATTATATCTATCTTCTTATACATACCTAGATGGAAATATTATATTCTATATGTACATAAACTGTGGGCACCTGATTCAGCCCAACTCTCAGAATTCTATCACTATCACTATCACTTTTCCTCAATAATAGCACCTCTGATAAATCATGAAAAGTGCAAAATGTATAATGTATAATAATAATATCCAATGGGATATAAATGCAGTGGACATGACCTACCTAGGTAGGCAGGTATGGTGCCAGGTGCCCAGGTGAGAGCTTGTGCTGACTAAGACGTCGACGAGACCCCAAGAGATCCAAATTCAAACAATCCAACGCGCTCTCACCGCCAGAGTCTGCGATAGCTTCCTTTTTTTGACCCCCAATCTCGTGCTTTTTTTTTTACTGCCTTCAGAGTCTGGTAAGCCTTGACCTGGACTCACCTCCTCCTTATTCCCCCATCCAATCATTTCTCGTCCTGATATCGTGCTGACCCCCCAACCCCTCTAAAGGATCTCTACCCCACCGATCACACTTGCTTCTTATTCCCCCTCCATTATTAGATACTGCCCTGCAGCCGCCCTGGCACCCCCATATCCTATCAAGGCGGTTCCCATCAACCTCCACTCTTGACTCTCGTGTCTCAACCCCCATTCCGTCATCAGAGGCGACATCGCCAGCCTGCGCCGGGATGTCGATTTCGGTACAAGAGCTGGACAACACGGTCCGAGCTTTGTTTGAAGGCAAAGGTGCCGTGGTAAGTTTGAAACCATCTACACTACACTCGGATTGCAGAATTCATGGATTCTCTCTATCTCCTCTCCGTGAAGCTCTGGGAACAATACCACTGACTTTCATAACCGCGTCTAGCAAAACCAAGCACAGCAGACTTTGACAGAAGTAAGCGCGCAGTCCCTCTTGCAACCTCTGAATTGAAAGCTAATCATCCATGTGCTCTTCAGTTCAAACAAAATCCCGATGCCTGGGTCACCGTGGGCAATATCCTCCAAGAGGCCTCATACCTTCAAACCAAATGTGTGTTTTGAGTTCCCCTCCCCCCAAGTGCCTTCAAATGCCTGGAAAAAAAGATTTGCTGACCTTCATAGACATTGCTCTGCAAGTCTTGGACAATGTGATTATGACACGGTGGAAGGTTCTACCAAGAGACCAATGCCAGGGTAAGAACTACAATAACCTCGTGGTTTTGTCTCCCGCCCTTTACTAAGATTATTCTTCATAGGTATCCGCAATTTTATTGTCAGATTTATTCTCGAGAATTCCGAATCCGAAGAGAAGATCCAAGCAGAGCGCCCTCTATTGAACAAGCTCAATCTCGTTCTCGTCTCCATTCTAAAGCAAGAATGGCCGCACAACTGGCCCACCTTCATCAACGAGATCATTTCTTCTTGCCATGCCAGCCTTTCGATCTGTGAAAATAACATGACCATTCTCCGTCTATTGTCGGAGGAAGTCTTCGATTTTTCGCAAGATCAAATGACCTCGGCCAAAGCACGGAACTTGAAGACCTCCATGACCTCGGAATTTGCGTCGATCTTCCAATTGTGCTCCGAGGTTCTCAACACCGCAAACCAGCCCAGTTTGGTGAAAGCGACCCTTGAAACTCTCCTTCGATTTTTGAACTGGATCCCGTTGGGCTACATTTTCGAAACCCCGATTATCAACACTCTCCTCACCCGATTCCTCGGAGAGCCCGAGTTCCGAAATGTGACTTTGAAGTGTCTGACTGAGATTGGTGGCTTGCAAATTGGCACTCCCTACAACTATGACGAACGACTGGTGCACATGTTCACCGAGACCCTTACCACCGTTTCCAATGTCATTCCTCTGTCTCTGGACCTGAAGCAGACATATGCCATGAGTAATGGAAGAGACCAAGAGTTTGTATCAAACTTGGCCTTGTTCCTCTCGAGCTTTTTCAGTGCTCACCTGGATGTATGTTCCTCCTTTCCCCCAACCCTTGTTTTGTTTTGCTTTGCTTTTTACTGACTCTCTGCTTTCTTTTTTAGCTCATCGAAAAGTTGCCTAACCAAGATTACCTCACACACGCACATTTCTATCTGATTCGGGTTAGTCAGATCGATGATCGGGAGGTGTTTAAGATTTGCTTGGACTACTGGACAAGACTCGTGCAGGAACTTTACGAAGAGATGCAGCAGCTCCCGATTACCGATATCAACCCGCTGGTATCCATGAGTGTTAGTGGATTGGCGAACGGCGGTGCCCCCAATCCCACTACCCTAGCAAACTACCCCTTGCGCAAACACAAGTACGAGACTGTGTTAACAAACCTTCGCACCGTCATGATCGAGAAGATGGTCCGCCCAGAAGAGGTCTTGGTTGTTGAAAACGACGAGGGTGAAATTGTTCGCGAGTTCGTCAAGGAAAGCGATACTATCCAACTTTACAAGACGATACGCGAGTGCTTGGTCTACCTGACCCATCTGGATGTGGTCGATACGGAGACCATTATGATTGATAAACTGGCTAAGCAGGTTGATGGAACCGAATGGTCGTGGGTGAACTGCAACACGCTGTGCTGGGCTATCGGTTCCATCTCTGGAGCCATGAACGAGGAAACCGAGAAACGCTTCCTGGTAACCGTAATCAAGGATCTTCTTGGCCTCACAGAGCAGAAGCGTGGAAAGGACAACAAAGCCGTGGTGGCGAGTAACATCATGTACATCGTGGGACAATATCCCCGGTTCTTGAAGGCTCACTGGAAGTTCCTGAAGACGGTCGTCAACAAGCTTTTCGAGTTTATGCACGAAACACACGAAGGTGTCCAAGACATGGCTTGCGATACCTTTATCAAGATCGCCAACAAGTGCAGACGGCACTTCGTGGCACTCCAACCTGGTGAAAGTGAACCTTTTATTGAAGAAATTGTCCGAAACATGAGGAAGATTACCATGGATCTTTCCCCGCAGCAGATTCATACTTTCTATGAAGCCTGTGGTTACATGATCTCTGCTCAAGGCCAAAAGGGTCTCCAAGACCGCTTGACCGAGAACCTGATGGCGCTCCCCAACACTGCCTGGGATCAGATTATCGCCGAGGCAAACCAAAACCCGGCCATTCTCCAAGATGCTAACACCATCAAGATTGTCGGAAACATCATGAAGACTAATGTTGCAGCTTGCTCCTCCATTGGTACCTACTTTTATTCTCAGATTGGCCGGATCTATCACGATATGTTGAATATGTACCGTGCTGCCAGTCAGCTGATTAATGATGCCGTTGCGAGTGATGGTAAGGAACACCCCAATTTCTTTTCTTCTCTTTTTCTTAGTTCTCTTTGACTGACACCCAAACAGGAGCCATCGCCCCGAAAACCCCTAAGGTCCGGGGACTTCGAACGATCAAGAAAGAAATCCTGAAGCTCATCGACACCTACGTGGACAAGTCAGATGACCTTGAGATGGTCAATGCCAGCATGGTACCGCCGCTCATGGAGGCCGTGCTGATTGACTATGCCCGGAACGTCCCCGATGCACGAGAGGCTGAGGTCTTGAATGCCATGACTACGATCATCCACAAGCTTCACGTATGTTCCTTCTGCCCAATTGTCTGGCTTGATGACTGGGAATTCCCTTTTATTCGATGGCCCGGCACATCGCATAGTTGTACCTTGCTAACGAGTTAATTAGAATCTGATGGAGGACAAGATCCCAGCCATCATGGACAGTGTTTTCAACTGCACTCTTGAGATGATCAACAAGGACTTCCACGAATACCCTGAGCACCGTGTCGAGTTCTTCAAACTGCTTCAAGCTGTCAACCTGTACTGTTTCCAGGCACTTCTGAAGCTCGATGCTGCGCAGTTCAAGTTTGTTATCGATTCATGCATGTGGGCATCGAAGCATGACAACCGCGAGGTGGAGAACACTGGTCTTACAATGTGCCTGGAGCTGATGAACAACATGGCCGAAACTGACCCGCAAACCTCGAGCATTTTCTTCCGCGAGTTCTACATTGCAATTCTTCAGGACGTCTTCTTTGTCCTCACGGATAGTGACCATAAGGCTGGTAAGTAATGTCCTTTGTCCTGGTTACGAAGCAGGAAACTTACGTGATCTTTTAGGATTCAAATCCCAGGCCTTGCTTTTGTCACGCATGTTTTACTTTGTGGAATCTGGCAAAATCCAGGAGCCCATCTATTCCCCCGATCAAGCCCCGGCTGGAACTTCAAACAAGGACTTCTTGCAGGAGCACATCGCAAATCTGCTCAAGAATGCATTCAGTAATCTCCAAGAGTAAGTTCCCTTCGGTGTCAGTTTGAAACCATGCAAGACCGTACTGACTTTTCCCACCAGAGCACAAATCAAGCAGTTTGTTCTTGGATTGTTTGCGTACACTGATGATCTAAACAAATTCAAGACTCATCTTCGTGATTTCTTGATCTCCCTGAAAGAGTTCTCCGATGATAACGCGGAGCTGTATGCGGAAGAACGGGAACAAGCGGTGCGCGATGCCCAGGTCGCCGAGCGCGACCGAGCGATGAAGGTCGGAGGCCTGTTGAAGCCATCGGAGATGGATCAGGAGGATGAGCTATGACTGGACCAAGAACTACGCACCGAGTTTGTTGCTGCCTCTACTGGTTCCCCTGGACATGAGCCAGGATCAAGGTTGACCTCCCGGAATGACGGCCTTGATGGCTGGTCCTTCTATGAGCTCTAGATCATGGGAAGCCATATGTTGCTGCACCATAGGAGGCTTTGCTCTGGAAAGATGTGTGTGAATTTATCCTTTTATCTTTTCTTTTTTATCCACTCCCCTCCCCCTTGGTTGGCTATCGGGCATGCGAGATAGACCCTTTCCTTGGCTGCGCGGGTTCGAGGTTGGTGTATCACGGCTCTACATCCAATGGATTTACCAATTTTATCCAATGTGTAATTTGCCTATCCAAGGCACGAGCTTGTTTGATAGCTTTTTTACGTCAAATGATCAAAAAAATATCTCCAATTCAAAGATGTGAAGTGGACAATCCGTAAGTTTAGAGTAATCTGACCGTACTTTAAGCCATTTTTCACCTAGTTATCTTCTACTACACCATGATTCAAGACATCTAAAAAGACCAAGAAAGAGATCGACTGCCAAAAACGACAGTCTCAAGGGCAAAAGCCGACTACATCTAGATTGGAAAGCGGTGAATCCTTATCAGTTGCATCATCAGAAAAAAAGGACTTGGTAGTCAGTCGCCTTCAGACTGATTGTATTTGATTCTTTTTCTTTGATTCTGGAATTCACCTCACTCTATCCCCCATCACAATGTCTCGAACACGCCAGCCAATAGGCTCAAGCTCATTCCAAACCACCACAGAGTCCTCCCAAGACTCAACAGCCCACATTCCAACCCTCAGATTACGTGCAGAGGAAACACCAACTGACACCAGCGAGGCAACATCATCTTCTCGGCGAATCAGATGGAGTGAAGATGTTGTAGATAACGAGGGCATGGGCAAAAAGAGCTCAAAAGGTATGGATTCTATTTGATCTATTTGATCTATGCAATTTATTCCCAATTCCTCCCCGCAACCAGCACCCAGCAACAATCTAACCGTCACCAGTATGCTGTATCTACCACAAAGCCCGACCAGTGGGAGAAAGTAGCTCAGAAGAGTCCTCATCCAGCTCATCCGAGAGCGACAGCGAGAGCGAAGACGACCGTCGCACAGCCAGAGTCAACCGGGCTCGCCACACACACTCACACAACGGAGGGCGGGACGCCCACGGCGAGCACGCGTCCCACCCTGATCAAGAGTGTTGCCCCAAAGATCATAAATCTAAACCGAGACGCAATCGCCGGAAACCGAGTCCGAATGCATATGAGAAGATGCCCAAGTCATCGAGGAATCAGAATCAAAATCAACGTCATGCGCGGGGTACTTGATGTCGCTTTGGGGGGTGGATTTCTGAGTGGCAAGGTTATGAGAGGGAAGATGGAATTGAGCACAGCTTGGGTTTAGGGCCCGATGCATGGCAATACGAGTCATCCCGACTGTGACGGATCTATGTCTATGCGCGTTGTGTATGACATTTACACGACGCTGGGACACACTCCATCCGGTGGGTGGCGTGCAGGAAATTTTTTACAATGGCATGATCAAGGTGTTAGGGGGAAAGAACACCAGACCCTGTTACGGCGCGCTACATGCGATGCGGTGATTGAATGGTCATGGAGAGCTACTTGGCCTACTCGAAACATATAGATGGACAAGATAATGAAATTTGGATTGAAAAGATCGGGATCGCAGTGGGGGGGTATCTGAAACATAACTGCAGCCCGGCCTGGTCTATAATGATTGTACATAGGTGAAGCGCAAGCGGATTTCATACCATCATGCTTTTTCTCCTTGCCGCAACGCGCTGGCCACGCCTGACATCACTAGTGTCTATTGTAGAACCGTTTGGTCCCGGACCAAATGAGTCTTCATCTTCCAGAGAGCCGATTGGGGATTGAGATTCAATCTGATCGATGTCGTATTGTGCCACGTTTGCAGCTGTACTGTGCGGGTTTGACGAATGACGTCGCGTCTGACGCTTCGAATTCAATGGTTTTTGTGATACCTGGGCGGAGATATCTGCGAGACTGTCCTCAATCTCTTTCTTGAGGCCAGAGCTTGACTTTCCCGCATCACTGTCGTCCTTCGGGGCCGACGAGCCCTTGCGTTTCCTCCGGGAGACCATTGCTAGCAACTGTTCTGAGCTATCCACGGATGGCAGATCTGAGCTCTGCGCCGCAAGAGTGAAATCAGCAGGAAGATGAGGATGGGTGCCATGGGGTTGGGCGCCCTCCTCTGCACCGTCCAAACTGTCCCGACCTGCCTGGAAACTGGAGGATCTTCGCGATCCAAGTGCAACGGCGTCGATCATTTCCTTGGTAGGGCGGCGCATCTTGTCCCGTAGGTTAGGCTCTGCATAGCTAACCACAGCACCGCGACGTCGGGAAGGCCGAATTGCGGATTCTTCCGTGTTCATTGTATTCGGATGCGGTGACAGTGCTGGCTGGTGTGGGGCTGGCTCTTCCAGCTGGGGAGGGGCAGGACGACTTGCGCGCTTTTCTTTGTTTGAAGGGGCGACTTTGGACACTCGCGGCTTTTGATTGGCAGTCTTGCCACTGAGTTTCTCGACATCCTTGACTTTCTGTGGTGAGTTGTTATTCTCATCACCCTTAGTGGACCTCTGCATAAGCTTAGAGTCCTGGTACGAAGACATGCGGGCCTTCTTGGGAGAGCCTAGATTGGAGTTTGCACTCTCTGTCCGGTTGTTAGCTACACTCATTTTAGGGGGGCAGAACTAAAAGACAGCACCACATACTTGGTTCTAGGACCTTTCGCGTAGACAAGACAGGGGTTTTTGATCCTCTCGTCACTTCAACATGACTTTTAGTGGGTGCGTGGTCTCTCTGTGTATCTTCAAATGGGTTCGTTTTCTTTTTGGGGCTATGGCTGGGCCGGGTGAATTGGAATTCATCGTCGTCGACATCAAGATTGGACGGGAATCGGTCATCGTCTTCGGGTATGTATTTTCGCTTCGTTGAAACCGATGTTGTATGCTGGGTTGTATCGATGGGTGGACTTAGTTGCCGATCTGTTGGCGCGGGGCTAATTTCAGGCGCAATGATCGAGCTCGACTTCTTTTTCTTCTTGCGGGTCTCGAGAGTTGGGGGAAGAAATGGCTCGGGTTCTTCGGGTATATCATCGTTGATTTGGCCCCTAAATGTTGATTCTGGCGATGGACTTGAATGCTCCATGGGTGCATCTCCTTCCTCCGGCATAAAGCTGAACCGTGGCGGAGAATCTAGAATGCTGTGGTCGTCGTGGATCAAGCTGTCGAGCTCTTGGGGGCTAAAGAAGGTGTTAGCAACTCGAAGTGGCTTAAAAACCTCCAAGATCCTTACTCCAAAGTCTGCCGAGGGTAATATTTGTCCTCAATAATGGCAGGAAGCCTTCCATCTTCGCCTTCCATCATGTCTTCTGTCCTAGGTCTCGACTCTGGCGCCTGCTTTGGCCTATCGATCTGTTCATCGCAAAGCTTGCCCACCTTGCGAGGTAATGAGCCCAAATCTGCCGCCAGATTGCTCAACTCGGCTAGTTTTGCATCCAACTTGGATTTGATGTCATATATCCCATTATGCAGCATTTTCCCTGCTTCCAGTCTTTCGGTTTCCTGCGTAAGGTTGATGACCTGTTTTCGAAGCGACACATTTTCCGAAAGTAGATGTGATACTTCTGACTCTAGGCTGCGAATACGAAGAGATTGCAACGAATTCACCCTTGCGATCTCACGGTTTTGTCGCACAAATCGTCGCTTCACTAAATAGAAACAAAGAGACCCCACGTCAACTACTCGCTCGAATATTTTAATACAGTGGTAGATTGCGCGAACTTACAGGCATCAATGGACTCGGCAGGAGCCGCATAGTCGTTCAACCGAGCCATGATGTAGGCTGGGAGGGGGCAGCGACCACTGCGTAATCAGATGGATTGAAAAGCAAATCCTGGTGTGCAGGTGGAATAAACTTGAAGTTGATATCGAGTCGAGTCCACAAAACACACACCAGGAAATGACAGTGTGTTGGGGGAGGGTGTTGGGTCTTGAGTAAGAGGGTACAAAAAGAGAGACAGAAGGTAAACAGCGTCAAATGCCAAGCCCTTGTTGATATTTGTCCGCTTTTAGCTTAGCTTACCCAGTGTTTGGATGACTCAGCTTCCCCACCTGGGCACCTGGAGCGCAGGGCACCTGAGTTGTCCAAGTACAAGACTTTGAGAGATCGCGTCCTTTGTACCTGCTTCTTCGTTTCGCTACAAGTTTCCCATGGCATACTCCTCCCGACCATCCTCGATGCTTCCAGGGGCTCCTGGCTCATCTATGCGCCAGCCCAGTGGTTCACAATCACAGCAATCTTCGGCGCTGTCGGCCCGCATTGCAGCCAAAAAGGCGGAGCTAGAGAACCTGCGCCAACTACGCGATCTAAGTGGAACATTGGCGATTCAGATGCAAGCTTTGGATAGTAAGATCTCAACGCTGAAAGATGGCACTGAAGGTTTGGCCTACCTGTCCCTTGATTTTGATTCGACCTCGCCGGTCGCTAACTGTACCCTCTGTTAATTAGCTGTTGCATACGTGCTTTCCAACTGGGATAATGTTATTAGGGCCATTACCCTCGCCTCGAGTAAGCGCCACTTTTTCTAACCTTGGAATCCCATAACTGATCTTTATCGTGTAATAGGCAAGGCAGGCGGACTCTGCGAACCCGAGTCGGATATTAAGAATGTGGAGAAACCGCGCAACGACCTGCCATCAACACTGGTTCGCATTCCAGCTGAGCCACGTGATAAGACTGGGGAGTGAATCAGTGACATGTCTCTCCCTTCGACTCCAGCTGAAACACCCTGAATGGTCTCGTGTTTTGCGACCTGAATCATTTGAATATTTGTAGGCACCCCATGCATCCCACTCGATATTTCTCTTTGGGTTATCTCGCCCATGTGAGTATCGGGCTACCAGAATTGGCGAATGCCTTTTGAGAATGCACTCGGACCTACTTCCAAGATTGGCTCCAGTATGACCAATGAGTGGCCCCCCAACGGAAAGACTCTCACAAGAAGAGTCGAATTCTTCGAGATCCAATCATGGGACTTCTCATCTTTCACAGAAAGGGATTGATTCTGAGAATGAAGAATAATCGATTTCTTGCGTGGCCAGCTGATTCCTATGCAGAGTTTGGCGCATGCAATAAAGATGGTTATCTCGAAATGGCAGACAAATCAAAAGACGGGGATTAAGGAGATCGTTTCTTTTTTTATTTCCCCCTCCGTTCTAGTTTCTTTTGAAACTTCTACACTACTGCAAAGACAATCATTGGTACAGGAATAGCTACATTGCAAAGAATATGACTGGATGCCTGAATGATGATATGATTGGCGCATGATAGAGTGTGTCGCTCAGTATGTCCACTAGGCTATATTTACATGGGTCATAGTTACAAGTTAATGGAATCTAGGTTTATTTTTCAGGCATCATGGGACCAGGGGAAGAGCTGAATTGGCGCTATGATGCCCTGAGGAAAAATCTTATTACCAGTTCGAGGTTCCTGCAGATAGGGGGGCGAACAGACTCTTAGGCGTATTTAGGTACCTGTGTACCTAGTTATATATGGGCGCATTTAGTTAATTGTTAAGTATATATATATGTACCTAGATACGTAAGTTAGAAGTACTATTAGTTGATTTACATATAAAATATATAGCGTCATAATAATTTGGGTACCTCTATATCAAGTATCTCAATACCTCATCAATACCTCGTGTATATCTCTCTTTTCTTTTTTTTTTTTTTCTTTCTTTTTCTTTTAAGCGCCCCAACCACAACAAATACCAACGCCCCATCTTTTCTTCTTCTACAACGTGGACATCCATTCGATATGCGATTCGGCATGCGCGATATTTCCCCGCAATAGCCGTGGGCTTTTGTACCTACATATTAATTTATTTCTTTTTTTTTTTTTTTTCTCCTCTCTCTCTTTTTTTGCATAAGAGAACGGAGTACCCTGTTGCCCATTCCATTGCGTGGTATGGCATGATCGCTGTGTGACACTTCAACAATGTCAGTATTATGAGGTGATCTTTTTTAGTTTACTTTTACTTAGCTTCGCTTCACTCCTTGGCTTTTGAGCTTTGATCTTTCTCTTCTCTATATACAATCCTCATATCTCGAAATCTCTCAACGTTATACCTTTCGACATTACCTCCCAACCTCAATTCATTACTATCATCACTATCATTACCCTACCTAAAACCCTAACACTCTTACTCTTTACCATGTCAACTGAATGGTCTTTGGATTTCTGCCTGGTCTGTGACCGTCAGACCCTGGGCGCTCCCTACTGCTCCCAAACGTGCCGTTTAGCAGAGCTGGATGACATATCGGAGGGAACCTCACGAAGATCGAGTGCCTCATCTACACATTGGGCTGAGATCAACCAGGCCCAAACTCAAGCCGAGGCCAATACCCCAGACGCCCATAATCCCTCTCGAATCCTATCCGTCTCCTCATCTCAAACCTCCCTCTCATCGCTGAAGAGCAACACATCCAATTCCAATGTGGCCGATCGGCTCCAGGATGAATTGCGCGATTATGCGTCTTCTTTCGACCAAGTCCGCGACCTAAAACGGCGCATGACTACCACATAATTTCAATTCGAACTCGAACTCGAAAACTTGTTCTCGAAACCCCATCCCCACCTCTGGATGAGGCCGAGGGTACCCAAATGCATGCAGCCCCTCATGCTGCTTTCTGATCATTTTGCATATACTAGCAATAAGGCGTCATTGTTGGAAAAGATAAACCATTTTCTTTTTTTTGCTTCTTTTTTTTCCCTTTCTGTTTTTTTTTCTTGTGGATCAACCCTGCCCTACTTGGTCTTTCTCACGAATCTATACCCCGCCCCACAACTGTTATGTTTCTATATCATGATCATCGGAGTTGAATCCAGGCCGAAGTGCCTCGTCTAATTATGTATCTAACCAGACTGCCTATAAGCAAAATTGGAAAATTGGATGATATATGTATATATATATATATTCTTTAAAATAAAAAGAGATACCTTGATGTTCTCAGTAGAATCAAGCCCAACCCTCGATTTGGGTAATGTTAAGTGTGTCATGCCAATTTCCCACGTCAGTCCAAGGTGGGTACCCGGGGGAATGTGTCCGATGTTAACCGTCCAACCGGGAATGCTAGATGTATCAACTAGAACACTCGACCCATCGACAGCAAAGCTGTATGGAACCAGCAATCCGAGATGCAAGCGCAAGAAGCTCTAGCCCAAGTCCACAAGATACCCCTCGAACATCGCTCGACCGGATTTGGCTCTATGCAGAAGCAGGTCCCTTCCCGCCCAACTTGATACCAAATTGATACCAAAGACCAAGTGGACCCATTCACTGCGCAAGGACCTTTGACAGAGCCTTTTCATTCTTCGGCACAAATCGGACCTTATATCTTTGAGGAATGGCCACCAAACTGGTCGGGTCCGAGTTACCCTGGATCGGGTGGCAGTCTGTTTTGTCATGAGGTTCAAGGCGGAAGCTGTTGAGGGTGCGGATGAAGACGAGATAGAGCTCACGATTGGCTAGCAGCGAGCCGGCGCACATTCGATAGCCCATGCCGTACGTAAAGAGAGGCGCATCAGGCTGCTCGAGCCAGCGCTCGGGACGGAACTCATCCGGGTCAGTCCACACCTCGGGGTCTATGAAGGGGTTAGATGTGTTTGGTGGAATCAATTGCCCGGGCAGATATCAAAAATTTGGTTTTGACTCACCCATGTTGCATGCCCAGGCATTCAAAAAGAACACTGTACCCTTGGGAATAGTGATTCCCTTATAGGTGATATCTTTGATCGAGGTGCGAGGAAGCGCTAATCGCAGCACAGTGAAGAATCTAGGGTATTGTGGTTAGTTCAAAAGTCCTTTTCATGGCTCGTTGACATGAAACCAAAACCATACCGAAGACATTCTTTGACCAGAGCTGCAATATACGCACACTTCTGATCATCATCAGAAGAGCACATGGGCTCATCCTCGCCATACATCTCCTGGATGGCCTTGGCCGCCCGATTCTGGATATCAGGACGCTGGGCCAGCAAACCCAGACTCCATGCAACCAAAGTGGTGACAGTATCAAGACCACCAGAAAGCATAGTCAGACTAATAGATGTCAACTCCTCACTATTCAGCTTAGCCTCCTTATCCATGATAACGTTGGCCTGGATACATGGCTTATGTGTCCCCTTTGCCATGCGATCATCCAAGTCACTATTGAGCGCGCCGAGATACTTATCACGACGGATTCTCATCTCGGCGGCTTTCTTCGAGTTGGAGCTAAACGGGTTCAACCGCAGAAGAGGGATATAATCCTGCAGATTTCCGGTGGTGCTTCGGAACCGACTGATCTCTTCTTCCACCTCGGTGATCTCATCAAACAAGTCCTCCTCCTGCGAAGCGATACGCACGCCCCAGTTCAAAGTCAACGCCAAACTCAAGCTCAGACGTTGGATCATGGGCATGGGGTCGACGGGCGTCTTTCCATGGTTTCCATATCTGTTCAGCTCTTCCACAAAGGCCTTTGATTCGACGTCCAGGTGCGACACGTACGTCTCAACCGAGGGGCGGTTGAGAGCCGACGCGGCGCCCTTTCTGCGTCTCTTCAAGGAATCACTATAGGGTGAGGTACCGATTGTCGTTCCGGCCGTATTGGAAACGATCTAAGCGAGTTGATCATTAGTTTCAATTCAAAAAATAGAAATAAATAATAAATAAATAAAACAGTCAAAAGCAAGCACATGGCATAACTCCGATAACCAACCTTATGGAAAGTATAAGTCTCAGGCCTGGAGCTCAAAGCCTGCGCATTCTGACTGAAAAGCACTTTTGCCGATGCAGCAGAGTTGACCACGACGACCGGGATATTCCCCAGCTGGATCTGATAAACGGCGCCGTACTTTTTCGACCACAGACGATACTTTTCCGCGGCATCTGTACGAATCTGTGCCAGGTTTCCAATCAACGGCAATCCCCGCGGACCGTTCATACCCTTGACACGGGCGGAATCACGAATGAACTCATTCAGAATGACGTAGAGAATAGGGACGAGGAGGGCTGCGGCGGCTAGCGAGTGGTAAGGATACTCAATCACGCTGCCTTGTAGCGATGCCAAGACAGCGGCGATAGCCATGGTGCTGGATAGTTATGGGATAGACTGTGTCTTGGAAGAACTATACAAACATAATCATGAATATATCATTAAAAATATGTAACCCTATCAGGACTGGGGGATATATAAGTATATTAGGAGTATCGCAGTCCTAAGGTATCAGGGCTTCCACTGAATGGAACATTTCCGTGTTGTCAAGGTCATTCAAGCATCTTTTCCCGGTGTTCTTTTTTTTACCCCACACTACCCCAGGTCTTGCCAGGTCTTGTTCCAGCTCTCTGCAGATATGCGATGGTCCTCAACCGAGGGGGTTCCGCAGTGCGGAATTCTTCCGCTTGGCAGGTCCGCCGGGGGTATGATTTATAGTTGCATGGGTTTTATATATATACTCCGTATAACTATATATATCATAGTTAGTATTAGGTTGTTTTCATTTTGTTTTCATGTTGTTTGGATGAATTTGAATATCATTTCTATGGTTTTCTATATTGTATTGTGTTTTTACCAGAGGTTCACCTTGCCCTCCTATGACATATTTTATATATATATTATAGATATCTCACTCTCTCCCAAATTCATCTTTCACATTGGTATTCAAGTCCTTGAAATTTTGGTTGGACTTGACGTAAAGGTCTTCAGAGATATAAATACTCCTATTCATCGAGTGGATTTGGGATACTCAGACCAACAACAGGGGGCATTTCTGCCAGATTTTCTTATTTTATTTTCAAGGGGCAGTTCTCTCTGAAGTATTCACCAGCAGTCCTTTAGTTTTTGAATAGTACTTGTATAGTTGTTTATAGTATGATATGATCGAGAACACGCTATTGCCGAATAAGGGGCTAGTGAAGATCATATCCACTCACGCAAGGACTTCTTTTTTAAGACCTTCTAGAAAGAAGAGCCTCATTCGACTAAATTTCCCCATATGTATTCCATATGTATTTCCAAACCGGATGAAGATTCAGACTATGTTGTAATTGTCAATAAGAGATGATGACATTCTTGAGCAAAACCGGAATCCAAAGGGATTGGCATAGTGGGGCCTAGGATAAAGGGTATCAAGGATAAGAGATGTTGTGCACAGGGGGAGAATTGAACAATTCCAGCAAGTGGAGTAGATCCAAACAAGGTGTTCATAACGGGGGGGGGGGGGGCCCCCTGGGCTCCGTGGGCCGGGGGGGAGAGATGGCAGTCCGTGACTGGTCAATGGTGGAGCTGGCAGTCAGGTGGCCACGAAGAGATTGATCGAGTCCAGACCCTTTGAGGTAGATCTGCACTGCCGGAGATAAAAACGCGTCGGGCATGGACTAGTTAAACGGACGCAGAGTCGGCTTCCCGACATTTATATCTGAATTGGTAATTGGATATCCAGTGATTCTTCCCCCCTTGGGGAGCCTGGGAGAGGAAGTTAAGAGTTGGAAAGTTGGAAGTCTAGATGGAATTCAACGGAATTTTCTTCGCGTCATGTGTCGGAGTAGAGACCCGGAGTTCCCACTCTGGCCAATGTGAGAAATAAGAAAAAACAGGCGTACATCATGGGACGTAGGCCATCTCCACTGCCAAGGTTGCTCCAATGGTGAGCTGCCCTGCTCCCATGACGCAGAGCTCTGTCTGTACTCGTGACACCCCTGTATTCAGCGTGGAAGGTGTAGCGATCAAGTATCTGATACTGTGTACCTTGAAGATTGTCGCAAATCTTGCCTTTCATAGATTTTGTATTATTGCCAAGTTAAAAGGAAAAAATAATAATAAAAAAGGGAAAAGGGAAAAGGGAAATTCCCATAGCTACCTTTTGGTCTTCCCGCCTCTCGCCTCTATCCTTCTCTTCTCATCTCTCTCCGAACTCCCTCTCTCTTCTTCGTCATTCTCCTCCAATCCTCCAATCCTCCTATCCTCCTATCCTCCTATCCTCCTATCCTTATTTCGGGCACATATTCTGATCAAGAATCCCGGCATATTTGAACATTTAACACACATTACATCACCGTCCATTCGGAACACCGCAGATAATGGCCGCTCGGCACTCGCGCAAGCTCTTGAGACCTCTCCTTTACACATCCGCGGCCGCCGCCGCAGGAGCAGGTGTTCTCTACATTTCTTACCGTCCGCGAAATATTCCGGGCCTCGAAGCCCCCGCCGTTCCCCCGCCAGGTTACCGTGAAGGCAAACTGGTCCCGCCCAGTTTCCCCTCAATCAAGTCTCGCCTCGAGCAGATTCAGGACCTCAAGCGCAGTAACGACGAGGAGGAATATGATCTGCTCATTATTGGTGGTGGAGCCACTGGCGCTGGTATCGCACTAGATGCCGCCACCCGAGGCCTGAAGGTCGCGGTGGTGGAGAGAGACGATTTCAGTTCCGGTACCAGTAGTAAGAGTACCAAGCTGGTACACGGTGGTGTCCGTTACCTGGAAAAGGCCGTTTGGGAGTTGGACTACAACCAGTGAGTTTTTCCGGAACTTTTTTCGGAGGTCAAAATGACCGCATACCAACGCATCCTTGCTAACAATCGCATCGCAGATATGCGCTAGTCAAGGAGGCTCTCAGAGAGCGCAAGTACTTCCTGAACACAGCCCCCCATCTGTCATCATGGCTGCCAATTATGGTGCCTGTTCAGAAATGGTGGCAGGCTCCCTATTTCTGGGCCGGTACCAAGGCCTATGACTTCTTGGCTGGTTCCGAGGGCATTGAGACCTCGTACTTCCTAACCAAGAGTAAGGCCATTGACGCATTCCCCATGTTGAAGCGTGACAACATCATTGGAGCAATGGTGTACTATGGTGAGTTACGAACCCGCACTTCGCACTCCGCAAAGAAATTATTTTGGCTAATTCCCGACAAGATGGCGCTCACAACGACTCCCGCATGAACGTCTCCCTCGCCATGACCGCTGCGCTCTACGGTACCACCGTAGTGAACCACTTGGAGGTCACCGGACTGAACAAGGATGCATCCGGTAAGCTGTGCGGTGCGCGCGCCAAGGACATCGTCACAGAGAAGGATGGCCAGGTCGCCAAGGAGTTCAACATTCGCGCCAAGGGTATCATCAACGCCACTGGTCCCTTCTCGGATTCTATCCGCAAGATGGATGAGCCCAATGTCAAGGAGATTGTGGCCCCCAGTGCTGGTGTTCACATCATCCTGCCTGGTTACTTCAGTCCCTCAAACATGGGTCTCATTGACCCTTCCACATCGGATGGACGTGTGATCTTCTTCCTTCCCTGGCAGGGTAACACCATCGCTGGTACCACCGACCAGCCCTGTGAGATTGAGGCCCAGCCCCAGCCCACTGAGAAGGACATCAACTGGATTCTTTCGGAGATTCGTGGCTACATCGCCCCCGATATCACTGTGGACCGCAGCGACGTCCTTGCTGCCTGGTCTGGTATCCGTCCCTTGGTGCGCGACCCCAAGGTGAAGAACTCGGAGGCTCTCGTCCGAAACCACTTGGTGACTGTCTCTCAGTCTGGACTGTTGACTTGCGCCGGTGGTAAGTGGACTACTTACCGCCAGATGGCCGAGGAGGCTGTGGATGAGGCGGTGAACGTGTTCAAGCTCAAGCCCCGCCAGCTCACCAGTCTTCCCGACATCAGTGGTGTCGGCGGCAGTGGTCTGGTTGCTGACGGTGCCGTTCTCGACGGTAGCTGTCAGACCCACCAGGTGCGCCTCATCGGTGCCCATGGTTTCTCCAAGACCCTCTTCATCAACCTTATCCAGCACTTCGGTCTCGAGACTGACGTGGCCAAGCACCTCACTGAGTCGTACGGTGACCGCTCGTGGCAGGTCGCTGCCTTATCTTCCCCTACTAGCGAACGTTTCCCCGTGCGCGGCCGCCGCATCTCCCCCATGTACCCCTTCATCGATGGTGAGGTCCGCTACGCCGTCCGTCACGAGTATGCTCAGACTGCTGTCGATGTGATTGCCCGTCGCACGCGTCTTGCTTTCCTGAACGCCGAGGCCGCTCTCGAGTCCCTCCCCACCGTGATTGACATGATGGGTGAGGAGTTGCAGTGGACCACTGCCCGCAAGGATCTCGAGTGGAAGGATTCCTTGATTTACCTTTCGTCCATGGGTCTGTCTAAGAGCTTCATGGGCCTTTCACGTCATGATGTCCAGAACGGCCGTGTTAAGCAAGTCGATGATGCCGAGCGTGCGACTTTCTCCCGTAATGGTATGTTTTTGAAACTTCCCAAACAATTCAATGAACCACAATGCTGACAATCCTAGAACCTCCCGCGGACATGATTGAGAGCGACGCGCGTGTTGCTACGGCACCTCCTGCAGCAACACCCTCGCTCAATTAGATGACGTGTGGTATATATAGATCGTTGTATAAATAGAAGCGTTCCTTTTTTTTCACTTTTCTTTTTTTGTTCCAATATTGATTTCCTGTCATTAACACTTAAAACAGGGACTGGAGAGGAAATGAAGACCCTCCAGATCCTAAAATGACGCTTTCCAAAAAAAAGACATTCACATTCGGAAAGTGCTACCCTGAACTTACTAGTAGTCTCAATCTCTTCAATCTCTTCAGTCTCTTCGATCCCTTCATTTCAATTTCTCTGCATTTTGTTAAACCCTCACACACCATGAAGCCCAATCAGTCTGATGTTGATCTTCAATCGCTGAGCTTTGTGAAGCACAAGTTGGATTCGGATAAAGAGTCCGTTTCACCAAAGCCAGAGTTGGAGGAACAGGATCCCTTTGGAGATGAAAGCCAAGCTGGCGTAAAGTACAAGACCATGGCGTGGTGGTGAGTGCCTCCTTCTTCCCACGACTAGGGCAAAGCTGATCCTTCTAACAGGCAAGCCGGTATGAGTAAGTCGATGTCTTGCATATTGCCCAGCTTTTTCTAACAGATCCGGTCAGTCATGATCGCAGAAACCATCTCGCTTGGTATTCTCGCGCTGCCCAGAGCGCTTGCGGTACTAGGTCTTATTCCGTACAGTCTCCTCCCCGTTGACTGCAAAGGCTGAGCTAACCTGTTTATTCAGCGGCATCCTAACCATCTTTGGGGTTGGGACAATCTCGACGTATACTGCATATACCATTGGACAATTCAAATGCCGCCATGTCCAAGTACACAGCATGGCTGATGCTGGTGATCTTCTGATGGGAAGGATCGGACGGAGTACACTGGACGTGGCCCAGCTCATCTTTTTTGTATTGGTGATGGGGAGCCATATCCTCACGTTTTCGATCATGATGAACGTCCTTACTGAACATTCCTCTTGCACCATCATCTTTTCGGTTGTCGGTTTACTCGCCTCGTTCATGTTGACTCTCCCACGGCGACTGGAGAGACTTTCTCACATCTCCTCCGTGAGTTTCGTGAGTATTGTCGGAGCGGTCCTCACTGGTATGATTGGGGTCACCCTTGTCAAACAAGGACCAGTGCATGTTCCGCCCTTTTCACCTCCGCCCAAAGTACATGATGCGTGTCTTGCTATTGCGAATATCATCTTCGCGTACGCAGGACATGTTGCGTTCTTTACCCTTTTCTCTGAGCTCAAGGAGCTCCAGGATTTTCCGAAGGCTCTGGCGCTTTTGCAGATGAGCGAAATGGTCTTGTATACCGTGGCTGCTATTGTGATATATGCCTATATTGGACCGACTGTCAACTCACCTGCTCTCAATTCTGCAGGGCAATTGTTTCGCAAGATTTCCTATGCAATCGCAATACCCACGGTACGTACCTGTCCCCCCCCCCCCCCCCCCACCACCACCACCACCACCACCACCTTCCACTTCTTCGGATATGAGCTGACCACTAGATAGATTGTGATCGGGGGTGTGGTGAACGCCCATGTTGCCGTCAAGTTCATTTACGTCCGTGTCTTCCGGGGAACCAATTCGATGCATAGCCAGTCACTCATGGCGCGGTTGGTGTGGGCTGCGATATGTGCGGGGCTTTGGATCCTGTCGTGGATCATCGCCGAGGGAATACCGGTTTTCAACGATGTACTGGGGCTAGCGGTGTGTACTACCTATCCCGACCCTGACCTTGACCCTGGCCCTGACCCTGTTTCCAACCTGAAACAAGTACTAATCATTCATATTAGAGCTCGTTATTTGCTAGTTGGTTTTCATTCGGTCTACCTGGGCTATTTTGGCTCTATTTGAATCGGAGCTGTTGGTTCCTGACCAGGCGACAGAAAGTGTTGTTTTGCTTCAATGTCTTTCTGGTGTTTCTTGGATTTCTCATTGTGAGTTACGCTCCACTTTGATTCGTTGGTGCAAAATTAACTTACACCACCAGTGCATTGTCGGGTTATATTCGTCCATTCGTTCGATCTTTCACAACCTTCGCGAGAGTGTTGGGGGAGGCAGCTTCTCATGTGCTGACAACTCTCTCTACTGAGACAGTCTGAGAACCGCAAAGCAATTGATTCGGGGAGGGAAATGGGCAATTACAATTGGGGCATAGTATTAGCGTGGTTGCAAGTACGAGGATACGAGGAAAATAAGACGCAGAGAACTATCCAGCTGCATTGTATATGAATAAATTGAGTTCTCCTGCGCCATTTCACCAATGTAGGCGACATGCAAGTAGCCGAGACTCTGCGGCCGCTCTTTAGCCAAGTGGACATATCACAAGGGATCCTTGTCCTCCCGGAGCAAGGTGTAGTTTCAGGGATTCCAGGGAAGACAAATGACATTTTTCTTTTTGGACAAGGATGATTGGTGCGGAGAAAGAAAAAGATTGGGCTTCATTTGTCCAAATGTCCTTTTTGGGATGATCAACCTGGGGAGTCATATCATACCCTGACGTTAAGTGAGATAGTACAAACAGTACCTATATAGTTAGTAGTTCGGTTCTTATATTGCCTCGCGGGGTGGTGTCACGTGATCGATTCAGAAACCATGGTACTACCTAGGTATACCATTGTTATATCTATATATAATCAATATAATCGATCTAGACCTTTGAGGCCAGGCTCAGTCGAGTCCGGGAACTCCATTCTATAGTCGAATAAAATAAAAGAAGTGAAGGGTTTGACTAAAACAGGGGAAATTGCCCATGATGTATGTGGATGCTACATAATAAGACACACCAACAGTACGTGTGGCTGATTACGCACTAATGAATGACTCGCAGGGTAACGGGGGTTAGTGGCCTCGGGAAATTGGCTGCAGCTAGTAAGGTCACATACCCGTTGGTAACACTATCTCGGACTAATTAATATACATATGTACGAATATAGTTGTCTGGGAAATATAAAGAAAACAAAACAAAAGCACGGGCAAACCCCGTAGCCAATAGTAATATAGTTAGTCTTCCGTACTCCGTACCACATAGCTACAGAAATATACATCGTACATATGTACTCCGTAGAATATCCGCCTTCTAATAAATGATTCTTATTAAATTTATATTTTTTGCGTCAATCCTCCCATACAATCTATATTGGGTTCCCCTCTTTTTTTTCCCCTTTTCGTTTTTTTTTTTTTTTTTGCGTAGAAGCCCGACGCATGTATTGTGTCCCAATCAAGACAGGGATCAAGACCAACCCACACTTATACCCTGTACACCAAAGGCAAAAACGGGCCAGGGAAAAAGTGGAACAGACAACAGCGAGGCATACATGCATGCTATCACCACACCATTTCCTCTACAACTGGGGAGAAGGGGTGTGACCAGGTAACCCGGACCTTCTGCTGGATTTGTTGTATATTCCAAGTCACTTGGACTCGCTCCAATCCCAGTGATCCCCCTCCAAGGCAAATCCCGAGTCGATTTTTTTTTTGCCTTTGCAGGGACTGTAGAACAACCGTGTTGATCTTCGTGCAGATTTCACATGGGAAAGCGAAGCGGTATATCCCGGGATCTGGATCTGGTTCTGGATCTAGTCTCTGGTTCCAAGTTGGAACGGGTGCCATGGGATACCAGTACCAAGTACCACATGCAAGTAGCATGACATAGAGGATAGCAATGGGGCCCCTCCCCGCGATGCAGGACATTGGGCACCTTCGAACCCACCCTCCTTTCCCTGTATCGCAAAAGTTCCAGAGACATCATGTGGAACCCCGGAAAAAGAAAAATGGCCCCTCTCGGCTAGTGCAAACGTGTACCGATAAACAGGCAATTGAAGCGTAGCTAGTTGGCCACGCCACCGCAATTCGTGGCTCCTTGATAATTATTCCAGAAACGGGCCACGGCTCTCTGGGCGACGGGCGAGCCACTGTAGCGTGTGCTGATGAAGTAATTAAAAAGGGCGAACTCGTCATGCGTGAGCACATAGCTATCTGGTTGGGCCTGAATGCGATTCCAGAGTTCGGTAATGGCTGCCTCCAGGACGGCGGCGGATTGGGCATTCACAGGACCTTGTTCGCATTCCCGGGCGTGTGCTAGAGCCTGTCGAATCTCCGGCCAGCTTCTAGATAGAGGAAGGTTGGACATATCGTTGGAGAGGGTGTTTAGGTGTTCGGATAGGGAGGGGTGCTGTGTTTGGAAGTTGAGAGAGTTTTTTCAAGATGGGAGGTTTGGGGGAGGGGGAAAACTTGGGAAGAAATGGGAAGATGTGCGCCGTGAAGTGCTTGACCGAAGCGAAAAGGGTTTCAGGCCAAGTAGAATGCGGAAGAGATGAGACTGTGCATAAGACCAAAACAAGAAAATCCGACTAAATTTTTTTTTTTTTCAATAATTAAATAGGAACCAGGTGTGGAGCAACGGGAGAGGGAGAGGGGAAAAAACCGGGCCAGTCGCGAAATACTATGCTCATAAGTGTGACATGCGATGGAAAGGTAAAATGCAAGATTAGTTGGACCTATAGGCTTTGGGACGTTCAGGAATTAGGTCGGACTTCACCCCGAAATTGGAGGTAACAGATAGTCCAAAGTATTCCGTCTATGGGTCTCCGTTGCTCCAGAGATAGAAAGTTGAAATGGGACCACACTCCAATGGCGAGACATGGAAAGACACATAATCCATAAGGCCACAAGGATGAAGTTTGCATGAGATGGGCTCGGAATTGCGCCGCGCTCCCTTGGCGTAACGGTTTTCCCGGGCTATTTTAATGACATGCTCCGACTAGCATCGAACTAAGCCGTCTTGGACCCAGATGAGACGGTGGAGCCGGTGGAAAACGGTGGAAATCCGTTATGAAGGATGGGAATGATTCGTCGATGAGTTATAGGGTTCAAGGATCAGGGTCGCTTAAAGCCGCTGACTGTGAGGACCAATTGGGGTTGGAGGAAAAAGGGGGGAAAGGACATTAATGGCGTCAGGACAATATCCGGTGCATCAGTTAAGTGGAACCCGGTCTGGTCCTTGTCCTTTGCGGTCCTTGCGGTTTGAGGCTCGTGGGACTTTGGATTCCCCGAGGCATTCCAATCATTGGCGAGTTCAATATAAACACTGCGTTAGTGTATTCCTTTTCTAGCTTGGTTTTCCCACTTACACATTTAATCTTTCTGAATTTATCCAATTGGTGAAATGGTTTCGGCCGGTGATCTCACTTTCGGTCATTTTGGGAACGATGCTTGCCGACATAGGACATGGATATATACTGATCTCCGAGACATCACACATGTCCTTTCGGGTGCATTGAACTGATCTCAGGGGTTCGTCCGAAACCAAAACGCCGTGGAAGACTCAACATTATCGGGTATTCCGATGCAGTCTAGTCACATAATCACATTCTGATTTTGAATCCCGAGGTCACATTCGGTTCAATTTCTTTTTTTTTATTATTTCTTTCTTTCTTTCTTTTTTTTCTCTCTCGTTGACTTTACCCCTTTCGACCAGAGGTAAGACCAGAGGTAACGTGTCGACGTCAAATGACGTATCTGATGTGTTCTGGCAAGTACACATGTCATTGTTTTGGGGTGCAGGTGTGTGAACTAGACCCTTCAATATGATTTTGTTTCCCCGAATATGTGGAGCTGGACGGATATCATGGATATCACGCATATTGCGGGATACAAGATCCCAGACAAGCCCTCAGAAGGGCATCGAGATTGGAAGGCAAATGGACCAAAACATAGCCAATTTTGCCAGAGTATTTCAACTCCAGTTCAGATATGCTCTTGTAGAGAGTACTTCAACAGTGTTCTCCCAGAGAGGTCAGAGAGCCCAGAGAGAGAAGTGCAAAGACAAAAAAGAAAAAAAAGCGGGATGTGTCTGGGACCTGGAACGCCGGTCCGCAAGTCCAACTCTAAAAGGGAACTTCCGATTTCACCCCTTCTCAAGTATCCTCTTAACATACTTACATTGCCTCATTGCCTCCTATCTACTCTCCAGGTCAGCACTGTCAAACAACTTTACCACACAGTGGGTTCTATAGCAGAACGGTAATTCATGAGGCCTTTGCGAGAAGGAGCAAGAACGATGTATAGAAAGGACCTACTATGGTAGAGGGATCAGGGCATATTCCCGGTCTTGGCCGCATAGTATCATGAGGTTATAGAGTTTGAAGTTGTTTCAGGGATTAAACTTTGACCTTGTTCACTAATACCAAACACAATAAGACCCCAAGATCTGCGACCCCTAATGACGAGAAGCGGGCTCGGATTACATTCGAACTTCTCTGTGAAATGCAACAATCGTGCCACATACTGCGCCAAATACAGGTTGGAAGTCGCTGCGAAGTTTCAAACCGGCATCTGCGATGGAAGAAGCCTCCCAAATTGTGGAAACACATCGTTCGAACTAAAACAACTTGCACAATGCGGTACTCGGTGAAGGTGTGGCACAGCTTCTGTTAGCTGTCGTTTTGGCACAGGGTCCGAGCAGCATCCCAATCACTAACCCGCCTGGGATGTTGAGAGAGATGTTATGGCTGTGAACCCTAAACCAATCTTATCTGATCCTTTGGGCAGCATTGGCCACGTCAATTCTTCTGAGTCAGTGATGGTATACATTGCCTTGCCGGCCTGACTATTCTGACTATTCTGACTATTCGTTTGCCCGTTTGAGTCTCCTCCCGAACCAGTGTGTTAGCCTGGAATAACTCTCGTTGACTGAGAGAATGATACCGACACGGTACACAATGGATTTATTGGTCAGTTGGGCCATTCACTACATAATTCAATACAGAATATCATTTGTTCTATATTCCATAGGTCAAGTCTATCTTTGCTTTTAATTGTTCCTGCTTGAATCTGCTGATGAACAACGGGGTCTTCCTTACGTACTAACCTCTATATTCTTATATCACAATTATAAAGCTTCACCCTTTTTGCTCATTCTGTTCCGTTTGTTTCGCCGTTCTATTGCGTACTCAGTCTCCTGCATTTGCTTTTTATACAAACAATAACTACAGCTGTAATGCCCGGATTCGGGTGTCTCTACATAATGTCAGAATAAAATTCCAAGCTCGATTGATGACCAAAAACTAGCAATAAAAATTCGCAAGTTGATTTTTCGACCTCGCCAGGCCAAATCGACCTCTCCAGCTTTGAGCCCTCCAGGACTGGAGATCTATAGCGCTGACTAAGCCATAAGATAGTCCCGAGATAAAGATTCCCCCCCCACCAGCGCCATTTCAACTTTTGACCTGCGCCGATCATTCTTCGAACCCGATTTGCCTGAAGGTCCTTTGAAAGAAAAGAAGAAGGATTGGATACTGTCATCATGGTTTTCTATTTCACATCGACTGTCGTCGAACCTTCCGCCTTTATTTATGTCGGCAAGGACAAATTCGAGAGTATGTCTCCGATTTGGTCAACCTAGGGAATAAACTTGTTAACAATGGTGTTAGACGAGGACCTCATAAAATATGGATTGGACAATGATGTTTGGTATGTTCCCCGGTATACATTTGCGGGATTTTGGGACTGATATTCTTGCGCAACAGGGTCAGTCTTTCCCCTCCGACTTGCGATAGCGCCAATTGCCCTAATACCTATACACCTGCAGTTCCACGTCGACAATTTGTCAAGTGCACACGTCTATGTGCGCCTTCGAGAAGGCGAAACATGGGACAACATCGCCCAGCCGCTCCTAGAGGATTGCGCTCAACTCACAAAGGCGAACTCCATTGAAGGTTAGCCCTCGGCATGAACCCAAGAATTTCATACTGGCGGAGACTGACTTCTGGAAAGGAAACAAGAAGGACAACATCACCATCATCTACACACCATGGTCAAACCTGAAGAAAGACGGGTCAATGGCAGCTGGTCAAGTCACATTCCATAATCACAAGCTGGTCCGCAAGGTCTATGTGAAGCAGCGTGAAAACCCAATTGTCAACCGGCTGAATAAGACCCGGGTCGAGAAATACCCCGATCTTCGAGCCGAGAAGGAAGAGGACACGAAGAAGAAGCAGCGCGGTGACCGCAAGACCCGAGATGAACAGCGTGCGAAGGAAAAGAAGAAGCAGCAAGAGTATGAACAGCTCAAGTGGCAGAAAGATCATGCATATGACGATATGTTCACGGAAGAGAATCTGGAGGCCAGTAACAACCAGGACCGTGATGAGGATTTCCTCGACGATTTCATGTGATGAGCATTGCTATCTTGTCTAATGGAAGATAACCTTTTCCTGTGTGTTACCTTTGAACCGCCAGCGAAGTGAAAATTATACCCTCTACATACTACATACTACATAGCATATACCACGGAGGGGCAATTGATATGAGTACGACGAAACAGTCCTGCTCTTCTCCCTCTTGATACCTCTTTTGATCTGTTTAGGTCATGTATGATGAGATATAGTGAGATAGACAAAGGGCTTCACTAACCCCCCGAAGTCCTACCTCATGTCAGAAGAATCCTAGGATTTTTTCCCAATTGACATCCACCATATGGGAATCCCCTTGGGATACCATGGGGGAATTTACAGGCTTGTAGTGTATCATATACGTACATAAGTACAAAATGACAAAAGATTCAAACATGGCAAGGTAGATACAGGCCAAATAAACACATCAAATTAGAAGTAATATATATATATATAAAAAAATCATAAAGACAAGCCTGTGGAATGGAGGTTGATAGATTAATCATCTAGACATAGCCCTGGAGGGCGGAAAGGGCGCTAGCCCCCGGCCGCGTGTTGACAGCTTACCCTGTAACCTTAGGAATTCATCATCTTCCTCCCCCAACGTCTTTTCAAACACCGCACAGCATGAGTGAAGGAATTCCACCGTCTGCTACCCCAAGTAAGGGCATCCCCTTTGTGAATTGGAACCCACTGACCCCGCAAAGGCGCAAAGTCCAAGAAGAACAAGAAGAAGGCCGCGAAAGCCAAAGCCGACTCCAAGGCCGACGAGCATCCAGAGGATGCGCCCGCCGATCACAATGACACTGATGTATGTGATGAACTTCTCTCCCTGATTGTCATTGCACCTTTGCTGACGTCTCACAAGAACGAACCCCGTGATGCCAACGTGGACCCCATACAAGAGCCAGAATCCAATGGCGCCAAGCCCCACACAATAGATGGTACTCTACCAGATCGATCTGCCAATACCCAGGAGCCCGTAGCTACTGGTGATGCCCTTTCAGGAACCGATATCCAGTCCGACCCCGCTTCCGATGGCACCGAGCCAAAGGACCGATTCGATGCACTTGTTCGAGATCGCGACTCGTTGCGCGCCGAAGTAGCCGACATGCGAAAATCATTGGAAGAGATTCAGTCCAAACACACCGCAGACATGGAGGCCCTGCAGCAGAAATTGGACGATGCGGAGAGCAAAAAGGAGCAGGCGGAAACGCAGTTCCAGATGCTCCTGGAACGAGTTAACACTATCAAATCGCAACTAGGGGAGCGGCTCAAGGAGGATGCGGTGCGTGGGCCGGAATTCACTACTTGGGTATATTTGGCTAATCTTGCTTGCCCTATAGGAAGAATTGTCTCTAGCGCGATCACAAATCGAAGACCTTGAAGACGAGAACAACCACTTGAAGGATGAGCTTGATTCAAAGTCCACCCAGCTGGTAGAACTATCGGGCGCCTCAGCGGAGAAAGAGAAGGAGCTGACCACTCTTCGGGACCGGACAAACTTATCCCAACAGAATTGGTTGAAGGAGAAGGAGGAACTGCTCGAGCAAGAGTCGTACCTCCAGTCGGAGTTTGAACAAGCGAAGGAGGCTATGCATAATTGGGAAATTCTTGCCATGGAGGAGCGATCTATCCGGGAGAACCTGAACGAGAAGGTCGGGGATCTGGAGGAGCAGCTCAGCAGCTTAAGAGAGGGATATGAACGAGCCACCCATGAACGCGACACCCAACAGTCAACAGTTGATGGCCTCCAGCGGGCGTTGCAGGAAATCCAATTGGCGCGAAAGCAAGAGCTGCGGGAGCTTGTCGAGAGCTCTGATTCTCAACTCGAGGACCTCCGACGCTCCCTGCGGGAAGCGCAGAAGCAGGCCACCGACGCCGATAAGGGTCTCCAAAATGCCCAGGAAGAGATTGAGCGAGTCCGGCCATTCGAGAAAGAGGTCAAGGAGAAAAACCTTCTCATTGGCAAGCTACGGCATGAGGCAGTCACGTTGAATGACCATCTGACGAAAGCCCTACGATTCCTCAAGAAAGGAAAGCCGGAGGATAATGTTGACAGGTATGTTCTTGTGACATTCACCTACCTCAATTCTGAACTGACACCATACAGACATATTGTCACCAACCATTTTCTGCATTTCCTTGCTCTAGACCGATCTGATCCGAAGAAATTCCAAATACTGCAACTGATCGCTGCACTCCTAGGCTGGAACGATGGTGAGTGCTGCAAAACCAAATCCGAAGAATTTCTCGAGCCCATCTGATTATTGAAAATAGAGCAACGTGAACAGGCAGGTCTTGCCCGCCCAGGGACATCGAGTATGCCTGGGAAGCTCCGAGTCCCCGGCACTTCCCTTCGTACCCCAAGCACGCCAAATTTGGCAACGGAGTTTATGGATAACGGTGCCTCCAGCAAAGAGACGTTAGCCGAACTATGGTCTAATTTCCTGGAGCAAGAAGCGGAGGTGGGTAATATGAATCCATCGCGACGAGGAAGCCACCAGGGGCCTCTTAAATGATAGGGTGGAGAAATGTATAAAGTAGGAAAGTGATAGAACTTGGAATATTGATACGATACTTTGATACATTGTCCTTTTTGATAAATTGCATGTAACTAGTAATGTACTCCGTATATATACACATTTTCATGGATGTATAGTATACTCCCAGAAATGCCAAGACATATTATATGGGTTTCTTCCGCCTTCCTAATAAATAAACAGGCTAAGCTGGATTTGGACGGAACAAAGCCATCTTCAGCTAAATAATCGCCTTGTTCCTTTTGATTTCAATCCTTATATGCCTCTCTTGTCTTTCCGTGCCTTCTCAGTGTTGTACAGACCATTCGTCCGTGCCACCCACTCTGCATCTACAATGGCCTCCACTGGTAAGTAAAGCAGCTTCAAGGCAGAACATAACCCCACCGTTCGACGCAGACATACTGACAAGACCACTTTTGTACTTAAAGCCTACCGCCCTATTGTGATTTCAGGCCCATCGGGCACTGGAAAGTCAACTCTGCTCAAGCGATTGTTCGCCGAGTACCCTGATACGTTTGGATTTTCCATCTCGGGTCAGTGCCAATAGCGACAAGCAGAGGAGGGGAATGAATTCGCGCACAGCTTTTTTGCTCACACGTGCCCTAAATAGAAACCACCCGATCCCCGAGACCCGGCGAGCAAGATGGCCGTGAATATAACTTTGTCACGAAAGACGCATTCCTCGACCTAGTGGCCAAGAACGGGTTTATTGAACATGGTGGGTTACACTGCTAGCTACAAGAAGAAGGAATCGAACATCCATTAACCGGCAAGCAGCTCAATTCGGCGGGAACTACTATGGAACATCCGTCCAGGCTGTCAAGAACATCGCCGAGAAGAAGCGTATCTGCATATTGGACATTGAGATGGAAGGAGTCAAGCAGGTGAAGCGGACGGATCTCAATGCGGTAAAGTGTCCTAGGGGAATTCCGATGATGGGGACTTTATACTAATGATTATAGCGTTTCTTGTTCCTTGCGCCGCCTTCTCTCGAGGTGCTGGAGCAGCGCCTCCGTGGCCGTGGCACCGAAACCGAAGAATCTCTCCAGAAAAGGCTCGACCAAGCTCAGAACGAGCTTGAGTATGCAAAGCAGCCTGCGGCTCACGATAAGATCGTTGTTAATGACGACCTGGAGAAAGCGTATGTTGAGCTGCGGGATTGGGTTGTTGACGGTGGTAAGTTCGGTGCGCAATAGTACACACTGCATTACATATGGGGAAGTATGATTTAGTCCATGTCATGACCAGCAAGGCGAGCGCCCCGCTTGGTATCTTTCAATCCAAGAATAGAAGTTGCTCTCGTCAAGTTAATTAAGAAAAACTAAGTACATGGAAAGCACCAGAGATGGCACGAGCACTGGAGTGCCAATTCTCTTTTTCCCCGGCAATACAAGCTCGATGGGTCTCCCAAGAAGACACAAGATGGGATGTAGGATACAAATGAAAACAAACGCAAAAGAAAAAGGAAAAATGGGATATCTGCAAGGGCCTGCTGGCGTCAAAAGAGGACAGTAAGTTTTCGGAGAGGGCCGTCGCGCAACGGTCACAGCGCTCGCATCAGACATGAAAGATCACCGAGTTTAGTATCCGTTCATGGCTGCGCGCTGCGAGTTGCGGCTCAGCTCCCGGTCCGCGGAGGGGCTGATGGGCCGGCTGCCACCGGTGTGGCCCCCGGCAGCGCTGCTTTCCTTCAGGGCAAGCAACTGCTTGGCACGGAAGGTCTCGTAGTGGATCTGGCTGGTAGTCTCGACCAAATCCTGAAGGTGGGTGCGGGTCAGGAAGTTGCGCAGGTAGACGAATTCACAGTGGTTCTCGTCCTCGACGTTGATGACACCCCAGCGGTTCTGGCGGCCGCGAACCTGCTTGCCATTGACAACAATGGTCTTCTCACTGCCGACAACCGAGAAAGGAATGATGTCCTGTAATTAGAGGTTAATATCGAGTTATAACTCACAGCTCTGCCGGGGTCGAGCATACCTTGATCTGAGCGTTGATAGCACGCTCCTCGTCATCGAGCTCGTCATTATCGTAAGGGTACATCTTCAGGTTGTGGAAGGAGAATTCCTCCTTGATGCGCTCCTTGAACGCCAGACGCTCTTCGAGGGTGAGAGAATCGGATTTGGCAATAACGGGAACAACGTTGACGACATCGGACAGCTTCTTCAGAACAACGATATCGATAGGCTTGAGGCTATGCGGGGTCAGATGGGTCAGTCCAAAGGAACTCCAAGGGAAGCCAAGGAATGGGCGGGGCAAACTCACGCATGGCCGGAGGGCTGGATGAAGAACAAGCAGCAGTGAACACGAGTATCTTGGATGTAACGCTCACGCTGAGCGGTGAGTTCCTTGCGGAGGTATGCCGAGTGCTGATCCTTGATGTACTTCACAATGGGGTCCCAGCTGATCATGATTAGCTTAGACCTAGTAGCTCCAGCATGATGGGACTCAAATTACCATCGGTCGTTGTTGACCTGATCACCGTAACCAGGTGTGTCAACAATGTTCAAGCGGAGACGCACGCCGTTCTCCTCAATAACTAGTCACTCGTCAGCCATTCCGTATCGAGAGTGATTCCCCGATAATAAACGTACTGTGCGACTCTGTCTTGATCTCGGTGGTGGAGCGAACGGGCTCGGAGGGGGTCAGACGGCCCTTGGAGTCAATCAGGTGGGATGCGAAGATAGTGTTGATCAGAGTCGATTTTCCAAGACCAGTTTGGCCTATCGCGTGAGAAATTAGCTGAGATTCTTGTAATTGGGGGGAGGTATTGCCCAACACATACCGACACACATGACATTGAACTGAAAGCCACGCTTCAACAGCTTGCGCTCGATTTGCGAGGTAATGCTGTCAAAACCAACATGGCTATGAGGGAAAACAGTGGGCTGTTGAGCCGAAGCTGCGGTGGTGGCCATTATGAAGAGATTAAGGGTGAAAGACAGAAATCAAAGCCCGCAATTCCCAAAAGACCCGAAGAGAAGAGAAGTACAAAGTATGTAGTTTGAAGCAAAGAGCACTTGGGGCAACCCCCCTTATTATCGTCCTCTCTTTCCCGAACTCAGGGGTGGACTATCCCTAATTGGGACTAGCGTCTCTCCAGAAAACTACCCTTCACTTTTGCTTCAGACACCCGTTGATCTCGGTGATAGCTTCCACTACCACACTGAAACACCAACCCCCTTTTTGCGTGCTTGAATCGATTTACAAAATGGCATTGCGCCTTCTACCTTTCGCTCCGGCAACCATGTCGCGCTCACTTCTTTCCGAGTCCCTCCAATTCCCGCGACTCGCTCGGTTCCTCCCGATCACACCAATCGCGACCAGCGGATTCCTACAACCGGTTTCGATCTCTCTCAATATCCCATCTCTCCTCTCAGATCTTTGGGATTCTGTCCTGCGCGCCGTTCCTAAGAAGAAGACCTCCCACATGAAGAAGCGTCATCGACAAATGGCCGGCAAGGCCCTCAAAGATGTGAAGAGCCTTAATAAATGCCCAGGCTGTGGCCAGGTCAAGCGAGCCCATCTCCTGTGCCCCAACTGTGTCAAAGGTAGGATTTGAGCCCAAGCTGGAGGCATATATATTGGGTTATCGCAGAAAAGCTGACTAGTCAACAGACATCAAGGAATCGTGGAGGACCCTCGACATGGCATGAGAGAGCACTGTAAGGAATTGCACTGTAAGGAATAAGGGCTTGCCTTGGGGAGAATCAGGATCAACATTCTCGAGATCCCAATCTCAAGCCCCAAAAAAGAGATTGTATTTCTAGAATTGGTTGTGGATATATGCTGCATGGCAACTGGCGTCTGGTTTTTGCGGGGGCAAATGTTTCAATATGACTTTTATAACAATTCGATCTAGTAGGTCGAATTTGAACGCTGTGATTTTTTCAATTTACTTTTTTCCCCCTCACTTAAATCCGAAAGCCAAACGGGATCCCATGGTAGATGTTATAGTTACGCCGGTCCGGGTGGAAATAATTGGATATGTTCATGCTATTACGACTTTAGCGCTCTAGTCATATTTGTGAACATTGTCCGCCTCTACTTGCCTCACTAGCTTTGGAGTCATGTACATATATAGTCAAGACAGGAGCCCTAGAAGTACTAACTGCATAGATAGTTAATAGGAAGTACAGAGTGAGACTATCTCGACATTGTTTAGCTTTAGCAGTTTGATTATTTTACCTGAGATCCAATAATATAGAGATACCTAGGTCAGTAGAGTAGATATGAGACAGTATACATAACATCTGATAATGTATGTGGTATATCATCTTGCCTCTATCGTAAAGGCCTCTATCGCAAAGAAGAAAAAGAGGCGATAAAAGGCGGAACGGGCCTTCGGGCCCCAACGTCATTGCTCCTCCGCAAGTAAAGTCTCGACACAGCCGTGAAAGAGCACGGCATCATCAACATGGTAAGATCATACCAAAAAATGATGAATCTCATTATTAATTAACGGTTTTTAGTCGAAGCAATACCTCTCGAGAGGTTCTGCGGACAATGGTGAGCTTCCCGATGCGCATTATCCTGGGTGACATCTGTGATTTGGCTAATATTCTGTTTTGTAGCGCACGTTGTTGATATCTTCTCGCTGGCTATCACAGACAAGCAAATTCTATCTGCCTCGGGTGCCTCGTCTATCAAAGTGCATTCCACCACGGACGCTGACTTTCCCCTGGTGCAGTCCATTGATGGTGCCCACACCATTGGTTGTCATCACATCGTGACCAATGGGAATGGCTCCCGTGCAATCACCGCTGGATTTGATGGCGATATCAAGGCCTGGTCTTGTCAGGACGGCCATTGGGCTGCAGACACAAAACTGACTGGTAAGCACTGCCCCTCTTTGATAAACCCACAAGGTGCAATGAGGCTAACAAGAAGTCAGCCGACCTCACAGGTGCCGATGCCTGGGCCATAGCTCTTTCTGAAGACGGCCAATATCTTGCTGGTGTCACGCAGGAGGGGCGCATTAATGTATGGGATTTGGCTGCCGATGGCACTCGGATTCGAGACCATGAGACCAAAGGCAACTTTGGTACTTGCATCGACTTGGTGAGATCTCAAATCCTGCAGTCAGACAAGTGGGCCCCTGCTAACTTTGATGTTTAGTCTCCCGATGGTCGATTGATCGCTTCAGGTCATGACGATGGCGCAGTCTACATGTTCACCACTGAAACAGGCCGCATGCCATTCTCTCTGTTAGGTAAGTAAAGTTGACTGGGCCGAGCAGAAATGCAAGTGCTAATTCGGCCTAGGCTTGGTCAATCCCGTGCGAGCTGTGGCTTTCTCACCCAAAAGCAAGATTCTAGCAGCTGCTGGCGACTCCAAGGTCATTGTGCTGTACGATACTTCCTCTGGCGAACAAATCGCCAATCTCTCAGGGCACTCTGCCTGGATCTTGTCTCTTTCCTGGAGCGACACTGGCGAGTACATTCTAAGCAGGTCAGTTAATATTCCATCCATTCATATGACGACAAGCTGACATCTCCAAGTTCGTTTGACGGCAAGGTCAAGGTTTGGTCCATGGAGACAAAGACCTGTGTTGCTACCCACTCAGAAACAGACAAAGCCGTTTGGAGCGCAAAGTGGCTTCCCAAGGTCGGCAAGACAGAAGGATTTGCCACCGCGGGCGCGAACCGCAGCATTGCATTCTACCGCGAGGCTACTGGGTAAAAGGAGTAGCTGAAAATGGGGTATTGCAGAAATGTCCTTGCAACTGCGTGACGATTTCAATGGAACCTAGGAAACTTTACTGAACTATGCATAAAAATCATGAATTCGTATCTGAACAATAACAATAACCAAAACGGCCTTGTACTTGTCCTTAGTTCATCGCTTCAACAAACAACTTGCGCATCCGTTTCAAGAACGCCCCGAAGTCTCGGTCATCGTTAACGAGATCTACCACATGTTCCAAAGCATCCCGGTTAACCTTGGGGCGCGTATGAAAAACTTCGTAGTCGCGACTGGCGGTGCCTAATTCAAACCAAGCTTCCGCCTCCCAGTCCTTCTCCAGTAGATGGCTGTAGACAAACTTTAACCGGTCCTCACGACCGGCGCCTTCAATTCGAATACAAAGGTAATCCTGCCAAAACTCTAACTCCGGGAAATTGAGACGAGATTGCGCATCTAAATGCTGTGCGTGAGACTTTTGTGCCTCGACCTTTTGATTGATAGCCTTCTGAGTTTCGGCGATTTGCTGCTTCAGGCGGTCGCGTTTGGCAAGGCGGGAATCGCGTTCCAAGGTGATAGATGAGATAGCTGCGTGCATTTCAGCAGCCTCGGCCGCTTCCTTTTGGAGGGTTTGTTCATGGGTTTGTGATTTGAGATTGAGAATTTCGATATCGCGCTGTCGCATGCGCTCGTCCTCTGGCAGGTTGTGTTAGGCACAGTGGGATATATGGTGGGAACGGGTTCTCATACCTTCATATTCAGCCAGATTAATGTGGAACTGGTTTCGTTCCTCCAAGACTCGTTTGCGACCGCGCTCAATAAACGCGTCGAACTTCACTGTGAATTGTGCCATGGTATTGCGCAGGTCCTCGAATCCAAAGTTGATGCTGGGCAATGAGTCTGCCATTGATGGCGCATCCGCCGAGGCGAGCGGTGGGCGCATGCCACTTGTCGAGAGTGACGGTTCGAATGAAGAAGTCATAGTGTCTGAGAATTCAATTGTGAGTGTTGAGTGTTGAATGGTGTGCAAGTTGAAGTTGACGCGGGGAGAAAGGGTTGTTTTGGGTTGCGGCGCAACAACTCCGAGTCCTTATCGATAAGAACCAAAAAACTTTCCGTGCTCCAGGGTTTCTCTTGCTGCATATCCTCACATTATGCGCATATGTATATGACCAAGTGGACTCTTACTGCTGCACCAGTATCGACATGGTTTGGCCAGGTCTTGAACTGATCGCAAGAAGCAAAGAAAGATCCGATGGATGAACATTCAGGCAGTGCTCTCCACTATGGGCACGTAGGACGAGCTGTCTACCTTCCTGAGGAGCAAGACTGGACGTTTACTCGCTCCTTTGCTAGGCGTAGGTACTCGATCCTCCTCTCTCGGAACGTAACTAACATGTTCGCAAGCCCCGGCGATCGAGTACGCTGGTGTGACCAAGACAACTATCCCATCGCCTTTTCGTCCCCCGCAAGCTCGACCAATACAAAGAGTAGCCGAGACAAACCCCAGGAAAGTGATCACAAGCGCGCATCCTGATTTGGCGGCATCATGGTCCTCAATTCGCGCTGAACCTTTGTCGAAAACTGTGACATCTATAACCGAGAAATATGACCCGGAGATCTCTGAGCTTTTCGATATCGGTTATGCGGTGGACCAAAGGCGTCATGACAAAAGGCTGCGCTCGGTTCCAATTGCGGTGGCCGTTACCGGAGAATCTCGTAATATAATCTCATTCCGAACACTGGAAGAGGAAATTTTGGAGTTGAGTTCTCCACGGAAGTTAGCATTTCGTGCTCCATCAATCAGCAACATTGAAATGTCTGAATGGTCCAATTCTGGCGCACCGGTACGTCAAATATGCTTTGCGCGTCCCTTGGAGGAGACGCCCATGTTCATGGCTGCTCGTCTCCCCACAAAGACTACAATATTCCGACCTCTTTACCACTGGGATCCTGTGCCTATGCACGTCCCGGAAGATGCTATACTGGGATCTTCCGTCCCCTTGAAAAACTCTCGGCTGGATGCGAATCCCATCGCGGAGGTACCTGTGTCGCGAACGGGTGGCTTCTCACATGCCGATGTGACCTTCAACCCCTGGTATCAGAGACAATTCGCCATTGTAGATACCAGAGGCAGGTGGAGTGTCTGGGAGATCACCGGCAGGCAGCGACTTCAGCAGTCCACTTGGGCTGTCGAGTTCGTCAAATCAGGCTCGCTGCCCTTGCGGGATTATAAACGCAAACATAGTTGCCCTCGCCTTGATGGCTGGGCATCTATCGTGTGGGTCCATAATGTCGGATCGATGGTTGTCTCCAATCGTCACAGTGTCATAATCTATGCCTTCACAGACGACCAAATTCCACCACGCACGGTTGAGTTGGGAATGGAAAAGCAATCTGAGTGGGTTCTAGACGTTCAAAGAAACCCACGCAAGCCATCACAGTTCTTCGTCCTGACGACAACTCGGATATTATGGTTTGATCTCGGGGCCCTACCAGGCGATGATGATACAAGTCTTTCTCTATACCCTCAAGTTTCCTGGAGGCACTTTCGAGACCCCGAAGACACAACTTTGCGACTTAGTGACATAGTCGTATACCAAGGTATGTGCTAGTGCGACTGAACACGGAATTCAAATACTAAGTTATCATCTAGATGTGTATCTAGTTCTGTATTCGCAGATCACTCGGCTGGTACAAGCATTTCCGTGTCCCTTTATATCCGACGAAGAGACCGAGTGTATATCTGTACCCGATCCCCTGGTGCTAGATGTGCCCCTGTTGGACGAGATACCGCCAACTCAACGTGACTCTGTTGTGCGATTCTCGAGATTTGTATTCAAAGAGATTGTCCACTCTGTTTCACCACTGGGTAGGAATTTCTATAACGCCCACTTGCCACTGATCAAGCTTTTCTGGATGGATTCCGATTTTGCCGTCCACGAATCGACTTTCAAAGGTCCACGCGGAGATCCAGACGAGCCGGACTTGTTCCGTGAAAATAGTGTCTTGCGGTTAAGAAGGCGTTATGCTCCGACATCCTACATCAGACCCACCGATGACTTTATTGTGAATGATTGGGACGAATCAGCGACAAAGAAAACGATTGTTCGTCGTTGCAAGCCCAAAATGGGCCGCGTTGATACAAGGTCGGACTTGCAGTGGACCTTGGATTTATCTGGCGTCTACAAAATAGCGACAGGGATGATGGAAATACGTCCAAAAAAGCAAAAGAAGAGACGAATGCCCAAACCAAGGACATTTGATGGGTTGATAGCAGTTCTACAAGGCGAAATGGCGAATGGATCGAAGCGACCTCCAGGCAGGACGATGGTTGAACTGACCGGCAAGAGAATTTTGCCTGAGGGTCTTGATGAAAGTGCAGATGATGTGAAACGACTCATCTCAACACTGGTGCCCGAATACGGGGACCCCGACGCTCACTGTCGGTATATGCTTCTACCAGTCCCATCCTCAAACGGGAGGTATGGCATGCCGGCCAAATTGTCGACCGAAGCAGACAGGGATCTTCTAAATACCTATGATCGAATGATCGATGATTGGATGTCTACCCTGCCTCGCATCATCCCCGTGCAGACACGACTCATGAAAGAGAAACTCATTCGGGGAGTTGCTGCCGATCTCATCCTTTCACGCCTAATCAAAATTTCCACCTCGTTGGATAGCATCCTACTATCCAGGCCCCCAGATCCGGTCGATGACCTTGCAATCCAAAAGGCAAATGAGAAGGCCGCGGCACAGAACAAATACCAATCGAGCTACTTCGCATTATTATCATCACAGACCCCTGGAAGCCAGTCATCAATGGCCAAAAGCCGAACCTTTGGATCCCGACGGGACACGACGCCCGTCCAGCCATCCAAGTACACCGCAGTCCCAGTCCTGGGTGGCCTCTCAGCATTCATCACATTCAAAACCCCACGTCCAACACCACGGAAGGTGGCAACCCTCCTCTCCCACTGGCCAGTGGGGACCAATCCTCAACACTATATATGGGACAGGATCGAAGACGAGGAGACGCGGGGTTCCAAGGCGCGCACATCCAAGAATAGACGGAAGAAGCGCTCTCAGACTCGTGACCAATCCCTCCCTTCGACTCCGGCAGTCCCTATGGTCCGAACATGGGGTAGTCAGCCCCTCGCACCTCCCCGAATCAACATCAACAGTAGTCAGCCGGATGGTATGCCGATGACCCAGATGGAGCGGGGAGCTTTTGGAACTCGCACACTCAAGAAACCGAAAAAGAAGAAAAGAGCCGCTGGATTTTAGAAATGGCTTATATACCCAATAATTCCATAATACACATGCATATTCCAAAACTAGTATACTTTATAATATATATGAGTATATCATCTTACTATAAAAGACATTGGTTAACCAATGGCGAATATGGCTCATTCACCAAGGGATGAAGTATGACAAATCCAGAATACCAGGCGAGAATAGTTATACTCCCGTATATAGATAGATAGAAGAAGTAAATATATATAATCTTCCTTTCTCTCTTTCTCTTTCAACTATTTCCCCTTTGTTATTTATCTGAAACAAATCTCGAAAAGTCCACTGTGTTATCCGCCAAGCATCTTCTTCCCCTCCTCTCAATCAACAACACCCCGCACCAACACAAAATAAATTTCCCACCATGTCTGACCACCAGTACAAGTTCAATGTGACTATGACCTGCGGCGGATGTTCCGGCGCCGTGGAGCGTGTCCTCAAAAAGCTGGAAGGTAAGCGACGCGCAGTCTGTTTCATCGCCTTTTGATCCTAACACGCTGGTCTTTAGGCGTCAAGACCTTCGATGTCAGCCTCGAGTCCCAGACGGTCAATGTCACCACCGAGCCTACTCTTTCCTACGATGATGTGCTGGAGAAGATCAAGAAGACTGGCAAGACCGTGAACAGCGGAGAGGCGGATGGGGAGAGCAAGGGGGTTTAAACCCTCTCTGATGCTCGTGCTGTTTCCGGTCTTATATACCCTTTTTTTTCTTTTGCATGAGGCCTGGAAATCAACTCCAACGAGTTTAGGCAAGTTGCCTAAGCTCGTGGAACTCAGGTCCAAGACTAGACTGGACTGCTAGGCAGTGCTAGACAGTGCTAGGCAGAACATACCAACAACATGCATTCCAACCTTTGGAAGGTTCCTAGGTTGCTCTGGAATTCCCATGACTAAATGAGCCTGATGAGATACAAACAAAATAGATATAAAATGGGGGAACCGTAGCTCCCGATTCAAATTGGTATTGAGACCCATGATGAGAAAGTTTCTAAGAATATGCACAAGGGTATCATGAATAACAATGCAACGCAATGCGAATACAAAACACCTCGCAACAAAAGGGGAATATGATAGAAGGTGGAATTAATTAATCAACGACGACAACGTGTCTTCCATCAAGGACGGAATAGTAGTGTGAGCGTGGTTCAACCCTTTGGACATAGACTGGGCGATCTTGCTCCATAGTTTGCGATGAGGGAGGGTAACTGTAGGAGGGTCTATATCTGCGTTAGTGAGGAATTTCACAAGGCATAGGGGAAAAAGGTGTGTTGTTGAACTGGTTGGTTTCCCCCAATGAAGGCTTACCGCGAGGAGTTGAACCCGCCACTGGCTGGTCTTTCACGAGGGACCTGAGGGGGGGACACGTGAGGCTGGAGTTTTCCTATGGCAGAATGTGAAGAGGTGCGAAGGTGGTCATGGGAAGGAGCCACTCGCGGTCCTATGGGCAATGGGCCACGTTGATCAGATGAAACCTGGGTCTGAGAGAGATTCTTTGTACCAATGTAACCAAGGTTTCTAGTTCGGGTTGACGGGGAAAGGTCTCCAATGGGCTTTGATAGGGAAGGGTCTCCAATGGGTTTGGCTTCGGGCTCTGTCCGCCTAGAGATGTATTCATGTGGAAGGGGCTCACGGTGGTCAACATGCCGGACAAAATCCTCGGCATATAGATTTCTGTCCGGATGAACATTCTCTCGTGAAGGGCGGCCGCCATCAATGCCGGTGTGCCGAATGGCCCGCGAGTCCTTCGGAGCACGATCTGAACGGAGACTACGATCACCGTGGTAAGGATACCACGGTCCAGGTTGAGAAACGGCTAGAGCCGCCCTAAAGGTGCGATCCCCTTCCGGGATAATAGCACTGGTATTCGAAAGTCCGACCTGGGATTGAGGCTCGTGCGGTCCGCCAATGGGCTGTCGACCTAAGACTGACCTTGTTTCTGGGCCACGCTGGGCGTTGGAATAAGAGAGTGAGTTCGCGTTCCTTTCCCGCGGGTGTCCTACAACAGGGGGTTGCTCCACTGGCTGATAGTCACGACGGAAATGAGACTGGTCCTGGAGTCGATGGTCTGTGACAAGCTCAACGCGACGATAAGAATGTGGCCCGAATCCTTCGGAAACAGGAAGCCCCATAGGCCTCGCACTCCATGGGTCTGGACGGGGATCGGTCCGAGAACCTTCGCGATATACCAAACGCCTTCTTTTGCTCGCGTGTTCGCTGTCACCTTCCTTTTCGATGACATCTGGGTGATGCATCATCTCTCCTTTAGGGCGCCCTGGCGTGACCGATCGGAGGGACATTTTGTTGGTCATATGGACCAAAGGATGTGCACCGTCAGTCCGCCGGCTTTCTGATGGCCGCGAATTTTCAATCGAGGGCAAGATAGAATCCTGTGCGTTGGAACCTGGTCTCAGAAGAGGGGAAGTGACAGAGTCAGTGCGGCGTCCCACTGGGGTCAATTTCTGACGATTTTCCTTTGGTCCGCTCACGAACACAGGTGCGTTGGTCCTGTCCGACTGAGGAGGCAATCTTTCCTGTCGAAATCTAGGCTCCATCCTGGGAGGAGGAACATCCTGCGAGTGGGTCATGTTACCAATCCTAGGCCCAGAGAGTTCTTCTAGGATTTGCAACTCGGGTGATTCCTGATTAGTTAGTCCAGCTGGCCTGGCGTTCAGCTCATGGGTGGAGTATTTTTGTTGGGCGTCCAAATGAGGATAGTTATCCTGGACACCTACATGTCTCTTGGCCACCTGTCGGTCCATTAGTGGAATAGCGAGCGCTCGATGTGCTTGGTTATCATTATTGGCTGAGCCTGGAGCGACTCGCCGATGAACCTCGGCGTGCTGGGGAACTATATCCTGGCGCCTAGCAGCGGGTACTTCCTGAGCAGTAATGCGCTGCTCGGCATATCGTGGGCTTTGCTTTTCAGCTGGGGCAACAGAAAACCTGGGTTGTTCAATGCCCTGTATACCCTCTCTATATTCCTTGACAGCGCGGGTCCATGCTTTGTACCTGTTAAATCCACGACGGTTGATAGTGTCTGTGGCGGGGGCTCTTGTGACAAATCGGAACCCAGGCGGCGCTTCCTCGGATAGTTCCCGTGGAGGATCACGGGCAAGAGGGCTCGTGTTGTTGATAGGTTGATACTGGATCTCGCGGGCCCGAGTATCGCTTGGAAGTATTTCCACACTGGTGTTTTGATGTCCTGCTGAAGCAGCCGCATCTTCTTCTGATTCACTGTCTTCATCGTCTGAGATAACGATCACCTCGCGGAAAACATCTTCCAGCACTGTTTGGCCATTCTCATCGTCCCCTCGCCACTCAATGACTTTTGCTAGAGTTGTGTGTTCAACAACCCCTCTGGCTTCATGGAATGAAGTTGTTTTTAGGAGGCGATCGTAGTCAGTGTAGACATGTCGAACGTGAGCAACCACAGCAAGTTGGGCTCTGCGGGCCAAAGGCAATTCGGTGGCCGTCCCAACTTTTTTCTGACCCTTTTTTCGATATCAGGTTTTCCACGTCCTCTTTTTTTTCTTTCTCAGATTAAGAATGGGTATATACGTACCTTTTGAAAAGCGGTCTTGATAATCTGATTCAAATCTTTGTCTGGTATGTTCGGAAAAAGATCCTTTAAAGCGTCCCGTGCTTCTGTATTGAGGGTTATTTGAGAAATTTCAGAATCAGCCTGCTCAGGATTCTCTATCCTGTTCGTGGGGAAGGTACTAGGTACTGTTTTACCAGTACTTGTGAGGTAGAACCCTAGTTCTGAGCAAACGGCCGCCACCACAGTACTAGGAAAATGATATCCTATCCGATGAACATGCTGGGAAAGGTTATGATGGCGAAGGTGTGGGGTAGTCTAGGAAAGAAAATAAGCAGTGATGATCATTAGGAACCAGATAGGGTTCTCACCGATACTGCATGGATTTGGAGACCCTCGTCTCGACACCGCTCCTTACAAGTTGTAGTGAGTTGCGGGTTTCCTGCAGGAATGAAGGTGTAACCGCTTGGTGCTTGGGCTTCAAAGCAGATCTGTCCATTATTGTTAATCACTTGGCCAAGGTGAAGTAGAGAGTATACATACCACACTCCGAAGCTTTTTCTTTTCTTGGGTCACAGATTCCATAATAACTTTGTGCCTTCTCGCTCTCCTTTGGATAGCCCGGCCAGGACCATGTCTGACCGAGGCCGAGGCGGCCCTCCTTATGACACGGGCCATACTTCTGGTTCAGCTAATTGCAGAACCTCGCGAAGACGAAGATTTCAGCACATCATTTAAGATATGTATCAGACGTGTGGTAGGAACGGGTAGATGATATGTATCTCCTGGTATGGGCGAGAGTGAATGGCGTCTGGTCAAGTCAGGGCAAAGTCACGTCTAGTGCACCGCAGCAACGCAAAGAGTACGAAGTAAAGACACCCCGCGGTCGCCCGAAATAGAAACAGCGTCCTGTGTGTGAGAGCCCTTTGAGTCAACCCTCGAGCAAGAGCAAGAGCAAAAGGAGCAAGTAGCAAGGAGAAGATAGAAAAGAAAGAACGAGAATATCGGGAGGAAAGATGAGGGGAGGGAGAGAGACAGAGGGATTGATAAGATTGCTATTGCGGCCCAAGTCACCTCTCCCGATCGGGCTAGTCCTGCCTGAGGCTACAACCTTTCCCCAACTTTGACCGTCTTTTACTCTCTTCCTTTCCTCCAATGCCAATCCAACATTTGCACTCAACACTTCGGATCTTCGTTGATTCCGCCTGATTCCGTCTGATTGCACATCTGCCGCAAATTCGTTGGCTCGGACTTGTCTAATAGATCGGACATGAACGCTTCAATCCAGACCATGAAGGTGGATCAACGAGCTATGGTCCACGCATACCGTCACCTCTATCGACAGGGGTTGAAAGCGATTCAGTATTCGACGCCGGGTCGCCATATGCTTCTAAAATCCTTACGACAATCATATCGTTCCTCTCCCTCCGAAGAGTTTAATCCTGCCAAAATCAACAACACCCTTCGTTTTCTCGAACGAGCTACCGAGGTTGCGGGCATGGAACACAAGATTTTGAAGAACCTTCTCCTAGCTAGATATTGGGAACAAGGTCACCTTGCGAGGGAGTCCCGCGTGTGAGTGACACCCAACATAAGTGGAGAAGAACGCCGCTAACTTGGCCTCAGTCCACGATCCCTGGGACTCGGTCATGTAGAGAACCAGCTGCGGACAAGCGCCTTTGACCATTACAATTTGACACTTGACCGTTTGAATGAGAGTCTAGGGACATGTCTCAGATGATTCGAACTCCGCAGTTCTCGACTTTTCTCTCGGTGCGGATCCGACCCGCTACGCCAGATTGTGCATCCGTTAGGCCTCAGTGCTTCCCTTGGGCATGAATCCACATCGACGCGAGGCAACTCGCCCAAAAAGGGTGTTTGCACATACCGGGCGGGTATTACCGTGATCGGAACACCGGTACATATCTCAAGGATTCCGTAGGACACGATGACCCGTCCTGCCTCTGGGTCAGCGTAGTGTGTTGTATTTCCGGACAATCCTATGGTGTACAGCACATTATGTCAATGGCACTCTGCATGCCTTGGCATTCAATACAGCGTCGTAGAGCCAATCCTCATCTTCAAATTTGAGACTCATTGGTAGATAGGATTGGTTGTTGGGCGTAATAATGGCTCTGCAAGGAAGACAACATTGATTGGAAAGACTACGTGCTAGAATACTCTGAGCAAATTCTAAACCAAAATGATAGTCCATTCTCTTTCCCAATATTCGCTGATTTTCCCAAGTCCAACTGAGTCCAACTAAAAATCGTGCAATCGGTTCAGGCTCCAGCCTCAGAGCATGTGACGATGATTCAGCATCGGGGGCGGTGCCCGTGGACGTCACATGCTACGATGTTTGCTGTTTCAGTTCGAAGTTTGGGGTTTGATTTTGCTTGATTTCAATTTCAAGCATATAAAAGTGATTTAGTGAGATGCCGCTTTACAGCCCTTCATGAGTGGTTTCATTTCCTCGTTGCTGATCCAAATTGGAGTACGATCCCCCTTACCACCCCAACCGAACAGCCTACCAAATGACGACCAAGCTACATTCCACCTGAACGAACCGACAAACCCCTCGAGTGATAGTGACCATAAATTTGTTTCTCAGCCGGGCCAAGATCACGACCAGAAATCGAACTGCGGAGATGCGGGTGCGGGGTCCCTGCATAGCCTTCCTTTCTTCACAACCCTACCCAAAGAGATGGATGGCCGAAACTTGCAACCGGAGGACACTCGATCAGTGACCCACAACACACCCAGGTCCATCCAAAACATAGCTGCGACTACAGACGGCTCATTTGATCCCACACATGAAATCGACGTCACCGTGCAGGAGGACAATTCATCGAATTCACAAGCTTCACACCCCAGCGAAGCGCTGAACTCGCATAATGAGCCACAATATGCAGCTTCAGCGATATCCGTCGGTGAGCCTCAACAATCTTTGGACAATGCCTTTGATCCGGAGGGATTGGCACATTCTTTACTTCCTGCGGATGATGGGATGGGAGTTCTAAGAAGCAAGATCATCGCAATCAGGGAGTTGCGGCTCACCAATGTTGAAAAGGCGCGAATGGTCCACGGTCTCATGACAGAAGGTTACAACACGTCTCGTGAGCTTCCAAGCACCCCTAGCATGGGGGTATTCTCAACTCCGTCGAGTCCACAGAGCTTAGGTCTGCCAACAAGCCCAGAGATTCCCCGGGCCTCGGAGATCAATGCTTCTAGACCAAGCTCGCCATACTCCGAATCAGCTCCTCTGTACGAGAGCACCTTCAATCTCACACCTGAAGATCTGCAGCCCACTTTCGTGCCCAAGGCAGAAACAGAATCACCAGAACTTGAAACTGGGGACGAAGACGACGACACGGAAGAACAAGAAGAGATTACTCTGGGATGTGTGCACTATCAGCGCAATGTAAAACTTGAGTGCCACACTTGCAAAAAATGGTATACCTGCCGCTTCTGCCATGACGAACTGGAAGACCACTCACTCATTCGTCGAGACACCGAGCACATGCTTTGTATGCTATGTGGGCATGCACAGCCTGCAGCGCAGAACTGCAGGCAGTGCAGCGAGCAAACTGCACAGTATTATTGCGAGATTTGCAAGCTCTGGGATAACGACAGCAAAAAGAGCATCTATCATTGCAGCGACTGCGGTATATGTCGAATTGGACAGGGACTGGGAAAGGATTTCTTCCATTGCCAGGTAAGGGGTCCGACATAGCTTAGACAATACTGATACTAACCACATTATAGACATGCTCTGTCTGTCTTCCTATGTGCATTGAGAATACTCATCGTTGCATTGAACGCTCCACCCAGTGTGACTGTCCCATATGTGGCGACTACATGTTCACTTCTCCAGAAACTGTCGTCGTGATGCGATGTGGCCACAGCATACACCACAAGTGTCTCTCAGAGCACTCTAAAAGTTCTTACCGTTGTCCCCTCTGTAGCAAGACCATCACCAACATGGAATCCACATTCCGAAACCTGGATCGCACCATCGAGAGCCAGCCTATGCCCGACGAATTCAAGGATACCAAAGGCCTTATTTACTGCAACGATTGCGGTTCGAAGTCAGTTGTCAAGTATCATTGGCTCGGCTTAAGATGTGATTTGTATGTACCCTTGGAGAGAAAAAGACGATCGCCTGCTGATAGGATCTAGATGTGAGTCGTACAACACGGCCCAACTTCGCATTTTGCACGGAGATATGTCTTCTCAACCCGAGGAAGGTGCCGGGGAAGACCTCCTTTCTCGGCCTCGATCATCTTCGCTCATTGAAAACGATGACTCGGTGTCGTCTTCCACGGCAGAATTGAATGTCAATAACACATCGATTCCTCATTCACGGCTCAGTGTCCCCGTGTCCCCCGAACCCGCTAGACGATTATCATCCTATAACATCACACGAGGCCGTGCTGTCTCGCCCGTCGTCAGCAACTACTTTGGACTACCGACTGAGCGTGAATCAGAGAAACCTTCATCTATGCCCTTCTTTGGAGGTCCATCTCGTGGCGAGAATGAGGACTATGGTGCATTGAATTTCTTGAGCAAGAAGCTTACATACCGCTATGGACTGTTTGGCGGTGAGACGAAATCAACTGAAAACGTATTGGAAGCTAGGAATGAAGAAGACGGTGAGTCTTCTGACGCGGCTGAATCGGATGGTTCTCATGGTACCGAGGACGATGATGAGGAGGAAGAGGAAGATCAAGATCACATCCAAATTTTCGGCCATCAATGAGGCCGATGCAGATCCTTACACGTGAACCCAGATGACTGGCGGGTTGATTTATCGTCCTGTGAAATGTGACCCAACAGCCATCTTTGCCCTCATCAATTAACCCGGTCAAACCACGCACCGAGCAATGAACACTCAACCCTTGGCCACAATCCTACCCATCCTGGTCCATGGTGTTTGATCTCAGAAGTATCTATAAGCCAGTGTCTATCCCAGACTGGGCTGCATCGGGAAACAGAGAAGGTTCTTCTAGGCCGATTCAAAATTTCAGATGATAGTCCGTCATTTTGTGTACCCTTACACATGTGATGACTACAAAAGGTGCATTTGATCCGATGTGATTCGAGACAGTCAACTAAGCAAAGGCCAACCCAACGCATCTCGGGGATGTTGATTTTACTTACATCAAGCAGCTGGCTTCGCTGCAGCATAGCGTTCACTTCTTTTTTGGGTTTCAAAGTACACTGGTATCACGACGCAACGATAGCAATTTTATTGAAACTTTCTATCTTACTTGGCTTATACTAAATTTTTCATTGGTCATCTGTAGTCTCGGTGCCTATACCATACCAACCTGATCCAATCAAACAGATGACCTCACCAGTCCCTGGGAAGCATGGTCCTCCGCATCCTCCACATGAGCAACCGGGGTCTTTTATCCTCCGTTCATGATGGCCATGGCTCCACGTTTCTCAGAAGTTCCTTCAGATTCCCCAGCCGGGACATTATCCGGACCCCATTATATTGGAGACGCGCCAAGCGATGTTGTAGGGCAACTTGTGGAAGGATATTCCATAGCCAGACCAGAGGCGATCAGGGTACCCAGATGGTAGCCGAATTGGGATACTCTTCCAACAAAGCTACCGCGGAGCTTGGTGGGAGCACACTCCGCGACATGGTGGAGATGTATACGCATCCAAAGCCTAGACGAGGGTGGGACTGTTCAGTAGATTCAGATAAACACCAATCACTCATACAAGATATATAACTATATGTTTCCAATTTGGAAGCTATAAATAGAGAAGATCGATCTTGGGGCTTATCGATCATCGCGCTTACCTCAGCTTCTGCTTGCAGCCACGAGATTCCATTTCGAGAAGATCTACCTTCTATCGGAACGTTCCTGGTTTCATCATGTCGTGTGCTTTTGAGTTAGCTATTTATCTTATTTAGCTATTTGAGCGGATTCATCTACTTCACTTGACCCGTCTGATCTCCTTTTTTTCTACTAAATTTCCCATTCTGAAACGAGGAACGAGGCACGGATCCCTCCCCCCAGCCGAGTGATGCGCATGTCTTTTACTCCTTGATTTCAACCTTTCTAGATTGCTCCTTTATTCTTCTTAAAAGACTTGAGATCACTCGACTGGGATTCTATAACCGAAGTGAAATCCCTGTGAACAACCATCCAAATCTCTTATCAGTACTGCCCCGCCGATTCTCCCTTCGCTTTATCAGCTCCGCGTCGCACCCGCGTCACTCCGTACTATGATCCGTCGCAACTCCGACATCGAGATCCAGCTTCCGGATGCTGGTCCAACACCTCTTTCGCCCGAATCCCTGAGTGATCTCGACATAGAGATGCTCTCTGACGAGCCGACCCTTCCCTTAAGTCTCCCACCACACATTGCAGCCCGGTTCTACCGCAAAAGCAGCAAGGCCCGCCGTTCCTCCGCCGCCTCATCTCGACGAAGCTCAGTCTCCTCCTTGCACTCCCATAATTCGACCGGGTCGTCGAATGGCTCGCTAAGTGCGGATCATATTGCTCAACACCTCCGTCGCACGTCCATTTTGGAGAGCCGAAAGGCACGACTCGCGGATCGTGCATTGCATGCGGAGAAAGTGAGGCTGCGAGCCGCTCTGGCTAAAGCAGCTACAAGAAATCTACAATTCGAAGAGAGAGCGTTGGCTGCCCAGCAGGCCCGGGAGCGTCTGCTCGCCGATATCACCGCCAAGTGCGAGGATCAGGTCAAGCGGGCCAAGAAGAAGGCCGAGGATCAACGGGAGAAGAAAGCTGCCGAACAAGCTCGCTTGCGTCTGGAAATGGCAGAGAAGTTTGCAGAGGCGGAGAAACGGCGCACATTATACCAGCAAACCCACCGCCGCCAACGTACTAGCAGCTTGCCAGCCACCGAGGAAAAGAAGATGTCCCGAGAGGTCACCAAGTCCGTTGCACAGGATGCGGCTGCGCGGAAGATCCAGCGCGTATGGAGAACCCATAACGCGAAGATGGTTATGCAGCAGTTCCAGTCGTTGAACCTGTCGGTAGACCGAGTCCGTGACATGTCCTTTGAAGAAGTTGGTGCTCTCCTCTCTAACGGCAAGTTGCTCGATACTATGACGAATGTTCTCCGCCTCTGCGGTCTGCAAGATATGGAAGGCGGCGCGTTGGGTGAGAGGGGTGCAGTACGCACATTCCTCAGCAGCTATCTCATTGTCACTCATCCAAAAGAAGTTTTGAGCAGCAATGGAGACCAGGAGCAAGACCTGATCGCCAAGGCCCGGGAGCTGCTGGTAGTCTTTGACCAGGTCACGGCGCTGCTATCGTCAGGCTGCTGCTCCCCATCTGTGATCACTGCGGATCTGCAAACCTTGTGTGAATCACACAACGTGTTTTTCTCTGCTTTCCACGCCTGGAAATCGCACGACTCTAGTGTATTGATTGAGATCATGGTTGCACAGTTTGTCGAATTGGAGTTGATTTGGCAGACGGTCAAGAATGACAAAGCCGGCGGTGCTGCAGAGGACTACAGACTGGGTATCCGACAGAACCAAGTCCTTTTGCTCGCCCGTCTGAAGAGACTTGCGGGACCTGACCGACACATGGAACTGATCCGAGATTCATTAAAGAAGGCCAAGCGGGAGAAGAAGAGGGCTGCCTCCAAGCAAGCTATCCCTCGGTCTGCTGAGACTGCTCCTCCAACCACGGAAGCTACGCAGAGTGTCACATCCCCCCTTAGCGAGTCATTCACCAACATCGATGCCGCAGTATTCCAAGAGCTGGACAAGCAGCGGACATCTCCCCACGAGAGATTCACCAAAATCCTCACTCCTCTCCCTGAAAATCGGGAGCTGGTGCATGAACTCCTCATCAACAAAGAGTTTAAGATCGAGGAAGCACCGTACACTGAACCGCGCAGACAGATTATGAAGCAGATGTGCGACACAATGAGAAAAGGGGTCGAATCTGGACACGGCACCAACTGGACTGTCGCAATGGCCACAGTGATCCAAGATCGCTTGCTGCGCTCACTCCAACGAGGCAATTCCCTTTACGTGATAATTAGCGAAGTCTTAGACCCCAAACTGGTTCAGGGACAGTGTGAGGCTGGCACATTCTCCTATGATAATTTCTTCGAGTTCATGAACAACATCTTACCACGCCTATGCGCTCCCTACCGGGATCCTGTGGTCAAGGCATACATTGAGGATACTTCAGGCGATGCGATCGACCGACTGGCTCGATTGATGGGCATAATTGATCTGCTATCACTCGACCAGACGAATTTCATGATCCAGCTTGCTGCACCCCAGCTCATCGAAGAAGCTCCGGGTTATGAGAAGCGGGCATTCGACCGAGACGTTGCAGACGGAACCATCAGCCTGGGCAAGACCCGACGATTTTGGCGCATTCATCGCAAGATCATCGTTGATGAGATGAAGAAGCGAGACCCGGAAGGTGTGCAAGGAGAACCACACCCACCACCAGCACGAGTCTACGCCCAAGGTCTTGCCGACACCGTTCTAAGCAATGCGACCGTGTCCGAGGATCTAGTTCCAGAGACTCTGGGCCTCGATCGCCAACGGCTTGAACGGCTGCACGCCAGGGTATTCCAAATTGTAGCAACTGCTTCCATCCTGTTGACAGCAAAGAACCTACTCAAGCGAGACGCACGGTCCCAATGGAAACCTGAAGCAGACCGGATTCTGTCTCTGGACTTCAACGAGATCAGCCCAGAGCGAGTACAGTCTATCCTGGAGTCGACGCATCCGATGCCACCCGCTGCGAGCGCCCAGCTCGCAGCTACGATCAAACGAGTGCTCGGACCCGTCGCCACGGCATGTCTCGCTGCCGCACCCCAGCTCGCGGTGGTGACCTCTGTCTCAGACTCGAATGGAAACACAACCTCCGCGGCTAGCTTCTCGGACCCGGTGACGAAACTCATTCTCTCCCGCCTTCGCAGCCACGTCCTATCGCGTCTCAGCGCATCGAGTGCCTCTGAGCGGGTGCGGGCTACTACCACGGCCAGTCAGAATCTAGCTGGAGCAGGTATGCCGGAGTTTGTTAATGAGGTTGGGAAGTTGGTGGAAGAATTAGAGAAGGTCCGGGAGGTGGATTGGCTTTGCCATGGGGTGATATACGAGGGTTTATATGAAGAAGGCGTTCCAGCACAGTGAAGGCGTTTAGAGGGACATATATAATGCTGTCTTTTTTTTAGTTTTTGTCCTTTTGTTTCCATTTTTAGACATGGGAGGCTGGACTTTGGAGGTTGGACTTTGGACAGGGCAGATTGGCAGGGTATACAACTAGTTTCTAGGATTTTTGTATGGAGTAATGACACTTGATTTCTATACTTTTTTCTATACTGTATCATGCATAGTTATATGAATATTCCCTTGAAGTGTTCAATCTATAAAATACCTCCAATATGAACCTGGAAAGTCACTATCTAATCAGAGCAACCCCCCACATCAAAATTCCAACCTCACGACCACATCCCTCCATTCCCTTTCCCTCCAATCCCTCCTATCCCTTCAATCCTCAACAGGAAATCATAAATCAAGATGTCTCCGAAAGTCACAATAACACACCTATCCGACCTAACACCCCCCTCTCAAGAACGAACCTGGCTCACAGCCCCGCACCCCACCCTCCCCATAGTCGCAACCTGCAGTTCAGACAAGACCATCCGAGTCTACTCCCTCACAAATTTCACCCTCCTTTCCACAATCACCGGTGGCCACAAGCGCTCCGTCCGCACAGCAGCATGGAAGCCACACATGACGGGGGAGTCCGTCCTGGCGACGGGCAGTTTCGACGCAACAGTCGGCATCTGGCGGCGGTGGGATAGTTACGGACAGGAGGAGGGTGCCGGGCTTGGGATGAACAGTGGCGATAAACAGACCCCAGCCGATACTTTGACAGAAGCTCCCAACGGTACTGATACCGACACCGCGGACCGCGAAGAAGACGAAGAAGAATGGCGGTTCGCAGTCCTTCTCGACGGACACGACAGCGAAGTCAAGTCCGTATCATGGTCTGCGTCGGGGATGCTGCTGGCGACATGCTCACGCGACAAGTCAATTTGGATCTGGGAGGATCTCGACGACGGCGATAACAACTTCGAGACCGTTGCTGTGATGCAGGAGCACGGGGGTGACGTGAAGTGTATTTCATGGCATCCTTCCGAGGAGTGTCTTGCTAGCGGGAGCTACGACGATACCATCCGGCTGTGGCGGGAGGATCTAGATGATTGGGGCCAGGTAGCATGTATCAAGGGACATGAGGGGACCGTTTGGTTTTTGGATTGGGAGGGGGAAGAAGCAGAGGGGAAATGGAACGGGCCTATTTCTGAATCCGTTTCCGAGTCTGAGCTGAGCGCTTTACAAGCTCAGTGGCGTTCCCAGAGAGCGCTTTCCGGTCCGCGCCTTCTCTCTTGCTCGGATGACCGCACCGTACGCGTGTGGCGACGTCAGCCGAAGGAATCGCAGCAGACGGGGGCACTGTCTTCTGCGGCGACGGGCATCCCGAGTATCATCCGGCCTACTGGAACGGATGAAGTTTGGGAGGAGGATGCTGTGCTTCCGCATGCGCATGAACTGCCTGTTTATGCTGTTGCGTGGAGTAAGCGAACTGGGCTTGTTGCTTCGACTGGTGCGGATGGGCGGATTGCAATTTATGAAGAGCGGTTTGTTACGCTAGAGCAGGAACAGCAGGCTGATTCAGATGCTATGGATACTACATCTGGTGATGTGCTGCGGACGGAGTGGGTGCTTGTTGGTGTTCAGGATGGAGCGCATGGGATTTACGAGATTAACCATGTTGCTTGGGCCAAGAGGGCGGATCGGGGGTCTGGTGGTGAGGAGGAGGTGCTTGTTTCAACGGCTGATGATGGGAGCGTTAAGGTTTGGACTGTGACGCGGTGATTTTCTTTTTGGAATTGGCATATGTTGGATCTGAATTGCTTATAGACAAAAAGGCTTGGTGTATTTAGAGGCCAGACAAATGAAGAATATATAATCAATATCTCACTGGGACATTGCGAAGGATAGAGCTACATATCAACCTATAGGTAAAAGCTACCGTATTATCCTCAGACTCATCCATCAAGCCAGATTCGGACGCAGAGGAGAATATGAGGCGATGGAATGCAAGATGAATGTAGCGAAGATATTGGCAATACTCTGCGAGCCTTCTCGCCTTGATTGCAACATCACCGAGGACCACTCACCCTGCATATCCAGCTGGTAGAACCAATAATCCAAGCCGCCACTCACAACCCCCCAGACTGTATAATCCGACTGACCTCTACGTTTTCTGTTCGCTTGTACCATGGCCATATATGCCAAGAGTTGACCATGTTTATTCCGATGTGGTCTAGATTCAGCTTGCCTTGCGCTGAGCTGGGCATCTTCCTTGACCACAACTAGATAACATTCCATGTGGTCTTTTTCACCGATAGAAAGGCTAAAATCAGCCTTGCCGATGTAACTGTAGGGTTGGGTATTATATGTGATCGGACTCCGCGATAGAGTGTCGAAATCAAGTTTGACACGAGTAGGGGTGTGTATAAACCCTTGGCTGTCAAGAGCGTGATAGACAGCCATTATTAGGGCATCGATACGGCAGCGGGATTTGGTTGTAGGCCGATCATACTTCTGAAGGCAATGTACTATATGATAATGTGGTTAGAATAGTTTCAAGTAGTCAAACGGTCAAATAGTCAAGCAGTGATGAGATACCAAACTCGGGACGAAGGCTGATGATCGCATTTGGAAATTGCCAGAGTCGATAGCCGTGGGCTTCTTTGATCCCAAAAGACAACTCGGCCTGGTCTAATGTCATATCGTAGGGCTCCAACCGAGGGAGTTGATCTGAAATCTCGAGTTCTTTGTACTGGGCCATTCGGTGCAAATTTTTGTACCAGGGCTTGAGGCCCTTGGTTAAAGATGTGTTGCCTGGCATTTTGCAAAAGAGTGCAGAGAGTAGAGAGCTGTAGAGTTAGAATCGGGAGTACTTGAACATCGTTAGTAATCTGTCATCCGCAACCTAATAAGGAAACCAAGTAATAAGAGATATCAGAATGAAAAATCATATTTAGAATGAGATCAAGTCCCTAGAACACCGTCTACTTTATGCACATGCCAAAAATCATTTCAAAAGCCCTTGAAGAAAACCATTCCAAAAAAAAAAAACCACTTATTGTGAAGACTGGCGGTTTTCACCAGTTTCCGGATGCGAGACATGATCATCGTCATCGCTAGCTTCGCCAACAGCGTAATGCTCCCGTGCAATGTCAGGAGAATGAAGCTGGTCGAGCTCGGACTCATCGAAATCACCAGCTTCGACATCAGGACCAGAACGCTTGCTCTGGAATCGGTTGAGAATGGATGTGCTGTCCGACATATCATTATTCGAGACGCCCTTGTAGCCCCGACGAGTACGACGACTACGCCAGATGAAAAAGCCCCAAGCGATCACACCGATAATCACAACGACGAGGACAGCCTCGCCGGACTTGGCATACGCGTGCATCTCAGTCTGCTTCAGCCTCTCCTTCTCATTCTGTTCGGCAGCAGTGCTGTTAGCCTGGCCGCCGACAGCAGTCTGAGGCAACTTCTCGCCGTCGATACGTGAGTCGGAAGGCTGGCCGCCGATGCTGGCGATATCGACCTTCATGAAGCGGTCGAGCATGTCGCGGGTCTGACGGGGATTGTCAAATGGAACCATGTGGCTGGAGTTGTAGAAGAGCACGTAAGTGAGGTTACGGGCGGATTGGTAGATGCCAGCGGGTTCGTCTTCGAAAGTCCAGTCGTGACGCGGCGCCCAGACACCCGGGGAGGTTTCGAAGCCGGTGCCACCCTTCCAGTTCATGTTGTGGATCAAAGTCTCTGTTCCGATGTGGTTGCAGATGAGGTCTTTGTCGCCGCTGAAGAGCAGAACGTTGATGCCTGATTCAATCAGGCCTGGAAGCAGGTTGACAGAGGGGATGGAGTTCTTTGCGGTGAAAGCCAGGTGGACCATACCAGAGCATTCTGTCCAGCCGGATTTCTTTGCGGGGTTGATGTTCAGGGCTTTGACGACGTCCGGTCGCTGGAGATACGGCTCAATGTTTTTCAGATCGGGGGGCCAGCTCATGCCACAAGATTTGGCCTCGTCCTTGAGACGAACATCGTACATGTTGTAACACTCATTATTTTCGGTGGTGAGATCGAGGAATTGTTGCAAGACTAACTCGCACGAGGCTATACTCAGTTTGTTCTTTGCGCCGGCGGTCTCCAGCTTCGAGAGACAGACTTCGTTGAGTGCGTTTAGGTTGTGCTGGAGGGTTGTACCCGGTTGAACGAGGCCTTCCCTCTCGATGAACTTAAAGTATGACGGGTACTGGTCTGTAGGAGAGATCCAACCGTTACCGATCAGCAAACCCTTGATAGGCCACTTTGTGCCTCCGTTCTCGGCAAGGGCCTTGTTGCGATCTTGAATAGCCTTTGCAATATATGGGATGTGCTGTCCGGCATACGATTCACCGGCGAGATATAGCTGCAACGCAGTTAGAGATAGAATCAAGGCAGTAGAGGACAAGGCAAACGTACGTCATCGTTCGCATACTCGGGGAATAGTTCAAAGAACTTTTCCAAGAAGGTAATGAAGTGAGCGGCCATTTCATCCAGCTCATGAAGATAGCTATTGGTGTTTGCATAGCTAAACCCGGTGCCGACGGGGTTATCGACGAAGAGCAGGTTGGCAAACTCATCCCACCTGCCCTCGTTGTACTTTAACGTATGGTCGTCCTGGAGTCGGTAGGGCCCAACTTCCATCAAGGCGCCATCCATAGAGCTACATCCCGGGCCCCCATTCAGCCAAATGACGGTGCGTTGTCGGTTTGCGATGTGACGGTTCTGGAAATGCCAGAAGAACAGGTTGCCGTTGATGCCGGGATCGACCTCGATATGTCTAGAGTTGGCGCGTTAGAAAAGGCCCACAAGTTCGAAGCAATCCAACATCGTAGGGACTTACCCAGCATGCATCTTCAATAAGGGGCCTTCCGGCGCCCCGGGCAACGAGTGCACATAATAATCAGCTGCCGAACTGGCCCATACCAACGGGCTTAACAGCAGCGATAATGCGAGTAGTAACATCGCAGCGGGGCCGCCCTTCATGGAAGAAGGGAGGAATGGTATTGAGAGCATTTCAGCAGTCCAGTGTGGGTGTCATCAAAATCAAGGTTGAGATAAATAGTCGAGTAGATGTCCCGGGAGGGACTCGTCGGTGCAAATCAACAGATCATCGGAATTGGACAGGTAAGACGACACGGAAGGATGATTGGGATAGGAGAGAGATAGTTGAGGTGACGGGGTGTTCACAAAGAAACGGCAAACCCCAAAGAAAGGGAAGTCAAGGTGTTAAGGTGTTAGTGTACAGAGTGTAGGCAGAATGACGGAGTTCAAAGGAAGTTTAAGGCTGGCGTGGCCTGTGGAGTAATGATTGTAATTACTGGTAATTACAGGTGGATCGGATGAAATGCACAGCCACTGACTGCCTTGACAGAGGTTAATTCTGTAATTATTGTAATTATTGTATTCTTTGTATAGATCCCTTTATAATCCACTGGAGATACATCTAGAGTGATTTAGATATATTTAGTACATCAACATATTCAATATAGATATCTACTCAAATTAACCATAAATCCATGTATGTATTTTTTCTAATATATCCACCTAAATCTGAATCAAAAGATGAAACTCCCCATTGAAACACGCCCAGGCCTTCTTCAGCCACCTTATTATCGTTTAATTTGGGGGGATCTTCAACTAGTACGGAGTACGGAGTACATATCACTGATACATCACTGATACATACAGAGTACCTAGGTATGTATCAGCTTAGAAGAAATCAATCGACTTGTCGGCATCCTTCTTAATAAGATCCACCATCCCCTGAACTGTTAGCTTCTTGTTTTTCTCTCGCAATTCAATCGTCTTACATCGGGCATGATAGGCTGCTCATTGGCATCCTTAACATAGCGGAAAGGCATTTCGGTGCGCTCGTGCTCATTGATGAGCAGTTCCGGGTAGTCGACGTATTGAATCTCCTCGAGGGGTACTAGGCAGAATCAGCGTACAGCACATATATCATCCAGACTCTTTCGCACTCACTCTTCTCGTGAACAACCAATCGAGTAACTCGCACAGCAGTATCGGTGGTCATCTGCTTAGGCCCCAATCGGCGGCCGACATATCCCTTCTTCCTCAATTCCGAGGTGCGGTCTACAAAGTCAGTCTCTTGCCGAAGTGCATAGAGAAAACAAGTACATACCTCTAGGCGGGTCGTCGCCTGCAGATGCAGTGGACAATCAAAGGGTCAGTCTGAACTCAATCCATATACATATATCGCGGGGTAAAAAAAAAAAATTCCATACCGAGGATACCACCGAACAAGAAGACCTCAAAGGTATCACCATCCTCGGGACTCAACTCGGCCGTAGCGGAAGGGTCTAACAAGCAGACTTTATCCTTGCGGTCGGCGAAGACCTCTTCGACACTACGGTGTTCGACCTCGAGGCCCTTGGTGGCGGCCAAATCTGCGGGCATCTGCAGCTCGGTGGGCACAGAGCTGAGCAGGAATCTTGCCCCGCGGTCGTGCGATTCGCGCGCGATGCAGGCATATTCGAGCGTGGACCATGGGCCCAGCTCGGGATCCAAATGTTCAACTACAAAAGTTGGTTGAGTCATGGTGGGTGTTGGAAGAGAGGGACGTCACAGAAGCGGGAAAAATGAAGAAATGAAGAAGCCCAAGGTTCGGTCCCACACTGGCAGGTGACGAGGTTATCATGGGTTTGATGAACCAATTATACTATTATGTTTAGGTGAGCCTTGGGATAACGATGGGAAACCACTGGGACGACTGTAGAAGGTTGTTAAGATACAATAATTAATGGGTTATATGTGCGACCTGACCTAGGTACATACTCATAGTGTAGAGTATGATACCATTCACTACTTTAATAGGAAATGATAGAGTAAAATAGAGTATAATTACATGATAACATAGTATAACATATTAAAACATATTATAATACATAGATATGCCCTATTAAAGCACCATAATACGTAGTTATCCAGGGAGACCCAGAACGTCATCTATCTCGTCCACAGCCAATAGTGACCCATCTCCGATTCCTCACTGGGATTTTATTTAAATACTGTGATTGTGACTGTTCCTCAATTATTTATTATTCTATTACTCTATTATTCTATTATTCTCTTATTCTATTCTCCTGATTCTATTTCTCCTCTCTCCTGTCTTACCCTCCCGGTCACACATCAACTTCTCCCCGCCTTATCTTTCCCGCTTCAATTCCCCCCTCCAATTTCAACCTCAACTTCAACTTTCTTCAACCATCCATCATGAATCCCCATCAGCAGAAGAAAGTAGACATCAACGTAAGTCCTCCCACTATTCTATCTGATTATTATTAACAATTCCCCAGTCCCTGAGCCCAGAGGAGCAGCGCTTGCTGCGCCTCTACGGCAAGATGCCCACCAAGAAGGACGTCCTCCAGAACAAGCTCAAGGCAAGCCCAACACCAACCCAACCCCACCCAGCACACCATCCTAACACTGGATTTCCTACAGGAACGCAAATACTTTGATTCGGGTGACTACGCCCTCAGCAAAGCCGGCAAAGCTTCCGACGTAGGCGTCACCAACATCGGGTCACGCCACCCAGTGCCGGAGAACATCCCGCACCTCACCTCAACCTCACCGGGCGCCAACAACTCTGCCAACAACGGCAGTGTCAGCTCCCAAGGTGGCCAGCAAATCCCCGGCAGCATCAGCGGACACCCTGGCTCAACTGGGTTCCAAGGCCGCAGCCCAATCAAGGAGGGAGGTAGCTACCTACACCGTGGTACTAGTATCAGCGAGGGTGAGGCAGGCTCTCGTCTGGCCTCTGGATCGGTCCAAGGTGAAAAGGAGCTTAGTGTCAGCCCCCCTGCTGCGAGAGAGGGTGTTCCGATCCGTCGGTAGGCGACGATACATCTTGCACTACACTAGGTGGCTGTGGCTGTTCTGAGGGCGATTCGTTGCATGCATATCTTTTGAAGGGGGTCTGTGATTTCACTTTCAAAAGCTTGGCGCTATGGGAATTTCTTTTTGTTTCTTTTCTTCTTTTTTTTTCAAATGACTTTTGTGAATGAGGGGGGATGGGATAGGGGTGCACTGCAGGACAGAGCGAGAGTGCTTGGGCTGTGTGTTGATATGGCAGGTGAATTGTTCTCCGGAACATTTGCTGCCCAGTCAAGCACTGCTTTCGCTCTTCAGTGTCTTGGCTTTCTTTATTTTTCTCCAATTATCACCATTTACCATTCAACTTATCACCAGCAATCTGTGGCATTCAGTTTCTTTTTCTTACTTTTTTTGACTTCTGTTCTCCTTGTTCATATCTAGTTCATACGACAAGGCCCTTGTTTATGATAATTCACTTGTGTCCCTTTGAATTGTCAATCTTGCAATAATTTGTCTACGCTATGTCCGCCCGTATTCGTAAGGTATTCAGCTATCAGGTTAACTGATTCCGACACTTTCTGTTATTTCAAGACTTCCCCGTTCAGAGGTTATACATCCAAGTCGTTTTATACTGTTTATCGTCTACTATGGTGTATTATACATCCTTCAAATGGCAATGCCTCATATAGTAAGTAGGGTTATCACCATAGTTTGGAAGATATATATTTTATTTCTAGGTGGAGCTAACTAGATCATATTGTTAAGGATAAAAGCTATATAAGTGGGCTATTCTTGCATACTACATATAGGAATCGAGCTTTTCACTGCACATATCTACATTCTATGATTATAACACGAAAAATCTAGAAAGAAAAAGACAAGAAGAGTGAAACAATATATAGTACTCCGTATATCTGCTATATATGTTGCAGTTCGGTTAAGCATGTGGATATCTGATTCGGAATTATAAGATCTGTGTACTCCGTCTGGTATAATAAAAAGAAAATACTAGATAACTAAACACAATTAGCTTCTTTTCTAGTGTTTCTAGTGTTTCTAGTGTATCTAGGCCCCAAGGTAGTGAAATTAGTATAGCCTAGGTAGAATAATGGGGTGCTCCGACCGCCAGTCTAGCTGTAACACTCTTATTAAAAAGACACTTCCGCTTCTTTTTCTTTTCATTGGAATTTCTCTTGTTGATTTGTTCTGTTGATTTGATCTATTTAATCTCCTTGGTCTATCTTGTTATTTTCTTCATTTCCTTTTTCAGGGGGTTCTACTTCTCTCTTCCAGGTGACCCACGTGAAGTGCCTTGAGGAGCGATAAGCTCGAGAGAGGAAAAAAAAAACAGAAAACAGTGTGTTTCTCCCCCTCCTTAACTTCTCTCTCCCCCCCCCATCCAGACTCTAAACACGACAGTCGCCTCAGATCACACACCCCAATCCCCTCGATCCCCTACCGCGTACCCAACCCCCTACGGTGGTCCGATGTGGCTCTTCCGAGTCTTTTCGTCGGCCTTGTTCCTCGCCATCACGGTCTCGTCCATCCCACTAGCTTTCGATGTGGGCGGCAAGACATGTGGCCTGGCCTTTTCGCTGTCCTTAGCGGCCTTTTACTTCCTGGTATCGCTGTTGAAGGTCACCACCCCTGACCGATCGTGGTTCCGTTCCTCCATCATTTCCGTTCTCCGCTTCATACAATGGGCCGTCATCTTGGTCCTTTTGATTTGGTCGCTGAATCGATTCTCGGTTGATGCCGACAATGCAGGCACGGGATGGGTGGAGCGCACTTTCAGCGGCAAGAGGGCGCAGGATGCTTCTATTCAGGAATGGCTGTTTGGTCGCGACGGCCTGGTGGAAACTGTGACCCTCGGCAACTGGGATAGACTTCTGAGATGGTCCACCCCGGTCTTCCAGCTGGCAGAGGGCTTTTGCAGTTTACTGGTGATCCAGGCTGCTGGGCAAATTACCCGCTGGCTTGTCAACCGAGGTGGACGCAGCGATAGCTGGATGGTATGTTTTTTTTTGGTTCCCCATGGATGTCGCGATTAAAAACTAACCCTTGTCTTAGATCGGCCTCTTGGTCTTATCCGCTACAATTATCTCCAGCTCAGTTTACTTCCTCTGGCGTGTTCTGCAATTCCCCGAAATCTCCAATGTCGATGCCGCCTTGATTGGAGTCTCTGTCACATGCGCCGTCATTCTGTGTGCCTGGGGGATTGGAAGTGGTCGCGGTAATCCAGTCGAAAGCTCTCTCCTCTTCGCCTATATCGTGCTCTGCATCTACCAGATCTTCACGGACTATCAGCCATCGCACCCTGTGGAACAAATCCCCTCGCCCTCACAGGTCGGAGACTTCCCTCCACTGCCTCCCATTATCATGGCATCGTACACAACCTTGATGCATGCGGTGTCTCTTCTGCCTTCCATTATCCACGCAGGTTTCAACGTCATTACCGCCGTTTTCAGTGCCGTCACGCCCTCCGTCCTCATCTCGCTCGCCTACCGCCTGCTCGTACTATATGCATCGACGCGCATCATCCCAGCTGTCCGCGAGTCTGGCGCCCGTGCGCTTTCCCAAGAGGCTTCTATCGATGATACCGACGCAGCAGGTCAAGTGCTGGGATTCTTGAGCTACTTTGCCCCGAGCATTCTCATCGCTGTCTACACCAGTCTCCTCATGCAGCACTTCGCATCAACCTCACAAGCAATGGGTGGCAGCGGCGAATGGTGGAGCAGCCAAGGCAACGGTGGTGGCAACCCATGGCGGTGGATTAATCTTGCTTGCACGATATCCCTATACGCGGTCGAGCTATGGCTAGGGGAAACCAACGATCTTGACAACGGAGTGGCGGGCCACTGGAAAACCGACTGAATGACGACTTGCCGGAGTCAACGACTGCTAAGTCAATATGCCTACGCTTTCCTCTTTATTATTGCTCCAGCAATAGCGCAGCAGGAATTCGAAGGCCAATCGAATCGGCCTTCTCGATTCCTTCGCTGTGGTATATTTCTGCACGAGTCCAGTCGGCCACAAGCCGACCAAGTGACCTATCCCGCAGCAACCTTGACAACGGAAACGCCATCCATCGGCGATTCGGCAGGGAATTTTCGCCAATGACCTTCCGCCTTTGCTACAGCTGCCGTAGAGCGAGTCCTTCGGAATAGTTTCGATCGTCTGACGCCATATATAACCGGTCTCGCTTTTGATTGGACTTTGTCTCACGTCACTCCGTCTCTGCTCTTCCTTGCTTCCTTGCCAAGCATACCCTTCTCGATTTCTATATGGGTGTATTTGGTTGTCTCGGTGTCTCGAGGCAAACAGCGCCCGTTCAATGTCCCACATCTCTTTTCACGACTCGACGATACCAGAAAAACCCGTTGCTTTCTCCTCTTTTTCTTCTCTGTGTCTTCCATATCCACCCTGGATTACCACCGTTTATCCAGTTTGGCACTTAATACCCTTTGCTGTCCATGCTCAACCTTCCTATTCACAGCTTCCTGGTTTCTTTTCCCCGCTCCCCCTCAGCCGAATCTTGCTCCATCCGCGCACACACGCACACACAGCCCAATGGTCTGAAGCCATTACTTGTACATAGGATACCTGGTTCTTTCTTCTCTTGTATTTCTTGCCAGGCGCTGGGTGGCGGTTTAATAGATATTCAATTTTCTTTTTAGAATCGATTCGAGTGTTATAGAGCTGAAACGTTGTAGTCTGATAGAAAATCGTTGATTTAGTCGACCTTTCATGGCTATCTAAGCCAGACAGCACATCCCCGTTTCTTCCAACTTTACTTTGTCAAATCCATTCGAGTTTCAGTCCATCTATCTCTTTTACGTACAAGAATAATCGTATAAGCCCGGTGCAACCTCTGGGCTTGACGACGTAGTTCAATAATTCCAATAACCTGATTCATTTGGCTTAAGGTGATATTAGGGACGTTATTCTAGATCTCAAGCACCGCGAGCTGATAGTCACATGCTAGCTTTCAGCCCTGAATTCAAGCCCTAATAACCCGATATGGCAACGCAGATAAGAAACTCAGCCAGCCAGAGCGCAGCAATTAATACGTGAAGAGCTTTAGACCATTCCCTTTCATTTTGAATGCTCAGATTCAATAACTACTTCAAAATGGCCGAAAACGTAGCAAAGAAGCTCAAGACCTCGTCCCCCTTGATCGGGACACACAAGTGAGTGCAATATTCCTGAAATTGCTACTCATCTAGCTCAATCTGCTCATATACTGACTAAACCAGCGGCCACTTCCACGCCGACGAGGCCCTGGCCGTCTACCTCCTCCGTCTGCTCCCCACATACGCCTCCTCCCCTCTCGTCCGCACGCGCGACCCCGCCGAGTTGGAGAAATGCCACACTGTTGTCGACGTGGGCGGCGTGTACGACCCCGCCATCCACCGTTATGACCACCACCAGCGGACCTTCTCAACGACCTTCCCGCAGCACGCCACCAAGCTCTCCTCCGCCGGCCTGGTGTACATGCACTTCGGTAAGGCGATCCTCGCCCAGAAGCTGTCCCTGCCCGTGGAGCACGCCGACGTAGACCTGCTGTACGAGAAGCTGTACACGGACTTCATCGAAGCGATTGACGCCAACGACAACGGTATCTCCGCCTACGACCAGGCCGCGCTTGCCGCCGCCGGAGTCGAGAAGCGCTTCAAGAACGGCGGCATCACGCTCGCCTCAATGGTTGGCGACATGAACAACCCAGACCCCACCAGCCCTCCCGGCGAGCCCCAGGACGAGGACAGCCTCTTCGGACGTGCCAGCACGCTCATCGGCAACGCTTTCGCACGCAAGATGCACCACGCCTGCACATCCTGGATGCCTGCCCGCACGACCGTTGGCTCCGCTTACGCCTCGCGCAAGGACACCCACCCCTCCGGCCGTATCATCGTCCTCCCCCAGGGCGGCGTGCCCTGGAAGGAGCACCTGTACAACTTCGAGGCCGAGGCCTCGGGAACCAAGGAGATTGACCCCGCCGCTCAGGTGTACTACGTTCTGTACCCCGAGAACGCTACCGAGGGAGCCAAGTGGCGCGTGCAGTGCGTCTCCGTCTCCGAGAGCAGCTTTGAGTCTCGCAAGCCTCTGCCTGAGGCGTGGCGTGGTGTCCGCGACCAGGACCTTGACGGTGTTATGGCTGCGGAGGCCGAGAAGAATGGTCAGAGCAAGATCCCCGAGGGTGCGGTCTTTGTTCACGCTAGTGGGTTCATTGGTGGCCACAAGACGAAAGAGGGTGCTATGGCTATGGCTGAGCGCAGCCTTGAGCTATAAGTCTTTTGGTGGTTTGATGATAACTAAAGACTAAAGAAAAAGTTGCATTTTTGATGAAATGTTCTATATTATGACATCCAAAGGAAATCTATGATTTATTTTGACATGACAATTTTCCCCCTTTGTAACTCGGGGTCTTCAGAAATGATTGTAAAGAATCAATTTGGTCTTGCATGGAACCACTGGATATCACGAACGTCTGTCGTCAGTAGAACGCCCGGGATGACTCTTCGGGGCTTCTATACTTTGGTACCCAAGATATAGTAGACGAGTCTTGATATGTCTGGAGCATCAAATTCGGAATTCCAATTGAGCCCGATTGTTGTTTCTCAGTGGCAAACGAGCGAGAAGCCTTGGTATTCGGAGGGTGTTAACCAAGCCTGGGAGAACGAGTGTCGAATGACCTTTCTCAGGCTTTGTGCAATGGCGCTCCAGATATTGGAGCACTTTTCCACGTGTTGACCGAAGCGAGTGCTTTGTTACTAACGAAGGACTGGCCTTTGGCGCTCTAATCCAAGGGCATCGGTAAAGTCCGGGAATCGACCGTCTGCTATGCATACCGATTTGGTGAAGCATGACAAAGCCCTCAGTGACGAATTTTCAATGCACTGATATCTTCAATGCTTCCAGAGCCATCTCCGGATGTCGTCATATCCTTGGGTTCAGCCTGGGTGGCCGAATCCTCGCGCTCGCCCATTGCGCGTTGGATAAGCTTCGCCTTCGTGGCGGCGCCTTTGAGACGCTCGTCCACGTCATTGACAGCTTCCTCCGTGTTACTCATATCCAGCGTAGCCGGATCAACGAGTTCAAGAAGCGTCTGGAGATTCCTGGCCAGTCGAGTGCTGTGTGGTGGAAGACTGGGCATGTCTTTGCAGATAGATGGATCAAGAGAAAGAGTATCCGTTGTGCTATCCACCTGCGACGCGGCACCTTCGGACGATTTCATGTCGAGTCTCTGTGCCCAGACTAATGCCTTGCCATACAAGCGTCCCATCTCGACAAACTTCTCGAAGCCTTTCTCAACAGCGAAAACACTGCCTTCGGTATATCCGGTAGCAGCTCCATCCGCGGTGCCTAGCTCATATCCCTCATTGTAGAATTGCTCCTCTAGATCAAGGAGACTGTCCAGAATATTGTGCTCCATTGTGGATATAAGACAGATATGAGTCAAAAGTTGAAGAATCCAATTGACAACAATTTTTTTTTTTGGGGATATACGCGGGGCATGTGACGAGATGCCCACTTTCTGATTTTCCCGCCTTTGCCCCTCCAACAAAGACGTTCTCCTCTTCAAACACCACAAGATGACGACGGATCCCATATTGCCCAAAGCTGGCGAGCGCAATATCCTCATAACGAGCGCTTTGCCCTACGTGAACAATGTTCCCCATCTGGGTAACGTCGTGGGCTCCGTGCTGAGTGCCGATGTATTCGCCAGGTATGAGTCAACCCCACACAGAATACAGCATTTGCGCCATGAAACTGACAGTTACTCAATAGATACCACAAGGCCTGTGGTCGACCCACATTGTACATCTGCGGTACAGATGAATACGGAACCGCAACTGAGACCAAGGCGCTGGAGGAGAAGGTGTCGCCGGAGGAGCTGTGCGCCAAATACAACAAGATCCACCAAGATGTCTACGAATGGTTCAACATCGGCTTCGATCACTTTGGTCGCACCCCCACACAGAAGCACACCGAGATCTCGCAGTCGATCTTCAAGCGCCTGCACGAGAACGGCTTCCTCGGCGAGCGCACCGCCGAACAGCCCTTCTGCGAGCAGCACGGGTCGTTCCTGGCTGATCGCTTCGTGGAGGGTGAATGCCCCCGCTGCCACTACGACGATGCCCGTGGAGACCAGTGTGACAAGTGCGGTCACCTCCTCGATCCCTTTGATCTCATCAACCCCCGCTGCAAGCTTGACGGCGCTTCCCCCGTCCGCCGCGAGACGAAACACATCCACATCCTGCTCGACAAGCTCCAACCGGAGATCGAGAAATGGGCTCACCCCGCTATTGAGAAGGGTAACTGGCCCAGGAATTCCCGCATCATCACCGAGTCCTGGTTGAAGGAGGGCTTGAAGGATCGTGGTATCACCCGAGACTTGAAGTGGGGTGTTCCCGTCCCGCTGGAGGGATACGAGAACAAGGTTCTCTACGTGTGGTTTGAGGCTTGCATCGGGTACCCCTCCATCACAGCCAACTACACAGACGACTGGGAGAAGTGGTGGCGCAACCCGGAGGATGTGCAGTTGTGGCAGTTCCTGGGCAAGGACAACGTGCCCTTCCACAGTGTGATCTTCCCCGGAACTCAGATCGGCACGAGAGACAAGTGGACCATGCTGCACCACCTGAGCACGACCGAGTACCTCAACTACGAAGGCGGCAAGTTCAGCAAGTCGCGTGGCGTGGGTGTGTTCGGCACGAACGCCCGTGAAACCGGCGTTTCCGCCGATGTGTGGCGTTACTTCCTGCTGAAGAACCGCCCAGAGACCGGCGACACTCAGTTCGAGTGGGGTCCCTTCGTGGACAGCAACAACGGCGAGCTCCTCGCCAAGCTCGGTAACCTCGTCAACCGCGTCATCAAGCTCGTCACCGCCTCTTACGGCTCCGTCATTCCGGAATTCACCGTGCCAGAGACCTTCAACCCATTCCTCGAGGAAGTCACCGAACACCTGCGCCAGTACCACGAGGATCTGGAAGGTGCGCACCTCCGTGCCGGTGTGCAGACAGCCATGCGTATCGCCGAGGCGGGTAACGGACTGATCCAGGCGAACCGACTCGACAATGCGCTGATTGCGAACGAGCCCGAGCGCGCCGCCGCCGTCGTCGGCACAGTGCTCAACCTGATCCACCTGCTGTCCAGCGTGTTCTCGCCGTACATGCCTGCAACCTCCAAGTCGATTCTGGAGCAGCTGAACGCTCCCTTCCAGTACATCCCCTCTGTGGAAGAGATCCAGTCCGGCTGGAAGCCTACTTCCCTGAAGGCCGGCCACAAGATCGGCAAGGCCGCTTACCTGTTCACACGTATTGATCCCAAGAAGGCGGATGAGTGGCGTGAGATGTTTGGTGGCTCGCAGGCTGACCGGAAGAAGAAGGAGGACGAGGCTGCCAAGGTGGCTGCAAAGAAGGCTGCTGCTAAGGCTAAGAAGAAGGAGAAGAAGGAGAAGGGCCGTGCTGGTGCTCCTGAAGGTGGTGTTGAGGGGTCTGCTAAGGGTGGTGCGGAGAAGGTCTCCGTTACGACCGAAGGCAAGAATGATGAGGCGGTTGAGAAGATTGCTGATGGGGTGGCGCAGGTTACTCTGCCTACTTCGTAGAGGGTCAGATCTTCAGCAGGGCGATCTAGATAAGAAAATACATGTAAGGCGTGTTGTAGGAGCTTTCTTTTTTTTATGATTCTCTATGAGAGATGTTGTGAATGGGTCATGAACGGGGATCATCTTCTGGGCATATTCAACTGGCTTGGGGGAATTCTTCCTTTTTTATAGGTATCATACGCATGGATGCAATGAAGGTGTTTTGTTTTTGTGATGGCTTGATCCTTTAGATGTCCTGTCTACTTGTCCCTACTTAGCTTTACAATCTATATTCAAAGTAGAACTACATCTCTAAGGTCCTAACAGAGACCCTTCCAAGAAAGAAAATAGCCAGGCTGGCAAAAGAAATCCCATTTGCACTTAATCAAAACACGCCGATATGGTAAAAGTTTCATTACATGCTCGTTGTAGCGATGGGACACGAAAGAGATTGGCGAAAAAGAAAATCCTCATCCCTATCCCACGCAAAAAAAAGAAGAAAAAGCTCAGAAAATCAACGCTTGCGCGTGCTCGGTCTGGGCTTTGTCTCATCAGGTCCGATAGGGTGCAGCATGACCTTGTTGGCATTCTGCTGGGTATTGGCGGAGTAACCCTTGCTCCAGTCGTAGCTGACCGAGTAAGCGAAGATATTTCCAGTACGGTTGAAAGCGGTGGTAGTGATAGGGCCTCCGACAGCGGGGTAACCCTTGAGACGGTGCTTCGCATCCTTATCCCAGAAGTGGAAAGTACCGTCTGCACCCGCAGTGCTGAAGGTGCCGTGAATGGGGTGGAAAGAGATAGCGTTAACGGAGTAGATATTGCAGACATCGCGGTTTGCGGGCGGGGTTTCACGGTGGCACTTGAAGGAGAAGTTCGAGGCGGAATCCTTCTCCTCGACGTACTGAATAGCACAGCGGCCCTCGACGGAGCCGACCGCGAAGCCCGAGGCATCTGAGAAGCAGCTGACTACCCGCGTCTGCCACTTGAGGGGTGATTGCATAGTCTTGTAGAACTTGGTTGGCTGGTCGAGGTTGATGATATTGATGTAACGGTCTGCGGTGCCGACAACGAGAAGCTTGTTCTTGACGTCCATGGTGTAGACACGCTCCTGGCACTCGACGGAAGCGATTGCGGTCGACTGGCGCAAATCCCAGTATTTGACTGTCTTGTCCCACGAGCCGGTGATCAGGAGTGGGGTTCCGCCCACGGAGGGATTGGGGATCATATGGCAGCTTCGAATTGGGGCGTCGTGGGCGGCAACTTGGGTGGTCGTGCCTGAGCCGAGATCGAGCATGCGGGCTGCCTTGTCGGCACCAGCACCGACGACCTTGGTTCCATCCTATAAGAGAGAAAAAAGAAGGATGTTAGTTTCTGTGCATGGAAGTTGGGTTGTTGGGGGGTGAATATGTGGGGGTTTGGTGAGGAGGAGTGTAAGCTTACTGGAGACCAGCAGCAGTTCAGAACTGGAGCTTCGTGCTCGAAGAGTGCCTTTCCTTCACTTTGTCCCTGGTCGTTGATTTCGTAGATGCGGACTTTCTTATCCCACGAGGCCACGGCTAGGTGCTCGCTGGTAGGCGAGAAGCGGAGATCCGAGATGCCATCCTCGGGGGGAGTGTTGAGGGCGACGTCCTTGGAAATGTCACCGGTGGTGTTTGTCTGACCCGCCGAGGCCGACGACGCGCCGGCGCCGAAAAGTGACATTTCGAAGGGCGCGAGAGGTGTGATGTGGTAAAGGGTATCGAGGAGTGGATGAACTGATGTGAACAAAAAACAAAGGCAAAGCTGAATTCACAGCTGAGGAGTCATGTAGAGAAGAAAGAAAGTCGAGCTCAGTGGAAGAAAGGAAAGAGACAGAGAGAAGTCGATGATAATTGTAGCTCGACAGAAAGCGATGCGCGATGCCGGCAGAAAATATATCTCACCGCCTTTGTACCTGTGGATTTTATACTTCCAACCTTCACCTGAGTCTTCCTCCAATTATCTTCCACCTTTCTCCTTTTTTCATCTAGATCACTTGGGCATACTTGATCTTGATTAATACGCTCCTTTTATTGACAGAATTATAGCCATGTAGCTGTCCATGGATACCATGAGTCACGACTACCAAGGCAGCCTTGTCGGACTGCAGTTATCCGTTTGGTAATCATTCTGATAGATGATCTCCCTGGATGAAGTTTTACTCAATGGTCAGTTTGAGGCATCCCGAGAGATTTAACTAACAATAAGACTTGATTCGACCTTTGCTTTCTCCGCACTATGCCAGTCTATACGAATGTCTGCAACAAGGTTATCCCGAGTCCTAAGTGGCCGTTTGCCCAGCAGCTATATATCCTCTGATTTTCTAGGTGGGTTGTAAAGATAAATTTTAGGTTAACCAGTATTGAGTGATGTCTTTATATTTTTGTGGTCCAGAGATTGTTGAGCGTAGATGATAGTATATGTACAGTATACTCTCCAATATATTCGAGTGCATATCAGTGTGATGAGATAATGGTTAATTACGCCATACAGGAAGAAATGTTAATTCAAGAGGAAGAACCCTGGTTAGCTACCTAGCTAGGTAAGGAGTGGAAGCATTGAGTTTGGCAGGTATTCTGTACAAAATGAGCTCACGTGGTCAGTTCAATGTTTCATATGAGAGTGGTACGATGGAAGTACCTTTGATCAGGTGACAGTCATACGATATAGTATTAATATAGTAATATAGTAATATAGTAATATAATAATATAACTAGTAATATAGTAATATAGTAATATACGTAGTAATATAACTACCTAGGTAATATAGTAATTGCTATAAGAGTGATCTGCCGCCAATAAAGTGGAGCCCAAATGCGGGGTGCAGTACTAAGATTGGCCAAGCTTGACAATGTTGATGTCAGTTCAATCCGGGGGAGGCCGGTGTCGATATTAGATATTGATATTTATGTATCTAGGTGAAGATGATAGTAATAGTTATCATAATTCTCAAATAGTTATAAGGAATATAATAATAATAAAGATATCTGTGTAGGTGGAACCAAACAAGATAGAGAAAGGGTACTTCCTTGTTATAGAGACAAACACCCAAAACCCAAGTAACATGACATCCATGACATGGATTCTGTACCCCCTCTCACATAACCTTGGTCACCTGCCCTTCCCCCTCTTCTTTCCTTCTTCCATCTCCTGATCTTCTGATCTTCCATCTCCTGATTCATCTGAGAGTATATTCCTCATCCCATCTTGATCCTTTCCCCATCTCTAACTTGATCACACTCTGCAACTATGTCTGTTCCTTTAACCAAAGTCGATTCGGCCATCGCTGGCTTGTCCATATCCGATGAGAAACCGGATATTGAGAAGGAGGTCAAGAAGACCCACAGGCGGGCCTCCTCAACGGTAGAAGGTGTCTGGAACATCAAGGACCTGGGTAAGTACATCATCAATCTCAGTGGAGGAAACTATACTGATGGTACTCCAGAAGAGCAAAAGAAGGAAATTGAACTACCAATCGAAACACAGAAGACTGGGTGGTCAGTCTCTCCTCTCAATTCCTCACATATAGATCAGCCTCACTGATGTCTATCCTAGGAAACTCAACACCTCCCCCTCCACCATTGAGGACAAAGAGATCCTCAAAATGTTCCTCGTCACTCCACCCGTCAAGAAGATTGACCTACACTTCCCCCTTGGCCTAGAAGTCACCGCACGGAACCTCAAGGGCGTCACAATCAAGGACGCATTAGATGCCATCTACAAGCAGTTCAAGAAGAAGGTCAGTGGCTCTACAGTATAAAACATAGCGAGTCCATGATGACTGACGTGACCCCGCTAGGCGGATGATGAACTCGACAAACCCTACCTCGCTGGCTTCGAGTGGGACAAGGAAGAGTGCTGGACCCGATTGGTCGTGCATCAGAAGAAGGAGGGTGCACCACAGCCCAGCAAAAAGAACAAGAAGAAGTCCAAGGACGAGGCATAGATTGGCATCAGCCCATCAACCCGGGTGTTTCATGACATGACCATGAACACAGACAAGTGTCCCCGGATGACCTCTTTCAATTTCTTCTACCTTTTATCCCTTCACTTTACCAATCATCATAATGGATGTTCTTACCGGGGACTATTGACTCCCCCCCTGCAATTTGATGTTCTGCACTTTTCCACAGTCCCGTTCGGCTGCTCTGTGTTCACTGCGTTTCCAATGTAGAAACAAGAATTAGGAGAGGCGCGAGGGATTTCGTATTTTGATTTTATCTTGTCTATCTTATTTCGGTCATTTCTGTCTGGCCCGGCTTTTATGTATCTACCCTGGGTGGACCGGTATGTGCCGTTCACTCCTTCTGACGCCTAGTGGAGATCAAATTAAGTAATTCCCGGCTATCTAATTTTCCAATGTAGATGTTGTATGGGAGATATTATGTCGGAAACCAAGTCGAGGAGACATCGAGGTCCAAATGGACATGTCGAGCCACGCTATACCTTGATATTCCATAACTTCATATTGTACATGGGCATATCCTATAGATTCATGAGAAGACAGACAATATTTCCATCCCCTACACAGATTCTAATCCCAAAGCGACCCCCAGGACTTCCGCCCTCTCAAAAAAGCCTCATCGGAGTACTTCGGCTTCATCCCCAGCCTAGCATATGCCGCCTTCACATTCTTCACCACATCGCATTCCAGATTCGTCACATAATAACCACGACCCCGGGACGACTCACCCAGACGAGTATAAAACACCAAATCCATATCCCGAACACCAAAGAGCTCCAGGTCTCCACGAATCCGTTGAGGGAGGAATTCCCGTCCCCAGACCATCTCCGTCGCGGAGTACTCATCCTGATCCCACCTATCACCGAAAACCAGTGCTTCAAAGACGATATCCATTCGCAGGCCACCGGCTGGTTCTTTTTGGTCGCCCTTTAGGGTAAATTATGGATGTCAGCTAGGGTTCTTTTTTGCAGGGGAATGAACATATGATATATGTGTGTGTATGTAAACAAATACAAAGATCATTATGTAGATATAGATAAAACTATATGTAATATATTATGTAAATAAATAGACCTGGATACTCACCAACGCCTCATAGATGTACAAATGCTGTCCGCCATGTCCGACATTACTCCTTAGCAGCGATAGCGTATACACCGGTGGCTGCTGGACCAGCATACGGCGCCAGCTAGCCTCTGGTCTGATATATGCGTCCCATTTATGCGGGTTCCGGACCATGTCGAGGGTGGTGAATGTGAGCTTGGAGTTGATTTGGTCGTCTATTGTGTCGGTTTCTGGATTGTTCTTTTTATTGGTACTTCCTCCATTGCTAGACCCGGACCGGTGGAAGATTGACGGGAAGGTTTCTGCTAGCAGTGGATTCTGGGTCTTTGGTTTATTCGAGCCATTTTCGAGGGGTCGGAAGAATAGGGCCCATTGAATTGGCGGGGAGGAGTTGATGAAATGGGACCAGGCGTGGCAGATTCGGGTTGCTTTTGTGAGGAGGGTGCGGGTGTCCAGGTTGAGGAGGATTAGTTCGAAGATTTCGGGGATGGATAGGGCGTGGGATTGGGCTGAAGTTGGGGGAGGGGCCATTGGGGTTAAGAAGAAGAATCAGAATGTGAGCTGTTGAAATTCAGCCTGGGAGGTTTAGGGGCTCTTTGCCAGATTGGGCACAATTGAGCCTCATCACATGTACACGTGATGGTTATTTTTTATCTTGGCGGGATTATTTGAATTTTGGATGTTGTTAAATGGACATTGTTTGGAATTAGGTAGAGATTGTAGAGACGGATGTAATCGAATATATACAGTGGTTGGAATGAGGAAGAAGTAAAGATTCACCTCTCATCGAGAACGACCCGAACTCCCAAAGAGAACCAGGACGATCTCGTCAAGAATTGTAAAAACAAGGTGGGTATTAAGATGCTGGTTATTCAGCGTAGCAAAAATGCGACGGGCTGCAGCCTGTGCATTAGCTCTGCCGACGACATTACCCGCCAGATCCGGGATGAGCGTAGCCAAGACCACAGTGGCCTCGGCACGACTATTGAGACGGTCTGCGGCCGAACGAGGTGGGGCTTTACGGAGTACGCCGCCGGGCCAGAGGGTATCGCGAGCGAGAGCAAGGTACTTGATAAGCGAGTCATCCTGTGTCAGGCCGCGCGCTCCGTCGCGGACCTTGCGCTCTATTGTTCCGCCGAGGAGCTGGTGCAGGACGACGACAACGGCACGGCCGCGCAGCCAGTTGTTGCCGCGGTTCAGCTCAAACGCTTCGAGGAAGAGATCGCAGATGGGCTTGATAAATGGCTCGAGTTCACGATCTTCGAAGGCGTTTAGTTCGGCTTCGGCTTCGGCGGCTGTGACGGCATCTTCGGTTGCGAGGCTAGAGTCTGGGACTGTCGTGTTGCTAGCTTGCTGGGTGGCCGCTGAGATGAGGTTCTGGCCTGCGGTAGACAGTTGGTCTAGGACGCCGAAGTTGCCGAGGAAGTCATCCATGCCATCTGCGACGGAGTTGTAGATGCGTGTAACAAGGTCTTTGGTTTCACCTTCGTTGTCGCGGACATTTTCCTTACGGGGAAGGATGGCACGCTGGGAGAGGAATGCACGTAGATCGCGGCTGCGGCAGACCTCTGGTAGTAGGAGGAGTTTCTGCAGATAGGCTTCGAGAGCGAGTCGTCGTTTGTGAAGGAACTCTTTCTGTAGTTTCATCACAACGCGTCGCCGGGGGAATTCCAAGTGCCGGACAGAGGGGTAGCGTTGGCGTAGCTTTTGATGCAGATCATGGAACTCGCTGTATCGTCGGGCAACGACCCACGATGCAGCGGGCATTTGTTCGCCGGCATTTCTTCGAACCTCCACGACGTCTAAAATAACTAGTTAGCCTGGATCCAGACACGGTACGTTAGGAGGTTCTCTTACACATTGCGAATTCACGGCCATCATCCTCTTCTTTGCCCACAACAGTAGACTTGAGGCTAACAGTCGACCGTCCAAACAAGCTGTTATCGCTTTCCTGGAGAATGTACTGTTGCCGCTGCATTTCCTTGCGGTGCATTTCGCGCTGGATGCTGGCCTTGGACTTGCGCAGAATTCTCAGTTCCGCAGTGTTGTTTGTCAGTTCTGCTTTGCGTGTCAATGCTTGGACCACGGAGTCCTGCGCTGCAAGCTTGTCGATATCCACCGAGAGCGCCTCAATCGCTTCTGTTAGACCCAAGTCACCCGGTGCAGCTTCGTGTACTTCATCTGCTGAGTCTTTTTCATCCACGCCGTCTGGTTCTTCGTATTCATCTTCGATGAATTTTTGCTGATCTGGAAATAGGTCGTCATCAAACACACCAAGTCGCGACGCATGATCCACCAGACCAAGCGATGCGATGCTTTTCTTGGTTCTCTCATTCCGGTTGTCAACCTGGGGAATTTCGGACGAGCTGCGCGACGAAAGAACAGGACGCTCCGGCCCAAACAGACCAGCAGCATCTCCTTTGAGGTCCTCGATCCTTCCATTTTTCGGCTCATTGGTAATGATATCATTAAGCGCTGCCTCCATCGTCTCTAGGACTTGGCTTTGGCTCTGGCTAGCATCGTTCTCGCCATTCTGGGAATCCTTGCCCAAACTATGGGTGGACGTGGCGAGATTGTCGGTGTCATAGTCATCATCGAAAAGATGAGCAGATCGTTCCGAATCTATTGATCGTCGTGGTGAATCGTCATCATCAAACAGTTTCCCCATGCCCCGCACATCACTAGACGAGACAGCTGCTCGTCGCAAATCTTTGGATGATCTCAATCCCGGCTGGGAGGTGGTTCGTGACAATAAAGGGGGGGAGGGTCGCCTCTCGGGAGTTTCGAAAGTGACTGCTATGGGAGAGGATTGACGAACTGGCGCCTGGGCAGCGGATGCTTCATCGGATGCAAGATATTTCCAGTATAGGTCAGACTCCTTGAACTTTGGATAATAGGTATCTTGGAGATGCTCTAGAATGGTAGACTGAGTTGTTAAAACCACCATTCGCGCTTTTCGGTATTGTTCCGGGGTGGCACGCTTTCCTGCACTCAGGAATGTCTTGACTGCTCGGCGAGACTCCTCAGAGACCTTTAGTTCGGGCTTTGATAGGTAGGTTTCACTGATGAGGGCTAGGTCGTTTCTGTCTGCTGGCTTCCATGCTAATGAAGTGGGCACCGCCTCATCTCCAAAGTCATCTTCAAGTGGGTTGCGGAATCCATCTACAACAACCCAGAATTGAACAAGTGACATCAGCTTTTGCCGGTCCATAAATTCCATGAAATAAGAAAGTCCAGATGCGCTGTGCATCACGTCAACCAACGACGATTCATGCGCTTTAGGTGGGATCTCAGGTCGAAGGTCTAGTGCTGGAGGTACATGGGAGTCCTCGCCAGGTCTCGCAAGTTTCGCCACTTTCTGATCAAGAACACGTTTGCCTGTTTCGAGGCGCTTCAAATAGACCTGATCCTGGCCCTCGACCACACTCTCTTGCTTCAATTGGCTGGAAACGAGGGCACGGAACCGACGGGCATCTGAAAGGTTATTACATTTCCTGATTGCCCTCACGAAGCGCTCGAAGGCTCGCTCTGAATCGGTTGCGGAGAGTCGCGGGAATGGTTGCCCACGCTTGGACTTAGGTGTGGGTGACGCATGCTGGTCCAAAGCGGCACGAAGTTTGCGTACGGTCTTCCGATCCTGCAAAGCTGTACGGCCATATGCTTCCATTAGTTGGTTCCATGTGTCTGGATCTGATAATGAAGTAACTATCGGAATAAGCACAGCGCATGAGATGATTTCGCGAATCAGAACCGATACGATTCGACTGTTCAGTACGCTTTCCGGGAATAGCTGGGGTAAAAGGCCAACCGCTAGCTTGCGCAAGTACTCCTGTTGAACAGACTTTTGATCGGACGCAGATGTTGCAACAGCAGGATGTAAGCGACCTTCACGGTATTTGTTTGCAATGGCCAGATCAAGCTCTCCAGACTCGGTCACATTTCGATTGAGATTGCGTCCCCGAACTGAACGTTCGGCAATGTCAAATTCCTTGAGATGCGATGTCACGATAGGAAAGATGCGCGATACGATCAGCGAGACCATGTCCTCCGCAACCAACCTATCCCGGAGGTTTTCAAGGGCGACACGGATCGTTCGATCAACTTCATTGACAAATATAGGGTTCGGGCTGATACTGTGATACCAGGAGGAAACAAAGTCTCGGGTTATGAAAGATAAAAGTTCGTCGATCCCTTCCGATACGACAAAGGACTGAGGATAGAGTGGCCGGGGCCGGTATCGCGTGCTCCGGCGGACATTCAGCACTTCTTTTCGCCATTGGTTGGGTTTTATGAAAGCCACCGAAACTTTCTTGGTGTTGACTTTGTCATTCTGATGCCGGATTGTCAATGCGACAAGTCCAAAAAGTCCTAGGGAAGATAGGATGGCCCCCAGTGTCACGGCATATCCTAGATAGCGGAGGATCGGCAGCCAGCGAACCACAAGACCCCAAGCGATGAATACGCCGACGCCCGCCAGAACGAGGTCACGGCGACTAAGGGCCATTCTCCCCACTCTTTTGTCAGAGCTCCACGGCTCATAACGATCACTCCCGGGAACTTGGGAGCGAACGGCTCGGCATAGTAATGTGGTCACGGTCAACTGGGCCTGATTGGCGATGAAGCTCTCGTTTATACCGAGCGTCCTGGAATGAAATCGATATGTGGTAATGCAATGTCGCTAGGAGTCAGAAGAGAAGAGATAAAGACGTGAATATCGGCTGTACTGGTATCAAAAAGAAGAGCCAAGCAAAGAGTCGAGAAAGACACAATCCCGTGACCGGTGCGGGAGGAACCCACGGGTGGACGTCATTTTTGTTTACTTAAGCTGTTAATCCCGGGGGCCCAACATTCAACTTCGTCTTTCCCCTCTTCTTCTTCCTCCATCTTCCTATTCTCTTCTCTTCACTCTTCCTGGTTTAACGGATTTTGCGCCATGGCCTCTCTTACGGATTTTGTCGATTTTTCCTCCAAGCCTTTACTATGTGAGTTGGTCTTTACAGGATCTCAACAATTTGCATGTGATTGACCCCAACAGGGTCCGCCGCGACTATTGCTTTTAACCCAATTTTCTGGAAGTGAGTGACAATATTGGTTGAGAAACCCACAATATGATTCTGTCCATGAGAAATAGCTAATCTGAGCTTTCTAGCATTGTTGCCCGCGCAGGTTGGCCGACTCCACCCGAGCACTGTTGCGTTCGACCTTGGCTGACCGCTGAACAGAGTACCGCAACCACTTCTTGACCCGCCTCTTTGGAGGCGCGTACAATGGCTGCTACGTCCTTGCAGTCACCATCTTTTCTCTCGGGATTCTCCGTGACCATATCTACCAACTCGCTCTAGCTGACCAGCCCTTCTACGCTCCTGTCCACCAACCCATCGTTGGAGGTGTCCTGTTTACTATCGGTTCTGTCCTGGTTCTCTCCAGCATGTGGGCTCTTGGTGTGACTGGTACCTACCTTGGCGACTACTTCGGTATTCTCATGGATGCTCCCGTCACCGGATTCCCTTTCAACGTGACCGGCTCGCCAATGTACTGGGGTAGCACCTTGAACTTCCTTGGTGTTGCACTGTACCACGGCAAGGTTGCTGGTATTCTTTTGACTGCCCAGGTCTTTGTCCTGTACTGGTTCGCTCTTGGCTGGGAAGAGTAAGTAGTCATTTTTGAAGCATTCCTAGAACTAAACTGACTGTCTCTAGCCCCTTCACTGCTGAGATCTACGCCAAGCGTGAGCGCGAGCGTGCCAAGAAGCAGGGTGGCAAGAGGCAGTAAACGCCATGAATGTATACCAGGATTGGCCAGGGCATTCAACATCCACAATCCGCACACCAAAAGAGAGGCCAGGTTGCTTCAGACAACTTGACACCCAAAAAGTCTATGGTTGTCCACTACAAGTTTCCGGCACATGGATGCATCCGAATCTTCAACGATGCTGGACCTGTAGACGATAGATCTTTGCCTTGTCCTTGATACTGGGGATGAGTATAACGGGACAAGGCCCCACTGTGATTTCCCTTACGCGACTACCAAAGATATAATTCAATCAACCCATCGCGCCAAACCTGCAGTACAACTGAATTAGTAGACCTTTGTTGCTCACTTGTTATTTCTGAGGATGTACGAGGTACTCTGAAGTGTTTGTCTGTTTTGGGGCAAAGGGAGAGAGAGATCTACAGCAGACAAAAGATGCTTCAGACAAAAACCTTTTGAGTCTAACCTCATCTAATATCGTACGATTATGTTCTCTCCACCACTTCCCATACACTATTGTTCTATCATGAAGAGCAGAACAGCAAAGCGATGACCACTGAACAACAATCTAAGCATTTAAGAAAGATACAGTATGTTTATGACGGCCCAGATAGATCATCTTACCTCAATGCCTAGTTTATTTGGCTCTCACCTGGCATTTAGTTAGCTTCTGTTTGTTCGTAGAGAATCAATTTCTTCTCCCTTCTTTCTTCTCTTGTCAAGACCATATATTAGGCCGACCCAAAAGTTAAAGATAGTTTAGACTTCTTCTAGAGAAAAGAAGAAGCTAAGCTATTTTTATTCTAGAAAAAGAAACTTAGCTATCTTCTATAAAAGAAGAAGTCTAAACTGTACCTATTCTAGAAAGGCAAGTTAGACTGTCTTCTAATAAGTCTTTAATAAACCTAGCTAAATTAGGAATATAAAAACTAAGGGATATATAATAATATATTATATAAGACTAAATACATACCTAGTAATAGTTAAAAAGCCCTAAAAAGCTATAAAGCACTCTTTCTAAATATGATATTTTATCCTAAATCGTTTTGATCATATATTAGTTTCAACGAGACTTTATAGCTATTGTCGAATAATACACTTTAAAATAGTATACTAAACAGCATGTAATAGCTTTGATGGTCTTTCACAAAAAATGTATATGTCAAAATGTAAATTGTAGAACTATCTAATCTCTTTATATATGGAAATGAAGCCATATTTATACCTTTCTTTTCTATCCCTTACTATTTAGATTCTATTTGTAATAAGAGAGACAGAAAGAAGACAGTAAGTAAGCGGTAATAGCTTTAAGCGCTAGATTGTACTCGACTTCTATGGTTCGTTTATAGACAGAGAAGGCGGCCATGCATTTAAAGCAGTCCGAATTACAATACCAGCTTATGATTTCAGGATTCTCGAATTTGTATAGGGGAATATGTGATAGAGGCGTCAAACTGCATCGACGCCGCTAGTCTAGATTGCATAGGAGTCCTGAGTTCTTGGTATGCAAGAATTGACTTGTGTAAGATGCGACGTACGTATGAAATCAATTAGGGTTTAGCGTTGAACAAACCAAAGACATGTTAATTATGACGAATTAACTTGGTTTCTCAACAGCTATTATATATAAAGAAGATACGCTAGGATACTACGCTTTACACGCATTCACACAAGCATCCACTAGGGTATATACCCTTGTTAAGAGGACTTGGTAACCAGCTCATTTGTGTGAGTGCTATACTATATCCCAATGCCTTCACCTGATCTCGGTCTATACTCAATACCTCAATTTGACTACGCAACGCCTAATAGAAGGCCGTTTGCCTATAGACGCGCGTTCCTAGAGACGCGCGTTTCTTCTAGTCTTTTGGGACGTATATAAGCACTAATAGAAGGCCGTTTGCTTATAGACGCGCGTTCCTAGTCTTCGGGGCATATATAGTACGCTCGCTCGGCTTTCCTCTTCCTTCCTCTTCCCTCCTCGGGTCCTCAACCTCAGTCAAAACCTTGAGGCCCAAAAGCGGCAAGCTGCAGCAAAACCCAAGCAAAGAGCCAGTCCTACTGCTAGTATTCCGCCAACACCAGCCCCCCTGAGGCTCATACCATTGCATATGTACCATCTGGTGCATGGCCGGCTTCCCCTTCCACTTGCAGCTGCTCTCAGGTGATGAGCAAGTGAAGAACACATGAGAGAAGTAGCCGATGGCTACAGTCATCGGATGCATTTGTACAAGCCACGTCCGCAGTTTGGCAAACGAAAAAGACAAATCAAGAACCAATACAAGCCAAAAGCGACTTCCAACATGTCAAATTCGCTAGGCATGACCTTCCTCGGTCCACCGGTGTGGACTAAACCAAGATACTACCATACCTCGCCCTTTGGCAAAGACTCGAGCTATAAAGTTCGCCAGGAACTACCGATACTTTTTTCTGGTCTTTCCTTCGCTGAGGCTTTAGGGCAGGAGGATCTTCACGGCGAGGATCATGCTGGGTGGATTTCCCCTACGCTATGGAATCATCTACCCCACGATATGAGCTTGATGGACTATCCCGCGCGGGCTGGTTCTATCCCGCGCGGGATAAAAAGCAAGCCAGCATGAACAGCCTTAGAACTCCTGGTGAATATCAACGATGAACTCGTCTTCTTGAGCCAGACGTCACTCTGGAGGAATACACTCGATGATTTGAGGTTCAGACACAGAAATTGTGGAAACACGCAAGCAGGGAGCACTGAGAAACCACATCCGAGGCCCAGGGTGATATTTTAAGAAACGGGCCCCTTGGCTCAATCACACTCGACGGATTGGAGTTCAGAGACAGGAATGGTGAACACACGCAATGTTGCGCGTTGCTATGTCCCCCGAAAAGGAAGAAGAAACGGCAGACCGAGGACGCAGAACAACAGGAAGGGAAGATGAAATGAAACAAAACCACGTGAAGCAGAAGAGAGACTGGGAGACGAACATACCCACAGAAGAAGAAGCACATCCGAGACTCGAACACAAAACATTTAGAACGTCCAGCATCTACTTCCCCTAGTCGGTGAATTCAAAAAAAGAAAAAGAAGAAAAAGAAGAAAAAGAAGAAAAAAAAGCTTTCTCCAGGTCCATGGTGTCACCGTATACCTCGGTATGCTGAGAAAACTCGCCTGGACAAAGACTGTGTGGACATTCCCAGGAACCAGTAAACCACTGGTACCACCGTGGAAGGCCCAAATCGAAACTGAAGACAGAAAAGACCTGATGCACTCCCTCATATGAGGGTGTGATAACCACGACTTGCCATACCCAGACATGACATGGACCTTGCGCACGGGATCTTGGTATGGAAGTCCTGGAAAACGAGCAGCAGAGTCGCCGAAAGACAGAGAGTCGGAATTCGACCGTCAAGTTGACGATCAATCTGACAGCATGAACCGAAAACCCTTCCCCCCATAGAGGACATTGTTCGACTATGCCAGGGGAAGAAGTACAGACACTGAATTGTGGCAGTGATCATCAATGCCGCATCATTGCTCAGATGCCATAACGTCTGCAGTCATAGAAGCATGGCGGTTATGAACTCAAGATTGTCATGGGTGGGCAGGACGAGGCCCAGGAAGACGACGATCAGACCAAGGAGCAAACCTACAATGATGATGCTGATGATGATGATGCCGAGATTGAGGGCCAGAACAACAACAATACCAATTATGAGGGCGAAGAAGGACAAAAGCAAGATAGTAGCCCCTGGACAGTCACCATGCACGCATTGTCTCCTGTCCAAGTGGACATGCGTGCCCTACTGGAATGGCCAGGGGCCATTCCAGGTGTTATTTTTATATGTAGATTAATGAAAGATGTCATTGTTGAACCCAAAAACAGTAACCAAAACCATGATTATTATAGAAATGAGGGTATATACCGACGCCACATGAATCAAAGAACCCAAAGAGACAGAGACAAGAGACAGGGTAGTATGTAGAGTTCATATCACCAGGAAGAGACCAGGACATGACAATGTCAGAAGGTCCAAGATCAAAAGAGAAGAAGAAGAAGCAAAGAAGCAAAGAAGCAAAGTAGAATATAGCACTGCCAACGGCCCATCTCTCACTGCCGCCTTCCTCTCCCCCTCTTCCCCTGTGTCCGACTCTCATCAACAGTCTCAACCTCATCCTCATCAGTCCCCTTCTTCAAGTCCTCTCCCTCGGCAAGTCCCCACTGTTCACGGTCATACCAGTCCTCGCCATCACTCATCTCGCCAACATGTCCCTCAGCCTTACACCACTCCAGAACATCAGCTTTCATGCGGCAGGATCTATTCAGCGAATCGAGCATGTGCTCAACCCCGCGCACTGTCTCTTCCTGCTTCTGGATATATGACCAGAGCAGGCGGCGGGTTTCCTCGGCTTCAGCGGCGGGGAGGCCGAAGTTGGGATCGGGGCGGATGTGGTCCGGGACGAGGAAGAGGGGATGCGGAGTTGGGAGTGGGAAGGCTGTGTCGGAGAGTGGGGAGCCGTTTTCAGTTTCGTTTGGATTGACTGCGTTGGCTTGTGCGCGCGTTGTCATTCGCCGTGGCGGTTCTGGTGAGTCGCCGTCGTGCATTTCGAGGTCTTGTTCTGTGTCGTCGTTGGGTTCGGTTGTATTGACGGGATCGGCATCTTCCGTTGTGTCCATACCTTGTTTCCCGTTGGGGGGTGGGTTTGTGCTTGCCCCGGCTGCATTGCTGTTGTTGCTCTCCTGGGCGGGAGTCGATGTGTTAGGGTGAGGTGGGAGGTCTTTGACGGTGGCATCGGTCTCTTCCGATTTAAGCTGCAGGCCGTTCTTGGTTGGTCCGCCCTGTGCTGCGACCTCGGCCATTTCCACGTCATTCTGCGCTGAGCTGGGCTGGTCTTTTGTCCCGTTCTGTGCCGGCTGCGAGTCCTGTGTGGCTATTGATGCAGATACCTTTTGTGCCGCATCCTGCGGGCCATTGAGGTCCCTAGAGGTGGACGGAGTACCAGCCCCACTTGCACTTTGACCGGCATATACGCTCGGGTCATTACTAGCAAGCCTAGGGTCGAAGATCAAGTGATCATTGGATGTCTCTAGCGCACCGCACGGCATCCAACCACTATCACCGAGGAATTGCCTATGCAAGTTCCTGGCGCGCCAGAGCAAAGCTCGTTCCTGGCGGAGCTTGTGTTCGACTGCCGCTGTCATCTTCTCCAGGGCTTCCGACGTGTATGCTTGGGACATAGAAGGATGGGTGGGGAGTTCGGAAGGATGCTTCAATGGACACAGAAGAGCTAGAAAGAGAAAAAAAAAGAATCGGATCAGTTATGAAGCCACAGACAGTACTCAAAAAAGGAGAGAAAGAACCTACTCTCAAGCGCAATGCCAGAGAACGGGTTCTCTTCAGCGGCAACAGCATCAGCCTCGGAATCTTCATCATCCTCATCAAGCTCGTCTCCCTCTGAATCATAGCGAACCGGGTTCGGTTGAAGGATGTAGCGCGTATAACCAGCATGATCGACCCTCTAATTACCGGTCAAAAGTCAGTTTCCATAAAATCCATCTCATTGCCACAGCACCCAGGTCCCGAGATCGGCAAACCACGCACCTGCTTGTAGTAATCCTCGGCGTTGATGTAGCCCAATGCACCCTCGCTCACATACTTAGCATTCGCATGCATTTTGTTCCCGCGGTTCGTCGGCGCCATGATCGGGTCGTCCGGGCCATTATCTAGTGAAGAAAGATGTCAGAAAATAATTCTGCTTGAAAAGACAGACTGCTTGGTCAATAACTTACCATCACGCTCTCTGCGCAAGGCCCGCTTCATTCCGATGATGGTATCAGCGATCAACGCCGCTTGCGCCGCCATAGTTACTGTGTTAGCAACGAGGCTGTCGGGTTAGATAAGTTTGGTTGCGCGTTGGAGGGGGTTTCTCCGGCAAATGAAGCGTGGAAACGGATTCCCAAGGAGGAGAAAAGTAAGAGGCTGGGTATTTCGATGTTGAGGCCTCAATTATAGGTGTAGATACTGCAGAGATCAAGGGAAGTGAGCTGTAATGTCTTTGAGTGACTGATGAACTGACGGCAAGACATGCGGAAGACCGATCGCCGCTAGCCTCATTAGGAAGTTCGGGTTATGTGATAAGGGTTGAACACGTGACATACCCTCTATACATAGCAAGTATGAAGTTGGGGATGTTTATTTTATGTACAATATTTGCTTATTATGAGACAGTCCAATTCATCTACAGCATGTATCTCAGATCCTAGTTATATTATTCAATCGTCGGCATCAACCCATACCAGAACCCCCTTCTTGTCCGATTTCATATCTCCAGTTGGAAGGACTCGAAGCGTTTTGTTGAAGTAGGTATCAATAACCACCAGATGTGGCTGAATCCATAAGCCGCGCTTCGCCGCAAACAAATTAAAGTTCACTGTATGACGACTCAGCGGCACAAGCTGCACAACGGTAGTCTTCGGCCCGCTAAAGGCAAAGTGCTCGCTGGCTTCCATGACCAGATTGAAGGTGAGGAAGTGGGTGGAGGAGTTCTCCAGTACGTAATCCATATGAATCAACCCTGGCATATTGTTGGATGGGGTAGCCGATGCAAGGACTCGAGGCTCGCCCATGGGGACGACGAATCGGGGAATATCGAGGACGGTGGTTGTAACCGAGTTCTCTGCGTCAGAGGAAGCTGCAGATTCAGATGACTGCCGACGCCAATTTACCTCCAACGCGCAGGTGAGTGCAGTTGGTCGACGGTCTCCGAGAATGACCTTCTGGATATCGAGACAGAAGTTGGATTCTCGCAGTTCTTCTGGTGCGAGATGGGCCATTTCTGGACTGACAAGCTCTTCCGAGTGAACCTCGCAAATGGCTCCCCCGTTGGCTTCGAGAAGAATCAGGGAGATCTTGTCGATTACCAGCGGCTCCAGTGCAAAGGAAACTACCTTGGAATTGAGGCACCACTTCTGGAACAGGCCTGCTGGACTTGGTGCAGAGCCATCCTCGAGTAGGTTATCGCTAACTGCGAAGAAATTGGGCCATGGTTGAGGGTGAACTGCAGGCAAGAATTCATAGTTTGCTTCAAACGGCCGAATAAATGATAGGTCCACGGTGATGTTCTTCATAATCGGGGTCTGGATATCAGACACCAAATGGTACACAGCCGAAACTTCCAACGTGAAATCCGTGGCCTCCTGGGTATCAGCCAGCACGATTGTAAGTGTTTTGCTGGAAGAGCGCTCCAGAACACCCACAGATCGTTTCAAGTGATGAGATGGCCCCTCAATTGGGGTGCTGGCGCATGATTCGAGGGGTTCGGAGTTGCTATCACCGTCGAGCCACTGTATTTGAGCTGTGGACTCGGTGCCGAAGAGTCTGATTTCAGCAGATACATCGGTAGCTTCGTCTTCTTCGTTGTGTATACCAATCTGAAGCATCACCAGTTCATTGGTATAGTAGGTCTCCTTCAGGTTGGGAGTTGTTAGGCGAATCTTGGGAGGCTTAGGCATAACCTTGCATCTGCCAGTATCCCGATCCTTGCCCACTCTTCTGCGAGTCACGCCCTTTTGCGTCTGCTGCCACCAGAACGATTCACGCTGATCTGGCTCAGTGATCGCATAGCCCAAATCAAATTGTTCCTCTTCGATCAACATGGTGATTGAAGCAACCCTGGCTTCACCGGCTTCGCGAGGAATGCAGGTGAGGTTGAAGATTTTGGTCTGGGAGGGCCCCAGAGTCAGATCTGCTATACCCACCAATGCGGTCAGTCCACCGGCTGGGGATTGGATAACGGTATCAGGGTTGCTCGGCTCGCGGAGTGGAAGAGTTGCGATGCGACATGGCGTTGTGGTGTCGGCATCCTGATTCTGGTCAGATTGAACCTTTACTGGGCGAAGACACCCTTCGAAAACCAGTTTGACCTCTGAAATCCGGATAGGTGCCGAGGATTTATGAGCACAGGATGTAATGGAAAGTTGAGCCTGTAGAGGTTCCCCAACGTTGCCATCGGATTTCTCGAACACCAATGATGCGGTCACTTTAAGACAGGGGTCAGTGCAATCTTTGCATTTCGGGCTTGCCAACTTACGACTTGTTAATACATCCTCTGCGCGAAGGATAAGAGAAGGTTTTGGCTTTTCTGAAGGCAAACTTTCAAGACTCCTGTGGATGTCATAATGCCACGCAGGTCTTGGTTTGAAAGCTATCGGAATGAATATTAACATTGAAGACAATACGCACAGGATAAATGGAATTAACTCACTCTTGTTCAGCAGCTCCCAGTCCACTCGCAAGACTGTCTCACTGTCCTGCACCCTGAGAGCACACTCTCTGAGTGCCCATCCGAAATTGACCATCAGATGCCACCACCCTGAGCGGCGCCAGCTAAGAGTAGACCACAGTGGCTGGAGAAGGCTATGCGCTTCGGACCATGAACCAATGCGCATATACTCCTCGGCCGCCTCAAGACTCAAGCTCTCAACTTTCCTTGTTTGGTGGCGTTTTGCAAATTCCTCAATAGCAGCCTTTAGCGTGTTCAATATTAGACCAGAATGGTCGAAGCCAGTTCGTCCTTCTTGCGGTGCTTCCACATGAGTATCGGGAACAAGATATGTGTCGTACAAGTAGGATTTGTTTGCAAGTTGTGAGGCGGGTGATTGACCGGGGGCCTTGCGATCTTCCATGGGAATTTCACGGGCAAGCGCACGTCGGATCATTGTATGTTTCGCTGAACGGTGTAGCCAGTAGCCCTCGTGGTGGAGATTTTCCCAGGGTCTGACTCTTTCCCCGGTTGGAATCGATTTCTCGGGTAACGCATAGAGATCGCCGGGCTGTTCAGAAGAGATTTCGCTGGAAAGACATGGAATTTCGGCTCGGCGGATAAGCTGTGCCATTACCATTGACCAGCGCGCCTCCCACGCCTCCCATCCGTAGTGTTTACTTCCCTTTCCTCTGCGATTGACGATATCCTTTACACGGATTCTGTGGTCAACCCAAAACCGAGCTGCGGCGGTCGTCTGAGCCGTCCATAACAGACAGCGTATAATCCGAATGGCAAGGGCGTCGGCCAAGAGGCGCGCATCGTTAAATCGAGGATTCCAGCCCGCAATAATTTCGAAAACTTCATGTCCAAATAGAGTATCATACGCACTCTCATAGTTCCGACAGGCTGCATCCATTTCTTGGCGAAACTCGGCAAGGATTCCCAGCTTGAATTCATACCGTACGTTCCAGCCTTGAGATGATAGGGTCTGAGAAGTTCCGGTCGTTGGCGGTGCAGTCGGAGGAGGGATACTGCCCCTGTTACGTTTGCGCCTGGCATGCTTGGACAGATCACGATAGTATTCAACGACCGACGGTTGCAGTAGAGAGAAGAGTGATTTCACAAAGTCTTGCAGTTCCGAGGAAATCGCGTCTGGTGGGATCACAAATATCGACCTGGAGTCCAGGTTTGTTGCCCGCCGAATCCCCGCAATGCGATCATCAATCTCGCCCTCATAGCCGCCTTCTTCTCCCTCTTCTGATATCAAAACGACCACAAATCGCGTCTTGTACCCGGAGGATTGCCATTCCTTTTTCAAGCTGTTGATCTCGATCTTGAGTTGATTGTCTCGTAGCGAGTTCATATTCGGGTCCAATGAGAATGGGAAGAAATTGATCACTGCTGCCGGAACTAGGTCTTGGTGTTTGGTTACCCATAGAGGGGTGAGCAAGCCATCTGGGAAAGTTGGGGAACCTGGTGACAAAGGCGATATGGGCGAGTGGAGGACATAGTGTGCGCTCGGTTCCGAGTGTTCATTGTCCTGGTCATGGCTGGGAGTAGTTGGTGGTGAGGGGATAGGGGGGTCAGCTTTTCGTGGAGGGAGTCTGCATGACTGTGTCGGTGTTAGCAAGCAGTCCGCAGTACGATGTTGTGAAACCAACGGGATTGGAATCATAGAGTATCAACGTACGCGGCCAGAACTTTTGATGCGGTAACCAATATTCGCTATCGTAGTATTCCCGCTTACAGTCACTCTGGACTTCCATGGCATCTGAGAGCTATCTTCCTCTAGAAGCAGGCTCCGGAGCTCCTCCGCAACAGCCCCGCTCAGAGGTGGGAAATCTGAGAAGATATGGGTGCCCTTCTCTAGTAGCAGAGGATAACTCGAGGATATTTCAGTGTCATTTTCAGGATCTGCCTCCAGTCCTGAGAGTAGGATTAGAGGCAGATTGTGATTGACGTAGTCTTCCGGGTAGGCGTCCATTGCGGGCAATGGCTGTTTCGCAGCGCGGTCACCTCATGTCTAGAGGATAGTGGAAACCTGGGTATTTTAGGAGCAAGATATAAAGAACTAGGCTGTTAACGAGAGTAAGACCCAAATATCGTTTGGAGTTTCAATGATGTTTTGGGGTAAGATAGGCAATGGCTGGGGGATACTGCCATCTGGCCATGGTGGGCGGTCAACTATGTTGACTTCGATCAGCTGGCCAGGGAGTTGACCATAGATGTATTGTATTCTTTTATTATTTTAACATGTTTAGATTTTTAGATAGATGCATAAAATAGATAGATGCAAATAAACTTATATAGTGTGGTCAATGTCAGACGTCTAATTGGTGTCTAGGTGATGATTGGCAATTATAAGTGCAAATATATAGATCCGCTATATATATTTGTTTACTACTATTATTCTGTGTTTTACTACTTCATGTTCTATCATTTTATATTCACATTTGTAGAACTTGGAGGATATAACAATAATTGGACACCAGCTGGATATCTATTTCGTATTCTATAATGTGAGTTGATCAGCATCATGCTCGTATAGCCTATCTAGCCTATTAAGCGCCTATTAAGGGGTCTTCCAGAAGGAGTAATTTGGAATCCACGTGGAATCTCAAATACTTTGGACCTTAAAGTTGATAATGAAGAATATTATATATTATATTATTCTATCTGTACTCCATAGTATCTCTCGATATTGATATATCCCTACGGAGTAGTATCATATATTTCCTACCCCCCCCTACATATGCCTAGTGTTATCGGCAAATTAAGATCCCCCCAGTGGAGAAAAAGGCGTGAACGCTAAGAGATCTCCAAAAAAAAAGAGCAACTCCCTTTTCTTTCTCCTCTTTACTAAGTTGATATCTTTTTTTTTTTTATATATTTTTTTTACTTTCTTTTCATATACTCGGTATAACCGGGATCCCTTCCTTTAATCTTCTTACGCTCACTCTGACTCTTTTTTTTTTTTTTTTTTTATAATCTCAACATCTCAAATACTGTAAGGGGGGGGAATTGTGTTTACGAACCAGAAACCCTTATCAAACATCTTTCGCATGCAGTAGATCATGCGTGTACCCATTTTAACCTGCATCCGATCCGTGAAGTTTGTTTGTTCCAAGGGTTACACCCTTAGACTATTGAACTATGTCGAACGAAAACCCCATCCAGGCAGAATCGGCCCTGCTTAGTCGTCGCCGCCGTCGTAAATCGCTGCCTTCGCGCAATGGAACTGATCCAACCTCGCCTGAAGTCATTTCCTCCCTCATTTCCTCCCTTTCTACCATCTCCGTGCCTCTAAACTCGCACTTTGACACCGTCCCGAAGTTCGATACCGAATCAGATCCAGCGCCACAAGGACCGCGCACAGCGCCAGTTGACTCCCTTCCTCCGTCCGAGCATGGGTTTGGAATGAGTTACGGTGCCTACAAGCCAGCGGTCGAGCCACCCGCCCTACCGGAAAACCCATTTTTGCACCCCGACGATGCGGCCTCGTCCCCTGTCATTCGCATGGCTAGGGCGCCCCCGTCACCAAAGTCACCTCGATCGCCGAGATTCAAGCATTTTAGAACGACCGACTCATCCTCTACTCGCCCAGCCTCGAGGGAATCCTATACATCTGTGATGGCCGCCCCAGAGTCTTCCTCATTCGGAACGATCAGTACAGAGCCTGGCCCCCGCCCCCCGAGCATTGCTTCGAATAGTTCTGCAGGGCGGCCAAAAAGCCTAAAGGGTCAATTTAGTCTATTGAAGAGGTCATCACGAGAATTCATGGGCGAAAAAGATCCACATGTCGAGCGCCTGCGAAAAACTACCAGCTACAACGACAGTCTACGACACAACGTCCCGCGCAACCGAACAAGCTTGCGATCATTACATTCCATGGCGGAACTTACAGAGGAGGTTCGTCCTGCGGATGTCAAGGAGGAGCCATACGAAGAGAAAGTTGCGAGCACTCCACCCACTAAAGATTATCAATCGTTTCACGGTACCCCAGATGCTAGTACTCCCGGCGGAATTGGAAGTGGTAGAATCATTCCAGCTCGCGACTCCTCTCTGCGACATCGGCATAGCCAGTCGTCCAGCTCGAAAAAGCACCGGTCTGCGCGTCATAGTCGATACTCTTCCACGGCCAGCAAAGAGTTTCACACAGACAATGGCACACCTGGAACGAGCAATGACGCAGAACAGGTGACCCGCCGGATCCAAGAGTTGAAAGACCAGCAACAGAAAATCAAGACCGAATTGGAAGTGGCAAACAGCCCTGAATCCCCGATTAAGACGAGCCCCGTGAAGCAGGAAAAGGCTTCAAAGGTCTCGCGCGTTCTAGGCTATGAGGTCGATCAGGCCATACAGAATGGACTAGCCCGCGATCGGCCATCTTTCAACAACAGTGCTCCTTCTCCAAACGTGATGACAGGGAGAAGTCGCAGCGGGAACCGACTAGGAGCGCCACTCGCATCGAAATCTACCCACCTACCACCGCAGTTGCCCAAGTCATCCACCGAAAACCTGGATTCTGAGAGAGCTAGATACAGGCAGTCGCTCGAACCAATCACACCAACTACACATCGCCGCACTCCATCCGGTCATCTGTCCCACGTGTCGAATGGACGTCCCTCATACAGCACCGAACGACCATCGAGTGTGGACTCAATTGATCTTGCTGTTGACGACTACATATTTTCGCCGAAGCTGACCCAGAGAGTGATCCACCCAACCACTGGCCGCTCCATCACATTCTCTGAAGTCGGTGATCCGAAGGGCCATGTCGTGCTTTGCTGTGTCGGCATGGGTCTCACTCGGTATCTGATGGCATTTTATGATGAGTTGGCTCGGACGCTCAATCTACGACTGGTGACATTGGATCGCCCTGGCGTTGGCGAGAGCGGTCCGCACCAGGGAGACGAGCCGACCACCCCTCTCAGCTGGCCCGGTAAGCAAGACTGCCCCGAGAGATTCTAACCCCGCGCTAATCAGTAACAGATGATGTTGCAATCGTATGCAACCACCTCCGAGTGACCAAATTTTCCATTCTTGCCCATTCCGCCGGTGCAATTTACGCTCTTGCCACGGCCCTCCGAATCCCGCAGCACATTCGTGGCCGCATTCATCTCTTAGCCCCATGGATCCCCCCATCTCAGTTGTCTAATATCGGCTCGAAGAAGGATCCCGCGCCTACCAACGCGGTCCCTTACTCCCAAAAAATTCTCCGTGCTCTTCCCACGTCCTTTCTCAAAGTGGCCAATTCAAGCTTTATGAGTGCCACCAGTGCTAGCATCACCACCAGTCTACCCAAGTCCCCACGACGGGCCAAGCGCAAGGCTACCGCTAAAGAAACTTTCAATGCGAATGCCATCCCTCCAGTACCGCCTATACCTTCCGTTGAAAACAACCTACAGACCCAGCGAGTGGATATTGTACCGAATATCAAACCGTCCGCTTCGACCATCGCTTCGCACAGAAAAAGTGACACCACTCTCGCGTCTCGCGCAAAGTCTCCAGAAGACGAAGTCGAACGGCAGCGTGACTATGATACTCGTCTCACCTACAAGATCTGGGCGCTGGCTACTACCAATGCCAACCCGGCGGTTGATTTGTTGATCTGCCTCGAGCGTCGTCAAACGATCGGGTTCCGCTACGTGGACATCACACGATCAGTGGTGATTCATCATGGTAGCAAAGACCCCCGCGTTCCAGTGGAGAATGTCCAGTGGCTTGGCAAGACAATGCGCCGCTGCGAGGTCCGGATCCTTGAAGGGGAAGGCCACGGCCTCATGGCATCTGCTGGTGTCATGGGAAATGTCTTGACCGAGATTGCCAAGGAGTGGGAGGACTGGACGATCCTTGTCCAAGGCAAACGCCGAGCTACTGTTAGCCATGCTACACGACCTGGACTGTCGATTCAAACTTGATCTCCCCAGTCTGCCGTCCTTTCCCCTTTTATTTGAAGTCTTCGACATCCACTACACTTATCTTCCACTAATTACCCTCACTCTCGTTTCTACAGGCTAGGCCGCAGCTGGTCTGCGGTCCGCACTGTTCTCACCTACTCCCTTGAACTTTTATATCCTACCATTTATTCTTACCTTATTTCTTACCCATCCACATACACCTACTGGTGCGAGGTTCATGCCCTCTCTATGATTTACTGTCGACATGGGTTTTGCCTTTGAACAAAAGAGCCCGTCTGATTTAGCATAATACCCAGTCATGCCATATTCTAATCAATATTGATAATTCACTTTGATCTACATAGTAAAAGATCCAAATAAGAGTAAGACATAATAAAACAAGCATAATATGTACATCATAGCTCCGCCAAGCATCAGCGCTCAGACGGGGCAAACCCGCAAATCAGGGATAACATGCCCTTGGCCCCTTGACCCCACTTCTCCTGACCTGTTTGGGGCTTTTGATCTTTTGATTGTCAGTTTTGGAAGTTTCTGGATCAGATGCGCAAGTGCCGAATGCTCCCAATACCCTGAATTGTTAGCTTTGCCGGGAACGGAGGAATTCTTGGCTTCTGGAACACGTCACGTTCTCTCCAAGTTACCCCGAACTTCACTTGAACATTTTGGATTCAACTTTTTTTTGATTCAAGTCACAAGCCACACGGCTATAAACACAATTTTTCATGCCTTCTTCACAACGGCGGCTTCGACTGATTGTCGTTGCGGTCATCGCGCTTCTTTTCATGGTCTTTTACTACACTGTACGTCCCTAGATCTCCCTCTTTTGCCCTGCTGTTTCTTCAGATATCTGATATGATGCAATTGAATCCACAGGGCGATGCAAGCAAAATTCAAAACCAAAAGTTTTATCGGTCAACCCTCGACGCAATGAAAGCGAAAGAGCAAGCCAAACAGGCCAAGGCCCAAGAGAAGATCCAGCATCCCGTGCATGCGCCCGGACAGAATGACGCTGCAGGTGCAGGTGCAAGTGATAAGGTGCCTATCGCTGAGGTCGAGAAAGCCGCTGTTCCTCCTGCTACAGGGAATGAAGATACGGAGGAGATCCCGATTGCTGGACGGACGAAGATGACCGTTCCTAAAAAGGGGAGCCAGGATAGGCCGTCAGAGGTCCAGTCGGAGATTAAGAGCGAGGAGGAGAAGGAGCGCGAGGAAAAAGAGAGGAAAGAGGCCGAGGCGACAACAGAGCTTAATGCGATTCTTAAGCGGGCTCCAAGTATGTTTCTGTTCCCTTCCCCATTGTTCATTTCGCCCGTAACCAAGACTAACCGCATCCAGTCATCGTTTTCTCCAAATCCTACTGCCCCTACAGCAAGAAAGCCAAGTTGATCTTGCTGGAGCACTACTCTATCGAGCCGAAACCGTTCGTGGTCGAATTGGACAAACACCCGCTTGGGCCGTATCTGCAGGCTCTGCTCGCACAGAGTACGGGGCGTCGCACTGTGCCCAATGTGCTCGTGAGCGGGAAGAGTATAGGTGGTGGGGACGATATTGCGGCATTGGATCAGAGCGACGAGCTGGCTTCGACGCTGCGACAAATGGGCGGGAAATGGATCGTGGATGTGTCGCACCAGGAGGTTGAGAAACCACTATGAGGTTAGTATTGTAAAACAAGTTTCAAATTTCGATAGCCATAGCTCATAGCCCTGGTAGAAAATCAGGGGGCCGGAGGAGATATATGGTTGTTGCAGCTTATTGCATTGTACATAGTAGCGAACTTGCTCAGGAACTCCAGGCTCCAGCTTAATATTTCCACATGTACCTTTACTTGGCAATCACTCAATTAAAACCGGTGGAGCAAGTACTGGTACAAGCCACGATAAGACGATAAGCTGATAAGGAACCCTAATTGCGCTAGACCAAAAATGGCCCTAAGCGACGCACAACCCCGTGACATCCAATTTCGCTCCACCACCAAGTCCATTCGAATTTTGAACCTCCCCGACATCGACAATCTACACCCCCGGCAACCACCAAAAGTCACGTCAAGATGCGGTACATTCACTCCGAGGAACGGTTGCCCATTCTGGACAATGGTGAGCGAATTTCTTTTTTTTTTATGATGGGAGGAAGCCGGTCGCACACAATACAACTTCTCTTTTGAGGGCACGAAATTCAACACACAAGCCTACCACGACATACGATCAATATCCAGCACCAATGCAGCAGAAGAAGGAGGGAATGTTGTGTGGGATCGGCGACTCGCACACCTACCGGACAATTCTTGATTTTGATTCTTCAAAATATTGAATTTCACAAAAAAAAAGAAATGGCCATGAACTAACCAGAATCTTTTTTTGCTCTATAGTGAAGGTCCAGATTCGCTCCCGCGTCGTGACTGTCGAGGGTCCCCGCGGCAAGCTCGTCAAGGATCTCTCCCACATTGCCGTCACCTTCGGCCGCCCCGAGCAGAACGTTATCTCCATCGAGCTGCACCACGGTGCCCGCAAGGGTGTTGCTACCCTCCGTACCGTCCGCACCATCATTAACAACCTGATGATCGGCGTTACCCGTGGCTTCAAGTACAAGATGCGTTACGTCTACGCTCACTTCCCCATCAACGTCAACATTGAGCCCAACCCAGAGACTGGCCGCTCTATTGTGGAGATCCGGTATGGAACCCTCGAACCTACGTTTTTTTCGATATAATATTCGGAAATATACCGTGAAAGTCAGTTGTGAAGGAACTCGCGCTAACGTTTTGTTATCAGCAACTTCCTCGGTGAGAAGTACGTCCGCCGCATCACTGCCCAGCCCGATGTCGACATTGCTCCCTCCGCCAACGTCAAGGATGAGCTCATCCTCACCGGTAACTCCCTCGAGGGTGTGTCCCAGTCCGCCGCCGACATCCAGCAGATCTGCCGTGTCCGTAACAAGGATATCCGTAAGGTGAGTTATGCGAGCACAATTACTTTCGCCGGGACGACCCGAGTCTGAATTTATACTGACCATCTGCAGTTCTTGGACGGTCTTTACGTGTCGGAGAAGGGCAACATCATCGAAGAGTAAATGTACTGCTTGGGAATGTATGGGGTGTCCGGGAGAGGTTTCTTTAATTTCGCCTACTTGCATATAGGGAAGCAAAGCGAAATGTCAAAAACAAAACGACCCTTTTGAAATTCACTGATTCCCTTACGCGAATAACGTCTTTGTATGTGGCATGTAGAAATGTGCGCCCGTGGCAATTCCATTATACTTCATTACTTTAATACTCTAAGTATTAAGTAGAGAGAATTGTTATGTGCATGTGTTTGTCATGGGGCAATTGTAGTTGAAGATGAAGATCCGAGGGGATCGACCTGGTACCACTTTCCAACCTTCAACACAATTCCTTCCTCAGACCAATCGAGTCCAATTCATCTCCATTAACACACCTATACTCGAACATTGAATACGTACCACAGTTGATCACTGAATCTACTATCAATCGACTATCACTACCTCGATCTCAACCTCCAATTCCCTGGTGTGACGTGCGTGACGTTGTAGCATGTGAAAGCGAATACCCGGCCCGCATGTGCACCTCTCCCTTCTCCAGCCACAACACAGGCATATCCGTCGACTGAACAAAATGGGGTCCTGGTGGCTCGGATTGTGGAAGATCGCTGGTGCGGTCTGGAATATGGTGCTTGATGTTGCTCAGTTCTGGAGAGACGTGAGTATTCTTCTCCAATCCCAGCCCGAGTGTCTTGTATGCGGGGAGAGCTCTGAGCCTGAGATGGCGAAAGACGAAAGAGACACAAGGCACAACATCGGATACTGTTTTCGGTCTGATTTTGAGCTAATAAATGTCCCCTAGAAACTATTATCATGGTGGCATTCCAAATCCCCTCGAGATCGGCTCTTCCATACGCTAGCCAACGCGCAGAGCTATGAGGAGTGGGAAGAGGCGGCATTTGAGCTCGACGAGCTACAAAGTAAAGATCTATGGTATGAAAATTAAACCACACCACTTGAACCCAGCTCAAAAACCCCAATGTACCAAACCACCATCTAACCACCTACGCAGGCGCCAAAACCCCGTCAGCCGACACTACGACTACCGACTAATCCTCGGCCGACTTGAAGCACTGATGAGCGCGCGAGAGTCAGAAGACATTCTAACCCTAGTCAACCTGCTCCGGTCGGGGCTAGTACGAAATCTGGGCAACATAACCAGCACGAAGCTATTTACGCACGCATACGCAGGAACCAAGCTTCTAATTGACGACTACATCACGCAGGTAGCGCTGTCAATCCAGTACGTGACGTCGGTGCCAGGAGCACCGATGCACCCGAGCGGGTTTAGCTCGCAAGCGAAGCTGGAGCTGCTGCACGATACGCGGCAGGCGTTTGGGCGGACGACGCTGCTGCTGCAGGGCGGGTCTGCGTTCGGACTGTGTCATCTTGGTGTTGTGAAGGCGCTGCATTTGCAGGGCCTGCTGCCACGGATCATTACGGGCACTGCGACTGGGGCGATGATTGCTGCGCTTGTGGGGATTCATTCCGAGGATGAGTTGTTGCCGTTACTTGATGGGGAGGGGATTGATCTTTCTGCTTTTGAGAGGCGGAAGATGGTGAATGGCGGGGATGCGAGCAATTCTGATTCGAGTTGGGTTGGGACGTTTTATCGAAGGATGAGGAGGTTGCTGAGGAAGGGGTATTTGTTTGACGTTGGTGTTTTGGAGGAATGTGTTCGGGCTAATGTTGGGGATCTTACGTTTGAAGAGGCGTATGCGAGGTCGAAGCGCATTTTGAATATCACTGTTGCGACGACGGGGAAGAACGGGACGCCTAATCTGTTGAATTACTTGACTGCGCCGAATGTGGTATGTATTTCTCCCCTTCTCTTTGCCAGTGTCAGTGATATCTAACATCATTTCCAGCTCATCTGGTCTGCAGCCGTAGCATCCAACGCCTCTTCCTCAGGCCTCTACTCACCAGTGACGATCTACTGCAAAGATGAAACAGGCACAATAATCCCATGGCCACACACACAAGACGCAGTCTTCCGGCCCTGGCGACACGTCCAATACAACGAAGGCGAATCCCCCCTCTCACGAATCTCGGAACTTTTCAACGTCAACCACTTCATCGTCTCCCAAGCTCGACCATACCTAGTCCCATTCCTGCGGTCAGAACTGAATCTCCTAGACCGACGCCAAACAGGCTGGAACAACCTCTCCCGCTCCGCAATGCGACTAATAATCGTCGAACTACGCCACCGGCTCCGCCAACTCGACTACCTAGGCGTGCTACCCGCCCCACTGAGCAGACTCCTCATCGACGAGACAATCCCCGGGCCGAATCTAACTATCGTGCCAGACTTGTGTTTCTGGGATCTGAGGAAACTATTCCAGAGTCCGACAAAAGACCGCGTCTCTGAGTGGGCGCTTAAGGGCGAGAGGGGAGTTTGGCCGGCGATTAGTGCGTTGAAGGTGCGAGAGGCGGTTGAAATTGAACTTGATAGGGGATATCAGCTTGTTAGGCGGCGTAGACCGAGTGACGCTTCGGTTTCGGTGTCTGTGCCGAAACAGGTTAATGCCATGAATGAGGGCGTTCCTAGGCGTCGGAGGGGTGGGAGTGAGACTGAGGAGGGGATTCTTGCTGATCGAGAGTGATGTTGGTTATAAAGTTACTATAACTAATCCATATTGTTCCTATGCAGGTAGTTGCATGTAAATGTAAGTAACTATGTATGTGGTGTCACTTGTAGGACGTTTTGATTCGGGAAACATACTGTAATAGACCTTTAAGAAGCTTCGTCTGCGAAGTCCCTTTTATCTGATTATCTATATTGAAAGATACCATAGTCTTTTTATCTGAGCTCTTTACTTTTACTAAAAGGCGACGGTAAAGCTGTCTTAACCTGAGAATGGCCTTACTGCTTTGGAGGAGATTCGGATTGCTTGGAGATGGTTCGCGGGATTTTCAGTTTGTGTAGTACTTCCCTGTTGTCTTGTTGGTTTATTATTGGCATTTGCCTGGAGTGGAATATCTAACATAACACTAGTTTGACTCATTTTGTAGGATAGACTACTTTGACCACGGCGGTTTGAGCTAACTTCGAATTATCTGCCTATTTCCGAGTCCAGCTGAAATGGTCAAAAGTAATATAGAAACGATCTCGGTGTATCGAATTCGCTATTTCACCATCGTTTAGCCACGAAACCTACTGTTCTTTGTCTCCAATCCACTTCGTGCCTTTCCCGGTCTCGAAAACATGGCACCTCTTCTTCTCGCCAGAAACTGCAGTAACAACGAAAGTTAGAACGGGTCTTTCGTCTTTAGGATTGAAGGAGGATCGGTGGACGGGGTCATTGTTCGAGGTTGTATTATCCAAGACCCTAGTATGCAAGTTAGAATTGCACAAGAAATGACAACAAATCAAACCAAAGATGAACTTGCGTTAATTCAGCCGTTGAGACTAGTCCGAATTTCTGTAAATGGTTTATTAGTAAAAATTTCCAAGCGTCTCTATTTCTTAACATGGTCTAAAAAAAAGGATTCCCTGGAATATGAGGATTGAGGGCAATGTTTCATACCTGTTCTGCTCCCCCACCAGGTGCGAAAAACCGGTTGACAGCAACAATCCAACACTCTTCTAGTTTGGCTCGGTCATAGCCAGTAAATTTGACAGTGGTTTCTGCTTTCTTGGTACGCGCCTTCCCACGCCGTTCGACAAGAGTCCAACTATCCATGGTACCAGAGTCTGCTCTAGTACAGTCCATAAGCAAAGATGCGATATAGAATGGCTGGTAATATTCGGCGTCTTGTCTATCCTCTCCATCTGACGGAAACTGCTTGAATTTTTATTGCTGTTCTAACTGGAGATCTCCCTTCATCAAATATGAACACAATGATGTTGTATCATCCTGGGACAACACAAAACTTGGATCAAGAAACATGACTGACTTCTAGGGGTCAAAAGCCATTGTCCACATACCCCAATGTAGTTTCTCTAACTACGTAATTTCACTTGGTCAATTTGAGAATCAATGGGGCAACTTGAGACTCAGTAGTCAATCAACACCAACTGAGCTTTTCCTTGTGACCCGGATAGGGTAGTAACATCATACATGTTACAATGCCATTGTATCTACGTTGTGGCAGACAATCTTCAGACGAATTGATGTATCGAGCAGTCTTTCAGATAAAATATGTTCTATACCAAAACTAAAGAACGGATGGTGGGCAAGTATCTTGTTACAGTTCTGATCTTTTAGATAGAGTCAGATATGGGGGCGGATGAGTTTTTGCCACAGGTCTTTCAAATCTCTAGAACTGGAAGGAAAATCTTGAGAACATATGAAACCTTTGTGCAATCTATATATAGACACGGGGGGGGGGGGGGGGGGGAGAGCTGAACAGAATGACAGAAGGGGTTCAATGAAATAGCATACCAGCAAGCATCATACTGCTCCAGCCCTGTCTTTGCTGAAACCGGGGGTCTAGTCTATAGTAGCAAGCCAAGAATTCTTTCATCAAATCCCGTATTCCTAAATAGTTGACCTCCACCGCTTCGTGTCTCAGATGAAAAGATGAAAGAAATGATACCTGAAGTGCCAGTCGGATTATTAGTCATCAAAGCCCTAACTCCTGGTGGTCATGAGCTGCTTTCCTTTGTTAGGAATTTGGACATAATAAGAACCGCTCATACTATTCTCCCCCTAAATTTAAGACTACTGGCAAACCATGACATCTATTTTGGAATTGCTGAAGAGACTCTTCGGCAGGAAGCTCTTCAATTTGGAATGGCTGAGGATCCTCTTCAGAAGGTCTCTCAAGTTTCCCGTCTCTTTTCCAACAGCTGGCTGGGAAACTCTTCCTGCCGATGAGAAAATTGAAGAAGAACAGATGGAAGCGGTTTTGGGGGAAAACTGCTATCTCCCTGTCGATATCGGTGACATTTTACTCTCCCGCTATCAGGTTGTTGGTAAACTCGGATGGGGAATCACATCTACCGTTTGGTTGGTTCGAGATCTTGAGTAAGCTAATACTTTCTTCTCCATTGACTAGTTATCTACTCATGACTAATCGGAACAGAATGAATGACTATATGACATTGAAGATTTTCTCGCATGATATGCTTGCTGACGAAGAATCTACATTCTACGACAAAATCAAACAGGGAAATCAGCAACATCTTGGATCGGACCGAGTAAGGACAAAGATAACCGAGTTTGAACTTACTAGGTTGGAGATCTTCAAGCACTTGGCCATTCTGCAAGAACCTCTTGGGGAGAGCTTGCTAGATATTCAAAATCGTTCGGTCGACGAGCGCTTGGATAAGCTCTCTATCCAGTCGGTGATATATCAGATGTTGCTAGCACTGGACTATATGCACACAGAATGCAATCTTATTCATGGGGGTATGGAATGGCTCCGACTCGAACGGCTAAGATAGATCACTAATTCTTTTGCATAGACATCAAAGGGGACAATATCTTTCAAGAGATTGGGGACAAAACTAGGCTTGACAGATACGTCCAGGCTGAGATTGAGCACCCTTCAGCAAGAAAAATTGAGTTCGGCTATACCACCTATCGCTCTCGGCCACTTGAACCAGCATCCCAGTTGGGTAAGATTCAGCTAGGAGATCTCGGCTCCGCCCACCCAGGAGACGCCCCACGCAACGGTCAGCCTTTCCAGCCTCCTTTTTATCGAGCGCCCGAGGTGATGCTTGAAAAGGAGTGGAACTATCCGGCTGATATTTGGAACTTGGGCATTTGGGTGAGTGCTCCTTAGCTATTTCAAGTGGTTTCATAATTCTAATTTGCTTTGTATTAGGCCTGGGGTGCATTCGAGGGCAGTCGATTGTTTCCCCTTGAAGGGAGCAATGATGCTTACTCCACCGTTAAACATCTTGCGTACATAACAGGGCTGTTGGGACCACCGCCTCCTGATTTCATAGAACCTGACACCATCAGTGCCAAGTATTTTGACAAAGATGGTAAGTGGGCTTCTTTTTTTTGAGTGCCTGGCATCTACTAACTCTCTCTCTCACACACAGGAAATTGGATAGTTGAGGGCTGCGAGGTTCATACGACCAGTTTTGAAGATTTGGAGAAACGCCTTGAAGAGAAAGATAAAGAGATGTTCTTGGACTTGATGAAGGGAATGATTACCTGGCGACCAGAAGACCGAAAGACCCCAAGGGAGTTGATTGAACACCCATGGCTCCAAGGTATCTTTTGGCCACCTGGTTGTTACAGGACAACTTAGTTCTCCAGACATCTTGCTAGTTGCTTTTTTTCTCCCTCATATTAAATAGATGTGGGCGCACTCATATACCTAATGTCTTGCAAATTAGTGCTCAGTGTATAGTTATAATTGTCTTACCAATTGGCCCTTTTCTGTTCTATGTCTTATCCGAAGTACGTACGTGATTGTTGATGTTTGACAAGAATATTCGGCCACGTATGCGATAATATCGTTTTTAATGTATGTTTTGACGTCTTTTCCCTAACTATTTGTAAACAAGCATAGCATGTAAGCATAAGATTGAACCTCGGAGTAATAAACTTGCCCGGATAATAATTTAGCCTAATCAGCTGATAAGTGACCCACATCGGTTCCACTGGTCCACCTGTGGGTCCCTATCCCCGCGGTCTTAGCCTCATCTTCCTGAACCTTCAACTCCTCCTTCCTTAATGCTTCCATGGCCAACAGCTCACCCGACTACAAGAAACTATTTCTGGAGGAGAAAGAGAGAAGGAAACAGGCAGAGGATGAAGGGAGATTGGATAGAGAGCGCAACCGTCCAACAACTTTCGTGGAATTCATCCGACTTTGCCACAACTTGTTATCGCGACCACTGAGAGTTGAATTGCCATCTAGCTCGACTACAGGGACACTACCCCTTCCAACCGGGAAGTATTGCCCATCGCGACTAGAAGTGTGGACAGACTGCTCAGCTCGACAGCAAGAGATTTACACTTCGGTGTGCAACTATCTACAGCCAGCTGAGGAGGACCAAGCACGATTGTTTACACCGCTGAATGCCCTCGAAGAAAATGCAAAACAATTCGGCTACCGGTCAATGAGTAGCGAGCAAGCCGTCGAGATCTACGAGCGAAATGCTGTGGAGAATTATGTCCATAATATAATCCAGGAGTTATGCAGCATTGATGCCGCGCGAGATGTGTTTGGACTTGGAGATGGGATCAAGTTTGAGAATCATACAAACTTGCTTGAGGCAGATGAAGGTGTCGAAGCGAGTGTAAGTCAGCCATCGCAAATCGAACGCCCAAAAGCCGATTCGTTTTTTTTTCATCCGCCGGGTCGATGACAACTCTCACACCCTCCTTGCTACAGCCGAATACATGCCGCCTCATAAGCTCTCCGTGGAAACCTTTTACCTAGGACTACGGGAGATGGATTTGTACAAAGAGATAGTAAGGTCAAACAAAATCCCAACGGACAAGGAAGCGAAGTTAAGGTACGATGCAGAGCGACTCGTTTGCTCCGCTATTGTTCAAGAATATCATGTGATGATCCAGGAGGGACTCGAGTACTCCTACGTGACGACTGGGATCGCCCGTGTTCTTCTTCGTATCCCTCATGATAACCCTAGCACCCTTTACTATCACTTTTGTGATCCCAATTCAGAAGTGGACCCAGAAGCCGAGAATGGGTTCCAAGAGCCAAAGACTTCTATTGCCAGAGTGCTATGTCTATGCCTAATGGCATTCCGTTCATCTATACGTGACCACGAATGGAGATCTCGTGCCCGCCAAAATCTTCGAATCTGGGGCTCCAACTTTAGTCGCACCCATTCTAAGGTTACCAAAAGACCACAGCCTCTTCCAAATTCCGATAGCACGTATCTGGAGTACTCCAGTCTAGAATCCGGTCCAGCTTATGAACCGTCGTCATCACCCCCAGTATCTCCGCCGGAACCGGCAGCAGAGGGCCGTAGAGTGCCCATAAGGCCACGAGGAACCTGTGCGCCCCCAAATGACCGACACCGCACGCAGTCGCCAGAATCGTCAGGCTCCGACTCCAATCAAGCAATGGGACGCAAACGGGGCTTCAGCCAAGTCACATCTTCCCCATCTACCAAACGAGTGGGTCGGGAGGAAGACGCTAGGAGGTATCAAGATAGTCAGTCCCGACGCGACGCACAATTCTGCACCCAGAGGTGTCTCATCGGGCTGCAGACTGGGGGTAACCTAGATAACGGCTGTCCAAACGTACAGCTTCACCGTCGGGACCCAAATGACCTCAAACATCCCATCACCTCAGATGATTTAGTCCGTTTACTAAATGAACAACTGGACGACAACATCGACCGATGTATACCGTTCGGACGTTGCGGGTCATACGGTGCACCGTTCAAACTGACTTGCATCGTATATGGCTATACAGTCATTGGGAAAGGAACCACATCGAACCTATGGAAACAAGTCTCTAGCGAAGCGCAGGTATATCGAATCCTACGGAGAGCGCAAGGTTCAGCGGTGCCAGTTTTCCTCGGTACAATCGATTTGGCCAAAATCTATTTTCTACACGGGGCTGGAGAGATTCGACATATGCTAGTCATGGGCTGGGGAGGCGAGAACAGCAGAGATGGAGATAGAGCCATGGCTTAGCCGGGAAATCGGGAGATCGACGAAGGAAATCAAGGGGTTGGGCGTTGTTCATGATGATCTTCGATATGACAATATTCTTTGGAATAAGGAGCTTGGACGAGCGTTGATTATCGACTTTCACCGTGCTACTTTGCGTACTCGGCCACTTAAGCGATCACGACCTGAGAAAAGGAAGTTGTCAAGGCGAGAGTCGGGAGGCGTAAAGCGTTTGCGCTTGAAAGAGGAAGACTGATTTTTATTTTTGCATAGTTACCCATTTGATTTGGCAGGTTTATACATGGGGCTGATGGGAAGGTGGACATACTGTTAATTTCAATCCATAGATTCTAGATTCGAATAAGCCTACCAAGTACATACTAGTAGTATATGTAAGCCCCGTTCGCTCTGCGCCAATGCTTTAGCGGGATAGTGGGCCCGAAGGTTCAGGCGACATCTCCACAGGCAAGTTGCTGCCCTTTCCACGTTTATAGGGCACGCGTGTATTAAGGACTATTAAGGACAGCGAGTTGTTCTAGATACAGATTGTGTTTTAAACCTTGCCTAGGTGGTTGGAGTGTAGGCTTACGCCAAAATTATACCTGGGCAGCCTAAGTGAAACATTGTTTGTTTCAATTATTTCGGATCTTCTAGGGGCATCGGCCCCAGGGGCCACGCACGATCTTGAAATTTCAGGCGGAAGCCACTAGTCTATAATAATTCCCCCATAGCCTGCACCAGGGCAGCCTTGGACTTGGCTGTTCCAACTCGATCTTGCGAACACACCGATACCATCCATATTATTATTGACGACACAATTATCGTTTGATTTATCCATTTCCATTCTCTGCTTCACATGATATCCCACATATCACCAATCAATATTGGGAGGAAGATAAGCCTTTCACTGCTTTGATATTGGTAGGTAGTAACAATTTCCATTGAATCAGTAATTTGGATTAAAACTAACCTTGAATATTTAGATCTAATATGAAGACCGAAGATAATGGCGGATTCGCCCCTCCAACTCATGCTCGGCCTCAAAGCCCTTCGTGGCGAAGTTTTGCCGAGACTACCATGATTAGCGGCGTGACTTCCACGGTATCTCTCTGGATCACAGATGCTATCTTCAAACCTGATAGCTTTTTCGTTCGGTGGGCGGTTTTTGCCTCATTATATGCGTTTGTCAATTTTCTGTACCAGAAGGTCGTCCGAGCTACTTGAACTTATCCATAATGTGTGAATTTTGCAAATCCATCCATGTATCGATCCCAAAGATATGAATGTAGCTATGCTGAAGCTAACGGTATTGTTGGAGGTGATTAAAATGTTTGACACTCAATGTCAACTATAAATTACTAGAATGACTAAGAAAGATATGGCAACCTTCCAAGGTTGGGAATCACTAGCTACATAGTAGCAGTTAAGAGCGTGAAGATGCATCCGAGTCTGTCTTCTACCACAGGTCGTTCGGCCCGTCTAATATAATATCTTCTCCTACGGAACATGTATCTTCCTATCGGAATCACTTGCCCTCTGGAAGTGTTATTATCAAGGTACCCTCGGTATCAATCTGGGATTTGTCTGCTTTTCCGTTTTCCGAGGGAGCTGCTATTATTAAATTTCCCTCATAGATCCCTATCGACAGAGCCGTGGGTCTAATGGATACATGTGAGTTATTTCTTTTCCACTTTATAGATAACGACACTTAAGGCATTGGTCATGGACGCCGAAACTCCGAGAGGGAAAATGTTCTGGGAAAGGAAGGTGATTCCGAACGGGTCACTGCAATTGCATATGTAGATTATTCACGAGAATGAGGTGTAATAGAAATCTGGGGTAAACATCTGGGGAGATCATCAAATAAGTACCGGCTCAAAACCATTCAATTGAAGGACTAGTTCATCGGCTTAATTTCCCATAATTTTGTATCCTAGGGTAAAAAGCCAGGGGATTCCATCTAGACAGATAAGGGCGTCGAAGAAATCTTGCTCATTATCACTATCTCCTGTATCTAGTGATTCGTACTAGTCAATCTTCATATCTGTAAATGGAAGGAGAGTGGAATCCTTGGGCTTCCCCGCAACCACTCCGGGGTCTAGGGGAATGCCTTTCCCTATGGTTTTATATCTTTACTTGGCGATATCCATTTTGCTTAAAATTATACACTCTTTATATCCCTACCCTTCAATTATAAGGACTTTCAATATGAGATCTGAAATTATTGACCTACCCAGTCCCATTGAGACTGAGCCGACAGTTCAAGATACAGAAAGCCTGCACGGGGAATTAGAAAAGCCTGATCTTATTGAACAAAGACAGGATGCTTTTGGGGATGAAGCAAATGCAGAAATTAAGTACAAGGTTCTGAAATGGTGGTATGTGACGAACTATTAACAATTCCTCTCTCGTTTACTGATGGGCTTAGGCAAGGAGGTCTTCTAATGGTTGCCGAAACCATCTCCCTAGGGATTCTCTCCTTACCAGCTGCTATAGCTGGGATCGGTCTGGTTCCAGGGCTTATCATTCTCATTGGCCTTGGGTTACTCTCTACCTACACAGGTTATGTCATTGGGCAGTTCAAATGGAGATATCCTCATATCTCGAGTATGGCCGATGCCGGTGAGGTGCTGATGGGTCCGTTCGGTCGAGAATTGTTTGGAACTGGTCAATTGCTCTTCCTGATCTTCCTTATGGCCAGTCACATCTTGACCTTCACTGTGGCTCTCAATTCTATTACTGGTCATGGCACTTGCTCGATTGTGTTCGGTGTTGTTGGACTGATTCTATCTTTGATCCTTTCTCTTCCTCGAACTCTTGAGAAAATGTCCTGGCTTTCACTTGTCTGTGAGTTACCAAACTATTTGTGTCTGATCTACAATTCCTAAATTCTAACTACGACCAGCCTTCATTAGTATTTTCACCGCTGTGATGGTAACGATGATCGCCCTCGGAATACAAAACGATGGTGCCGCTGTGAAGCCAGTTGTTGGGGCCAACCTTGTTACTGGTATTATGTCGGCCTGTAACATCGCATTCTCATATGGTGAGCAAGACTGGCAACGAAACCAAAAAGCACCAGCTTAACCGTCTACAGTCAGCCACAATACCTTCTTCACATTCATGGCAGAGCTCAAGGATCCAAAGGACTTCCCCAAGGCTCTTGCACTTCTACAGTCGATTGATATGACCCTTTACATCGTCGCCGCGGTTGTCATATATCGCTTTACTGGGGCAGATGTTGCCTCCCCTGCCCTAGGCTCAGCTGGACTGTTGATTTCCAGGATAGCCTACGGAATTGCCCTTCCTACAGTATGATTCACTCTCTGTGTTTAAGTATCAAAGCTGACTATAGAAGATTGTAATTGCTGGAGTCATCAACGGCCATGTTGCAGCCAAATCGCTTTATGTCCGCATCTTTGCTGGCACTGACCGGATACACAAAAGGGACTGGGTGTCTATGGGTTCCTGGGTTGGTATTGCATTTGGTCTTTGGGTCATCGCCTGGGTCATCGCTGAAGCGATCCCAGTCTTCAACAACCTTCTCAGCTTAATTGTAAGTGTTGGCTGTGCATTATCTTTGAAATCGATATGTCTAACCTAGGCTTGGATCAACAGACTGCGCTGTTCGGTAGCTGGTTTACCTTTGGATTTACTGGAATGTTTTGGCTACATATGAACAAGGGACTGTGGTTTTCTTCTCCTAAGAAAATCATGCTGACATTACTCAACACGTTCGCGATTGGTGTTGGTATCACTCTAGTGAGTATCTCTTATTCTCTCATAGATAGCTATAAAAACTTAGCTAACTAATTTTGACCTAGTGTGTTCTCGGTCTCTATGCTTCCGGCTCGGCCATTCATAACAACCCTGGCAGCACTAGCTTTTCGTGTGCTAATACTGCGTGAAACACAAGTCTGAATTTCTCGAAGTTTTGTCTTGAAAACGAAGTGTTACTAGATAACTAACCTATAACAAATTAAATATCGTACGGGTTCCCAAGTCTCAAGTCTCTGTCTTTATATTTGCTATATCAATCAATCAATCAATCAATCCAAGTTCAATTAACCTGTTGCAGTCTACCTAGTTGCGTATGACTATGCAGGGCGCTTCTTCCAACCGAAGCAAGAACTCGAAGCCAAACGCCGAGCTGGAGGCACATAGTGCTTCCAGAGAGTATATAGATGCTGATTGTAAGGAGCGCGGAATCAGTCCCTTCCTGTAACCTATAAACCTATAAATCCCAAATCCCATACATAAGAAATCGTCATATAATGATTGTTATGAGGTATACCCCCTACTATAATATCTTCGTTTTATTATTATTATTTATAATTAACTACTATCTTATTCTTAATACTATTTCTATTATATTCAATATATGGCACCTGGATTTAATGAATACCGGGTTTTACTGTATTCCACCTTGCACTTTGACATTAAATCCAACATTCGTCTAATATTTCCGTTGGCGCAATAAGCATCGAAATCACCTCACTATGAACTCCACCAGGTAGGGCCCCCAATTTAGCCCCCGCATTTAAAAAGCCACCCCCTCCAACCATTTTGGAAACAATCGGCACCTTGCTTCCGTATTGTTGACCTTAGTTGAGACCGATCCTTCATGACTAGCTGCATTGGCCCCCACTGCAGCAGTGAAATAGTCAGTTGCCTCAGTGAACAATCGTCCGTCTTGACCCGGAGCAAACTCAAAGTCGAAATTGCTGAAGACCACCGCGGACGCAACACGTAGCTCCATCAAACTCATTTGTTTACCTGGACACGAATATCGACCTGGTAATGATTTTAAAAAATGAAAAAGCGGTAGGGTCAGATTGTAAAGAGCACATACCAGTACTCCAGGGTACATATGCTCCCTTATCGAGAATTAAATCAGGACGCGTGGAGAAGCGCATGGGAATCCACTTAGTGGCATATACGAAGCTCCGTGCATCTGCTGGCGCCATTAACAACCCCTGTTTAATTTGTCCTTGCACGTTACAGAGTAGTAAAGAAGCATACCTCGGAACAGACTGTGCTGTGGCACTACGACTGTGGTGCCCGCAGGAATGAATTTTCCGGCCACCACACAGCCTCCCGGTGGGACGAGTCGAAGTCCCGCTGAAGGAACAGGTGGATAGAGTCGGAGCGCCTCATAAATGCATGCGGTCAGATACGGCAGCTGTTGCAAGTTTTTGTAGTCACGAATGTCAGTCGAGGTCAGCTCAGCTATTGCTTGAGACTTTCCGGTTATCTAGCAAATGATACATCATGTGCGGTATAAGCCGCACATTGTATCGCTTTTCCAAGGTTGACACATTCAGTTAGTCAGCCTGTCAGTCCCCGGCTTCATGGGGGAGTTTGGAAGTCGAATGAAAGGTAACTCACCTGCCTGCTAGAATAACCAACAAGACATCCGCCAAAATGTTAAGAAAATTTGGCTTTCACATCATTGATAATGTATCCGATAACATCAGTCCTCTTTGGTGGTATCTCCTGTTTTGCACTCTTTAGATCAATCGGTTCTACGCTCATAACTTCGAAGGGGACAATACATTAACATTTCTAACAAGCATTGCCAACCAGTTTGCCGAGTAGAGGGCTTTGTAAATGTGTGCCGAAATAGGACAATGGTTCACAGGCTAACAACGTGGCCTGTGGGGACATCTGCAGCATCTCCCCCTTGGAGCAGGAGGGCACGAGCCGGGCAGCCGGCGCCCCGCAGCAACGGGTTGGGGGCGCCCTTGGCAGGCTTCCGCCATCCGGCGATCTCCTATAGACTTTTAGCCCCCACAAAAGAAATGACCTCAATCGTCTCATCTATAGTAATAAGGCCAGCCTCAGGCGCCCTTCGAGGCCCTTACAGGAATGTACTGTATGGGGTTGCTTTGGAACAATCTACCTTCGAGTCTCTGCTTTTTGGACGTGGAACCCACGGAAATGGCAACCATTGCGAGGGTGAATCCTTTCAACCTCATTAATGGCCTTTATGGTTAAACTGAGCTGCATGTGCGCCCTCGCTTTTAGCGTTTCCGGGCGTAAGGATACAAGCTAGCCACGGCCCAGAGTTGTTTCTACTGTGTGTGATTTCACTTAACTAGTTAGTGGGCACCGCATAGGTAAGCGCTAATGCGGCCCTGCGGCCCGCGGGTTTCACATTTCCGAGGCGCCTCGGTTGGTCTAGTGTGTGTTGGACTTTTCCCATCACTCTAGCAAGTTCTAAGAGATCCTTCCTTGTACTAGTATACGTGACCTCGGGACTAATTGCTTATATTGCGGAGCGTAGCTGAGTCCCTAGGCGGCCAATTCCACGATACAAGAGACACCCATCTCTGACCAGGCTTCCATCCTTACGGGCGACTAAGTGTGCCACCGGGGCACAACTCTCTCATTGGATTATATTGCCACGCAGTATTTTAGATCCACTCTCACTATACAAAAACTAATTATGTAGTTACTAGTAATATTAAATTGAAGCATGTTAAATTGAAGCATGTTTTGAAGCATCTCAAATGGAAGCGTTCGAGGACTAATGTTATAGCCCCCGCCATCTTAAGAGTCGCAGCAAGTTACTTGACGGAAAGGCCAACTTAGAAGATAAGCGTCTTTAATCTTGAACATAGAGTATAGTTTGTAGTTATATATCGTTGCTTTGGGATCATCCGCTTAACTCCCTATATTTCAAGGCGTCTCCTTATTGTATAGGGTATAGTAGTACTCCGCCCAACGTACGATCCTCGGAGTTGGGCCGTGCATTGGGCCGTGCGGGTAGGGTATTGCATATAGAATTGAAAGATACACCGGAATAAAAAAGAGATGATTTCATCTTTGTAAGCTTCAAGATCAACTGCAGGTCGACTGCTAGGCATATTGAACGACTAATATATGCATAAAAATAAAAGAGAAGTTGAAATTAGTATACAGATTAAAATTAACATGTTGCTTCGAGGGAGCGGTGAGAACAGCGGTCAGGTTATATCCAATGAGAGAGTTGTGCCCCGGTGGCAACACCTAATCGCCCGTACAACTATTGGTCGGATAAGAAATTCTGCCCATATCAGGTCACTACCTAGTGTTGTATAAAGATCTATCTCAGGCCATCGAGGTAATTCAGACTTTCTAAGTAGGACTTTTGGCGATTCAAATGTTCGAGATTTACCAGATAGATCCGTGCTATGCATATTATGTTTCAGATTAATAGATCCTCTAAGCTGATTGGTGGAATCGGAATATTTTGAACATAGTAAGCCAAACAAATTACATATTGTCAGACTGGGATATGGCCCGCCTAGGCCCTAAACAGGAACCTTTAGAGAGAGGGGCTTGTTACCATTGGCACCAAAAAAAAACTTGGAATCCAACTTAGCGCAACTTCACGTTAGCGTTAGTGCTTAGTGACTGGGATAACAATCCCAGAGCATCGCTCAGCCATGTAAGACGGCCCCCAGGAGGATCCTCAGCCCCGGGGGCCTCCAAGGCTATGGGCAATCTGATTCATCCTCACATCGAGATTCCAGATCTAGTCTCTGGATTGAGCTACCTTTCGGCGACATTTGAACCGCCGCCACCAACACTCACACTTTCACGGCGCTGCCGGGTTTATATTCTTCTGAATTCCTGATCTACGTCTCCTCGCCTGCCCCACAGCCACGTGCGCATGATCCTGGAACATATAGCCTTTAATTCACCGACGGCGACTATGAAACCGAACGAGACTAGGTACATCGCATGTTCACATTGCTCCAAGGCGAAAGCCCGTTGTGATCGGAAGGTAGACAGCCAATTCAGTTCCACCGTCTCCCCCAATGAGTCAATGCACAATTATCTAACCACAAGATGAGTCGTATCGTAGGTACCTTGTTCCCGCTGTGTCAGTAAACAACTCGTCTGCCACCCTCGCTCTGCTCGTCGAGCCATTCACACCCCAGCTGAACAACAATTGCGATGGCTGCAGCCTGGCGACGCTCCACGCAGAGACGAGCAGCAGACCACAAGAGATGCGCAACAGAACCCCGTTGATGTGGATAACACCATGGTAACGGGGACAGACATGGGACCTGGCAGTCCAGACGTCTCGTCACAGCTTCAATCAACCGGTACTTCCTACCCCAGTACTGATGAAATGACACACCTGTCGACCGAGTGGCTACACCAGATCAATCCCGAGTCCTCATTGCATATGCCTCTGAACATGGCACTGGACCAGGATGTCACACATCAATCATCGCCCGATCTGGACCTGATCAACGAGCTCATAGGTTACTCTGCGAGTGATGACCTGGGGACAACCTACATGGAGTCCGTCGTTATCCCACCGACTAACAGTCCACAGCAGTCACCTAGCAGGGATGGGCGGGGTGTCAACGGACGAAACAATCGCCTTGTGCCCCTGTGTCCAGGTCAGCCACGGCACTGGAGTGAGGATTTCAGTAGCCAGATGCGTATCAGCATGCAACGGTTTGAGCAGACACTCAACTCGCGTCAGCCTTGGATTACTAGTTGCAGTGAGGCCAGGGCCTCCTCCCTTACCACCCCGCCAGTTGTGAACCCCATCACAGACACCACACGTGACAGCCTCCTTGCAGTCACCCAGCTTCTATTGCTGCAGACTCGAAGCATTCAGTCGTGGGATAATGGTCGCAATGGCCGAAGGCTTAGTACCGGCAATATTACTGTTGTGACCCTGCCCCCAGCAAAAGTGCTAGACAGCTTGCTGCGAGCCTATACCTCCTGCTTTGACCAATACTTCGGACTGTTGAGTAGTGAATTGCAAGATCCCAATAATATTATGACCCATCTTGAGCATGACCTCAAGGCTGCCGGCATACTGCTTTTGCTGATGATCGCCATCGGGGCAACAGCTAGTCCCGTGCCCGAAATGCACACCTTCGCCATCGGGATGGCAGAAATCTGTCGCACTGCCTTGCCCGATCTGATGGAAGACGACGTATCAGACACGAGGCCAGATATATTGTCACATTGTGCCCTACTGCTTCTCTATCTGGGGATGTGGTCTGGTGAAAGATGGCTGATGCGGGCAGGTCATCCATTTATTTTTCAATTGATTTTATTTGTTTTTCTTCTTTCAGTTCAACTGCTGACCATTCACTTCACTGACGATAGATCATCTGCGCTCACCGGCAAATCTACACCCAGGCAAGTTTTCATCGCTGTTTTTCACGGGGGAATGGCAATGCTGAATAGAATATCTGTAGTTACTCCACGGAGGCCCACTTTCATTCGAAACCAATACCCCCCCTCAGCAGCTACACAGTAACCTGAATCTGAGCCAGCAATGGAAGCATTGGAAGGGGCAGGAGATGCAATCGCGGTCAGTAGTGTGTTGACTTACTGTTCTACTATTGATCGTACTGACTAACGAGACTAGACTCACGTACGCGTGGGTGGTAGCAGATCAGGAATGGAGCCTGTTCTACGATACTTCCCCGAACTTCTCGGTGGACATGATGACCCAGTCAATGCCCACCAGCGAGAAACTGTGGAAAGCGACGTCTGAAGGAGACTGGGCAGCTCTAGCGCCCGAGGCATTTGGGACCCAGCCCCCGATCTGCCTCCGTGATCTGTATACATCCTTCATGAACCACGAACTCCGACCAGGACGCCCGACGCTTCCTCTGCAGTATCTGCGCCTACTACTTGTACCCTTGCATGGTATGGTGTGTTATCTGCGGCAGTGGCTGCAGTCATTCTCCAACTGCCCCGTGCGATGGCGCAAGAGTAGCCAGGGACTCTCCCACCCAGCAATCCACGCCCAGCTCGACCAAGTGCAGGCTCTTCTACCCGAATGGTTTGACCTAGCCATTCACTCAACGACCAATTCCCCCGCAGCCGTATCCATGCTCGTCATGTACCATCTCATAGCCCTGAACGCTATGACCAGCTTCCCCAATATCGAAGACGCCCTGCTGCGTGGACCCCCCGATCGACCCCAGCCGCCCAACCCTCGCGGGCCTGGCCCGTGTCCCTTGGGTGCCTGTCCGTCAACTATCGCCGAAGATAGTTCAGAAGAGGCCCTTGTCCACTGCGGGCAGATCTTGCGCCTTGTGCGGCTCATGCTACCGTCAGACCAGCCACTTTGGTGGTCAGCCATCGTGTACCGCGTTGCGCTGATCACCATATTCCTGTCAATGAAACGTCATCCCCGCAACTGGCTGCCTGCGGTCATGCTTGGACAGATGGTTCAAGATACGACCAGCAGCTCTGACACCAGCACCAGTGGTAGTGTTATCTCCATGATGAGCAACCCATTATTTACCGATCGAGTCGATGCCCAACCGCATCACCGCCCCGTTGCCCTCAACAATGTGGCACCCGATCATCCTGAGCTTCTACACTTCATCAAGTACAAGGAGGGCGAACCTTTCATCGCCGATCGCGACGGTCAACTGATTGAGTTGAGGCGGTGTCGCGATGTTATGAGCTTTTTCATCGATCTGGCCGATGTAGGACACCGACCAGCACTCCACGCCACAAACTTTCAAGTCAGTGTCAAGGATTCTCTGGAGCAACTGGCCGACCGATGGGGGTTTTTGTCCCTGCATAAGATATGAGGCTTTAAAGAACGTCCGGAAAGGGAAGAGAAATGTTTGTCCGCTGCTACCTTTACATGAAGAACTCTCACATATTATATTGAATATACGAAGCTAGCAACATACAATGTTAAAGCAATTGGAAACTTAAAAGCCCATCATATAACGATGTATCTTGATTAGGTGAATATTTTAAACTTAGGGTATGACACATGATGTAAAATAGCACTCATCCATACCTCACCAATTTTAGTATAGGACCATTGAAAGAGAAGCATGGGATAGATGATACTATATCTTCAGGTGTCGTCTTATATGTTGCATAGTAGTACATGATCTGGCCTTCTCCATTATTTGTTTGAGTGATAAGATCATGCACATGTGTACTATATGCAGTACAAATCTCGCGTTTCAAATAGGCTTCCCGTTCCTTTCAATGTTGGAGGTACAAAATACAACATTAAATAGATCGATCACTTAGTCAAGGTGGAAGCTTAAAGTCAAAAAGAGAGTTCTATCAACATTTGAACTGATTTCCAAGGCAACATTTGAATGATTTTACTCCAGCAGAGAAGAGATATATATAGAACATTCTGAATAGTATCAACAGGGCATTTGGATGTAAAGGCACAGAAAACGAACAGATAACTCCAGCTCCATCCAGAACAACAAACGTCAAAACACCGACTCGAAGCCAGACATCGAAATAAAGACTCGCCAATTTAGGAAGAATGGACCTCTCCCAAATACGGGAATTTGAGTGTCTCGCCATTCTCCACCAAACTCTCCAGATAGGTCGAGATTAACGGATCCATTCCCTCATCCAGGGCTCGTGCAATCCAATCCAGAATCTCCATCTCTGAAAACTCCTCGCCATACGTTTCTTCCATATGCTTCGCCATCGCCGCAAAGGCGACCTTTTTTCCACTTGAATGATGTCGGAAGCGCACCTTAACCTCGTCCCCAGCCTTAGCTTGCTCTCGAGCACGGCCCATGGTGATCGCGGACAAGATCAGGTCCTGCGCCACCTCCTCTACCTTCTTGAAATCGAAAAAGCCTTCCACGTGGGAAAAGGTGGGAAGACACTTCATCTGCAGTGAGTAACGCAGGATTGCATTGAGCGCATCCGATGCCGGTGCTTGATCGCCAATCACCACGCATGGACGGTGAATCTCAATCCGCATAGACGTGTGAGGGGACAGCCGCTGCAGAAACTGCTCACTGGCCCATTTGGATGCGGTATACCCTTCCGCACCAGTGGTGGGTGGCTGAGTGGACACGGGGTCTGGTGCAGGGGCGGTGTTACCTGTGAGCAGTGGGACCCGGGGCGAGGAGATGTACAATAAGGGAATAGAGTGCGGAACACATAAGGAGGCTAAAAATTGAGTTGAGTGCACGTTTGCCTGCCGGACAGAGGTGTAGTTGTTGAGGCAGTGGCCATTGGCGCCAGCGTGGATGACCACATTGATACTCTCCTGCAGTGCGAGACACTCTGACGGGGAAAGTCCCAGAGTGGAAGAGGAAAGGCTGCCCATATAGTGAACGACCTTGGGATCAGAGGGGAGATGACCTTGTTCGTCTGGCAGAACGGCTACACAGTGGACTTTACGGATGCGGATGTCCTGGAGCAGTTCCTTCAGGATACACCCACCGAGAAACCCTGTAGCCCCGGTCATCAGGACTTCGATGGCCTCGCCACCGTCCGTTGGAGATCGTTTGACGGGGCCCATTGCACCTTGAGCAGCGGTAATTAGCGAGTCAGGAACAGCAGTCTCGGCTTCCCAGTCAATTGATTCGTTCTTGATTATCTGGCCGTCGCGGTGAAGGTCAACCCGCATAGTCATCTGTTGTAGGGTCGATGCCTCATACAGCTCACGCGTGGGGATGGAGGTTCCCATGGATTCTTTGATTGCGTGCTGCAGCTTGAGCAACCTCAGCGAGTTTCCACCTTCGAGGAAGAAGTCTGACTCTGCCATCAGCGGGTGCGAGGTTGGGGGTAAGACCTTCTCCCACAGAATGCGTAATTCACTCTGCCGAAGGCTTAACTTGGGCACACTCTGCGGATTGGATACAACATGACTGGGTGCAGAATAGGGCAAGGTGGTAAGAGCGTTGCGGTCAATCTTGCCATTACTGTTGCGAGGAAGGTCGTCAACAATGATCACCTGAGACGGACACATGTATTGCGGCAGAGGCAGGCCGGCCAACAATTCAGTAATGATGGCAGGCTCAATATCATCCTTCTGGCCTATGGAGAGCGTAGCATGGGCCACCAGCGCATCATCTCGCACGGTAACAACGACCGTTGAAAACAGCGACGCGCTGACTTCTAGAAGAGCTTTTTCTACTTCTTCCAGCTCGATGCGAAGACCCCGCAATTTGACCTGGGTACTCCCCTCTAGGCGACCCAGAAAAATGAGTGAGCCATCAGCCATCAATCTACCCTGGTCGCCAGTTCGATACCATCGGGTTGATGACCCGTCAGTGAAAAACGCCCGTGCTGTCTCTTTCGGCGACTCCCAGTAGCCAATTGCCAGCCCGGCACCCCCGATACAGATTTCTCCTCGGAATCCCACGGGCTGAGTACGCCCATAGGAGTCGACGATGCGCAGGGTGTAGTTTGGAATTGCCTTGCCCACCGTGCTTTGGAATTCGGACACATCTTCCTCCAGTGAGATACGGTGGAAAGTCGCCGCCGCGGTGATCTCAGTTGGACCATAGCAGTTCAGATATGAAAGGCTTGGCAGATCCAGTCGTTGGAATTCGCGCAGTAGGGGGCGCTGCACCAGCTCGCCGCCCATACATGCCCAACGCCAGTCTGCACACTGCACCAGCGATTCCCGTCCATAGTGCAGCCAGGTGAGATACTCGGACGGCGTGGCAATCGTCATGGTGATCCGGTGCTTGCTCATCAGCTGAGTGATACAGAGCGCATCCCGTCGTGACTCGTACGGCACAATCACCAATGTACCACCGGTACATAGAGCACAGAAGGTCTGAATAAGAGACATATCAAAGCCGAGCGAGCTCTGTTGCAGAATCGTCTCGCATCCAGGACGTAGACCTAGTTCGTGGAACTTGAGCGCAATATGATTCACAAAGTTAGCCTGTGTCAGAACCACTCCTTTCGGCTTTCCGACTGAGCCGCTAGTGTACAGCAAAACAGCTGGAGATTCAGGTTGGGCATTGCATGGAATTGCCTCCTTCGCCACCCCAACATCATCCACTCTGATAATGGGCATGCGGGTGCCTTCTTTCCCGGTACTGAGTTGGCTGGCCAGCTCGATAGTGGCATCATGACAAAGCACCACACTGGGTCGAGCGCTGGCGATGATTGCTGCATGACGTGCCGGAGGAAGATTGACGTCCAGTGGGATGTAGACCGCACCGATATGCAAGATGGCCAGCATCGAGGCTGTAAAGTCGACGGAGGGCCGGCATAAGACGGCGACCCGCGAATCAGTTGTATGACCGGCAGTTTTGAGGGCAGATGCGATAGAGTTCACACGCTCACTGAGCTGACTGTACGTGAGTGATTTATCCCCGTCACGAATGGCCAAATTCTCCCGGTTTGTCTCATGGATTGCTTGAAACTGTTGAGACAACGTTGCTGGCCACTTAAAGTCAACCTGAGGGCCCTGACCAAGACGGAGAGCGTCAGTCACAGTTGTGGGATCGTGAATGGGAACTTTTGCAACGGCCATATATGTGTTTGAGACCACGCCTTCCAGTATCCGGACATAAGTGTCCAGGATGGTGCGAGTGGCAGCTTCGTCATACAAGGACTCCTGGCATGACATGTCCAGGATAAAGCCATCGGAGTGGTATTCAACAATGCCTAAGCTCAGGTCGTAGGGGTTCTTGGCATCCTGCGCATCGAGTAGTGTTAGGGAATGACCAGCAAAAGGTAGCTTCTTGGCCACCCTCAGTTGATAGTTGACGGCGGCCTGGAACAAGGGGGTATGGGATGAAGACCGCGCCACGTGGAGATCATCAAGTATCACATCGAAGGGTACGGCCGAGTTCTGCACCGCTCCCAACACCTTCCGAGCCGTGGTCTGGGCGATTTGGGAGAACTTGGCGTCTGGAGAGACATGGAAGCGTACGGGCAGCATGTTCATAAAGAATCCCACCGTCTCTGCAAACTCGTCATCCAGCCGGTTGGCGTCTGCCACCCCGATACAGATATCGTCTATTCCAGCCAATTGGGAGAGCATGACCTGGAAGACGGCAAGGTGAAATTGAAAGGCGGTGATACGCAGGTTCTGGCATGCCGCTTTCATTGCCTGCGCAACCTCATGGCCGATCTCCTGCCGCGCGTAGGTGGTTCGGGAGTTTTGTGTGTTAGGGCGCGTTTTGGCTTTGGACATGGGCAGCAAGGGGAGAACAGGTGGCACGGAAGAGTACTCCTGCTTCCAGTACTGTAGCTGCGACTCAAAGTGTCCGGTCTGTTGGTGGCCAAATTGCTTCCGTGTGTACTCCACATATGTCTTACTGGCATGTTGGAGTGGCTCCATGCGGTATGCGGAAGCCAGGTCCCGGAAGAAGAAGCGCCACCCAGTACTGTCCATGACGATATGATGATAGGAGAAGACCATGGTGTGGGACTGCGGAGATGGCGAAAATACTGCCATCGCCATCGTCTCGCCTCGTTCAAGGTCCCAGACCCGGGTCTTGCCCAGGGCTACCTCGGCGGCGATGTCATCGGCTGTGGCATCGGGGACATGCCGGAAACGCACCACAGGAGAGGCGAGAACACCCTGCATGGGCTGGTTGTCTTCCTGGCGTACAAAGTAGCACGTTCGAAGTGACTCGTGATGCTGCGTGGTAACTGTGAAGGCGTCGCGGAGACGCTCCATGTCCAGGTAGCCATCGATTTCGAACTGAAAAACTAGATTATAATCTGTGGGATTGTTGAGAAACAGCGAGAGAATAAATATCCGTGACTGGCCAGAGGAAAGACGTTCAGTCTCGATTATACCTGGGCTATAGCCACAATCATCAGCGTCAAGCTGCGCATTGGGTCCCCCGTCAATACTGGCATCCCCTTTGTCTCTCTTCTCCACAGGATCAGCAACACTGGGAGAGCTGCTGGCCGATGATGATGGAGTATTGTCGGTACCGCCGACTGAACTGGTCTCTGTGCATTCGGGGCCTTCGGATGGGGTCTGCGATGAGGCCGGAGACACGTTCAAAGTTGTACTCTCGGTCTTGACTTCCTCCTGCTTGGAGGCCTCCTGGTCCACTTTCTGTGCGAGCAGCTGCTTAGCAGCATTGGTGCAGATTTGGGCAATCGAGTCACCACCCAGGATCTTTAGAACGGGAATATCGGCACCCAGCTCACGCAAGAACCAGGTGCGAATGTCCACAGCCACAAGGGAGTCGATTCCCAGTTCAATGAGGGACACCTGGACCGAGACACTGCCCGTGGGCAACTGCATCATGGTCTCCAGTTTGCTAGAGAAAGCTTCCTGTGTGATCTCCACAGCCTCTGCTTCAGTGCTCACGTCCAGGAAGCGCTCTTTGAGATCCTCCTGTCCGGATCGAGCCACCACTTCATTTCGGAGGTTCGTGGTGGGAAGATAGTGCGAGAAGCGCGGGTCTAGTGTCCATGCCGGCTTGTGGTCTGCTGTGAAGGGCTCCGTCAGAGGGTTCATACCGACGCCCACCTCGCATGATCGGTGGCTGTTGGGTCTGCCGGAGACTATGGCCTCTGCAAAGGCATGGTGTACATCCATCTCCGAGAGGAACTTGAACTCGAACTGAGCCCAGACATCCTTGAGGGTGCCCTTGTTTCGGGTCGTGTAGCCGACATCGGTGACAAAACCAATATGGATTATAGAGGCGGCAAGCCCACGTTCGCGACGCTGGGTGGCCAGGGCGGACATGTACATATTGGCTGCATGATAATTTGACTGGCCCTTGGAGCCCATGATGGCGCCACAGGAGGATAGCAGGATGAAGAAGTCCAAAGGAGTATCCGCAAATACCTCATCCAGGTACTTGGAGCCGTCAACCTTGGGCTTCAGCGTCCGGTTGATCGCGTCGGCGTCCATGTTGACGAACATCCGATCTGTCAGCACCATGGCCGCATTGCAAACACCAGAAATAGGGGGCAGAGTGTCCTGAATCCAGCGCACCGTGGTATTGACCGAGGTTCGGTCAGTGACGTCCATTGATTTGACATGTACATTGGCACCCTTGTGTTGCGCATCCGCCAGCCACTGGGGATGGATTTCAGGGTTCCGACTAGTGATAACCATGTGCTTCGCTCCATGTCTCAGCGCCCACTCACAGATCGACAGACCGAGGCCACCGGCCATTCCAACCATCAGATAGGTCTTCCTGGCGTCGAACATAGTGGTCAGGTCGGGAGGCTGAACCACGAGGGTTAGAGAGTCGGTGGCCTTCTCCCACGAAGTAATGTGAGTGGTTTCTAGCATGGAAGCCTTGGCACTAGCAATCTGGTCAATATTGAACACCGGGAGTTCACCTGAAAGAGGAAACTCTGCATTCAATATGGGCGAACGACTCCGCAGAGCGTCATATCCGGCAGCAAGTGAGCCATGACCTCGTAGAATGTTGAGCCCTGTCTGGAACACCCCGCTTTCCAGCTTTAGAACTGCCAAAGGAGACGGCAGTACTGACTGGATAGTGGAAGTGAGATAGTTGGAGAATCCGGAGCAGTTCACAAAGAAAGAGTCTTTGCGAGGAAGCAGGCTCTGAATAAGTCGAGGAGAACTGTGAGGATGCATCCGGATCCAGTTTTCGGGAACCGCCGCGCCTCCGGAGGAGGAACACACAAAGAAAACCTCAATACCACGGTCCTCAGCTCTTGCAGCAATGGCTGCAGCAAGGCCATGCCTGGGCTGGTAGAGAGTTACAGATTCCCCAGCTGCAATGAGGCTCAATAACGTATCGCTAAGCATATGGTCGAGGAATCTCTCTAGGAAGAGTGCGTTGCAAGACGCCTCGTCGATGGGCATCGTATCCGTCTGCGGAACGCTTACCATAGAGGCATCGACATATGAAATCGCTAACAATGGAGCCCCCACTTCTACTTCTACCTCACGGCCGACAATGAGGTAGGTTGCACCCTGATTGCTATCACCGGGAACAGTGAGCGAGAAAGATGTTTTAACCGTCACATGGTCAATGGTATCGGCAGGATGATTTTCATCAGTCTCGGTAAAGGCCAGTCTGTCACCCTGCTGAATGAGGCGGATTGCTGCACCGGGGCGAGTTGCGGACTTTGTCACTGTGCGATAGCGAGCATTATATCGATCGTTCAGCTCTTGGTTTGGACGAAGACGGGCGATCAATGTCTCGCCGCCCTCAATGACCAGTTCCTGCTCACGAGTCCACAGCAGCGACGATTGCTCGTCCACTCCGGACAAAATGTTCATTCGCACAAAGGCATCAAGGATAGTGCGTGCCACATTGTTTGGATTAGTGATCGACTCCACATCCAGTGACTGGATGGTGACGTGCGGCATTTCCTTCGATATAGCCCGGGCCATCCCCAGGAACATATTCTGGTAAGGGTTCTCCGCTCGTCGGCTCTTGGTAACCCAGAGCACGTTCCTGGAACGCAGCAAGATGGCCTGTAGGGCTTCGAGTCTTTTCGGTGTGATAGGGTTGGAAAACAGCGGTACGTCCAGCTCCTGCAGACACACCACGTCCATGCGGGATGAGAGGAGCGAGAAATCAACCGCCTCGATATCGCGGGCAACAACCACTCGGTTGTGCCAGGATGGCCTAGCAAGACGTTGGAGGGTACTCGTAAGCTTCGAGATAGGCAGTGTACGGCCGCCAATAACAAGAAGGTAATCAGTCTTGGGAACATCTTCAATATATCCTAGTGGCTCGCGTAGCTGTAGCACGGTCTCATCAACGGCCTGGCTGACCATCAAAGACATACAGTGCTTGTCAGAATCAGGCAAGTCATGAAAGACCAGATCCACGCCGGAGTAACCGGTGTCCTGCAAGGTGCGGTCCCATTCCTCGGTTGTTAGACCGGGGTGGAAACGGCGGCCTTCCTTTGCCCCAAGCCACCAACCTGGTAATCCGCCCATAATAAAGCCGACACGCATTATCTCAATGCCGGTGATTTCTATCAAAAGAAGGAAGCCACCAGGCTTAAGGAGAGATCGGGCATTCTCGAGGGTAACCTGCATGCTGCCTGTGGCGTGTAGCACATTCGAGGCGACCACCACGTCGTAGGAGTGCAACTCGTAGCCCTGCGCGACAACATCCTTTTCTACATCCAGTGTCTTGAACACCATTTTGTCGGAAAACTGGGCGAAGCGCTTGGCCGCATTTTCAAAGAATCCAGTGGAGATGTCTGTATAAGTGTAGTTCTCGAAACTTGTACCAATTGAGTTCAAGATGGCGTGCGACTATATGTGTAGGTTGGTTAGCAAAAATAAAGATATTAAAGAGACAGGGTGTACAATCCATACCGCTGATCCTGTTCCAGCGCCAATCTCCAAGTATTTGGCCTGGGGGTACTTGTTTGAAATCTGCTGCATCACATTCCGCATGGCGGCATTGACGATGGTGAACCCACAGCCTTCGTAGTACATGCGGCCCAGCCGGTCATTCTCCATTAAGACCTCGAGCATTTGCGTTTTACCGTGCATCACGTCCACGATATTTTCACCCATCGCGCGCGCGATCTCGAGCTCGATCTGCCCGGGCCAGCGGGTGTAGATCTCATCGATAACCCTGGATTTGTCGGCTAGCCAGCTACTTGGTGCCACGGGATGACGGTCATCTTGGACGAGCTGCACCCAGTGCTGATAGGCGTCCAGCATGCGCTTGAAATACCATGAAAAGCCGGCGACTTCCTCGGGGTCAACTTGCTCAAGCACGCGCTGGACATAGTAGAGCACAGCGCGGTCAATATCCGATACGAGGGCCATATTTCGTGTGTCGTCAACTGGGTTACGCTGCGGCTCAACTAGATTAAGCGACGGATCTGCCATGAAGACAGTATCAAAGAAGAGTCGTGTATCTTGATCGGCCGTCGGAGGAGCGATGGGTTTGACTGAGAGAGCTTCTACTTGAAGAGCTGCTTCTCCGGTGATGGCATCATAGACGTGAATGTCACCGCTGAGGGAAAGACCGTCACGGGCAGTGACAAACGACTGAGTCATGGTGCGAATGGTACCCGTCTGTGCCCCAAGAGTGGCTTTGGGATTCAATGCCACGCGTTTGATATGCACTGGCAACACAGAGACTGGCAGCTTCCCGGTACTTGGGTCAGCACGAGCATGGAAAATGCTCTGGAACGACACGTCAAGCAAAGCAGGATGGACGACATATTCGCCGCAAAGTTCTTCAGTCGACCATTGGGCCTTCGCTTCGGCAAAGTCTAGGCGACGCTCCACATCTTGCAAGCGACGGAAGATACCGGTGTAGAGTAAACCCGATTGGGCAAGGACCTCATACCCCTCGTCAGTGTCTACCGGAAGCAAATTGGGCGGTGGTGGGGTACATGACGGTAGCTCGTCGCCCGATGTCTCTCCCAGGTGGATAATCAACCGGCCGTCACAGGTCTGGACCATCGCTCCCGTACTGATATCAGAGCAATAGCAGTAGGAGAAGTGGCCTTCAATCACATTGGGATCACTGGCCTCGAGCAGGTGGACTGTAAAGATTGTATCCTGGCCCTCTCGCGAATCCGGTACCACGATGGGCCGACGGATCTCGACATCCTGGACCTCCATCAACTGTACTTGCTTGCCAGCTGCAATGGCCTGACCGGCCTGGAATGCCAGAGCCACATATGAGGCACCGGGTAACAGAGCCTCGCCCATGATCGTGTGTCCTTGCACCCACGGCAACTCACTGAGCTTAAGGATATTGCGCCAGCGCAGCTCCCTGTCGGTATCATCAGGAGTGCGCCGGCCAAGCAGCTCGTGGAACACGTCATTTCCTTTGCGAAACCGGGCAGAGACGCGAGACTCTCGCCAGTACACTCGCTCATGATCCCAGGAATAGCCTGGTAAATCTTTTAGAAGCCTGGGGTCTAGTTGATTACCCTTTGGGACCAAGGTTTGCCAGAGTCCCCCAAAGTTGACAAACTGCGGTCCCAGATGGGCCCAGACAAAGCCGATTGCGTTAAACAGCGCCTCGATATCATTACTGCCACGCTTCAAGACACCAGTATAGGCAGGGGTAGCGCCAAATGCAGATTGCAGCGTCTGCTCTGTTGGCCCTTTCAGGGCAGGATGAGGTCCAACTTCGATCGCCATGTCATAGGGACCACCATGCCAGATGGAGGATCGTACGGCTTGCGAAAACAACACGGTCTGCACCATATTATCAACCCAGTACGGGCCTTTGAGGGACTGGAGGTCGCCACGGAAGAGCTCGGTATCACCCCGGACGCTAGAATTCCAGAAACAACCCTCTCGTGGCTGTCTGACTTGAATGTTGCAGGCCTCCAGAGATTGAAGATACGGACCAGCACAGCGTTGCATGTGTTGAGAATGATAAGCGGTGTCAACCTTCAGCAGGCGAGCAAACACATTCTCGCTGTTGAAATGCTCTTTGGCCTGCTGAATGGACTCGCTATCACCAGATAATGTGACGCTCTGAACGCCGTTACTGGCAGCCACACTGATGCGGCCTCGATAGTCAGACTTCTGGCAGAACTGCTGGGCTTCTCTGTGACTGATTCCCACGGCCATCATAGCACCGACCTCCCCGTTAACGCCCTGCGCGAGACTGGCGTATCGGCCACGGTAAAAAGCAATCTGCATGGCGGCGGGCAGGGAGATGATTCCACAGGCATAGACCGCGGCAATTTCGCCCGAGGAATGGCCAACGACGGCATCAAAGTGAATTCCACTGGCAAACAGCACCTCCAGCAGGCCCAGTTGAATGGCAGTGCATAGCGGCTGCGATATGATCGCTTCACCCACGCGTGAGACTTCGGCAGACTTGCATAGTTCATCTGCCAACAGCCACTCTGGGCGATCTGGGAGTGCCTGAAGGGTGGCATCACATCGTTCCAGCACATCCCGGAAGAGCGGGCACTGGTCCAGTAGCATGCGGCCCATACCCGGCCACTGGGCGCCTTGTCCGGTGAACACGCCTAGGATGCCAGGTGTTTCACTAGGGTTGACCGGCTGGTGACGGATCCCAATCGTATCCTTCTTCGGCAGCTTGTCGTTATCATTAACGAAATTTTGTAGGTCGTTGATAAGCCCCTGTTGTGAAGGCGAGGAGAAGAACGCGCGAGCCCGGTGCGCTGTTCGTCTAGTCTGTAATACGTAGCTCAAGTCGGACAAATTGACAGACGGATTATTCTTTAAGTATTGCAGCATACTTTTTGCGTTTCCCAGGAGCGAAGCACCTGAGTGCGCAGAGAGCACAATAGGGCCCAGCAACGCATTCTTCTTAGAAGTAAGCTCGACGTTCCCCTGGTCTGAGGACTCGTAACTATCCAGGATAACGTGGGAATTGGTGCCCCCAAACCCAAAGCTGTTGATGCTCACTCGGAGATGAGCACCGGGGGCAACCTTGGGCCATGGGATGGGTACAGTGGTGATCTGCATGCGGCCGTAGTATGGCTCAATCTTCGGATTCAGTTCATTGAACAGCATATTGGGAGGTATGATGCGATTCTTGATCGAGACAAGCGCCTTGAGGAGGCCTGCGAGTCCGGCACAACCCTCAAGATGACCAGTGACTGTCTTGATTGAGCCGACATACAGAGGGGGTGTGTCTCTCAGCTCATTGGTGGGGGTGGCCTCCCCGAATAACGCTTCACTAATTGCTTGTGCTTCAACTGGATCCCCAGCAGCAGTGCCCGTCCCATGGCACTCAAAATACTGGCAGCGATCCTTGATTGGATCAAGTCCTGCACGCTGGTAGGTGGCCCTGATAAGGGCTGCTTGGGCGGCGGCGGTGGGCATCGTAATCCCAGGGCTTTGACCATCTGAGTTGATCCCACTGCCGCGAATCAGACCTTCAATATGATCATTGTCACGGAGGGCCTGGCTGAGAGGCTTCAATAATACAGCAGCGGCACCCTCTCCACGGGCGTAGCCATTGGCAGTCTTGTCCCACATGCGTGACTGAGAATCAGGGGACAGCATGTGTAAATTGGACTCGGCGACATACATTGCAGCGTCGAAGATCAGGTTAACACCACCAACGACGGCACAGGTAGCCTCACCAAGCTGGAGACCCTGTACCGCCTGGTGAAGGGCAACCAGTGAGCTGGAGCACGCAGTGTCAACTGTAACTGAGGGCCCATGCAGGTCGAAGACGTATGAAATGCGATTCGCCATTATACTCCGCGCGGTTCCTGTACTAGTATACTGCGGGAGACTTTCGACGTCGCGTAGCTGGATGTCATGATAGTCGTCGGTCATGACACCGACGTGTACCGAGGTTTGGGAGCCTCGCATCTGGGCTAGAGTGTACCCGGCACTCTCAATGCTCTCGTAGACAACTTCCAGAAGGATGCGTTGTTGGGGGTCGATAGTCTCAGCTTCGTAGGGGGTGATACCGAAGACTGCTGGGTCGAAGAGTCGGCTGTCTTCGACCAGTAGATACCCTTGGCCTTTGACATTGGTTGAGCCATGATTGTCACCGGATGGGTGGTAGAAGCGTTGTAGATTGAGGTTTTGGGACAGGTCGCGACGGACATCCTGGGGCTCGCGCAGAAGGTCCCAGAGCTTGGATGGAGAGGAGGAGGAGCCGGGAAACCGACACGAGGAACCAACGATGGCAATCGGTTCAGGAATAGAAGGGGCCATGTTGAAAGAGGGTGAAAAATGGGAAAAATGGGAATATCGTAGCACTGCCCTTTGCGGCAAGAGTCCTGGATTCTCTTATTGTTGAGAAAGAAGAACATGTGGTAAACTGTATCAGGTGCGACTGCAGAACGTATGTATATTGATAGAGGCATATCGGACCCACATGCAGTCTCAGCCTCAAGTGCTTTTCACAACATTTGAACGGAGTAAATGCAGACGGATCCCTGCGGCCTGCCACGCGGAGACCCGCTTCCAATGAGGATACACCGGACGGACCTCCAGTCTGCTCGGGGACAGAAGGAAAATCGATAGGAGATCCATTGAGGAAATCTATCTTTCAACCGTCGTTTCAAAAGTCCGTAGGCCGTCTCAATTTCCGATCGGATTCAAAGATTCAAAGTTGAACCCCCGGGGCCGGTCCGTGGGGAAGGAATGCCGGACGGAACCTACTAGTAGCGCACGCAACAAATATATTCAATGGTTAAAGAATCGGACTCCAGCATTGAATATTTTCTTCGTTACTTTCGCCTTGCAAATGAGCAACGAAACAGCAGCACAAGTCCAACATGCTAATGCAGTATCACAATCTCCCCGTGCAAAATATTCCGGTTCTCCTGCTCTGTTCTGGCTTCCTTGCCATCCTCTTCCGATCTCTTGTCCTACGTGTGCACTATTACCGCAAGGCCCGTGCCTGGGGCTGTAAGCCAGTCCCCTCGCGGTTCCAGTGGGATCCTTTCTGGGGCCTTGATCTGGTATGGTCGCAGTGGAAAGCCCTGCGTGGTCACTATTACATCCCATGGCTCAGTGATCTACACAAGGGCCAGCCCAAGACCTTCCAGATCATCTTCCAAGGAGCGCGTGTGATTCATACGATCGAGCCGGAAAATCTCAAATCTCTGACGGCTATCAACTGGAAGGACTTCGGCATCAGCCCTCTCCGTCGGGGTAAAAAGGCGGGCCACCCCTTTGCTGACCGTGGTGTCAATTCGGTCGATGGCGAAGACTGGGTGTTTAGTCGTTCACTGATCAAACCATTCTTTATGCGAGAAGTCTATGCGAATACCCAGCGACTTCTTCCATACACTGATCATCTATTGCGGATTATGCCTCCAGACGGAGAGACATTCAACATCCAACCACATCTTCAGCGATGGGTACGATTCCTGTTATTTTTCTCCTCTTCTTCACTCCCCACTGACAGCCCGGACAGTTCCTTGATGTCACCACCAACTTTGTCTTTGGAGCTCCCATGGATGCTTTGACACACCCTGAGCGGGCCCGTGTCACCTGGGCCATGCTGGACGTGCTCCGTGGCACCCGTCTCCGGCTGCAGCTGTATAGGGTCATGCACCTGATTGACTGGTCATGGTGGTTACGGGCTATCAAGATCATACATGAGTTCATGGACGAGCGGCTGGACCGTGTGTACGCGGATATTGCAGAACATCAGAAACGCATCGAAGCCGGCGAAGACGTCGGACCCGAACGTCTTGACCTACTGTGGCATATGGCACTTGGTTGTCCAGACCGCGTGGAGCTTCGTTCGCAGTTATCCCTCCTCTTCGTACCCAACAACGACACCACCTCCATCCTTACTGCCAATGTCATCTGGCACCTGGCACGCAATTCCAAGGCCTGGGAAAAGGTTCGTGCCGAGGTCCTGGCTCACGGAGACGCCCCGTTGACCTTCGAGGCACTCCGGGGCATGAAGTATTTGCAGGCCAGCATCAACGAGACCCATAGGCTCAACCCAAACAACGTTACCCAGGTGCGCATGTGCGTCAACGACACCACGCTGCCTTTGGGTGGTGGTACGGACGGTCAGTCCCCGATCCTCATTCGGAAGGGCGATATAGTGCAGGTTACCAAAACTGTCATGCAGAAGGACCCGCTATACTGGGGTGAAGACGTCCATGCATACCGGCCTGAGCGCTTTGAGGAGAGGACCCACTTCTGGGAATTTGTTCCTTTTGGCGGTGGTCCGCGTCGCTGTCCGGCGCACATGATGGTCCAGACGGAGTCCGCATATCTGATTGCGCGTCTAGCCCAGGTATACAGCCGGATCGAGCCCCGAGATGAGAATCCGTTCGTATCCGCCATGAGGATTGGGCCATCAAATAAGACAGGCGTCCTGGTTGCGCTGTACAAGTAGGGGGACTAGGAGAAAAGAGGACATCTGGGTGTGGAGAGAGACCATGGAGATAGTTTAACCAATGACGATGAACGAAAGTCTACTCCGATACCTGGAGGTTCTTCCTTCCCCGTAGTGAATCCCAATATAGATACCTGATTCTAGCCTAGTAAGAAAAGGAAGATAACAGAGTGCAAGCGGATCGAGACCAGGTTGGGATGAGTAGTCCGTTAGTCCGAGGGCGGCCGGTGAGACACATGATTGGTCAGCCGCCTGGATGGCCTCGCTTCCCGCTTTTAGTAGTCAGAGCCTCTCCCGTTTCTGCGCGTTCCTTCATTTTAGCTTCCAGCCCCTGCATTTTCACCCGTGGACAGAGTTATTCGAATGTTGTTTCTCTGTGAGGCATGGCTGGTTGCTTTTCCCAATCTTGCTCTTCATTCGGTTTCTTCTCTTTCTTTGTGATAGAAATCTGTCGTATGGAAATGTATAGTACAAAATGACTGATATTGAACTCTAACTAAAATGACATGAATCCGCAATTTTAATAATCTGTCCAGCGGGCCTGGCTGACTAACTGTAATATGCCGCCCGGGGCCTTGTAGGTATGGTATGTCGAGTACCAACGGTCATATGATTTTCCGGTATCATACCTTGTTTCCACCATGTATTCCATCTTGCAGTTTGACACTTTGTTCTAGGTAGCCATAAATACCATCATATTTCTTGATTTTAAATGGAAGAAAATTCAGGGCAATCAAATTCAAACTCGAAAATACTCTCTTTACTATAGAGAAACCAATCTGATATCCACTTTGCGCCCTTTTTCCTCACTCCCACTCGCGCTCTCCAAGCGAAACCGTTCCACCACCTCTATCATCGTCAATTTGAACACTGCATCTGCCACATTCTTTCCCAAGCACCGTCCCGACGCCGCCCCTGTGCCAAATCGCATGAACCCACAGCGCAAATTCTGACTCGGAAGCTTAAGAAACCTATCTGGATTGAAACCGTCGCTTGATGCACCCCAGGTCACGGCTTCATTATTCAGTCGGCGTGTGTCGATAACCACGGGAGTGCCGGCAGGGATATTGTATTGGCCAATCTTCTTGGCATCCGCGGTGGATTCAGGCATCGAGAACCCTGTTTTGCATTAGTAAGCACGTTCATTGAGACCAAATGGGGAAAGTAACGGACAGAAGGCTGGAGAGATACGCATGCCTTCCATCAGAACGCGATTGAGCAGGGTATCTTGTTTCGCCAGATATTTAGGAAGGTCAAAATCTGGCTTAGACTTCCACTCCTGGATCTCTTTGCGCAGCGCGGTCTGGATCGAGGGTTTGCTTGCTAGGTTGGTGAAGATAGTGTGGAAGACCTCGGCACTTATATTCACGTTGGCGAACAGAATCTCCGTCATTGTCGCCAGAAACTAAGAAAATGGACCCATCAGTAAAAATCATCTTCTGAATATGCTTACAGGCTTCTCGACATCTACGTACCGCGTCCTCGGTGAAATTCTTCTGTGGATCGACTCCGCGGTAGATCACCTCCATGGGACATGCCCAGGCTCCCTGATGGATGGATTTCATGGTCAACGCCAGATATTTGGGACTCGGTAGCAACAGAAACGAAAACTCACAGCACGCGCATTTTCAATGATCAAGCGATGAAAGTCCCGCCACTTGACCTGAAATTCCCGCAGCCGTTTGTGGGGTCCCCAGCGAAACAGATTGAAGAGCTTTGAGTCGGGATACTTGCTGCTTAGGATGTCCGTTATGATCCCATCGTATTGGTCGTTCAGTTCAAGCAGGATCCAGTAAGACTGTAATCACTTAGTCTCAAGCCAAATTAAGAAAGAAAGGAGAGCCTACTCGATCGTCAAAGGCATCTTCATACAGATGCAGTGATAGCAGCTTAAAGACCAGAAACCTGAAGTCCACCTTACTATCCAGCTCATTGACCCCCACATTGGGAGCTTTGCTCTGCAGCCAGTCGTTGATCCCTCGCGTAAACCTAGGGACACGCAGGGCGACTGAGTGGAAGGCAAATGGAGGGTCGAAGTGGTTGCGGATCGTTCGCCATTGGTCACCATATTCGCCCCCAACACAGGGACCCAGGAGACTCCCGAACTGCTCACCTAAGTTCAGATTGCGAGGCTTTGTGTGTCTTTTGCTGTCATGCTGGTAGAACTCATGGACCTGGTCAGGCTGACTGATGACTAGCTCCCGATACGGACCACTGCGAATGAGATAGGGCTCAGTACCGGCGACATCCTCTCCTTGTTGGGATAATTCCCGGCTTTTGAAGTCGTCTTCAATCAGCATCAACTATCTCAGAGGTCCCTTCATCAACACTCACCTGCGAATAAATTTGGACATGCGCGAGTCACCGGGGATCTCTGTGATGCGCTTGCCTTGGTCGGTGGTGAAATCTTTCGATCGCCTCATGAGGTTGAAAGCGAATGCACTGACGAAGAGAATCACCGAGCCAGCTATAGCGCCGACATATCGAGTCTTCATTTCACCATCCTCATGTTCCTGCCCTAGGCCCAGGAACTGCTGCACTAATGTGATGGCTGCCATCTTGCTATTCAATGGTGTTGGAGCTGTTGATATGGCCCTAAGGTGGAATTAAGATGCCAATACGATATAAAGAGAATGAAAAACTTGAAGGAAAATAATGAACTCCTCTCAGTAGATAACGTAGGTATGCCACCGTATGTATTCCTTCTCGGTCTTTTCAATTAGGGCTTCGGCATTCCCTCTCAAGTGCTCCACATGGCTGAGGGCTTCGGACAATACTTAGTAAGCAGACTCCGTTTACTCTTGGAGAGATGTCCCGAAATCACTACATTTGTTAGATGATACAATATAATATATCCATGGACCGCGGGATTTACATGTAGAAATCCACTGTATGTATCCAATACTCCGCCCGACCAGACTAAAAGCAGCCCCCACCTTGAAGGCCACCAAAAGTCCGTCCGCCGGACTCGCGATCCAATCAGGCCGCCTCCCTGTGGTCAACGGGGATTAGCTGATTGTAAAGCTTCATTATGACAAGAGCGGTGCACTCTTTAAGCACCGGATCAAAGGTATTTGAACAACATAATGTCTGGCGAAACCCATAAACCAACGAATTATAACGAGGAAAGACCACTCCAAAAACGAGAGCTGTCTCTTCAACATACATATCCACCATGAGCGTGTTACCGACTTCTCAACAGGCTCTTAAGGTGGCCAGTAGCGGCAAGATTATCCTGGAGACAGGGCAGCCGTTGCCCCAGTTGGGCGCCGACGAGGTGCTAGTGCGGGTGGCTTGTGTCGCACTGAATCCCTATGACGCCAAATCAGTCGACATGTCGCCCAGCCCCGGCGCAACAGCTGGACTCGACTTTGCCGGCGAGGTCGTTGCCCTGGGCGAGGCAGTTGACTCGACCTCCTCCCGACTTGCCTTGGGCAAACGGGTGTGCGGTTTTGTATTCGGCAACAACCCAGACCGGCGCGATAATGGTGCCTTTGCTGAGTACGTCGCTGTGCCCGCATCGCTAGTTCTCTGTATCCCGGAGTCCATGACGTTTTTGGAGGCAGCGACGCTACCATGTGGTCTGGCCACCACTGGAGGGGCACTTTATAATAGCCATAGCCTTGGCCTGCCCCTGCTGGGATCTGGGTCCGAGGTGAACCCCTCGAACAAGTGCCCAACCTACGTACTAGTGTACGGTGGGGGTACAGCGACGGCAACGCTGATCATACAGGTCCTGCGACGGCAAGTCTATATGTAATCTTTGAAATAAATATGGGTTTGAAGTTGTTGACAATCCCCATAGGTCCGGCTTCATTCCCATTACCACCAGCTCCCCACACAACTTCAACCGCCTGCAACAGCTGGGTGCGCAGGCGACCTTCGACTACCGCTCGCCCACCTGTGGGTCGGACCTGCGCGACTACACCCACAACCGACTGGCCTCTGCCATTGACTGCATCAGCTCAACTGACTCGATGCAAATTTGCTACGAGGCCATCGGGACGGCCGGTGGCAGATACGTGTCGCTGGACCCTTTCCCCTTGAACAAACACACTCGTCGCAGTATTCGGCCAGAGTGGCTATTCAGCTTCACGATGTTCGGACACGCGATTGACTGGGACGCCCCGTACAACTTCCCGGCCCGGCCAGACGACCGAGAATCGGCCGAGCGGTGGTATGCGGAGATTGAGGCAATCCTGGCGACGGGTGAACTTGTCACCCATCCATTCCAGGAGGAGACCGGCGGCTTGTCCAGTGTGATCGATGGCATAGGGGCAGTGCGCAACGGACAGATAACAGGTTATAAACTAGTGTATCCGATTCGGAACTAACTGTGCTTAGTAGTTTTAGTATTGACTAGTTCCGGTCGATCATTCGATGTTTTTTAGGGGGTTTTTCCTTTTTCTCTTTTTTTGAGGCTATCAATCTTGTATCCGAGACTATGACAAATGCATCCTTCGAATCATGTGGTTTTCCGCATTCAATGATGACGATGATAACATTCTATATCTGGTGCTGCCCGGCTAGTACTGTTGAAACTTGAGATGGATCACAGTCCAGGCCCAGTCCACTCGTTCCGTATAAGATACCAGCTTCTCTCTCTCATAGAAAACACACAGACATGCACATCTCTTCCATCGTCCTCCCTCCCTGCCAGCAAGTAATCGCCACGGTAATTCAATCCCTCAATATCTTTGGCTTATCACTTGTTTCCTCTTCCATTTTCAAAAATTTCGTTGATTGGATTTTTCGTCAGGATGAGGAATTGATGTACTGGCTAGTACTAAACATGTCCAATAGAATCCGATGATTGATTGAAGGTGTTGAGATCGGTTGAGCGATCTCCGGGACCTTCTGTCAGAGCATGAAGCAGTAAATTACCGCTAACTGCTGATTTGTCATATAGGATATCGTGACAGAAATAAGACGGGTACGACAATGTATGCAAATTGACATCTGTAAAATTCTCTAACTAACTAAAATGACAAAGTCCGTTGTTTTTCCAATCTGTACGGACATCGATGATTAAGCAATGTATGTAATTTTGTATGGTACCGTTATCATGGCGGTCCATCGATTTTCCGGTTTGTATTGACTTGGTAATTCCTACTATGCACCATGCCTGGTACTCGACACACCCCCCAGTTTTTGAAGGTTTCCAGAACTTCAAGAACTGCCTTCTCCAACTGTCTCTCAACTGCTTCGCAAACGATTTGCAAGTGATTCCTTCTGGTCTCACCTGTCCCCAACCGATTTTTTTCACTGATCTCGTTCCAAATCGTCGATTTATACAGTTTCTGCAAATCAGCCTCTGTTTTCAGGGGTTATATAACTGATCCGTTGACCAATATCTCGCATTCCAACTAACTCCCGGAAGTGCGCCTGCTTCTGCTTCGGTAGAGCTTTAGTGAGCCTATCTGCTAGCATCGCAGCAGTTGGTACCCAGTCCATATATACTCGTCCCGCGCTAACTTCTTGCTTTATCTAGCAGCGATTGATATCGATATATCGAAGCTTTGTATGCATCGTGGCCCCTTCCTTCGTTAACAGATCGACTGTTTACTGATTGTCGCACATAATGGATAATAGGTGATCTGGCTGGAAGCCTAGTGTATTTAGCACTCTTCTCTACTACTGGACGGTTTTTCCTACCTCTGCTAAGGCTAGCAATTCGGCTTCGGTAGTCGAGGTAGTGATAGTCTTCTGTTTAGTGGCCTTCTAGTCAATTAGGCCACTATACAACTTGTAGATATAGCCTTCGGAGCTCTTTCGATCTTTATAATCTCCGAATAACGTATCGCTTGTAAATTTAACCGATTTCGCCGCTATTGTTAGGGTCGTATCCCGGTTTCTTAGGTGATTGTTTGGATCCTTGGGATTGTCAATATTAGGGTTTTTGTTATTGTTTTCGGTAGTAGATTGGATGCTATATTCAATGGCCTAAAAATGTGTCTTATAGAGATACTAGATGATACGATCAACTGTATCAATATGCTTTGGTCCTAGATTTATAAGGAATTCCGCTACTTTCGACGTTGCTTTTGCTGCGTCTATCCTTGTAATAGTAGTGGTATACTGCGTAGATCTAACCTTGGCCTAGAAACTATGAATCTGTTGCGGGGTAGCCACTCTATTATAGGGTACTAAAGGCTTAATTCCTAAGGGAGACCCTATTTTTCTCTCTATGACGAGATTATATTTGTTAGCTATGTTCTCGATATAGCTATCTTAGTATAACTAGAGCTTTTTCTGCTCTCTATTACGTATAATACGTATATTTAAGAACTAACTTGTGTCTAGTTCTCGAAGTTCCTATTGCTTCTTTAGATTTTGATCTAGTAAAGTGGCTTCTTTTGCCTGTTTGGGGTGGTTGACAATGATAATATCGTTAACGTAGAAGAAGACGATAATACCTATTGTTGTAAAAATGTATAGATCTTCTTCTATTGGGGTAGGCCTAGTTTTACTAGGGCCTTCGTTACTTTTTGCTACCACAATCTAGGAGATATACGTAATCTATAGAGGGCTCTATGCAGTAGCTAGTACTGATTTGGTGCTTTAAAGCCTAGAGGGCACTTTGTATATACCTCGCTTTCTAGTATTGAATTTAGGAATGTAGTGATAACATCTCTCTGAATTATATTTAGATCGAAGGCTGCTACTAATATAAATACTGCTTTTATTGTTTTGATAGCTAGTGTAGTAGCTCTCTTTTCTTTAGTAGTTAACCACTGTAGATTGCCTCTTACGCAGATTTGTGCTTTGAACTTCTTAAGTATACTATTTATATTAAATTTGTATATAAATACCTATTTTAATGGCAAAATCTGGGTATTCTTTTTGTTCGGCAATGCAATCTGAGAGTAGGTTTCTTTAACCTTTAAAGTCTCAATTTCGAACTCTACCGCTGCCTTCAATTGCTTAGTGAATAGGTAAAGTTTCAATTGCTACTAGTTCTCTGGTAGTAGTGGCATTTGATCCCTATATAGTCTGTTTTGTATATTAAGCTTCTTTGTAATACCTATTGTGAAGGCATATAGAAGACTTAATGGTTCGGCTAGCTGTTTATCTAATGATAGATATGCAGCGTAGTCTGGATCTACCTTTGGCCTCCGTATTCTGGGGCCTGTAACGATGTTAGATTTATCAATTGTTGCAGAGATCTCTCTAGTAGGCCGATTTTCTAGCTTTAGAGTAGGCGTATATTGTATCTCTTGTTGCAATTGACGCTCTATCTCTGCTTTATCTTTATTATATTGATCTCCCTCTCCCCCTTTAGTTTCGATCGACTGTATGATATTGATCGGATCTAGCGAAGATAGTAGTATAGGAGATCTCTCTGTTATTGCTGTTAGCGGTGATACTCTCTATAGCGAAGCCCTTTGCGGTAATGCCCTTTGTGGTGATATAGGGAAGCTTCTAGGGATTTGATCTTGATCTCTTGGCTCTGCTATTGAGATAGGCCCTACTATTAACGTAGGCGTTAAAGGCAAATCTGGTGTCTGTTTTAAAGGGGGGACCCTTAGTGTCTCCTCTTTATCTTTTCCTAGAGCTACAATTTGCTCTATATCTCTAGATTCCGGGGTTTCTTCTTTATTTATTGCCTCTAGTGTAACGCCTTATTCTCTATATTTAATGTTATTGTTGAGAGCTATACGTACAATTGATATTGGTATCTATATTTCTATGCTTAGTTTAGATTGTGCTTCTTCTATTGAAAGTACTTAGGGCTAGTCTTTAGTGCTTAGTCCCTTTGTTATAGTACTAATTGCGTCTTCTGACTGCGGCAATGGCTTTGTTCTAGAGTACTATCTTGATTTATCGAATACAGTATCCCTTATAATCTCTACTTTCCCTATACCTAAGCGGTCTTTATACAGGAACTATATCTTATATAGGCTTTTTGATATATAGCCTATAAGATAGCCTATTTCTGCTTTTAGAGCTATCTTATTAGATTGAACTCTCTTGATCAATCTAGAGTACGTTAAGTATCTATATACTCTGATATTTGATAGGTTGACAACTTGATCTTTTAGGCTGTCTAGGGCCGTATAAAGTATTAATTCCTTCTAAGGAATGATCCAATTATCGCCTACCTTTGTAGGGGTATGATTTATTATATATATAGATATATATACGGTTTCTGGCTATAGGTTATAGGGTAGATTTATATCATTTAGTAGTGCTCTACTATTCCTAACTATTATTCCCCTAGATCTCTCGGTAGGGCCGTTTATTTCTAGTAGGCTAGGAGGTATATATTTAATAGTATACCCTTTATCTTCGATTATAGATTCGACTTTATTGCTAGCGCTCTTTTTATTGTTATAATAAAATACCCTAATTTCGATCTTTAACCAATTGCGGATTAATGCTAAGAATTTACGAACTACTATTTAATATTCGTTCTTCTTAATGTAGGTAAATACGAAGTAGTACCTTATTCCGTTAAGGTAGAAATGTGTTATTTATATATAACCGTTATAGGTAGGCTTGTTTTGTACTAGATCGAAGTATACTCTCCCTAGTATACTGTATATCTAGCCTATCCTCCGGCGAGAGATCTGCTTTGGTATATCTGCTAATTAATAAGCTTTATATACCTACAATTCTTTGCCTAGGTTGCTTTCAATAGTTATACCCTCTGTTATCTCTACTAATTTGACAATTCGTGCCTTACTAATATAGCCTAAGTGTTAATACTAAAGCTTAATTGGAGCCTCTGATTTAGGCTCCTTTAACAATGTTTTTGCAGTTGCAAACGTTATTTTAGGCGTTAAATTTGACGTCAGATTTAAAGCTTTTGTAAACCCCTTTGCTTAGGTAAGCTATAAGAGCTTCTGATCGTGGTAGATCTTATAGATCTGTCGGTAGCTATTAATTGTCTCAATACAATTAGCCCTAAGATTTATTAATAGTCCCCCCTTTATTATTAATCTATAGGATATCAGATTACTATAGAAATTAGGCGAGTACCTCGTTTAAAAGAGGTTTATTTAGACGGCTTTTCTAGTAGTAGGGTTAACTCTATAGACAACTACAGTGCCTATATTAGCTACTTTTGTCTCTATATCCCCTACTTTGACGTTACTTTGTACGCTCTTAAAAGTGCTAAATAAGCTTCAATTGTTATATATATAGATCTAAGCTCCTATATTAACTACCTACCTATCTTCTGTAGGTATAGTTGTAGCTTTAAGATCCTTGATTTTTGTCGATATAATAGCGTTAGTTTTGACTACCGTCTCTATTATTAAGAAGCCAAAGGCTTTATCATTAAGGGTTACATTTGCTTACTGTTTAGCAAGGAAACTTGCTCTCTTTTTGTCGACAATTGCCTTCTATTTAGGATTAGCCTTTATGGCTTTATCCCACTTTTGCTTCAATACAATTGATACTTAGAAGCCGGAAGGCCTTCTATCTTTATATATCTCCTAACAGAACCATGGCATATAGTATCTAGGCTTGGTTTTTCTATATAGATAGGGCTTATTCTCTAAGTCTTCAATTTTTGACTTAGTAGGCTTAGCTTCTTTATAGCCTTACTATATCAAGAAAGCTGCCTTTGAAATACCCCTTTGACTACCTGGCTTGCCATAGGTAATCTTCCAGTAAGCCCTATACCGATTAATGATATCGGCAAAGGGGATATCTCCTTTATCCTATAGCCTTAGAACCTATGTTTTATAGAATCCAGGTAATATTATAGAGATTACTTCGAGAAATTGATTCTTAGCGTTATCTGCTTCAGGCATTTTAGCCTTCTTGCACTATTGTTAAAGCGTCTGCCAATTTAGGAGCCATTTATCAATATCGGTGCTCCGATCTAGGCCCCTATCTAGATTCCTCTATTGCTAGTACAGTCTAGTTTTGTAGGTAGGATCGCTTTTAGGTACGAATCGTTTATAGAGATCAAGCATCAAATCTAACAGTGATTCCAGATCGTCAATTAGTGGCCGGTAGGCGTCGTCGACTAACTGCCTAATTGCCGTTGCTACTAATGGTAATCCTTTCAATTTCGCTAGATAGTCCTTATACTTTGTATCACAATCTGACTTCATAGATTGCCTAACATAGAACCAATTGTCTTTGTATTTCTTTATCGCTTTATCAATAGAGATAATCTCGGTTAGCGGCTCTAATTTAGGACGTTCTTCGGCCTTTAGAAATAGATCGCATTAGTCCCATACATCGTGAACAATTGCAATTGCTTTAATGTACAGGAGCTATGAATTCCATGATTCTGTGTCCTTCAAAATAACGCGGGAGGAGGCCGCGGAGAGAGATAACATATTGTATAGTGTATCTTCAATTGATTTGTTGTCGATTTGTCGTCGAAAATCCGATTTTTCTTCAAAGGAAATAGGGGTTGCTTCGTCAATTCAGGGGTTGACTGTTGTCAAATCACCAAAAATCGGCGACAGCGAGGTGTTTAGATAGTCTATATGTTGTAGACAGATCTTAATTGGAACGAAGCCGGGCTTATAACTGACAGAAATAAGACGGGTACGACAATGTATACAAATTGACATCTGTAAAATTCTCTAACTAACTAAAATGACAAAGTCCGTTGTTTTTCCAATCTGTACGGACATCGATGATTAAGCAATGTATGTAATTTTGTATGGTACCGTTATCATGGCGGTCCATCGATTTTCCGGTTTGTATTGACTTGGTAATTCCTACCATGCACCATGCCTAGTACTCGACATATCGACTTCCTCATGTTTGTATGTAATTTGGCATCATTTTTCAGCTCTGGTGCTGTAACCACTGAGTATCGGCGTATTAAACGCATAGAACATGCCCTCGATCGCATATTATTCAATCAATCAATCTTTTCATCCTGAATTGGTTCCGCTTGATCTCATTCGCCCCGAATACTTTTAGCTTGTTCTGACACCTACCTAGTCCGTGCTCTGGCGTGTTACAACACCATATCCGAGTTTAGTCCGAATACCATACAAATATTAGGGGAAATTGGGTAAACGATGAACAAGCCTATCCCGCTTCCTTAGTTCGTCATTTTTTTAAGAGGTTAATTGAAGCAAGGCGAATTGGAGGACGGAAGCAGAGAGGCATAAGGAGCTTTTTGGGGGCCCTGAATTTGTATGTAAACCAGAAATATATATTTAATGTATGGCACCTGGATATAACGAAATTTTTCCCGTGTCTAAATTGATTCGCTATACGCGGGTTTACAGTACATGCAAATACACCCCACCTCGCGATTCCCTTCTCTGCTAATGCTCGTTGAGCTGGATTTGGCCAGTTCTGATCCATTGATTGTTAAGACAGAGTAATGCAGCCCCACCACTCACTATGCCTTGGTAGTCAGACCCCATCCTCCAAGGCGAACACGTAGTATGATCATCACCAGGGTTGACACCGCATACGCTACTCCGCTGAATACAGATGCATACACATAGTCGCCTCCGTCCCGGGCGATCAGCTCGCCGGCAATCGGGGGACTGGTCAAGGCACCCAGACCAGCCACTGCAAAGGCGGTGCCCATCCGATATCCGATCTCGTTGGGCGGGGACATGGTCAACGCAATCATGGGCCCTAGTCCAATAGTCGCACCCGACGCAAAGCCAAACAGGAGTGTGAAGACGATGATAGCGGCGTTGCTGCGCGAGGGAAGCCATGAGCCGAGTATGATGATCATGGATGCAATCATTGCGAGGATAAAGACGTTACAAATCCCGTATTTGCGTGCCCAAATTTGGGGGACGATTCGACCGAAGAAACTAAGATACCAACTCTGTGAGATTTCTAATCCATGAAGTCGAGAATGTTTGTCTCTTCTCTGCGCTTCTCTTACCTAACGCCATTCAGAATGGGAATGAGATTATATCCCATCTGGACCGACATGCCATAGTGAATTGAGGATATCACCATGTAAACGTAAGGAATAAACATGCCCCCTGCAAAAGTCAGTTTGCCTGAAGAATCAGAGAAGGTGAGCGCAGGTGACGTACAATACATGAAGAAGCTGACGACGCACAAGAGCAGAAAATTACATTCCCGCAACGGGGTCAGATAGCTCTTCAGCTTGAACTCCTTGGGGGTGTGTGTTACATTTGAAGAAATCAACGCGTATGTGATGAGCATCAGACCAAGAATTAGAAATGCGCAGGCACGCATGGTCCAGGCAAATCCAATTGAGGATAGCAGGTGGTTCACCATGAATGGGAAAATGACACCACCCAAAGAGGAACCGGCAATGGCGACTCCACCAGCCAGCGCTCGGCGATCGTGGAAGTAGGTTGTCGGCTGCAAAATAATCCTTTTGTGAGTTTTCCGCCTGGTAAACAGTGGCAGAGACCAAGGGTGGTATGTCACTTACCGCGGTCATGGCTGGAGTGATGATCAACGACGTTCCAATCCCAGAACACACAGACTGACTCAAGATGAATTGGTAATATTCGGTTGACAGACTAGTCATCATGAGGCCGAAGACGTGGAAAAAGCTGCCGATTATGATCGGAAGACGCGGTCCGTAACCATCATACAGTCGTCCAGCTACGGGTGACACTCCGAGCATGAAGAAAACTACATTGAAGATGTCAGTTCATCGTCTGTCCAAACACGCCACTCGTTGATACTGAAGGAAAAACATACAGAGCACGGAAGATATCCATCCTACCTGGGAACTGGAATAATCCCGCAGTTGGTTCATCTCATATTCGGCCTGGAATATGGCAACGCAGTTAACCCAGCCAAAGGAAGCAAACATGCCCATGAAACCGGCAGTTAACGACAACCAAGCTTTGGTCCCCTGCTTCTTGGGGTTCGAGATGATAGCCGGACTCGCATCTTCCGTCGTGGGATTTGTTGCCGAGTCATCTCGATCAGAAGGGTGGGTGCCCTTCTCAAGGCTGGACTCGCTATAGGAAGATGGGTCGCGTGTTTCCGACATGTTTTTGGGTAAACTGGGATATCTTCAAAGTTCCCGAATTTAGGATGGCGAGAATACTTTCTATAGCAATTTCTCCAGATCCTAACCCTCATTCATGTCCCTGTCTCACTAGCGACTCCGACGCTGGCTGCGGGCCGAGTCCGTTCGGACTCACCACCAGCAGCGGACATGCAGATCTATAATCCTTCCATGCAAGATTCAGGGCCATCGGACAAAATCACGAAACAGATCAATTTTCCGTCCAATGCCAAGGCGAATCAGCAACAAAAGAACCCACTTGAAGTCGGAAGTCGAAAGGCCGGTTGGAAGGGGTGAGTGGGTGATGTGGGTGGTCAGCTTGGCGAGCGGCGTTCGGGCGGCATTCGGGCGGCGTTCGTCTAATGCCGCTTCCTCTTCCTCTTCCTACTCCTATTCCCGTTCCCTTCCCCTTTTTTGTCTTCTTCCACTCGACTGAGATTACTAAGCAGATGATCGGCCAGAATGGAGTCCACCGTGCGCTCGCCTCTGCCTTATGGAAATGCATGTGCCACCTGTGCTCGTGCCAAGTGCCGTTGCGTCCCACGGAGTGGTGGTGGCGGCCGCTGTGAAAGGTGAGTGGACCAACACCGTGTGGAGGAACACTATCCACGCAGTGGGATGGGCACTCGTTGGGAATGTATTCGAGTCTGATATTAGTCACAGATGTCATCGTTTGAACAAAGAATGCCGCGTTCCTCAGGGACGTCGCAAAACCCTGCCCAAGACCTTGTCCAGGTCGGTTCAGCTGGAACGGAAAATGGATGGCTTGATGTCGCTGCTGACCTCCTCCGGCGGTCGGACGGATCTGCCAACGCCGGCTCGGAGACAACCCGAGGTGCAGGGGATGGGGCAAACTGAGGTCGAATCAGAAAGAGAAGACGAAGAAACATTAGCAAGTGAAGAAGAGTCTCTGCACGCTTTTCGGACCCAGCAGCTGCAGTTCCTCCCCCTGATCCACATACCAGCCACAACAACCGCTGGTGATCTGAAACGACAGTCACCATTTCTGTGGCGTTGTATTTCTGCTGTGGAAAGTAAGCATACAGCACGTCAAGCAACCTTGTGTGTTAGGATCCGGGAGTTGGCGGGCAAGCGGCTGCTGGTCGACTGCGATAAGTCCCTGGATCTATTGCAGGGAGTATTGGTCTATCTTGCATGGTATGGTGTGCTCACCTCCCATTGTGGTTCAGTGACATGGGGTTTGCTGAAGTTCTCTCCCTTCCTTGCTTACTCTCGATCAGGGTCACGTTGCACAGCCAGCCGCAAAAGTCATCGCTCTGTATGTATTCCCAAATGGCGATCGGGCTAGTCTTCGAGCTGGGCCTCAACAAGCCCCCGCCTCCGGATCTTAGCATGACAGTCTCGAACTCCAATGCCGTAGGCCATATGCCGGGTTTGGAAGCATCTATTTCAACTCGGCGCACGATGAATGAACGTCGGGCAGTATTGAGCTGCTTTGTGCTGACTTCTATGTAAGAGCCCACATCCGGCAAAGCGATTAAGCATCGAATTAACAGACCTCATACAGAATCGCGCAGTTCTTGGGTCGAATGGAACCACTGCAATGGACACCGCACATGAAACAATGTCTTGATATTTTAGCGGACAGTGAAGAATCACCTAGTGACGGAGTACTAGTCCAGTTCACGCGTACCCGACTTCTCGCGGACCAGATTTTTCAAGGCCCCTGGAGTGAGGGTCTGTATGGCCTCAATTCGGCGCAAACCCTAGCCGCCTTCCATTTCAAGGCACTCCACTCACGGTTGGAGACGATCAAGGCTGAGATCCCCATTCAACTGGCTGACAACAGTATGCAGATCCCCTGGCAAAAAGATGTCCCATTTACAGCTACTTACTTAACCTGTCTTAGAACCCATTCTCTTTCATTTGTACGACACTGAGCTTAGTCTGCATGAAGCCGCCCTAGTTAATCCCCTTGCAGACGAGGAATTCAGCCCCCAGCGACTTGATCACCTCTACGCCTGTCTCCACGTGGTGAAACGGTTTTTTGATCTATTTTTCACAATCCCTCCAGCTGGATACACGTCCCTGGCGCTCCCTTATCTTACACAGGTGTCGCACTGCCTGGTGACCCTCTTCCGCCTATCTACTTTGGACTATCCGGGATGGGACAAGAGCACGGTAAAAAGTACGGCGGACATACTTGTTATTGCGGAGCAGATTGCCACACGCATGGGCCAGGTAGCGGATGCGGTTGGGATGCGCAGCGAGGGCGTGTATGGCGATCCGTTCAGTAAATTGGGGATGATGATGCAGAAGCTTCGGAGTGAGTGGGCAGTACGGTTACCAGAGTGCCCGGAGGTGGTTGCGGACCAAAGCTCAGGCGAGCCATTCTCGTCGAGCATCGAGATGGGTGATCTGGATTGGTTTATGAATTGGTCAGAGATGGGGTGGGTGATGGAAGGGGCCGGGGCCGGGGGATTCATACAATGACAGTTCTCTTCAATGTTTAATAGGTTGTTACTGATATGGATCCGCTCTAATGCCAGTGAATATCAAATCATAACCGTCTATGTGCAAAAGTTTGGGACTCGATCTTGGAGATACGTTGATGTCCATGCCTAGGGATTCAACTTGAAGACGCGAATATCCATTTGACAAAACACTAAATATACTATCCACGCTACTTCAATTTCGTTTAATATTGGTGCATCTTGCTTCAAATTTAAACAAAGCCATTGGAGATTTCAACTTGTCTTACAAATCCGAATCAAATGAAATCAAATATCATTGTCCGGCGAGTTGGCACAGGAGGCACGGCGTTCCAACGGGGATGGAACGGGAGGAGCGGCGTTCGGGGATGACAGCAACCAACGCCGTGCTCCCCTTCCCATACTTAATCAATTCAAAGTCCACCTTCTTCAGTCTACAGCATTCAATGCAATACAAATTGAAAATTTAAAACGGAGTTTCAATATTAGGAGGAAAAACGGCCATCCAAGCTCCCACCACGCCGCCAACATGAGCGAAAACAGCCAGCCACGTCTTCTAAAATCCGACCCTACCCCGTGGGACCATGATGATCTGAATGCAGAGAACTCCAATGAAAGCAACAATCAAATCGACGAATATCAGCCAGAATGGGTGGAGGGAATCGCACTGGTGATGGTGGTTTCAGGTATCACGCTGGTCGTGTTTTTGATGCTGTTGGATATGTCGATTGTTTCGACGGTATGACCACAATTAAAATGCCGGAGAGATGAAATTTTGGACTGACATAGACAGGCCATTCCGAAAATCACCACTCAATTTGACTCGCTCGATGACGTTGCATGGTACGGGAGTGCGTATACAATCTCCAGGTATGGTGGAACGCAATGCAATCCAAAACAAATTCAAAATTGAAATGGCTAACAAGTATCACTCACTCTCTAGTGCCGCTCTCCAGCCGTTAACCGGGAAATTCTACAATTACTTCTCATCGAAGTGGACATTCCTCTCTTTTTTCAGTATATTCGAAGTGGGCTCCTTGGTTTGTGGGGTAGCCAACTCTTCCAAAATGCTCATCATCGGCCGCGCGGTGGCAGGAATCGGATCATCGGGCATGATGAACGGGGCGTTGAATATCCTGGCCGGTGCAGTGCCGATAAAAAAGAGACCGGCAATGATTGGGATCATCATGGGGGGTAATGTGCTTGCCAAAAAAAATGATTTTTCCACAGGGCTGACATCTCTCGCAGTTGGCCAACTAGGCTTAGTTGGAGGGCCACTAGTTGGTGGTGCTTTTACGACTTACTCGACTTGGCGATGGTGTAAGTTTTCGCGGCCTATGACGATAATATCATGTCAAAAGGCACGGTTGACCCGGTTTTAGGCTTCTATATGAATCTCCCCATCGGGGCATTAGTTGGTGTCCTGCTCCTCTTCACACGCGTCCCAGACCAAAAGCCAAAACAACCTGCCCGCGAAATTATGCGTTCAGTGATCCTTCAGAAATTCGACTTCATTGGGTTTGTGCTATTTGCGCCGGCCTCGATCATGCTTCTTCTGGCGCTACAATATGGTGGGAATGAGTACTCGTGGGACAGTGCAACAGTCATTGGCCTGATCTGTGGGTCAGTCGTGACTTTCGTGGTCTTTGCTTTGTGGGAACGGCATATGGGCATCGAGGCAATGATTCCGGGTCATTTAGTCTGCGATAAGATTGTCTTATCCAGCAGTCTACTATCGATGATGATCTTTGGGTTCACGATGAATCTCTCATACTATCTGCCCATCTACTTCCAGTCTGTCCGGGACAAGTCCGCCTTGGTAAGCGGTGTCGACTTGTTGCCAAACATTCTATGCCAGTTGGTCATGGCCGTGGTATCCGGGGTGCTGAGTAAGTGTCTTTCATTCTCCTTTGTCTTCCTTGATAACGCTAATCAGTTTGATAGCCTCAAAGCTCGGTTACTATCTTCCCTGGGGAGTTCTTGGAGCTATTCTAAATGCTGTGGGAAACGGCCTGCTCTCCACCTTGTCACCCACTACCTCGGTGCCCAATTGGGCCGGCTACGAATCGCTGGTAGGATTCGGCCGAGGTGCCATCTCCCAAGTAGTCAGTTTTGCATTCCTCGTCCTCCTTCTCCTTCAATATACTAATACCTATCCAGCCCATGATCGCCATCCAAAACGCGGTCACAGGTGATGACGTCTCCACTGCCATGGCCATGATGACCTGTGCCCAGACCTTTGGCGGGGCCATCTTCCTGGCCGTGGGGCAAGTTATATTCGCCCAGACCCTTAAGAACAAGATTCCCGAGTACACCCCCTCTGTGAATGCCGAAGCAGTCATCGCTGCCGGCGCGACCGGATTCCGCGAAGTTGTGTCGGCGCAGAACCTGCCGGGCGTGTTGATAGCGTACGCGAAGAGTATAGACTCAGTTTTCTATTTGAATGTCGCGCTATCTTGTGCACAGTTTGTCTTCGCATGGGGAGTTGGATGGAGAAGTGTGAAGAAGGAAAAGGAGGACTCGGAGGAGGAGAAAGTGGCAGAGTCGGCGTGAGCTCCAGATGTCCCGTTGGATCAGATTGTATTGTTCACTAGATCATTGAATTTCTCTCCTCTCTAACTATATATGCACAAATTTATATGTCATACTGGATCCATGTGATTGAACAGATAGTTAACGACTATTCAAAATAATGAATACAATATTGCATCCTCGTTTAGGCATCCTTCAAGTGCAAGTTGCTTATTGCTAATAGTTAGGTGTCTTTAGACCTTCCTCCAAGGTTATTATTTTATATGCATCTTTTTTTTTTTCTTTTTATTTTTTCCCCCTTTTGATCCATGGGGATTTCAACCCATGACTCTACATCTGCAGCTTATAAGGTACAATTTCAGTTTACACATGCGCAGGGTTTTCAAACAGAAATTTGAAACTTTCTAGCTACAGTCTACCACTACGCCAACATGAGTACGAGCGCCATGTGGTAGACTGGCGGTTTCGATGCCCAGGGTGAGCTGCACGTCTTGGAGGAACGCCTGCAGCAGTGGAGTGGGCTTCTTTACTAGCGCATGCACCAGAAAGGGACTAGGATCTACACTCTGTTCTCCGACGACAAGGATATCCCTGCGTTCATTCATGGCTCAAGACAAAAAAAGAAAATGATCAGCAAATACAGAGAATTTAATTGCTGGGATAGACTGTTGAATCATGGGGCTCTTTAATGCTGGGTTAGCTTCCCTTTTGTCCACGCGGAGCTGTCTACGGGGTGGGTATGGTCTTACTGTGCAGTCTAGAAGTCCGCCACTACAATGGCTGATCGGACAATGGAAGAATACTATCATGGAAAGACGGAATTTCCGGTATCTAAGATCCTGCACGATTTCTCCAACAGCGAGAAAGGTGTTGAAATGGAATCCCGGCGGGTTTTAGCGTCCATTCTCACAATACACCATGAAGTTCTATCTCCTCTGGCAGGCAGCTACTTATTCCAGCAACCTCAAACTCCAACTTGATCTCTTTCCACAACTGATCAATCAGGCTCGGATCCGTGTACATGATGGGCGGATATCTCGTCATCTATCAGTGGGAAATTCCAAATGTTCAACTGACAAAAGCAAGGAGACTTACGGGAGAATCTCGCCCTCACTAATCATGCTCCCGTGGCTTTGGGGCCCCTGCGAGAGGGCAGCATCCAGATAGACTCTTGCTCCTTGCTCGGGAGTCCGCCCCATGAGGTGAATTAGACTGGACACGATGGCCTGCTTAGCCCAATTATTGTCGGGCTCTCTGACAAAGGCCGTTCCTTTGCACAGCCCCGGACAGGCGACATTGACAATGACCTTGTCCGGCGAGACAAGGTCGCGGGCAAGTTTTGCCACAAACATGAGCACAAACAGCTTGGTCATCTTGTACCGCTCGAACCCATCAAACTCCTCGGACAAGTTGGCCGCCTGAAGAAGTGGCTGACCTTGTAGTCCGCGAGCATCCACCCAGTACGCCGTGTCCGATCCAACCAGTGTCAGACGACCGGGAACGGAAACGGCGTCTTTCTTCCCCTTTCTAGCATCAAGGCTGGGAAGCAGCAGTAGTGCGAGGAAGGCGGTGGAAAGAAAATTGACCTGTAGGGTGGTCTCTCGCGGACTTGTCTGTGGATTGGTGCAAGTTTGGAAGCTTTTGAGCGCTAACCCGGCGTTGAGAATAGCAATATCCACTCGGCCTAACTCAGAGCGGCAGCGGGAGACGAACGCCTGAATGGAGGCGTAGGACTCCATTTCCAGCACCCAGACCTGCACTCGCGCGTGGGGGAAGGATTCTCGGAGATTCAGAGCTGCAGCTTCTCCCTTGCTCAATGATCGCACGGCTAGGATGAGGTGTGACAGGTGCAGGGAAAGTAGCTGTCGAGCACATGCCAGACCAAGGCCCACATTAGCACCGGTGACAATCGCGACTTGGCCATCAAGGTTTGCTGTTACAGGTGGAACACTCTTAATCAGCTGTCTTTTCAGGAATGCGCCGAAGGATGCTTCTGTGGAGGCGTTGTCTTTCAACCCGTCTGACATGGCGTGATGAAGTTTGGCTTGAGCGTGGGGGCGGGGATGTGAAAGATTGGAGTCGTTGGGAAGAGGGGCACAGGAAGGAATGACATATACATGATTGACAGAGGGTAGATTAATTACTATCTACATAATCCGAAGTCCGGCTCTTACACGATTAGCGGAGATAATGAGCCCGGCTTGAAAGGCCGATGCTAGTATGCGTCGGTATTTCCATTGGAAATTGCAGGGGTTTTGAAATCGCGGTGACAGGAACGCATTCTAAACCACCCTATTGGGTCTTTTCACTCCCCTTTACAGGCTAACTTACACGCTCAGTGTGGCTTCATGATTGGGTGTCGTCGCTGATAGAATAGCGAGCCGACAGAAATAATCACACCCAGACTACTCAGCCCAACTGCAACATACCACCCATTGCGACACATGGCAAACAGATCCATGTCATCTGTCGTGTAGCAGAGAATGGTACTAGCAATGGCAAGTCCGATGCTTATGGCATAGTTGTTGGTGGTGAGTAGGAGACTGGCCGCGATACCCTGGTGTTCGCGTGACACGGCGGCCGACAGCATCATCATGGCGGCCGGGAAGAACATACCCATCCCCAAGGGACGATGATCGCCGAAAATAATGCCTGGGTCCAGTAGATTTGGTGGAGGCATTGTAGCCTCCAGAATGTTGGCGACCAAGAAGGCCACCATGGCCAACACCATGATCACGGGTACCCCAACTCGATTTATCACCAGCCCTGTTCTGACCGAGGCCACAAAGCCTGACACGGCGGAGGGACTGTTTTGTGCGGTGTCCAGAAGTGGAGAGACATTACGCAGCTTCTACAGCAATTGCCAGAGGTAGTATAGCCAGATGCCAAAGGACGACCATCCCATGAATATGGCCCCCGAAACAAAGACAATATGCCAGTTCAGCGCGTTAATAGGTACCAGTGATTGCACTGCACGTCTTTCCATTGCCACAAAAGCCACAAGGGCAAGGAAGCCGATAATCAAGAGAATGTAGACATACGGCGTCTCCCAGCCCACCGTGGGCCCGTGGGCCCCTGGTCCCCCACGTTGACCAGGACCATACCAGTGACGCCCAGAAGAAATCCGGGCCAATCCAGGCCTCCATCGTTGTCTTGGAACTTGGTTGGAGTTGACGGAATGGTGAATACAGCAGCGGCACCGAGCAGCAGGCAGGCAGAGCCCATAGCGAAGTAGGCCCAAGCTCAGATGCTGAACTGCGCCGGGATCGCAGTAAACAGGGCGCCCAGCATGTAGCCTCCAGGAGCAAATGCGCCAAAGAGCCTGAAAACCATGGCCTTGCGTTTGCTGATCGGATACGTGCGTCCACGGATGGCCACCGCATTGGGCAGGACCAACGAAGCCCCCGTACCCTGCAAGGCTCGCACCACGATAAACAGCTTGTGGGGGGTACGAAGGAAGTAGCTTGCCCCGGCAACAAAGGACCAAACGGCGTAGGTGACAAGTCCTCCGACTAGGATGGGTTAGAGCGGTATCCATCGCCCAGTCGGCCTGCCACCGGAATAAATGTGCCAGTAGTGAGACTGAATGAGGCCATGTACCAGGAAAGCCCACCATTACTTGTGACATGAAACTGATCACCAATCCTATCCAGTACAGCAAGTCCCTGACCCATGCCTGCCTGCGCGAGGATCTGGCATGTGAGCAAGGTACTAGTGAAGAGGACCTCTCGCCCAAGTGAAAATGGAGGTCGCCCATCCTTAGGAGGAGGTTGGACCGGTTCTTCTTCAGTTTCTGGGCCATAGAATCTGAAACGAGCGGTCTTTAAATTGATTTGTTAAGCTCAAGAATTGTGTTTTACATGGAGAGATGATAATGTTTATGAGAATTGCCCAGGAAAAAGGTCCAAGTGAATTGAGTTCCAAACGGAGTCGGGAACGGATTCTACCAACGCCGTACCTTGGCTTAGGGCTAAACTTAGCGTTCGGACTATCTAATCCCATGTTTAGCGTCCGAGAGTCAGGACTTTTCAACCACTCATCCTCACTCTGGCGCTGGCAATGCTACAAAATGCATTTTCTTGCCGGGAATCGTCTCATCCGGAAACTCCAACCCTCGGAAGATATGCTCAAAGTCCCACTCATTCCAACGGACTAGGGGCCGAATACCCGCAAATGTCCACTTTCCATCGACCTTACGATAATAGTGCGTATTTGATGCATGTCCGTGACCACGCTCGCTGACGGTAGTAGCCGGCAGGGCCAGCCTCGACGACCAGAACATCGTCTTTACTACCGGAGACCATAACGTGGGGTTGGTGATGGCAAAGCTTGGAAGACAATAAGTTGCGAGAGCCCATCGATTTGATAAATATAAAGATTGGCAAGGCTTCCTATATTATCACAAGCCTCCCAACGGACATTCGGAATCGGACGTTTTCGAGCGGATTGTCCCCGCGGATGTCCGACATCTGGACCTTCTGATGCCGTATTTTTCGCCCCTTGTCCGGTGCCTGCCTCATGTCTAGAAGGAATTAATCTAATGTCAGAGCATGAAGTAAATTACCGCTAACTGCTGGTCACATAGGCTATCGACTTGCTTATGTTTTGTATGTTCAGCTCTGGTGCTGTAACCACCGAGGATTGGCGTATCAAACGCATAGACCCTGAGGGTATTTTTGGTTCCGCTTGATCTCATTCGCCCCGAATGCATACTAGCCTATATACTTTTAGCTTGTTCTGACATCTAAATATTATCTATACGAAACGGCCGTGGGCTCCATAATCGAAAAGGGCTAGATATTAAACCGGTCGGACCTCCCGCAGATTTAGGGTCGGAGTCTCCTAGCTGTTTGGGTCTAATCTGCAGGCATCCCCATAGTCCCAACATCCACAGGAAACGACAAAGAAAAGAAAGGATAACCGACGAGCACCATTAAAACGGCGCAATTCATTGAGTCGTCTACCTTACGACAAGATATCGATTATTCAAGTTTATCACATCCTTCAATTTGCTTCTGTGCAAAGCCCATCCATTCCAATGTCTCCCCGCCTCGATCCCAATGCCCTCGATCTCTCCACCAAGACCATTCCCGCCCAAGCGGCCATTGGGACATACATGAGTTCAACAATCATCAAGGCCCCAGCGACCTCAGTCTGGCAAGCCGTAATCGACACCGACCCCTGGCCCATATGGAACACGTTCTGTCCCGGCGCCACGATCCGGGAACAGCCAAACATAGCCAAAAGCCAGTCAGGGCGTCTGCAACTCGGCACAAAGATGACCCTCCATCTGAACTGGAACCCACGGGGACCCAAACCGAAGCCGATGGACGTTGGCCTCGTTGTGACCGAGTTTGATTCGCCCACGGACGGACGACAGACTCCGGCCCGTATCGCATGGGCCACAGATTCATCTGCTAAGGGCTTTCCCCCGTGGCTGTTATACGCGGAGCGGGTGACGGAGCTCCATGAATTCGAGGAAGGGGATGGGGAAGAATGTCAACGCGTGACGCAGGTGGTGTCGTGGGAATCACAGCGCGGTCCTCTGGCGTATGTGGTCAGGTGGTTTATGGCCAAGAATTTCAAAATGTGTCTGAAGGTGCAGGCCGATGATATGACCTCCTTTGTTGAGGGGAAAAAGGCTTCAAGCTGAGGAGGTGGTCACTGAAACAGCACGTGAGTGAAGTGACACGGAACAGTGCAAACATTCAATGTGTACTTCCTTATGATGTCTTCTATGCTAGTATACCTAAACCTAGCTTCACGCCAGGTTCCAACAGGCTGGCATAATACACCCATCAGATTTTTATCTCTATCTTATGTTCCATCCTGCTCATAGCAGATCAGTAAGGTTGAAGGAAATAGCTTTTCCGCAGGCCGTGTCGCTATGCGATGGATTCGCAATAAGGATTATTCCGCTGCCGCAGCAACCTTGGAAGAAACCGAGCCCGAAGACTTACGAAATACTACGAAGAGACAATCTACAAGGGACTACGAGGAAGTCATTGATAGAACCACAGTCTTTGTATTCGGCAAGTACTACTAAAGCCCAGCAACCTAGATATCGTCAATGTGATCAGCCCAAACAGCATCCACTGCTCCACTAACTACAGCTCGCTCCATTGCTTCCTGTCTCCGAAGTGACTCCAAACCACGCAAATCCCGACGAACAAGACCAATGTTAACCTGCATCTGTGCTATCCCCTCCGTTAAACGACGTTCCATCCGCAACATAACATCTGGGGAGGCCTCAAAAAGTCCACGGGTAAGCACACTGCGCCACTGGAAGATCCTACATAATAATTTTGGTAGATATAATTCACCAAGCGTGTTCAAGTTCTCCCGACATGCCTCTTTTCACAGGGTACCTTCCTTCAAGTCCCGCGTTCTATTCTGAATTCCTCCATCCCGACCTCGTATTTACACCCGTAATTTAAATTTTCGTAGTAAGCCCCCACCCGGAAAGACGCACACGTAGAGCAGCAAGGCCAAGGGTACCAAGAAGGAAGCTCACGCCGGAAAATACACACGTATAGGTGTAGCTGCCCCCATCAGATGCGGCAATCGCGCCCCCGATAGGTGGACTGGTCAAGGTTCCCACCGCAGCAAAGGCCAAAACAGTACCCACGCGATAGCCCAATTCACTCATTGGCGAGATCTGGACAACCAGGACAGGTCCCAGGCCGATGATCGCACCTGAGGTGATGCCAAACAAGGCTGCAAATGTGATTAACGCACCATTGCCTCGAGCAGGAAGCCACAATGCCAACACCAGGATAGCCGATAACGTAGTCATGACGAGCATCACGTTGAAGCGGCCAGCCTTGTCCGCTATATAATTGGGCACGGTACGACCGAAGAAACTGGCACCATTGAGAATAGGAACCAACGACCAGGCCATTTGCGTCGACATGCCGTAGTGGATGGCTTCGACGACGATATAATCAAAAGGGATGAACATGCCCCCTATGTTTTAAAAGTTAGGAACCGTTTGTGATAGAACATTTCTTCTCTTGGCATGGATGCACTGTACTCACAGTACATGAAGAAACTAGCCGCACACAGGATGCCGAAGTTGGGATCCCGCAACGGTCCGATATACTGCATCACAGAAAACGGACGTGGCTTATGTTCAAAATTAGACGAAATCGTCACATTGGAGATAATAAGCAGGCCTAGGATCATGAAAGCGCAGATCCGCATAGTCCAACCAAAGCCCACCTGCGGCAGTAGATGCTGTACCATCAATGGGAAAACAACACCACCCAAAGAAGATCCTGCCACTGTCAAACCACCAACAATCCCCCGCTTCTGACGAAACCATGTTTGGGGCTGGAAATTCCTGATAAGAGGGGTATTCCTTTTTTTGTGCGGGTGGAGAAACTTACTGCAGTCATTGCTGGTGTGAAGATCAACGATGAACCAATCCCAGACACCACAGACTGGCTCAGCATGAGTTGGTAATACTTGGTGGAGAGACTGGCCATCATCAGCCCAAAGACATGCAAGACCGATCCGATCGCAATAGGCACGCGCGGACCATAACTGTCGAAGAGCTTGCCCGACACGGGGGAAGTGAAAAGCATGAAAAAAACTAGGACTGTTAGGTCATCAAGATGAGAAAGGACATATATTGTATACATACATTCCATGGACGTGATCCAAGATACCTCCGAACTTGAATAGTCCTTCAACTGGTTCGTTTCGTACTCAGACTGGAAGAGTGCAATGCAATTGACCCAGCCAAATGAGACAAACAGAGCAACTGATGCGCCTGCAACTGTTAGCCATGCCTGGAGGCCGCCATCGGGGACGGTTGGCGGTGCGGCCTTGGGGGCCTCGGCCGTAGGGTCCTCGGTGCCTTTCTCTAAACTAGTATCCGCCATGGTGAACAAGTAGCGCGTTTGTGAGTAATGTGTGCAGGATGAATATCACCGCGGCTGTTTATATGAGCTTTTGTCTGCGGAAATAGCTTAAATAACCCCTTTTTAAACATAGGCCGGTCTGGCGACGATGCATCTTGGTCATAGATCCGGAGTTTAGGAGTTGCGGAATTAAGACCTCGGGGAAGGGAGGAAAAGCTGCGAAGGTAATGTGACCGAGAATTTGATGATAAAGTTCGGCCCCGAGCCCGACGGCTTTTACTCTTCACTCGGTCTTTTCGTCTGATCTCACCTCGCTGGGCCCTTTGATTTTCCCAGCCCCTATACGAATTCCACAGTTGTAATTATGGCACAGGATCGAAACAATCCGTTGGTGACCACATCTCCACCACGCAAACGTCGCCGACCACCCAAGTCATGTGATCCGTGTCGTTGTCGAAAAGTCCGGTGTGATCGGAAATTCCCTTGTGGCCAATGCGAGCGTGCGAGAACTTCGTTGCGGTGCTACTACACCCCTACAGTAACCGCTAGTAGTCCCTCTGGTGGTGACATCTCCCACTTGGCGGCCCCTTCTGTGCGGGAGGGAGATTCACCCCCTTCCCGACCCGTGGACCCACCGAGACAGAGCCGTCCACCGGCACCCACGTCGCAATTGCTGCCTCCGGACCAGGACCAGTCCCAGAACAAGATCATCCAAGATCTACAACGCCGACTTCGGCGTTTGGAAGAACAGCTTCCCTACCCTCCGCCCTCTCGAGCGACAACCGGCCCCAATCCCGATGTTTCTCAAGCTCAAGCTCTGCGCCACCTTCACGACCGGGTCCTCGTGACCGAAGAGCAATGCTCTGATTTCTCTCAGCCCAGTAATTTGGTCAATGGATGGGCCATTCCAGCTACCCTGCCTCGCCTGCGCGTCACGCCCGACAAGACGAAGGTGTTTGGCCCCAGCCACTGGTTGCATACCGCTGAGAAGGTATGGATCGGACCTGCTTCTTCTAATCCACAGAATGCCTATCACCGACTAACGTCGAATTTCTAGTTTCAAGTTCTTGGCAAGTTCGACGCCAAAGAGGTAGAACCGTCGTTGCAGGATGTGGATGCCAGATCAGAGTTCGCAGGCATCTTTAAGGATTGTCGGCATCTACGGCAGACCATGAAGGCACAAGAGTCGGTCCGACTAAACCATCCTGTTCCAGACATTTTGAGCACGCTCCCAACTCAAGCAGTATGCGATATTCTGGTCGATGCCTATCTCCGTACTTTCGAGTTCATCTACCGGGTTATTCATATCCCATCGTTCTGGGAAGAGTACCGTCGGTTCTGGACTCAGCCACAGTCGACCTCAACTCATTTTCTGATGCAGCTGGTCTTGATACTTGCCCTGGGTACAACGTTCTACCCAGACCGAAGCAAGAGGGTGAATCTCCGCCGTCTCGCACACACGTGGATCTATGCCGCACAATGGTGGCTAGTCGGGCCTTCAGAAAAGTCTACCGTCAATCTGGAGGGTCTGCAAGTTGGTTGTCTCTTGCTGCTGGCCCGCCAGACGAACAGCCTTCCGAGCACGAGCTGGGTTTCCGCGGGGTCCGTGTTGCGCATGGCCATGGTAATGGGGCTGCACCGCGCTCCTGATGTCTTTCCTGCGCTGTCTGTATACCAGTCTGAAATGCGAGCTCGACTTTGGGTGACGGTGCTGGAACTGACATTACTGTCGTCACTTGATGCCGCCATGCCCTTACCGTTCTCACTTCAAGACATCGATTGCACAGCGCCATCGAATCTAGACGACGAGCAGTTTGGCCCTAAGACCGAGACGCTTCCCCGTCCTCAATCAAGTGAGCGGCTGACCGAGTCGTCCATCCAGGTTCTACTGCTCAAGTCTCTTCCCGTGCGAGTGGAAGCTGTCCGGCTTCTGAACAACCAGCACCGCCAGGAACTGTCATACGAAACCGCACTTAGGCTGGGAACTGAATTAAGATCGGCTTGCCGCGACGTTGCCGCCTTGTTCGACCCAAGTCGGAATCAGTCAAGGCACGCGACCCCCAATCCAAACATGACTAATTTTCATCTCCGGTTTGTTGACACATATCTACGTCGATATATCTTATTCCTACATCGCCCGTTCATGATCCAGGCTCGTAAAGATCCTCGATTCTACCTGTCCCGAAAAGTGTGTCTGGAATCTTGCGTCGTAATTGCATCGTATGCCGATCATCTCAGTCTACCGTCAGACAGCTTGGATGACCTCTCTCACCTGACCATTGTAGGCCGAGGATCCTTTAAAGGAGCATTGAGCTTCGATGTGATTATCTCTTTGGGCCTGGAGATTATCACACAGCTCGAGGAGGAGGCTTCTACGCGACCCTCTGGGTCTTCGCCCCCGTTCGTTGCCGACCACTTGGATGAAATGACCAAGGCCCATCGTGCGCCCTTGATCCGGAGCCTAGAACACATCCAAGAGCAACTGCTACAGATTATCGCGCTCGGAAATCCCAGTCTGAAGCGATACAACTTCCTGTCTGCAATTTTGAGCCAGATCCGGGCAATGGAGTCTGGTCAGCCGATTCAACCTGCCATTTACCAAACCATTAAGGAAAGCCTCATGAGATGTCACTCCTTGCTACAGGTCTCTCACGCAGCCAGTTCGCCGCAGGAATCGGTGGAGTCGTTGACAACGGGGCCAGATAGTCTTCCAGACTTCAATGTGGAGGCTTTAGTAAGTATCATCCTCCCAATTTATGTTTCTGCCATCAAACTTACAATTTAGGACCCTGCCTTGGGATTGGAAATTCCCAGCTTATTGTTCTTCCCGGGTCTAATGGATACGTCGGGTATCGAGTGGTAGGTAAGGCAGATATGTAAATAAATAATGTAAATAAATAATTGTGAGTTCAGTAATTCAGCACTAAGCTCTCCAGTCATATCGACCTGTCAATTTGAATATATTTGTCTCAGCCATGCAATGAAATCAATTCAACGAGCTGATTTCTCTACCATCCTATATATACCGCACGCTACCTAAGTAGGTCGAGGTGAATGAAAACTTTCCAAAACGTATGACAGGAGACATTAATGGCTATTCCGTTCTTAGCACGAGGATATTAATAAATCAGAGAGCGTTACCTAGGTAGGTTAGGAATCTCCCGAGCTAAGAAATCCCCGTCATGACGAAAATGGTCTGTAGGCAGCAGGAAAGAACCCGGCGCCGGCCTCGGCCTCGGCACATGGAAGTTCGGTGTTCGGTCTTTAGACTTATCCCCGACGCGCTATTATCTATAACACGCCCAAATGAGCACAATTCGTGTTCAATTCAAATCCTCCCTCTGAATCAGCCTTAGAAGTCTTTGATTTAATTCAGTCAAACCGAAGATAATATGGGCCCCTATGCAATGCGTGGCTATCGCTCCTCCCAAAGGACCTTTTTCCGAGGCTTTGATCCTCGACACGCCCGTCTTCGTGGGGGCTTCCGCCGCGGTGGAATGGGCGGCGTCCTCAAAATCACTTTTCTAGGCATATTTACCTATTTAATTGCCAAGCAATGCTCCCGGTAAGCTAGGTGATATGTTCTGCTACGGACTGGCCGGGAAACGACCAAGCTAACAGCTTCCCTAGCAGAAACCAGCATCCTCCTACCGGTTTCAATGCTCCTGCTCAGTCAGTTCCACAGCATGATCAACATCCCCCAGGTACTCGGCTTCAGGGCCCTGTGCAACCGGCTTCAAATAATTCCGGTGGAGGCTCAGCATCACCGGAGTGAAGCTTCCCAATCAGGAAATATTGTCGGAAGACTTGATCGAATGTACTGTATTTTCTCTTCGGTTGATCAGGAATCTAGAAATTATTCTTATTTATATCTACTTATCTAGGTAATTTTCTGACATCAATAGATACAAGCTAGTGTATGCTGTTTAAAAGAACATGAGTCTCACATTGTTGCTTCCACGTTCGGAATTGTGGCATTGAGTAGCATAGAGTACAGGGATTACGGGCCTGAACTGAATTCTCCGCATGAGACCTCCCACGGAAAATCTTCGCGGGAACTGCACTGGTCAGCGGAGCTCCGTAACACCGACGCACCCAAATTCCGTGTCAGAGTGAAGAATGTAGATGTGTCCTGGATGTATAAAGAAGTACTCGGAATGGCACCGAGGTTTTTCGACCAATTCACTTCATTGATTAATCCAATTTTAGCATTCAACGAGACCCGAAAATGAACGATGACCTTGATGTCGAAGGTGAAAACAATAGCGTTGTCATTGTGGGCGGGGGACCTGTTGGTCTTGTTCTCGCCCTCACTCTAGCATATCATGGTGTGCATAGTGTCCTGCTCGAGAAGAATACAACCACTACACAGTCTGGCGTTCCTCTCCAGCAAACATTCTTAGATTTCCGTTGACACTAGCAGATTTCCAAAAATGGACTTGACGCTTGCACGAACGATGGAGATCCTGCGCTCGTTAGGCCTGGCTGATGGACTACGTGCCCGAGGTGCGGAATTCCTCTCCTACAATCTTTACCGTCGGCTAACTTGCATCATTGCCAAAGGCGTGGCCTCTGCATACCCATTCACGGTACGCTTTTCTAGTGGCTTGGGGATGAAGCATCCTCTCTCGGAGTGGAAGCTTCCCAGCGCAGACCAATCCCGTGAACGCATCTTGTCCCAAAATGATGGTACGATGCCTCTTGAGCCCTGGCTGCGGGTATCAGGTGACGTAATGGAGGCGTTCCTGAAGGAACAGTGCGAAAAAAGCCCTCTAGTTACGGTGCGCTTTGGATGGGCTGTGACACAAGTCATCGAGGGTGCCACCGAAGTGGAAACTCGGGTCCGAAATCCTCACACAGGGGGCGAGAAAGTGATACGCAGCCAGTACGCAGTTGGATGTGATGGAGCATCCAGTTTAGTCCGCAAAAGTCTGGGGATTGATCTTGATGGAGGCCCCATGTATGCAACCCCGCCATTTGGAATTGTATTGTTTTTTCTTTTTTTTTTCTTTTTTTTCCTTTCATAATGTGACTGACTTCCATATAGGCACAGCAGTGTGGTGCTAATCCATTTCAAGTCTCGGGACTTGACTCGCCTGCATCGCCAAGGACGATTCTGGCATACTTTCTTCCCCATGGATCCTACGATCAGCGGAGAGTCATTAGGCGGCGCCATCATCGCTCAAGACGAGGTTGATACGTGGACAGTGCATGACTTCCGTGCTCCTGGATCAGAGCAAAGCATCAGTTCGGCCGAGGAAACGATCTACCGCGTCCTAGGAGGAATGGGAGATCCATACCTGATCACCATTGACGAGATCATCCAGCAGTCAACCTGGACGCCCAGCATCGCGCTCGCCAAGTCATACAGCGGGTCCTTACATCGAGTCTTCTTGGCGGGTGATGCATGCCATCAGACCATCCCGTCCGGTGGGTACGGCATGAATATGGGTATTGCAGATGCTTTTGACCTGGGTTGGAAACTAGCCGGAACCATCCAGGGCTGGGGAGGACCACGGCTTTTATCATCGTATGAACAGGAGCGACGTCCCGTCGCCGAGCTTATGCAGCATTGGGGTAAAGTACACGCAGGCAAGCTGATCGGGCTTGCATCTGCAGTGACGCTCGACGCGACGATCATCGATGCGTCTGATGCACGTGGACAAGAACTGCGACAAAATATCCATGAGTATGTACAGTCGAATGATGCACACAATCAGTGTTTTGGCGTCGAACACGGCTATCAGCATCACTCGGACATCACGGCGAAGAGCGCGTTCAGTCATCCGCCCTTCGACCCACGCTCATATACCCCAACCACGCACCCGGGTTTCCGGGCTCCCCATGTGTTCCTCACCGACGGCTCTGCAATATTTGATAAATTCGGGAAAAATCTGACCCTGGTGGAATTTATCGATGGAGTGCCAGGACCGTCATCTGGCGGGTCTATCTTCCGGGATACCGCTGACGAACACCAAATTCCCCTTCATATTGTGTCCCTTGTCGATGAAACCAATGCGCAGCAGATCTGGGGAGCGCGACTGGTGTTGGTGCGCCCGGATGATTTCGTGTCGTGGTATGGGAATGAGATAGGTAGCAAAGAGGAAGCTAAGAGGGTTTTGTTGCAAGCTACAGGTCATGTTTGTGTGTAATGCCTGAGGTATCATTGCCTTGTTTGAATTTATTATTCGGCATGTAATTTACCACCTAGTATAAATTGTCGGAACTAGGGGTAATGAAAGACTAGAGTTGATTACACTTCCTGATTGGCCAGCGACTCGCAGTAGTTGACAGTTATGAGCCCGAGTAGCCTATTCTGAACCGCCGATTACCTTGATTTCATCATATCTGATCAGATTGATAGATCAGTGTTAGAGGATTACAACTAAGGTAGGGGTAGACTGCGGCATATCCGCTCCAATGGATATCAGATCGATCCTTATATCCGCACTAGCATAACTCTCGCTTACTTTCGTTTCCCTCTTATAGCCTATTATATGATATTAATTCAGCTTACCAATATATTCTTACCGCTGAAATAAACGTATATTTAGTCCTGACAAAACCAACCCCTTTAATCGGCGGTTGGCCCTTTGAAATTTTAGGAAATAGATATATATTAAAGGTCTCCTTATATAGTATTTGTAGGTAGTATTGTAAAGGTAGCTGTAGATAGACCTTGCCAACTCCCATGGGAGTGGTCCTATGGGACTATCCCATGGGACCATATGGGAGTCCCATCAAGTCCTATAGGAGTGCCAAGGATGGGACTAGAGGGTTCAGTCCGCTCCTATAGGACTTTGATAGGACTCATATAGGACTATAAATAGTATAGATATACAGAAAAACGTGACTAGTATAACTTATAAAGAATACTACTGTTTTTTTAGGTATTTCTATTACTTAAAGAATTGAGATACTAATACTTGAGTCTTGGTATTTAGATAAAATAATAGATTTATAATACTATATCTAAAGTATGATTTCTAATAGATTATAGAATTTAATATTCTAACAATCATTTCTATCCCGACTCACATGACATCCCAGAAGTTACTTATCATTACAGAGGAGACGGTGATGTGCGCGATATGGTCGATATACTACCTTGGGCGAATGGTCAAAACAGCAAGCTAGACATAACCATGGGAGGTGTTTCTCTACGTATCACCATGGAAGCAGCTATGAGGTCTGGCCTGTGTGGATTGTTGGGCGATACGGTTGTTCAGATGGTTGATGTTGGCGACGAGGATCGGTTGAGGGAGGTTCAAGCATTATACGTGGGATACACATTGGAGAAGGAGCCGTTAGGGAATGCCCTTTTGACGCATTGGCAAGTTCTCGATTTCAAACGGCCGCAGAAGTATGGGGGAAAAAGCCGAATGGATTATCCTCGCGTACATGTGGCAGCCGGCACGAGACAACGGGATCGACATTCTTGGGACGAAGATTACTCCCTTCCCTTAACTAGGTAAATGAATAAAGATAGCGTTATATCCCTAAATGATTTGACTATCTTAATAACTCAATTATAGTGTCGAGACCACTATAAGTATCGTAGAGCCCCTAGCGATCAGGCTACGGTTTAAGCTCATCAAGACATATCTCGTGGTAAAATTAGTCTACCTATGGTGACTATCCTCATTCATATGATGAATAACTAGAAACAGGCATTCACCAGCCATGGCATTCTGTTATCCGAGTCTTCAAGCGTCAAAACCGGCCCTTTTTTGGGATCAATGAAGAAAATATCATCTAACGAATCTAAACAATGCTGTATATGTTTATAATCAATGTCTCGAGGGCAGACATGTCGACCAGTCTCTCTTGCAATCCAGTACCTCCTCAGAGCGAGGAGACAATGTGCAGGATGAAAGAGAGGATCGGTTAGAACCCTAACCGAATGTGCATTTGACCAAAAGGACTCATTGAGATAGTCTCCGTTAAGCTTGATCTTCTCTACTTCCGGATACCGTTCGCGAAACCACCGCTGATACTTCAGCTCCGTATCATCGATCAGTTCAGGCGCTACCATCGATTGGTCATCAAGCCGGATAAACCATGGTTGACGGATTGTTTCCTCGTCAAAATATTCCACAAAACGAGCCCAGGGCTTGGTGAATTGGAGTTGATGTTTGAGGCCGATGCTTTGGCTGGTGTTCCATGTGAGCCAAAAGCCCGCCTCACTATTGTCGGAGTGCGAGCCACGAGGTGTGATCCACACGCTGGCCAAAATTCCAATGCCCATTAAGAGCAACATGACCAGAAGCGAGAGAAGAAAAAGCCATGGAGAACCTTGACGCAGCTTTTTCATGACATGTGTACGGAGTACTCGTGGTGTAGCTAACCAGCTAATTGCTGGAGCGTAAGACCGGTCACGGGCTGCAATAGTCAAGATAGAAAGTAGATAGACATCAGGCGGGGTAGAACTGGTTTCGTTGTCCAAGTCCAGTTGGAACGTGAAGCAGACCGATTGGGAGTCAGATTGTGAGATGAAGTCCGTTGTACGGTCAACCATGTTCTCAAACGTCAAGTTTGAGTCATCGGAAATTTGAGTGAGCCACAACTTGAACTGTTCGCCTTCATGGACAGAAAGCAAGAGGTAGGAGTTATGGAGAGAACTCCCGTCGACTATGCTTCTTGCCCACTGGCTCAGAAGACTTTCGATTGTGCCCGAAGAAAATGCATTCGCTCCCTTCATCATTTCGCAGGGGCCGGATATAAGATTCAATCCAAGGTCGCCCTCTTCATCATCACGTTTTGCCCGGTGATACGGCCACCATTGCCCTCGACTGAAATTGTACATGTAGGGTCTGCGCTCAAATTCCGAAGAAACGACTACCAAGCATAAACGATGAGAATAGTTTATAAATGAAACTTAAACGAGTAGAACTGATCTGCATGTCTCGTATGCAATGCAACATCACGAAGTTTCTCTTATCTACCTGGGCAGCTAGCAGTTGAATGTATTAATGTGGCGCTTAAGGATACAAAACAAGGTCCGAGCCACGGGAGGGATTCCCCGTTTTAGCGTGCTCTGCACTAGCGCCCTAGTGCTTATGTAGTGCTTATCTTAGCCCATAAATAGGTGGTTTTTGTTGTGGTCTAGTGGTAAAGAATAGCCTGTATTATTTCCAACAGCTTCACATCCCTGCATCCGCTTTCTCAATACACCTCACTTTGTATAGCACACGTATTATGCAACATGTACGCCATATACCGCAAAAATGTGCCAGGTAATCCGATACCGCAACTATTCTATGTTCGTATTCAGAGCCACCCCCGATTTCGTCCCCGACCCTGGTGACAAGAAAATTTGTCCACAGTGCTTGATGTGATGCTCAGAATCAGACCTGGGCTCCACGATCTTGCCATTGGATCGTGTCCGGAACTGCTTTCGCCAATAAAAGATACAATGGATGGTGTGCCACTGGACGCTCAGATGGACCAAGGCCTCAGGGCGATCTCCCAAGGCCGCCACCTCGTTAGGGTCAATCTGGATAGTACGTTCCCGATCGGCGTAGTATATCCAAGTTCCATTAGAACCATCCCCCATCGTGTTGAATTCTGCTGCTAATTCATCGTCGCGACAATGCTCCGGAAGCCAGGCCATTGCGAGCCCATCGAATCGGCAACCGCGGGATATTGCCTCTGCGACGGACTCTCCACAGTCGCATCCCCTTGGCTCAATTCCGGAGGAGATTCGGCCCTTAAAAGAAAGTTCAATTGCCTGTAGTGGATGGGCAATGAGTGTGAAGGCGCCCCAGATGGCTAGCGAGTAGAGAAGGCAAGACTTGGTGAAAATGAGAGAGGTGGCTAGCAGAGTGCGCCTCGGGTGGGTGGATTTGGACCGCTGGTCAAGGCCGAGCGCCTGCTCATCGCCCCCTTCAAAGAAGTGCATGAAGGACATAGAAAGCAAAGACTGGATTTATTCCAAATATGCCTTACAGGAATCTGTCCCAGGATCTGATTGTTTCTTCCAGACCCGCCGTGATCATTCGGAAAGACGGGGAAGGCCAGTCCAAGGACGGTATTTAGGAAGATATATACATTCAGCCAGCGTCACAGCCCCAAGGTTTCTTGGTAACTGTAATTTTCGCCTCTTGAAATTAAATATCCGAAGACCTGCGGGGTACTTCTGATATCTAAAATCAATATACAATGAGACATTCAAAGCTGATTCAGAATCCACAACCCGCTGGAAATTCATGTACGCCCACTTTTGACATTCTACCCAGTTTTTGAGATATCTCTGCAATACTGTCGCTTTGCAACCCAGCTTTTATCTCCACGGTCCCATGGCTTCAACGGAATACTCTGCCTTGGACGACTCCGAGGATGGGCCAGAGACTAAAACCACGAAATTTCGTTCAAAAATCCGCTCCAACAGGCTTACCTGTTTGGTATGTCTCTTAATTGGAATGGTCCTTGGGGCTGGCATTGCCAGCGTCTTCAATCCTACCGTCCGGCTGGTAGCCAACGCAATCGCCAACGCGACCTTAAGACCACCAGAGGTGGGTATGGATAGCCACTTTGTCTTCGACGCCGAGACAGGAGAAGCCAAATGCGGTACGCACTGGACTGAGGCCAAACGCCTGGGCTGCCAATTCGACGTCATGGCCTCGCGGTGGTACTCCCCAAATTGTTTCAACGAGGGCGTCTTGGGCGAGATGCTCGAGGAGGTCGATTTCAAATGGTACGCTGACCGGGAGCATACCAAGGAAGTCTCCCGGGATGTCGTCCTCGCCGGCGAGTTTGAAGCAGTCTATCCGGACAATGATTATCACATAATGCATTGCCTCTACTTGTGGCGACGATTGCACTCCGCTATCATTGAACATCGACACTTGGATGATGATGTGTACAGCTACGAGCATACATTACACTGCACCAGATTAATTATGAAATGGCCAAGGGGGATAAATTCCACCACCATCGCAACCTCTGGCATTCCGTATTGCAGATTACAGCCCTTGTGAATTTGATAGCCGGGAGGTCTTTTGCCAGAGCCGGTCTTATGGGGGAGAGCCGGGGTGAATGGCTTGTTGATAACGCAACTTGATAGATAACGAAAATGGGCTATTGAATGGACCAGTCAAAGAGCGACACACAAAATTTTACAGATAATTCTCAATTGCATTACCACGTAATAATCAATATTGATAACAGTGGGGACAAGAAAGGTAGATTTGGACGTTTGAGCTGATTCAAGGACTACTGTTTATCATGGATTGCCTTTTTAAAGAACACTATAGGTGGACCAAAGTCCTAGTTAGGGTTACATCGTCTCTAGAAATATGCAGATGAGACTTGGAAAAACCAAAATGTTTTAATTAGAACGCTCCTTGTTATGATTACTACGAGTCATGGGCTTCTCTAGCAATGCACCACTTGCATTAGGGTCCAGAATGCAAAAGATTCATGAAACTGTACCGCCTTGTATCCTTAGTCGAATTTTGCGTAACGGTATATGAAAACAGGAATACTATGTAACTCGTTGGTGATATAAATTCTTTGCTTCCTACCTAGTCACACATTGTTGCCATTACTGCCATACAATTGACATTGCCCATCGCAGACATATCCTCAGCTCGCCCATACCATACTCCCAACATGAAGTTCCTCGCTACACTGATGTTGCTTTCAATTGGTGCGTCCCAGACGATGGGATTGTCGATACCTCGCGCCATGGCTGCCGGCCCTGTCGCCGAGGAGGCCGTGACTGACTACGGGAAGCGGGCTATGGCTGCTGGCCCTGTCGCCGAAGAGGCTGTCACTGACTACGGGAAGCGGGCTATGGCTGCTGGCCCTGTCGCCGAGGAGGCCGTGACTGACTACGGGAAGCGGGCTATGGCTGCTGGCCCTGTCGCCGAGGAGGCCGTGACTGACTACGAGCGCAAGTGATATGGTGAGTACCAGACTAAGTCATTATGTCTTCAAACATTCTGACCACCAATTGAACACATAGAATGTCACATTCGGGGAAACAGCTACGCATGTGGTCATGCACCTGGCGTAGGATTTAAGAGACGGCCTCGGGTATTATTAGATGTCTTTTCTCCTTTCCTGTATTCATCCCAAGGACGAATAATTATGACTTGAACCAAATCACAATGAACATGATGCGGCGTAAAGCCTATCACTCAGTATTTGCCCAACACTATGTGTAGCTAAGTAGGAAACAACATAGCCTATCACCCACGTCATATAAACTAGCGTTTCGGCTCGCGGTTTCATATCGTCTTAATCGCTCTCTGAAAAGTTGAATATTTGCTAAGCATACATTTCTATTGATTTTGCATTGTTGCGGGAAGCCCAATCTCCTAAGTGTGACAAGCCAACAAATCTATTGCTGATGATTGTCCGCAGTACTAGGAACCTTGAGAGGATCAAAGCTGTCCGGTAGCAATCTCTCTGTAAGGTTCCAAATCGCGTGCTCATTGGCATATGCTGTCAATGCATCCAAATCCACACAAGAATGTGTCTGACCCCAGCCTGTACTTCTCGCCCACGCCCCAGTCTCACCTTCCAAAGTTGTATCTGCGGAACATAAAATGCTCTGCCGAAGATATTCCACGCAGTGAGCGCGGTGCTCAAGCTTTTCTGTCTCAAGCATCGCCCATTCTTCCCGCGAGGTTCCCATAGCAGTCATAATAATAGACTTTGATCGTCCGTCAGCGGGGTATAGAAGTTATCGCTCGGCGTAGACTCACCAAACAGTGTAGCTGGTGATAGACCGCCATAATGTGTCCTTCGTAGTGATCACCTTCGTCGAACACATTATCCATCTTGAATGGGGGGTGAAGGACATTAAAATCCTCATTTTCCGAAACAGTGATATAGCCGCGACCCGCTATGAGAAGGAAAAGAAAGGGTATCAGTCGCGGAGTCGAGATACCGGTGCCCAAGCTGACAAAACTCACGCGGGAATAGGCTGTGCCAGTTTCTATGAATCTCTCGCATACGTGTAGCATTCCGCAACATCTCAGGATCCTCGTAATCGAGTTCCGGTCCAAGCCCCGCCGTATTACCAAAAATAACGTCTCTCCGCGGTACTATCGTAAAGATATTAGGGATCGACAGATGAGCATATACTTGATATCAAATCCAAGGGATACTTACGGGTCGGTCCGTACTTGCTTTCTTTAGCGGCATTCGATTCCTCTGGACTGTGTGTAATGGACACCAAAGTGATAAATAGAGAAAACACCAGAAATCCTTCAAATATCAAGCGAAGGTCGATGTATTTCCGCAATGAGGCCACTCGAGATTTAGAGGTAAGTTCATTCAACAAGCCAGTGGATGAAGAAATGGAATCGCTGTGCTTGTCATCGTTCCTATCCCAGTCTTCTGAGGATCTCGACCCCGCCGTCATAGCTGGTGAGTAAGTCTAGGATGCGCCGCGCTAGAGGTTGCAGGAGAGTAGATTATTTCGCATTGAGATCGGACCGAAACTGACATGGACTTTGCCGTTTTATCATAGGGCCTGCTGGTAATCATATATTAGAAACCTATACGTGTATCTAACGTGTATCTAACGTGAAAGAGGGGTTGCTCATCAATACCGCTGGGTAATGTAAATACAATTCGTATTAGTCCATATGTACACTATCTTCCCTAAAAGCCACTAACTAGTTAGCAGCTTCGCTAATACGACCAAGGCTATAAACTACATCCTGGTCAATAATAATAATTACTGGTAGTAATATGATTAGCAGGCTACCCCTAACTAGATGGTAGGTGCATGTGCATTAGCGGCATAGGAGGGTATATTGAATAGGTGGGTTTTCTTTAATTCGTCCTAGCCTCCTAGGTATCAATGCCGTTTTAACCGGATAAGAATCTTCCCCAGAGTCAATGTGTATTTTCTTAAACAATCCAAGAACAATATATACGCCACCGGGCGGCACGAAACGACCACGATACAAGCCCCAAGATGCAGGGAACTCAACTTTTATCAACTCGGCAATCTCAACTAGATGAACCAGACGATGAGGGCAGATGGTCTCTTCTTCAGCTTGCCGCTGCGCAAGGGAATTTGTGCCAGGTACAGCGGCTCCTAGCCCAACCAATGGACCCTAATGAGCCTCCTAAAGGTTACTATGGGCAGACGGCCCTTCAGGCCTCCTCTTGTAACGGGCATCTCGCCGTGGTTGAAATGCTATTAGTGGCAGGGGCAGAAGTTAACGCCCCTGGGGGAAACAACGGTGGCAGATCAGCGGTAGTACTGGCTTCTGGAGCGGGGTATATGAATATCGTCAGCCGCTTAGTCTCTGCGGGTGCAGATATCAACTACCCAGCCCATCCGTATGCGGGCCGAACCGCTCTACAAGCCGCCGCCGAGGGGGGCCATATCGAGCTACTACGATGGCTACTTAAGCAAGGCGCAGATATCAATACGCCCCCCGCTAAGAATGGAGGTCGCACGGCACTTCAAGCTGCTGCATTAGAAGGACATATCGATATCGTTGAAATTCTCCTACACCAAAATGCCTATGTCAATGCTCCCGCCGCAAGGTATAAAGGCGTTACAGCCCTTCAAGGCGCAGCTTTTGGAGGCCACCGCCGGATAGTCCGTCAACTGTTAGATGCAGGAGCTGATGTGAATGCTAAAGGCGCATATTATAATGGATATACGGCGCTTTCGGCAGCATCAGAATGCGGTCATTGCGAGATTGTCCGAATGTTGCTCGACGCGGGCGCAGATGTCTCCCTCACATCAGGAAATAAAAAGTGGACGGCGGCACAGATTGCGATCTTCCGAGGGCAACAGGCTGTCACGCAAATTTTCCAACAGACCAAGCAGATGGAGAAGATTGTCTAAGCTTATTGTTTCATGCCAAGAATCTCCAGGTCGTACGGAATCGAGATTAGCGGCGTTGGTGCAGTTCGACACTATCGTCGCCATCCAATGCATACAAAGCGAATCCATTAGTATCGCAGAATGGAACTTCAACTCATTCTAAATTCAACCTGCTTCAACCTGCAAGAATAAACAACCCTGCGTTCTCCCGTATCTAGAAACAGTTTAAAAAGTTCCTGCAAATTGAGCTGCGGCATTAAATAGCTTCATATCTCGCTACTTTTAATTATATGCATAGTGGGTCTTTCGCTACGGGTGACAGCGGCACGATAGAATAGAGAAACTATGCATTGTGGGCAAGATGACGCTGTATTATCTCCGGGATGACTTGGAGTGCTTTTTGGCGGACTATGCTCGTTTTTTGCTGTCGTTTTTGTAAAATGTAAGCTTTTGCGAAGAGCAGAGCAGAGGCACTTAGGAGAACTGAGTGTGTCCTCGTTGTTCACTCCTAGTGTTTGCCTACGCTCCTTCTAAGCCTGTTGGTATGCTACTTTGGCTTCGGCAAACCTCTCTTGATCACGAAGAGTATTACCTAGGTTATGAAGGCACACAAGTGTGGTTTGAACGTTGGTTCTGCGCTCTTCACTAAACTCTTTCTAGGGTTTTCGAAATGTAGCTTTAGCCTTAGCGCACTTGTTCTGTGTTGGATCACCCCATGGATGGGATGGGATGCCTTTGTGCTAGGCAGACTGAGCTCTTTTTTTGCCAGTTTGCTCGTCCCTTGTTCAGGCCTTTATAAAATAGCCTTCTTTTGATAAATACAACAGTTTCTTCTTCCTGAAATTTCCCGGTGCTTAGTAGCAGTCCTAGTTTCGTAGCCCTCAACACTCTGAACATTGAGAGACATGCCTAGGTATCCAAGAGACATGAGTGTATGCACGTCGTTTGGTCGAGATGTTTTTTTGTATCCCTTCTAAGCCCTATCGGGATCTTGTTTCGGCATCAGTGTACCTTTCCTAGAACTAAAGGGCCCACCTCAGTAGATCTCAAGAAAGCCCACAGCCCAACCCAACCCAAAGTGGGTAACCCATTGGGGCCCCAATATAGTGCAAACAAAACAACCAAAAAGATAATATGGTTGAAATTCAAAAGATTTGAATATATATATATATATCTAGCATAGTAACTCAATTACAAAACAAAAACAAATTTAAATGAAAAGCATTCTATACTACTAAAAAAAGTGTGTTTAAAAATGCCAAGTCTTGAATTTTATGAATTTTTTGAATTTTTATGCAAAAATCGGTTCAAATGGGTTATTATTGGGTTAGCGTTAGTGCCCTTAGTAAAACCCCAGTACCCGCAGTCGTTCTCTCCAAAAAACCTGTTCAGATCCAAATCAACCCTCTTCAATCATGGCGCCCTTGGGAGATTATACTGTAGATCGATCACAGGTTGACGACCTCAACGACCAAGCAATCCTAATCTGGACCGAGTTTCAAGTTTCCAAGGGACTGGAGCTGGATACCGAATGGGCTGGACATTTCCAGCCACTGCTTCGGGCCCCAGGGCACGAGGGTTCCGGGTATGCAAGAGTGCAGGAGCGCCCGGATACAATTCTTCTAGTTACAGGTGAGTTGTGTATCAACCAGGAATCAAAGGTCGTCCCGCTAACTGCCACCAAGCATGGGAGAGAGCCTCAGATATGAGGGCATTCATAGCCTCGCCTTCCGCCCAGCTTTATCGGGAGAACCTCGAGGCTAGAGGAATCAGAGCTACGTCCTCTCGTGAGACATTTTCGCAGAGGAGCTCCGACTATGTGGGCCCCAGCTGGTTTGATGCGTTAACGTGCTCTTACGTGGAATTGTTCTGGATATACTTTTTGACACCGGTGACCGATGCCCAGAAGACTCAGATTTCGGATTTGATTGGTATTCGTGAACCGGCTGTAGGAATTGGCGGTGTGCGGCATGGTGTGAAGCGTCAACAAACCGGCCATCCATTAAAGATATGGGCCATTGGAACAGAGCTCGTGCATGGCCAAGAAGCTCAGTTGATGCTATGGCCGCACTTCTGGACGGACGCAAAGAGCGCCGAGTATAGGCATGTTGGGAAATATACCATCAGTGGCTATCTTATGTGCGACGCGAGAACCCTACTAGAGAAGTTTGGTGATAGGCTAGAAAGCGTCGGAGCCTTGGAATGGAAGGAAGAGTTTTGTGATTTCAAGCCAATCACTCTTGCTTGAATCTCTTAATTTTTGATTTGAAATTTACTCTTTGCTATTGGTAGCGACTACTACTAAATTCCTCATACCCTTAATAACTAGAGCAACTCTCACGCTCTTACTTCATATTCTTCCGTACAAAATTATACGAAACAAACCAGCGACAAACATGTGAAAACGAGCGAGGACGAACCAGGCAGGCTATACACTGCTATTTTCTCTAGGTAGGGCCTCATAGAGGCCACTCATATAGTAAGTCCTTTTAGGGAAAGATGCTCTTCTTGCTGCTCTTATCACTCTATTAAGAAGCGTTCGATAATGCGTATCTTCCTCTGAGGAATATCCAGATAGCGAAAATATAGGCTAGGGAGGGCTATACATAGCAGGAAATAAGTGATCAGGCCATCCATAGTATATGTAACTAGTTAATATAGGTGAAGTGTAGATAAGCTCCGTAAACTATCTAGTGGTGATTGATAGGCTAGGCGTCGTAGAGCACTGTAACCACTCAGAATCGTCATCTATAAGATCCTGATTAGGGAACTCAATGTCGATGATTCCGTAAAAGCCAAGAACTATATCTATGATCGAGGAGTAACTACTTAGAAGTATAGTAATTGCAGTCAACAAGGAGCTACTAACCTTCACTGGAATTTGCGTAAGAGGATCTCGCATTAGTTATTCTAGACTATTTACAGAGTAAGCATTTAGACCCCTATATCCTCTATAAAAAAGGTCTCTAGATCTTCGTAGTAACTATTTAGGGTCACTTTCCCTCGAATCTCTGTTATAGACTATACACACTCCGAGCTCTTGTACCAACTAGGTTCCCTATTATTAACCACAAATATCAGGTCCTTGGTCTAGAATTCATTTCTGCAATTTCCGAGTCAGCAGTTATCGATTTGCTATAGGGGTCTATCTAAGACCTACCTAAATTCATCAGCAAAGCTAACGATCTCTAGCTTACTTATCTATTTATATATAGCAAAGACACGATCTAAATCTTCAAAGCCATTATCCCTTATTACCTCAAGCTCGACTATCATGTCCTCCCACGAGATATCTGGAATTGACATGGTTTTATTCATGAACCGTGAAAGTTGGTCCAGCTGATCTTCATCAACCAGTTGTGAGTAGCTATACTTAAGGCAATAAGCTGACAACATATCTGATGGACTATCCCATCGAAATGACTTCAATTTAAACCATTCAGCAGCATAATTATTAGGATCACCAGGGTGCGACATGAAAATTAAATTGTAATTCTCAATGTATTCTCTGTGTAGGATTGTCAGTAGATCATTTATAGCTGTTCAGTCTCAATATCTAACCTGACGTCGTTCCTAGAGGCCTGTGGATCTTGTGAGCTGAGGCATTTTGAGTCAATCGTGATATATAGATCCAATATGCGCTGTAGGGTTTTTAAATGGAGACTATCAGGATTTTTGCGGCCCTCGGCATTGATCCACCACAATATCTTAAGAAAGAATTCCAAGTCGTCATTCTTGCTAACGGAAAAGACGGTGTGGAGAAACATCCACTTGGAGCTGAGCTCTTCGGAGGAGGCTATCCCATCGATCTTCAAGAAGGGAAATGGTTCGTTCTCTTCCATGAACAGAGTCGCTGGAGACTCGGTAAAGGAAGAAAGGTTTGGTCAATGTCTGTCGGTGTAATATCAGCTATGCAGAAGCTGCTTGCGTTTGTGTCCTTGATCAGTTGTATAAGCTCATCATCTCGACTGATTGAATTGCCGTCATATTTCCAAAGATATCCCAGCAAACCAAGAAACTTCTCTGGTCGGTGCTCCGCGACATATCTCAAAGACTCCGACAGGTCATCCCAATCGCGAGAGATAAGACTCAGTCTTTTATGCACATGAATAAGACGTCGAAGCCAGTTTCTCCATGATCGATGTGCTGAGCTTGCCGTGAATCCATCCTCATTTCATTCGACCACGATGCGATTTGGGTAGACCTTGAATGCGATAAAGGGTGATTCGCCTTGAGCGTTGGCATTCGTGAAGCGATTATTGTCCGCATTTTGAACGAGTCCGAAACCGAAGCGGGCATCACTAGCGTAAATATGCTTGGCCAGGCTAAATGAGCCAATTAGCAAGCATTCCATGCATCGAGACATACTAACGTTTTGATTGCATGGCCAACCTTTTTGTCGCTGGCGAGTATGCTCTCTTCTACGGCGAGTCGCACGTTGGGTGCCATTTGATCCATCTCTTTTTCGATGAACCCATACTCCTTTCCAATGCCAATGACGGCATTTTTGGCGTCTTTCTTGCTTTCCATATTGGTTGCTTACAAAGAATGAAATTGAAATTGAGTATGAGGAGGATTATCGAAAGGGAAAAGCAGAAGATTCTCCCAGAAGGGGGGGTAAGCACAGTTGGGTGCTTCAGCTGCAGCTGAACTAATGCATCGCCTTCTCGGGGGCTTAATATCACTATGTCTGGACTATAAGAATGCATTAGGATTATGAAAAACATGCATTAGGATTATGAAAAACAAGCCCAAATTCTGTAATTAATAAGAATAAAGACTAATTCTCATCAATCAAGAGCATCCGACTCAGGCGGACCCTTATAATCTATTAATTGTCAGCATCAAAATCCTCAGTACCCAAATCCAGTCCAAAGAAAACTTACATTTCCTTGCATAAACCACATGCCAAACCCCCGAGATGGCCATGAACCCAACAAAAACAACCGAAGCATAATTCATCGACACAGCCGTAACCGGCAAAGCAGTCGGCATACTAAACAGCACCAACTCAAACGCAATCCAAGCCAACGCAACAACATTAACAAACCTTCCAAAAATCCAACCACAAGTCCACGGCGCCTTAGCGACCTCCTCACGACCATGCCACAAACTCAAGAAGATAGGAATAGCATAAGCCGCCGCGAGGGCAATAACACCCACCGAAACAAACGCGGTAAACGCACTCGAACTCCCGAGATTAATCAACCCCAACAGCATCTGAATCCCCGTCAACAAAACCAATGCCCAAACGGGTACGCCCCAGCGCTTGTCGACGCGCGCCCATACTTTCGCCAACGGAACGGCGTCATCACGGGCGACCGCCCAGGTCGCGCGCGATGCGGCAACGGTTATACTAATCGAGCAGAAGACTGTTATCACCAGGACGAGCGAGATAAGCCCGAGACCGCCAGCGGGGGAACCCATTACGCGAGCTAGGATGTAGGGGAGGGCTTGGCCTGCTGGGGCGTTGATGATATCTTGGAGCGGGGGTAGGGTTGCACAGATGGGGATGATGAAGAATAGACCGGCTGTTCCGCCGACTGGGACGGAGAGCGCTATTGCGCGGGGAACTTTTACGGCTGGGTCTGCGCATTCTTCTGCTATTGAGGTGATCATTCCTATTGGGAGAAGGTGTATGCAGCCGGGAGGAGGCCGATGAAGAAGGTGAAGTTGCCCCAGCCGGCGAAGGATTGGTCATAGTGGGATAGGGTGTATGACGGTGAGTGGCGGCCCGTATCTGCTTTGATGGAGAGGGAGATTAGGATGATTATTATTGTGAGTAGGGTCCATGATGCGCAGAGGGTGTCGACTAGTGGGAGGTGTTTATTTGCGAAGATGCAGATTGCCAGGGAAGTGAGGCAGACTGCGTAGAAGATTAGGAGGAGCTGCCAGCTGGATGCTGCCCAGTCTGGGTGGTAGATTGAGACTGTTGCCGAGAGCATGGAAGCGAAGCCGAAGTTTACGGAGAGGGTTATGGTCCAGTTTCCGATGAGCCAGATCCAGGCGTTGATGAAGGAGAGGGTTGTTTTGTTGCCGCGGGAGATTTGAAAGGTCCAGTAGTAGGGGCCTGCGGAGGTTGGGTAGCGGGAGGCGAGCTCGGCAAGGGAGAAGGCGATGCATTGGTCGAGGACGCAAACGACGATCCAGCCGATGAAGATTGAGAGGGGACCGCCACCGTAGATGGCGGAGAGGAGGGCTGACCCTTCACCGTAGGGGATTGCTGCTATGGCGAGGGTTTGGAAGAGGAGGGTTAGGACTGAGCGGTTGCGACGTAGTTCTTGTTTGTAACCCAGACGGTCTAGTGCGAAGGTCTCGATTGTGCCCTTTTCATGGTCTTGGGGGGAAGGAAGTGAAGGGGTAATCTCCTTCTTGGGAACCATGGTGACGGTAGCAGGTCAATAGTTATAAGGGATATATCCAGCAGGCGTTGTCTGTAGTTGGATAGTAGTGGAGTATATAAATATTTGGCTTCTGCAAGCTATTGGGATAATCGGAAAGAGGAGGGATTTATATACACCGATCATACAAAGTACAGAGTTGAGGCGTCATCCATTAATATGCGGAGGTGCAGCGAATAGCAAGGATTCTCATGTCGTATAACACGCCACCAAAGTACATATGTCAATAATGCAGTCCGAAAGAGGAAGAGTCTCGCATTCTGCAATGATAGGTGAAGATAAACGCAGATTTGTGGTGGAGTCTGGAGGATAAAAAGGCGAAACTAAGGCTAGAGGGGGTTTATGGGCATATTATGTTCCTATTGGGTTTCTTCATATCTTCATATACACTAGAAAGATAATCAATCGAAAAAGTCGGCTTGGAAGTAAATAAAAGAAGACAAGATAAGAGAAACCTTGACGCCAGGCCTAACCCTAAAAAGCAACTAAATCCATGCGAGGGGAAGTTCTCCGCATTTGATCTGCGAGATTGGCTTCGAGATGTGATAGGATAGGATATACCTGGATAAGACATGGAAAATAGAGAATGCATTATCATTTTATGGAAATTAAAAGAAAAGCGAGGTATCAAAAGAATCCGAAAACCCCCCAAAAAAGAGAGAAAACAACAAACATTACGAACGGTAGCATATGGTACCTAGGTATATACAGAAAAACCCCCTACATGGAAACAAAAGAAAGACAATTACTGCGCCGTCGACGGCCGGCCCTGAGACCTGCGCGAGTGCAGACTAAGTCGGTGACCGGTAGACGGGGGACCCTCGGTAGCCAACAGGGGCGGGATACTAAATCCATATCCCTCGGTAGTAGCACTACGATTCTGAGGATCGATCTCAACACGGACGGCAACGTCAAGTCCGCCATACATGCCACTTGCACAGGTGAACCCGTCTGCGGCGCTGTGCGTGGTTCCGGCATCGACTTCGCCCTTGTGCAATGGTGCGTGGCCATCCTTAGGAAGACGATCCAGTTTCGCGGAACTGCCTTCGAGGACACCGGGGTTCCTGGGACTTGGGGTGACAACCTCGGTGAGAACGGCGTAGTTCCGGGATGGCATGGTGACCTTGTTCCAGGCGGCGCTCTTCTCCTGGCCGCCGGGCTGCTTGTCGAAGAAAGGCATGAGGGTCTCGTCGCAGTCGCGGTCGAGGTGGTGAATTTTGTTTCTGCGGGCGAGGAGATTGGCGACGGCCTGGGGCGGGGGCTTGTTTGTGATAGCGCTGCTGACGACGTTGACGATGAAGCGGTGGTCGTTTTCGCCGGCGAGGTTGAGTTTCGGATTCGAGTAGAAGCGGCCGACGGCGGCAAGGTGGACGTCGCCGCCGAGGATGGTTACGCGCACGCTGTTGCTGCGGGCGAACTCTTGGAGGCGGTGTACCAGCATCTTGCGCTCGCGCTTGTGCTGGCGTGCAGTGTAGTGGTCGTCCAAGTCGTCGAGGAGATCGACTTGGCCGTCGAACTCGTTGAAGAGGCCGCCTGCCACACCGAAACGCTTGTTCAGCAGCCGGATCGGCGCGATCAGCGGGGATGTGAGGATGTTCTCCAGCCAGGCCAGACGTGGGTATGCGATTGGCACACCTAGCAATACCACCAGGTGCTTGATGTCACCATCAGCATCAACGATCTCACGCTGCAACCGGTCGAAGATGAGATTGTATGTGTCCTCGTAGTTGACCTGATGGCGGGTGCGCTCTGTGCGGGCATCCAGACCCATAAAGGCAATGCGCTTGCCGAAGCGCATGTAGAGACTTCGGCTGCGCTCTTCCACGTACGGACCGGGCCGTTTGCCAATGATCCAGCTGTCGTCCTCGACCTGGTTCTCCAGAACGTAGGTGTTCTCCACTTGACGCGGGTCAACACCGGAAGTTCCATTGACAGCGTGCATAGTCTGCGGGGAATCGGTAGTGAAAGTCGATTTAGGAGGAGCAATGTGGTGCTGGAAGAGACAGTAATACTTGAAAGCGACACCGCCGATACCGCGGAAGACAGCACACTTCATGAAGTGATCCGTGTACGAGCCGAATCCATCAATGATATCATGGTCATCCCAGATATTGACCTGGGGGATGCGGCCATTGGCCGCGCGGAATGGCTCAGTGTTGTACCAGCGGACATAGTTGGCATAGTAGTAGTCATCGCACTCAGCACGCATCTTGTTATCGAAGTCATGGGTGCGCCTCTTGTGCGGGTTCGAAATCATAGTCCAAGGCTTGAGCGGGCCATCCACACGAATACCGTCGTTGTAGATCTGGTCACCGCCGCCAACCATAACGTGGAATGGCCTCTCGCCATGCACGCGCATAACATCGTTCCACAGGTTCGGCCCCACCCAGGCATTCATGTCTGTGCCGACGGAAAAGCCATTGCACGAGTGGAACATGATGCGCATGGACTGCTCTTCTGCAGGAACGACGAATTCCCACGGTGTCTGGACCTGGGCCCCGGACTCGTCGTACAGACCGGGGATGTCGTACGCCCAGCGCGCCTCGAATGCGGCCACTGGCACAGCTAGCGAGAATCGCCAGAACGCTTTCAAGGGATCCTCGTAAAGTTTAAGGGCTTCGATTGTTTGACTTGTCGGGACCCTGCCATCGTCGTTCTGGGCTCCGCTATCCACGGCGCCTAATTGGCGTAGGCGCAGCTGGGGCTGCTCCTGGGTTGGCTTGGTGACAATCAAGACACTGCCGTGCCAGGTGGTCGTAGCTTCGTAGTGCATGTTCTTGAGGTTGATTAGGGGACCGGAGATGAGCTCGAAACGGTCGTTCGGGCCGCGCGTGGTCTGTTGTTCCATTTCTCCATTTTGAGGCATCCCTGCGATTCAAACATGCTTAGTTAGTTTGCGCGAATTTCAGATTTTGGGTTGGGCTTCCTATACCGTTGACGGGCTGCGCACTGTACTCGGCCATAATAAGGGCAATTGATGCGATCTAGGGATATCACTGGAGGGTGGAGAAGAAAATTAAGAGCCGTGGACTCGAGTCGCAGTCTCACGGGTGATTAGAACACAATTGCGCGAGAATGGGGGTAGGAACAAAAGTGAAGAATTAGGCAGACTCGAATGTGATAGGGCTACAGGGCTGAAAGGGTAAACAAGAAACGAAGCGAGATTGGGAGCTGCAGGTCTGTACTTTGGGGCCCGCTGCCTTGGCAATAAAGGAGGTTACAGCTTCCGAACGAACAGCTCTGACGCTGCCAAGACTTTCCGGTAATAATCTGACCAATGGGAGAGAAGATGATGGCAGCCACAATCCAGTCTCGCCACGTAGCGCCACATAAGTTGTTTCTGGCTATTCCTGGTTGGGCCAGTGAGGGTGGCGGTGCATTTCTTAGCTTCGATCAGGGTGGGTTTCTTGGATTTTCGAGGATTTTCGTCGATTTTTCGTCGATTTTCATAATTTTCATGTTTTGGGCACTTATACATGTCCAACACTACATAACTATGTCTCGAATGCTTACCGTATAGGGCATGGAATAACGCACAGACTTTTATGTACTTTGTACATCAGATTCCTCTCTATGACCCCGCTCAACCTCGGCCTATCACAACCTTGATATTTACTGATCTACATGTGGAAACCTTACTTACATGCCAAAATTATAGACTATCTTGAAAATTTGTTGTGAAAACTTTGAAATAATATTGATAATGCGCTGGATCAAAACATCCCCACACACATAACCCGCTCGCGCTGGAAGACAGAACAGAAGCAAAGAATAAACAGAGCACTCACCAAGACCTGCATCTGCAGCTTCGACCACGACCATGGAGATGAGTGACGTGGGATAATCTTCACAGGACGAGACATCTTCTCCTTCTGAGGAGTAGGAGTCTGCTCAGGCCCCTCTTGCAGCACGACCATATTCTGTCCATGGAACAAACCGGAACCAACAACCTTCTTCAACTGCTTCTGACGATACTGCTGCATATCAAGTCCATCACGAACAGCAAACCAAGCATCCCGAGAGCCACCGTCAAGTAAATTCCGCAGTTCATCCTGGAAAGGCATATAAAGCCCACGAAACTCATAAGTCTCCTCAGTGAGAAGCTCAGCGAAGTCATCCACGAACTGCAAGAACTGCACAGTAATAACCATATCCAAGCCAGCTTGGAAACTGCGCGTAGTCAGACCATAGTGGTGCAGGACACCGATCTCCAGGATCTCAATCTGCTGCAGCATAGTATGGCGAATAACAGCCAGGAAACGCTCGACGGGAACATCAATAACAAGCTCGCCTCCGCCCTGGTTCCAGACCTGCCAGAGGTCCTCATAGTTCTCAATGGGAACCTCGGACTCGAAGAAATGACCCTGCAAGCGATGGGACTTCATATCGAAGCCCAGCACCAACCTGGTGTTGCTAGATTTGTCCTGCATGTCGGGTACGGGGAGACTCACGAAGACTACTGTGGGGTTTTTGTTGGCTAGGATATTCTCAAGCTCCGGCTCGTCGTGTAGGGTGACTTGTCTGAAGCCGGTGGTATCTAGGAGGTGGCACTCTGTCTTGCGACGGAGTGCGTCGCGTTTGCTTTCGATGTGTGAGAGGTAGATGTGGTAATCGAGCACGCCCCAGGGATGGCGCATATGACGGCTCGAAGAAGACGGGAAGGGTATTTCAGCGGGTGCAGAGTCGGAATCCTTAGGGAAGTTAGGGTCAGTAGATGTAGAAGGTTTCATCCACTTAAGGGGAGAAATGCGGGCCATCTCATCGGCGATCTGGGGGAGCTGGGGGCTCTGCATGGCTGTTAGAAAGTTAAGTCTTAGGTGTTTTGGGTTGCTAGAGTAGTGTCTGGTCTTCGGTCGTAGGCGTTGACGAAGGACTGGATACGATACTCACGATGCTTGGGACAATCTAGAATGAGGGTTGTGTTTGGCGCGAGAAACTTTTCGCAGAGGACAGAGGCGATCTCCTTAATGGAATTATGGATGGTGAAAAGTAGGCACAGGAGTAGGATAAAACTCTTGAGCTCAAGGCGTGCGGAGAGGATATGGGAGATGAGCTCGGCGAAGAACTGTGTACTTTCCTCCTCGTAGATGAAGTAATAAATGATGTCGAATAGGTAGAAAGCGACGGCTGCCTGAACCACCTGCACGATACAATGAACAATTAGGAAGGTTAAAGACCCAAAGCAGAGGACGAAGCCAAAGCAGAGGAAAAACAATATCCAGTCGACGTATGTAGAAAGGTCCTGGAAGAAGTTAGTAAGAGCCATAAGTGCTCACAATAGATGGGGCAGCTTACAATGTGAAGGATGCTTATGTGCAACGTGTTGATGAAGGAATCTGCAGACCTAAATAGTTGATTGAGTTGCTGGTTTGCTGTGTTGAGATGGTTGTATGGAATCCTATCCCAAGTTGTGAAGCGGAGGTTCCCTTTTGTAGGATGAAATGGCACTAGGCAACTATAGCCTCTCAATAGAATGAAATTGATAACACAAAGACATTTTAAAGATGTTTGTCTGGAGTCCTCGAAGAAAATACCCCTCGAGACTAGACAATAAAGAATACAAAGAGCAAAACGGCCATTCGCCGACAAAGTCGTTGTCTTTCTATATTATTGGACTTGTCATTCAACCCATAATGCTTTTGTTCTTTTTGGCCGAGTATCAAAGGAAAATAAAGGGGCCCAGGGGTTTCGTTCCGATGAAACACCAATCTAGTTTACAAAGACTCGATTCAATATCGTATAATAGAGATTGAGTAACAAAGAGTCTCCCAGATCAGCGAGGTCAATGTTTCATAAGTCGATTATATTGGAACAAAGAACATAGGATGGCTTTGGCTCATTGTCGAGAAATCAAATGTTCCACATAGATTCGGTCCGGGGTCGTGTAGACTCGATCAAAGACAGGCCAAGGGGACAGGACAAGGCCATTCTGGCACTAATGAGTCTTTGTTTCCTCCCGAAGGTGCGTCCATTGTATCTGAATGTTCACAATATAAGAAACTTGGAAACCTGGTCCTTCAGTCTTGCATCTCAGGCCGTCAAGTAGAAATATTTTCTTTCATAAGAAAATCTAGAGTCTCTATCCAAGCCAACCTTCCAAACAAAGGTCAACTCCCCCTAACTCCCACTCGATCCACTAATCCATCTCAGCAGGCATGGGACAGAGCAGTGTATTCGTCATACGCGCTGATTATCTAGAAGGTTTCGACGATGAAACCTGGGCCAATATAGGCTCTCAGTTATCGGAGGATCCGGACAACGAGGACGCTGACTGGGTCACCGTGGTTATTCCTGAAGAAATGGAATTTACCCATAGCGACGAAGATATCCTGAGGTATGCCCTTCACCACATCCAAACCAGGCGAGCCATCGTGAGCGAAGTGGCACTGCATAATATGGGGGTGGCTTGTATCTCGATCCCAATCCCAACTAGTACTGCGGACACGGCTACAATCTTGATTCGTGCCGAGACCGATGGGAATCAGTGGCTCGAGTATATTCGTATTGGAATGGCTAATCTTGACCGGGAGGTGATTTTTGGGTGTCGGTAATCTGTGGGCCTTTTCGTCGTAGTACCCTATGGAGAGAGAAAAGGCTGATTAGCCATATTGCTGATACCAGGGAGATGGTCAAGTTGTGACTGATCCAATGGAATCTGAGAATTATGTCAAGGTAAGAATATCAAATATTTTCTTCAGGCGAAGACGTCGACGTGATTGCAGATATCCAAGTCACTAATACCTAAGTATCTATATAAACTATACACAATTTCCAAGTATCAAGTACCTAAGACCTATGTGTGCCTTCCTTTTTAGGTCAGTAACTATAAATACCTTCAATGTTCTTTCTTTCTTTCCCTCGACACCCTAACTCGTGCCTACCCCCACCAATATTATTGTTTATATTTGATGAGACTGTTAATGCCACAAAGTATGTCCTAGAGTACACAGTCTGAAATGCGCCCTAAAAGCCCTTCGGGAATGGTAGGGAGAAGCTCCTACAACCTCTGCGGATACAGACTGTCTTTCCTCGTTCTCTCCATTGCTCTATTTGACTGCCTTCTTGATGAGCGTGCTCTATAATGGCTACAAGCCATTCATTGAATCTTTCTACAGAGCTAGCTAGCTTTCTATGTATATTGTCCAATAAAGAGAGGGTATTTCTTTCTAGATTCCTTCCTTTCATGATTATCTTGTCTTTTTATTCATATCATTTTTAAATTTTTAGCTGTAATTACTGGAATATGCTTCAATAGCCTTGACTTTCTGCTTTCATAAATAAATCCTTTGTTAATACTTATTTTTGGCGAGGAATGGACCCAAGGCAGCTAAAGGCTTTATCCATAGATCACAAAGGGCATTGAAGTCACTAAGAGTTTTTGTCAATTTATTCTTCTTTGTTTGAATCTCGGTGTCATCCGTATAAAACGGCCTTGGTGGTCTCACAAGTCCTTCGATCTAGGCAATATCCTCTTTCAGCCATATACAACAAACAACTCTTTAAAGCTCACTGAGACCACTGACAATATATTATGGCACGCCCCAATCGATCTCTCTTTTTGCTAGACAGTACAGGCAATTTTGAAGAGGAGCCCAGCGGTGATAACTATTCCTGGGTAACTGTGGAACTCCCCTACAGCATGGAAGCCACCCATAACGATGAAATGCTCTTAGAGTTTGCGATTGGCGAGATCGAGAACTACCGTGCCACCATTCATCGAACTCCGCAGCATTGGAAAAGATATTGTTGTATTTCGTTCCCAGTACGGGATGCGCCTGATGCGCCTGGTGAGCCAAAGCCTCCCCTGGAGCAAGTGACCCGTACAATCATGATCCAGGCTGAGTATCGCGCGAGACACTGGCTGCAGGAAGTACGTGATGGCGGGGCTACTCTTGAAAAGAAACGTATTTTCGGTATTGGAATACATCCGCATGTTCTTAGGGAAATGGATGAATAGTACACATAGCCTTCAATGGTCTGTTGGTTGCCGATGATCATGTACGGATGGCAGTGTCCATTTTCGACTCAACGTTTATCGTCTGGATAGTTTGTGGTATAGCATAAGAAAATGAATATCCTACTTTATAAGCTTTCCGAGTGATATGTAGTGTAAAATCTGACCAGTCATTCCCAACTTATTGTAAACAACACATGTTTCTTAACTAGTTATCATGTTTTCCCCCTCGTAGGTACAATTGATTTACTTTTATAACTTTTATTTGGAAAAGGACAGTTCACTTCGATGGAGATGCCGGACAATACACTCTCCCCGGGAGGGGAAATCTGTAACTTGGTAGTACAGATCTTGATCAAAGTTGACCACTTCCAGTTCCACTCAGTAATTTGACAAGCCGTGGTGAGAAGGTCACTGTGGCGAGACGATCGTTCCATATTTTGTCTAGAGCCTAGCCGGCATAACCCTCAAACACTGGATAACTCTCTTACTACGTCGTCCCTGCCCTTCAATGGATGGTTTACCACTTCTGTCGGGTATGATATTTATCTTCTTAGTGTCCTTCCGAGGACTTTGATAGTGCAGATAAATACTTTTCTATATACCTCAGATTAGTTTAATAGTCAATACAAATATAGATGAGTCCATGGATATTGGCCGATGGGCCCAAAACCACACTTTGGGTAGAACTATACATAGTACAAAGACTATATCTCTACCAAAGACAAAAGCCATTGGAAGAGTGAACAAAGTCATTGTAGCAATGAAAGGCCTTTGTTATTTCCCATACAATACTCCAGATATCGCATCTCGACTGGGATTTATAAACCCTCGGTATCCTTCGAGTTCTATGTCACCGGTATCTCCCAGAAAATCATCCCTCAACTATGAACCCCCAAAAAGCCCCTCAAAGAAACAGTGGGCGCCCGGAGTCCCCTTCACGCCCACTAACCACCGAGTGGATAGGCAATCACAGAAACAGTGGGAACCCCGAGTCCTCTTCACGGGCCACCGAGAGGTTAAGCAATCACGGAAACAGTGGGAACCCCGAGTTCTCTTCACCAGCCATCGAGAGGTTAAGCAAGCACATAAACAATGGGTGTCCCGAGTCCTCTTCACGAGCCACCGAGAGTTATAGCAATCACGGAAACAGTGGGAACCCCGAGTTCTCTTCACCAGCCGTCGAGAGGTTAAGCAAGCACATAAACAGTGGGAACCCCGAATCCTCTTCTCGCCCACTAACCACTAAGAACTTAAGCAATAACAGAAAGGGTAAGTGCCCCGAGTCCTCTTCTCGCCCACTAACCACCGAGAGGTTAAGCAATAACAGAAAGGGTAAGTGCCCCGAGTCCTCTTCTCGACCACTAACCACTGAGAGCTTAAGCAATAATACGAAGGGTAAGTTCCCCGAGTCCTCTTCACGCCCGCTAACCACCGAGAGATGCCCCAAGTCCTCTTTGCGCCTACTAGCCACCTCAATCAAGTTCCAACCAAGCGTGTACAAGGGCACGACCGGGCAATATTTCGCCGAGCCCTCCGGCGACCGAATGGACTACTACTGGGTTACGGTATGGTTCCACAAAGACATCGATCACCGCGGCATTTCGGATTCGACAATCATGATGAGGGTAATGTGTGCGATTGAAGACGGCGACTTCACTATAGAAGATCGAGCAATGCACGGTATAGGCAAAAAGTGTCTCTCAATCCCTATCAAGCGCGATCCGGATACGCCTATGCCCAAGTCGCATACGCCTGATCCTACGCATCCCGATCTTCTTCTTGCTCGAAATCTAGCCGAATATTGGAATGATCAGATCGTGGCTAGGAAGGTTACTCTAGATCAACGTATGATTTTTGTTGACAAGCGTCGTAAGATGGTGAGACTAGAAGAAATGTTGGATGTGGGAGAAGTGCTGATGGATCCCTGGAATATTCTGTAGCTTGTTCTTTGTCTGTTTATTGTATCGGGGTCAACTTCTTCGGGCTTGTATATTTCGGGTTTTATTTGCACGTTAGAACAATCAATGCACTACTTTTTCCTCTCACGTTTATTCCGTTTTGTAAAGAGTCTTCGTAAGAGCAGGATTTGTACAGTTGTCTTGTCACTACGGCATGTTTTTACCGCCATCGCGCCAACCCATATAATTTGTTTACCTATTTTATTATGCTCAAACCTAGGGACCTATATAATTCCTCGGCTTAGGTATAGATTATTAATTTATTATTAACAAGAATAGTCGGCCTTTTCATGTCTTTTGGATGCTCTTTTTGGATGCTCTTAGGTTACAGGTATATACGAAGGCAGAGACTTTTCTATATATAACCTTACAATTATCTGCCTGGCAAAAGCCCGGTTGGCGCAATGGCATCTAAAATCTGTCGTATGTCACTCGATAGCTGTTAGGAAAAGAGAAAGAAAATATCAATATGTATAGTTGACATGCAAGATATCCAAATAATAATATTACTACTTATTAGAGGGCTAATAGCCTAACTACTACACAATTATCTCTAGCCTTCCTCGGAATCTTTCTATACCAAAGGCCATTTTTATGACCGAAGGATAAAAGTCTTTTCGCTGGAAGTAAATTAAGGACCTGACGAAGAAATAAGACCAAAGAGAAGATTTGAACAATAGATACGATCAATATAGAACATCGGGCAAAACAAAGAGTATAGAGAGAAGGAGTATACTTTCTCAAAGAACAGAGAAAGGTATTATAGCCATGAAAGGACAGATTCCTTTCATTGTTGTCACCCAATTATCAGAATAAAAGGCTTGTTCCTCAGTATATAAACCCTCGACGTCCTCCACCACTGCGAAAAGCATCAGCTAACACAAAACAAAAAGCAGACCACCCAAGAACACATCGCATTGATACAACGAGAGGCTACCATTCAACCAACCGCCACAATGCCTATTTTCCAACCGAGTGTATTCCAGTCTAGCCATTTCGAGCACGGCCGCCGATTCCATTTCAAGGACCCCCACAACAGCCAGCCAGGTTGGATCTGGGGTAATGTGGCTCTCCCAGACACCATGGGCATGGACACCAGTGACTTGCAGATTATAGTGCATATCTGTGAAACCATCAAAGAGAACTTGGTTGGTTGGAGCGATACTGCTCAGCATGGCTTGGGGAAGTATTGCGTCTCGTTCCCGATCCAGATGGAAACACCCCCGCAAGATAAGAAGAGGTTGATGTTTCAGGTTGAGTACGTTGCATTGTGGTGGGTGAAGCTCGTTCGCGCGGGGACTGTTTCTATTGACAAGCACTTCCTTTTCCGGGCCCGTCAGGCGCCCGAGTATCCGGAGGATCGGTTGTTGGATGCGCCTTTGCATTGGCGTAAGCCTGAGTACACGGTTCTGAATCCGTGGTCTGCGGTTACTGTGCTGCGGTAGATCATGGTGTTAGAGTGAGGTGGGATTCGTGGAGAGGGTTGGGGTATTTAAATTTTTTTTTTTTCCCTTAGGAGGGTTCGGTAAGTTGTTATAGCAGATATTTTGAATGGAACAATGCAGTGAGAAAATATGGTAATCCAAGTAAATGAGTAGAATGAAAGGCTAGAATTTGCCTTAGTAACGCCAGTATAATACAATTGAAACCCATAAATAGGTTACCGGGTCTTTATTGATGAGACTTTAAATCCACCTTGACTGTCTCGCCTTTCTCTCACGCTCTTTCTTTTTCTGCATGAGGGTATATCCACATCCGGCACCAGTAACATAACCACCTAAATGGGCAGCATGGTCCATCTTGGTCAGTCGCGAGAGGGGCCAGGCGCGGAATAAGAACGCCGGAGCTATCAAGCTGAAGATCTCCGTTCCGACCAGGCAGGTAAGGAAGACCCAACCGTAGGTCCAGATCTGCTCTTGGAGCCCCTGAGGAAGAATCCACATGGTGAGTTTGTCACTAGGGAGGGGTCAGTATAGGTGCCGCATAGAATAACAGCCGGAGTGGCGGGGGACAAACTTGAAGTGAGACATGCACCATGCGGCGACGATACCGCTGGTTGCAGCACTGGCTCCAAGGGAGGTCATGCCCAGGCGGCCGAGGATGACACTGCGTGTTAATGAGAAGACAGATCCCATAACACCAGAAGCGAAGTAGATCGCCAAAAAGTTTCCACGGCCGATTTCATCGTGGACTGTAGAGTAGAAATAAATTAGAAACCATATTTTCTGGTGCTTCCACTAGCCGCAATGCATACCTCTGGTTCCCATAAGTCCCAGAACCATCATATTGGTTCCAAGATGTCTCCATGTCTGATGACTGAATGTGCTTCCAATCATGCCCAGTGAACTGGGATAGAAGGGAACAATCACAAAGTAACGGTTGAGCAGTTTCCACGCGGGAGGTACGTATTTCCATAGCAAAGTGACTGCTACGTTAGCTGCCACGATGGCGCCCACAGTAGCCACAGCAGGAGGCACATCTGGCATGATGCGGTCCTTTCGTGCTGGGAATTCATATTTCTGAGCAAAGGTATAGCAAAGGGCGAGAACTACAATCGAGAATAGAAGCGGAGCGAGCAGACGCTGAGACTGCCAGTTCAAATATGGTTAGCCACCAAACTATTCCACGGAATGAACCATCCTTACATTGGTAATATTCATGGACTCGGGACTCTCGTTGGTAGCGGCAATATGATGCTTCTGGACCCAAGCGAGATACGGCCTTTCGATAGGATCCGCACGGGGACGAGCTAAAAATGTCAACACCAATACCAATCACCCAATCTCGAACCCTCGTATACATACCCTCAGTAAGCGCAGCCTCCTGGTACTGCTGCAGGGAAGTGTTCTTCCCAAACTCGCGCTTCAACCGTTCGTGTTCTTCTTTCTCGCCATCGAGCCACTCCTGCCTTTTCCGTTCCTGTTCAGCCAACAAGCGCTTCTCATTCCGTTCACGAGCCTCTTTCAAAACACTCTTGCCGTAAGGAGAGCCCTCCTCGCCGAGCTCGGCGTCATAAGAACCGCTCTGCGGCTTATACAAGCCTAGCTTCTCTGCGCGGCGCACGAGCTTCTCTTCCGCGGCGCGATCCTCGCGCTCAATTCGGGCGAAGATAGCAGCATCCTCGTCGACGGGGTACTCATTACGGAGCCATTCCAGGGCAATATCAAACTGCTGCTTGGTGATAGCGCGGGCAATGTCAATTGGCAAGTCCGCATCGAGCGTGCCGGTCAAACGGTGCCCGTGTAGGACTGCCAGGATACGGTTTCCCAGCTTTGCGTTGAACTTGGCGGGGCCGAAGATAGCTTTGATCTCGGCATCGGAGAAGGGCTTTTGGCGAGGGTGAACCTCCGAGGGATCCGATTTAGGCTTTGGCTTTGGAGATGCGGCGGAAGTACGTTTGAAGCGGCGGGGGGTAGAGAGGGGGTTGAATCGTTGTGGAGATATCGGGGTTGGAGTTGGTCGAGACGGGCGAGAGAATAGTTGGGATAGAAGGTTCGGGATAGGCAACGTGGATTGGCGCGATGTGCTGTACATGCGCCATGGGGTAATGCGGAGATCGCGACTGGCAGGCCGGAATGTTACTGGCAGCATGGAGGTGCGGAGCCCTGGGCATGGGGCCCGCCATACGGCCCAGACCGCATTGCTCATATCCTGTGACTGGAGAGCGAGGGCTCGGAGAGGACCACGGAATATGGGGTGGTGGATGATTGTTCGGGGATCTTTTTGGTGGCATCAGTTGGCCGCACGGCTGTAGAGTTGTTCCGAGACCGTGGTTGCAGGCATAAACCAAGATGTAGAAATAATAGGAATTATTTGAATGCGCTTTATTCTTTAAAATATATCATGGGCCTGAGCTATATAATATCTTAAATTCTACACATCCCTAATCCAACAATACTCAAAACCAACCTTCAACATCTCCCACATTCAGATGTATGTATAAACCCCACGTGATGATAACAAGATAACAATCCAAACAGCTTTGGAGATCAGCTCGCGTCGATCCCAACTCTACCTACCTTACACCCCTCACAAAATAACCATCAAAATGTCAACTGAAGCTCTCCCCATAACCCCAGGAGCCTTTGCTGAAGCAATCAAAGAGCTTCCCATCGCAGTCCTCTACAGCAAAGTCTCCGAGCTCACAAACTCCATCGCACACCTGCACCGCTCGAATGCCGAGCTCCGTGCATTCTTAACAGAGAGCAACGACTCAGAAGAAGAAAAGAAGGAGCTGGAGGGATATGTCGCCGAAAACGAGGGCGTGGCGGTTTCCATGAATGAACGGATCACGTTACTGAAGACCGAGGTCGAGAATCGTGGACAGCCTTGGATTGAGCTTGATGAACTTAAGATCGACAAGGGACAAGACGCTTTGATAGATGTGCCGGTGACGAATGGAAATGGAAATGAGACTGATACCGAGACTAGACCTGCGGCCGGTGCAGGACAAGAGTCCAATGATCGGGAGGATGGGGATGGGGTCTATCTGTGACCAATTCGGTGGGTCATCTACACACAGCCAGCTTTAAGCTAGCTTGGACCGCTCAAATCTTCAAAAGCATCCTCACCAGTGCGTCAGTCGTTCTCGATCACTGTTATTTGCGGGGGCTTTGCTGCATTTGCGTGTGGGTCGAAGATCGACCTATGTCAATTGGCTATGTTTCACAGCATGCATTCTTGACAGTACGATTTACAAGCTTGGATCTAACGGCTAAGAGACGTCATCCCGATGAATGACTATCCCCAAGCCTTAGATCCCCAAGCCTTAGGGACTACTCAGGTCTTTTGTGGCCCTAGGCACACGCGAGTCACCAGGTCCAGACAAAATGGAATGTATCTAGTAGATCATTTACAGCCCCAAGTCTCGTTATGGAATTATGATCAGATGAATGTATTGCAATGAGTAAATAAAAAAAACATGCAATGACCAGCTGACGCTGGATGAAGATATGCAAGATCATCAAGTAGAATAATTCACAGCGCATGCTAAATGCTCAATCAAAGCCCCGGCTCTGTGTCATATCATCGCAAATTCGCCCTTTTTTTTGGTGGGAATGGTGGAAGGAAAAAGCAGAATACTAACAAAGTAAGACAGCGCGGCCCAACTCCAGGTTAGCGGACATATCATGGTCGTCAATGTAAAAACAAAAAGGTGCAACTCCAGACCGGTGGAGCTTAAGTGGCAGCCTGCTGGGCCCAGTGGCCACCGTTGAGCGCCTCTGGGGGAACCCGCTGCTGCTTGATGAACAACTCAATCAAGGGCTGCATGGGCTCCATCTCCTTGTCGGACACAAGCCCGTAGTACTTTGAAACGGTCACGAAGTGAACGAAGCACATGTTGAGGACATCGTGCTTGTTAATGTGCCAAAAGGGGTTGAGCCAATGAGCATGGTACAGATGGGCGTAGCAGCGGAACATCTGCTTCATGATACCCTGACAGTCCTTGTAAAAGGTTGGCGGGAAGCCACTGGACTTGCCGATCCAGTCATCTGGGTTGGCGGGGTCGGAGGGAGTTGTTGATGCGCCATTGGCCTCTTTAATGGCAGATGTCTCGGGAGTGCCGTTGACTTTTTCGGTAGGGAACATAACAGGGTCGTGGATCTTGCTGACGATCCATTTCTCGACGCGGTTGATGAACTTCGGGGCGGAAATTTTGGCGGCGCGGCCGTCAACAAGCCAGGTATAGGTCAGCCTTTAGAATCGTTAGCTCGGTTCATAATTTACCCCGCCATACTCCACATACCGTCCAGCGGACATTGTTGGGCAAGTGTTTTCATTGCAAATAGGTAGACCCGTCACACTGTTCACCTCCTGGATAACCTGAAGCATGCCGTGGAGTAGACGATATTGTTCAACAACTAAAGCAGAAATACATTAGCCTCCCCGCTCTCAAGATAAGCTTCCACGTTGCTTACTCTGGTGAGCCAGCCACTCGCCCAGTTCCACATTCTTCGGGCAAGCACAGAGGGTCAAGAAGTTGCCCCTCACATTCAGCGGGGCATACTTCTCCTGGAAGAAGTATTTGGGTCCCTCAGGGTCATTCGCTTGAGTCTCCACTGACAGACTACTCGAGATCGAGGGCGAATTCGACATGGTGGCTTGATGCTGGGGAGTGGAGGCCTGTGCTGGGCTTTTGGGGGGATTGTTGCTCTTGTTGTTTCCTCCTCGGCCAAATCCTTGGCGACTGTATTCAAAGATAAGAGTTAGCAGATGATTGTGGCGAGGTATAGCTGTTTGAGAATGAAGTGGACATATATTCAAGAAGAAAAAGTAGATGTGAACGACAGGAGGTGCCAGGAGGAATATTAGACTTTCAAGGCATAGAATGCTCCTTTGTATTTGTGGCGCCGGGGGATTCTTCGTGCAGTATGAGGGGGTAAAGGTAGAAGGGAGATTGAACAGCTGATTGCGACAAGTCCACAGTGGCGCAACATTACTTACACGCTCTGGAAGAAGGTCGCCATCTTTGAAATTGATCTGCAATGCTTCAAATCAAGAAAATAACAGGGATGAGGGACGAGACGGTGAGATGGCCACACGTTTGAGGATCCCCTTTTGGTCTGGGCCATCGAGACACTAGTCCTGTTTTGGTCCGGAATCGGATAATTTATAACCCCCGCGCGTCAATCGAATTATGGGAGCTCCGTCGTGAATGGCCGATAGCACAATTGTCAATACGACTATTGACGATATATCCGGATCGCTTACTCCCAATTTAATATCAAGGATACATTCAATCCCTTCTTTATTGTCACTCTCACCTCCACACACCTACGACCTTGCAACAGCAATAAATTCCACACACCATGTCCTCCGATGAGGAGGGCGTCCGACGCCCCAGCAATGGCCATGAGAGCCCTGCGCACAGCAATGCTCATGATTCTGGTGCCGACCAAATGGACGAAGGCGATGATCTCTTTGGCTCAGACGGAGAGGGCGGACTCGATGACATTGAGTATGCAAACCATACCAAACCAACAAGAGCTAGGTACTGATATATTGCTAGACCCCACCGCAACCTAGACGATGAACAACTTGACTCAGGCGACGATGAGAACCGCTATGATCGGCACGAAGACCGAATGGATGATGTGGCTGAGGAGCAGCAGGAAGTCAATGTTGCTGACCAGGATCTTGCTCGGGCGCCAGTGCCATTGACCAACGATGGAGAGGTAAGAGGAGCTTCTACCTTGAAGCCTTTGATCTTGATCTAACTTATTGTAACAGGTGTACACAATGCGCGTGCCGGATTTCCTCTCTATCGAAGGAGAAGAATTCAATCCCGAGACTTACGTCCCACCGCCTTACCAGACCGCTGCTACCTCCCTATGCTGGCGCAAGGATCCTGCGGATGACTCTCTTTTGCAGTCCAATGCCCGCATGATCAAATGGGAGGATGGCTCTATCACTCTTCAACTCGCATCCGCTCCCCTTGAGCAATACCGCATCGCATCCAAACCCCTCGCACCTCTCACCAAGTCCGGCGACTATGACCACAAGCTGGACTCTCACGTTTATCTCGCTGCTGGACTGGAAACCGCCCAGGTTTTCCGATTGACCTCACATATCACCCAAGGTCTGACTATTCTCCCGACCACCTTGGAAACCGACGATGCCGTTCAGCGATTGCAAGAACAATTGGCTGCTGCTGCTCGTGGTAGCAAGCAGACCGCAGCTGGCACTGCGCCGCGCTATGAAATAACAGAGGATCCCGAGTTGGCTGGCAAACGTGCCGAAATGATGGAGAAGGAGGCTATCAAGGCTGAGCGTCGTCGCCAGCAGCTTGCTGATCGCGAGGCCGACCGCGGTCGCCGCCATGGCGCTACTCGCACTGGTCCTAGCGGTCTTAGTGTCGGTGGCCTTGAAGATGGCGGTTTGCTTACAACTCGTCCACGTGCCAAACCTCGCCGCCAAAACCGCCGCGGCGAGATCTACACCGACGACGAAGAAGAAGATTACTCTCGTGGTGCCCGTAACAGAGAAGACGAGTACGATGAGGACGATGGATTCTTGGTTGGCAGCGATGAGGAGCTGGAGGAAGAAGCCGAAGATGAAGAAGAGGAGCTGGAGGATGAAGACATGGACGCTGAAGGTGAAGATGACGTGGAGGCTGCACCTACGAAGGCAGCCCGTAGCAAGCCAGAGCCTCAAGCCAGGGCTGGCACACCTCCTGCCCGAAAGAAGAACCGCTACGTGGTGGACGATGAGGACGACGAGTGAGCCTGTAGCGTTCTACTTCTCTCGCAGGTTCTTTTTTCTTTTCGCGTTTTCGATGCAGTTTTCTTGTTACATATCCACATGGTCCGGCGTCATCTACATGGACAGGCATTCGAGGGACAATGGGGCTCATTTCACTGACTTGATGCTTGTACAACAAAAATTAATGAAATGGTCAATGACATATCAACCTTGGTCGAGATACTGTACTACTTCTGTATATATCTTGAACCCATATGTGTAGCATATAGATTGAAATTGGTTTCAAGAAGGTGCGCACTTAGTCGCCCCGTAGCCACACCTTCTCGCCACCGCTTGTCAAATTTACCGGGAACTGGAAGTGATCAATCTAGCTTCGTACCAGCGAAGCAATGTAGATTTATACATATGTATCGTATCTGATGCCCAATGGTATATAACAATAACTCCACATAGTCTCAAACATATTCGAAGTGCAGAAATCAGACAAACCCAAGCTTTGATTAACAAATTTTTCATGTATGATGCGCTACCGTGTGCCCTTTGTGCCCTTTGTTCGTCGCAGTGACCGGCTCAACGCCCTCGGGATATTCTGAAGGATCAAAGTTGAATCTTTTGATCACCTCTCTAGCATTCCCAACCACACGGAGGCATAAAAACTCCTTGTCCGCGGGATTATCCTGATCTTCTGAGTGAGCTGAGTCCGACGTGTACAATGGATTACACTCTCCAAGTGGATGTTGCCCAGGTTCATGCCAGCGGCGCTGCCGATCCTCGATTTCCATAATCATGGATAGCAGAGCCGGCTGCCAAGAACAAGCAATCATGGCACCTGGCCCAGCGGAACCACCAATGACAGCGCGACGAACAACGTCGTGGAGCCATTGTTTCCAAACTTGTGCTGGGTCAGGGCTTTGGAGCGTCTCAGACACGAAATCTGGTGGCGCGGACTGCATCCCCAGTTCGACAGCATCAGCTTGTGAGACGCGCAGCCATGAGTCCGCGACGACAGTTAATAGAGTCCCTATGAACATGATATTTTGAAGGCCCGTTGCAAAGACCTTGGGACAAACTTGGCAGCGGATCACATCTCGTGCTGTTCGTGCAGCGATATATAACGAGCATAGGGTGTGGTTGTTGACGGGGAAGGAGGAGATCGATGTCATATGGCTGAGGGATAGGTAGAGGTATGATAAACACGGACACCCAGATATTGTGGAGTCGGAAGAAACGGAGGTTGTAGGAGAGAGCGGGAGGGAGTGCATAGAAGGGAAGGTTGGAGGGGTAGGGAATGGCATTGGCATGGCCGTGGCTTTAGATATGGCTGAGAAATCAGGCCAAGGGGAGGATGATGCAGGAACACCAAGGGTTGGCTGTTTCAGACGGTCTGGGCTCGAGGTATGGTTGTGGTCTTCATAGCCTGACAGTTGATCTGCGGACTGGGGCTGTGGCGAATTCGGGTGCATACCAGGTCGCCAGAATAATTGCGGACAAAGATGATCAGCGTCTGAGAAGGTCATTGTGCTTGGACTCATCCCTAGTGAAGATTGTTGCGAGTCCACTGGACTAGGCCAAATTTCAGCAAACGAAAGTGCTGGGCAGCTGACCCCCTCATCTTCTGTCCGCGTCCTTTTCTTGGGCGGCCGGCCCATCTGTTTTTGTATGGAATAGTTGCAAGAAAGTGACTGTTTGTTACATCGCGAACAGCCTGATTGTTCCCCGGAGCATTTGAGCTTTCGCTTTCCTGTCGAGCAGCAGACTGGTCAGTGAGAGTTGTGTTACATCGGCCTGTCAGACTTACTACACTCGTCGCATGCTGCATGTCTTTTTGGCTCTGACGAATCATTCGTAATAGGCAAAGGAATCCCTCCCTCATACTCAGGTGGGAGCGCCATTGCTTAACAATATTATTCGGGAAATGGACTCTTGAATAGTTCAAAAACATTCATTGGAAGTAAAACATTGGTTTAAGTCATAGATAGTCCCGATAAGATGGGGGCGGTCATGTGGGCGGTGAGCGCCCCGAGAAATTATCCTAAAAAAAAAACTATGGATCTACCGCAACAAGTCAACACCTGCTGAACGGCATCATGAACCCCAAGGCGGCTTCAAAGAAGCGCAAGGCTGTCACTCGCGATGTCGAGGAGGAAGCTGGTGTCTTTTCCGGTGACGAATTGAGCAAAGGCAACCTCGACGGAGCCTTGTCGGACAACTCCAAAGATCTTTCGGACAGCGAAGACGACGACAGCGACTCGGAAGTTGAGCTAGTCGATGACTTTAGTGACTCGGAAGATGGAGAAGATGAATTGGACAGCGACGAGATCCCCTCTGATACAGAGGAAATTAAGCCAGCTGCCGGTGAACCCAACTTCCGCATTGTGAAGGACGCCAACGGAAACGATCGCTACCTCTGGGATGAAATTCACCCCGACGACAACTCGGAACTTTCCGAGGTGGATGAAAATGCCAACACCATTGGTGACATCCCCCTGAAGTTCTACGACGAATATCCCCACATTGGTTACGACATCAATGGAAAGAAAATTATGCGACCCGCCAAGGGCGAGGCCCTGGATGCGTTGTTGGATAGCATTGAAATCCCCAAGGGCTGGACCGGTCTGACTGACCCCAAGACTGGCAAGCCTCTGGAGCTCAGCCAAGAGGAATTAGAGTTGCTCCGCAAGGTGCAAATGAACGAGGTCCCCTCCGAGGGCTACGACCCATATGAGCCCTTGGTGGAATGGTTCAGCAGCGAAAAGGAGATCATGCCATTGAGCGCCGCACCCGAACCCAAGCGCCGTTTCGTGCCATCCAAGCACGAGCAGAAGCGTGTGATGAAGCTCGTGAAGGCCATCCGCGAGGGCCGCATTCTTCCTTACAAGGCGCCAGAGGAGAGGGAAGATAAGGAGGAGGAACTCATCAACTACGACCTGTGGGCTGACGAAGTTGAGCGTCCTGACCACGTCATGCACATCCCGGCACCCAAACTCCCGCCCCCTGGCTACGAGGAGAGTTACCACCCGCCTGCTGAGTACCTGCCCGATAGCAAGGAACGTAAGGAATGGGAACAGACAGCCCCCGAGGATCGCGAGAAGGATTACCTGCCCAACGACTTTGGCTCCCTGCGCAGAGTTCCTGGATACGACAACTTCGTCCAAGAGAAGTTCGAGCGTTGCTTGGATCTCTACCTTGCTCCGCGTGTGCGTCGTAGCAAGCTGAACATCGACCCCGAGAGTCTCTTGCCCAAGCTTCCAAGCCCTGAGGAGCTCAAGCCTTTCCCCACTGCCTGTGCCACAGTCTTCCGCGGACACAAGGGCCGTGTGCGCTCTGTCAACGTGGACCCAACTGGAGTCTGGCTGGCTACTGGTGGCGATGACGGTACCGTCCGTGTCTGGGAACTCCTTACAGGTCGCCAACTGTGGAGTGTGAAGCTCAGCGACGACGAGGCGGTCAACACTGTCCGCTGGCGTCCGGGCAAGGATGCTGTCATCCTCGCTGCCACCGCAGGAGACGACATCTTCCTCTCCGTTCCTCCCATTGTCGACCCCGAAATCGAGAAGGCCAGTCTGGATCTCCTCGACGCAGGCTGGGGTTTCGCCGCCTCTAGACCGGCCCCCAGTGCCTCAGAGGAAGGCAAGAAGAACGCGCCCCCAACCTGGATCCGTCCCTCGTCCGCTCTCGTGGATGCCGGTGTGTGCGTCGTCATTCCCCTCCGCTACGTGCCCAAGACTATCTCCTGGCACCGCCGCGGCGACTACTTCGTGACAGTGTGCTCCGGCGCCTCGACACCCGCCTCCGTCGCAATCTCCATCCACACAGTCAGCAAGCACCTGACACAATTCCCCTTCCGGCGCCGCCTCAAGGGTGGTGGTCCCCCCCCAGACCGCCCACTTCCACCCGTCGAAACCCATCCTGTTCGTCGCCAACCAGCGCTCGATCCGCGCATACGATCTCTCGCGCCAGCTCCTCGTCAAGATCCTGCAGCCTGGTGCACGCTGGATCTCGTCGTTCGACATCCACCCGACCTCTTCCAGCGCATCCGGCGGTGACAACATCATCATCGGCTCGTACGATCGTCGTCTGCTCTGGCACGATCTCGACCTCTCCCAGCGCCCCTACAAGACCCTCCGCTACCACCGCAAGGCTATCCGTGCCGTCAAGTTCCACCCCAGCGGCCGCTACCCGCTGTTCGCGGATGCTTCCGACGATGGATCCCTGCAGATCTTCCACGGCAGCGTTACTGGAGATATGCTCAGCAATGCTACCATTGTGCCGCTCAAGGTTCTCAAGGGCCACAAGATCACTGGCGAGTTGGGTGTCTTGGATATCGACTGGCACCCCCGCGAGGCGTGGGCTGTCAGTGCTGGTGCCGATGGAACGTGTCGCTTGTGGATGTAATCTTGAGATGCCGTTGCATGATGTCTGACATTTTTCTGGGCGTTTTTCTCTATTTATTTTTTTGTGCATAATCTTCCTTTTGTATAGTTATCTTACAAAAAAGTTGCTTCTTTAAAAAAAACATTTTCTACTTCGTATCACACAGATCTCGGGGTCATTGTAGCTCAGTAGTAGTCGAAAGGATGTAGAGATGAATGATCCAATGTTCGAGTAAATAGTAAATATTCAAGGTATCTATGTCCATGATCCCAAGCAAGAAAAAAATGGGAGAAAAAAAGAAAACTCTAGATCTAAATATGTATAGATGGACATATATATCCCAAGAGAATACATATACAAACCACCCGCAAACTCAGACCACACCACCACTCCAGTCCCTCCTAAGCTTCTCATACTTCCTCAAATCCGTAACACTAGGCCGAACAAACGACTTAGCAGCAACGAAGTCAAGGAATTTAATACTATCGCGACGCTTGATAGCAGAGTAACCAGCACGACGCAACAAACTGCCCAAATCAGCACCACTGAAGCCCTCACACTCCTCAGCGAGCTTGCGCAGATCCTCACTAAACTCAATAGCCAACTTCCGGAGCAGAGTCTGCAAGATCTCGACACGCTCGAGCGGCGTGGGCAAGTTCACAAAGAGAAGAGTCTCAAGACGACCAGGACGCAGCATAGCAGGATCAATAATATCAGGCCGATTAGTAGCAGCGATGACATAGATACCCTGGCGACTACTGCCGAGACCATCAAGTTCCGTGAGGAGTGTGTTGACGACACGGGCGGATGCCTCAGAGAGCGTATCGTCACGGCGGGGTACGAGGGCATCGAGCTCATCGAAGAAGATAACACAGGGCACGGAAGAGCGGGCACGAACAAAGACCTGACGAACAGCGCGCTCAGACTCACCGACGAACTTGTTGAGCAGTTCGGGGCCCTTGACGCTGATGAAGTTTGCGCGGGACTCGTTGGCAACGGCCTTTGCGAGGAGGGTTTTACCGCAACCGGGCGGGCCCCAGAGGAGAACACCCGTCGGCGCGGTGATACCGACGTTGGCGTAGATATCGGGGTTCTTGATTGGTTCGACGATGGCAGTGACGAGCTCGTCGCGGATGCCGCCGAGGGCACCGATGTCGGCCCAGGTTGTGTCGGGGATTGTGGCGAAGCCCTCGCGCTTGGAGGAGGGTTGGATCTTGGGGAGGGCTGTGAAGAAGTCTGCGTTGGAGACGAGGACGACTTCTGCTTCGTCGCCGATGGGGGTTTCCTTAGCGTGGCTGATAAGACGGCGGAGTTCGCGGACTCGCGGGCTAATGTCGTCTTCGCCTTCTATTTCCATCTCCATTTCCTCGCCGCTGTTCGACTTCAGGATCGCGAGGTACCGCTTGATGGCGGCTGAGCCGGCGGTCGAGACGAGGTCGTTGAGATCGGCGCCCACGAAGCCGGGGGTTCGTTTAGCTAGTGTCTTGAGGTCGATATCATCTGCCAGGCGCATTTTGCGGGTGAGTGCACGTAGGATTTGTTCTCTGACTGGCTCTGAGGGCACGGTCATGTTGATTTCCTTATCGAAACGACCACCGCGGCGCAGAGCAGCATCGAGACTGTCTGGGCGGTTGGTTGCTGCGAGTACGATAACGGGCTTGCCGTCTGTCTTTTCAAGGGCAATTTCGTCCATACAGGTCAGGAGCTGGGCGACAATTCGCTTCTCCATCTCTCTCTGAGCGCTCTCGCGCTTCGGCGTAATTGCATCGATCTCGTCGATGAAGATCAGACAGGGAGCAAGACGCTTGGCCTCTTCGAAGTACTCGCGCAGAGCTTTCTCGGATTCACCCGACATTCCTGACACAACCGAAGGCGCAGAGATTGAGATGAAGGGCACACCCAGCTCCGCTGCGAAAGCGTTTGCAATTAGCGTCTTACCGCAACCTGGCGGACCATGCAGCAATACTCCGCGCGGCGGCTGCACGTTTGATGATAGATAGACCTGTGGCCGGGTCATGGGTAGAATGACCAAGTCCCCAAGTTCCTGAACAACATCATCCAGTCCACCCAAATCGGCCAGACTGACATGTGTGGGTGGCGAACGATCCGCGGGCTCAGCCTTGCGTCGCTTAGACACAGATTCTGCGCCATGTGTTCTTCTCTTAGAGGCAGTGGGTGCCGGTGTGCTAGCAGTGGAATCGGCGATCTTTTTGGCCTTCGTTGTTGCCCACGAGCCAACGACGCTCTGGTTCATTCCATTGGGTTCCTGATATGGCAATTCCAATTAGAATTTCCGCCCAGTTCAAGAAGGGAAATATGCGCAGTGCATAACGTACCGTAGCGGCGGGCTCTTCAAGTCCCTCAAAGTCCCCCTCCATAGAATCCTCATCCTCTTCACCCATATCAGCTTTGATAACCTCCAATACCCGCTCAAGGCTGTCCTCGATAAGTCTCTTCGGTTTCCGGTTCAAGCTCGAGTTAGATTTCTTAATTGTGTCATAAATTGCTGGGACCGATAGTCGAATGCGCCCAGTCTCGGGTTGGTCGTCAATAATCTTGCGCACGATCTGGTAGACCTATTTTGGGGGTCAGTCCAAGCCGACAAGACACAATCTTGGAATACATACCTCACGGTCTAGACCCTGACTGAGGGTCGGCCTGCCACCCTTCCTAGGAGGCATGATTTGATATTGGTTGTGCAAAAGAAAAGGCCGCGGGCCCGAAATTTCGGAGATGGGAACATTTGAAAGATCGGCTGAAAATTACACCGTAATTACGGGCCCGTTACATAACGTCATTCATGTCTAGGCCATCTACTTATCGGAGGTTCTCCCTTCTCTTCAACAACATGGGAACCACGAGTAGTTCACACAAGATCTCTGCCCAGGATCGGTGAGTGCAGACTACTGGATATTGTATAAATACAATATCCACAATCCATTCTCAATCCCACTTGCCAGAGCATACTGTTGTTCTCCTCACGAGACCCCCCTCATCCCCACCCAGCACGCCTATTCAAGGAACTCAATAGTATGATGCTAGCTAACAAGCAACCCGTGGCATATATATAGGGCAATTCTCGATCTCAAAAACCAACGCGATAGATTACACCAATACCAACGACGAATAACCGTCCTGACAGACCGCGAAACGGAAATCGCCAAGGAATGTCTCGCACGCGATGATCGGCGGCGAGCACTACTCGCCCTCCGACGCAAGAAATACCAGGAGTCACTCCTGGAGAAGACAGATGGACAACTTGCGCAACTGGAGCAGTTGACTGGACAGGTGGAGTTTGCGCTTGTGCAGAAGGATGTGTTATTTGGGCTGCAACAGGGCACCAAGGTGCTGCAGACTATCAATCAGGAGATGGGTGGTATTGAGGGTGTTGAGAGATTGATGGGAGAGACTGAGGAGGCGAGAGCTTATCAGGAGGTATGTCCCTCGGTTTTGTCTCATGTCCTTGTGCAGGACGTCGTTGTGACTAGGGTTCGGTTTTGCTGACTGTTGCTATAGGAGGTGAGTCAGATGTTGGCAGGTCATCTGACGAATCAAGATGAGGACGAGGTCGAGGATGAGCTGGAGGCTTTGCGGCGGGAACTTGCTGGTCCTGAGATCCTGCCTGATGATGTCGTACTGCCAAGTCCGCCTACTGCTGAGTTGCCTATTGAAGAGCCAGTGCCGGAGTCGACTCCAAGAACCAAGGCTAAGGCTGAGACTCGGAAGGCTTTGCCTGCTCAGTAGGGGGGATATGTTGGGTCCTCGTTGCACAGCATCAAGCATTGCATTATATTGATCCAGAGCATTTCATGGCGTTGCGGCTTTTTTGTTTTTGGTTGCCTATATTGCTGGTTGATTTCATGTATCCATGGCGTTGGCGGTTGATTCTATTGCTTGTTGTAAAATCCATGGTCTATAGATTATGACATCCTCGGTCCGAGGTTTTACAAATGATACTTAAAATATAAGAGCTCAATTGACCGGAATAAATAACACAACAAATCAATAGTTAAAATCCATGTAGAAATACATAGTGGTAGAATGGTATTGTCGTTAATCGTGACTGACCTGTCAATTTCAAAATACACCAAGACATGTCCATCTCTTCGAAAGAAACCCCAACGAACCCCATCTACTGCCCAGGCATAATCCTACCACCAACACCACTAACACCAGGAATAGACACATGATCCTGAGGGTTCGCCGCAGCCTCATAGAGGAAATTAACCGGCTCCCGGGTTAACTTCATGAACTGTCCCTTGAAGCCTACATACCCAACCTTAGTAACGTCCTCCTCGCCATCACTCCAATTGTCCTCGAAGAATAGCGTAACAGAGGTAGTCGCATTCCAATGGGCACGATTCAACGGCAATTCAAAGATATCGGCGCCGGGTACAGGCCGGGGGACCTCGATGATTTGAGTCGGGTGCAACTCCGATGCGGTTGAGAAATCCAAATCGTCGCGGTTCTTGAATAACTTTACTGTCTTTGGGGCGGAGTTTGTAGGCGCTGTGTACAGGAGGAGAGAGTGGACGTTGACTTGGCCGTTGAACCTGTGTTGTTTAAGCTCGGATTAGTTTTGGAGTTGGCGATAACGGGTGAGGGGTAAGATTGGTGGGGGTTTGGGATTTTTGTGACGCGTTGTGAGGGGGGTTGGACAGCCACTAGAACTTGTAGGATAGATGTGTGGAATGAGTGAGACTCACGGGATGGTCATGAGCAGCTGTTCGTCGGCATCGCTCTCGAGCTCGGGCTTGTCGTTTAGTCGCTCGGCCCAGGTTTTCTGCACGATGGATGCGCCAGAGTTTGGGGTTGTCTCTGTCGAAAATCAGGACTTGTCACCAGTAGTTACTTGATGATTACGGGGCTCATAAATACCATTCAGGGTTGTAATTAGATCAAAGTTGATCTGAGAGTAGAGTAGGGATTGGATGGCTGGAGTGATATCGTTGGTATGGTCGTGTTCGCCATGGCAGTGGCCATCGTGATCATGATTGTGTCCTGACATTGCGAGGTATCGATGTAGATTAGATAGTTGTACAGGATTTGAATAATAAGACGAAGATGGTTTTGGAGATTCAAATATTTGAAGTTGAAAGGTGTTTGGGAAGCTCCCCCACTCCTCCCGTGACGTCGTTTTATTCTGCTATGTACTTCGTAGCCTTAAGAGATTATATTGTTGAAAGTGATTTATTCTTTTTTTTTTTGTTCAGCTTTACAATGTAGATACTATATCTGGATATATCACTGTACAGTAGCCCGAACTGCCCGCCTGTCGCCTTACGGCTCTTGGTTTTCGCTCGATCTATAAAATGCAATCAACATACTATATCTCAATTCCACAGCCTCCTTAAACGCCTGGGTATTATTGTACATATTCCTCCTTTCTAACCGAATTTCAGATGTCATTATTGTCTGACTCGGTAATAATCCGGAGCATACTCCAGTAGATAACTCTTCTCGATCTTAGTGACATCGCGGATATATGTCTTCTCGCCCGTTTGCATGATTTCGTGGAATATGACCCAATCGGCTTTTCGGTTCTATATTTATGTCAGTAAACCAAACATATATTCCCCTACACATAATCCATGACCACTTACAAACATCAACGAAGTGGGGTGGGCATGAAGAGTCAGGCCACCGCTGACAGTCTTGAAAGTCCCATCTGGTTGCATCTTCGCCGCGTGAGCAAAATAGCCCGTCGTAAGACAGCGCCGAATTTGCTCCGGTTGGTTGCTCAGATCGGTTGGGCCATGACGGGATGAAAGTGTTTCATCGACTTGAATGCCAAAGCGTTCCAAGTACCGTTTTAATTGGCCTCGGATGCTCACCGCGCGTACCAGTGCCCGGTAATTCAAGAGGTTGTCGCGACACCATTTTAAGTCTTTCTTCCCCTTGGTGATAAAGGCTTGGTACACATTCAGGTACGTTAAATGATCTCCCTCTTCAACGGCGAACTTTCGCCGGTGACTCTCGGCAGATCTCTTATCTCCAGCGTGTTGAACCCACACTGTCCCTTGAAGGTTTACCATGGCTGCAATTGTGAGAATTTCACTTAAACAATTGAAAGATGGCGCGGTGAGAAGAACTTTGGCCATCATAGGATCCAGAGCAATTTCTGCCATCCGCACTCCAAGTGGTTTTGTGAGTTTGGCATAGTCATCAACCGCGCCGAGAGAGGACAGGAGCTCAAGTGCACGAATAATAAGTTCTGCCGGCGGGGGTGTCAGGAAGTCGAATCGGACAATGTTGTCGATGCCCAGTGCTTTAAGCTGCATGATGACTGGCGCAAGATTTGACCGCTGGATTTCAGGTACGGTTGCTTCCGGCATCTGCTCGAACGCTTGTTGCGTGTATAGACGGAAACATTTTCCCGGCTTTGTTCTTCCAGCGCGGCCAGCTCGCTGGGTAGCGGATGCCTTTGATATTGGCACTGCGGTCAATGTATCAATACCAGTGTTGGGGTTGTATGCTCTGAGCTTGGCAAAGCCGGAATCAATCACATATACAATCCCGTCGATTGTGACTGAGGCCTCGGCAATGTTGGTCGAGACGATGACCTTTCGGGTGTTTTCTGGAGTCGGCTCAAAGACGTACATTTGCTGTTCCGTGGTAAGCCCAGCATAAAGTGGCAGAGAAAGCAGAGAGGGTGCCTTTGGATGGAGAGTTGCCGCTCTTTCAGATATCAACTGGATCGCAGTGTCGATCTCTTCCCGGCCAGTCAAAAAGAGAAGTATGTCGCCTTCTGCTTCTTGGGTATGGATATCAAAGACGGTCTTCACTGCTCGCTCTATGTAATCCTCTGCCGGAGAGTCAAGGAACAGCATATCGACTGGATACATCCGTCCTTCCAGACTGATGATCCGACCAACACTTCCACCCAAATCCGCCGGTTCTGCCTCAGGCTGGTACTCCTCGCCGGCAAAGAAACGAAGAAAGTCCTCTGCTTGGAGGGTTGCACTACTAACAATAATGCGAAGTTCAGGGCGCTTCTTACGGATCTTCTTCAGAGTCCCAAGAAGCACATCGGTACTGAGAGATCTTTCATGTGCCTCATCGACCATGATCACAGAATACCGCGAAAGTAAAGGATCAACCAGGGCTTCTCTGAGCAGCATTCCATCTGTCAAGAATTTGATCCTTGTTGCAGGAGATGTCAAATCTTCGAATCGGATGGAGTAGCCCACCTCTTCACCGACTTTGCATCGCATCTCTTCGGCTACTCTTGTCGCAACCGTTGTAGCAGCCACCCGCCTGGGCTGGGACAATGTTAGTCGCTACTTAATTTGAATTAGGATCGGATCAGTGCGCACCTGTGTAACAGCAATGGTTTTCCCATCCTCGCACCATCCTGCCTGGTCTAGATACTGCGGAAGCTGGGTTGTTTTACCGCTGCCTGTTTGACCCACCACGATAGTGACGGGGTATTTTTCAACCAGGTAGAGCAGGTTCTTCTTGTGACGTGCGATAGGTAGTAAGGCAGCCGGTTTATACAGGGCTGGAATGAAAGCGGTCGAGAGCTCCTGTTCTGAAGCCATTTTAGACCAAATTTTAGCCGAGAACGACCTCTGCTGAATTTGAGCCCGGTTGTTAAAAGAAACCAAATTGGGTCTGGGCCATTCTGAAAATTCAAGCTTTGTAGATTGGCAACTTAGAAGGTCGTCGGAGTCCTCGTAAAAACATCGCGATCTGTATAAAGCTCGCCCGCTATCACGTGCGCCCCACGTCACTTGGAGCTTCCCCGATATGTCCTGCGCTCAAACATTCTCAGGCAACACTGTTTCTGTGAATTTCCCTTCAGTCACTTTCTATCCTCTATTAGGTCCTGAAGATATTCCAAGATGTCAGAGGAGGACAAGATGGTGCGTTCCCTTTCTAGCCGGATATCGCTTGTTATCGCATGAGGCTCACGTTCATACACAGAACACTTCCAACAAGCCCTTGGCTGCACTTAATTCCCCTAACAGCCCCAGACCCGAGTCGCCGACTACTGCGCGTCCGATGGACTTTGACGATGAGCCCCAGGAGAGCGGAGTTATTACTTCCTCCCCTGTCACTGCTCAGCCAGCTGCCGCCGAGGCAGCCCCGCCAAAGCCGCCCCGGCCCCTGAACCCAAGAGAACAGTCGGAGAACACCCTTAGGGAGGCATTTCCAAGCATCGAGCCTGGTGTTATTAAAGCGGTCTTGACCGCAAGCAATTGGAATGTCGAGCGGGCGTTCAATGCCCTCCTAGGTGCGTGGGGAATCTACTATTTATGAAAGCAATATGAGCTGACCCGACCTTTGCTTGCAGGTATGACCGACCCCAAGGCTCAAGAGGAAATGACACCGCCACCAAAGCCGCCGCGCCCAACCCAACAGAGCACTGCTGCACAGCGACAACTGGAAGCCGATGAAATGTATGCACGTCAACTATCAGAGCACTACAACGCGGCAGGTCGCGCGCCGCCTCCGGGCTGGGAGAGTGACCCCCGGTACCAGCGACCCAGAGGAAGCGAGGAGTCGGATGAGAGAGAATACAGCTTCTTTGATGGTATGGGATATGGTGGCTTGCTGAATGAGCTTGTGCTAATTGGGTGTTTACAGATGATCTACCTGTGATCCGCGAGAACCTCCGCAAGGGCTTCCTGGAGACACAGAGCAAGGTTAACTCGTGGGTAACAAACCTGAAGAAGAGAATTGATGGAGATGATTTGGACGAGGAACCTACCCAGAATCAAAGAGAGACTCCCGCGCAGGCCCGGCCCCGACGTAGTGGTGATATGGGCCGTCGCAGTGGCGATCGTGAGCGCTACGACGCAGATCCCCAAGTTTTCAGCGATGATTTCTCTGCTCTTGAGTTGAGGGATGGCGAAGGTAAATAACGACCTTAAGTCTAGTATCATTGGGGTTTGCTAACTGTGCACAGCTCCCCCGGCTCGCCCCCCTCGTCCGGGCCAATCCAGCCTTAAATCCTCCGTGTCTCCTTCGCCAGACAGGCGCAAGGTGTCTTTCCAGGATGGACCACCCACCGAGATTGACAACATTTACGATGCCTCTACGCCATCCAAGCGTCTCAGCTCAACGGGCGGTAAGGCGAGCAAATGGCAACCATTGTCTACCGTCGAGCCTTCACCCGTCGCGGAGAACGACCCATTTAGCCTCGGCGACAGCGATGATGAGAAGGAAACTAAGACCAAGGAGCAAGCCACTACCTCGGAAGGCGAACAGACCAAGCATGCCACTATCGAGTCAGTGTCCGACGAAGTGGGTTCCTCCAAGGACCAGGAGACCAAGGGCGCGGCCAAGCCCGACGAGTCAAAATAATTGCGAATTATTGGAATTTGAATATCCCCGCTGTCATCTGCGCGAATCACCACTTGCCTTTGCTCCCTTTCCCCCTTCCCTCCCATCCAGTGATCATATTTATTTCCCCTATCGTTCTACTCTTCCAACTCACCTTGTTATGCGCTACCCACCCCGAGTTTACGATACCTAGTAGAGGTAGCCCAAGACGTTTTCCCGAGCTTTCCAATGTCTCTATAAACCCAAGCCAAATTGAATCTGTATTTGTACCGGCAACAAGCAACAAAACAAAAGGGTATATCTCCGACCGGCCAGTATAGTAACAAATACACGGCCTCAACGCCAAAACCAGAACAAACCAACAGACCTCCCTCAGTACGAAGAGGGCACCAGGTAACTCGAAGCTCCTTTAAACCCATGCCAAGCCCCCAACGCGATTATTCCACGGCGGGGGCATTCCCCACGCGCTTTGAAGAGCCAGTCTCCTTGCGCAGATCCTTGATTACAGTCTGTAAAGCAGAAATCAAATATCAGCTACTAGGCACTTTTAACACCGAATGACGCGTGCAGAACGCTATATCGTTAGGATCGAATCCTAACTTCACGGGGAAACGCGTACCGCCAAAGCATCGGGGTTGACCCCATTTTCAATGAGAGAGACACAAAGCGACAGCTCTGTCCGGTCTAGGTTGGTATTCTATTCGACATGTCAGTTTTTGGGACACTAGTTTTATTTTCTTTGTAAAGAAGAGAGAATGACGACATGGAATAGGAGTCCTAATTGAATCCTGAATCCTGTCTAGTTCTGGAGGTGAGCACGCACCAGCAGGTCGGAGATCTCCTGAAGGATATCGATAACTTCTCTGGCGGCTTGGCGCTTGTCATCGGCCTGGTCTTGCTTTGGGGGCATTGTTGATTTTGATATTGAGAGTGTGGGCTGTTGGGCTGTTGGAATTTAAGGTGGTTGGGTCTGTGTGGTTGAAGTTGGTTGATCGTTGTGGGGGAACTTTTCTGCGGCGATCATAAACGGTGCATATTGTATATTGTATGGAGTACTCCGTCCGTCAAATTTGATGTTTTGATATTTTAATGCTTTTGAGGGACATTTTCTCTATTGGAATTAGTATACTTGTAAAGGAATTTGCTATTTCAATTGCTCTTCTTATTACTGGTGGATATGTATTCTTAGATACACTCACTGCTAGTACAAAATACTCAAATATACTAGAAAACATTCATAAAGCACTTAAGAGGGTCATTTGTGACAATGCAATACATAACCATGTTCATGTTAAAGAAATTCATAGTTAGAACACGCAGCCTACATATGTATATTGTATAAATAAATAGTTCACATACTCGTGCACCCTTCTCATCTCCTATGGCTGGCGCATAGGAAGCATGATTGCAGCCCTATGCGCTTGTGAGCCAATCTCATATTTCTGGAGGGAAATAATCGACCCTAACATCTGGCTCAAACCAATATAAATTCCATTGTTACTACGTTGTCCCGGTGCTTGTTGTTTAGAACCTTCGTATGCGGACAACACAAAAGATTGGCGTGTGCGGTGTGCTTCTAGGTGGACAGTATGCCCCCCCCCCCCCCGAATAACTCTTCCAAAATACCAATGCTAACACAAATCTGTCCCAGTATCTGCGTTGCAAGCGGTATTCGCATCCATTACATTACCTACCTCCGCAACAACAACATCGATATCACATGGGCCCTAGGCAATGTCGCCGTGTAGTCAACCATCGAGCCGTGCAACGGGATCATCTGCGCCTGTCTCCCCGTCCTGCAGCCATGGGCTATTGTCACGATATAGATGATAATCCACCAATCCTACAGTATACCCAAACAGGTAGACATAGGTAATTAGTGAATGATTCTAATACATCGTTTGGGCTGATGTTCCAACATGGAACGAAAAAGAAAATGTAAATGCGAGGCGCGCGGCAATTCGTCTTAAAGGCTCGAGGCACAACGCGCGTTCGTTCAGACAAGAGCAAAGTAAGAGAAGAGCAGGCCGTAAACTTCGTTCTTCATCCTTTCTCGCATCTCCCAAGAGCATAATCATCTGCAGCCCTATCGGATTGGGGTCCACCGCCATGGAGACGCCGAGACACGAAAGCGCGACGACCACCAACATACTACCGAACGAGCCGCCGGAGCCGCAAAAGCCAAAAGAACCATCAGCATGGGAACAATTCCGGCATGGACCTTGTCTCTTCCTGGCTCGCAAGATCTCTGCCCGCCGACCAATTCACCTTCCCCAACCACCTGAAGATGCGGTCACTGTAGTCTGCATCTCAAACACATACGGCAAGCCACAGATACCGCCAGGTGACGTCCTAGTCCATGCCGGCGATTTGGCAGCAGATGGATCACTCGCCAGCCTCCAAGTCACACTCAACTGGCTGAAGACCCAACCTCACCACATTAAGATCGTGGTGGCGGGCAGACGCGACAGGTACCTCAACAAGATGAGGAAGGGAGGTCCTCACTGGAGACATGGACATCGCCGGAAGGGAAACTGGGGCGACATCATCTATCTCGAGCACGAGAAAGTCGTGGTAGCTGCAGAGAACGGACGCCTGATCCGCGTCTTTGGAAGTCCATACTCACCAGAGAGCATTCATTCCGTGCCTTTCCAGTACCCTCGCGATAAAAACGTTTGGAACAAAGTCCCAAAGAACGTTGACATTCTCATCACTCACACACCGCCATTGACCCATCTCGATTCTCTCGAAGGCTGCTGGTATTTGCTGCATAAGCTGTGGAAGAGACAACCTCGACTGCACGTTTTCGGGTGCGTTCATGAGCACCATGGAATTGAGCTTTTGTGCTATGATGATCTTCAGAATGCCATGGAGCAGATTGAGGTTGCGGGTGGTGGTTTCTGCAATCTTATGAAGGTCGTCAAAGCGTTTGTGCGCTCCTTTTCCTGCCACGGTGTCGAAGCCAAGACCCAGCTCGTGAATGCATGCATTGTTGGGGAAGAGTCGGAACCCCACCGCGAGCCGATCACAGTTGTCATTTGATTTGAACTGGGGAGGATTCAGTTATGTGCCCAGGTGTTATGCGAAGATGGGATATGACATTGCTAGTGAAAAGCAAGGAACTGCTGAGAACAGACAAATTGAACTATCCTTATTCACAAGGTGATATGCCTGTTATATTTCCCCGCATCCCTCATATTGGTGCAACCTGCACGTCATCGCCGATTTAGGAATTTGGAAGTCCTTTAGGGCTGGAGCTAGTGATCCGGTCGTATTCAGTATGGGGTGTCTTGGAGTCTTTTTGGCAAAACAATGAAATATCAGCTTCTAATTGAATGTGCATTGACGCGTAGATGAAATTGAGACATTGCCAACTCGTTGTTTATAGATGAAGGCGACTCTCATTGGTTGAAACTCACCGGTGGGGGCCATAACACCCGTGGACTTTTCGTGACATTCAAGAACCAACTTCGGAACTTCGTACTTTTACACGGCATAAACTGACACAGTTACAGTCTCAAATAACTGGACCAGGCGTGTGTTAAAGCTAGTTAGTCGTGATCTGGAATGGCGCCTCAGTGCGAAATGGGAGTGGGAGGAGTGGGAGGAATGCCCGGTCTTACCATCTCGGACATTCATTCCTTGAAGAGGAACGAGGCACTAGAGATTCTTGCCCAGATTTCGCGCGTCGAGAAAAAAACCTTCCCCACCAATGAGGCATTCCCATTCAGCGAAGACCTGTGGAGAAAAAAGCCTAACACGCGAGTTCTGTACGCGATTCGAGCCAAGGGATCCCAATCTGATCTGATTGCCTATGCGGTCTATGTCCGACAGAAGGGAATTGCGCTTTTGCACAAAATCTGTGTGACTGAGCCTAACCGCCGTCAAGGTGTTGGACAGGAGGTGCTGTCCTACATTCAGCAGCGCCTACGAAAGGAGGGCTGCCAGTATATCCAGCTCTGGGTGGACCAGGCCAGGGAGCCTGCGCGCGCCTTGTATCTCCGTATTGGATTCGAGGAGCGTGAAGTCATCCCTGATTACTATGCCCCTGGGCGAACAGGCATCAAAATGGTCCTGGATTTAGAAGCGTGATGGTTGAGCCACTGCCGTCAATGGCACCCTTCGGACCTATTTTCCTCCCACTAAAAATGTTCCTTGCCTTACCGGTCCCTTCCAAATAGGTCCGAGGGGCAATAAGTCATGGTATTTGGGCGCGTCTATGCTCCTTGGCTGCCGCAGGAGCCACCTATGGCTACCCCTTGCATGGACACGGGCATCTTCGAAACGTGAGATTATAGCGATCGGGCCTGCGTCCATTCCCCGCAGTCATTCTGCTACATACCTCTGTGATATCTAACATATCCAGGTATGGCTTTTTTGAAAGGGCACGCCTTGAATGTCTCCCTGGTCCCTTCAGTGCGAGAGGGACCACGGTCCTTTTCTGGAAGATCATACGTGATACTCTTTCATCTTTGTCCTGAATCTCTTTCTTTCCATTTTGACTACTTTTACTATCCTTCGCCGTGAGATTGGAGGCATTGTTGGTGATCGGTGAGCTAGCCGTGTCTTTTCCAGCTATATATAGTTCCAGTGTGCTCGTATTTGCCCAATCGACCATGGCGTTCTTTCTCACCATCGTACTGGCTTTCCTGTCAGTCGCCAATGCAGGATCTTTGGCTGCCAATTATCCCATCAACTCGCAATTGCCACCTGTTGCCCGAGTTTCACAGCCTTTCCGATTTGCATTCGCCCAAAGTACCTTCTCTAACAGTGACGCGAACACTAAATACTCGCTATTGGATGCACCATCATGGCTCGAAGTGGACAGCAGCAGCCTCACCTTGTCCGGAACGCCTCATTCAGGCGACAGTGGCGCCATCAAGTTCAAACTTGTGGCATCGAATGGATCGGGAAAAGACAGCATGGACGTTACTTTAATCGTGACAGCAGACCAGGGACCGACGGTGAACAAACCGCTTGTACCTCAGCTACAGAAGTTAGGGCCAGTCTCATACCCTGCCACGCTGTTCATCCATCCAGGTCGTCCATTCTCAATTGAGTTTGATCAGGATACCTTCGACAACACGCATCCTGCTACGATCTACTACGGAACCTCGCCGAACAACGCCCCGCTGCCTTCTTGGATCCACTTTGACCCGGCAGCGCTGAAGTTTGCTGGAAATAGCCCTGCTTTTCCAGGCGCGGAGCCTCAAACATTCACTTTCCAGATGATCGCGTCAGATGTAGCTGGGTACAGTGCGGCCAACGCGACATTTGAACTCTCGATCGGTCCCCATATTCTGACATTCAACGAGACTGTCCAAAGCTTCAACCTTACGAGAGGAGAAGAGTTCAACAGCCCTAAATTCACTAGCCTTCTGTCTATGGATGGTTCACCAACTTCTGTCAAAGAGCTGGCAAAAGTCGACGCCAAATTGCCGAATTGGTTGAAGCTGGATAAGGACAATATATCGCTGAGTGGGACGCCACCCAAGAATGCTGTGAATCAGAATATCACTATCGCCGTTACAGACTCTTTCCGGGATCAAGCGCAAATGATGGTTCGCCTAGAATTCTTGAAGCTGTTCCTCGACACTGTCGATGGATGTGAGGCAGCCATTGGGCAAGACTTCAAGTTCGTGTTCAACCAGTCTATCGTCACCGATGACTCTGTACAATTGGAGGTCGATTTGGACGACGAGCTTACATGGCTTACCTACTTCTCGGATAACAAGACTCTTTACGGACACGTTCCGGATGACATGGATCCCAAGAAGTTCACCATCCCTCTTACTGCATCTCAGGGATCGGCCGAAGACACGATGGACTTCGTTCTGGATGTCCTCAAAGCCTCGGACACACATTCGAACCCCACAGATCCGTTTACCGCTTCATCTGACACTCCCAAACACAAGAAGGCTGGCATCATCGCCATCTCAGTCGTTGTCCCGTTTGTGGTAATTCTGAGTCTGCTGATTCTTTTCTGCTGCTGGCGTAGCCGCAAGAACTCACCCACAGTCGAAGAGGGTCCATCCGGCAGCAAAATCGCTCCACCACGACCTGTTAGGCCTGATGTTCCTAATTGTCAGCCATCCATGACGAAAAGACCTTCCCACGATGACAATTCCGAAGATTGGATGAGTCCTATCTCACCGTCGTCGATTCCCAAGCTCGAACTTGGGCCCGCGTGGAACGTGTCACCATTTGATAAACGGGAACATCCAGTTAACTTTGCTATTCCTTCTCCCGTTATCCCTCCTCGCTCTCCTGCTCGCAAATCTCCCACTCGCGGTAGCTTTGTCCCACTGCGAGACCCGGTCATTCAAGAGGAAAACCCCGTTCAAACCGGTTCACCTTCCAAGAAGCAAAACAATCGCCTCTCATACACGAACACGACCAGCCCGATGCGCCGTAGGACCACCAACCGTTCCCGACGAGAGCCGTTAAAGTCGATCCAGCCGCGAGCCATGAAGCGAGAATCCATCCAATCGTCCAAGTCAAGGAGATACTCAAAGCGCTCGAGCGGTATCTCCTCCATTGCCTCTGGACTACCCGTACGATTCAGCGGAGCCGGCCATGGCGCCGGCGGCTTCGGACCTCCCGGCCACGGGGTGGTGCACACATCATGGCAAAACGCGCGAGCCTCAATGTTGAGCGATGAGACCAGCCTAACACAGATGACTCCATTGTTCTCGCGCCCGCAAGCAGCAGGACGCATGCGTCACAGCATGGCATCCAGCATCCCCGAGAACTACAAGCGCATGACCCTACGCACTGTCGAGCCCGACGACTCCATCCTCTCCGAAGCCGACTCCCTGGAAGCCTTTGTGCACAGTCGAGCCAAGCACCGCAACTCCTCCAACCCTCTCTTCTCCGCGCAAATCAGCCGACGCACTTCCTCAGGCATGCGCGCACTCGACCGAAACCGCAGCATGCGCAGCCGTGCCGATACCGTGTCCGTGTCAACCTTCAACGATGAATTCCGCCAATCCATCCAAGAACGGCCCCCATCGACTGCGATATCGGCCTCGGAGTACGGTGACGACAATAACACGAACCGCTTCTCCCAATATCAGAACCAGGCCGGTCTATTTCCCCTTGCTGAGGGTAGCGCATATGGCCAGAGCCAGCTGAGTCTTGCACAAGACTACCGCGGTGCTATCTCCCCGATACCACGGTTCTGGAGCGAGAATAGTATGGGCAGTGCTCGGCAGTTGGAGGGCCAGGGCAACAGCAACTCTCAGTCTCAGCCTCAGAAAGTGAATGATGAAAACGCTATGCCGCATAGCTCATCTATGGTCTCGGACCTGGAAGAGCACCTGTCGCGCAAGGTCAGCCCTAGCAAGAGCGCCAATCATCAGTGGTGGTTGTCTTCACCTCTTGAGTCCCCGCGGCCGTTGAAGAATGACGATAATCGGGGTCTTCCTATCGCGAGTAGTGGAGAGCTAGCATTTGTTTGAATCTTTTTTTTTTTTTGGGCGTTTCCCCCTTCTTTTCCCCTCTCGTATCTATGAGAGTTGCTCTTTTTTTGGTCTTTCTGTTTATCGTGTTTTTTTTTTGGCGTTCTTAGGCATTGCGAGTATGATATCCATTGGCTTTTCTATGGTTGATTGATTGGTATTTTGCAGTCTTTTATACTAGTTGACCTAGTTTTGGAGTGAATAATATTAAAATATCCCTCCATCTGGATTGTTTAGGCGCATTGTATAGCACTGGGATTCACGGCTTGGATTTCCGCCTTCACAGTAATTATAACATTGTATACAAGTAGATAAAGTCCATGAGACCAAATAGAAAAGGAAGTTATTCTCTCCAAATGAAATAGAATAGAAGTAGATTTCCCAGAATTTAAAAGTCAGACATGTTCACTATGGCGTGACTGTACAGTTGACATAGCCCCTATTTACTTTCCCTTCGGCTTCAATAATGAGATACAAAACACTAAATACTATACAAATTCTATGAGCTATCTACACTCAATAGTTTCTTATAAGAAATAGTCTCATCAAATCCCAAACTCCTTTCAAAACTCCCCATAAACCAGTCTGATTCCCCCTCACGTGACTCTATAGTTAGAGCACGGCGTAACAAAAGCGGTAAACGCAATACCAGGAAATCTCTGCGAGGTCTTCTCAGGACTCGGACTTGCTCTCATAAGCTTCCTTGAAATTGTCTTTCCAATCTTCATCTTTTTACAGAATTCCGATCCTATTTTAAAACAAAAGTACAGAGGCAAGAAATCCATCATCCGTCCGTTCCCCACTTATCGCGGGACCCAGACGCGCTGAAAGCCCTGCGCCCTCATCTGACCCTTTCCCTACAGCACCTTCAGCACCTCCAGCATTTTCCACACTTCGACCCGGAAACCTCGATCTCACTACCTCCCCCCCGAATTATTCAATCTTTGCCAATATGGGTCAAACCCTATCGGAGCCGGTGGTCGAAAAGGTGAGATATTTCGCTTTTTTGATTCACACCCCCACACTGGCCCATTGTGACCCTCCAATGTGTCTTCTATGGCTTCGAAACACACCCCCCTTTCTTGGCTTTTGTCATACCCTAGGATCAGGGAGTTATATACCGAGTCTCTCTCAGGGCTTCCAGTTGAACAAATAGTCCGTGCTGTCGCTCGGAGGAATCTTCCTCGGGTTGCTATGCGGGGTCTTGGGTAGTCCAGCTGGGTAGTGGGGTGGTTCAACCAGCAACGAACTGGAATCGCAATCCTACCAGGCAGCCTTGCATATGTCGTGGAAAAGCATCGAGTGTAACTAACGTGTTATTTTTTTCACTTACAGACATCGTCCGAGGGCGGGGATGACTGCTGTGTGTATGGTGTCTCGGCCATGCAGGGCTGGCGAATCAGCATGGAGGACGCCCACGCTACAGTCCTTGACCTCCAGGCAAAGTATACCGGCATCACCGACAAACCGACGGATCCGGAAAACCGGCTCGGCTTCTTTGGTGTGTACGATGGCCACGGTGGAGACAAGGTGGCATTGTTCACCGGCGAGAACCTGCACAAGATCGTCTCCCGACAGGATGCTTTCGCCAAGGGCGATATTGAACAGGCCCTGAAGGATGGTTTCCTCGCGACCGATAGAGCTATTTTGGAAGGTTTGTGCTGTGTTGTAACCGAGGTACACAATGGATCGCTGACTTGGACTCAGACCCCCGTTATGAGGAGGAGGTATCTGGCTGTACTGCTTCCACGGCCATTATCTCACAGAAGAAGATCTGGGTGGTATGTTATGATCTTGAAGAGAGAGAGAAAAAAAAATCAATATCGCATTGAAGAATTTCAAACTAACTGGTCATAGGCCAACGCTGGTGATTCACGATCCGTCTTGGGTGTGAAGGGACGTGCCAAGCCCCTTTCATTCGACCACAAGCCCCAGAACGAGGGTAAGTGCATGGGATCATACAGGTCGCTATATAGCACATGATCGGGTCTGACAAATAATTACAATAGGCGAGAAGGCTCGTATCACCGCTGCTGGGGGCTTCGTCGACTTCGGTCGTGTCAATGGCAACCTTGCCCTGTCCCGTGCTATCGGTGACTTTGAATTCAAGAAGAGCCCCGAGCTCTCCCCTGAACAGCAGATCGTCACCGCATACCCCGATGTGACCGTTCACGAGCTGACGGATGATGATGAGTTCCTGGTGATTGCCTGTGATGGTATGTCTTCTGCTACTGCACCCCCTCGCTAGTCTGTATGCTAACCTATCTACAGGTATCTGGGATTGCCAGTCTTCCCAGGCTGTGGTTGAGTTTGTCCGCAGAGGCATTGCTGCCAAGCAGCCCCTCGCCCAGATCTCCGAGAACATGATGGACAACTGCCTTGCCTCTAACAGTGAAACCGGCGGTGTTGGATGTGACAACATGACCATGACTGTCATCGGACTCCTACAAGGCAAAACCAAGGAGGAGTGGTATAACCAGATTGCAGAGCGGGTTGCGAACGGGGATGGACCTTGTGCTCCGCCCGAGTACGGCAAGTCTCCCGAGGAACCCGAAAGCATCCCCACTTCTTCGTGCTGACGGCCAGTTCGTGCAGCCGAGTTCCGCGGCCCCGGGATCCGGAACCAGTTCGAGGACACCCCGGATGAATATGACCTGGAGATGGAGCGTTCCCGTGGTTTTAGTGTCCGTTCGGGCCGCATCATCCTCCTTGGTGATGGCACCGAGGTCATCACGGGTCAGAACGACGAGGAGCTTTTTGACCAGACGGAGGAAGACGAGGACCTTACCAACCAGGTGCAGCACGAATCGGGTACCCGGAATGACCGCCAGGCCACCCCGGGTCCTCAGGGGAAACAGGAGAATGGCAGCAGTTCTGCTCAAATATCCGAATCCCCAGCCTCCACTGACGCCGAGAAAGAGAAGTCCGCATCGTAGACTATGAACTTATGAACAGTCTTTCGATTGGTCCTCCCTGTTTTGGTTTCACTCTGGTTTTGTTTTCCTTGCCCACTGCCAACGACCCTTCCCCCCCACCGCCCTTGATTCCACGATCTATGCCCTGTTTTTTTTTCCCTCCCCCTTTCTTTGTTTTGCGATTAGTTATCGTTGGGCTCTGGTCCCGAGCCTGTTTACACCTTTTTTTAAAAAAACTCCTTCGACTTGAAATGGATATTTGTCAAAGACGGGACATGCGGCAAAGAGACTCAGACGGAATTGAATGAGATGAGAGACAAGAGCTTTGAATTTCCATGGAGGGTCGATGTTGAAAGAAAGCCCTTCGCTGGGAGCCAAGTGGGCCTTATGAACACGTTTCTTACTTTATGCCATCACCACAACGAGATACCGCAGAAAATGCCCGCTATTGACGAGCCCATTTACCTACACTTTCCCTATCCGCTTTTCATTTCGGGGTTCCTTCTTCCTCATAATCCCCGGTCTATTCCCTACCTCCGGTCATTGATCTGTGGTCTGGTCTATACGAGAATGAGCACTTGCTAGAAGCGCAAGCTGGTAGAGTTGGGTATTGATTGAGATTTCGTCAGGGGTGAGCAATGGGCAATGGCCATGGTCATTTACATACCCTTTGGCGTATATCGGATGCATTCAGCGTTTTCTTTGTACCTTTTGTACGTTGGTAGATGTTGTTTTCATTCTATTTTAAGCAACGGAGTTCTGAGAGAGAAAATTCATGTTTGCTGACGTAGGTAAAATCCAGGGGTTGAGTAGGAATTGTGCAATTCCAATGGCAATTCCTTATTTTAGCCTGATATCTGATATCTGATACTACCCCTGTAACCTCCAGGGCTAACCCACACGTGGTCAGTGTAACACATAATGCCAAGACTTAATTTGCAATGCTGAGCCCCTATTTGCAATTCTTCGTATTGTAAGATTCAACCCCCATACACTCTAGACTCCTGGAACGGTGGCTTAAACCCAGCGGAGTTGCGCCCCCACTCTTTCCCTAAAACAGAAAATTACCAGTTCCCCTAAAACCGGGTTGCCGTCATTCAGGGTTCAGCATTCATTCTCTCCCTAATTCTCCCAACCTTTAACCTTTCATTCATTTCCCTAGGAAGAAATCCCTCATTTATTCTCCAGGGCCAAAATACATAATGTCGCCATCTACTTCCCCCGCCGGCAAGCGCAAGCGCAGCGCCTCCCACCTTCCCGCGCCCGTCCCCAAGAACGTCACAGCCGACCTCCAGCCATCTTCACGCGACGCGTCCGGCGAAGAAGGCGGCGACGACTCAACAGGGCCCAATGCCACCTCCCACAGCACTAATGGTACCCGCCATCCTTCTAAGCGGGCCCGTAAGGCTGCCGCCGCCGATGCCGCAAGCCACACCGAGGGGAACGGGGTTCAGCCGGCCATTAACAAGGAAGACCCCGGCGAGCCATCTGAGACAACTGCCGCCAGCAGCGATATTGAGGGTGGCCCTCGGTCGCGCCCCGGTTTACACATTGATTTGCCCGGAGCCGAAGATGATGAGCCTGTTACAGAGGAGCAGATGGCTCCCCCGGTCTTTGGACGCTTGCAGGACCCCGTCGGTTACCGCACTAATCCTCCTCCAACGGGTCGCTCAGTACGCGTATATGCCGACGGTGTATTTGATTTGTTCCATCTTGGGTAGGTGATCACACGAGCAGACTCAAGTTTTAGTTTCGGCCCCCAATTTTATTCCGGTTTCAGGCTTGCTCAATTGGGTAATGGTCGCTGACTATCACTTTCTAGCCATATGAGACAGCTCGAGCAGGCTAAGAAGGCCTTCCCCGATACCTATCTCATTGTTGGTGTTACTGGCGACGAGGAGACACACCTGCGCAAGGGTCTGACGGTGCTCAGCGGCGCCGAGCGCGCGGAGACTATCCGTCACTGCAAGTGGGTTGACGAGGTCATCCCCTGCTGTCCGTGGATTGTGACACCGGAGTTCCTGTCTGAGCACGAGATCGACTACGTTGCTCACGACGATCTGCCCTACGAGGCCGCTGAGGGTGATGACATCTACGGTCCTATCAAGGAGCAGGGCAAGTTCCTGGTGACGCAGCGCACAGAGGGTGTTAGTACCACTGGTATCATCACACGGTTTGTTTCACTTCCCACCATGAATTCCAACAGACCAGAGCTAATATATCTATTTGTAGGGTTGTCCGCGACTACGACCAATACATCTCCCGTCAATTCAAGCGTGGCGCCTCGCGCCAAGAACTAAACGTATCCTGGCTGAAGAAGAACGAGCTCGAGATCAAGCGTCATGTCGTCGAGCTGCGTAACAACATCCGCAACAACTGGACCATGACCGGCCAAGAGCTTGGCCGTGAATTGCGTCAGATCTGGCAGAACAGCCGCCCTAACAGCCCCGCGCCCAGCGCCCGCAACAGCATGGACTGGGGCATGCGTGGACCCCTCACCAGCCCCACTGGTGGCAGCAAGTCGCACCTGTCGCGTGTGGGTGCGGAACACAACCGCGCAGATAGCCCCATGGGCTCGCGTCGCAATGAGGATTTCGCGACTGGTTACAGTCTCGGATTGATCGGAGGTGTGCGTGCTTGGGTAAGTCACATCCCCCCAATCACCGAATATCCAGCGCAACTTGGTGTAGTGTAACTCGTACTAATGCGCTTCATACAGATGGCCCGCAGTCGCCAATCCCTTCAGGAACCCCCCAGCGGCATGCACAGTCCCACCGATGAAGAACTCGAGTCCGAGCACAACAACGGCTACGAGGAGGAGGAGCGTGGCCGTGCTGGTCACGTCTCTGCGAAGTAGATTACTTGGTTTATTGCATTTTGAAACCATCTTGTCCCGACCAAGCTACAAATTGAGTGGTAGATAGACCTGCCATTCTTCTTGTAGCTGCAATTTTACCCTTCCCCCAATTCACTTTCCCCCCCTACTCCTTTGCATATGTATCCATCTTTTCATTTTGCATTCGGTTCGTGTCTTATACTTTTACAAATTGTGCCGTAACTGGCGGTTTTTCCTATGTCGGGCGCTTGGGGTCTTTTTTTTCTTTTCTGTGAATGGGCTGTATGCTGGACTTGGCTGGTTCGGCTTTGATACAGGCTTTTTTTGTCTTTTGATATTGTTTTTTTTTTTTGTTTTGGTTTTCACTTTGGTTGTGTTTGGGCGGTTTCAACGCTCCCCTTCCCCTTAATACTCTTCCAATGAACTTGTTTCCTTGTTTGATGTCTTTGTATGTGGTCTTGGTGGTGATTGGTGTTAGTTAATCTAACCCTTTTCATCTGATCATGATCATGATCATGGTCTTTGATCTTGGTCTATTCTCCAAGGCTATTCCTTGTTCCCCTGTTTGTTTTAGTTTGTTCATAAAAGCTGCAATTGATGGACAGCTGAGGTACACAACCTCGCCTTTGATCGTGTCCGGATATGGACTGCACATAGATTGGATAGTTTGATTCGGATTCCAATTGGGTGGTCAATTGAAAACATTATTAGATTTGATAGCTGATGTGTTCGTATAAAAAGTATGTCCTGTACAACTATACGGTATTGTCTCTACTGAGACACTGCCACCTAGAGCGGAAAAGTTATCCGCCATACTAGCCATACCGAGGCCCTGCAAACGGATTGCCACTTACTCCAGAGGATCTTGGGTTGTGTATACTTGTGTATACCTGGAGACCATCTCAGTCTTAGAGAGGGCCTACCTGGTTCATCTTCACAATGACTCGGCTTCCCCGTGCCACTCAAAGACCGTTGGAGCTGTTTTGTTCAACTCACTTTCTTTTCACTTTAGGACTCTGGATAACTCATTGGAAGATCATTCCTGACTGGAATTACATGCACAAACGGTGTTATGACAGCTGATCATTGATCTAATGTGAGCATGTTTGCATTTGCATTTGCCTTAGATCCCAGGCCCTCTTCCAACCCAGCACATATAAAAGAAAGCCAATCCCCTTCTCGGTCTCCCAACCGATCATTTCCTTCTCACCATCATGTCATAACTCCCTTCACTGGCTATAATTATCATTATACTATACATATCCTTTTACAATACGCACACCTTCTCGAAGCGTTATCTCTCCAAGCAAAGATCACATCTCCTCCTACCTAATCTCAACGTGCAGATTGATGGAAGCTATCTTTGCCTTTGCACGAGATTCAGCGAGAACAGACATCAAAAACCAAGCTATTTCTGGGTCAGACTTCCCTAAGAGGATGCAGTCATGGCATCTCCGCGTCACTCTAGGGAAATTGCAGGGTCATCGTTGCCACTCATGGGAGGATCCTCGGTTGCTTCAGCATACGCCCACTCTGCGCGCCAGCTGAACATGATCTGTCCTCTCATATTAGCTTCAAATCAATGGCATCTCATACTATCACATCGAGAACGTGCCATACAGGACGAAGCTCATGAGATGATGAGAAGAAGGTTACGCGCCGGCCTGCCATGTGTATTTGGTGCTTTCCAGCCGGCGAGAGGACTCCGTACGACTGTCTGTTGAAGATCATCTACAATGTTGCCGCGTCCATGGCGCAGCACATCGGCGAACTCGCCGAGGACACTCCGCTCGACACGTTCATGGTTAAGTTTGACTTCATATGAAAACTGGAACCGCCAACCCCCCAACTGGCCGAAAGCCCAGAGAGGGAGGTAATAGAAAAAGGGAAAGAGGAGAGTTGGAACCGCATCGGAACCGCCGAACTATTATCATGCGTCATGTTCTCCTTGTGGATGTTTCTAATTGGCAAATTCATAGTCTAGAACTTGAGGAACGAGGGCCGGTGTTTTGAAGACCGGTGCATCAACCTCATGGTGTTGGCAGATGAGACTCTTTGTATGCAAAGGGGTATTGTTGTCGATGTAAAAATAAAAAAAATACAAGAAACTCTCTTGTGTACCGAGTACCCCTGTCTCGCCCTGCACATGTGACTTGTTATAGTCATATAACGGTACTATAGTATAGAGACATGCTAAGGAAAGACCAAGTCCAGATTTGGACTCGGGGTGAGAGTCATGATGAGATCCATCACCAGCACTGCTTGGATACATCGCCGCTCAGTGCTAGTCTATGCAAGCCATTACGCTGGCACTGTTGCAGCAATAACCATCTGAGCCCAGAAATAAAGCGCATAACCCACAAAGATCCCCAACCACCCACGACTCTTCGGTGCAGCAGATCTCGCAAAGGCATTCTTCGCCACAAAAAGGTCACTCACAACAAACATAGCAGCTCCCATGGCTCGCGAGTGCCACCAGCCGGTTGGAACGACCGACGAGGTAGCAGTAGCGGCAGCAAACATTGTAGCAATAATAACCGCATAAAACGAAACCAATGGCTTCATATCCGGGGCAATGCCGAGATCCAGTAGATTGGTCTGGAGAGAGGAATGTGGCGGGGGATATATGACACCCAACCACTTTGCAGCAGCCAGAGTTCCTACGACCGTGGCGGCAAATGTCGGCCAGGAGGTCTGGTAAGAATCCTGTAGGAAGGCTACCGTGTAGGCTATATGCGCCGCAGCGAAGGCGACGATACCGAGTTGGAAAGAGATGGATACTTTTCCCTGTGGTTCTGATTTATCGGATGGGGTTTTGTTGTCCGTGCCATGGAATTCACGGTGAGAAGGAATAAGGAAAAAGTCACCCAGCATAGAAAAGGCAAGACCGATGGTGATGAGACGACGGTAATCTGACCACTCTGTGGATGGTAGGAGTAATGGGCTGCTAAGGAAAGCTAGTGAAGAGAGCATTTTGAATCCCGCGGTACCCATGTGTGACGTGGATTTCCATTCTGAGAGAACTAGTAAGGGCAGCGAAGCCAGTAGAAGACATGCCGACGTTGAGATTGAGATATCCATGGGGATCGGGAGTGAAATTGAATAGGGGGGATAGGAGCAATTGAAGTAGAGATCTCTATTAATTAACTGTTTCCTTAGCGACGAGCCGAGGCATCTCACTTGATGAAGACTTGATATATCCAACATGAGATTCAGAGCGTAATAGGTAACATAAGAATAAACAAAAGGGTATCGAAAATAAGAAAGAAACATCAAGCAGTAATCGCCAATCTAATCCCCCTCCTCTTCCTCTCCTCCATATCCATCCCCTTCACCATTCCACTCCTCTCCCTCGGTCCACACAATCTCCCCCTCAATTCCTCCCTCAAAAGCCCAACATCTCTCACTAACTCCCCCTCAACAACCCCCTTAGCAAGCAGATCACACCTAGCCGTAACCGCCAAATCAAACTCCTCCAACCCGCTAACCCTCAGAATGGGCCTCACCCACCCTTCCTCAATCCCAAACGGAATCCTCTGCCCGGAAACCACAGCCTCCCCAGTATTCCCCACGACACTAGTAAACCTCCCCAAATCCAAACTCAACCCCAAGACCCGTAATCCCTCCAACGAAGCCACAGCCTCCCAAAAGCTCAGCCACAACGCATCACTATGCGTATGGGCATAGATGGAACCCTTATGATCGAGACCAGCCATGGGCACCCAGATCGGCATCCACTGAACCGTCAATCGAGAAATAGCATTCCGGGCAGCGGACGATAACGAACCCGCGAATGCAATGAAGGTGTATAGATCATCGACGTCGAAATGCGAGGCTTTGTACAAGACTGTCTCGGCTTCGAAATAGATTGCCCGACAGACGCGGAGGAGGGCGGTGTTGCTATTACTTAGGGTTGAGGGGAGGTGGGAATGGGTGTGTGGGTAGAGGAGTCTGTCGCTGTGGCCTGGGACACGACCGTCGTAGATGCGCCAGCGGGCTGGGGTTGTGGGGCAGCAGTGGCGGTTTTGGGTTAGGGAGGGGTTTGGGTGAATTGGATGGGATGTATTGGATGGGGTTTGATGGGTTGGAGTTGGACAGCGAACATGACGGATTTTGCCTTTTAGTTGGACTAAATGGATGGTTTGTTGGGTGGTTGGAGTTGGGGAGTTGGTGAGGACGTAGGACCAGATCATTTGACGGAGTTCCGGGGGAGACGGAGGAGGGGGGATTGTTGAGGTTGGAATTGGAATTGGAGTTGGGTTGATGGGAGGGGATTCTCTGGAGAGCAGATTGCGCGAGATTGAATTAATTCGCGGACGGTGTCACGCCAGCGATGGCCGGTTGGATAGTAGTGCCAGATGGAATAGGGATCACGGAGGATCCAGGTGTCGAAGTGGCGCATTGGGGGATTTTGTTAGAGATGTCAAGATGTCAAGATGTCAAGATGTCAAGATGTCAAGATGTCTATACAAGTTAAAAGTGGAATATGGGGAAATTAGGCCGGGTTTTTATGGAACTCGATATTTATTATATAGACTAGTAGTCCATATCTATAATATTAGAACAGAAAGAAACAGAATCCCAATGTGGGGACTGTCGGACTGTAACCCAATGACGGATTCGACATTTCCGGCTTTTTATTTTCAAATGAGCAAGTTGTTATATACAAATAATAGTGAGACAACCGGAGCAGAGTGCTCCAGTTGTATATATATACACTAACCCTCGATAGATACAAGGAGTAACTCAAAAACTCAATTCCCGGACTCCGCTCTCTCCTCATCAGTGACGTCCTTGTATCCCTCCACATCACGATACTCCTCTCCACTCCGAACAGGAGTGACACTCTCCTGCGAAAACGCCACATAAATCGCACAGACCAAAATGATCGCAGATCCAACCCAACTAATCGGACTCAGTGTACTTCCCCAAACCACCTTATCATAAAACACCGCAAAGAGCATCTGCATATAAAGCATCGACGTCGCACGTGCCCCCTGCGCCACCGGCTTCCCATCCGACACAGACGCAGGCGGGACATACGACAACCCCGCCGTCAACAAAAACTGCAACAAGAACCCACAAACCCCCAATCCCGTCAATAACGTCCACTCCACAGCCGTATTAGGCACGCGGAATGGCACAGAAGGCAAGGTGACCATCGCCACGAACGAAATCACCGTCGTGACAGACGAGAAATACGTCACAGACACGAGGGGATGCGCACGACGGCCGATCATCCGAATAGAAGTATAAGCACCGGACGCACCGACCACACCGACCAAAGCGACGATCGTCGCCATGACATGGTGGTAAGAATCCGTCTCGGAGGGTGGTTTATCCTCACTCGAAGCGGATATACCCAATGCCCAAGCGGCAGCGGCAGTTGGGGTTGCGATTGCGATGCTCGGGTCACGTTTGCTGAAGGGACGAGCGATGAGGACGACACCGCCGAGGGAGATTAGACCGGCGAATAGCTGTTTCCGGGAGAAGGTCTCGCCGGGGATAAGGAGGGAGCAGGCGTAGCAGGAGATAATTGGGGAGAGGAAAGTGATAACTGTTGCTTCGGAGAGGGGGAGGTATTGGACGGAGTAGTAGAGGCCGTAGACGCCCATGAAGCCGAAGAGGGCGCGGAGGAGGAGGAGACCGCGGACTGGACGGGTGCCGAGTGGGGAGGGTGTTGAGGCGAGGAACATGTATAGGTAGCTTGCGATTGCGGTTATGGACATGCGGGCGAAGAGGATCTGGGTTGGTTGTTAGTTGGGGTTTATAGAATTGGAAACATAGGAATGAATGCAGATCGGATGGATACGAAATGATAATTTATTTCCTGTTTTCCTTTTCTGTCTCTTACCTGGAAAGGATGCATAGCACTATGAATTTCCAAAACCTGTGTCATGACATTCATCGAGGCGGCAAAAGCCTGCGCCAGCAAAACAAGTCCCATACCCTTATTGCGCAACCACCATACCTGCCATGCATGGCGGGGTCGCGAAGCCGCAATGGCGACAGCCTCATCATCTTCATCCTCGATCGGACGGGGTTCTGATTGCGCCAATGCTGGTTGGGTGTCGGCTTCACTACCGCTTTCGCAGTTGTAATCGTGTTCATCCTCGTCTTGAAAGTGCGTTTGCGTTGAAGACGATCTCTGCTCTGATATCGAGTTCGATGTCGATTGCTCCACTCGGATCGGCAGGGGGGCGTCTGGATGATCCTGGTATTGGCCGGCTTCTGAGGCCGAATCAAGGTTTGGAGTGACCATACTGGGATCTGTGATCCTGAGGTCGTTATTTGGAGAGGGCGGTTGGTGCGGGGATTTTGTGGGGGATGGAGATGGAGGTATCTAGGCGATGACTCTTTTTTTTTCTGTCTCTTTTAGAGTCGGATTGTCTTCTATAATGTCTGGGTGTATAGTGGTGTCCTCGACGGCATAATCAATGCAGGTCAATAATATATCCAGGCGAAAGGGAAGGATTCTTATATCTGCACTGGATTGCCGATCTGGTTAAAAAGAGATTTCAGCGAAATGCGCATGACAGCCGAGTGGAGCCCGCGTTGACCACTAACCGTTGCCTTACTTGGTTCTTTTTTTTTGTTCTATTTTCGCCTTTTGTTTGTAAATTTTTATGACCTTGCTTGCTCTTTTTGAGTTGAATTGACTCGAAATGAGTGGTAAATTCAGTTGCCTAGTACCTGGTTGTATAAAACTATGTCCCCTCGGCTGTGTTAAAGGTACAAGGCACAAGGCACAAGGCACAAGACCTACTCTATGTACGAGCTACTAGCTACATATAAACATGCACCCAACCCGGATATTTATCCGCTTCCCTTTACTTCCTGTGTTTCGCTTCAAATTCATCGAAATCTCGACTCTAGCCTGGAGTAATGTTGCTTACTAATCGCTTTTTCAAGTCAAGCCTAGAGATGAACCTCATATTTAAGATTTGGTTTATGGGGGAAACAGAGTCATTTATCGTGCTTCCCCGGTAGATCTATCGAGATAGAATATAGACTATGTCATAGAAAGCCATGGTCCGTGATGTCTCAGAGCCGAAAACACATGGTCTGTGCAGTATATCTAAATGCTGGTTTACCTCTGCTTAATGTCGTAGTATACGATTGAAGAATGGGATCCTACTGTATTCTACATTATTCAATGAAGAGTGTAGGAATTGTAATTGGGTCTTAATAAACCATTGGCTGCGAGATCGGAAGCATCTAGATATGATTATAGTATTCTGAGTATCAGATTCCCAGCCGGGAACAGCGGTAGAGCAGTAAAGTAGCCATTGTTATCGGTGATGATGTTCCGACGAGTAGAGACACTATGGATTAGAACAAGTTCATAGTCATCAAGCTTGTAGTCTGGATTAGAAGTGTGTGTCCCACACTTGTGGAGTCCTTTGCCGGGTTTATATTCCACAATGGTCTTGGCTTTGCCATCTTCATAGTGAGCAGCCTATGTTGTAGAATATAGAAACAATCCAAGCCTCATGGTACATTTCTCGCTGATTCCACCATATTATTGCCAGCTCAAGCACTAGGCCAAGAGATGAAACATTGCTTCTCCCAAGGTTCTTTTGTTGTGTGCAGATCTAATAATCATCCAATGCATACATGTATGTATGTACAGCTTATTCAATACCACGACTTGGGCTTGGTAGTTATTATGTATAGGATATTATATATCTTAGGACTGGTAGTAAGTATCCATAGTAAATTGAAGAGCGAGGAATAAGTAGAGCATCGAAATAAATTGAATCCATGGGTGTCTACTTGGAACAACCTCTCAGGATCGAACCAATGAGAGAGAAAAAAAGAAAGTCGTACCAATATCGGCTCGAACCTACGACCCACTTGTCTGAAAACAGCATAGCCAAACCGGTAAAGACCCACTTAGACCCGCATCTCAGGTTGTTGAAACGCAACGTCGAAGGAAAAAAAAATAGGTAACTTCTCTTTGATTGAGCGTGTCATCCTTAGTGCAGGGGCCATGCTAATCTTCTCTGTATATTTTCAGTACACAATATGCCCCAAAGGGCGAAATATCTATACGTTTAGTTCATTATAACCCCAATTTTCGGATCAGAATTATATGGAGATAGTGAATACTCGGCCGTGGTTGGTCGATTTTACACAGACCCGCTCTTTCGCGCGGAGTGGGTTTCGAACCCACGACGCTATTGGTCAATAGCACGTGACTTACTAATTCGGTAGCACCAATCATATCTAGAAATATTGTCAAATTGCCCCACATATTTTATCCTCGATATAGAACCTGTAAAAGAAAAAAAAAATAGTGCTTCTCTTTGATTGAGCGTGTCATCCTTAGTGCAGGGGCCATGCTAATCTTCTCTGTATATTTTCATTTGACCATATGCCCCGAAGGGCGAAAGGGATACCCTAATAGTTCATTATAACCCCAATTTTTGGCAGAAGTATACCGCCTACGCTTTTGGGAAGAGGGGCTGGGAGGATATTGGCACGTGATATGTATTGCACAAGACCGCCTACAGCACGGGCCCTTCAGGGCTCACATCCTACATAGTACACAGAGCAGTTGGTTACGTTTAGGGAATTGTTATAGCCACCCCCCCCCCCCCTTTGGATGCTCGCACCCCCCTGCCTGAAAATGCCTGACTTTTCAGTACCGCCTTCCTAATATAGTAATGCATCTGCCTTAACATCTGCACCTACCGTGCTCCACACCGCCTTCCAATTTTATACACCGCCTTCGTGTCAAACTCTCCATACAATTGTACCAAGACAACAGGTACCTGCAATTTGTATATAAACTCCTAACAAAATTAAGTCACTTTTGTCATATAGCACTCTGTATATATAGGATCAAACAACTTGATACTCCAATTCTGGTTTACATACATTAACCTGCCTTCTTCCACCTCATTTTTGACCATCATTTTCATCTAAACCCTTATCGTTTCATCATCAAAATCATCACTTTAAGCATCAATATAGCCCCCCTTGGCCTCGATTACCTAAAGCTACTGCGACCGGAGAAGCTACTGCAACCGATGAACATAGACGTGGAAGGGGACAAAAACGGGCGTATCGACGATAAAACAGAGGATGATGAATTTGTAGAGTATTCTAATGCTTCATTATACAGAAATGTACGATTTTTTCTGATCAAAATGCATGTTATTTTACTACGTAAACCAGAATTATATAGTGATGGCAGAATAAATGACAGAAAACTCTGTACCTAGCAGAAAGTATGGCAGAATTTAGTGTCGCACCCGATCGGGAAGGCGGTACTGAAATTTCCGGCATCTTCAGGCAGGGGTGCGAGCATCCATACGGGGGGTGGCTATAACAATTCCCTACGTTTATATGTTCGAGCTTTATTGTAGAGCACGTTGATAACAGTTTGGTTATCCATTCTCTAGATGTGGTGATTCCCTCCACTTCACTCACTCTCCTCAAGCAGATGATGCAGTCCCATACTAGCAAAAAAACGACAACTGGGATGTGTACACCAGCACGTTCCTTAGTCTTCTTCCAAGTCATATCGATTTCAAGACCAATCGACTCGTGATCCCGATCAAAGATGATAGACCCTTTGGCCTCCGGAGTATCGAATTGGTATTTGAATTTTGATTCAGGTGTGAAGATGCCGCCGACTTCTGCGACTTTGTTACCAGTGTGAGGAAGGCAGTTGATGTTAATTTGCTTAATCTGCTTATCGCGTCCAATCGTGATTTTGAGCTGGTATAAAGGGTTAGAAATTGGTTTGCTTCTATTTGTGTGAACAATGAATGAGTATGCAGGATGGCGTGCCTCATGCAGGGCAGTTGAATGATCTTGCTTTGGATAGGTGCTGAACCCTCAACTTACTTCGATGAGCTTGGTACCTTCAGGCACATGGATTTCATGGTTGAGCCCGACACACTTTCGATCTTCCTCATAGCCATCTTGGCGTCTGGGATGATGATCGGGTGAATGGAGTGGGAAATGTAAGAGGCTATGGATAGTTGATGTTCAGGGTTCAGGTTAAAGAGGAACGGGGAAGTAGACGGCTGTTTGGAGTTCAGGTAAATAGATTGAGAGAGGACGGAACGTATTTGCATGACAAACAAATGTGAGCTTCTTAGTTGTCTCGCCGATGGAATGACGACTCATCCGATATTCTAAGTCTATACAGAAAGCCCGTAGGTGAACATACTATATTGGTCGCCCGGTGCATAAACGTATATAGAGTCTAAACCACGTCTCTCTCCATAGTCAGATATCCCTGACCAAGATATCAATGCTAGGGATAGCTAATCGGGATGTAGGGATTTAAATTGGGTTGTATTCAATGTTAGACTTGAACTTGATACAACCCCTTGGACGAGAACATGGCTCGGAAGCCGACATAATACACATATAAATACAAATAACAGCATAGATGAAGTGGTATAAAGGAATGGTTCATATATCTACCGTAAAGCATCCACAAGCTCTGTTTATACAAAAGTAAACGTATCACCCCCCTTCTCCCGCAACATATTTCCAGTCCTGGACGTACCAACAACACGCTCCAACTTCAGCGCATCCCATTTCGAGAACAGCGCACGGACACCACCCTCAGCAGCCTCAACCAACGCCGCAGGATCAAGACCCAAGAACCCAACAATCTCGCCATAGAACAGCGCATTATCCGGGAGCCCGTACATGACGACACGCTTGACACCACGGACCTGGTAACGGCGGAAGTGGTGCGCACGCTCGGTATACAGTAGCACAGAGTGGCGGCCGGACACGAAATGACTGCGGGCACGGTTAGCCTCCTTCGGCTCGGTGTATTCGGAGATAGCGCCAAAAGAGACATTGGTTGTCTGCGTGGAGGTAGCGAAGTGGTTGCGCACGCGGACGAAGTCGAGGTAGGAGGGGATGAAGATGAGGGTACCGGCGCCGCCCTTGCCGCGACCGTGCGTGATGTTCTTCACCAGAGTGGACAGGATGGTTGTTGTGAAGTGCTTGAAGCGCGCGTCGGGGTCTTTAATGGGGGACGTGCTGTCGATGCGGGTGAAGGTTTGCTTGACAGGGACTGCGAGCGGGAGCTCGGTGATAGCGCCGGCGTAGGTGGGGGTTATCTTGAGGCGACCCGAGGCGTTTTGCATCTGGGATGAGAAGAGGGCGTTGATCTCGGGGGTGATGCAGGATGAGACGACTATAGTCTGTCGGACGTGACGGGCTTGGTTGTCCAAGTACCAATTGCGGACGCGGCCGAAGTCGCAGCCGTGCGCTTGTTTCGGTTGCAGGTTGAGGTGCTGGAAGATGTAGTCGACGTGGTCCCAGTTTTGCATGAGGAGGGCGTCACCGTGGTCGACAACTACCATTTCGATCGAGGAGAGGAAGTCGTGATCGCGCTTCTTGACGTCGGATTGGTCCATGATCGTACGCAGACCCAGTGGACTGGCTAGGATGATGTCGGAGCTGTAGAATTGGGCGAAATATTTGACTGTCTTGCGCGTGAACTTGAGACCCAGTCGGAACATGTCGTCGTCATTGCCGCCGAAAAGCTCTCGGAAGTCTTCGGTCTTGTGCTCCCAGGAATCATCATTTGGTGCTGAGAAGGAATCGGTGAAGCGCTTTTTGTTTTCTTGTTGCTCGGGTTGATAGATCCGAGTGATCGCATCGAGAACCTTAACACATGCCTGTCGCGTGGGCAGGATGTAGAGAACCTTAGGTCGGGTAAATCCTTGGTCACGGCACTCGATGTCGGTGTCCGGGTCCTTGGATAGACGGGCGTTGTTTTTAAGGACTTGGTCTCGGGTCTTCAGCAGATGGTTGACGGCGTGCAAAGCAATCATCTCGCGCATCTCATTTGCATTGGAAGCAGTGCGGGCACCGTAGAGAACGTCTTGGTAGTCGAACACATATGGCGCGATGATTTGGGCTTGACCGGTGATTTTAGGCAGGATCTCGGCCGCACGAGACTTCAATTTTTGTTTGAGCTGCGCGATTGCATGTTAGTATTGAAGGCAGCATAAAGCCTGTCGCTGGTTCTGCATACCTTGATATTGGTTGTGCTCTTCATTGGGGGAAGAATTGATGCGCTGTTTGCTCCCGTGTCAGGAACAGTATGTACCAGCCGTAGCCCATCGACCTCTTTCTTAACGGATGCCCATTTGTTCGATTGGATAGGCTCAATCTGCTTGGTCAAATCTGCACTATCGCGGAGATCAAAGTGCTTCTCAAAAGCAGCAGTTGGGTCCTCGTCCTCGTCTGCTTCCTCCTCTTCATCGTCGGACGGCGCTTGGGCTTCCAAGTCATCATCGCCCTGCTCTGGTTCCTCTACGGGTTCTGCCGTTTGAATCTCAGCATTGGAATCGGTGGCGATCTTGCGCTTCTTCCGAGCTGGTCCGCTTGACTCATTGGGTTGAAGTAGCTGGAGGAGTTCGTTGTAGGGGCGTTCGGTATTTTCGTCTTCTTCCTCGCTGCTGGAGGCGCCCTCGTCCATAAGGGTATCATCGCCCAATTCCTCTTCGGATTGCTCACTAGCGTCATCTTCCCCAGAAGAACCGTCCGATCTAGTACTTATTAGATACAGTCATTGAAGACTTTCGGTGAGAACTTACTCGGACTCGTTCAATCGCGAAGTGGCAAAGGAATTGCGACCTCCACGACCACCACGACCGCCGCGACCTCGACCTCTACCACCACGGCCACCACGGCCTCGAGCTCCTCTAAAAGAACCACCACGAGGAGCAGGCATATTTCAAGGTATAATCAAAAAAAGGTTGGGCAACTCCAAGCTGTTCTGGCCGAAATGAGAATTTTGGGGGCTTATCTTATCTTAGCGCGAAATTTCCCACACACAACAGAATCGGAACAATCAGAGCGGCTCACTCCACTTCTAAGGAAAAATTGAACCTCCGAGAAACGAAGGGAAGTTTGGATCTTGAAACTTGCAAGGTATTCCATCACACCAAATTAATCATGGCCGAAGATTCTTTCCTTCATCTCGCTCGCCCCCTCGGCCCCGTTAGCGTGGGGACCGCTCCTACCACTGCCCCTCTGAACGTGGTCATTCAACCCCAGGTATGTTGCCATATGTGTGTATGATCTGAGGGGTAAAGCTCATTTCTCCCCAAGGCAATCTTCTTAGTTCTCGACCACTCTCTTCGCCGCAATGCCGACCAGGAGCGTGTCATCGGTACACTGCTCGGAACACGATCTGAGGATGGAAGTGAGGTCGAGGTCCGATCCGCCTTCGCTGTCGGCCACTCCGAGGCTGAGGACCAGGTCGAAGTCGATATGGAATACCACAAGCAGATGCTCGCTTTGCACCTGAAGGCCAACCCCCGCGAAGTCTTGGTTGGCTGGTACGCCACTGCTTCCGAACTCAACACTTTCTCCGCTTTGATCCAGAACTTCTACAGCGGCCAGGGTGATGGTACCTGGCCTCACCCCGCTGTCCACCTGACTGTCTCCACCGAGGCTGGAAAGGATCTCGAGACCCGCGCCTACATTTCCGCCCCCGTTGGTGTCACCGCTGAGCGTGCTGCCGACAGCGCTGCTTTCATCCCCGTCCCCTACGAGCTCCGATACGGCGAGGCCGACAAGAGCGGTCTTGAGTCTATCGCCAACGCCAAGGATGCCGAGGACCGTTCCACTTCCGTCACTTCCGACATTGAGTCTCTGGAGCGCGCCATTGAGGAGGTTCTGTCCATGGTTGACCGTGTCTCGCGCTACGTCGAATCCGTGATCGACGAGGAAACCCCCGCTTCCACCGCCATGGGCCAGTTCCTGCTTAACGCTCTCGCTCTCGCTCCCAAGGTCGAGGCTGCCGACATTGAGCGTGACTTGTATGTTGAACCTGCATTATATTCCCCGGTGTTTCTTATCACTAACTTTCCACAGCAACAACCACATCCAGGACGTCCTGGTCGTTTCTTACCTCGCCAACACCGTTCGCACACAGATGGAGCTTTCCACCCGGCTAGCAACCGCCCAGCTTACCCTCGGCGGCGGCGGCGAAGGCCCCGCTACCGGCGAGCAGCGCAACCAGCGTGGCGGCAAGGGCAACCAACAAGGCGGCCGCCCACGCCAGGATCGCAACGAGGAAGCCCGCGCATGAGAGGTTTCCCCCAGCAAAAAAAAACGCTGATGCATAATGTGACCAATTGCGAGAGGAACATATCCCTTCAAGTGAACGTCGATGCCTGTCACGTTCTCTTCCCTTTCTATCTCACCCCTCCCTGACGTTATTACTTTTGGGTCTTTCGCTTCATTGTTACTATCCCCTACCGCCTTCTTCCCTTTTTTTCCTTTTTCCGGCTTCCTCTTTTTTTTTTTCTCGCGAGGCTTAAATGTTCTCTCCGGAGCTCACGGACTGCGGCCTGGTCACGTCCCATCAACGGCTTCCGGACTCGGTCTGTCTTGAGTCCAGACACGGTCTTCAGCACTTGGTGTTGTGGTACGATGTAATATCAATACGATTGGTATAACGTGTGGTGGTTGATGAGCGTGACAATGTTGTTACCGTTCGATAGAGAATATTCGGGGGTGATGAGTCTAGACTGTTGAAGATGAGAGATGGGTCTGCTGAGAGCCGATCTCTCCGGTTTACGAAGTCGCATCTTGCTAGGCGCGGCGTTTTCAGTTATGATGAAATGGACATAAAAGTTCTAGAGCTTCTTCGTATTGTATATCCTACCATTTACTACTCCGGCCATGGTCATCAAAGTACATATACATAGGTAGACAGGCTAAATGTCTACACGATAACCAGCTATATGCACTAGGATGACCCAGTAATCTGTGGCCGAAATTTGTATTCGGTACGAGGCTGGTGGTCAACCATATCTCTTGGGTACTCGGCACATAAATCACCTGTGAATACAATCCTGAATGATATTGCAGCGAAAGGTGTGCCTATTGGGCCGAATATACAAACGAATTTGGCTTTCCTAAGCCGTTTGGATGACTTGACGATCTAGATGTACCGGAGCTTTGTACAATTTCACGACGCTGCACCCCTTTGACAAACCTGTAACTGATTAAATGGATTCCTTTTCCACCCGGTCGATTGGATAGCAAATCCAATTGATTCGAGTTTTGTCAGACGAAAGAAGAAAAGACGGTTAAAGCTCTGGGGAAGGGAAACAGAAGCTCCAATAACTATAGTGCATCCCATCTTTACCGATCTCCACGATTGCAGCGGTGGAACCGGGGAACTAAAAGAGCATAGCCTAAGAGATCTGTTAGGACAACAAGAGGCTTGAAAGGACGATTAAAAGAGAATCAAACTTCTAATGAAGAAACTCAATGAAGATTCCACAGGAATACTAGGTGGCTGCAATGTATAAACATGCAATCACTGGTTGTCTAAAGCATTGGATTCTAAAAGCCTCAGATTCAAGGTTCATTGAAAGCATGAAGTAAGCTCGACTCTACAGAGATGGCGGTAAAAATACAGTGCTTTGCCTAGCTGACATGTGTCCGTCTGGCCTTGGCTAGCAATTCGACTCCTCGACTAAGCCAGGATCAATACCGGGAGTAGCAAGAAGGAGCTTGTTGGATTTCTCGTTCGTAACTTAGCTTTAGCAACTCTCTGCTCAATCCAATCTCACATTTCACAATGCACTTCGACGTCTTCGTAGACCTCTCTCCTTACAGAGCTTCACAATATCCTCCTGGCCAAGGAGTATAGCGAGAGATAGAGGTGAATTGCCATCGTTATTAGTGAGACTGAGATCAATACCAGGAGTAGCAAGAAGGAGCTTCACAATATCCTCCTTGTCATAGAGTATAGCGAGATAGAGGTGGATAGCCATCGTCATCAGTAAGACTGAGATCAATACCAGGAGTAGCAAGAAGAAGCTTCACAATATCCTCCTGGCCACGACGTATAGCGAGAGATAGAGGTGAATGGCCATTGTTATCAGTGAGACTGAGATCAATACCAGGAGTAGCAAGAAGGAGCTTCACAATATCCTCCTTGTCATGGAGTATAGCGAGAGATAGAGGTGGATGGCCAGAGCTATCAGTGAGACTAAGATCAATACTAGGGGCAGCAAGAAGGAGCTTCACAATACCCTCCTGGTCATAACGTATAGCGAAAGATAGAGGTGGATAGCCAGAGCTATTAGTGAGACTGAGATCAATACCAGGAGTAGCAAGAAGGAGCTTCACAATATCCTCCTGGCTAAGGAGTATAGCGAGAGATAGAGGTGGATAGCCATTGTCATCAGTGAGACTAAGATCAATGCCAGGGGTAGCAAGAAGAAGCTTCACAATATCCTCCTGGCCACGACGTATAGCGAGAGATAGAGGTGAATGGCCATTGTTATCAGTGAGACTGAGATCAATACCAGGAGTAGCAAGAAGGAGCTTCACAATATCCTCCTGGCCACGACGTATAGCGAGAGATAGAGGTGTTCGAGTATCACTAGTGGTAGAGTTGACATCAACATCAGGGCGAGCAAGTAGTGTTTGAACAATCATGTCAAGCCCTAGGTATGACGCGATATGAAGAGGGGAAGGGTTCACAGAGCGTCCAATTTTGCTAACAGCAATCTCCCAGTCCATATATTGGCCTTTTTCGACGGAACAGAGTTCAATAGCTCTAGGGAAAAACTCATGGCGATATTGAATCGTCATATGACCGAAATGAGCTGCCCAATTATTTGCTGCGTACTCAAGAAAATCATAGCTGGAATACAAATCCTCAGCATCTCTAATTGGGGGCACTTTCTTCTTTCCGAGCTCTTTGAGATACAAAAAGCGGATACAGGTCGAAGTGTGCAGTAATGCCGATTCGGAAACTGAAATAGAGTACTTCCAGCTGGACTCAATGGGTGACACTTCATCTGACAAGGATACCAAGAAGTCTTTGGCAGATTGGTGGATCAGAAAGACCGTCTCATCTACTATATGGACAAAAAGTCCACAAGTATTCCGGACGGCTATCGCAAGCTGCTCACCACTTTGGAGCTCTAGATCTTCGTAGCACTGGGTTTCCTCAGTGATAGCCAATGCAACACCGACTTCATCAAGGCTAAGTGGTCTGGTCGCTGCCACGATGATTTGAAGCAGTTTCTTGGCTTGAGCTTGGTCTGTGGCTTTGCGAAGAATGGAATTATAGACATCATCCACAGTCGTTGGTAGGTTTCTCAACAGGCTCCTGACTACTTGTCTGTCTATTCGTGGCATCTCTTCAATGATTTTGAATATCAGATCCAGCCAGAGGTATGTCCGATTCTCAGTCGCTAGTATCCCATTAAGAAGTTCTTCTCTTGTGGTCTCCCTCACAATCCGGGGGCCTAATTGGGACATTCGAGCATGCACAACGTGATTCATTTCGGATTGAAGTTGTGTGGAAAGCTTTTCAGTTGGCAATCGAATTCCGGGAATATTCTCTATCATTTCTCTGAACTCATTTTCAATGTTGAGATATGGACGGCTGGTCACAAGGATTTTAAGATGGTGGGCCAACACCTGAGATTCCTTATGGCGTTCAAGACCTTTAAGCCGCCTGATGAGATCCTTCTGGTCTTTCGTTTCGCACTCATCTAATGCGTCCAAGACAAAGATGATTCGTCCACATTCTGGATCTTGGGATATATCTCTCAAAATTTTCCACATGGTATCGAGATTCTGGCATGCTTTGTCTGCATTTTCAAGGTATGCTGGGAGCGCATGCCTCATGGCTTTCCGGCCACATTTAGATTTCAGGACCTGATGTAACAAGGCAGCCACTGCATTGGCAGGGCTCCGAGCCTCGGGTGATGTGTCCTTGAAAAAGAAATAGCAGATGGTCGTGTCGCTAGACTCGAGGCCAAACAGGCGGTTGTCAACAAGATCCTTGGAAAGAACAGATTTACCACAGCCTGGATCTGCCGTGATCCATAATAGACAAGACGAGTCATTTTCTTGCCAATTCCGGAAAATTGGACTTTGAAGGCACCAGTTGCATGTTCCATCTTCCTTGTCTGGGTTGAAATCTTTTTGGTATTCATAGTTCGTAGTGCGAAAAGCTTGAAGACATTCCGTTTCTTTGTCCGATTTTTGCCATAGCTCAAGTTGTTCAAGTTGTCGTAGAACCTTTGTCATTACTAGTCAATAAGAAGTCAACATTTGCTTCTTTGCACCTACCCATAACTAGTTGGAAGGACCGCCTGAGATGTCCGCAAAAGAGGTATAGCAATTGAAGTACAGAAAGTACCACTGATGAAATTCCAATGTATGATGATAACTCAAGATGTTACTTACATTTTTCAACCGGAGGCAAGAGGAGGACACCCTGCCCTGGAATCCCGAGCAAAAGCTCCTTTGCGTAGGCAGCGGCAACAGTAGCGGCATATGGCTGCCAAATCTTGTTTTTGTGCGAATCAGCATAGTCACAGATGCCTCTGATTACAAGACATGGAAGCGTATCCATGAGCCCTGGTCAAGAAGGTGAGAAACAAGAAAATAGGGCTATAAATAAAGGTATTGAGTGCTTACCTGCAGCTTCCATTTCGAAGCATTTGATCTTCTCCTTTTGTGACCATTTGTCCCTTAAGAGAGCATCCTTCATCACTTGATCTGCAGATCCAATCGTTCCGTAATGTATTAGAGGTTCACCACTCGACCGCTGCTTCCTTTTCACAAGATTCGTATCATCAGGGCCGCGGCACGACTCGCACTTCTTTCCCTCGACATGAGAAGCTTCAGACTTGAATAGCTGATCTTTGGCTGAACCCGGGTGCTTGAATTTCTTTTCCATTCGCGGGTTGTTTGCAAGCATATTGGAAAGTAGCTCGCAAATCTTGTGGCCTTTCCGTGCATGTTGGCCTTGCAGCATAGCGACTGCATTCAGGACAATTCCCGGGGGCTTGTTCAGCTGACCTCCAGCACGGATGAACTCCTGGTTCTGTATAGACTTTCCAAAGTCATACTGAATGACGGCTTCCGAAGACTTTGAATGTTGGCTGATCACCACATCCCCCAATCTGATGTCTTGGATTTCGTCCGCGTCCTCATCTTCAGAGTCATCGGATTCATCGACATCGATATCTCCTCCATTCTGTTCTCCGTAGTATGGCGCACCGCCTCCAATTCCAACCATCAATCCGAATCTGATGGCTGGGAAGCTGCGCACCATGTCTTTTGCCACAGTGGCAGCGGGAACCTTTCCTGTTTGCTCTACAGGTAAACAAGCAATCACCACATTGTGATCCCCGATTCTACCCAGGAGGTAAGAGTTGATATCATTTGGATCAGCCGCGTGAAGAACGGGGTGTTCGTCATCCAACATGGCACCAGCGGCTACCAACTCGGTCTGCGGCAAGGCGCATATCCACCCAACGGTGTAGTCTGAATGGGAAAGTTCTCGAGTATTCCCATTCATGATGGATAATGGATAAATGAAGATTTGGCTAATTTTTGCAAGATATTCGCATAGCCTTTGGGAGGTTTCTGTGCCTAAGTGGTTCTTGAGGCAACGTTTCGTAATCGATGTCAGCTGCCCAGGTGCCCAAGCCCCGGCGCTAATGATATATTCCTCATTGGCCAATTTCTGTGTCGATCGTGTATACAGAATACGCGAAGGCCACTTTTTGTTACTTGGGAACATTTGGAAGTCGATATAGTCTATGGCTACCAATGTGACCACGACCCCAGGTAATTCTCGGCTAGATCTCACCCCTTCTATCATGCACTCCCCCTTCTCTAAGAAGAATATCGACTAGATGGGTATCTTTTATAAACAACCCCGATACCGTGTTCTAGATCTGCCACTCAGTCAGACTTTGTGCATCTCCTCAGGTTCAAAATAGACCCGGGATGAATCTCTTTGTTGAGCGATGCCACTGCTCCCACTCCTGCCCAAACTTCCGTTGCAGCATTAGTTCTTCATCGCGCACCCTCCCGCCGAATAACCAGACTCCATACCCGGCAATAGCCGTAAGAACGCTAGGACCCCAGCCATAACATTGGGACAATGCTAACGTGGGAATCCAACAAGCGGGGGTGGCATCCCAGCGAAGGAACAATGCAAAGCATCCCCACCATATCATTCCCATTCCTATGTAGCTAGGATGCTGGATCCAGCTATAGATGCCTGTTGTCACCGGATGATCGGGTGGTACTAAGTGCAGCGTGAATAGTTTGCCAAGTCCACCGAATGCTGATATTCGTATATACGTACCAACGTAGATGAGGAGTAGGGGAACGACAGACGCCATATTCCACGCAAAAAGTCCGGGGTTGGTGTTATGAGCCAGAGGGCATATCTGTGACACTCGACCAGAGGTGTACCGAGTAGTCACGGTAAGGAGCGCGTGGTAGATGGCAGCAACGGTGCATACTTGGCTGAAGATAGGCAAAGCCCTTCCTGTGAGGAGTCTAACGTGATCTGCCCGGTTGCGATCTTTCTTGGCTTGATGAGGGTTCGGGTCCACATGAGTGATTATGAGGCAATAACCTGCTACTAGTATAGCGATAGCAAGTAGTGCTGAGTCTGAAGACATGGCGAATTCAGTTTTCGGGGCAATTCTGTAAACAAATGGCTTTTATATTGCGCGTTGCATAGAAAAATTGTCTATTATATAGCAATAATCTGCCCTTAGTCATGTAATTGAAAGGCAGAAGGGTTAAATGTACTTTCTAAGCCTTCTGCATATCAAAGAATGACATGGCTGTCCATCTTAACACTAAATCAACACTCTCCACATCACAGGCCCTCAGAAAACTCTATATAGATGTTACACAAGTGATATTCATGTGTATATGAATCTCATTGGCTGAAGATATCTCTGTATGTCATAATCTTAACTCAGCTTGACGGCTTGTGCAAGCTCTGTACAACCCCAGCCATGTATAGTTTCAACTCCATCGAATTATCATCCATTTCCTGTCGGCTGTAAGCTAATAATTCTCCAGTTTTGATATTTAGCTAAAGTTAATCTACGTATCTTATTAGCTGTCTAATTATTTTGGTTAATGTAGTGTTTTCTAGTGCTGTTTTCTACTTACTGTCATTGCTTGTCATTGCTACATTCTTCGAGGGAGGCTGTGCATCCATACTGGTCTTACGTTTCTCAAAGTAAATAAAGTGAGCATTGCAATTCAAGTATGCATTCTCATTGCATTTTCTGGCTATTCCATGGTAGTTAAAAAGTTATTGTACATTGGGTTGGTAGAAAAGAAACACAGTTTGGGTATTAAGTCATGTTCGTCGTGACCCACCCAAGACGCCTGGGCAGGTGTAGGTGGGGCTATCAAGGGTGCATATTCAGCCAATCGTCTTGCGCTTCTTCGACACCGACTCCTCAGTAGCATCGGATCCACGACGGGTCGCGGCACCTCTCTTGCCCTTGCCCTTACTCTTCTTGGTAACAGTAGCAGCAGCAGCAGCCTCAGCGGCCACAGGATCCTCGCCAGCAGCAGCCGCCGCCGCCGCAGCGGCAGCACCCTTCTTTCCAGCTTCCTTGGCAACCTGGTCATCATTCTGGTCAAATGCCTTACGGGCTTCCTTCAATTCACGTTCCATGCGCAACAGCTCCTGGACACGGCCGAGCTTGTTCGGGTCACGACGTAGTGCGAAGCGGAAATCCTCAACTTTGATCTTTTGACGGCGGGCGTGGTGTGCGACTTGCGCGGCGCCATGGCTGAGTTCAAGCACGAAGTCGGTGACAATCTCGTCCAGCACACGGACGGTCTCGGGAAGTGGTTCGTTTGGGAAGCTTGGGTGCGGGCTGGGGTCGCCGTAGGCGAGAAGGAGCAGACGGACTGTGAAGATGGTTAGTATTAAGCTGGATTGGTAGCTTCCATTGATGGATATGTGTGGGCCGCAGGTACTTACGCTCATTCTGGAAGTTCATTTGGCCCTTGTGTCGGGCCATACGTGCACGTGGTTCAGCCATGGTGGAGTGGGTTGCGGGATATTTCTTGCCCTTTTCGGTGGAGGTAGGTGGAGTGTCAGTTGGCTTGGGAGTCCACTGAGGTTCGTATCCGGCGCGGATTAGCGCTGTGTCTTGCTCATTGAAATACCAATCTGGCGAGAGCTTGGAGACAAGGCTTTTGGAGCTAGGCTGGCGCGACGGATTGCGAGTCGGGTTGGATGAGGTAGAGTTTGAAGTTGATGAGGAGGTTTTCGGGGTTTGCAAGTGATGGGTTGAAGTTGGCGAGACAGAGTTTGAAGTTGGAGTTGCTGTGTTCGGAGTCTGGAGAGGCACGTGTAGAGTCGGAGAGGATGTGTTCGGAGTTTGCACGTGACGGTCTGGAGTCTGGGAGCGAGCGTTTGGAGTTGATTTTGACGTGTGTGGAGTATGCAATCCAGTGGATATATTTGGCAAGGTGCGTTGCGGAGTTGGCGTAGAAGGTAGCGGAGATGGGCTCTTCGGCAGCGAAAACGATACCCGCTTGGGCGCTTGCCCCGTGCGTTTGGCGGACATGACGGGCAGAATATGCTAGACTGGGGTTGGTTAGCAACCTTGGCACATGCAAGCTATCTGGCAACTAACTGTCGCAATTCTGTTTCTTTGCCCAAGTGACGGGCGAAGATTTCACTGCACAAAATGGTGAGTTTATGCTTATGGCAGGATTGATGAGAGTGACTGCTCTGTGGTGGGGAAGAACATGCGACTCTGTGTTTGCATCGGAACCACAATGACTGTATGGTCACAATGTGCTAACTGTCACACTCACCTAGTCTGCTCTTTTCAACTTTCAGTCGTTGCTTCTCGTGATTCTCCTGATAATCTGCACGAGCAGCTATGCGCACTCGATAATGCCGGGGATCATGGACCGGAACCAGAATGGGTAGGTTCTCACTTCGGGATCCGGGGGTGGAGAAAGATGGCGGGGAGACTGACGGTTTTTTTGATGTAGAATCTTTGGGATCTTCTGGAAGTGTGCTCGAGTCGGAGAGCGACTTAGCCCGTACGTCAGCATATGCTGTGTCGTGATGGCAGTAAGTTCCCTCTTCCACGAATCCAGATGTATGAAGAGAGATACTGATGTTGCATGCAGGTCTCGATCTTCTTCGGTGGTTAACCTTGCTTAAATCTCAATGGGTAATTGAAGGAGAGTTTCCATGGGGGATCAATGGGGATCAATGGGGATCAATGGTATCAATAGGGATCAATAGGTTGTGCGGCAGTCTCCGACTTCGTGACAATCAAACCTCAAGTAACATTGGAGTGAGGATTATGAGATTACTATTTCCACTCCATGTGACAGTCTCCAGATGCAATGAGACATTCAAACGAAACAAGTTCATGATGATGCAATGTATAGTACATGATATTCAAATTTACAAAAAAAAAAAGTTCAAAGCCACTTCTACAACACCTATGCGTCCAAAATGCTCCCAGATTGCTTTGCCCACAAAAGGCAACAATAAAAGACAAAAGGGTATCCTATCTTACATCTTAGGCTTCAACTTTGACTCCAACTTCTCCAAGCCATTGTCAATGAGCTCGTCGTGCTCCATCTGATCACTGTGCACATCAGATGCGGGCTCGAGGGTGAGAAGCTTATGGGTTCTATCCGAGTCAAGGCCCTCATCCATCTCCTCAATCGCCACCCAGAGGCGTTCTGGGTCACGGAGATAACGTAGACTCTTCATCGTGTAATGGTCAATGGTAAAGCCTTCCTTTTCCATCTTCGTGATTGCACTAGCAGTCTCATGGATGTCCTGTGCATTCGCGAATCCGTTGATGATGGTGTTCCAAGTCACCTGGTTGTACTCCACGTCGTGCTTGGCCATCATCTCCTTGACTTTCTCGGCTGCGTCGGGCTGGCGACTGTAATTAAAGGCACTGAGGAGAATGGTCCAAGTGCGAGGCGTGGGCATGATGTGCTTGAGAGGCTTGCCAGTAGTAGTCTCTTTCGGCATGGCAGATGCGTCAAGCATGTCTTCGACGAGACGTATGCTTGACCGTAGTCCACGGCTGCTCTTGCGGAAGGCAATAAGGAATTCATTATAGACGTGGTCAGTTTCGACCAGAGGAGCAATGGATGGGTGACCCTGCTGCACGAGCTCGCGGAATCTGTCATACATGTGATGTACTTGTGATATCCGATTCCTGCAACGGAAGAATGTTGCGATCATGAGGAACAAGGAGACGGGAGAAGGTGGAGTTTTGACTTCAAGTCCTTGAGTTGGCGGCGGTGTATATTGGGGAGGGAGTAGAAGGAGTTCTTTGAGCGGTGTGATGTCGTGGATTTTGTTGTACATGTCGAGCATAGAGTAAAAAACTCCCGAGGGATCGCTTTCGGGGTCAATATGCTTGGCGGTAAAGGTGAAATGGGCGTGGAAGATTTTGCTGAAAATGTATGGGTTGTTTCGTAGTTCCTCTTGCATCTCGACTTCCCGCACCAACTCGTCCACACGGCCCCGGTCGCCTCGGGATACTGCATCAGTGAGGAGAGTCAAGTATGTATAAGAATCAAATTCATGGTGGTGATTCTTCATGAACTGAAGCATGTCCGACCCCAATTGAGGATCACCGGTTTTGTAGGCATTGGCAAGCACGAGATTCATCATGTCTCGGTCTGGCTGGACACCCATTTTGAGAAGCCGTGGGAGGATCCGGAAATTGCGTCCTCCGGCGTTATCCTCAACAGTGTCCAGGGTCAGGAGCTTGCAACAGTGCCGCAGAACTCCTTCAGAGTCCATGGAAAATTCAGGGTCATTGATTTTGGGAATGAATTCGAGGGCTCGTAGGGCATATTCCACATCCTTCAGCTCTGTGAATCGGTACATGTAGCAAAGTGCTGTTTGCGCTTGCATCGTGATGCCTCGCTCGTTCATTAAACGGAAACTCTCGTAGACACCCAAGAAGCCTGCTCGGCGAATATAGAACCGTATACCCCTTTGTGGCGGGGAGATAATTGGCCAGTCCTTCGGATCGAGGGAAGTTTCAACAACCGATTCGAATGTGTGGGCACCCTTCGCCCAATCCCGGAGCTCTTCGTAATGGAATCTTTCCAAGTAGGCCAAGCAATCGACAACCATAGTGAAATCCGGTTTATCTCGAGGTTCGGTTGTGACGAGTAAAAACTCCAAGGCCATTGCCGGGTTATTTTGCAGCAGCCAAATGGCCAGGCGTTGCCAGGCCCTTGCCCTGTTAGGGCGGTTCATAACCAGCCACGCCTCTCGAAACTTGCCTTGGCAGTCATCAAGAAGCAAGGCCAGCAGTTGCTCGCCATCTTCTCCCAGCTTTGGCAATGCAGATTTGTTCAAGATCTCATGGCCATGTGTCTTGGCCGTGTGAACTGCTCCATATGCCTGCTTCCACTGACGGAGTCCCAGCTCACGCGTATAAAGCGAATTCATTCGCATTGCAAGCGCCAAGTATAGCCCTCGATCGGTCAAGTGCCTACCGTTGTGTAAGATTTCGCGGTTGACTCTCTCAGCCGCCATGGCCACAAGCTTGGGATCAGCTTGTCGCACATAGGCAACCTTCTTCATTTTATCATTCGTTATAATCGGTGTCTGCGATGACTTTCGTGGTTGGGTGGAAGATTTTGATCGTCCATGGTACCGATTTATTGCGACCTGATCTGATTGTTCACTTGTCGGCGGATATGAACTGTCGGTCGAATCGCGGTTGTGTTGATATGATATGGGGTCAGGGGCATCATGTGTCACGCCAGGTTCTAAGATCGCTAGAGCATTATATGTAGAGAGGCGCGCTCTATGACTGACATTCGCCGTCCCCGACTCCCGATACCATCGGCCTGGGCTCCGACATTGTGGTGAGAGCAACCCGTTGAGACGGGACCGAACGAGTTGGTGCGGACACGATGACATTCAGGAGCTTGTGTCCACAAACATTTGGGTGGGAAGGACCAAGACGAAAATAAGTCAAGTATGGCGCGTGGAGAAAGTAGTCAAAGTCCAATGACAGAAAGTTGAATTCCACCATTCCGCCCGATTTTGCCGTGGCTAGTGTGTGGCGCACCACATCTACTTTTATCGCTCTATCATCTTCAATTTGCAAGCCGCGGAGGAGCTTGGGACTTTCTTCCGGTCACTTCAGTCACTTTATTTCCCAGTCCTCAAGCCAACATATTATCTTCATCATCAGTCCGATCATCAATCGAAAACATGTCGTCAACCCATGCCAATCTTGATGCGGCATCCACCGACCGCAAAGCCCGCCTCGCCAAGCTCGCAGCTCTAAAGCGCAAGCAACCCGAGCCAGAGGTGAACGAGCCCAGTGCAGAAGACCAGGAGCTGCCTGACGCCCATGCCACGCCAGATGTGACCACAAAGTACCTGTCCGGCCGCAACTACGACGCCGAGACCCGCGGACCTAAACTGGGCTTCGAGCAAGGCCCACAAGAGGGCCAGGAGACGGTGGAAGCACAGGCGGCTGAGATTGCAAGGGCCACGGCGGAACAAACTGAGCAGGACGCAGGTGCCGATGAGTCCGTTGGTCTACTCAAGCTACAACCTAAGAAACCCAATTGGGACTTGAAACGCGATCTGGACGAAAAGCTCAAGACTCTCGATGTACGGACGGACAATGCGATTGCCCGCCTCTTACGACAGCGGGTAGAGGAGGCACAGCGTGCTGCAAAGGCACGTGGGGCTAAGTCTGACGGAGACGAGGAGGGAGAGGAAGTGGGCATGGAGGGTCAGACGCTCGTTGAGGGCATCCATATGCGCGAACGAGAGGAAGAGAAGAGCGACGAAGAAACGATTTGAACGTGATACCCTTTGTTACAGGAATGCGAGCGTTGTCTAGGTCTTCTGCCTCCACCTGTAATTGTCTATGTACTGTCCATTTACCTTATTCCTTTTTTTTTTGCTGTCTTGGTTGAGGTGTCCAATTGATGCCATGGGCATATTGCGCACAAAAATGAGGCGTTGGGAGGTTTACAATTCAAAATTCTCAATGAACATGTCTATCTTAGTGTCGTTTAGAATTCATTATTGGATTTGGGGTTTTTTTTGGTTCCGCTGTCGAGTCACAGATATTTTCAAACTCCGCAACGGGGATGCTAATGATACACTTGATCATGTACTGATGGAACATGAATTGGGGCCGTGTCCCCCATGAAGATTTTGCGCCGTAAAAAAATCCAATGTTGCAGAGCACTTTTTTTTCAATTCAATTTACCGTCCGTTATTCATAGCTTGAGTCAAAGCAAGGCGCTTACTGAAAGGACTCAAGCTTCGTTCCCGTGGAGGCTGGTTCTTCTGGGTTATGGGTTCAGGCCCAGACCGTCCAGGTTGAGACTGGCGTGGTGGGCTTGCTCGATCACGGTATGAACGGTCCCGAGGAACATCCTGAGGCGTAGCACGTGATTCTTTCCCTCGATCCTTATCCGCACTCTTGCTTCGGCGATCTCTTCGCTCGCTATGTCTTCCTGATCCACGGTGACGGCCTCGTTCTTCAGGGCTAGATTCTCGTCTGCGTCGCCGGGTGTTTCGGTCATCGGTTCGCTCCCTGGAGGGTGAGCGGTTCTTTGGTCCCGAGTGGACTGATCCCGAAGAACCCTCTGTAGAATCACTGTATCGTCTCTTTCGGGACTTTGCAGGTGGTGCTGATGAATCATCTCGACGACCCCTGTCGGCTGTGCCGTGTTTGTTACGGCGGGGAGATGAGGAATATGATCGATTCGTGGATATCGTTTCCACTGAGAGGGATCTAGCCCGCTTCGGAGACTGAGCGTTGCGATCTGTCATATCGTCAAGGTCTCTCTTCCGGCCACGCTCTTCCTCCCGGGTAGCAAGTAGTTCATCCGCTACACCCTCTCTGTATTCAGGTTAGCGAATATTCTTCAAAAAGGAAATGTGCGGAAATGACAGGTATCCATGCGAACTCACTTCCGTAGCAGCTCATTTGGATTCTCGCTTGAAAGCTTGGGCATCAATTCTGGGTTCAGTAGCTGCTGGGTCCTTGAAGGTCGTGGGATGTATGGGCGCTCTTGTGCGGATGCCTTGCAATCAAAACTGTAGTGTCGTGAATCAGAGTTAGTCAACGTCTGACGTGAAAGTGAAAGAGGGTACATATCTCGTCCGAGGCATTTTTGGCACAGTGTGGTCGCAGTGGCCCTGTTGGAGTTGGAGCCTCCGAGCTTCGGGGCGTTTCGATATCGGTTCATTGGAGCTCGTGATATTGTGGGTTCATGTAAAATCCTGGATTGGTAGGTACTTTGAGACCAGAATAGGGGTATCAGCACATCCACGATGAGAAACAAAGACAATATCCAACGTAAAGCTGATTGGCGCAAGTTAGCGGCCGTTAACATTTGAAGCCCAAGGGAAATTGTAGGCGCGCGCCAAGGGCGGTCGGGCGCGGCATAATGCCCACGAATCTTCAGGCAATCAAGAAATCAGAATTCGGATTCCCAACGCTCCTTCTTGACCTCGGCGTTTATTGTCAACGTTCACGTCATCCATCTCGGATGATCTAGAGTTGATCGGCTCTTCAAATAACTACCGGATCTGGAATCCCCTTAAAACTCAGTACGATCTTCATCTCCCTGACTATGAGCCAGCTTTGATATCATGTAAGGCCCCGTTACCCGATCTGCCTAAATTTCCTGCTTCATTGAAGTGGATATTTCTCCTCATCGACCCTGTGGATCTCCTTATTTTATACCTTGCATAGTGCTAATCTGCTTTTTCCACAGCTTTCTCCATGGCGATTGCCCTGCCCCAGAGATATGTCTTTCGTTTTGGGCTTGTGTGAAACGAAATTACGCAGCGACATTACTTCCAACCAAACAAGTTTCGACCTTCTTCACATTTGTGAATCCGAAGCGTGCTGAGTTCAGCCGCTGCTCGACTTGATCTCGGATTTTTTTTTTTTTTTCTTCTGTGAAATTTAACCAGTCTCAGTGACCATCCCGCGCGGGGTGTTAACATGGCATCACAAAGTCCCCCAGGTGGAGACGGCCCTCTCTCCTTTGCAAAGGTAAGCCAATGGTTTGCTCCACTACCTCGTGGCCCATCGCTAATTCTGACAAGATTGCTGCTATGCCCGCGCCCCTCAACCCACATTCTTCCTCGATATCTGACGAAAACGAAATATGCCAGCCAGCAGAACAATCACCTCGATCAGAAGCAAATGGCTCCGGTGCAGCTTTGCCCAACCAGAATAATCTCGATAAAACGCCAGAGGCTAGTTCCATTGATCTAGCTGTTGATGATCTAGGGAAAGGTGTGCAGGATATTGGCCTCACCTTGAAGAAACACAGTGATGGCTCAGGCTCTTTCATTGGTGGCCAAAACAATGGCTTACTGAAGCGGGAGAACTCTTTTGAAGATGATCGCACTCACCTTTCTACTTCATCCACCAAAATGACCAACTTCGATTCCAAGAGTCTTGCCTCGGTGACGACATTCGCAATGGATGAAAAGGACTCTGTACGTCCCGATGACAGTGCTAGCGTCCAAGCCATTGATGAAGAGGAGTCACTTTCTGGACTTGCTTCTGGGGCTCCGAACTCAGTGGCAGGCTCCGAAGCCGGCAGTCGCGCGTTTCGGGATCAGTATCGAGATAACATTCCTACACGCCCACGCGGGATTTTGCCCGTGCCTCCTCTCTTTAACGGCACCCAGCCGGTAAATGGTGCAATTCCTCCAGATTCGGTCGCGAATAATTTTGTGATTCCAGCCAACCCCGATGGCATTGAAGATGGCCAGATCTTACACGGGTTTCCCTTGGAGCCGGATGAAAAACTCCTAGAGGCAATGAAGTCACCAAAAGATCGGCTCCTGATCCTGCAACTGGAGGAAAAGATTCGGTACTTCATCAAAGACTGCAATGAGCAATCTCTGGAGTTGCCCCCCTCGAACGCGTTTGGGCGACTTCTTGCACACAAGCTGGGGGATTACTATCACTTGACACATTTTGTCGACAATAATGTGACATCGGTCAGGCTTCATCGGACACCATTCTGCCGGCTACCTACTCCTTTATCTGCTGTGCATGCTGCTTGCAATAGCACTCCACCTCCAGCTGTTCCGGCAATGAAAATTATGCGCCGAAACGATGGAGGTCAATTCGAAGGAAGTGTTGGAGGTTCGTCAAACCCTTCAAAGGCCAACTCGGAAGATGGGGATAGTGGACCAGATGGAGAACGCCACGGCTCTTCATCCGGCGCCACGCCTGCTAAAGATCGAATGGCTTTGACGAGGGAGGAACGGGAGGCAAAATACCATGAAGTACGTGAACGAATTTTCCGTGATTTCCCCGACAGCGCCAAATCGGATCCGGCCAGCGGTGACTCGAATCCCAACATGTCACGCTCCAGCTCGGCGAACGGCCGCAAGAAGAACCAGAGGCAGCGAACTCCTCATGATGACAGCTTTGAGGTTCGCTCACAGTTCAATGCCTACTACCCAGGGATGCAATATGGAAATGGCCCTGCCCAGTACAATGCTCCTGTAAATGACAGCGCATACCCAAACCAAGTACCTTACTTGGTCGGACCTGGTGTGCCGCCACCCTCTGGCGGATACATGCCCTCTGGTCAGAATGGCGCCATGTACCCTGGGCAACTGAACATGAACATGAATGGTGTATCCCAGTATCCAGTGGCAATGTCGCCCCAGATGGCCTCCAATAGCTCGTGGCAAGGAGGAAACATGCCGCAGCAATCGCCATATTCCGGGTATGCTTCGATGAATCAGCCGGGGATGATGAACCAGCCGTCCTCGAACGCATCCTCGCCGGCAATGAACAACTATGCCGTGCCCAATGTGACGCCGTACCAACAAACCCCCAATTGGAACTCGGCTCCTTTCCCCCCAAATTTCCAGCAGTCCCCGCACCAGCGAAATGGACCGCCTGTCCATTGGCCCAACTATCCTCAGCAGCCAATGGGTTCCAACATGCCGCCTAACATGAATTCAAACATGGGCTCTAACATGGGTCCTAACATGAGCTCCAATATGTCATCTAATATGGGCGCCTATCCTTATGCTCAATACACTGGACAGCATATGAATCCTGCTCTCCAAAATTCTGCTGGGTCCCACGCAGCAATGCAAGCAGGATATGCCAGGTCGCACTTCAACCCTCAGACACGCTCATTCATCCCCGGCGGTGCTCCTCCTGGGCGTCACCCGAACAAAGGCCAACACACAATGCAGTCGTATGGTAACATGCAATCTGGTGTCCAGCAACAATGGAACGGGTATCCGGAACCCGCCCCTAACCGGACCATGGACTCAGCCCCGGCTATGATTCCCAACCGAGTGCCCACCGGTCCTCGAGACTCTATCGCAAAGTGGGGTACGCCAGCCCATCTTCCTCCTAAACCCCCGCCATCCGAAGTCCCCTCCGACTTTGATCTGAAAACCCGACCCGTTACGGCCTCGGCCCCAGCACCAACGTACAGCAGCAATGGAAATTCTGCCGTTAGCAATGGACCACTTGTGGTCTCGGGAGGCACAACTGTCTCCAAACCGAACTAAAGCTTTATAGCTTTGGTCGCATCTCTACTACTATTTGTGTTGTATCTGGTTGTGATGTACCCCTTGGACCTTTGGAAGTGGGAAGATATGAACCTTTGTCCCATAGTATATGGGATAGATTCATCTGTTTACCAGCCGCTATGTTCCAAGGCTTCCATCTGCTGCAGCAGTACAATGCATGGCGATCCAGGTTCATGTGCATGTACCGCATCGCTCTTAGCTAGTCATGAACCAGTTCAAGTTATGTCTTTTCTTGGCTACTCGTATGTCCTAGACTAAAAAAAACCGAATACTTCAAATGAACACCTTTGTGAAAGATTCCAAAATCCAAGATTCTACATGTTGTTTAGTGTACTACTTTGTATACTATTCAACAACCGTTGGGCATCAGATACGACATAGATCTACATTGCTTCGCTAGTACGAAGCTAGATTTCTCACTTACATAGACATACGAGTAGACAGTAATAGAGAAATCCAAGAACCACCCAATGACCCGTGGACTAGGTACCTCCATTCTTGATTCTTTTCTACTTCATCTTATGTTTAAATTTATACCCGAGCACGCTCTACGCGAAGTAACGCAGCGAGAGGAAACGTTCCACCATAGAGTTATGGCCTTACAAAAGGCCATAGCCATCGAGTCTGATTGGGTCCAGCTTAACCAGGCCACGGCGATCGAGTCTACTAGGGCCCAGCTTGAAAAGGCAAATTAACAGTTCAAAGAGTCCAAGCACAATATCTAAGAAAGGAGTACGCCTTCTACCGAGCGAAGTCTTTGGTTAAACCGGAATTGAGAAAGCCGTATGATAGTCTAAGCCGTGATCACAAATGGTTTATGCGATAAGGACTAGTCCAGGATTGTTCGGATCAAGGCAGATGTTGCAGCCGGGAATATGGATGCTGCGAACAAGACATATATCTCAAAGGAGGAAAGGCATAGACTATTGCACTATAGAGTGCCGGTGCTGTATTCACTTTCGAGGCTTCGAGCTTCCAGAGAAAGAAAAGAGGAGATTAGGAGATATTTCGAAGCTAGGCTCAAAGTCCGGGGTTCGGTTTATTTTATTAACTTAGTAGATTGGTATTTTTTGCCCATTAAAGCGCCAGGTCCCTGCAAAACCAAAACCAAAACCAAAATCCCGGTGGCGTCGAATCTTAGACGGGGTTCCAACTGATGGGAAAGACTCCTAAAGATGTCCCTACTTTGTTTGAAAATGAGTTGCTAGACGAATGGATTCTTTTGGCTATATACGTACGTAGAGATCGTATCATTTAGAAAATGGAAGACTTCAGTTTACCACTGAAGAATTCTTGTATCTACGTGTGGAAAAGAAGAGGCATGAAGAGATTAGACAGTTTTACAATTCATTTTTTACACGCCTAGGCTTATAGTAATAGACAAAACCAAATGTAACGTCTCTATTATAACCGCAATCGCTCTATCCAAGTTCTAGTTTATATCAAAATAATTGCCTCTCGATCACCCTAGGCCCATTTAGTCAAAACATCAAGTCTCCAATGCCGAGTTCAAACAACCCAACCTCGTCAATGTGTCCCAAAAAGCACATCAACTCAACTCTTCGTAGCAACTATCGCGGGCACAATAATAACAATCAAAAGAATCGCACCACCAGAGATGTACCATTGCCGATGACGTCTCCACTTGCGCTGCACAGGAGTGCTAGGCTCGGGACTCCCGTTCCCACTCTCATCTGCTTCTGCTTGGTTATGATTGACAGATTCCTTATTCGAATCCTCGACCCGTCTGTCGACTTCAAGCGTGCAGTCCCGGTCGCTGGTCTCTAACGTGCAACCTCGGCCATCGACCCTAAATATGCAGTCGCAATTGTCGCGCTCGATTGGGGTTGGTCGTGCGGCTATGACTTGTTTGTAGGTGTCACTTGTCAGTGGTGGGAATTGGGGTGCATTTTCCTCAGTGGTCATGTTGGCGGTACCCTAATTTAAGGGGTTGGATTGGATTCTTTTGTGTTCTTCCCTACCAGGTTCAATCGTTAGTCAAAGATTCAATATTGCCTGGTGGAGCGTGGGGTTGATATTGCATACTTTTGACCATTTGAGGGGTTTGAGTTAGTTGGAAGTATCTTGGTATAAATTTTCGTTTTATTTAGTCGAGGATATGGTGTCTCTTTGAGTTTGGGGGGGCTCATATGCAGGTCTTTGGCCCTCGGGTTAGGTTGATACCAGGGCTTGGCGCCTCTCGGGTTATGTCTACACATATTGAGATCATGACTGTTGTTCGAGGTTGAGATGAAGTATACTTCTTATTGTTTACTGAATAGTGCCGGTAGTGCTTTCTTTAAAAAATATCTATAGTTTCTGGCTCTACCTAAGTCACCGCAGCATTCAAAATTGGTTATCTGGATACCTGAGATAGCCTTCGCTGATTTCTATATCTCCCCTTTCCTTTTCCACGTTTTTTTCCATAGTAAATAAAGCATAGCTTTCTCTCTTAATATTCATCTCCGATTAGGATTACCTAGTAATCTACACTGAAGAATGCGCCTCCTCATTCAAGACATGCGTGGTATCATATTCTCCACGCCAACACTTTCCAGCGATGAGGCCACAGAAAAAGATCATATGCAGGAGGAAGCTATTCAGTTTTCAGCTAAGATAAAGTGTCTCGATTGACGAAACGATAATTTTGAATGCGACAAGTAGCGATCGAGTAGATGATTCAACCAAGATGAAGAATCTTCAGAGCTGTCGTTCATTTTGAAGGATAGAACTCTGAGCGACCTTGTTTGAACATGGATATCACAGGCATGGCGAAGTACGAAGGAAAATTCACCCACATTCATTTCAGTAGTGCAGCAAAGGTCTTGCAAGGCCTATATATACTAGGAGTAGTAGGGTTTATTAGCATCATGTGACTTGCAGAATATTGTCTTCTAATTGGTCGATACGTCTATCGGGAGTTCAGGAAAGAATAAATGACCATAAAGTGCTGAAACTAATTTCGATCCCTTCTGTAAAGGTGCGTGTATCCGACATTCAGTCAACCTTCACCGGTCTGGGCCCACAACTCGTCTCAGCCGACGGCGAAGCATAATTCATCCAATGCTTGAAGCCTTATGTGATCGCCTGCTTGAAATTCCCGACCTATATGTGATAAGATGGCAATAGGCTTATGGGACGAGTTTCTTGTCTAAGTCACAAGTGTAAGTGTTAAGCGAGCTCTTGCTTTAGTGGGCTGGTCGTCGAAGGTGCCTCGATACACGCGACTCTTAGTCAGTAGTCTCATAGATAGCTCTTGGGAACGTCTCTTCGTAACCATCTGAAGGCCTTGCGTCTCTTGACACACCTGCTACAGCAATATTCAAAATCAACATTTTTGGAACATTCTTGCTGCGGCATGCTTAGCACCATGTGATTTCAAGGAATGATGCGGTTTCTGACTTACTTGCGTATCTGATTAACTAACAAGAGAAGCATAGTCGACTTGAGCCTCTCTAGATTGCCCCTCAGCAAAATCACATTCGACTCGTTGAGAACGCTCCATAACTTGCTGGTCGCTTTTTTCCATCGTGATTTCCCTGAACAATCTGATTCTTTGATCATTGTCTGGATTTGCTCTAGGACTTCCTCGCACTGCCTCAAATCATGCTGCGCGGTGGGATAGGCTTCTGCCGAGCCGAGTTTTGCATGGTCGTCATCTTTAAAACTTTCACCAAGTTCTCGCAACGTAGCGCACGTAAGAGGAACATCGCTCGATAGGCTTTAGATGCTTTGGTTGACGTTCTGGGTCTAGCGGTAAAGCGTAAATAGCTTGGCTGTTAGTTTGCCGAGATCTGGACTTGAATTATACTAGCTGTGACTCCAACTGCCTCGAACCCAGACATAGCTGTTGGTGGTTCGCTTTAAAAGCTGATTATGTAGAGGGAAATATCATATTTGAAGGCTCGAAGGAGTTGTAATTTGTTGCCTCTGGCATGCGAGGCTGTGCGAGGTAATCAAGGGACCAATCAACAGTGGCTGGCTGATAGCAAGAAAACCGATGACGCATCCTACTCTTCCCTCTTCCCACTCAGACTAATGTAGTTGAAGAGTATCGGTATAAAAGTGGTCTGTGGCCTCGGTTGCATTCACTAATGCATAAGACAGAGAGGCTGCGAAAGAATCTAGGGGCTGGGCCGTAGTCTTTATCGAGCTGGTAGAAGGGGAGACGGATTAGAAGCTACCAATTCAGGGGATAAGCATGCCCAATATGGCGTTGACCTCTCAATTTGTCTATGTCCCTGATCAAACTATAAACTATCAGACGAAGAAACAGCATTTGGACCCTCAATCTATACATCCAAGTCCCCTCAAAAATCACCTCCAATTGTCTCATGAAATATATGGATTTGTAGGTGGCTCATACTGCGGCCTAGACTGACGAGTTCCAAAGATCGCAGAGGGCACAATGATAACAACAAGAAGAACAACAGCCCCAAAAGCCGAACCAACGATAATCCACTCCCGCCGACGAGATTTACGCCGCAGGACTGTTCCTGTCACAGACTGTGACTCCGGATCTTGTGTTCTGTCTGCTGCAGACTGTTGTCCAATCGCCTCTGCCTGGTTTCCATCTGCAGGTTCGATTCCAGCCTCAGCCTGCTTGTCTTTGTGTTTGTCGTCGGCATATTGATTGAGTTCCAGGTTGCAGTCTCGGTCGCTGAACTCTAGTGTGCAGTCGCGGTCACTGACTTGTAGGCTGCAATCGTCCTTCATGCTGTGTTCAATGGTTGGACGGGGTGGGTGTGACGCTGAGACTTCTTTGTATGTGTCGGCGCGTGGAGGGCTTGGAGCATTTTGCCGGAGCGGGTTGTGTGTTTCAAGTGACATTTTCTCCATTTTGGGTGGTTTTTCCGACTATGTTTTTTCTATTCTGGTGAGAGGTGAGCAAATGTTGAACCCTGGAGAGTGTAGTTGGGCATATGATATCGGGTGTTGCATACTGTATATAAGAAGGTTGCGGTGTGGTAAAAATAGATATCGAATGCTAGACAGGATAGAATCAAGCACCCTATATTGTTTGACTGAGCACTGGGGTATTATAAAGCGGGAAACTGAGGCATTGAGTATCTCCCGGGAGTTAGCTAGATGAATAAAAGACCCCTTGGGCAAACCGGCTTGACCTATAATGGCATGCGCTTGGATCATATGCTAGAAAGTTCAACTATTGATAATTGTGCATTGAATTTTATTGTCCCTTGATTGCAATTACCGTGTGCGGGCGGCACTAGTCTGTTACGTCGAGGGCTGCAGCTGATATATCAGATCTCGTCAACTACTTTAGGAAATGGACGTTCAGAAGCTGCACAGAACTTTGATCGCTTTCTGGAAAGATTAGGTAGTGGATAGCTTTATAATATGGCAATTTTAAGTTTGATTGCTGGATGTAATTTTTATTTTTGGTAGAAGAGGTTGCGGAGTCTTGGATATATAGTTCTTCGATTTCCCACTTGCATTGGCAACATGACAACCAAATCACGCAAAATTTCTCTCGCATCGACATTGATGCAATAAGGCAGTTATTGTTTGCGGTGAGCCTTCTATTTGATCTACATTGCAGCTCATGGTGTTTTTGTGAATGTTGCTTAGATTCATATATTGAGGCCTGGATTGTCAGGTATATAAATCCAAGATGCCGGGTCTAAACGTTTGTCTACTATGGATAATATTTGTCGACGACGTACTTGATCATGATATATTGTCTACCAGGTAGTGATTGGTCTTTAGATCCATAGTTACATACGCCCGAGATAAAACGGGCTACTACGGCGTCCCTCCCGCAGCATGACTCGACACATACATTTACCAAAAGCTAACAAGCCAAGGAAGAAGTGCAAATAAAGAGGTATCAAAATCTTTTATACAGAGGCTATGTCACATGCGCGAGTTGCAAACGAAGACGGAGATGCCATAATAAACAGGAAGAAGACAGAACTCCTGGTAAGAAAAACAAGTAAAGAACAACGGAGTCAACCCGGGAGACCAAGCGGGATAGTGCCAACATCAGGAACACCCATCAAAGTCTAGGAGAAAACATCTCCTAAACAGGTCCCGGAGATCACCCCAAGCCGAGGATTCCGGGAACAGAACCCCCACAAAAGAGAGCTAGCACTCCCCACATCTAATCCCTTAACTCAACCTGAGCCTCCTTCTTAGCGAGCTTATCATTTTGCTTTTTGGCAAGACTGAGCTTGGCAATTGCCTCCTCCAAAACCTCAACACCGTCCTTCCGGAACTGAGTAACCTTCTTCACATTCAACCTTGTGAGCGCGTGCACGAGATCCCGACCCTGCTCGCGCTCGCGCGCCACTGTACGCGCTGTCATAGCGAAACGCATGTCCTTTGGCCCATCGACCAGCTCGAGGATGGCGGTGGGAGCCTTGACCTGGGGTTTAGGCTCTCGGATGGCGTTCTTGTCGCCCTTCTTGGGGGAGAAGTACTCGTTCTTTTCGCGGGGTTCTACGCGCAGGACTCGTGTGTAGCCGCCTGGTCGGTCTGCGTAGCGCTCGCGGAGGGGACCGAAGAGTTTGGGGAGCATTTCATGTGGTGTCTATTGGATGTTAGTGGTGTCATTGGGTTGTTGATTTTTTTCTTTTCTGAGACAAAGGAAAGGGGAATTATGGGTTGAGAATTGCAGTAATTCATCACGGATATGATAAACCAATAGTTTCTCGTGACTCGACTGATTCCCGTCCTGATTGGAATTGGGGTGGGCTTGTTCTCCGAGAGTTCAAACATACGTAGAAAATCTCCAATGCCCGTCGCCGACTCGCTTCGGTGTTCTTCTTTCCCAGGGTAATCAACTTCTCGGCCAGACGCTGAGCCTCTTTGGCCTTGGGCCATGTCGTGGTAATTGACTCATGCTCGAAGAGGGAGGTGACCAAGTTTCGGAGCAGGGCCTGTCGATGCGCGGAGTCGCGGCTCAAGTGGCGGTATCTGCTTCCGCCGCCGGCCATGGTGACTGTTATTAAGCGAGGGTAAAAGAGGGTGAAAGAGGGTGAGTTATTAAAAGTAAAGTGGGAATCGCGAGGTCAATGGCCAAACCAAGGTGTTCCAGCAATTGAAGGTGAAGGAGAGAGGATGTTCGGCCCAGAAGAATTGTCCCGGCCAATCGGAGCGCTTCCACCGCCTGTCCGACTTCAGTTTTCCGCGTTCACTCTGCTTGTTCGAGGACATTCAGCTTTTGGAATACATTTCAGCTGAGCTTTTTGCTTGTCGAGAAAAGAATCTCTCTATAATCACGAAACACTTGTTCGATTTTTCGCCTTTTCCGTCCAACCCCCCGCGAACAAATAATCAATCGGGCGACTCCAAACACCACAACAAATATGGGCTTCTTCACCGGCTTTGTACGATTTGGCCACAAATCTATACCAGAAAACAAGCACTAACTTCAATTCTCACTCGAATAGTTCGGCGGTTTTGTCTTCACCTCATCCGTTCTCTATATTACCGTCCAAGTCCACCGCTCAACACGCATATCACAACGCAAAGCCATCCACGCGCAAGTCGAGCAAATAGATTGGTTGACATCCTCTGCCGGTGCCTATGACCGGCGCTTCCTACCAGAAGACCTTACAAGGCAGCGACGCGAAGAATTGGAAGCGCAGAATCAACCCGAGCCGACGATGAAAGAAATCCTCAAGCACGAGTGGAATAAGGAAGTGGAGGTCTTGACAAGAAAGGCCTATGAGACGAGATGGGAGGACGTGAGAGATGCTGCTGTGGAAGGCTGGAAGGCTGCTGCACGCGTGGTGAAACGGGAGTAAAGGATCATTTCTGGGACTATAGCAAAGGCTTTGGCTCGAAGGAATCCTTGGATGCATTATCATGACTGTTTGTTTAGGTTCGATTTTGAGCACCGGAGTTTGGATACCCTTGATTTATGCCATAATTTACATGCATTAGTATTATTATTTCCCCCGAGGGATATTGTAAATGCGTCCAGCGCATTCCCATATGGGATAGAGATATCAATGCGGTGCGGCAAGACTCGGCGATGACCCGATCAACCCTGGGACGTCCGCACTGGCCCCCTGGAAAATTAACAAGATGGAAGAAGTGCAGCAAAAGCGGGGCTGCAGCTGAATCCACTGAAAGTCTCAGGAGTTCAACTAGTATGAGTTGATGACGGCGCAGTTGTCGTGACACTCTCCGAATCACTCCAAATATCCTTGCTTTCCCGCTCGACGGTGCGCATAGCCTGAGATACCTCCTCCAGTTTAGCAACGACATCCAAAACGCCCTGATTGACGCGGTCAAAGTACCGGTCATTAGCCTCGCGGCGCTTTCGCGCAAGATGGATGTCTTTCTCAGTCTCGTCGTCCAACGTGCGGTGCGATACCGAACCGCGGCCTGCGCTAGTTTCCGTCGCTGCATCATGCTGAGGTTTCGACTCTTCAGCACCTCGTCGCGCCGAGCTGGCTTTCCCACTGGCTACATCGGCACCGCTGTGGCCGGGATCCACAACTTCATCGTCTGCCTCACTGCGCGCCCAGGCTTGAGCGAGTTTCAACTGTTTCATGCGTAGATCTTCCAATGCTTCAGAATGCTTTGCGCCGAAGACATTCTCGCTCGTCACAGCGCTGAGTTCCACTTCTGACAGGGCACTTTGCATCTCCTCCCATATGGCATCGGATCCGTCTACGTCATTTTTGGAAGGGCGGCGTGATACAAATTGCGATAACAAGCTCGACTTCTCAGCATTATCGCCCTCGGTTCCACGAGGTGACCGGTTCCGATGTAGGGGTGGAGGTTGGCCGCCGGAGGCAGTTGCTAACGTTGAGGCTGCAGGTGGTACGGGTAAGGAAATATTAGAGGCATTGTGTGATGGTGGGCCCTGAAAAAGGGCTGGGGGAGGTAGGCGCTGGGTATTCGGATTCGTGGGTTTTCTTGACAAATCCATCTTCAACAAATTGTTCGAGAAAACGACAAACATGGAATGGAGCATTCGAATGGGGTTGATGATAAAGCTGATAGCCTTATCGTTATCAGGTCAATGACATAATCACAGGTGGGGGCTACGACTGTCCCGTGACTCGCTTAGGGCTAAGCGCACAAAGTCACCTGAGGTACATCCAAAGCGTGTGGTAAGGGAAATCCGGAACACTTCGACTTTTCGACATTCGACCCTCAGCCCCTTTGGCCGACAACACCCCTCCCAGTCGGTACGTATTCGATATCCTGCTGTTTCCCCTGCATTGTTTGTGGTTTTCCGGAAATATTTTATTCGTGGCACTGCGAGATCCCTCGTCAAACGATCGCATCCATCACGCACAAAAAATCGGCCCTCTCCAAACATCGAACACGCATCGAAAATACGCACAATCAGCAAAACTACCGTTGTACTCGACACGAGGCTAACAATTTTTTCTCGTTCAGTTGACCGTCGAACACATAATCCGCCAACATGGGTAAAGGACAACCCCGTGGTTTGAACGCCGCCCGCAAGCTCCAGGCGCACCGCAAGGATCAGCGCTGGGCTGATGACCACTTCAAGAAGCGTCTTCTCGGAACCGCCTACAAGTCTTCCCCCTTCGGTGGTGCTTCCCACGCCAAGGGTATCGTTCTCGAGAAGGTCGGTGTTGAGGCCAAGCAGCCCAACTCCGCTATCCGCAAGTGTGTCAAGGTTCAGCTCATCAAGAACGGCAAGAAGGTCGCTGCTTTCGGTGGGTAACCCTGTTCCTTACTGCTATTGCTGTGAATGTGTTGGAAAGGTCTATACGAGTTGGAATCACGACAAAATGGAAACCGCCAACACACAACTACCACAAACATGTGCTAACCAGCATGTTCTTACAGTCCCCAATGACGGTTGCTTGAACTTCATCGATGAGAACGACGAGGTCCTGCTCGCCGGTTTCGGTCGCAAGGGTAAGGCCAAGGGTGATATTCCCGGTGTCCGTTTCAAGGTCGTCAAGGTCTCCGGTGTCGGTCTCGCCGCTCTCTGGAAGGAGAAGAAGGAGAAGCCCCGCTCTTAAACAACTCGACGCGTTCTGTTCGAAATCAAAAATGCAGCGACCGGGAGCCTTGGAGTGTGGGAACGGTGCCGGACGGAAAGCCCGCCTCATCAGCGCCTTGATTTCATGAGATATTTTCTTTTTGGGGAGTCCCCCGGCGGGCTTTCGTCCGGAATGTGGTGGATCCGCTTATTTGCGAATTAAACACGATTGATACAACCTCCAAAAAGATTATGGCGCCATGACTTTCTTATCTCTTCCCCTGGTTTCTGACCTTGCCGTATACTGCCACTTGGTTCCTTGATCCTTGCTAGAGTTGTCTGGTACGGACGCAAAGTAAAGCGTAGGGTTTGATGTTGGTGCGGAAACGGCATTCATGGACATAATATGATCTAAATATTCAAGATGTCTGGGTACACGATTCGGTCTCCTATGTTGATTTGGAGTTTTAGATGTCTTTTTTAGATGTATACGAAGGCGGTACCAAACGCATATGTATTCTGTGCCAGAGACTTTTCTATGTATAACCTTTGACATCTATCCCATGATCTAGGCCTTGGAGTCTATGTCCCCATTACCAAATGTCAACCACCCGTGAACATGTGGAGTTGTCTAACTAGTAATTGCAATGGCCACTATATATATGTATACTGATTCTCCATGGCACACATGGATATATATAGGATTTAGTTGGTACTAACCTTGAATGAACCACAACGTTAGCCCCGTTCCTATATTGATAGAGGGCACCGACAGGTCGATATATGAAGGTCTAGTTAGTTATTGTCTTCTTGGTTTCGGAACAATGAGGATTGAACAGCTTGTAATGCCGGGAAAAGGGTGCAAAAAGAAATAAATATAGCAAAAGAATGAGATTAATTGATACTTTTACGATTTCATATTGATTTTACACATATATCCATGGATATATATCGACGTTACCTTTAGGACACATAAGAATTCTACACCTATCCTCAATAACAGGATAGGCATATTAGATCTCTTATACTGCTACTCGTGCCTACATAGGTCTATATGTTAGGAGAAGCTTAATCACAGGATGTGCGAGAGAGGCCAATGCAGCGGCTATTCCTAAACATTGGCGGAAATGATAAAATTTAGTTATTTTTATTCATTACTTCTGCATATCGATCGTCAAAGTAATCCCTCGGGTATCGTTCGGGCAAATGTCCCTCAAATGATTTTTTTTGTTGATTTTTCATGAGCTGTTTGACACAATTGACTGACACAATTGCCTAAGCCAATTACTAGCTTAGAAGCTGATATCTTCCTTGCGGTAGTGGTCTGACACAATGCGGTAAAGGTATGATGGGGCATGGCCGCCGCTGGATTGAAAGCAAGTTAGCATGATAAAATGAGATCAGTGGGATGGGTGCTTGAAACTTACAGGTTAGTGATGTAAAGATCGACGAGCTCTGCGGGAACGTAGTCATAGATGGGGTTTTGGACATCGACCAGGTCGACGAGATCACCTTCCTCGTATGGGAGGACCATGCTTGGGTCACCGTATTCAATGAGCGAGTCGAAGTCGAATGGATAGACAGGGCTGAGCTTGTAAACACCGCTCACAACGACGACGGGGGTCTGGTGGACCTTGGCGGCACGGGCGATGACACGGGTGCCAGCAGCGGCGACGAGGCCGCCGTTGGCGAGAACAGAGTGTGTGCCGAGGATGACCTTGTTGACTCGAGACATGAGAGCGAAGACGGCGGAGTCTGGGATGAGGATGACGGTGATGCCGTGCTCGATCAGTGGCTTCTGGAAAGCCTCCACGCCGAGATTGTCATCGTCGCTGACAGCACTACCACTGACGGTGGCGTGTGTAGCCTCGTGGTTATTTGGGTATGACTCGGCATGGATGACGGTAAACTTTCGCTTCGCGGCGGCTTTGAGCAGGAATTTTTGGACAGTGGTCGAGGATGTGTGGGTGAGGATGATTTCGTTGGAGTGAATGTGGTCCAATGCGTAGGCGGCGATCTGATCGTCCACCTGGCCGAGCTCATCAATGATCTCGCCAATACCCTCCAGTACTTCGGCTCGTACGTCTTTGCTTGGGCCGTGGCCAGGGAGACGTCCGCTTGGAGAGGAGGACCCCGGAGTGCTGGGAAGTGAGTGCTCGGGTTCGGGATGGGAGAGAAGGCTGAACATAGAGGTCAGAGCGGGGCGAGATGATCTTTCTTCGGACCGGAAGGAGGGCGAGTCGCGATCCAAAGGCAAAGATGGATCTATGAATATATGAGTCACTGCGTAGATATTTGGACCAGAAGTTGGGACTCACCGTCATAAGCCCGGGGTGTTTGTGGCTGACTCTCTGAACCAATGTCGCTAAGAGCGAATTCAGCGTCGCGATCATCTTCGGCTTCATCACGAATGAGACCTAGGACCCGGCGTACGATATTGCCCACAACCATCTCGCGCGGTTGCGCAGCCATCAGTCGCCTGCCCACACTCTGCACCCGCTCAATAAGCTTTGCTGAATCTGTTGTACGACATGCGGAGATCACACTCCGTAGCAAATAGGCGGTTGCTGTGGCACATGATCGCGAATGGCGGATTTGACGGCGCTTGAGCAATCTGATTGAAATATACTATATTAGCGAGTTTGATCGTCGGCGGGGGTGGCGGCCACGACTAGAAATCTTGAGATACGCACGAAATCAAAGTCTCAATAGAGGTATCAATCGGGTTTGTCTTGAGGCACTTGAGGAATGACCCCAGGCCCGGTGTCAGGGCCAAAGAAGGCGGCATGAGGAAGTGGGATGTTGGGAGGAAATCTGCGTTTGGTGGTCAGCGGGGGGTTTTGAGTGATAGAGGTGTGTAATGTCAAGTAATAAACCTACCAAATTTGAGGTTTAGATCACACTGGACAGGTTGTAAATAGAGAGTTGATCAAGAGTATCAGATTCTCACAAGAAAGCCCAAGAGAGAGTGGGAGCGACAAAGAATTGATTTTCTGCCGTTCGATCTTGTCCGCTTCCCCACACTCATTGATCCTCTATTGTCTCGGGCATTGGCTTTTCCTATTGGTGTTCTTTCAGTTTGACGCATTTCTATTATTCCATTTCCAGGTTGATTTCTGTTTTTGGATTGCTTTCCATCAGCTTTGAAACTTGTATAAATCAGATTGGAGATTCGCGGAAGTACTTCCGAGGCACGGGTGACTGGCGCATTGAGGTTAGAACAGCTTACACCTCCTTGCGATCCCCCTCTTTCCCTCTGACTACCCATCAAAAACCCCCTGCACACTTATCTCATGGACCGCTTTAAGTGGGTTTGGTGATTTACTCATTCCTTTGTTAACAGATCGCTGCGTCCCTGTCTCCCGTGACGCCTTGAGGGAAGATGAACTCGTTGAATATCCTGTCCTCGCGAGTCATTGGCCAATCTTCCAGCTCTTCACGCCATAGATCGCAGTCTCAAGGCGATAGCAAGCGTGCACCTTTACCGTCAGACTTTTCGAAACTCCGATCTTATAGCGAGGATAACTTTCGGTCCCTTGACCCCACCGAGAAGAGCTACGACGATGGACCGCCCGTGGACGAAGATGGACAAGATGGCGCATATGACTTAGATGAGAAGACACCGCTACTGCATGAAGCTCAAAAGAAGGGCACGCTCACTGCTCGAAGTACTTGGCGACTAATTACCCAACGGTTTTTCGATGCGATCACGGAAACCATCAAATTCATCCTGTCTACGTTTGCTGCACCCGGGGTGTATTTGGCTCAATGCTTTCAGGCCGATGATGGTCGCTATTCGCTTCTTGCACCTGTGCGCAAATTGCGGCGCTCCTCTACCGACCCAACGATCCGATCGGCTAAGGGGGCCACCCGGGTAGAAGGTCGGCGTCGCAGTGGCTCCACCCGGAAGCTCCGACCTCAAGGCTCCCACGAATCTATTGTATCAACAACGTCAGAGTCCGACACAGATCGACGGCATATCAAACATCTCTCAAGCGGGAGGAACCGGCCTACCAAGACAAAAGGCCACGATCCAGATCCAATCCCAGAAGGGGAAGAGCATGAGCACACGCCTCGTCGGTCTATACGAATCAAACTCCATAATGAAGAATCCCTCAAGCGGCAGAGACACCGAAGATCCCAGAGTTCCGATTTAGGCCATCCAATGCCCGAGGGTGTCTCTCGAGTTCAGGGGGCTGTCCACCTGGATAGCTTAAAGTCCCCAACCTCTCCCAACATCCACCGCATAACCAAGTACCCGCACTCTCCAACTCCACCGCGGCCCCTCCTCCCTTCACGAGTACCTTCATATACTGCACCTCCCCGCAATGCCAGGGCCCCGCAGAAGACCCTGGTGCTGGATCTCGATGAGACCCTAATTCACTCGCTCGCCAAGGGTGGCCGGATGTCTAGTGGTCACATGGTCGAGGTTAAGCTCTCGATACCCACGACTACTTCATTGTCCCCGGGCGGACCGCAAACGACACTAGGCCCTCAGCATCCTATTCTGTACTATGTCCATAAACGACCACACTGCGATGAGTTCCTGCGCAAGGTCAGCAAATGGTATAAGCTCGTCATTTTCACGGCCAGCGTTCAAGAGTATGCCGACCCTGTCATCGACTGGCTCGAGCAGGAACGGAAATACTTCCAAGGCCGCTTATACCGACAACATTGCACATTCCGTAATGGGGCATATATCAAGGACCTGAGTTCTGTGGAACCTGATCTGAGCAAGGTGATGATTCTGGACAACAGCCCGATGAGCTATATTTTCCACGAAGGTAATCATTACAATTTCGTTTTATCTATTTTAGTGCGCTCGAACTAATGATCATTGCCAGATAATGCGATTCCCATCGAAGGCTGGATCAACGACCCTACGGATAACGGTCTGCTCCACTTGATTCCCATGCTCGAAGCTCTACAATACGTCACGGATGTCCGGGCTTTATTAGCACTTCGCCGTGGTGAAATCGAGTCATGAGCGTTATCCGCATTTGTGTTCATGGATGCGCATGTAGGTGTATACGGGGTTTGTGTTTTAGAAGCGATGTCCAACCTTTCAACATGAAAATAGAAAAAAAAAAGATCTCCAGAGCAATGGAGGGGATTGGAGACAAACACGATCATGCAAGCACAGTTATTCATAATGGCATTCGGTGTCTCGTTTTGTTACTAGGGAATGGAAATCCGTACATATGACTTGAATGCTCTTACAACATAAGAAGATAATGATCTAAAACTCCACAGAAAGCGTCATAACCTTGCTCCCTCTGGTACTCGTGCCGTTAATAGGAAGCCTGGTCTCCCCTCTAGTAGTGATATAAAGAACATTGCGATCCTTCTGTGTCTCTTATAAGGCCCCAAAGCACCGCCGGTATGCGCATCAATTCGAACGCGACAGAAAATCCGCTTCGAGCCATTAGCGTAGTACATATAATTATCTGTTATCTTCAACCCGTTCACCCCTACCAACAAACCTATGTCAGGATTTGCGGCCATTGTTTCGTCTTGGTAGATCACGCTGTGCTGGCCGGTGCGGATATCGAGACTCCATATAAGACCGAGCTGGGAGTCGGTTACGGCGACTGCTTTTCCTTCACATAGAGCAGCTATGCCGTTCAAATATCCAGCGGGCAGTTTCGCGATTAGAACTGACTTGGGCGTATTTTCGTCGGTTCTGAGATCGATCGTATAGACTGAATTATATGAGATTACTGCATAGATATCCGGCGAAAGCTCCGTGATTCCATCTGCGTCTTCGGCGCCGTCGGGGTGGTGGACTGGATGGGCTGAGCTGGGGATTAAAAGGTCTCCCAGCGCTCTGCTGTGCTCAGATCTGCGACGAGGAGGTTGCCATTAGGTCAAATTGCGATGTTCTCGACCCAGGCGCCGTTGGGGAATCTGTAGATTTCGCGGAGATTGGGAGAGTGAGCGAGGCATGCAGTGTAGATGAATATATGCAACAAATAATAATAGGGAACCTAGAAGATTAGCCATCTGTGAAGGGTTTGGCACAACGCTCTGAAACACCAAAGTGCGTGGGAATTATTGGTGTATAGGATATGGCAGACATGCCAGGTTTCTCCTTTTGGTAACACTGAAATGAAATCAGTTGGTTTCCTCGGAAACCGGATGGTCATGGGTGTACTCCATAGTTACCTATTGTATCCGTAGGGAGGACCTAGGTACAAGGTGATGATTGGTAATATATTCTTGGCTGCATTATGCCCAGGTGGTCATGTACAAGATGCTTGGTAATACGCTCTTGGCTCCAAGGCTGCCCAGATGAATTGTTATTGCGGTGAGATAGGGCCCCGGTTTCCCCACACGCACCCCAGCCACTGTACTCCATAGCCTGCATTGAAATAGCACTTGGGCAGGTTTAGGCATCAAGTCGGCGTTGATATCTGTCGAAAGAAAGAGCGCAATAGTATTCGGGGACATCTACAGAGTAGTTGTGAGTGAGATGCCTGGAGAAAAGATTATTGGAGGGAGGTGGGGGACGTGGGGTGGAAACTGTCGTTGATTTTATTTTTAGATTAAGTAGTGTCGAGCATTACTATAGTATGTGCTGGGGATCCTGTAAACTAGATTCTTTATGCCTAGATAGCTCAGTGGTTTCTGCCTTTATATCTCTGGATCACGCCATCAGTGCTCCTATCGCAGGAGGCGTCGAGGGGCGTCGACTTAAAGTCTTAGCGTGGCAGGCGGGTTTATCTCTCGACTTCTGTTGAGGCTTCTGCTTCTCAAGCTGATAAAACCTTTCCTTCTCTCCTGGGTTGATGTCTTTGGAGTCAAATACATGGACTACTTTGTTGATTTCGACCGTATGATAGATCGTCCACGGGTTTATCATGTTCTCCTTGCTGACCACTTCGGATTTAAGGTCTGCATTTATGCTTTGTCCGGGTGCTTACCGAGTGGATCCAAACATGTGAATCTGATTGGTGATCCAGTCTGAGTTGCCAATGGCCAAAGGTTAATCGTCCAGATGGGACCCACCACAATGGGACCTAGGCCAAAGTAACATCTTGGCCATGACGTACAATAAGCAGTCTGCACGAATGCCCAGGTGCTAAAAGGAGATAGTAGATACATTAACACCGATATTTAGAATCAGACTCCTTGGCGCCTTCAGTTGGGCTCCTTGGCGCTAAAGGCGCCGGTATTCGAGGCCTTAACCTTGCCGACGGAAGAGGGGAACGAATATTTATCATTCTGGGGGCACATGGCTTTGTGTGTACTTGAATTATAATTCCAATGACCAATCGGCAAACTGCTTATCCCGAGTGCGTTCTTGGTATCTAAGCCATGGACCGCTCAGGATTCGGGTTTTCCTCTCCTGCCCTGGCCGAAGCGGCGCCGTTTCTGTAAGGTTACATCTTACTATCTACAACTAGCCACTCCCATGGTATATTTTGTTATACACCGAGAGAAAATTGTTTGAAACCCGATCACATCTGTTGAGAGTAGCAGGTCTTCTTCATTTTCTCTAGTTGATGTTTCGCTATTGGGCATGATCTATATTGGAGTATATAGCGACGATGTCAATTCGCAGGCGATCCACATACTCACGTCGTGCCAGAGACAAAAGGCTGCGATTGACTGAGAATGGCACGTTCCAAATTTCAGTTTTTAGCGACTTGCATTTTGCTGAAGGTATGATGATGAACTCAAATAAGTATTTCGGGATGCTAACTATATTCAAAGATGATGAGGCGGACAACAAGACCATAGGGGTGATGAACAGCGTTCTTTCTTCAGAGGAAGTGCAGCTCGTGGTACTCAATGGAGATTCAATCTCTGGCGAGGCAACAACACAAGGCTCCAACTCTAGTCGCTACGTTGATCGGATTGTTGCACCACTAGTCGACCGTAATATGCTATGGGCATCGACTTATGGGAATCATGACAGCGAGATTAATCTGGACCCCGAAGAGATCTTTCATAAAGAAACAAAATATGAAAACAGCTTAACCCAGAGAAGGGTTTCGGGCTCCACTGCCGGCATCACGAACTATTACCTGCCAATATTTCCGCACGAGGCTTCGAATGACAGTGCCCCGGTATTTATCTTGTGGTTCTTTGACAGTCAAGGTGGTCATTATGCCTTGGCAGAGGATGAAGATCGCAAGTCCGTCGCAAGACAGAGTTGGGTAGATGACAAGGTAAGCACCACCGCATTGATGAAGTCCCGGGATGGACTCACACATCTTCTCATCCTTGATCCAGGGATTTGATGTTGAATTTTCACCTACTGACCTGCTACAGGTTGTTGAATGGTTTGTAGAAGCCAATGCAAATTTAACGTCGACCTACGGGCAAACGATCCCATCTATAGCCTTCGTCCATATCCCAGTTCATCCAATGCGTGCATTTCAGCAATCCGGCGTTAGACCATCCCGCGAACCAGGGATTAATGGAGAACGGGTCCAGGAACAAGGCTATGACAGCGACACCGGCTACATATCTCAAGACTTTCCATTTATAAGCGCTATGCTGAATACCACGGGGCTGGCGGCGACTTTCAGTGGACACGATCACGATAATGACTGGTATGCACTACACACCACGCTAGATGTTCTATCCTTAGTTTCACGGCAAAGTGCAAGAAGATCTCATTTAACTAATCTTATGTCTTTTAATAGGTGCTTCAAATGGGATAGTAGGCTTCCCGGCCTCAATGTCACGGGAAACGGTATGAACATGTGCTACGGCCGGCATACAGGATATGGAGGGTATGGGGAATGGGCGCGTGGTGGAAGGCAGATCTTGTTGAATCAACAGTCGCTTGGGGATGATGTACGGACCTGGATTCGGATGGAGGATGGGTCAATTTCTGGTGATGTTCATCTCAATGCAACATACGGCCAGGATCAATATGGATTTGTGCAGAGGAGCGTCAGTGCGCAAAATGGTGGTCTTTCTCTTCCTCCTCCATATTTTGGTGTTATTTATTTGTGGATATGCGTCTTTTCGGGACTTATATCTGGGTTTCATTTGGGGTAAATGATTCAGGGTTGTCAATAGAAGTGTGCAAGGACTATAAGTCTGTTGAATTGAGCGACTGATCATGGCTCGCTCTCAGGGAATGTTGCGAGCGGGTAGAATTTGTTGGACTATGTTATTCATTGGCAAGGGCTGAAATCATCGGCTCGAGGCATACTGCGAGAAAAATATAGACATTGTAGCAAAGCTATGAAATTGAGAGGCAGCTATTGGTGTTGATGTGGGGCCGAATGGCTGTCATTGAACGTTGTGCATTGTGTTGTACCTGGTGCCTTGAGGTGTTAAGGGTGAATGGTGTTGTTCAGTCGTGGGTGCCGCATTATTTGTAACTCAAGGACTGCCGCCAGGACAGTCACAATTCGGCAGTTATACTTCCTAAGCGTTCGCTCCTCACATAAACCTGTAAGTTGTGGTTGCTTATCCCTTATGGCAACCAACTGTTTTGCTTTTGTCTTCCCGCAAGGGGTCACGAGATCAATACTTGCCATTAAAAATCCAGTCACGATTCTTTGGTGAACGTCAAGAGACAACACAGATTAACTATGTTGTATACGAGAAGTATAGTCTGGACCTTCAACTAAATGCGAAACCCCTGATTCTTTCTCAGTATGAAACACAGCCCTTTGATCGTCAGAAGAGAACTGGCTTTCCCGCCCCTGACGTCAGAGACCCCTGGACCCACTTCTCTGCCCCAGGCCCACGGTTGTGATTTTGCTGAATGCGGTCATCCGAAAACGGACATTTCGGGGTTTAAGGAGATGAAGATTAGATGGATGTGAGAATATTAGAAAAGGAATAAGAATATCTAATATATAAGTTAATACACTAATTATTTACTATAATAGCTAGGGATATAAATAGATGTGGAAACATTGCATCGTACGGAGTACGATGTACATAAAACCATTAAATATAAAACCAAGAGGTCAAGGTTCCTTGGTTGGATCTGTCGAATAGCTTGTCTCGCCCTCTTTACACGCGTTGTATGTCTTGGCATATGCGTGGTGACCCAGAAAGTGGAGAATTAACTGAGCCCTAACCTATCCGAAAACAAAAGACCCTCATATTATTCGACATCATCTGTTGCTGATCTGTTGCTGATCTGTTGCTGATCTGTCGCTTTCACTCAGTCCACATAAGAATATTGCAATTTGATCTGCCGATACTGATCCTACTCAACCGTGAACTGTTTAACTTTGTACGCACACAAACGACATCGGCCCATACTCGGCTCAGTGGCGAACGATATGATAGATCTACTGGTTGATCGTCGGTCATCTCTTTGCAAAACCAACCAGCAAAAGCTTGCAATTTCTCTCAACCCCACAGAAAAGTGGATAAGGTCCTGAAAACTATTTTTAATATGGAAATTTTGGGGTTGGGGGGCTTCTGCCCATACATCATAACGCTGCATCCCCAACCCCCAAACTCCCTTTGACAAGCAAGGTCTCGCCCAATTTTCATCTCGAATCGCGACTGTTTTGTTTCTCCCCCTTTGAGATCGATACCATCCTATGATTGATTTAAGCCGAAATGCACTTGTCTGGAACATGGTCTATACTTAATGGCCTCATCGCAACACTCCTCTTTTCAACGTTAACGCCTGCGATCGAATTAGACATCAGCGATGAACGTACGTCATGACAACTCGAATTTATTTTCCGATCAGAGGTGGCAGAGGACTGACTTCGCGATCGCTGGACAGAATCAATCAAAGATGCCGCAAGTACGAGTACTTACTCCATGATGGGGTGGTATGCCGGCAATGAAACTGGACAAATCCCTGGCTCTTTCCCTGAAAAATGGTGGGAGGGATCTGCTCTTTTCCTTGCGCTGCTTCAATACTGGCACTTCACGGGTGACACGACCTATAACTCTTTGATGAGCCAAGGAATGGAGTGGCAATCAGGCGATAAGGGTGACTACATGCCCAGCAATTACAGTAGCTACCTGGTGAGAACCATACACCAATTTCAAAATACCTTGGAAGGACATTTCTCTGACTATTCTCGAATCTCTAGGGAAATGACGACCAAATGTTCTGGGGTCTCGCAGCCATGTTGGCCGCCGAGCTGAAATTCCCTGATGTCCCGGACCAATTCTCGTGGCTTTCGCTCGCACAGGGTGTATTTAACACTCAAACCGCTCGATGGGATACAACGACATGTGGTGGTGGTCTGCGTTGGCAGCTCTTCCCTTACCAGGACGGATACACCATGAAGAACTCCATATCAAACGGCGGTCTGTTCCAACTCTCTGCGCGCCTCGCCCGCTACACAAATGAAGACAAGTACACAAAATGGGCTGAGAAGATCTGGGACTGGTCTGTTTCGTCGCCGCTAGTGAACAACAAGACTTGGAATGTTGCCGACTCAACACAAATGGCAAATGACTGCGCCGACGCTGGTAACTACCAGTGGACCTACAACTACGGCACATATCTGATGGGTGCTGCCTACATGTATAACTTTGTAAGTGGGACCTCCATATTCCCAATTTATCCATTCCATGCGGGCAACCGTTCTATTTGCAGACACTAACACTCCACCTGTACAGACAAATGGAGACGAGAAATGGAAGAAACCAGTAGATGGCCTCCTGGGAAAAACCCTAAAAGCCTTCTTCCCGAACGGCGACGTCATCGAAGACATAACCTGTGAGCCTATCAAGAAGTGCAATTTCAACGAAATCCTCTTCAAGGGCCTCACCTCATCATGGCTCGCATTCACCGCACTCTTGGTCCCCGATACCGCAGCACAGATCAAGCCCAAACTCGCAAGTTCTGCAATGGCCGCCGCAAAGTCCTGCACGGGGAACAGCAACAACTCGTGCGGTATCACGTGGTATCAAAACAAGTGGGACGGATCGACTGGCATGGAACAAGAGATCAGCGCAACGAATGTCTTCCTTGCGAATATGATCAACTTTAATACCGGCACCTTTGGTCCTGTTACCTCCAAGACTGGTGGAAGCAGCACCAGTGATCCCAATGCGGGCGAAGGAAAGAGTGGAGATAGCGACAAAGAGAAGCCTATTACGACTGGGGATAAGGCTGGTGCTAGTATTTTGACGTTGATATTTGTCTTTGGTTGGGCTGGTACCATGGCTTGGATGATGCTGGGTGCTTAATCTGGCGGTACATTTTTAGTTTTTTTTTTTATTGGCATTGATTTTAGAGGGATCGGAGTTCTGAGGACTCAATAATGTTTGTACATACTATCTCAAAATCTTATTTACTCCCTTACGGCGAAATAGGATACCCGATATTTTTCAAGTGTATTTCCAGTGACATGTCCAACTCCCTCTGATATTGGCCCCTATTGTTCGGTACTTTTATAGTATAGACCAAAATGATTGACTCTGGATTGCATTATTTGCTATTGACCTCTCCAAGGCTTCCGGAGTTAGGTCCAATCAGAAGTGCGCTGCATCCATACTAAGAAAGAAACTCGGCAATTTTACTTGCCAATCCCCAGCTAATTTTGTATCCATTTGCCCCAGCACCGTAACAAGAGACCAAGGGAAGAGTGCTTTTAGCACGATCGACTATTTGCCCCGTGACAAAATGGAGCCCACCACGTCTCATGGGGCGCCGAGCAACGTAGACTTGCTTTATATCAAACCCACTCGGCGAAGACAGTCCATCCGCCTGTTCGTAAATCATCTCGGGACATAGATCTCTCACCCTCTTCAAAATGGCCTCAGTTGAGGCATCATCGATATCCTCAGACCTGACGAGCGTTAGCGCCACTCCAACCTAGGGAAATAAATGAACTTAAAAAACATACCAGTTATTAGGCTCCTTCGTCCCACCAATGACAGTCCCACCACCTAGAGGCCGGGGTATAATGACCGTAGAGGAACCATCACTCCAATGATGGCTGATAGTTCTATCACAGTAATTCGAGATGATGATGAACTGACCCCGCGAGGGGAAAGAGGCGGGATCATCGAATCCCCTCCCACTCGCATCGACAACAGCCGAAACAAGATCGCTCTCATCGTGGGATTTATTCTTCCGATAGACAGACAAACACTGTTCTAAGTTCGTCAAATGGGCTCGAATGAACCGAGTCCCTTGCGCCTCAGCCCGCGTCTGTAACCACTTCAAATAAACTGGCGAGTTCAGGACCCAGCTGCGGTAGGTAACGGCTAGCTGGATAGACGGATGTTGAGGGGGATATTCTGTAGGGTGGAGAACACGAAAGTCCGGCCATGAGGTGTAACCATTTGCTTCTGCTAGGAACGAGGTCGGGTCGGCCGTGTCGAAATATTCGACCGCAGGAATAAAATCCACGCCGGCTTCCGGGTGATGTTTTGCGATCTCCTCGAATTCTTGGTAGGTTTGTCGCATCCAGTTCTGTTCGATTTGTTCGTCTTCTGTTTTTGCGGGGGTGGGGCGGAAATGTGCCCCTGCCCAGGGGGAGGCGTAGTCAATGCCAACATCTCCCGGTAGCTCTCTCGCGATGACGGTGACTTTCGAGTATTTGGATAGTTTGACTGCAATGCTGAGACCGATGACGCCGGCTCTGTTGAATTACTGTTAATATATGGAAAAAAGAGGGAAAGAAGAGGGTAGACTTCAAATGGCCCTCACCCGACGATGATAACATGGCCTTGGCTCATGTTGATTGTTCTTTGTCTTCAGTGCCAAGCTATAATGGTTGTTCCATGAATGAATCTATAAGTGTTTGATTGTCCAGGTTCAAATGTTGAGCGTTCAGTGAGTCATCGTCATCTATAAATTCTTCCGATACGGAAAAATCACACCGAATGGTCATATTGGGGAATTGCGGCTGTTCCTAATCAAAGCAGAGCAGAAAAGGCGATTGATTGGATAGTAAACTAATTCCATGTACTCCGTATATGCCTGGGTATTCTTGTAGAAGGATGGGGGTTTTATTATGGACTGTGTAATGGTGATTTTGACGCAGGAGCTGTGCGACATAGTTTAAAAAGTCACATATAGAATGTGAGAAAGAAATTTACAATGACTTCTCTCAAAGATGGCCATCGCAGTAGATTCAGAGTCTGTAACTTCTCTGCTTCACGCGTGAAGCGCGACGCGAAGGCGGTGTGGGGCTTGATGTATTCGCCATTCAACCTCAATTTCACCCCTTCGCACCACAGCTCTCACGTCCAGATATGGTGGCAACCACAGGTACAGCCAGGCAGCCTGATGCTGTACACGAGGAAAGCGACCATGCAGATGAGACTACAGCTCTCCTAGGATCCAGAAAGATCAAGGATGATGACGTGCCCACACCAGACACTCTGGACAGTTCATCAGGGTCAGATGGCGATAATGACGACGGGAAAAAGCCCTTGCCAAAGTTCCAGATCCTGCTTCTCTGCTATGCGCGCGCAGTCGAGCCCTTGGCCTTCTTCTCCATCTTCCCTTATGTCAGCCAGATGGTGCAGGACAATGGAAACGTGCCAGACTCGGACATTGGCTTCTACAGCGGACTCATCGAGTCACTGTTCTCCCTCACGCAGGCCGTTGTCATGATATTCTGGGGCCAAGCAGCCGATCGCCTCGGTCGTAAGCCCGTCCTGGTCTCCTCTTTGTTCGGTGTTGCTGTGACAACAGGCCTCTTTGGCCTGGCAAAGACCATACCGCAAATGATCTTGTTTAGGTGTCTTGCTGGCGTCTTTGCTGGGACGATCGTCACCATCCGCACGATGGTGGCCGAGCACAGCACACCTAGTACCCAGGCTCGAGCGTTCAGTTGGTTCGCCTTCAGCGGGAACTTGGGCCTTTTCCTGGGTCCTTTATTGGGCGGTGCACTTGCTGACCCAGTACGACAGTACCCTGGTGTTTTCGGAGCTGCCGGTTTCTTTGAGAAATATCCTTACGCGCTCTCGAGCTTTGTGGTGGCGTTTATCGGAGGCACCGCTGCCGTGTCTAACGCCTACTTTGTTGAAGAGACGTTGAAGAAGGAGCCGACTGTGGTGGACCGTGATAGCGAGGCAGCATCCGATGCGCCGGCCGAGAGTGGCGACCTATCCACACGGCAGCTTCTCAAATCACCAGGGGTCGGTGTGGTCCTATACGCGTATGGGTATCTCATGGTCCTCGCCTTCGCTTACACCGCCATTATTCCTGTCTTTTGGTTCACTCCCGTACATCTCGGAGGGTATGGCTTTACAACTCTACAAATTTCATTGATGATGGGTCTAAATGGCGCCGCACAAGCTGTATGGCTGCTTCTAGTGTTCCCGCCATTACAGAAGAGGATAGGATCGAACGGAGTGATACGTCTCTGCGCTAGTATGTATCCGTTCTTCTTCTTATCCTGCCCTCTTGGCAATGTACTTCTGCGGATGGGCACGGACGGATCAGTCACGGCCTTTTGGATTATCTTGCCAATCACGCTGGTGATTGGCTGCGGAGTTAGCATGAGCTTCACGTCGATCCAGCTCGTCCTGAATGATGCTGCGCCCTCGCCGAGGGTACTGGGTACGCTGAATGCGCTGGCCATGACTAATATTAGCGCGCTGAGAGCCTTCTCGCCGGCTCTCTTCACCAGCCTTTTCGCTTTGGGAGCGAGGACACAGCTGGCTGGGGGGCATGCCATCTGGATACTCATGATCATACTGGCTTCAGGCTTATCGTTTACAGCAAGATATCTGCCAGAGCCCAAGGCCGCCGTCAAGCGCCAGAGCAGCCAAGCGAGGTGATGATTTTCCGATTGGCTGAATTCACAGCACGATCAAGACTGGCCCAGGGGACTTGTTGGAGGAGGGCCGCTTCATTGGCATGGGATCTCTAAAATTTGCATATTCTATCCGAAATTTGTTTATTGTGGTAAGCGTAACTGCTGTACATACATGGGCCTATGTCAATAAGAAAAAAGTGGACAGGATCATATCTGAGTGAAGATAGATTCTTTATAACTGAGTACATTTTCGGGGTTGAATATCATTTCTGCATTATATCACTCACTCATTGATATGCCTAGCTGTTTAGGATATTCCTGTTATACTAGCTATTTCTCGATTTATAGGTTTGTATAAGAGGTGCAGGGAGTAAACATCTTTGTCCACGGCTTTATACCCGTTTCTTCACATCCGGAATTGTTCATTCATTCTCGGGTTTCACCAGGATAATCGCAATTTCGATCCTTCCTCTGTCAATTATTACAAAATATTAAATCAAGAGGAAAGAAGGACATCCTAAAGGATATCTAAAAAGAAATTGTGGTATGCATCTTAGACATAACGTTAAGGATGAAGAGGCTGTATAAGCGGCCAGCTTTCTTACTCACAGTAAAGTAGACCATAATTGATATTTTATACCTACTGTATAATCTCCTGGTAAAATAGATCACGCCAATATGACACCCCATTCGATCCAGGTTTGCAGTTTCGTCTGCTGCAACTTTAGCCGTTGTTCTTTGGTAAGGGCAACTGGTTCCAACCCTCGTCTTTCCCTAGATTCTATTGTCTCACATAAAACTGGCCTTTCATCCTCATGTACAAAAGCAAAGGAGCGAACCTCAGCATTAGCCCAATCCGTTACTTTACAGTAAAGATTAGCATGAGATGGTGGAACGTGAGAAGCTCATAACGCACCATGTAAATTGTCGGCATTCACCCAGTCATCAGTAAGAAAATGCAGAAAACAGCCATGGGAAACTACCACGATCTCCTTTTCAGGTCGCTGGCTCAGCCATTCCCGTGCCAGTTGAGCTCTCTCTAAAAGCCTGCCCGCGGCTGGAGCCCATTTCCCTTGCTATATATATGTAGCTTGCTTAGCCTTGCATAAAACAAGCAGATTAGACACCGAAAACGTACCTTGATATGCCAGCCAGGCTCTACTAGAGTAAAATCTACCGGCTGTTTCTCAAACTCGGCCATGATATCAAGCAGGTCACTACCGGTGTCACAGTTGAGATCACTTGCTTCCTGCACCTCTGGCCAGGCGATAACATGCAGGGCACCGTCCCCCACCTGCGAGGGGAACGCCAATAGCGCGGTCTGAATCGTGCGTCGCAAGGGCGATGACAGAATCAGTTGAATATTTTCTAATGCAGGGAAACTAGCACCCAAGGCGCGGGCCTGCTCTTCTCCCAGGGGGGTCAGTTCGGGGTCGAGTAAATGGTGGTTTGCATGGCTGAGATTGTGGACGCCTTGCGCGTGGCGCACAAAGTGAACTATTGGCGACATATCTTGTAAAACCACCCGGGTAGATTGCACTCGCTTGGCATGAAAAGGGAATTTGGTTTTAGTTAAGCATTGCTTGAGAGAAGAATCAGGCAATGACAGGGATCTCGCTCGTGCCAAGAACAGTAGTTCCCTGCGCCCCAAAGCGGGGTTTCGTGGTCGCCCGAGTCTTCAATTCATGACTGCATATATGGACCTGTCACTGTCCGGGCCGGTGAAGAAGGCCTCGCCCGTGTCGATGTACTAGTAAACAACCCTGGTGTGATATGGTTCCTCCGTCACTGACTGACCGAGGAAGACATAGAGACTCATCTAGCGCTCAGATACATTGGACATTTCCTGCTCACTCGACTCCCATTGACACACGTGACGCCAAGGTCAGCGACGGTGAATGGAAAGCTTCGTGCAGGTACTCCTTCCAGATGCTTGGCTGTTATTCGTGGGAGGCCGGTCCGGAGGGTCGTATGGCAGGTTTTAGATGCCATCGCGCATACCGGGTTTTTGCCAGGTAGAAACTTAAAGGTTATAGAAAAGTCTCCTGCGTATAACAAACCTTTTTTGCTGCCTTCGTATATACCTAAAAAGAGTATCCAAAAGATATATCTAGGGAAAGGGATAGAATATGTCTGCCTTTTACTCCTTAGGGCCCTGGTTGCTTGTATCGTTATATAAAAGTTTAACTATTATCTTGCTTCTAACATGATAATTATTACCAAGGTTAGTACTGAAATTGGAAGTAATCAAGACTTCATTTCTTCATTTACACGATATGTCTTTCTATATTTCCCTTACACTAATTTGAGAGTTAAGAAAATTGAGGCTATGACTAGGTGTTTATGTACCTTTTGTATTGAATTGCCATACAAAAGATACCTAATTAGTGGTGTTGGTTGGCTTGGCAGGATTATTTTGCGCCTCGTCTCAGCTTGAATATCACGATCACTCTGATTTGCGCTTGGACCCCGGCACGGTGGTCTCTAGTAAATTTCGGAAGTTTCAAATCACCGGTTAAAGTGGTCCAGAAGGAAATTCAATATCGCCATTCGATGCTGTCACCTTGATGAAGAATCTGTAAAGGGACCGGTTGACAGAGAAGGAGACATCGCCCAGGAACTCATCGAACCCCATGCTAATTTATGTCGCCTATTCTGCAAATCCACCCATGCTGTTGCGCCATGTCTCCCGGAAACCCCAATAGTTTCTTGGCATCGAGGACCTTGAGAGAGTAGGGCTGGGCAAGGCTTGGCAGTCACTCACATAAGGTCTACTGCGGCGATAGACTTTCCATCCAATTGCTTTTTTTAAAATTCTCCAATTCCGACAAGATGCTACGCGAGGCATTCTTCGTATTCATATGTGTGGCATGGGCGGGATTTGCCATTCATCTCTCCCCGTGGATTAAGGTCAGATCAATATCCTGAAACTGACACTATTCACTTGGGACTAATGTCTTGTAGGATATCTCTTATAAGGTTGAACCTTACAATACTACTACATCTCAATACCAAGTGCCACTGCCTACACACAATGAAGAACACACACGTCTACTGCAAAAACTTGAGCGATCCAGTGGGAAATGGGACACTACTCACCCTCGACATCGATTGTTAACTGCCCTGCATGGATATACCCGCTACAAAGATAAAAACCTAGCTGAGGTAGATCGATGGAGGAATCTTTACAAAAATGTCCCCAAGCGGCAGCGAACGGTATGATTTGTCTTTCGTTCCTTTCTTTTCTTTTTACAGATACCCAAGTGTTAAGCAGGTCTGACTGACTGATGTAGATGCTCGAATCGACCGTCCACTACACGCGTAAACTAAACACAATGGAACATCTACTGGACACAAACAACGAACTCGCCAGATCTATCGTTGATCACGGTCTTTGGTTCTACAACATCACCCAACCTGAACTGGACGAATTCATCAAAGAAAATGAGAGTCAGCAGCAGTCCGCTGATAAGACTAGCGTCTCTCAGGGAATGAAGCACTTTGTGCGTGACTGGGCAGACGAGGGCCATGAAGAACGAGAACAATCCTTTGGATGTATTTTGAAATCGATCTCCCAGACGCCACGGACAAAAGATAAGCCCTTGCGAGTGCTGTTACCCGGGTCTGGATTGGGAAGATTGGCGCATGAGGTCGAAAAGCTTGGAGGTAAGTGCGAAATTTCCTACCTGGAGACTTTTATTTGCTGATTAGAGATTAGGCTTTGAGGTCACTATGAATGAATGGTCAATGTACATGAATCTGGCATACCGTTATGTGTCCAGTCTCTCCGTTCCCAACAGTGTACCATTTCACCCTTACATCGACTGGTGGTCTCACCAGCCCACAACCGATGATCTCCAGCGCTCGGTTACGTTTCCAAACGAAGTCATCCACCCATCATCTGTCCTGCTCATGGAGGGAGATTTCACTACGGTGTTTGCAGAACACACAGGCCAATACGATATAATTGTGACCTTGTTCTTCATCGATACCGCGCGGAACCTAGTCACATATCTTGAGACCATCCACAGGCTACTTCGTCCTGGTGGCCGTTGGGTGAACTTAGGACCTTTATTGTATGGCACCGCACCATTTGTCCAGTTATCACTGGACGAGATTGTGACGTTAAGTGAGAGCATGGGGTTCGATTTCCAGGAGACAGATCCCACAATTGGAAATGTCACATTGCCTAACTCGCCAGTGCGAGGGTTGGAGGTGGCATATGGGCGGAATGGGCGCGGGTTGAATAAGAATGCATATCAGGCGCAATATTGGGAGGCTGTTAAGCGGTAGGACAGGAAGCATGTTTTACTACCTTTTATTAAGACTAAACCAAAGTAGCTATTCATTACTAAAAGATTATCTGAATTCAACTTGGTGGTTCAAGAACGGGAGATACGAGACAGGATAGGGCTGCAGTTCACCTGTGTCTTTGCTGGGACAACACGATATCTCGTATAATACCCACCTAATTTAACCGTCAAATGGCAATTGCTTTCCCATGGTCAATATAGTGGCGTGCCTTTTACCCTAGTTCGCACTGACTAGCTAGCGCAGTCAGCCTCTCGGACACAGGTTTCCGCTGATTCCGGGACCGTAGCTCAACAATATCGACTGATATTAAAGGATAGCTACAATAAGCCAATGTACTAAATGAACGAAGAAGAATGAGTTATTCTCCTAGGCTCGAAACCCACACAAATAGGCTGTATTTCAAACAATTGGCAAGTTGGGATCAGCAGGGACTGTCGTGGTCTGACCTACTACACATGGTCCAATGGTCCAATCCAAGGATAGCCAAGATATCTCGGGGAAAAGCACATCGCTCATTAATAAAAATTCTTACCCACAGACACAGCCATCTAGCCAAAGGCCAATAATCTGTCCAATACAATGAGACAGCCCCCGCCGGCGCCAAGGCTCATTGAGAACCTTGGGGGCACCAAGACTTCTTCTTTTCTTGGCGTCGCAAACCCTACTAGCTCAGCGGAACGGCAGGTATAAAGGGTCGGGACCCTGTGCAGCAAATCCCTGATTTGAAAATATCTATCATTGTGATTATACTGCACACAGCGCTCAAATCACCTCGCCAAAATGAGATTATCCATCTTTTTCATTGCACTGATGACTTCGGTCTCATCCGCAGCCTCGACCGAGGACCCAGGTCCATCTCCTACTGCTTCTATTGGCTGTGAGCCACACGGAGACCATTGGTTCGTTCTATCCCGTCGTATGCTATGTCTATTACTCGAATGTGTTGACTAACACTTCTATACAGGCACTGTGACGGCCCAGCCTCAACAGCAGCTGTCTCAGGTACATCAACCACAAGCGAGGTTGAAGTGAGCACCACAGCGGATGCTTCTCCCACAATCCCCAGCCCTACCGAGTCTACTGGTTGCGAGCCACATGGCGACCACTGGCACTGTGATGGCCCAGCCTCAACAGCTGTCTCGGGTACATCAACAGCAACAGCAAGCGAGGCCGAAGCAAGCTCCACCTCTGCCGATGCTTCTCCTGCAGTCCCCAGTCCTACCGAGTCTACTGGTTGTGAGCCACATGGTGACCACTGGCACTGCGATGGACCGGCCGAGACAGCTAGTGCATCTGCGAGCGCTTCCGCAAGTGCCTCTGCGAGTTCTGGAGCCGATGAAGGCGGTGCTGGCGCAATCGGAGTGCAAGTTTCCCTGCTTGTTGGATTGTCGCTTGTTGCTGCTGGTTTGAATGTTTGAATCTCGGTCTCGGAGATATGAGACTGTCTGTATGCGTGTGTATGTGTTTGCGTGCGTGTGTTGCTATATCAAGTCGAATGTTTCAAGCCATAGTTATCTTCCCCTGGACTGTATTGTTTCATTCTAATTCAGGAGGATAATCTCATTCAGTTTCGTGACAGGAAGTCACTCACTTAATTTGCCTGAAGAGCAAGGTAGAATTTCACTGTAGCCAAAAGCTATTGGGGGTATTTGATAAACTCTAAGATTAGCCTAAACATGAGATCAGAAAGACAATGTGTGATTCCCGTGAAGTGAAAGGGAAAATGGGACGAGTCGTCGCAACCATATGGCCTTGGCCTGAGGCCAGCAAACAAATAAGTATGTCCACGATAAAAATGAGGAATATTGGACATCGTAGTGATGATGCTTATATTACCTTAGAAGAGGCTGTGTGGTTCTTAATAAGCTGAGCCGACAGCAGAAAAAGAAGAAGAAAAGATGAGGTCACAAGAGAGGGAGGGCCTAATTGCCTAGAAGGCCCATGATAAAAAAGAAACAACTTAGCGGGCACGTAACGAACGGTAGGCTATGGACGAAAAAAGAGAGGAGGCGAATCGAGAAAGGAACCAAACCCAACATTACAGTGCCCTACCCTAACAGGACGCTATTGTAAAGCACTATACCGCCGGGTTTCGCCCCATGCCCGATTCGTATAAGGCATCTTAGTGACGATTCATATACTCACTTAGAAGGACTTTGAGGGATAATTGATATGTTTGGATCAGGACTATTGCCCAATATAGGATCTGTACACATATTGCCCCATTTAGTAATTCTTCAGTCTCATCTCATCTTCGCTCCCAAGCAACCATACACCTAGTTGTATGACTTTATCAGCCTAATTTGTCATGTACAGGTACTGGGCACATAAATGTACCTCTGGATCTAATACAGCCATAAAGCTGAACCAGCAGAAAGATTTCAATGTTTGTATCTGATAGATACTAGCACAATATTGGAAAGTACCGGGGGGTACTCACTATCCCATTGAGGGCTTAAATCGTTAACCCTTTTGGGAGGACATGGGCTCAATATGCTTCCATGTTAATGTAGTACTTATGATAAGTGACGCTATCACCTTAAGGCTACAAGCACTCCCATATAACATTAGTATTATAGATCGTCAGATGGGTTTACAAAACAAAGCAACAGAAACGGGAGTAAAGGTCACAACGGACGACACAGAAGCCAGTCAGTCATATCAAAAGCAGCTGATTGTGGTTTAGCAGGCAGTATGAACAAAAAGCAAATGAAGGATCTCGACAGAGGAAGTTCAATGATTTCTTTTTTTTCTCTCTGCTACATAGAATATTGAATACAGAACGAGTGTGGGAAGATCCAGGATGGGTATGTATAGCCAGTTCGAGGGAGATGTAAACAAGACGGAAAAGGAGAGATGGAACTGGATTCCCTGTCCAACATGAAGAGAAGGACAAGGAGAACAAGAACAAGAAAAAGGACGAGGACAAGAAGAACAGAATGGACTTAACCTCCGTAATGTTCCAACCCTAAATCCTATCCTAATCCAGTGATCCAGAAAATGGGAAATTGAAAGTTGGTTTGGTTGGCTTGTAAGAAGAGAAAAAAAAAACGAGAGCTTCGTGAGTAGTGGGTTACATTGAACAAAGAACACCAAGAATCCAGAACAGGAGAGGGAATAAATCCTGCATTGCACGCTGCTGCAAGAGGGGAAGAGGGAGAGAGATCCAGGTACAGTAGAGGCAGAGTAGAGGTAATAGCAACAGGCTCTCTATTCCTGTCCAAAGCCAAGTGTTTCCTCCACCGCGATAGACATTTTGTGCTCGAGGGCATCGTGCGTCTTGTAAGGAGGGAGATCAAGACGGTTGAAGCTGTGTTACGAAAAAGGTTAGCTATGATGCACCAGATACAAGAACCAGCATTGGATACGTACCAAGTGTGCGACTTAGGTAGCGCAGCAGGATCACCAGACTTCTCAATGGTAAACCGTCTGGGACCATCGGATCCCTGCAGATCCTTGAATCCGTTGACAGGGATACGCGAGGTACCAGTAGTGAACTGGAGAAGACGGGACTTCTGCTCGGCATCCCAGGTGCGGACGATCTTCCAGAAGTTCTGAATAACCTCATCCTGCTCCTGGTAGCCGCGGTAATCGGTGTGCTTCTTCCAGTCTTCGACATCGATATCGGCGATACCACCAATGAGCAACTCGAGTTCACGCTCGTCGAAGACGTTGACGAGATCGGGGGGGATAAGCTCGTTGAAGCCAGACATGAAGGCATCGAACTGCTCCTCGACACGCTTCATGATCTTCCATTCCGTAACCAACCTGCAATTTGGTTAGCGGGGTTTCACCGGGCTGGAGACTAAAGTGGTTCCACTCACTCAATGTACTGTGGCTTGTTCTCGTTGGTGACGGGAATATCCCGGCCACCGGGTATCAAATCAATAGTGCGACGCTCGCCAAACTTCTCATCGTCAACCGAAAATGTGAGTTCCACAATTCCGTCAATGTCATTATCCCTGCCATGGTGTTAGTGTGGTTATTCAAACGAGATTGCATGTATCAAACTTACAGTGTCCATGCCAAATTGCGGTGCAGATCCTCATCCACACCTTCCATATCCTGAAGACTGACCTTCTTCCGCAACATCATCTTGTAGAAAGCTCCAATGAAGAAGGAATCCAGGAAGCGACGGTGGAAGATAGCCAAACCAACCACTCGGCCAATGAACTTGAAGTAATTGAGATGCTCGGGGTTCACGCCCGAGTGGGGATTAATCTGCAAGGTATAATTATCGTGGGCAGAGTATTCGAAGAGACAGTAGAAAGGATTGAACATTTCGTGAGAGAGGAGGAAGAAGAATTCACTGAGAGAGTTAGCAACTTTTCGCTAATACCGGAACAGAAAAGAGAATAGAACATACCGTGAAAGACCACCGTAGTCAAGACCATCTTCACCATCGAACTTGATCATTAGGCGCTTCTTAAGATCGGATGCACTCTGGCGCATAATCTCGGCATATGAATCCTCGAAAATGTTATTACGACGGACTTTAACGTGGCATTGTCCGGACATAATGCGCAACGCGGGTTGGGACCGGAAGTAGATCAGCTTGCGGCGGAAGTCACGCTTATACTGGGGCACACCCTGATCCAAAGAGGAGGGAAGTCGCGGATCATCCCAGGTAGTCGTCTTGGTGTTGTGGTCGACGAAATATACTCTAGCAGTGTTGGTAAGACGCATCTCCCAGCCGCTGGGGAGAGGACCCAATTGGGATACGGGCTGCTGTTGAATGGTGGTGTTGTTCGCGCCACCTGTGGTCTGTCCCTGGCCATACATGCGGATATACTGCTGCCGACGAGGATCGACCCATGTCGTTGTGCGTGTGTTGTGGTCCACGAAGTAGGGCCGTCCCTCGGGCGTCACTCGTCGTTCCCAGCCTGGTGGAAGCTCCCCTGTGCCTGCAGTGGTGGCTCCCGTCGCCATCATGGATATCGCGGCGGCATTGGACCCAGCTGGGGCTCCAGTTGCGAGAGAGGTTCCTGCGTTAGGCCCGGGCGGTGGTGTAGGTATCTGCTGGGCATCTGGCAGGTTGGGTGAGTTGGCGCCAGTTCGATCTTCGGGAAGCATTCGGCTCTGGTGAGCCCGACGCTCGAGCTGCATGTTGGCTTCGCGCTGCGAACGCTGGGCATGCTCGTTGTAGTTGGCCGATGGTCGTGACCATGTCGTGGTGCGCGTGTTGTGGTCCACATAATATGTCCGTCCCAAGTTGTCTTCGCGTCGTTCGTATCCGGCAGGGAGTCGACCCTGACTGTCCTCAAAGGAGCTGAGATTGGCGCGAGAGGGGGCGCCGGGTCCAGGGGGGTTGGTGGGGGCGCCATTCAACGGGGGAGGAGCACCGGCCGGGGGACCGGTAGTCGGAGTGCGCTGGCCCAATGATGAACTTGATGCGGCGGGAGGGGACGTATCGAGAGTGCTCGGTCCAGCTTGTGATTGTGGTGTTGGTGCTGCAACCTGGGGCACAAGACCGCTGGAAGTCGAGGTCTGGGCCTGTTGACGTTGGAGTCCATTCTGGTTCGGATGCGGGGTGGTGAGATTTGAGGATAGGTTGATGATCAATTTTCCGTGGACTACGAGGTTATCATTCGATTTTTTCAGATCCCGAGTAAGCATTTCTGTGGGGGGCACATGGCCGTCAGGTCAGTCCACGTTTCTATGACTCGCGATCGGCGATCTTCGGACGTACCATCACCACCCATCGACAAGTCAATGACATCGCCGATGCGAACATTGATGACTCCAAGGAAACCCTGGTCCTTCTTCTTGAATTTCTTCTGGTCAAAGATCTGGATCGCAAGAATGCTGTCCTCGTTGACTCTCCTGTAAAGATCCATGGTTAACGAGGTTCACCCTTTTCCCAGACAGTGGCGGGGTATCACGTACAAGTCGAATGGCTCATTCCAGTAGGGATTCAGAGTCTTCTTGATCACGGAAGTTGTATGTGTTTGCTCTCCTCCAACAGTGGCCACGGCGAATGGATCGGGGAACCCTAAAAAAGAAATGGTCAGTTCAACCCCGCAGCACTCGATCAACCGATCTGAAGGAGACAACGTACGGAAGACATCACGTTTGTACAAGCCGTCAGCCGCGATAACTATATAGCCAGAGATGTTAGTCTTGTACGGATGCGGAACCCCGCAGGAGTCCCACGACGATCTGACAGAATGAGAGTCTTACTCGTTACCCGGAGATTTGGCTGGCTACAATTCACGTCAGCGGATGATCTGAAGATCGAATCTCGATCGGAATAGAGCCAGAGAAGTCCAACTTACGCTGGAAGGTTTGACGCCATGATGCTTTACAAGCGATCAATCACGCCCAAAGAACAGCGCGGGCGCGCACATTCACAAGGGGGAGAAGGACCAAACCGAGTTCGCCCAGGGTCAAAGCCTGGAAAGAGTGGATAGGTTGGTGATTTGCAGGTTTGGTGATGGGTAGGTTGTTGAGAGAGGAGAAGGAAGAGAAAGGGAAGGGTTAGGCGTTAGGTGCGCCCGGGTTTGTATGGCGCAGGTACTCGGACTACGTATTCACTATGTACGGGATACCCGGTCAGTACTTCCTGGGGCTGAGCACGGGAGATTTATAAACGTTTGGATAATGATTTCACTCTTTTACTTCATTAGATATATATAATATTGTATAGCCCTAGTTTGCCATTTATTATTTTTTCCTTCTTCCTTTTTAAGCATACGTAATAGAGGAAATTCAGCGGGTGTGGGCGGGTAGAGTGGCAATTTCAAGTTTGATATTAATAGGGATGGTTAAAAGGAAATATCAACTAGCACAGCTATCTCAGTATGACCTTTTATTTAGGCAACCATATTCATATCGAATATTTTATTATGCTCTTTTGTATACCATTAAGTAGCTACAAAGTACTATAGTAATGTACTCGGTACCATATATAATACACAATCTTCTATATCAGCTAACTACTAGTACATTAAATACAACACCCCCCAAAAAAGCCATAGCCAAATCTTATCTCTCATTTTTTTTTTTTACTAATTCTCTGCCCGGAAATTATTGTACAGCATAGTTCCCACAACTCCAAACCCACTAGAGAAAATGAGGAGAGAATCAGGTCCTGAAATCGGACACTTGACCCAGGATTTGCAGCAACACCCTCAAACAACACACTTAGTAGGGCGAGAAACCACGTCCCCGGCCCCGGTAGGGAGCACCGCCACGATATCCACCACCACGAGGGAAGCCACGACCACGACCGCGGCCAAAGCCACCACGACCACCACGGCCACGGTGCATACCAGGCAGGTTGGTACGCTTGGGAACAACCTATTATTTCGACGTCAGCAAGGGTAGAGGGAATAGTACCAGCAATCATAAACCGACCTTCAAGTTGCGACCGCGGAAGACACTCTCGTTCAACACCAGAGCCTGAGCGACCAGGCTGGGTTCCGCAAATTCAACGTAGGCATAACTGCAGCGCATTGTCAGCACATCTTCCATCTTGTATTTTTCCTTCCCATCTGTTCAAATCTCACCCTTTGGGCTGGCCAGAGAACTTGTCCAGCAAGATGGTAACCCGGTTGATGGAACCACAGCTCTGGAAGTGAGCCTGGATCTCCTCCGGCGAAGCACCGTAGTCGACATTGCCGACAAAAATGCTACGCGCATCGATATCTTCCTTGTTCTCTTGAAGGCTCTCAGTCTGCTGGTCGAGGTCGGCTTGCATCTCGCGCAGCTTGGCCGCCTCAGATTCCATCTCGGCCACTCGTCGCTTCATGGCCTCAATCTCTTCCTGTATGGATCAATCATATTAGCGGGGTATGCCTCGTATATGAGGGAAAGTATGCGACGTGGTTGTGAAAGAAATGGCCCAAAGAACTCAAAACAAAGAGTGAAAGCACGTTCAATGCAGCGGAACAACCCCGATTACACGTACCTCGTCATCTACACCGTCTTCCTGGGGTGGGATCTGCTCCCCCTTGACCTCCTCTGGGATCTCCTGGCCTTCGGCAGCCATCTTGTCGGGAAAAAAAAGAAAGAAAGAAAGAAATGTGTTGGGGTTGGGGGTATTCGAAGGGTCGGTGAAAGCGCCGGGGATACCGATGAGGGGAGCAAGTTAGAGCTCTCCGAGGGTCGGTTTAATCTTTGCGCGTCAAATTTGGTAGATTAAAACGAAGGTATTGAGTTGCTTTAAATCGGGAACTGCCCAAGTGATTTGTACGAGTTAACAGTACCCTCTGTTCAAGACCTCTAGGCGGCAGAGAATTGAAGTTCTGGGATTTGGCAATGACAGGATTTCTCATTCGGGAATAGCGCCTTTTCCGGCTGCGATGAATCGGTGGTATACTGCCGGGCGGTGTATAGCCTCACCTGCATTCACTCTGATGGGACTGGGTTGTCTCTCATGAGACACAAATTTGCTCTTTACGAAAGCTCCAGAAATGAGTATCTTTTGTATGAGAACCCACATGAGGATCACACAAACATGATACTTCAATAATCTGAATTTCCTTCACTCTCGACATATTTAGGAGAATATAAGTACGTGTGTATATACTGTAAAGGAAGTCCATTTGTTTTTATATATATATTCAACTTGAAGATAAATACAAATATTAATAAAGTCCATAGACCATTGGTGTGCTTCACATAATGTTTTCTTTTGATATGCTCCTTGATTCTCTTCATTAGATACATATAACTAGTTAACTAAATAACGTATTTCACCACCGAGCCGCCATAACCACCGAGCCGCCACCTCAAGAACACCATAGTAAATGTGATATTTTACAACTTGATGTCTTAACAACCACCTTTTTATTTTATTTGATTGTGAGCCGATAGCGGTTGATAAGACTGTTTAACACTATATAATAATTTCAAGAAAATCGAAAAGCTGCATTATCACGGTATTGAAAATTACACTACTACAGACCAAAAATATATATATCTCGGTCACCAAATCATTAAATTTCTTAAAACTCCCTAAAGAGACTTAATATAATATAAAAACCAATAGGTCAAAAAGCAAGATTCCTATAGACAACCGTTGTTGAGATGCCAAGTTGTAATTTATCGCATTTACTATGTGTTTTGGGGGTGGCCAGCTCGGTGGTGTGGCCAGCTCGGTAGTGAAATACGTTACCGAGCGGTCTATACCACCGAGCGGTCTACCCTACCTAAAACGCGTCAATTAATTTAACCCCTTCTTCTTCAACCACCTACTATGCCACCAATTCGCTCTCAACGCTCTAAAGATTTAACTAAGCAAGAGGGTAGGCTTTTATTAGCTATCCAGGCTTTTAAAAATCAAGAAATCACTTCAATTCGTGAAGTAGCGCGCCGTTTCGAAGTCCTAAAGTCGACTCTCCTCCGCCGCCTAAGTGGTATCTAAGACCGCGCGAATTCTCGCGCCAATTCATCTAAATTGACAGAAATTGAAGAGGAATTGCTTGAAAAATGGATTCTCTCTATAGATACTCGTAGAGTAGCCCCCCGGCCTTCTATAGTTCGAGGAATGGCAGATCTTCTGCTTAAAAAGTGTAGAACTACCCCAGTTCTTTCAGTCGGTAAAAATTAGGTTACAAAATTTGTTAAACGGTATCCTCTCCTCTCCTCCCGGTTCTCGAAACGATATAATTATAAGCGTACGAAATATAAAGACCCTAAAATCATTAGAGAGTGGTTTAATTTAGTTTAAAAGATAATCCTTCAATTTAGGATCGACCCTAATAACGTTTATAACTTCGATAAGACTGGTTTCGCGATAAAATTAATAGCAACTACAAAGGTTATAACAAGGAGTGAATACTATAGTCGGCGAGCACTTTTATAACCTAGAAATCGAGAGTAGGTGACTACTATTGAGTATTTAAATGCTTCGGGTTAGGCCCTCCCTCCGTACGTGATTTTTAAAGGCAAAGTCTTTATTAAATCATGGTTCGACGGCCTTCCGGAGGACTGGCGGTTTGAAGTTAGTCCTAATAGCTGGACTTTAGATAAGATTGGACTTCGTTGGCTTACGAAGCTCTTTATTCCGACTACTTCTTTACGGACTAAGAGGGTTTACCGGCTTTTGATTCTTAATAGCCACGGAAGTTATTTAACGCCTAAATTTGACGAAATCTATGAGCAAAATAAGATCGTTCCAATTTGTATGCCAGCGCATTTATCCTATCTTTTACAACCTCTCGATATAGGCAGTTTTGCGGTCTTAAAACGTGCTTATAGTCGGATGGTTGAGATAAAAATGCGGAGTGGGATTAATTATATCGACAAACTAGACTTCCTAGAAGCCTACCCCTCCGCCCGAATTGAAGCTTTTAAATCGGAGACGATTATAAATAGCTTCGGAGCAGCCGGTTTAGTACCGTTAAAACCCAATCGGGTTATCTCGAAGCTCAATATCCGGCTTCGAACGCCTACCCCCCCCCCTAGCCGGGATAGCGATTAGGACCCAAAAACGCCTTCAAACTACGTCCAGTTACAAAAGCAAGCTTCGTCAATTAAAGCATTGCTTCGTATAAGATCAAGGAGCCCCCCAAGTCCTCTCAATTCCGCTATAAACCAGGTTTTAAAAGCATACCAAATCACTATGCAATCCGCCGTATTTCTTGAGAAAGAAGTGAGCGATTTACGGGCCGCCAACGAGAAGTAGAAGCAAAAGAGAGCTAGGTCCCGGAGGCACATACCTGCTGAAGAAGGCCTTTCAGTTCAAGAAGCCTCTGCATTAATTATACAGCAACAAGAAGCATCAGAAGCACCTCCCCCCGGCACCGGCATACCTGGAGAATCGGCTATTCAGCCACGTACGCGGCCCCCCCGGGGGTATGGAATATGCAGATTGCCAGGGCATAGAAGAGAAACCTGTCCAGATAGACCAGTTAGTTAGTTGATTTAATTTAATGGCGTTTTGGTTGAGATAAATGCATTTAAATTCAATAGGTTGGGTGGGGTGGACCGCTCGGTGGTGTGGACCGCTCGGTAGTGAAATACGTTAGTTAACTAGTTAGTTAACTAGTTAGTTACCGAATACGTTAGTTAACTAGTTAGTTAGTATCAAATCAATTAGCTAAACCAGGCTTACATTATGAATTAAGACCTTTGTTTTCGCTTTAGCCAGTTCCAGAATGCAGAAGATTCAGATTATTGAAATATCATGCCTATGCACCTATTGTATCCATAGATGAGCATGTCATAGTATTACATCTATAACTATAGGGACCTGTGAAAACGACGCCGAAAATGACTATCTTTGGCGCCAGAAAGGGCCGCCTTTCCACTCGTACAACGAGCCGCTGCTTGACCGCCCGCTGTCTTGTACCCCTATTCTGCACCCAACTCTTCAGACTTGATGGAAAATAAGTCCAAAACAGGTGAGTCCTGATTGGATTATTGTACCTTTGATCTCCAGAGCTTGACCGCTTTCCATAAATAGTCCGCGTATTTTACAATACCTCTTCAGTACCATGGGCGATGTACAGTCACTACGCAAAAGTGTTAGCACCCCAGATTTCTGCCGATCCAATATTCACCAATAAAATCCAAGTAGTAGTAGGCGGTATATCAAATTGAGAAGGCGGTATAATTTATTAGGAAGGCGGTATCGGAAGGGGGTGTTAACCTTGGAACACTTTTGCGGAGTCACTGTAGTTTACACGAAACTACGGAGTACCTAGGTAACATACAGACTTTCCCCAGCTTGTTGAAGACTACCGTGACGGTCCTCAACGCTTTTGCATAACAACCAGAGAGGGAGAGGGACGACCTTGATAAGGAGCGCGAGCGTATCATTGCAGAAATATTGCAGTACATACAAATACGAAGACTGAGAAACGAAACGACCTAATTCGAGATCGCAATAACTAACTAACTGGTATGTCCACTTTTTCGTGACACAAGTAAAAGTCACATACATAACAGAATCCAGAATCCGAAATACCTTCCTACCATCGCATCCAACGGCGGAACATTAGGTCAATCATTCTTACGGCAGAGCACGTGCATAGTTTTACTTTACGCCCCATGTTAGCTGCTGCAAAAGACACATGAGCAGTTCAGGTTCAGGGGCAATGGCCTGGACCTATGACACCATTGTTATAACCGTCCAACGTAGAGGCCCAGTCATTCACTTGGCTTTTGACAGTATTGGTGAGGCCGTCCCAGTCTCCGCTAACGTGAGTGGCGAGGAAATTGTCCGCGTCCTGGATGGTACTTGTCACAGCAGAGCCATCCGCGCCATTTTCGATGTTGAGCTTCGCTGCTAGCAACTGTGCGTACAGCTTGTCGATGCCATTACTGCCGGTAGTACCCTCGATGGTGACGGCTTGACTTGGCGTGGTCACCTTGACGCTCCTCGCCCCGTCTTCTGTGCCGAGCCAGATCGGTAGCAGCGAGGGGATAGCGTCGGCGTGATTCTTCCAGTAGCCGATCGTCAGCGTGCAACCACCGGAGGAGGTAGTGCACTGAACTGCCACCGTCGCCGTGTCACTTGGCCCGGACGTGTTATCATCGTACGTGATGGACGCGGTGTTGGGATTGTCTCCTTTGTCCTCACAGCTAAAAGAGTGGGTGTAGGTCTTCGTACCGCCCTGAGTGAACTCCCCAAGGGGGCCCCCGAGAGTGTCGGAGACTGTCACGGTGTTGTGCACGAGCGTCTCCGTCGCCGGCATCTCTGTGTTGGCGGACGCACTTGGCCCCTTTGGCTCTCCTAATTTCCCTGAGTGATTGGTAATCGTCGTAGCGGCCGTCACCTTGTAGGAGCCGCTATTGACCAAATTTGACGGGATGTCGATGCTATAGGGGTAGCAGTGGCTCTCCCCGGGACCCAGTATCGGTTTAGCCGACACGTCAAGTGGCGTTATTGATACTATAGCAACAGTGGACGGCGGCTGCGTCACCTTGATGTTCGACATGAGGTTCTCAGTTGGAATACTGCCACCGTTGGTGATGCAGACCTCCCCGTCGATCGAGCCGTGGACAGTGCCGTCATCCTTGGTCAGCGTCACCGTGTAGGTCACGGTGCCGGTGTCACCCTGGTTCAGACTGAGTGTGTTCGGGTCAGCCACTTTTTCGATTGTCCATGTGAACGTCCGGGTCCGGTGCCCGTTAGCTGACACCGACTCGCTGAGCGTTGTGCCCGACTTGCCCTGCCTCTCGCTGAGCGTTATGCCTGCAGCCTCGGCTGGCGCCGGTAAGGCGGATACCACCCCCGCTACGACGAGTGCCACTACTAACACCCAGCCGAGACGGAATATCGATGGTGTTTGTATTCTCATATTGTCGCACTAGCTGTCGCCTGCTCGAATCTTAAAACCTTGGCTGTTTGAAAGAGGGTTCAATGGTTTGGGAAGGAAGAGATCTTCATTACCAGGTAAATTTTGGGGTGAACGTAGAACGGTTATTTATCACTTCTTATAATGCTTTCAGACCCATTTCAGCACGCCTGCTCCTTTTCGAGTGATCATCACATCACTCTCGCGCGTGATGAGAGAGAGGCCAGAAGGGCCGATCGCCTATAGATTACCGATATCATGGGCACGAGAGTTCGACTTTCCCCAGTGTGGGTTCATTGTTTGCCATCCGAACCATGCGTTTTGGTGGTAGACTTGGTAGAACGGCGCTGATCAGGTCGAGACTCGAAGCCACTAAAGCCTAGGCTGACGGCATTTGGCATTTGGCATTTGGCCTTATCTGCGTCTCTAGACATCATATGTTGCTGGACAGGTCATCTTAACAGAACAAGCCGTGATACTAGTGTCGCCACTATCGCTTGGACTTAAGCCGCCTCGTGCTTGTGGGGGAATCTATGTTGTAGAACTCGCGAAGCATGACTGCGATACCCGAGATGCACGGATCACAGCTTGTTAAGCGGGAAATTCTTGGCGGCCCATTTACTGACGCTAATGCAGAGGTAATAATAACTTGGTAATAAAAGAGCACAGGCGTTTTTACAGGCCACATTCGGCCCTATACGACTATAACCATGGACTATAATAATCTGATACAAAAGTTACCGAGTATAGATGCCGCCACCATGGAAATCTAGTAATGGATCCCGAGATTGATGCACAGCCTAGAGTAAAATTAAGCTTTCTAAAAGCGCGGGGCTGAAGCGCGGTCTATACTTAGTTAATTTTAGTACCAGTCGTTAATTACCTAGGTATAGCTCGATCTAATATGGCGAGTATATACTAACTAGTTATTACCTCCGTGACAACTAACTATAGCGTCAATGCCAAAATTTTCCGCTTAACAATGGTGTCGTATAATGCAGCACGCCTATTCACGCTATGTTCTATGTTCTCTTAGCTAATAACACATAATGAACTCAAGTCATGGGGTCATAACTAGACACCTAGGCCTATTTTGTGGAAATAACAGGTTGAGGGAGATGTGGTGGCCATAGAAGCGGGGACGACCGGACACGGCTAGATGTGGCTTTTGATGGCTTCGAGTCTCAACCGACTCAGTGCCATCTGCAGAATCAGTGATTGGACGGACTAAGTTATGCTATAGTCTAAGTAGGATTTTAGATACGTCTCCGTTTGCTTTCTATTGAGGGCGGAAAATGCTAAAAGGGCGGTGATTCATCGGTTTACGAGGATCCCTAGATTTCAACAACCTTGGATGTGTCGACGGCCAAGTCTAGCTCACCACAAGTATACAAGCAATTGAGTTCTGATCCGTCAAGAGGAAATGCAGAAAGTAAATGTACAAACAAGAAACATGGGCCAGAGAGCCTAGATGAGACCACCTTCTGGTCAAGTGCCTACTAGCTGTCGTATTTGTACGCTCGATAGCGCAAAAGCCAGATTGTTGCGTGGCCATACCAGAACATCTAAATGACCGTGGATTATCAGCCACAATACGAGTATGTATCAGTCGGTTAAAAGAACTGGATTTTGGAGTTCTGTAAACTTCAATACTCGGCTAGGCTCCGAGGGCCTTTCCACTTCGAGGAGGAAGCCTAATACAGGCAGGATGTATCTAGACTGGATAATGACGCTCTACACCGTACATTTAAATAATCTACGTATTTTCACACCCGGTAACTCGCTCTTATCATACCGCCTCTTCTAGAAACTGCTCTACTCCGAGACCGTTGATGGACCTGGGTCAAGAATCCTGTTCTAGCTTCGAATCAATATTGATAGCATCCCATTAACTCTATAGTTTCCTTCACTAATTTCGCTTAGATTCCCAATGCTGGGATAGATTATGGGAATCCAATGAACCTTATTATCCTCTGAGTCTCGCGACCTGACGCCTAAAATAGCGTGCAGATTGCTGCTACTTACCCAACTCGTTTAGTGTTTGTAGTGTCTACTAAACAACACTAACCTTATTAAAATAAAGTCCTCATCTACTTATACTTGAAACTCTCACCTTTCAGGAAACCGGCTAATTTGTGGCCATCCTAGACAAGTCTGGGTCATGACATGTAGGAGCCACAGCTCGTTGATACAAATGCAAATTATGTTGAATAGAAATTGATATGATCTACTTCTGGCTACCGTATATGTCTCCAAGTGCTACTAAGTAAGTAAAAACTCCACGGTCTGGGAGAGAGGCGCAAGCAAGCCACGAGAAGATCACAAAATGATAGGAATAAATTCAATTCTATCGGAAGACTCCTGTTTCGGGGAAAAATCAAGGGAATAAGAGCGAGCAATCCAGTCCATAGGAACAGATATCAACATCATAGACAATGTTGAGGAAATGACTCGATTCAAGGTATCATGTATCAAATTGAAAAAGCATGGGATCTGCAACAAGACGGAGGGAAGGAGAAGGATATATGACCAGGCGAACACCAAGGCAATTATTTACACGGATGTAGGAGGGAGGGACAGTAGACATAAAGATAGCATCACGAAGCCGGGGGGTGGTTCTTGCGGAAGGAGACCTTCTCAACAGCCACATTTTCCACCCCATTGGCATCGGTCTTCAGCTGATAGACATACAACACAAGGACATCACCTTGGATCTATTCATGGTCAGCATATATACTATCCTCCCAATCTGCCAGGGCAACTCACGTCCATTAGGCAGAAACTCGGTGTTGGCTCCTCGCCATCTGGCCAGAAGCCAGAGCTCATGGCACCCGTTGCGCTTCCCGGGTTGATAAAGAACCGACCCTCCATCTCAAATGCCTCGAAGCGGTGGGTACCACCCCACAGTAGGACATCGACATCCATCTGACGGGCCGCGATAAGCAAAGCGTCGGCGTCGGCGGGTGGCACGATGGTGTGGCCATGAGTGAAACCAATTCGTAGACTGCCATGGTTCACAATTTTGGAGAGAGGAAGGTTGGGAGAGTCGACATCGTAGTCGCCCTTGACCATCTGTAGGTCTGGGGCTACCTCGCGGAGGAAATCATAGGTCTCGCGGTCAGTCAGGTTGCCCAGACAAAGGGTCTGGCCGATCTTGCCAGGGGTCAGGAGTTTGCGGAACTAGAATCACCAGACATTGTCAGCAGGGTGGAATAAACCAAGGCGCAGAATAAAGACGGACCTTGGCTGGAAGATCCTAGACGATGTGTTAGCGGAGATAGTGAAGCTGAGCTGAGGACAGCTTACAGGAGCTCGGTCAGGGATGAATAGGTCACCAATGACCAAGACCAAACGGGCGGTCATCCTGGATGGTGCGTGTGGGGTAAATGGAGATCAATGGTCCATCCACGGTGATCGGAAATCGGAGCAAGCCAGATAGAAAGAACGCCTGTTGGCCTGTAGTCTGATGGAGCTTCGCGGGGAAGAGCAACTAGGGGATGCCCTAAGCCCTATTTTATACCCAAATACGGCTAGCGTTATCTGTTCTATGAAGCCATCTCGATCATTGTTTTGTTTCGCATTGGCTCGTTAGGCCGAATGTCTCGTCCAAATGCTTTTCGGTTTGATGAGTCCAATGCATGTTTACCCCGTGTTGCTTCGAAGGTTTCCTAAATTCTTTGCGGAGGTCGCCGTGTCAAAGATCAGGAAGGGGGCATACTACGTTGGGGTGCGAGGATCGAATGGAGTAGCAATTGCCGGGCAGGAATCGGCATTGAGATTGATATACAAAATAGATAGAAAATGATATTGCATTCAACATAGAGAGCAAGTCTACGTAGTATTTGCATACTCCTATCCCCAATATACAGGCAGTAAACAGTACAATATAGATACTACGATCCCCCTCAATTGCTAATAGAATGATATAAAATGATATAAAATGTGTAGAATACCCCAGATATTGCTTCATATCCACAAATTCCTCTATAGAACAACACGTACAGCGTAGGACGTAGACTGTTGGGAGAATCGGTAGGATCCGCCCGGCTTTCCTTTCTCCGACGTCCAAAACCCCAAAGGAAAACACAAACCTCCTTCGGAAACAGGAAAACAGGAGCGTGACTCAATTCATAAATAACCTTGGAATCCTCCAAGTCTCACTCTCACATGCTCGGTTCTTCATCCGAGTGAACAAATCAACGAATCCCAATCGGTATCTCGGCCAATCCACTCGGCGGCGAACCCCGAAGTCACTTACCCTCGGGAACTCCTCCAATCCCCTTTCACGCGAAATACCCCGCGGCGCGCCGCAATCGGAAAACTGGCGTCCAAAACTACTAAGGAGCGGCTGAGCCTGATTTCCAGACACCTGGACCAGCGCCTCCCGTTACCCGACCTCAATACTCCCTTCTCGACCGAGAGAGATTCGCTATTCCCTGACGACGTCGAATATAAACCCATTGATCGCTCCATCCCTCCTGCCCCTCCCTCCGAACCAACTCCCACTATGTCTGCTCAAGCCCCTCACAACACCCTCCTGATCCCAGGACCCATCGAGTTCGATGATGCCGTCCTTCAGTCTATGTCCCACTATGCGTGAGTTGTCCAGGTCACAATACATTATGCTACAATGAACAACCAACTAACTTCCCCCAGTGAGAGCCACGTCGCTCCCGACTTCGTCAAGGTCTTCGGCGAGACCTTGACTCTTGTCCGCAAGCTCTTCCAATCCACCAACCCCACCGCGCAGCCCTTCATCATTTCCGGAAGCGGCACGCTGGGCTGGGATCTTGTCTCTGCCAACCTGATTGAGCGTGGCGAGAACGCCCTCGTTCTCAACACCGGCTACTTCGGCGACTCCTTCGGCCAGTGTCTCGAGACATACGGTGCCAACGTGACGCACCTCAAGGCGCCCATCGGTGATCGCACCCCGCTCGAGGAAGTGGAGGCAGCCCTGAAGGAGAAGTCGTACAAGCTCATCACCCTCACACACGTCGACACATCGACCGGAGTGCTCTCAGACGTCAAGGGCGTCGCACAATTAGTGCGCCGCGTCAGCCCAGACACCCTCGTGGTTGTGGACGGCGTGTGCAGTGTCGGCTCTGAGGAGATCGCCTTCGACGAGTGGGACCTCGATGCCGTCCTCACAGCTTCACAGAAGGCCATCGGCTGCCCTCCCGGTCTCAGCATTGTCATGACATCAGGCCGCGCCATCCAGGCCGCCCAGTCTCGCAAGACCCCTCCCGGCGCTTACTACGCCTCCATCGCCAACTGGCTTCCCATCATGCAGAACTACGAGAACAACAAGCCCTCTTACTTCGCCACCCCTCCCACCCAGCTTGTCCACGCTCTGCACACCACCCTCACCCAGATCACCGCCGATGTCCCCGGCCGCTTCGCTATCCACACCGAGGTCTCGGATAAGGTTAAGGCTGCTGCTGCCGAGCTTGGTCTCAAGCAGCTCGCTGCTCGCCCTGAATGTCAGGCTCATGGTATGACTGCCATGTACTTGCCTGAGGGTCTGGTCCCGGCCGATGTCCTGCCTGGTCTGCTTAAGCGTGGTGTCATCTTTGCAGCTGGCCTGCACAAGGAGATTGCTACCAAGTACATCCGTTTCGGCCACATGGGTGTCAGTGTTACTGACCCCAAGCGTGGTGACGTTGACAATGCCCTGGCGGCGCTCAAGGAGGCTCTGACCGAGGCTAAACAGGCTAAGGGTCTGTAAGGGTTGTACTTAGGTATGTTTGATGTAAATAGTATCACTTGGACTTATGCAGAGTAAGCCTTGCGGATTATCTTTTGGGTAAAACTACTGCAATGAATTATTGACCAATAGACAATGTATGTTGTATACTATTTGTAAAAGCTGCCTTGTTTAGTAGGATGGTAACGTGACCTCACTTTGTGGGCTGATGTTATTATCTACATTGTACAAAGCAATAATCTTGCTGTTCGCTTTCCTTTACACCCCTACGAAGAATACACTGTCTATACCTAGGTAACTCCAAATCTTGGGACAAACTCATCTGCAGGTACCCGCCGATCCTCCACATTCTGGAATCCTCCCTATTGGCGCGTCTACCCAGACCCAAGGCTCCAGTTGAAGAATGCACCAGCCCTGGAGACTTGAAGGAACCTTGGAATGACAATGAACAGCCAGTCGCAGCAAAGAATGTAATATTGTGCCAGGAGGTACTCCATGCAATCTTCTATTTCCCCCTACCAGCTCCTAGTTGCTGTCAGACAAGCCGGGAGCCCTGGAGTATGCCAAGGTCCCCTGCCACACCCCTAGACAGCCACGCATTGACCAACTTTCTCTTGTATAGATGCAGTTGATAAGTTGATCTTCAATGTTTCGATTATCTAGTATTATGTGTAGATAGATATGACCCAGAAGGTTTTCTACATCGACCTAGCCGATCTAGGGACCATAATTTGGTGTAGTGCTCGATAGTTTCGCCATAGACGAAGATTGTAGGAATGGAATGTTTTGTCTTTGATAGAAATGTAGCAATGAAAATGTAGCAGTGGACTACATTTTGTTTATAGCTGTATGCCCGTCCATCCCGTAGATGTCTGTTCCCTCCTATTATGCCAATCCATACATAAAATCTCTCAAAATGCATTACTTGAAACCCACCCTCCCATTTATCCTAGCAGCCGCTACTCTCGCCTCAGCAGAGACAACAGGCACATTAAAAGACAACGCGGTGAATAGTGCATGTAGCTCAGAAAAGTAAGTCGAGCCTATACACCAGCTCTGCACTTCCAAAGAACATCGACACTAATACTACCCGCAGCTGCTATACCAACTGTGCCGAAAACTCATCTCACGAAGACGCCGAGCCCACCCACCAACAAAACTGCGCTAATGGCGAAGCACACACGCCGATATCAACAGTTGCACCTACTATAAGCTCTAGTAGAGCCGCCGCTATGGGCAGCACTGATATTGATGATGGAATTGATATCTCCGACTCGGGAGTTGAGAATGATTTCATGGAGGGACATCCGGTATTGTCGTATAGTGGGTTGGAGGCTAATTCGATCCCCCCGTCCAGAAGAGGGGACTGCTTCTGGTTTGAGGGTGGGGGGTTGGTTAGGTTTCCTGGGACTTGCATTGGGGGCTCTTTTTTAGTTCTGGTGTTGGGTTGAGGTTCTTATGTCTGATATTACTGTATGTATACCTACATACCATATAAAGATGGTCCTAGGGAGTGACTTCATTGAGTAGCATTGTCTACTAACTCAAAAAATAAAAGAAAATAAAAGAACGAAAATTTGCCCGTCTCCCGCAACGCGCGCTAGACATCCTGCTCCATGACTTGAACAGTCTCAGTTCCATTTTTCGTATCCCCAACTGGCTTTCCTGCCATCCAGCACAGGATGGTAACCCAGTCGTCCAAGTTATTTTGCACCCCATCCTTAAAGTCCATGATCGGTGACGAACGGACTTGAAGAGCCTTGGAGTTCTGCTTGTCGTGCCAGATCTGAAGGATTTATTGTTGGTGTGATGGTTGTCGGTTGGTTAGGTAGTGTTGCCCAGGTGAAGGAAGTTGATTGGTTGGGCAGTTTCCTAAGTCGATTTCACCCTGGCAGAAAATCATCTAGTATATTCATATATTCACCATGTATACCTAAGACACCTAGGGAAAAAAATCCCGAGAAATTTCTAACAGGGTTTTCGATATAATACCTCGAGTATAGTCCGAGATCAAACACAAGAGGTTATCACGTAGAATATAGAAGAAAACGAGAACAATTGGGGAAGAGGCGGGCTTTCTTCGCTATCAGCGTGATCGAAATAACCCAATAATGGCTATCGTCGAGGTCAAGCCTTTCCCTCGTGACACAGACCCAAACGACTCCATCCGAATGCAGGAGAGCGCTCAGATGGCTGCATGGATTTGCCAGCATCCCCCGACACCTGCTGAGCTTACTTCGGGTTCCAAATTTAGGTATGTTATTTCGCGTTAGGATAAGATAGAAGGATCGGAAATTTGCTGAGAACAGATGCTCCCACAGTCGCCTACTCGTCTCCCAGGACCGTCACCACATTTATCTGACTTTGCAGAGTTTGATGCTGGTTATGTGCACTATATTCGTGATACCCCCCTGAGCCCGAAGCTGCCCACTCACCTAAGCAAGAGGCCGTCGACTCCGCCAAGCCAGAGGTCATCGGCTGAACTCAGCTTTCTGAAAATGAACGAGTATGGGCCTTTCGACATTGGAAATGAAAGCCATATGGACTCACTTGGGCAAATTTTACTAGCTTTCTCCCGTCGGGCATGTGAGATCAGAGAGAAAGCGGATTCGAAACCACAGCGGCAGAAGTAGAGCCATGTATACAGAAATGTATTGTATTCATTGGAAAGAGAGAATGGAAGGGGAGCTAACTGCCCAACAGAACAAATTTGGGGGTTTTTGTTTTTCTTTTGTTACTTTTGTGGTAGACTTAGCTGCTGTACAGTTGCTATATCTTTGTGCCTCAGCTTTTGCTTTCCCGGTTGATTTAAATTCGTGTATGCTTCTTCTCCCCTTTCTCTTGGTGATTGCATGTTCCGAGAGCAGCACAAAAACCATGTATACCACCCAGGCTCGTGCCCTGGCGGGTAGACCGCAAAAGCGTACATATCTTTCCGCATAGGAAGATAGTTAGCTAATCTCAAATAAAGCACCAGACGCCTTTACGATATCAAAAAGACAAGGGAATGTGTTGTTCTACGTTCTGTGACTCTGGTGGGTTAGGAGTTACGTCCACAATCCATTCTGGTTCGCCATATAAATCAGATACAGTGTTTCCTGTCACATTCAACTAAAGATAAAAAAGAAAAACACCGATCTCTAAAAACACCTGTCGCTAGAGTCAAATAAGAAAAGGAAGTATAGCCGGTCGAAATATGACAATATATTTTGGTTCTAGTCATCTATTAAGCATCCTCGTTATGTCACTTACCACTATTAATAACAAGCAATTGCATTATCAACCAAATGAATCTGTGAACTGACGTGAGCCCTTCGGGTCACAATTTCTCGATCATTCTCTTTGGAGTGGGGCCGAATGGGGTGAGGCACCGACGACCGAGCAACCATACTTTCACTGCTATGGGCTTGCCTGGCCATTCCTTCGGCAGTAAGTATTGTGTATATTCAGAGGTTTTTAATGTAATCAATGCTACACGAACCGAATGAGGCTAGTTTGAGGCAAGCTACCATTGAAGGCTTGATGATTGATTAGATCCACCATTTATAAACTACATAAATTTTCTCCACATGTCAGTATCTTGCATATGCCAAGTTCACTGATCTCCTACATTCATCCTTAAGTGGGAACTCCGACTGTAGATCATCGCTTTAGACTATCGGTTGAAGGTTAACCATGTGGATCTCCAATTCTTATGAGCTGAATGCCTATGTAGTAACATTGTGAGTAATAAAATGCCAAGCCTCGGGCCTAAGAAATTTGGATATATCGAGTAGGTAAGTAGCCGTGGAGTATGTCGCGACTCGGGCCTCGATCTGTTGCCAAATTTGCTTTCTTTTCTCCGATTCTGCAAAATCGTCAAAAGACAATCCCCTGGATCCGACGAGCTTAAAGAGTGGTACCGTCTCTTCCTGGTGCCCGGAGCTGCTTATTGTGTCAGCATCAGTGCTCATCCCAACGGACCCTTCCCGCAGACTAACTTGCAAGTTATGACTCGCTGGGTGGAGCAGGGTATTGTACCTTATGCTTTGAACGCCAGAGTTCTCCAAGGTGATAACAAGGGTGCCAATGAGCAGGTATGTGCCTGGTTTTTTCGTCCCTACTGGAAGGGTAGCGCAAAGACCCTGACCTGCGAGTATGATCAGGCTTCGATTGACACTTTCACCTATGCCTTACAAGGCGCCTCTGTACTAAGCGCTCGTACTGGTTGAATCACTATTTCGTTCAGGATTCCCGCATGTTATATTCCCCCACTGTCTTTATACTGTACTATATTATGTAGAATGTTGATTCATACATATACCATTTTCATGCACATTGTAGACATATTTGTTGCAACCTAACAGCATTACTTAGCCAACTAGCTTGAAATGACGTTGAAATTCCTAAAACTGCTTTATCAAAGTGGGAGCGAGACATTTCCCGATCTCTTCTTAATAAAGTTAATGGTTTCGAGTATAATGATGAGTGGATGGGATACATGGTTTATTCACAATTAATTAATCCATCTATGGCTGGTCATCAATATGATACGAAATTAGGCAGTGATGATCGACAATCCCCTCTCACTCATACAAAGGATATGCGAGGTACACTAACAGGACTTTAATAATAGTCAATTGGCGTACTGATCTCATGGGCCATATTTTTCTCGCTTAAGCGGCTGCCCGAAGTGAGTCCAGGATTCCCGCTAGGAGTGGGACCAGCCTCGTTGACAGGGGGCCTTCAGCAGGAGACTGTAGGCCGACTCCACGAGGAAGCGCATTCTCGGAATAATTAATATTGGAGTCTGTGCGTGCAGTCTCTAGCCAAGGTTATTAACAGCAAGACATGAAATAACCTTCCCTTTAACCCGGTCTCCATGCGACGCACAGCATGCATACATGCAAGGGTCGGCTAAAGCCCGAGTCATTTGCGTGGCCAATATATATACCCACCCTGCGAGCCCAATGGCCTAGAGCTGTTGAAAAACCATCAAGCTATCAATAAGACAAACTTGGCGCTGAAACTACATATTAGCAATGGCGCACGTGCATGCGAATGCGCAGCCCACTCGAACGGACGCGGGAAAAATGAGAACGTCTTATCCCCCAAACAGAAAGCGACAGCTGGTCGAGATCCGACCGAAAGGTAGTTGACTCTCTGAGCGCGCGTGGGATATCAATACTATAATCAGGGGAGATGGATGGGCTAACAGAAGTTCACTGGAGCAGGCGGCTCACTCCTCATCATGACAAATCCAAATTCAACAGAGACTCGGAGGAGGCAGCACGCTGACGCCCAGAAGTGTCAACGAGATCGGATGAAAACAGCGCTGAGCCAAATAGAGCGGATAATGAGGATGGGAGGCATGGGAAATGAAGGAACGAGTGGTACCAAGGTAAGGAGGCAACTGATACAGCCAATACCTTCACATGATAGACAAATGTGCTCACTCGAAACTTGCTTGGCCAGGCAGAACTGCTCGAGACCGCGGTGGAGTATATCCAACACCTCCAGAAACAGGTCGAGGAACTAAGAGAGCTGGATCACGGTGGCCACGCGACAACAGACGCGGATATCCAGAGGTGCGCCGGATGTCAGAATCAGAATCGGGGCTCAATGTCAATAATTTAATCAAATCAACCAATAAGAAAGTTGAATTTAAGCACGATGTGGTGAACACCAGGTTGCGACTTGTGTAAAGTGCCTACATGGCGCACCGGCTCGAGCTCATTTATCCTGCCAAGGGACAGGGCAGAATATGGCTATAGCAGCTGGGGTCCAATCGAGGCCTTCACGTTCCTGCCCCCAAGAGGATGATACAGGTGTGCCAGTCGGAAGAAGGATATTCGCGAATAGGGCCTCGTGTCTCTGCAACACCTCGAGAAATTAGCCCGACATTTAGCGTGTTTATGGGCAAGTAGCCTGAAGCTATCTATATGGGGTGGACACGTTCTCGTATGCGATCGCAGGATTCGTCGGCGGAGGCCGACCTTGGCGAGTGCACAGACAGCGGAGAGTTTCTTGGCGGCGCGGTGGGCCTGGGCAGCTTGGCATGCGGGATCGTTGCACCACTGCATCTATAGAGCAAGGCTGTCATGTCCTAGCTTGGATCGGAGTTGGTACATATAAAGACCCAATCCGGATCATCCTGCTAATTTCCCTTTTATCCCGACAGCCCTCCAGAACCATTCTAGAACCCTTCCAGAAAGGACAAGCCAGCACGCTGCTGCTTTCTGCCAACCGTCAATATGGTTCTTCAGCAGTATGATTATATCTTTGCTATTGGAACAATATTCGCGTTCCTCGATGCCTGGAACATTGGCGCCAATGATTGCGCCAACTCCTGGTCGACGTCTGTTTCGTCGCGGTCGCTAAAGCACTGGCAGGCCATGATCCTCGCATCTATCATGGAGTTTGCTGGAGCGTAAGTTTATAACCTGCTTTCCGTTTCCTGGCCTCGTACTCACCTGTGCTTTTAGTGTTGGTGTAGGAAACAGTGTTTCCGATACTATCCGTACCAAGATCGTCGATATCGATGCCTTCGCTGATAACGCCCCCCTCCTCATGCTTGGAATGTGCTGCGCTGTGGTTGCCTCCTCCATATATCTTACCATCTGTACCAAGATTGGTCTTCCTGTTTCGACAACCCACTCCATTCTCGGTGGTGTTCTTGGAATGGGTATCGCGCTTCTCGGTGCTGATAATATTATCTGGTGGGGAGGTAATATTAACTCTGGTGTTGTCCAGGTGTTCCTCGCCTGGGTTATTGCACCTGTTCTAGCTGGTGTTGCTGGTGCGCTTATCTTTTTGGTCACCAAGTATGGTATCCTACTACGGAAGGATCCCGCCCTCAAGGCGCTGTACACCATTCCATTCTACTTCTTCTTGACTACCGGTCTCCTTACCAGTAGGCCCCCTCAATACCTTGACCCTTTTGTATCAGCTACTAATAAAATACAGTGCTTATTGTCTGGAAGGGTGGCAGCAGCAGGATTGATCTCGAAGGGCCTGAGATAGCTGGAACTGTTATCGGTGTTGCCGTTGGGATGGCTCTTATCTCTGCCGTATTCCTTTGCCCCTGGATCTACCGCAGGGTCATCAGGGGTGACTGGCAACTCAAGCCCTGGGATCTGGTCTACGGCCCTCTCCTCCTTCGCCGTGGTGAAGTCCCTCCCCGTCCTGCCCATGTTGGGGCCGTCCGTAACTTCTATCGGGGCCACAAGACCCTAGAGGAACTGGAGGCCGAGCGTTCCACTGATGTCGAACAAAGCCGCAGCAACAGCAACAGTGAACCTGAGTCCCCTGATCTCAAGGCACAGCACCAGGTCACTGCCAACCCGGATAACGAGACGAAATCCGTGGATCCTGATGTCATCAACGTTTGTGGTCCTCGTCCCGAGGGAGCATGGTATACTCGTCCAGTCCTGTTCTGGATGCTGAAGAAGGCCTTGCTCAATGGTGTTGAGCAGGACATTGTTAGCGACCAGAAGAGCGAGAGCATGCTCGCCGGCGATCTCGAGAAGACCCATGCCCATGCTGAACACTATGATAACGAAGCGGAGTACATGTTTTCTTTCCTCCAGGTTCTGACAGCCTGTACTGCTTCTTTTACCCACGGTGCGAACGATGTTGCCAAGTTAGTTTTTCCACTTCACCTACCTATCATCGACTCATGCGCTAACTATTCCTAGTGCTGTCGGCCCCTACGCAACCATCTATGCTATATGGAGATCTGGTGCCCTTGAAGGCGCTAAGACCGAGGTCCCCATGTGGATCCTGTAAGCCTCGCTCCTCCAATGTAATGACGCTCCCGTACTAACCCACATTCTCCAGTGTCTTTGGTGGTGCCGCTATCGCAATCGGTATCTGGACATACGGTTATCACATCATGCGCAACCTGGGTAACCGTCTTACCCTGCACTCTCCCTCTCGTGGGTTCGCTATGGAGCTCGGTGCCGCCATTGCTGTCATTATTGCGACCAGGCTGAGTATGTCGCCTTTTATCTGTTCCCAAATTATTGCAAGACCACTCGCTAACATGTCACACTTGCAGAGCTTCCCGTCTCCACTACCCAATGTATCACTGGCTCGACCGTCGGTGTTGGGCTTTGCAACGGCACTTGGCGAACAATCAACTGGCGAATGGTTGCCTGGATCTACATGGGTTGGATCATCACGCTTCCCTGCGCCGGTATCATCTCCGGTTGTCTGACCGGAATCATCGTGAACGCGCCTCGTTGGGGTATGCCCAACTGATTTGGCTGGCTTTGCAAGCTTTCCGTGCCTGGCCGCCTCAACCAGGCTAAGCCGGTTTTCTTGCTTTCGCCTCTGCCTTTGATCGATTTTAACCCATCAGTTAGAAATAATAATAATTTAAGGCAGCACATACTCTACTTGTGGGGTTTAAGCACTTTCTGGTCGAGTTTGACCTCCAGCAGCTCCGCCTTGGTGGATTCTATGAGTATGGCTTGGTGGGCAATGAGCCCTTGGAGTGCGTGATTTTCTCTATATAACTTAAGACTCGGTCTAGTATAATATTAACTATGTTTAGATAGCCTCCTAGCAATACCAAAAATTTATAAACTTTCAAGAAGGAATAGCTAGGAGTTCAGAGAGGTGAGCGTGGTTGAATACTAGCTGAAGCGAGATCATAAGAGGATCTTCTCGCATTCCACGGCTGGTTTGAGCCTGAAGCCTTTCATGCCACCTTGCCAGCTCAATTTGATTGCCGTTCTGGCTGAATCACGTAGCTCCGATTCATACTCCCCGATGACATACCGATCGAGGGTTTGCGAATTTACTGCAACCTCAAGCCTACGAGCCAGATCTGCAGCGTCGCGCAAAGCAGTGTTTGCCCCCATCGCTCCAGTTGGGGGCATGGGATGAATGGCGTCGCCGAGTAAAGTCACATGGGGTGAGGGCTCCCAGGAGGCCAACTCTGGCGAGGCAGAAATCATCCACCGGGTTGATGTCTGAGCCTCGTGTTGGGGACTACTACCAAGGAGAGAGAGAGAGAGGAAGAAGAATCATTATTCATTAGAAGTGAGAGATGCAGGGTTTATATACCCTGCAGAAAAGTCTGAAATCAGGCTCAGTCTGTCAAACAACAAACAACAAACAACAAACATGCATTGTATGCATGTATGGGAGGCTATCCAACACCTCGTCTTGCATCTCGAAAAGCACCTGCACATCAGGATGCCATGACTTGGTAACATGTCGAGCAAGTTCAGCTGACTTCTCTGGGCTTAATGGCCACAGTGTGCCATTTGACGCCGTGATATTCGAGTAATGAGTGACAAGCACCCAATACACGTATGGATGGAGTGTGTCATTTGAGATACAAGTTCAAGGTTCAAGGCCCAATGTTTATGTCTGAATACTCTAGCTTCTCCATGATCAAGTTCCTCCCATTTTTCTCCCTGTCCTTTTCCTGTTGGAGACTTTCTTCTTATTTTGCCAAGGTCCGAGAAGCCCCCGGGTGAGGGGGTGGATACTCGACTCGGGCCCACGCTTGGGTGGAACGTTCGGATGTTTTGTGAACGGGTCAGGTACACGGTAGATGATCCTCTCTTCCCTTGAAACAGGGGTTCTAAGTCATTTACCAACGCCGAGCTCGATGAGATCGCGGTCTGCAGATGCGGATCCGACTGGACGCTGGGAGGGATCTCATCAGGAGCGGCGCGTAGAACCGAATTGGCAAAGAACTCGGGGTTACAGAGGTGGCGGTGGAGCTCGCGAGGCGCGCGGTTCCGCCGCGCGGTAGCCGGCTGCAGGAGCTGGGTAGTGAGTCCAACTACCAGATCGCGGTACTCGGGCTCCGAGGGGACGATGTCCATAGAGCTAGTGAGGGGCTCCTCGTCAGCATTGTCAGGGGGGTCCGAGGGGTAGGTGTTGGAGGACTAGAGGAGAACTACTAGGTGGGGAGAAACCAGAAGAAGAATCATTAATGAATTAGAAATGAGAGATGCAGGGTTTATATACCCTGCCAAAGCATCTGAACTCAGGCTCAATCTGTCAAACAAGCAAACAAGTAAACGACCAAACATGGAGGTAGTCCAACAGTAGGTTTTAGACCCCATCGCACCAACCTATATAATTTGTTTACCGCCTATTTTACCGTCTTGCTCTCACCTATATTTATATGAATCCTCGGCTTAGGTATAGATTATTAATTCATTATTAACAAGAATAGTCGGCCGCTTATGCGGTTATGCTCTTTTGGATGCTCTTTTTAGATGCTCTTTTTAGATATATACGAAGGCGGTAGAAAAAGTGACTTCTCTATATAACCTTTTAATTTGTTGCCGGGCAAAAACCCGGTTGGCGCGATGGCATCTAAAACCTGCCGTAGTCATTGTAGTCGAAGATCAGTGTGTAGAAGAAAAAGTCTACGTCTTCCCAATGCAAGTTAATTCGCCCGGCTCATTTTAAGCCATCTCCGATGATCATACTATGATATTCTTTTTCCAAACATGTACGGGCCTAGCAAACCCCTCCTCATCCCTCTCAACTTGCAGTATCCTCTCAAATCCCTGCGCTTTCAACTCATCCTCGAACGGCGGCCTGATTTGGATCGTCTTATACGTTTCTCTCAATTCTTTATTCTTCTTCGAAGCTCTCGCATAATTGCTCATAGGCTGCGGCTCCACGACGAGATAACCCCCCTCATTCAGTATGCTGTGTATGTGCGCAAATAGCGTCAACATCCCGGAGTCCCCGTTGTTGAGATGGATCCACTTGGTCACGGAGAGCAGTAGAACAACGTCGAACTTGCCCATCGCGGTACCCGTGTACGCGGACGCATCCACGAAGTCAAAGTGCTCAAATGTGCACGGTCCGTCCGGGTACGCCGCCTTTGCCTGCTCGACCAGCCACGGGTCGATATCGACGCCGACTGCGGCGGCTGCGCCGCAGTGCGCTATCGCCTCATTGGTCAATTTGCCCGCGTTGCAGCCTAGGTCTATGACTCGCGCGTTGCGGAGGATATCTGATGGGAGAATGGAAAGGCGCTCGTCCGGAACAGTTGGAGCCCGGAACTTGGCGTAATATTGGTGGTAGTTGCCATGGCGTGCGGCGAGGTGTGTAGCTTTGAAGCGCTCTGCTTTAGAGAGTTCTGTTGCAGCGGGGGGATTGGGATGGCATGCTTCTGCCATGCTTGAAGATAGTGCGAGCAGAGAGGCACGTGTTGGTGGTGTGATGATGTCGAGAGAAAAATGTGGAATGATGTGAATGAGGTAACTAACGTTAAGTTTTAGTACACTAGGTAACTAGGCCGTATGTTAGGAGTTATAAGGTCTTGAAATTTTGTGATGCCAAAATTTCGCTTCTACCCCATTGGTCATGTGATAGATTATAAGTGGGCCTGGGATTTATCTGATCTGAGTCTTGCCCAGGTAGTCTAACCCATGGAGGCATAATGTGTCCACTGATTAGATCTATCCAGTCTTAGGAAGGGATCAATATATTTCCCGAGGTGATGAAAAGGTGTGAAAAGGGCGTGAAAGGGGATTCGAAGGGATATCCACAGTATGACGTCAGCTTTGCTGACTGTTTGTTTTTCGTACACAGGTCCCCGCGTCTTCGTGCCCAGGTGCCAACCCCATCCCATAGGTCGTACTCAACATGCCGTTCAGACAGGCCCTCCAGGGCATCATCGATAAGGCAGACAAGGCTTGGGACGAATTAACCCATCAAACCCCTCAGCCGGTACCGTCGTACAACAACCCTCCCCCACCGCCTATTCCAAGCTCTAGCAAACCACCACTAGCTTATCAGGAACAGTACTCGCAACCCCAGATCTACTGGCAGCCCAATCTACACCCTGAAGCACCTGTGTCCTCCAACTTTTACCACGAACAGGGTCAACATGGATGGGGCAACAACGAGGCGCAGAATTATATCGACAGCCCACAAAACTCATTCCATTCAAGCCAGGGCGATGCGGTGATCGTGCGTGCTCTGATCAACCACGGACATCCCGACCCTGCCGAGAAGTTCACCAGCGCCAGATTGTCGAGTCACCAGACCCTCGACCGACCACGGGGCTGTCTGTCCGCCAGAATTACGGCGCCGGTGGCCCGAGGTATCTGGCCTGCCTTTTGGCTGCTGCCTAAAGACCCCTTCAAGTGGCCCGAGGATGGCGAAATCGACATCATGGAAGCGTGGAACGGTGATGCTCTCAACCACACTTGTCTTCATTGGGGCCACTTCAACGGCGAGGACTGGAACAAGCATCGCGTTCTTGAAACCCCCATCCCCAACATTAGCTCACCGGTGGGGGTGAGGTACGATTTTATCTGGGATGAGGACGAATCAACGGGCAGTGGGCGCTTGGTCTGGTTGATTGATGGCACACCCATCATGAGGGCCGAGAAGCCGCCTGGCACGAGGAAGATGAGCGAGTTCAGAATACTCATCAACATAGCTGTTGGAGGAAATGTCTGTCAGGGAAACATGCCCAGCGATGGATGCTACGAGACAGTGGTTCGTGAGTTGGCCATGTGGGATGCGCCGCCTGGGGGTTGGAATGAGTTTGATAGGGCTTGGGGGTACTCCAAAGATGGCAATACCATGTAACGCAAGGAACGAAATTTACATTGCAAAGTAAATCAACTATACTCACATCCCCTACTTTCTACAAGAGGTATCTCTGACTAGGCAAGTGAGATGAGTTTAAAGCCGAAACTTAGCGTGGGATTATACGAGTCTTTTTCGGCCTCGTTCTTTATATACTTTGGCTACGAGTTGGGATATAACTTACTGGAGCGGACGGAGAAGTCATTCGGACAAGGAACGGCTTGTTTTCTGAAAGTGAGGGTGGGGGGACACCTGTACTTATAGTCACACACTGCATGGTTGCTAAAATAGAGCGGCTGGGACAGTCTATCAATCAATCAATCAATCAATCAATCAATCGTGTAAGTCGACTCTAGAAGCTATGTTGCTCCTGGAACCTCCAGTACAGTTCCCAGGGGCAGCCACATGCCCTCCAGGGAGCGAGTGGAGTGTCTCTGGGATGGGTATTGATTGATGGGGGTTCCAATAAACATCCGCGGGTTCACGGTTTCCGTCTCCTTTTCCTGCGGTCCCTTGAGCCCCATTTTGAAACGAACAACTGCTACGAGGTATAGGCTGTTGGGACATGCTGCCTATCTAGAGCGATACTAATTTGAGCTTCACTTTCCTACCTAACCTATCTCTGAAGCACGTTGGAATATCAACGCACGTTGGGAAAAAAAGCCAGAGCAATGATGTCACCCAACCTTATTGTGGTGATCAGTGGGGCTCGGTGGAGATTCGGGACTCCTAACCCAAAATGGACTAATTTGCCCTCAAGAATGCGAGGGCTTTGGTATTGAACAACGCGACTGTGCGGGCTACCTTGTCAGCAAGCCGTATCTGGACTGCTCTGGTGAAGGGTACATTGCTGCTGACGCAGGCCCACTCAAATACTGCTATTTACAACCGGTTCTGCGAAGCTGAGCGTTGAAGTCGGCATGTCAAAAGATGAGGCATACAATGCGTTGTGGCCAGAATACCTGCTGGGCTTTAGTTGAGAATTAATGAGTGGTTGTCGACGGTGGAAAGATATAGTCAATGCATCGGAGAAATTTTGAGACATGAAGAGAAGCTAGTTAGCTCATTTTTCGAGGTTGATGGATCTTGGGGAAGATGAGGAGATATGTCAGGGTGCAAGTCCGGGTAACAGGTATATTAGGAGTGAACGTAACAGGTAGGGAGCCCACCGCCCCCCGTCTTCAACTCATCCTGTCCCCTCTTTATTCTATTCTTACGCCGAACGCCGAATGGACCACCCTTATATACGAAACGATGGGGAATACAACTTCATACAACTACGGAAGTCAGCTTCGGTCAGAAAAAGCACTGTAACAACAAAGTTGAAACTAAGTACACAGGCGCATGGTACGATCGATCATTTGTCTCATCTATTCCTTCTTCACCCACGCCGCGGATCCCGTCGGCAACGCGGTCGACAGATCTAACAACTCATCGTAACCGGGGTAGGTCGACTTATCATCCACAATGTTCACCGCTTCGTTGTTATCGACGTATTTCTCGATCCACGACAGCGAGACCACGGTATGCGCCCGGTTGACATAGGGCTCCTCACTAGCCTACAGAGCCTAGAACTCCGGGTCATGGTTGACTTTGTTGAGTTCTTCGAAACTGCGGAAGTAGAATTCAATTGTCACATCGTGGTCCTATTCGGGGATTCGATTATTAAATACAGGAGAGGCTGATATCTTCGGTATCTTACATCAATCACCCAGCCGCGGTTGTTGCGGCGGTTCATCTCATCGACAAACGTCCGGTATGCCGGTGGCGAATAGCACTATCGTTTTATGTCTGTCAGACGGGGATATTCTGATACAATAAGGAGTTGACTGATTCACCTGCTGGTATGCGTAGATACCATGCTTAGCATGTAGCTTGGCCGGCCGCCTTAACAACGTAGTCGCGGGCAAAATCATGGCCCTCCCCACCTTGGCGGGCTTGACCTTTGTAGAGTTTGATGGTGAGGCGCAACAGACGCTCGGTCCGACCTCCCGTCTGAGTCATAGTGGTGATGGGTAATGATGTATGCGAGTTTGTAGCTGTAGAGAAGAGAATGGATTTGGGCTGTATAGTCCTCAAGCATGGAGAGAGGTAGTATTCAAATACAGAACTAGGGTTTGGCGGGGCGGCCGGAGTTAACGGAAGAAAGAAGGCTTATCTCAGGACCCCTGGTCAAGCTTTCATATCATGATATCCGATCTCCCTAAAAGGCTAGTTAGTTAAATAAATCACGTATTACATAACTATCACATTTCACATTTAGTTCACTCCAAAAATAGTCGCGCATCTAAATCCAACGGGCATAGTTTCGGCGGTCGGCGATAGAATGGCACCACCACAAGATCTCACCACTAGACTAGAGATCAGCTAGCTGTATACTAAGAGTCGAGTTATATCGAGTCTCGAAGGTCTGATTTATATAGTCCGATATCGGTTATAGGCAGGGTTTTCACTTATCGCGATAGCGATGTGAGAAACACTGGAGAATAATAAACTGTTAGCGATGTCTTCGAAAGTCTTGCTGATAAAAGTTGATGATTGTTGATAAAATGCGAATCAGTTAATCCGGTCTGTGTGGGGCTGCCACGGGACGGGCCGATGTACGTCCTACAAACGCAGAGACATTTTCTAATTGGTTTAGAAAATTTGATGATCTAGGTGCTCGGAATGCTTGAGCAAGAGGCTCATAACCTGTCAGCGAAGAAGAAGGCTATGCAGGAATGATGAATTGTATTGTATGGACTCTGGAGAGAAGAGAAGGAGAGAGGAAGCTATCTGACTGACTGCCTGGAAGTCCTGGGAGACAGAGTCACGTGATCTCCAACAACCCTACCCAGCCCCGGCATACCTAGAGAATCGGCTATTCAGCCACATACACGCCCCCCGGGGGTGTGTAATATGCAGACTACCAGGGTATAGAAAGGAAATATGTCCAGATAGACCATTTAGTTAGTTGATTTAATTTAATGGCGTTATGGTTGAGATAAATGCATTTAAATTTAATATGTTAGGTTGGGGTGGCGGCTCGGTAGTGAAATACGTTAACTTGGTTAACTAATAGGGGTGGAATCACACAACGAAAGGTACCGATAGCGAGTGACTGTAGCTAGAGATAGCAGTTGATGGAAAAGTCACAACGCAATTCTAATCGTAGGAGGGAAAGCCTGTTGGGTGTGTTCTTTGTTCTTTGTCTCATCAGCGGCGGCGCCAACTCGACGGCGATGCTCATCGCCGGTCGTCTCGTACAGGGTCTGGGGGGCGCCGGAATCAGCACGATGACCAACCTGATTATCAGCGACCTGGTGTCCGTCCGTGAGCGCGGCAAATACCAGGGCATCATCTTCGGGACCTTCGGCATCGGCATCGCGATAGGGCCCGTCATCGGCGGGGCGATCGCGCAGAGCGGGAACTGGCGCTGGGTGTTCTGGCTGAACCTGCCCCTCGGCGGCGTGACGCTGGTGCTGCAGCTCATCTTCCTGCAGATCACCTTCCGGAAGGTCTTCACCTTCACGCAGAAGGTGAAGCAGATTGACTGGATCGGAAATTTTGTACTGATCGGCGCCATGATCGCCATCCTTATTGCCCTCTCCTGGGCCGACACCGTCTACGCCTGGTCGGACTGGCACATCTTCGTCTTGTTTCTGATGGGGTTTGCGGGCCTGTTCGCCTTCCATGCCTTTGAGGCGACGCGCTTCTGCCGCGTGCCCACCATCCCCGGCCGCCTGTTCCGCAACCGCACCAGTGCCGTCACCCTCCTCAACACCTTCCTCTCCTCCATGCTCACCTACTGGCGCTCCTACTTCCTCCCCGTCTACTTCCAGGGCGTCCTACTCGTCTCCCTGCAGCGCTCCGGTGTGCTGCTGCTCCCCAGCGTCCTGATCGCCGCCCCCGCCGCCATACTCTCGGGATTCGCCCTCTCCCACTTCGGCCGCTACAAGCCCATCCACCTCCTCGGCTACGCCCTGATGACCCTCGGCACGGGCCTGTACATCGACTACGACGCCCACTCCTCGCTGGCGAAGGTCGTGCTCTACCAGATGGTCGCCGGCTTCGGCGGCGGTATTCTTCTTACTACCTTCCTGCCCGCCGTGGAGGGCGCAAACCCCGCCAAGGACCTGGTTCCGGCTTCCGCGACGTGGGCTTATTTGCGTGCCTTGGGGAGTATCTGGGGCATCGCCATCCCGTCGGCCATCTTCAATAGTCGGGTCTCGTATTACGTGCAGGCCCGCGTATCTGATCCGTCTGTCCGCTGGGCGTTGGGGGGTGGGGGTGCGTATGCGCATGTCTCGGCGGCGTATATCTGGGCGCTGCCGGATGGGGTCAGAGAGGAGGTGGTCGGAGCGTATACGAGTATAATGAAGAATGTGTGGGAGGTTTGTGTGGTGTTTTGTGCGGTGGCGGTGTTGTTGACATTGCTGGAGGAGGAGATCCCCATGCGGACGACCGCGGTGGAGGGGGATTCAGTACTGAAGGAGAAGAAGGAGGAGGAGGCTGGGGTACTGATCCTGCGAATACTGCTGGTGCTTCTGGACAGAAGGATGCTGAGGCGGGGAGGGTGGAGGAGACTATTCTTGCTTCGTCGAGTGAGGGGTCTGGGAATGATTGGGTGAAGAGCGGGGGTGGAGAATGGGCCTGAGGCTTGAAATGGAAGTTGTGGTTGTGGCGGTTTGCCCTGATCATAGTAGTGATCGCAGTGAGGTCATAGTGGATGGCTTGAAGAGGGAGGGGTTAGACATGGGGGTGAGTATTTTACTAGACCACAACAAAAACCAAGGTTTCTGTTTATAGCCTAGGGAGGCTTGTATTGCTCTGTCACACCCCCTCAGCTTTCTGCCTTATAGCCGAAAGCTGGCATGTATCAACGAGAAAATGCTGCTTCGGTTTTTTGCAGCGCCTATCCATAATAGTCTTGATATCTGGCTTGTGCCTCATCCCCTGCTCTCAACCTGGATTGGCTATGACAGGGTACCATTGTCCCTGAATATGCGCTTTTTTTCTCAGAATTACAGAGGCATACCGGGGTTATTCCGAGGACACTGAGACCTCTCAAATGCACTTTCGTACAGCGCTTGAAACCCGAGGAGACGCTTGCGTACCCCCTGGTCGGCACTAAGCCGGGATTAAATCCTATCACCGAGAGAAATGACAAAAGCCATATGAGCAAGAGAGTCTAGTAATAGCACAAAGTGCAAGCCAACAGACCCGAACGATTGCTGATTGGACTAAATTCTGACGCGAATCTGACTTGTGATACGCCGTCTCTAAAGTGGGAGTTTTGAGGGAGGTAGTGGGTCGTTATACATCAACTGAGCACCTGGGAAACCAAAGAAAGATAGTCAAAGAAAGAAATCTAAGGGTGCTAGGATGCTATTTGGAGACTTAAACGTGCCTTCAAGCTATCGTCCTCATTCCCCATCTCTCTATATGTTACAATAACAACTACTATAACCAGAGTACAGAATTCCAGCAAGATTAAAGTGTGCTTTGAATTATTTATAAGCTATAAGAGCAAGGACCGATTATGGCCTAGTGACTCGAAGGAGAAGCAAGTATAACAAGAGAAAAAGTATCGGTTCAAAGGAGAACTATGGCATGATAAGAATTATCCGAAATGAAGACTAAGGGAACCCACAAGCGACAGAAAACATTGTTGTAGTATCTTCCCTTCAGGCTGAGTTACCGAGTTGCCATATTTATATAGTCGCGGCCTTCATATTGCGAATTGAAGAATGAGTGAACTGGTCATCGGTGGTGTGGATCGAAGTATTTCGATCTATATCTGATCTTACGGGATCAGGCTTTGTGGTGACGATGGACAAATCGACGACGGGAGAAGGGTCGGTATCTCCGCGGTAACCGCTCCTTTGACTCGATGCAAGATCATGAAGAGCACAACAACGGCATCGAGTCTTTTGCCAATTTCCAAGAACGAAGAAAACGGAATAGAGAATAATTGTAACTAGAATACCGAGACCGAAGTATAGAGTAGGTAGGTACTTGTCTTCCATTTTGATGTCAGATTCTGTGTACTCATCAAATTCTTTCCCTGTCAACATATGATCATATGCGCAATTACGATTCATGGACGTAATATAAATCAACAACCATGAAAATCATCCCGTGGAAAGGATTACGCTATTAGTGTATCAAAAAAGGATAAAGTAGATAAGATATCATGTCAGATATGCATCCCGGCTTCTCCAGTTCTTGCTCTCTTGATTGCTTCTGCGCCTCTGACACACAAAGGTAGACCAGACCGAGTTCCGTATGTTCGTAATTTATTATATTGAAAATTACAAAACACCCGTAAAATACAGATAACCTTATCAGCTCGCGATAACAGCTTATACGGATAATCTCCATACAAGCTTCAACTTCCTTCCAACGTCTCCTCAAACCGAATTGTCTCCCCTCAGTAAACCCCGCCATGGCGAAGGAAACAAACATAAGGACGCTAAATATCCAATCTGAGAAAAGCCAAGACAACCTCAATAGCGGAGAGAATGACAACAAACAACATGTATCATTCCATCCCCGCCATATCACCCTCGAGACCTTCCACGACCTGCTATCCCACTACCCTTCAACGGTAGAGCGAGTGCACCGCGACAAGCTAATGCTGAAGCTGCAGTCAAAGGCAGGGAAGGGACCGAAGCGCAAGGCGGAGACGAAGGTCAGCGCAGCACCGAGCACGAACACAGAGCTCGATCCGTCCGAGGAGAAGAATATCCTCGAAGAGACGGATAAGTTCCTCCAACTTGACCGGTGGCGGTATGAAGTTCTGCCGAAGATTATCGCGGAGCGGGCGAATGTGGGTTGGCAGAAAGGAAGTGCACCGGAGGGTGCCCATTTGCTTAAGGAGGAGTTAGTTGATATCATGGAATGGAAGACGTGAGTAACAATTTGCTGTATATATGCTACAGATTTGGTTTTTTTCTGACTTACCTCTAGCAAACATGGAGTCTCCCGTCCCATGCTTATGGGAATGGTGAAAAGCAACCAAGACGCGACGATCACCAAGTCTACCTCTACGGCTTTCGCCGCCCTCCCAGATGCAGATCCGGTGGTTGCGCCGAGCGATGCATTTCCTAAAGCCAGTCTAGATGCCCTTACCGCGCCTATTCGTGGTGTCGGCCCGGCTACTGCATCGTTGATTTTGTCTATTGCTACGGTCTTCGGTGATGCTAAGAAACAAGTCCCCTTTTACAGCGATGACGTGTACCTTTGGCTATGTTTGATGGACTTCCCAGAGGGTCGGGATTCCAAAGAGCAGAAGCCTTCTAAACATAAGAAGCCTAATGGGGATTTGATTGTCAAGTACAATATGAACGAGTATCGAGAGCTGTGGAATGCTTCACAGGAGCTGCGGGTACGGCTGAATAATGGTGCTGGAGACGCACCTGTCTCTTTTATCGATATTGAGAGGGCTGCTTATGTGCTCCGCAATATCTCTGTCTCCGGTTACTATGCTAGTCAAGAACCCGACGCTGGTTTAAAGATTGTGAAACAGATGGAGTTGGAAAATAGCCAGCTACCAAAGGAAGCGAAGAAGGATCCTGGCGAGCTTGGTGCCAGGCGTAGTAAGAGGATAAAGCAAGAAGCTATGTGATGAAAACTGTATATTATTGAGAATATATGCTTTTTATGCTGTGGCCACTTATATTCTTCATGTTTCCAGCTGTAAAATGAGAGAAGACATAAAGACATTTTAACAGGGATCCAAGAATATATCCAAAAAAAAAGACATTGTGGTATTATCCTCGACCTCTTATATCATGGCCAAATGGATTACGTCGCGCCTTCCGAACGCTAACAAGCACCTTCCATTTCCTCCCCCAAAGTCCCCTCCCTTTCAACATACACTTCGACCTAGGGAGAGTGAGTTGACAATCGCAGACTTCTAGCCGGATACAGAAGTGTAGTTGAATTGCTTTGCTTCACTGTGTTAATATATATCCCAACCCTAATTCTTCCTAGACTCCCCAAAAACTGGCTCCCTCCCCCCAACCCTAAAAACCAAATATGGCGTTCCCAACTCCTCCCTATGCAAATAATGCACCATCTTAACCTCATTCATAACCCTCACATCCTCAGCGGGGGCTCTATAAAACCTCCACCTAAGACTCCTCCTCGCGACCTTGAGCACATAAACCGGAAACACAAAAGTCTGTTTATGGGCAGTCTGAAAATCGTATTGGTGGTTATTGATCTCGATTGCTGCGTACGCGTGTCGAGGCCGCATTTCCACTGCTAGGAGGTTTACTTTGTTTTGCGTTTTCCAGTGTGAGAGGAAGGGGTTTATGGTCGTTGTTATCGAGGTTATGGGGTTCGACCAGTCGACTAGATGTGGGGGGATGTCAACTATTATCCGGATTGTGTGGTTTTCAGTTATTGCTGTTTGGAAGTTTTTGTTGATGCGGGATTGCGTTGGGGTGTCTAGTGGTATTGGTGGTGGGGGGACTTTGCTGCGGTAGATTGGGGTGGTTGAATAGTTGGTTGAATTCGAAGGATCTTTTTTGGCAATGGCCCCTTCGACAGATTCACTCGAAGAGTCCGCAGAGGACTCTGTACAACACGTATTGGCATGTCCCCCAAGGCTAGTATCAAAGCCCGGCTGAACCTGCGGCAAGAGCTTCTGCTCCTCCATCAGGCCTTGGTTGACTTCTTCCTCCGGCTCTTCATGATTCTCAATTGACATCTCAATCGCCTCGTCGGCGCGTGGGATACCCGCTCCTATGGTAGAGTCGATTGTCTGCAGTGTTGTGCTGTGATCATTGACGAGGGGTTGTATATCGTCCATATTGATTGAGGGGAATTAAAAGGGATAGCCGGGAGTGGTTTTTCCTTCGATTTGTGCTTGATAAGGAGAAGCAGAAGCAGAGGCGAGAACCCTAAAAAGATTCATAATACAATTACGCTCCGTACCAAGATCACAGCTCTTATAACACTACACAGGAGTCACCTGATGTTTTGACTCTTTGTTCAACAGAAATCAACACGCAACCGGATTCGGATACAGGGGCTGGTGCCTAGCAATTTACTTTCAATACTATATGTACATACTCAGGTGTTTTGTTTGAGCCTCATCGGCGGGAGCCTAGTGGAGACGATTTAAGGGTAGGATAGTGCCGATCTAATTGCAGATCTGTATGGAATATGTGCGCTTCATTCCATACTACAAAGTACATGCCGTGCAAATGACTCCTTAGGAATAGTTCAGATCATTGCATGTACTTAGGATCAGGTACACCGTTGGAGAGGACACAAGACCTTTCTCAATACTACGCTGATTACCATATTTACTACGAAGTACACATTCAAGTCTACGTATTCAGAACCACATCTATGCCAAACCAGTCGCATTTTGTTTTGTTTTTTTTTTCAAACTCATCGCTATGTACAAATTCACGGTCGTCAATTCTTGATTAAAAGCAGATATCAGATACAGGAGAGGCGCATGCATCACAAGAATAAAAAAGTGGGTAGAGGGGAAGACACAAGAAAATCGTCAAATCATCATGCAATTCATGCATCACGGGCCATCGTCAAGATAACCGGTTTTTCCAGTGAATTGTGTTTCGACATGACGGGAGGGGTTGGGAGAAGTAAAAGTAATGGCGAATGGGGGAGAAAAATGTAGGAGGAGACATGATGTCTACAGTTGAAGGGAGAACGAGGAAGAGATGAGAGAGGTCGGAACGGTAACGGCACTGCGTAAACAGTCGCAGTACAGATCAGATCGAGGCGCGCGAAATGATAGCAGGGTGTTGTACCCCGGGTTTTTTAATGGTTTTTTTTTTGGTCATATAATATTGATTTGCGATATTACCGCTTGGACGGATTGGGTTTGCGCTCGGCAGCACGCTTGGCCTTGGCGGCATTTTCCGCGGAGGCGGAATAGGGATAGCTCACGTGCTGATCGTCGTTGTCACTGAAAGGGACTATAGACGAGATCTTCTTGGAGCGACTGCGCTTCAATGGCTGGGACAGAGGTGGCCCGGATTGCGGCGCAGGACTCGCGAGGGAAGGTCCCGGCTTGGCCTCGGCAGCAGCGGACGGAGCAGCGGCGCGCTCGTCGTCTTCAACCTGGATGTGGCGGAACTCCTGTTCCTGCTCGTCGGCTTCGGACGATGGAGGACTGTCAGAGTCAGAGGCTGCCTCGTAATCATCTTCATCATCACTGACCAAGCTAGGGGCTTGGTTGGATTCGATGGCGTGGGGACTGAGAGTTTGGTGATCCAAGCTGTCCGATTCCCGGGACTGCAGTGTTTGGGACTGGCCAGCGAGCGAAAAGTCCAAAAAGGACTGTGGGCGCGATGGGGTGGCTTGCTCAGTGGGCGGGGTTTGTGCGCGGTCGAGGGCCTTTCGGCTCTCAGACTCTCCAGGAGTTTGACCAACAGGCATACGCATCGGCTGGCGACCGGCGCGAGCACCAAGGGAGGTATGGCTGGGTCCCGCAGACGGACCGTGAGAGTCATCTGTTTCCGAGTCATCGTCGAAAAGACCACTAAGATCTACAGGCTTTCGGGATTCTTCCACCAACTTGTCCATGTCCAGACCAGCACCACGTGATTTCATGAGAGCGGACAGATGAGGAGTTGCAGGGGAAGCCAAAAACTGTGGGTTCGGAGGCTGTCGGATAGGTTCGGAACGTTGTCGGGAAGTCGGTTCAGCAGTCGAGGGAGGAGTGGCAACAGCGGAGGGGGCAGCTGTAGCCGGTTTGCGAGGGGTGACAAAATCCTTAGCAGGCGTGCGAAGAGATTTCCAAGGGGTCGTAGCAATGTGGGTAGAGCGGATCAGAGGATGCACGTAGCCTGGGGTTGTTGGGTTAGCAGTGGGCTCAGCAGAGCCACCGACCACAATCCCAGCGTCGTCCACCTGAACAGATTGACCACAGGCCATGGCAGCGGCGTCGTGGCTGGCGAAGTTGCGGTTGTGCGCGATGCGACAGTGGTTAATGAATCCTTGAGTGCTGGAGAAATTATCGCGCCGGCAGTCCAGACAGACCAGCTTGACCAGGACACCATCCGACTTGCGCCGGATGAGCATCGGCCCGGACTTCTCCTTGACCACAGGGTAACCAGTCGACAGTGCGGTGTGCTTCGTGGCAGTTGAGCCTCGCTGTGGGCGAGACTTGCCCGCCAGCGTTCCCATCTCACCGGGATTCCCGCGCGTGGAGCGACCCTCAACCAGCGAATTTGCCAGCATCCCAGAGTCGACCTCACCTCCATCAAAGCGAGGATCGGGCAGCAACCACCGTGCGTAGTGACGCGCGTACGGGCCTTCCGTTACTCCCCAGGGAGCAGGCGAGATCGGAGCTGGACCATTTCCAGGTGCCAGCACTGACGCGCCCGTTCCCGAGCTCACATCCGGCGAGACACCGGCAACACGGGATCCGGGATAAGGGATTTCGCCACAGCGTCGCAGCTGTTCCAGAGCGACTTGACACTTGGCGATCTCCTGGTCGATGAGACGAAGTTCGTTGTGTTTGAGCAACACCTCCAAGCTCAGCTGGGCGGTGATAGTTTCCCGAAGTCGGGTCACACTAGGTCGGGTGACGACGGCGTCCTGCGCCGGCGGTCGCGCGGACGCGACCGGGGAGTTTGACGAGGTAGTTGGAGTTGAAGTGGTGGGCGCGATCGAGTCAGCGCTCACGGTCGGCGTTGGGCGCGAAGAAATGGAATCCGCGCAGACTTTCGTCGGGGCGGGCGCATCGGTCGCGTCGGAGTCGGAGTCTGAACGTTTGCGCTTGAGCTGGGGCAGCGACAGTGTGTTGATACTGCAGTTTGGAGCAAGCATTTTGACATCCTCCATCACCTTATTCCCTCCTATAGTTGAGGGCCAAGGAAGCAGGCGAAACATGCCATGTGAGTGCATAGAGATGGTTTTGGATTAGGTGGCAGATGGTCCATGCGTTCTTTTTATTACGGAAAAGGAATGGACGTCGACCGCGCGACCGGAGGTTGATTACGGAAGGCAGCAAAAAATCTATTAAAAGAGGGAGGAGAGTACAAGAAAGAGAAAAAAAAAGGGAAATGGGAGAGAATAATGGGGAGAATAGGGGAGAATAAGGGAGAATGGGGGAAAGAATAAGAGAAGAAGAAAGGGGAAGAAAGGGGGATTGAGAGAGAACAGAATAAGAGAGAACGATTGGGAAAATGGGGGGGGGAGTGCCTGGGAGAGAGAGAGTTGGGAGAGGAAAAAGGGAGTGGAGTTGAGGATACTTGTGGTTCCCATATTATTTCTATGGTGGAAGCATGTACCATTCGATAATTCCATTATTGGATCAGTCTCAAATATCTACGACACGTCATACATTTTTATTTATTTGTTTATTTTATATATCTTCTGTATCTTATTAATGTTATAATATAGAATAAAATGATACATTGTATACTTTATATACATTGTATATCTCTATTCACATTATCCTATTTACTTACCTATTGATTCACTCCCCTATTGACCTATTCACCGGATGTATACGGCTGATACCCAACTCATTTGCCAAGCCTACGGTCTGGGCCTTGCCCTGTTTCTGCCTAACGCCAGTTCAATCTACGATCTCCCAGATCCCCCAGCAAATCAGAACCCTATATCTAAAATTTGGCCGGGGGGCAAACCGGGTATAAACAAGTCCTAACTGCGCCTCAATTGCATGTGCGAAACACAAAAGTACAAATCATATTTCATCTTGGCCAAAGTACAGGTCAGATGTGGCTGAGAAAGCAAATGGAAAGTTGTGGAACATTGTCGAAAAGAATAGGAGAGAACAAGGGGCGACTCTACTTCCCCAGGTTCTTAGGGAACTATGAACTATACATCGGAGCCACTCTGTAGATTACCCCTATTTATAGCGTTAATTTACTCCATCCGGAGTATGGGATATATTATAGAGTATACTAACTTCTTAAGATCATCAAGCGATCCTCTACCGACATAACTCTGCTGATCACAGTAACCCTAACTAGCATCTCTTCCCCGTCTTTTCATTTACCCATGTACTCCGTACACTTACTTGCTCCCCTCATCCCTGACTATCATCACTGCCATGACCATTGTGGGGTCTGCCCAATGCTTTACGCGTAACCCAGTGCACCGAGTACCAAATATACATCGTCTATCTTAGAATAACAGCCAAAAAAAAACTTTCTTTCTTTTCTTTTCTCTTCATATACATATATCGCATTGGGTTCATAATTGCACACAACAAAAGTACGGGCAATTGCATCTCCACCTCCAACATTTCCGAGACACGTCACCACAGAGTACAACATTCGCATAACCGTGCCAAACGCCTAACACACCTAGCTACTAGGTATTGATGCGCCCCAGTAGATAGCCATTTTTCACCAGATAAACCAATTTCCAATTTATGTATCTTTTGTATGACTTTCCCATACAAAAGATAAGTACCTTGTGGACACCATACAAAATTTCTCAACCTTCGAACTACTCCGTAGTTAGGGAAGATATAAGAAGAGATATAGAGTTAATAGAAGTCTATTTCATTTAATAATAGGTTAGTAAGGAATATCAAGTGAATTCAAAGAGAAAAAAAAATATATAGTATATATAACTTCATTTTACAAACTTTGTCCTTTATCCACGCTAGATTTATCTTATAATATATAGTTACTCTTTCTCTTATTTTAGCTAGTCTAAGGGTTAAGAAATTTGTATAGTGTCTACAAGGTGTTTAAGTATCTTTTGTATGGGAAAGGCATATAAAAGATACATAAATTGAAATTTGGTTATCTGGTGACAAATGGCTATCTATTGGGGCGCACCAACAACCGGGTGTGTTGGGCGCTTGGCACGGTTAGTGTCTACATATCCATGGATATATATCGGTAGATAGCCATCTGAAACCCCCTTGGATGGACCGTTGCCCCGTTCCCAAGTTGAACATTCCGATCAAAACAATATCCCCTGCTTCGATTAACCCCGAAGCAAATCCCTTATCATCCACTATCTCTCTCTTCAAGAACTCCAACACCAACACTCCTTGGCGCCCTACACACTAAAATATATATGTTGCACAACACCAACCCAAAACAAATATATTTACCAAACCATCTTATCAAGCCGCAATATAAAACCGGCTAAATGGCTCGAATACGAACATCCACACAGTCGGGTGGTTGGCTTTTTGTGGGCTGGGGAGGAATATTGTGTCATGATGCGGATTATCATTACTTCTAGTGTGCGAATACCGAGGTGACTATTTGTGCGGATACGAGGGATTAGAAGGGGGTCGGATGTGAAGGTTCTTACTTTCCAAAGTTTGTTGGTGAATGAGAATAATCAACGCGCTTGCACTCCGAGGGAGTTTGACAGTAGTTTGCTTAGGACCTTACGTTATGGAGGGCGAAGTTCCCGATGCTGTTAGGCCTAAGCGGGATCATTGGAGCTTTGTTGAGCTTATCCAGGGATATTTAGATGGGCAGGTTGTGAAGGATAATTGCCCATCATATCGAGGGAGCGTATAAACAGATAGACAGATGACGCGATCAAATTCAATTCGAGCTCAATCGTTCATTCTTTTTTGCTTGTCAGACAAGCTCAATCCCCCAAAACGCCAATTGCAACATGAAAAGAAAAAGACAGACGCTCGATTCGAGCATGTGAACGTGAAAGGCACTCTGGCCTCATAAGCATAAAACAGACCAACACACGCCAAGTGAATAAAAAAAAACAGACACAGGTGTCGATATCAACAGTGAAAGAACGAGAATAGGCCAACGTAATCAATGGTATAGTATTCAGATGGCCGAACGGGAGAAAATCCAATCCCCCGATCCAAAACCGCCATAAAAAAAAATCAAGAAAACAATCGTATCCAGTCCAGAACCATCCTAGTTCATTTGCCCATCCCGAATGCGCAGGATGAAGTTAACAACAACAGCAGCGAGCAGGGCAATGGCGAGGATGGTAGGACCGAATCGATCATCGATACCGCTCTGCCCGCGCCGACGGATACTCTGCGCGCGCCAGTGGAATGTCACAAGGGCATAGATCATTGCGCCCATAGCGATGATGGTGAAGAGGCCTGCGGAGATGCGACCGATGCGATCGCCGAAGTTGAGGAGACCGACGGCGAGGCCGCCCAGGATGACAGTGAAGTTCAGCCATGAGAGGAAGGTGCGCTCGTTTGCGAAGAAGACTTTGGGTTCGACTCGGGTTGGGAGGGCAATTCGCTTGCCTGGTGGATGTTAGCTGGGTTCGGGGTGGAGATTGGAGGGTGGTTGTGGTGTGGGTTGGGTTGGGATGGGATGGAGGTTGCGATCATTCTGCTTCTCTGGAGGCGTGGACGACGATTAAGGTCGCAGTGATATCCACAGCTCAAGAGAAGCAAGAATGATCGCGCACCAACCAACGTCACGTTGAGGAGAGGGGGTCCGGGTGGAATTGCCTCTCGAGTTGAGCTGTTGAGCTGCTGAGAGTGGAGGTGTTGTCGGACTTACCCGGAGCGGTTTGGAGCAGAGGTTGGCTGGACATTGTTGGAAGTAAATATGTGAGGTTGTTTGAAGAGGTCGGAGGAAAAGAAGTATCAGAAGAAAAATCCAAACTCAATTGACAGAGATTGGCGAAGAGAAAAGCAAATTAAAGAAGCGAGATCAAAAGTCACAACCTCGCCCCCCCAAATGTCTTGTTCCGCCCTGGGACTAGCGGGATACAGCTATGTTGCACGTGCTCCTACGATTTGATGAGAGAATCAGGTGACTAAGTATACGCTAACAACGTGGGTCCTTTTATAAGTTTGATCTTATTTAGTGTTGTATATATTAACTATATTATATTATGCATATATAAAGCTTGATACTTGATTACATCTTAACAGAAAGTGGAAGCTCGACGGAAAAATATACTCTTCATTGCTGCTTGCATACAACGTCGGACTCGAAAAAAGCCCGAGGATCCTGGGTAGGAAAAAGCACACTAGAGAGGTACTTAACAATTTCACCTCTCTCTTATGTCTCACTTCTATACCGAGTATGGAGTACCGGGAAAGGTCAATGCGCCGATAAATGGGGCACGGTATTTCAAGCTTTAGACCTCTGACTATTAACCGGCGAATTACTATTAGCACACCTGTATATCATCCGAATATCCTCCGATATAGTAAATTTGACAAGTAAAATGTACATAAAACTCAACATTCCATCTCTCCCCAGATCTTTGCATCTCATGACAGATATCGCCACGGGAAAAATCGGTCGGAGTGAGGAATTCCGAGCCGACGCCCACTAGGCCGAAAATTGAAGGACTAGAATACATAGGCCCACTTTTAGCCGTATATAGGTGGGCATCTGGCCTGTGGACTTGCGGATACTACCGCCTGTGGGAAACAAAAGATTTGCATGTTGATACTACTTATGTCCAGGGCATATCCATTCAGATCAATTTATACTGCGGGCTATATACAACAAGGTAGCCAAGATAGTTGAAAAGAATAGAGAAATATAAGACCAGTCGATCGTATAAACTCACAAGAATCCATTGAGAGCCTTACAGCCCCATAAGCTCTTGTCAATACTGAACGCTCACAAAGTACCTCATATGGTAATTGCTAGTCTGAATTGTCTATGCAGACAGGCTATCCTCCCGCATAACTTCTACGATAATGAGTCTGTGAGAGATTCATCAAAGGGCACTTCCGACAAAAGTCCCTAGAAGATACATAATCTCAAGATAAATGACCTATGTTCATCTTCATAATTACTAGTCAGCTTATAGTTCTACTACGTAGTATAGACCCCTATCTCGGTTCTCCTACAAAATTACTCAAATGATTCCATCCCAGAGCTCCCAAAGTACCAAATCCCCAAACCCCATTGTATATGTAATAAGCCGCCCCTCCAATCCTGCAAGCCACTAGCTCCAACAGCGCTAAGACCACTCCCCAAGCGCTAAAGACATCAACCGTTGATCTCCAACCATATTTGCACCTCCAAAATAAGCACACAGCCCTCCACAACTTGGATACAGATAAACCATGTCCCGATTAACCTTATTACCAACCGAACTCCTCCTCACAATCGCCGAATCCCTCCCCAACCAAAAAGACCTCAGCGCCTTCACCCAAACCACAAAGAGAACATACGAAGTCCTTCAAACCCACCTATACAAAAACAACATCCAAAACCACGGCACTAGCGCCCTCCTCTGGGCCGCCAAGAATGGCCACACAGCCCTGACGCAAAAAATGCTCGATGCAGGCGCCAGAATAAGCGCCCGCCCCCCCTCAAGTCCCAACCACACCAACCCCACCAACGTCACCCAGATAGCGGGGAATGTACTCTCCCTCGCAGCCAGCGGCTCTCACATAGAAACTCTCACCTGTCTACTATCGGAAACAAGACCGGGCCAGACATACGACCGGGACCAGCTGCGTGAAGCACTAAACGAAGGCGCGATCCCGGCGCATAGTACCGAGGCAGTAAAATTACTACTTCGGTACAACGCTCCCCTCGAACCCATTGACAACCTCCTGCCGAATCCGTCCGCACTGGGTGCTGCTGTTGCTGCGGGCTGGGCTGGTATTATACCGTTCCTGTTAGAGGCCGGTGCTTGTCCCGGGAAGAATGAGGTACCCACCCCGCTCGAGCGCGCGATTACCATGAACCAGCCGGATATCGTGGATATGTTACTTGAGGCTGGGATTCGGCTTGTGGATGATGGGGGATTGTGCATTATTGCCGAGCAGAATAACCAGCGGTTGTTGGAGGTATTTGTTGGAATGGGACTTGAGATTGGGATGTGTTGGCAGGGGGCTTTGTTTGCGGCTGTTATGCATGGACAGACTGAGATGGTGACTGGGTTAATTGAGCAGGGGGCGAACCCGAATTTAACGTATGATGTGTTTATGTTGAGTTTTGAGTGTTTGCGATATAGTACTATTGGGTTTGCGGTTCAGTTTGGACAATTGGAAGTTTTGAAGCTGTTGCTTGAGAAGGGGGTTCGTGCCGAACGGGGGGATCTTTACTTGGCGCGGCAGGAGAGCTTCGAGGAGGCGGTGGCTCTTTTGTCTGGGTGTGATTTTGAGAATGTGCCACGGAAGGAGAATGTACGTGATTTTGTTGAGAAGAGAATTCGAGAGAGACGGAGAAAGGAGCCTGGGTATGAGAGTCTTAAGATGCAGGATTCGCTGTGTGATCCTGCTATGCGACTGGAGTTGGAGGATGTGCGGGATAATAGCTATCCATGGGCGAATGATGGGACGCACGGTTACACTATGTACGTTTCTTAATGTGCTTTTTACTTTGACTTTTGTAGGGAGACAGAATCAATCCCATTCAAGTATTAAATATCATCACTGCGCGAAACGAATTCCAAAAAAAACTACATCATAGTCCAGCCCTAGAATCCCCAATCCTCACGAATCATATCCGACGCCTTCTCTGCAACAGCGTAAACACTACTACTAATATTACCAGAAACATTATTCGGGAACACCGACGCATCCACAACACGCAGTCCCTCAACACCCTTTACCCTCAATCTGCTATCCAACGCATCACCCATAGCAACAGACCCGGCGATATGGTACTCACCCGCAATGAGGTCATGCACTGCTTCTCGGGCCGTATCGATGTCCTGCAAGTTGAGACTGGGCTCCGGGTACGCGCGCCGCAAGAATGAAGACTTCACGTGCTCTGATTTCGCGACTTTATCACTCCAGCGCAGGAACGCTGCCAGGAGGGAGATGTCAGCTGGGTGGCCGCCGTAGTTGGGGTTGATGATAGGGGGTTTGGTTGGGTCTGGATTTATTAGCGCAACATAGAAGGGATTTCTGTTTGGTTGTAAGCTCACCTGCACTCCCAATGTGGATAGTCCCTCTAGACACGGGGTACTGAATACAAACCGCCAAGGTCAAACCCGCCGGTTGATCAGGCAAGCGTGGTTGAATTATCTTGCCCTGATGGCCTACAGCATCCGGGTTCATGGAACCCGCGATAGTAACAAACTGCATATTAGCAGAGTGGTCGCTTTCGAGGTTCGCGATAGCCTGTGCGAGCTGTTTCGCGTGGAAGGCGCTGTTCGGTTTGATATCGCGAATACTCTGGATGATCTCTGCCAGCTCTGCCTCGGAGAGGATTTTCTTCGCTGGGAATAAACCTTGCATGCTACAGACGGCGCTCAGTGGCCCGCCACCGGCTTCGGCATACTGTTTGGTGGCGGCTTCCATTGCCTCGGGCACTTGGTATAGAGTGTCTAGGGTGGTGATGCCCGGCTGGACCTCCATTATAGAGAGGGTGAGGGCGTGGTCTATGACGTTTGCACCGACGCCTTTATTGGCGATCTTGCACTCGACGCCGGCGGCTTTGAGGACCTCTGGGTCGCCAATTCCTGATAGCTCGAGGATCTGGGGACTTTGGATTGTGCCGCCGCTGACGATTACTTCGCGCCGTGCGGAGACTTGATACTCGACTCCGTTGTGTGTGAGGCTTACGCCGGTGACTTTGGATTGTGCCGCCGCTGACGATTACTTCGCGCCGTGCGGAGACTTGATACTCGACTCCGTTGTGTGTGAGGCTTACGCCGGTGACTTTGTTGCCGTCTAGTACGACGCGGTTGACGAAGGCTTCGCAGAGGACTTTGAGGTTTGGGCGAGTGGCGCGGATCTCCTCATAGTATTTTCGTGCGGAATAGCTGCGCTTGCCCTTGTTCGGGCCGCTTCGAATAACTGCTCCAAGGGTGTGATAGAAGCCGATGTGATCGCCGCTCCATGGGTCGGTGGGCTTGTTTGGGATACCGGTTACATCCTCACAGGCTCTAATGATGTCGTTCTCCACTGGCATGATTGAATCATTGAAGCTGGTGCGGATGGGCCCGCTTGTGCCGTGGAACTCGCCTACGAATGGCATTGTAGAGCGATCGGTGATGGCTGGGTCGATTGGCTCGAGGGTCTGTTTATTCCGTTAATTAATTTTCGACTGTAAATGAACCAGATTGGAAATTGAAAAGAAGATATCGTACCTGATGCTTTCGCATATATCCCTGCATCTTCTTCCCAGACCACTCATCGTCCCCTACCAGATCCGCCCAGTTGTCGTAATCCTTCGTCGATCCTCGAACATACATCATATAATTGATGCCGCTGGATCCGCCGAGGAGCTTTCCGCGCGGGACATGGTGACACAAGCCACGGTTGCCTTCCTATAACCCCAAGAAAGCAGTTAAGCGAATCAAAAGTAGATAGATGCAATATAGAGTAAACCTACCTGCGGCGTCGTATACACACACCAATCATAGTCGGGATTCTCGAACATCTCTGAGAACGATGCAGGAGTATCAACCAGCGGATCTCCAATGCGATACTTGCCGGCCTCAATAACACCGACAGTTACAGCGGGGTTTTCGCTGAGGCGCGAAGCAAGAACGAGTCCTGCAGTTCCGCCTCCGCAGATGACATAGTCGAATGCGGTGCGGGTGAATTCCTCGATTGTGGAGGTTGGTTTTTCGGCCATTGTATGATTGTTTATATTCTTTAAATTGGGAGAGTAAAATGGGGAGACCTACGAGTTAAATAGCATGAGAGGGGTAACACATACACATACATACGTAGGTACTACCAACCGTGGAAACCCAGGTTGGACCTGTGGGAGTTAGTTCCATGTATACTAAGAGGGTCTAAAACATACTAAAAGGTACTAAAACACACCCAAAGAGATTAAAAGAGACAATCAGGCGTCCAACTAGTAATATTTAGTGAGGCGTCCACTCGGAGAAAAGGAGTGGGGAAGAGCCCTATATTGCACCTATATTCGATAACTACTCAAACCATGTACAAGTCTTCACCGCAATATACGTACACACTGTTGTCAGCCGCATGCCGCAGCTGCACGAAGATGCCCGCTACATCCCCGCTAGAGAACCTTTCGTTTCACCTTGCATATCGTGTAGGATTAGCGGTCACCGCGAAATACTATAGATCGCCCCCGGTAAATATTTCAACTTTCTGAATTGCGTTGTTGGCCTCGCCAGAGCAGAATTGCCGCTGGACCAGGGGGATATTTCTTTCTATGCAGGTGACAAGTCGCTGCCAAACTGCCCTGTATACCGTAAACGCCCTTCCAAACTCAGCGCTAAGAGCTACGGCTGATGAAGCCGTGGAGTCTTCGACCGTGCCGTGCCATTTGTAACCTGATTCGTTGAGCAAGTTACTGTGTAGTCTGAAACCCCCGTCTTCTTGTAAAATTTATCAGCCGCATCTAGTTATGTAGTCGGTATAGAGATCCCCATATATCTGGATGAGATTCCAAGTTTGGCCCTTGACGACCTTGGAAGGAGGTCCGCTGTTGACGTCCATGTTCGTTGGCGGCAATTCTCCGACCTGACAAGTCGAGCAGAAAGTAATCGTGTAATTGTGTAAATCGCTTCAAGAATGCTATGTGTACAATGTATTAGTCCCAAGTGGCCTGACCGCCGACCATGCGTCATGCGGGCGACTGTGTGGATTCCGGGATAACCTAGTCACTATTCCAACGCTCAAAGCCCCATCTTCCGCTGCACCCAACCAAGAGCACCCTCCCACCTTGGATCCCCAGACCTCAAGGCCTCGAACAACTCTGAAACCAGCGCTCTACCTGAATCTCGCGCCCACCACCGATGCCCATCAAGTTCCTTCAATAACACCCCCCAATACATGAGAATCAGCAACGAAAACGGCTGTCGACACCGAAGACTATCGACAAAATCCTTGTCACTATCGACAAAATCCTTGTCAACAGCCGCAAGCCAAGCAAGAACCGGCGCCGGATCTGCCGAGTGCGCAAACTTAGCATAGCAATGTCTCAAATGCGCAATAACGTTTTTGTTAATGCGATGCTGCTCCGAGTAAATCCCAATCATAACTTGATCATTCAACGCCGCCAGATGCGTCAGCGCAGCCTCCGTATCAGGATCAAGTTCGGTAGGCGTGCTCTTCCAATATGGGCCTTGCGTGAATAATTCCAGCTTAATCCACGACTTGCTGACTTGCAGGATCTTCTTCACGCCCTGTAGGAGCTCGAACAGTATCACGATGTTTTCTGTGATACTGGCGCACTCGTCTTTCGTGGCGGTTAGTCGGGGTGACGCGACGCTGATCGCGATCATGACGATCGAATGCGCGAATACAGCGTTACAGTTATGCGGCGTGATACTATCGATTGCGTTTCGGAATGGCGTTAGGCTGCGGTTGTAGTATTGCAGTCCTGTCTCGTGGTATAGGAGTGCTGTTTCTGATGGCTCGCATGTTGTTGCGATGTGCATTGAGGCTAGCGCCAAGATCCCACCCATCAGGTAATCATGTTTGAAGGCGAGTGTGGGGACGGTTATTTGCCAGATTGTTATTTCTGAGTCGCTGAGACAGAGACTTTTGTATGTGTCTGTTGAGAACTTGTGCATTAATTCTAGGTTGTCGATGCCGAATGAATTTGTTTGGGTTGGTGCGACTGGAACGGCTGGACCGGGTATCGCTGTTACGGGCGAGCCGTGGCCATCTAGAGAACGCGGTACATCGGATGTTGAACTGGGTGAGGGAAGATGTGTACCGCGACGGGCGGCGACTTTCAAATATGTGCATTTTAACTCGCGGGTCGTGCAGTTTGAGCATGGTGGACCCTGTTCGTCACATTTAACCCGCCTGCTTCTGCATTGATCGCACCCGTTGCGGGATTTGGTATGTGCGCGGAGAGGGGGCATGTTCAAAGTTAATTGACATCCTGCGGAGGCCAATCATGAAGATGCCTGCGAATAAATGCGAGGAAGAAATTATCGGAGGCATCGACATATTTCTTATCATGTGACCTGGTCTAGAACAATTTTAGAAGTATACGGAGGCATGTCATAGGATGTTGTTGGATGCCTCAGGCACCAACCGTGTGGATGCCTTAGGCATCAACCAGTAGACAGACCAGACAGGCAGTTCCTTTCTCTCTCTCCTCTCTTCTCCCTCCCCCCAGTCCACCAATACAATACAGTTTTACCTGCATACAGTCGCACACAAATTACATTAGGTTATGAGCCTTTTCTGCCAGTTGGACCACTGGCAACTCTTTACTCTGAAGCTTTCATCTGGAAATTGACGATCTTGCCAAGCAGTGTAGACCCACCCTCGTGCGTGGGATATTGTCTCGGCCAACCAATAACATCCAGGAAACCTTCTACCCGCCGGTTCTAGCTCCGTAAAAGCTTCGTACTCGGCCAATCATAGCTGACGCCGTCGACTCCGAGAGCGAGGGGGACAACAGTACCCCACCCCGCCCTCCTGTCGCGTCCCGCGCTACAGGTATATCAACTAATCCGATCGATCCGAACGAGATCGATAGCGATACCGTCCCATCTAAACGCATCGTGAGCATTAGGGGATGGAACAAGAAACCGTCACACTAGGGATAACGACTCCCGGAGATCTTATCGGTCAAGATCTAAAAGGTGATACCCTTGGCCCACAACGCAATAGAGCCTTCGGCATAGAGGGAGATAGTTGTTTTCCAATTGATCCTATATCGACTAGAATGGCTTCTTGACAGTAATATCCTATGGCTAGATGAGGATAATGAATTAGCGGAGAAATGGTTCTACTGGACTTGTCTAGTATTAAGCTGGATGTATCTACAAATTGACTAAACGCTATAAGATAAGCTACGTACTCTGCCTAAAATCCCGAGATTTGCCGACCAAATATGTGATATACTTATAGAGCTAATATAGGGAGGAGATCGGATGCAATCAGCAGAAATTGAGATAAAGAAGTACGACGCTATAAAGCGATTAGACTATAGTTCGGTAAGCGATTATATTGATACTTTCCGTCGTTAATATTACGCACTCGTACGATTTAAAGCCGCTCCTTACCCGTCCTATACCTTATCCCGATTCTTACAAGAACTCGAGACAGAGATTAAGAAGGTACAATTTATTAGGGAGGAGTATGCTAACTAACGGCCTAAGAAGATCGATATTAGCAAAGCAGAGGAATACTAGAGAGCGATCTAGGTAGTATCTATTATTGAAGGTACCTTATGTGACGATCCTGACTGGACTGTACTTTCTGCCGCGACTGGCCGCCTTAGTTTTCCGTCACATGACCTCGCCTCGCCTCGTAGATGTTTGTATGGTTTGTATGAGGAGACAGGACAGGACCCACAAAGGTCCTGCCAGGCAGGTTTCCTCTCTTCTTCTCCCTTTCCCCCTCTGTACTTAGTATTCTCGTTTAATGCACTCTTTTACTTTGAAGAACTAGCTAGTAACATAATACTAAGTACTAATCTCAATTTCCACGAAGCAGTACGACTGTACGGACTATCATTGCGATTAGTCCCAGTCCCGCTTTACCCCACTTCCCGTTCCTTAGCACCGTACAAGCTAAGACTCGAACCGAACCGAAGTAAGTCTAACCAATCACGATAATTAAGACTCGACGAAACCCGACGAACCGTGGCAAACAGCCGGTTGCTGCTATACCTAATAATAAAGAAATTCCCGAATATAAGATAGATATTTAGGAACCGAAGACCCTAATAAGATCAGTTGAGACTAATAAACACGAACACGAATATAATAAGAATAAGGATAAAGATAACACTAAAGAAGGATCGTCCTCTCTACGCGAATGACTATTAAACACTCCGTCGAAGGAGAGATTCTAGGAACTTGCTCGCTAGTATAAGCGACTAGAGCAGAAGTGCTAAGAGCTTAAGGACGAAGTTATAGTCCTTCTAGCTAAGAGAGTTAATTTCGATCCTATAATCAAGAACCTTAAGATCGAGCGTAATAAAGCAATCACTTACTGTAACTTAGCAATTAAAGATCGAGGAGATCTCGTATTCCGACTCTTAAACTAAAGTAATAGCTCTAGCGTACCGATTGTAGAGGCTATTGCTAATAGAAAGACTACGAAGATACTAGATACTCTAATGCTTAGTAATAGCAAGGAGGTCCGATTTGAGACTTAGGAAATAGTTATACGCTAGAAGCTAGAGGCTAATATAGACTATTACCTATTACCTATATACTATAAGCTTTATATATAGAGTCGCTACGAGGGTAAAGCCTAGTTATATATTACACCGCAGATAAGTTCCGATTCTAGCAATCTATATATAGACGCTAAGGATATAATTACCTACCTAAAGACCGTTTTCGCTAATCCGAACCGACGTACTAAAGTATATACTGTATACTATAAGTTGATAATAAAGCCGAAGGATAGCTTTACCGATTTCCTTACTAAGTTTATATAGCTTGCTAAAGAAGCTATTATAATCAAAGAAAACTATAAGCGTGATTTATACTCGAAGCTCCTATATCTATTATAGAGTTAGGTAATATAGGCTGTTAACTAGGATACTATAACCTTTAAATCTTTTACTAAGACCTATTAAAGTATATCTTACGAGATTAATCTTTAGTAAGAAGTAAAGATTATCTTCTATATACAATCTACTATTACTACTAGTAGTAGTATAGGTATAGGAGTAGGAATAAGCGTAAAGCCGATATTAATATCGATATATACTCCCTATATAAAACGCGAAGAAAGTGTTAACCTTAGAAGACTCTCGAATACTAAATAAGATACCTTAATAAAGAAAGATCGATACTTTAACTATAAGGAGTAAGGATATATAACCCGCGACTGTCCGAAGAAGAAGCTAGCTAGTACTGTTACTATAGCTTACCCTTCTTCCTATATTATTAAACTTAATAATAAAGATAATAATTAGGGAAAAGCCGATACCTAGGCTAAGTCTCCTATCTAGGTAGACAGAAGGTATTATTGTACTTACTAGATTTATATAAGTTAATTAGCGGTCCTAGAGATAGTTTAGTTTTCAATACTAGACTGATATATAATAGACGCTCTTTCTCTATTTTAGCGCTTAGTGATACTAGAGTAGATAGATATATATTCTTAAATCGAGGATTAAGTATACTCCTCGGTAAACGATTTAGATTAAAAGTAGAAAGTATAGGATAAGAGTATCCTATTCAAGGATTTAACGGAAAGCTTAGTAAGCTGATTATATATATCACTTTTCTTACGATATATATAGATAGCAGAGTATAGTAGTAGGTCCCGATATTAATCACTAACCTCGGGAAATATAATATAATTCTTAGAAGGAAATAGTTTATAGATTATAATATCCTTCTAGACTATCATCGGTACCGAATAATCTAGCTAGATAAAAAGACACTCTTTAATAATATATTAAGCAAGATAGTAGTACTAATACCTACTACTATCCTTTAGAAACCGAAGCTAAATCCTAATTATTAAGTTAATACTAATCGACGAGACCGTCTTTTTAATCGAAAAGAATTAAAGACAAAAGATAGTTATAAGTATATATATAAGTACTAATATAGATACTAGTAAGTCGAGGAACAAAGAAAGATAAGCTAGAACCTAAATAATAAAAGCAAAACAATGATTTTAAAGACTTAATATCTAGAGGAGACACTACCGACAATTGATATTAGTACTATTAGTAATATAAGGTTTAACTGATTATATTAGCATAGAAAGGTTGATAAAGAGACCGAAACCTTCTCTACCTTACTTTACGAGATTGATTATATTATTAACATTAAGAGCTCTTAAATCTAGGATATAGAGATCGAAGAGATTAAGAGGATACTACTAAGAGAGTATTATAAGCTTACAGAAGTTTTCTTAAAAAAGAAGTCAGACAAATTGCCACCTTATAGACCCGGAGTCGACTATGAAATTGTGCTTAAAGCTAAAGCCTAACTAGGATACTATCCTCTCTATAAGCTATTATTAGAAGAGCTAAAAGTAACAAAGAAATATATTCTTAAAAACCTACAGAAGGGTTTTATTATTCTAAGTTCCTCTCTATATACCTCGCCGATCTTAATAGCTAAGAAGCTAGGTAGAGGACTACGTTTTTATATTGATTTTAGAAGGTTAAATACAATCACAAAGAAAGACTACTACTCTCTACTACTAATTGACAAAGTAATCTAACAAATAAGTAAAGCAAAGATCTATACAAAGCTTAATATCTAGTAAGGATTCTACCGGATTCGACTAATACTAGAAGCTAAAGATCTTACTATATTCTATATATAATATAGATCTTTTAAGTACAAAGTAACACTATTTAGACTAATAAATAGCCTAGCTACGTTCTAGAGATTTATAAATAATATACTCCGAGAGTATTTAGATAAATATATAGTCACTTTCGTAGATAATATCTTGATCTATAGTAAGAATATCAAAGATTATAAATAACAAGTTAAGGGAGTACTCTATTATCTATAAGAAGTAGGACTATAGGTTACTTTACTAAAATCTAAATTCTTAGTTAAGAAGACTAAGTTCTTAGGTTTTATTATAAGTACTAATAGTATTGCTATAGATCTAGTAAAGATTAAAGTGATCTAGTTATAGTTAGCGCTGACTATAGTAAAAGGAGTATAGTTATTCCTTAGATTCTATAACTTCTACCGACGATTTATTAAGATATATAGTATGATCTCAAAGCTATTATATCGGTTAATAAGATAGGACGTTCCCTTTAAGTAGTCAATATAGTATAAAAAAGCTTTCCTATACCTAAAGTAGAATCTAGTTAACATACTAATTCTCCGATATTATAATCCAGTATAGAGGACTAGAGTTAAGATAGATATATCAGATAAAGTTCTTAGAGTAGTGCTTACTTAGTACTACGAATAAGATGATTTCTAGTATCTAGTAGCATTCTACTCGAAGTTAATATAGCTAGTAGAATTGAATTACGAAGTCCGAGACAAAGAACTCCTAGCAATTATCTATATATTATAAGAATAGAGACCCGAGCTTAAAGGACTATTATAGAAAGATCGCTTTAAGATCCTTACTAATTATTAGTTATTAGAATACTTTATAATAACTCGGTAGATAAATCAGCGATAAGTAAGATAGAGTGAATTCCTATCGCAATTCTACTTTATAATTAAGTACTAGCCCGGAAAAAGGAATATTATTGCGGACGTCTTATTAAGGAAGGAGACTCCTTACGTAGACAAGAGTCGTAGGCTTACAATATTACCGATAGCTTACCTAGATAAAGAAGTACTACTAGCTCACTTAGCTCCTTTAACGCTAGAAGTGACTACTAACAAGATAGTTAAGATTATTAAAAGAGTCTATAAGTCTAATCGTTAAAGTCTAGAGCTAGATAGGTTCCGATAGATAGCTTAGGTAGGAGAGAGTTCTTAATAGACAATATAGGACGGATTGCTCCTTTATAAAGGACGACTTAAGGTACCGGATAATAGAGATTTGCATATTTATCTACTCGATAAGATATACCGATAGCCCTTAATAGTATATCTAAGAATCGAGAAAATAAAGAAGCTAGTCGTAATAAGATACTATTAGTATAGATAGGTAACTAACGTAAAGCGATATATCGACAATTGCTTAATCTATAAACGTACGAAGACTTAGAGAGATCGTACGCCTAGACTATTGCGACCTCTACCAATTCTAGAGCGTCCTTAGCAATATCTTTTAATAGATTTCCGCTCGTTCCCGAGAGATCGTTATAGATACGATATAGTATTTATAGTTATTAATCGTCTAAGCAAGCGACTAATCTCTATTCTATATCAGAAGGAAACAAAGGCTAAGCAGATAGCCCGGTTATTTATTGATTATATTATACGTATCTTAGGGATCCTAGAGACAATCGTATCGGATCGCGGAGGATAGTTTATCTCAGAATTCTAGACTAAGTTCTATAGGATCCTAGGGATCAAACAGAAACTTTCGACTACGTATTATCTATAAATAGACAGACAAAATAAGATCGCGAACTAATATATAGCCTAAAGACTACGTCTATACGTCGAACAGAACTAAGATAACTAGTCTAAGTTATTACTAATAGTTAACTTTGCAACCTCAATCCTTCCCTAAGATACGACAAAGAAGTCTCTATTCTTTATAAAGCGGGGCTACAAGCTAGTAATAATATTCGACTAGAAGGATTAGGGAATATTAATACTAAATAAACAAGAGGCGATCTAGATACTCTCGGATCTATAAGAGATCTAGACTTAGACAAAGGAACAAATTACGAAGTCATAGGAATTATAGATTCGATAGGCGAATAGGCATCGTTATAAGAAGGATTTCGGAGTTAGTAACTTAGTATTTGTTACGATAAGGGACTAGCTTTAAGATCGACTAAGTAGGAAGCTTTTATACCTAGCTAGCGGACCGTATAGGATTATCGAGAAAGTAGGTAATTCCTACAAATTGGATCTTCCTAAGGCTATTTAGGTATACCCTATCTTCTACCTAAGCAAATTACGGAGAGCAGCGACGACAGAGCCCCTAACTAGACAGTATATAGACCCTTCTCCGCTAATATAGGTTAAGGAGGCAGATAAATAGGAAGTCGAAAAAGTCCTAGATATTAGGACGCATTACCAGAAGCTGCAGTACAGAGTACAATAGGTTAGATATAACCTCGATTTACAATAGTATCCTGCTAGTAATATAAAGTATACGCCGAAGAAATTATAGGAATTCCATATACAATATCCTACGAAGCCTAGTCCCCTAATATGCTTATAGGAATGGTTAGATACTAACGAAGAAGATCGAGTCCTCGAGGATCATATTGATAACGACAAGCCCGCATTTAGGGACTAAATATAGTTTTAGTCGGGGGTTATATAACAATCTAGACTGGACTGTACTTTCTGCCGCGACTAGCCGCCTTAGTTTTCCGTCACGTGACCTCGCCTCGCCTCGTAGATATTTGCATGGTTTGCATAAGGAGACAGGACAGGACCCACAAAGGTCCTGCCAGGCAGGTTTCCTCTCTTCTTCTCCCTTTCCCCCTCTGTACTTAGTATTCTCGTTTAATGTACTCTTTTACTTTGAAGAACTGGCTGGTAATAGTAGAAATAGTTAAGGAAAAGGCGGCTATATTTTAATAGGCCTTCTTCCTAGTACTACTACTAGCAGATCTCTCTAATATAGATAACAATTATCTAGAACCAATTTACTTCCTAGAAATCATATACTAAGAGATCTTATAGATAGTTAAAGTATCGCCGCTAAATAAAGTATTAGGAGAGGACGGCTTACCGAACTTACTATAGTATAAGCTAATTGATATCCCGGTAGTACTCGATACTATCTTACGAATATATAACACCTATATACAGATCGGAACTAACCACTCCTACTTCTAGAAATCGATTATAGTAGTCCTATAGAAGGCTAGTAAATGTGACTACTAGCTAGTGAAGTTATACCGACTAGTTATACTTCTTAATATACTCGGTAAGTTCCTCGAGGTAGTGATTACCTAGAGGATTAGCTATATAGTAGAGACTAATAGACTACTCCTAAATACATATCTTAGTAGGAGGAAAGGCATCTTAGTCGACTATACTATCTAGGGGATCATCGGCCGAGTACAAAGAGTATAGGGATACGGTAAGATAGCAAGTATACTGATACTAGATATCTCTAGAGTATATGACAATATATCTTATAAAAGGCTGATTTATAATCTTTATAAACGGCGGCTAGGCTAGCTAGTACTATAGGTTAGAGTATTCCTTATAGGGAGAAGTATCTATATATAGATACTAGAAGGGATATTAGCGAGTATCCTAATACTAATTGGTATCCTATAGGGCTTATCTCTCTCTCTAATTATCTATCTAATCTATAATATAGATCTAGTAGAGATAAAGGGATATAATAGGGTAAAAATAAGCGCCTAGGTAGACGATATAGTATTTATTATAATAGGAAGAAGCGAATAAGAGAATATCTCTAAACTATAAAGGGCTTACTAGTACGCTGATACCTAGGCAACTAGGTATATATTAGTATTTGATACTAAGAAATACGTATTAATCTACTTTATTAACCTAGCCCCTAGGGGAGATATAAACTAGGTAGGGGAGAGATATACGCTGTTAGTACTACTAAGTACTATAATATAGGCCATAACTACAGCGGAAAGGTATCTCGGAGTCTAGCTAGACCTAGGACTAACCTTCTAGTACTACCGGGAATAGATACTTAATAAAGTAGGTATTAGTCTATAAGCGCTATAAGGCCTAACTAGCTCTATATAGGGAGCGTCTCTCTCTATAATATAAGCGATCTATTAAGTAGTGATAATACTATAGATACTCTTTAGAGCGGTGGCTTAGTACTTACCGCTAACCACTATACTAAGAGAGAGAGGCTATATTAAATAGTTTGTAAGTATTTAATTAAAAGCTATCTATTTGATAAGTAGAGCTTTTAAAACAATAGCTAGAGAGGCACTCGATATCGAACTTTATTTACTACCTATAAAATAATAGCTTAACCGGCTAGTCTAGTTAACTGCTATATGTATTCGTATAGGCCTAAGGTATATAGTACTAAAAACGATAATCTAAGAGAGAAATCATATTTAAAAATAAAAAGGGGGATAGACGCTAATAAAGGCTTAGTCCTAGAAGAAGGGTAGATACCTAATACTACTTATAGGATCTCTTATAGGGGACTAGGAGAGTAGAAAGGTATATATCTAAGTACTATAAAGCAAGCTATTAAAGGTTTATATTAAAGATAGATAGCAAGTAACAACTATATATAATAGGATAGTTAACTAACTATACGTACTGGTATAACTATATACGGATAGTAGCGGGTATTAGGGTAGTATTAGAGTAGCAGTATACCTAGTTTACCTAACTATCTAGGACGAGTCAAGGCGGTGCAATATAGGGACTAACGATAATATCACGGTATATATAGCTAAGCTACGTACTATTGAGATAGTATTGGAGATTATCAAGGAGAGATTTATTGACGGCTAGTAGTAGGATCGTTTAGCGGAGAGAGGGGCGGTTATCTTTATAGATAACTAGGCTACTCTTAGAGCTATCCGGAATCCGAGGATACTATCCGGCTAGGTATACCTAGAAGGTTGCCTCCGCTTACTAGAATAGAGCGATAGTGAGGGGATCTAGGTTGAATTACGCTAGATCCTAGCCTACAAAGGTATCCTAGGCAACGAGATCGTTGATATACTTATAAAAATAGCAGCTACTACCACCCGAGAAGCAAACTAATATAATAGATTTATCCGGCTTACCGCCGTAGCGAGTAAGAGTATAAAATAGGAATCGATAATCGCGTAGGAGAAGGAGTAGATAAAGGGAGGAATAAGGAGGACTACGCAGAGGACTCGGAGGCTAATCGAAGTTCCGAATAAATCAAATTTGCTCTACTAGAAGAGACTACGGAAAGTGATAATATTAGTTTTGATCCAATTACGTATAGGTATTATCGGATTAGCCGAGTACCTATACAAAATCAAGAAGATAGACTTACCGCGGTATAAATACAACCTAGGAAACTAGAGTATACGACACGTCCTACTTAAATATCCACTCCTAGAGGAACTGTAGGCAGATATAGTAAAGGAATTGTTTAAAGCGGGTATCTCGACAATACTCGGGGAGGAGGAGATATTAAGAGAATCGAAGGTAGCGCTAATCGTAGCGAAGTTTATAATCGCGACGGGACTCCTAGGATAGTTTTAGTCAGTAGACTCGATCGCTATAGGGAAGGAGAAGGGGGAAGGGGATAAGGATTATTATAATCTAACAAAAACCAAACTAAATCAAGAGACTATAAGTGCTAGAGATATAGGACGTACAACGTAGTAGCCACGCGCTAGGTCCGCCAAGGTCACCTCACAACAACGTATATAGAGAACAACATATATTACCGGCGAAGACGATAAAATATAGCGTCGCGATCCGAATCTATTCGTATACGACCTACCGGCATAATCCAGGATATAGGATATAGATCTAGCGGTCCTAGTGATACAGGGACTCGGTGACTCGGGGAGCTAGGGGAAGCGAAGTGGGAGAAGTAAGAGAAGTAGAAGAAGGAAGCGAAAGGTATACTGCAGAAAGAAGGGGACACTCTACGCCGCGGGGAATGCGGGAATCATCTACAGATGAATTGACTTTTGTCGAGTACCAGGCATGGTGCATGGTAGGAATTACCAAGTTAATACAAACCGGAAAATCGATGGACCGCCATGATAACGGTACCATACAAAATTACATACATTGCTTAATCATCGATGTCCGTACAGATTGGAAAAACAACGGACTTTGTCATTTTAGTTAGTTAGAGAATTTTACAGATGTCAATTTGTATACATTGTCGTACCCGTCTTATTTCTATCAGTTATAAGCCCGGCTTCGTTCTATTAAGATCTGTCTACAATATATAGACCATCTAAACACCTCGCTGTCGCCGATTTTTAGTGATTTAACAACAGTCAACCCCTAAATTGACGAAGTAACCCCTATTTCCTTCGAAGAAAAATCAGATTTTTGACGACAAATCGACAACAAATCAATTAAATACAAAACATACAATATATTATCTCTCTCCGCGGCCTCCTCCCACATTATTTTGAAGGATATAGAGTCATAGAATTTATAGCTCCTATATATTAAAGCAATTGCAATTGCTTACGATATATAGGATCAATACGATCTATTTCTAAAAGACGAAGAACGTCCTAAATTAGAGCTACTAACCGAGATTATCTCCATTAATAAAGCTATAAAGAAATATAAAGAAAATTAGTTCTATATAAGGCAATCTATAAAGTCAGATTGGGATACAAAGCATAAGGACTATCTAGCGAAAATGAAGGGATTACTACTAGTAGTATCAGCGATTAGGCAGTTAGTCGATAACGCCTACCGGCTACTAATTAACGATCTAGAATCACTATTGGATTTAATACTTAATCTCTATAAACAATTCGTATCTAAAAGCGATCCTACCTATAAAACTAGACTCTGCTAGCAATAGAGGAATCTAGATAGGGACCTAGATCGGAGCACTAATATTAAAAAATAGCTCCTAAATTAGCAGACGCTTTAACAATAGTACAAGAAGGCTAAAATACCTAAAGCAGATAATACTAAGAATCAATTTCTCGAAGCAATCTCTATAATATTACCTAGATTCTATAAAATATAGGTTCTAAGGCTATAGGACAAAGGAGATATCCCCTTTGCCGATATTATCAATCGGTATAGGGCTCACTAGAAGATTACCTATAATAAGCTAGGTAGTCAAAGGGGTATTTTAAAGGTAGCTTTCTCGATATAGTAAGGCTATAAAGAAGCTAAGCCTATTGAATCAAAGCCTACTAAGTCAAAAATTGAAGACTTAGAGAATAAGCCCTATCTATATAGAAAAACTAAGCCTAGATACTATATACTATAGTTCTATTAGGAGATATACAAAGACAGAAGGCCTTCCGGCTTCTAAGTATCAATTATATTAAAGTAAAAGTAGAACAAAGCTATAAAGGCTAATCCTAAATAGAAGGTAATTGTCGATAAAAAGAGAGCAAGTTTCCTTGCTAAATAGTAAGCAAATATAACCCTTAATAATAAAGCCTTTAGCTTCTTAATAATAGAGACAGCAGTCAAAACTAATACTGTTATGTCGACAAAAATCAAGGATCTTAAAGTTATAACTATACCTACAGAAGATAGATAGGTAGTTAATATAGGAGCTTAGATCTATATATATAACAATCGAAGCTTATTTAGCACTTTTAAGAGCGTATAAAGCAACGTCAAAGTAGGGGATATAGAGACAAAAGTCGCTAGTATAGGCACTGTAGTTATCTATAGAGTTAACCCTACTACTAGAAAAGCCGTCTAAATAAACCTCTTTTAAACGAGGTACTCGCCTAATTTCTATAGTAATCTAATATCCTATAGATTAATAATAAAGGGGGGACTATTAATAAATCTTAGGGCTAATTGTATTAAGACAATTGATAGCTACCGACAGATCTATAAGATCTACTACGATTAGAAGCTCTTATAGCTTACCTAGGCAAAGGGGTTTATAACCCTAAAGACTTTAAATTTAATACCTAAAATAACGTTTATAACCACAAAAATATCGTCGAAAGAGCCTAAATCAGAAGCTCTAATTAAGCTTTAGTATCGACGCTTAGGCTATATTAGTAAGGTACGAATTGTCAAATTGGCAGAGATAACAAAGGGTATAACTATTGAAAGCAACCTAGGCAAAGAATTGTAAGTATATAAAGCTTGTCAATTAGTAGATATACCGAAGCAGATCTCTCGCTGGAGGATAGGCTAGGTATATAGTATACTAGGGAGAGTACACTTCGATCTAGTATAAAATAAGCCCGCCTATAACAGTTATATATAGATAATATATTTCTACCTTAACAGAATAAGATACTACTTCGTATTTACCTATATTAAGAAGAACGAATATCAAATAGTAGTTCGTAAATTCTTAGTATTAATCCGCAATTAGTTAAAGATCGAAATTAGGGTATTTTATTATAACAATAAAAGGAGCGCTAGTAATAAAGTCGAATCTATAATCGAAGACGAAGGGTATACTATTGAATATATACCTCCTAGCCTACTAGAAATAAACGGCCCTACCGAGAGATCTAGGGGAATAATAGTTAGGAATAGCAAAGTACTACTAAATGATACAAATCTACCCTATAACCTATAGCCAGAAACTGTATATATATCTGTATATATAATAAATCGTACCCTTACAAAGATAGGCGATAATTAGATCATTCCTTAGAAGGAATTGATACTTTATACGGCCCTAGACAGCCTAAAAGATCAAGTTATCAACCTATCAAATATCAGAGTATATAGATACTTAATATACTCTAGATTAATTAAGAGAGTTCAATCTAACAAGATAGCTCTAAGAGTAGAAATAGGCTATCTTATAGGCTATATATCAAAAAGCCTATATAAGATATAGTTCCTATATAAAGGCTGCTTAGGTATAAGGAAAGTAGAGATTGTAAAGGATACTATATTCGATAAATCGAGATAGTACTCTAGAACAAAGCTATTGCTATAATCAGAAGACGCAATTAGTACTATAACAAAGGGACTAAGCACTAAAGACTAGCCCTAAGTGCTTTTAATAGAAGAAGTATAATCTAAACTAAGTATAGAAATACAGATACTAATATTAATTATATATATAGCTCTTAACAATAATATTGAATATAGAGAATAAGGCGTTATACTAGAGGTAATAAATAAAGAAGAAACCCCGGAATCTAGAAATACAGAGCAAATTGCAGCTCTAGGAAAAGATAAGGAGGAGATACTAAGGGTCCCCCCTTTAAAACAGACACTAGATTTACCTTTAACGCCTACGTTAATAGTAGGGCCTATCTCAATAGTAGAGCTAAGAGATTAAGATTAAATCCCTAGAAGCTTCCCTATATCACTACAAAGAGTATTGCCGTAAAGGGCTTCGCTATAGAGAGTATTACTACTAATAGTAATAATAGAGAGATCTCCTATACTACTATCTTTGCTAGATCCGATCAATGTTATATAGTCGATCAAAACTAAAGGGGGAGAGGGAGATCAATATAATAAAGATAAAGTAGAGATAGAGTGTCAATTATAATAAGAGATATAATATATACCTACTTTAAAGCTAGAAAATCGGCCTACTAGAGAGATCTCTACAACAATTAATAAATCCAATATTATTATAAGCCCTAGAATATAGAGGCTAAAGGTAGATCTAGACTACACTATATATCTATTATTAGATAAATAGCTAGCCGAACCACTAAGTCTTCTATATATCTTTATAATAAGTATTACAAAGAAGCTTAATATACAAAACAGACTATATAGGGATCAAATACCACTACTACTAGAGAACTAACAGCAATTAAAACTTTACCTATTTACTAAGCAATTGAAGGCAGCGGCAAAGTTCGAAATTAAGACTTTGAAGGTTAAAGAAACCTACTCTTAGGTTATATTACCGAACAAAAAGAATACCTAGATTTTGCTATTAAAATAGGTATTTATATACAAATTTGATATAAATAGTATACTCGAGAAGTTTAAAGCACAAATCTATATAAAAGACGATCTATAGTAGTTAACTACTAAAGAAAAAAGAGCTACTACGCTAGCTATTAAAACAGCGAGAGCAGTATTTATATTAATAACAGCCTTCGATCTAGATATGATTTAGAGAGACGTTATCACTATATTCCTAAATTCAATACTAGAAAGCGAGGTATATATAAAGTACCCTCTAGGCTTTAAAGCACTAAATCAGTACTAGCTATTATATAGAGCCCTCTATAGATTATATATATCTCCTAGATTGTAGTAGCAAGAAGCAACGAAGGCCCTAGTAAAACTAGGCCTTACCCTAGTAGAAGAAGATCTATACATTTTTACAACAATAGGTATTATTATCTTCTTCTACGTTAACAATATCATTATTATCAACCACCCTAAACAGATAAAAGAAGCCGCTTTACTAGATTAAAATCTAAAGAAACAATAAGAACTTCGAAAACTAGATGCAAGTTAGTTCTTAAATATATGTATTATACGTAATAGAGAGCAGAAAAAGCTCTAGTTATACTAAGATAGCTATATTGAGAGTATAGCTAACAAATATAATCTTGTTATAGAGAGAAAAATAGGGTCTCTCTTAGGAATTAAGCCTTTAGTACCCTATAATAGAGTGGCTACCCTATAATAGATTTATAGTTTCTAGACTAAGGTTAGATCTACGCAGTATACTACTACTATTATAAGGATAGATATAGCAAAAGCAACGTCGAAAGTAGCGGAATTCCTTACAAATCTAGGACTAAAGTATATTAATACAGTTAATCGTATTATCCAGTATCTCTATAAGATACGTTTTTGGGCCATTGAATATAGCATCCGATCTACTACTAAAAATAATAACAAAAACCCTAATATTGACGATCCTAGGGATCCAAATAATCACCTAAGAAACTAGGATACGACCCTAATAATAGCGGCGAAATCGGTTAAATTTGTAAGCGATATATTATTCGGAGATTATAAAGATCGAAAGAGCTCTGAAGGCTATATCTGTAAGTTATATAGTGGCCTAATTGACTAGAAGGCCACTAAATAGAAGACTATTACTACCTCGACTACCGAAGCCGAATTGCTAGCCTTAGCAGAGGCAGGAAAAACCGTCTAGTAGTAGAGAAGAGTGCTAAATACACTAGGCTTCTAGCTAGATTACCTATTATCTATTATATACGACAATTAGCAAACAGTCAATCTATTAACAAAGGAAGGGGCCATGATATATACGAAGCTTCGATATATCGATATCAATCGCTACTAGATAAAGCAAGAAGTTAGCGCGGGACGAGTATATATAGACTAGGTACTAACTGCTACGATGTTAGTAGATAGGCTTACTAAAGCTCTACCGAAGCAGAAGCAGGCGCACTTCCGGGAGTTAGTTGGAATACGAGACATTGGTCAACGGATCAGTTATATAACCCCTAAAAACAGAGGCTGATTTGCAGAAACCGTATAAATCGACGATTTGGAACGAGATCAGTGAAAAAATCGGTTGGGGATAGGTGAGACCAGAAGGAATCACTTGCAAATCGTTTGCGAAGCAGTTAAGAGACAGTTGGAGAAGGTAGTTCTTGAAGTTCTGGAAACCTTCAAAAACTAGGGGGTGTGTCGAGTACTAGGTATGGTATATAGTAGGAATTACTAAGTCAATATAAACCGGAAAATCGATGGACCGCCATGATAACGGTACTATACAAAATTATATATATTGCTTAATCATCGATATCCGTATAGATTGGAAAAATAACGGACTTTGTCATTTTAGTTAGTTAGAGAATTTTATAGATGTCAATTTGTATACATTGTTGTACCCGTCTTATTTCTGTCAACTTTCTTTACAATTTCTTTTGTCTTGTTTGCATTATACCGGCCGGTTTGTAGCCTTACAATTCAGGTTACGGGACCTCAGGAAACCGAGTCCGTCCTGCATACAGGGTGGTTATATACTAGGGATATACCATCATTTGTCGTCAAGGAGCAGGCTCTGGGGACGCTACTCCCGCATAGTAGCATGTATGTAATAGCGAGCTACATCGGGTTAATGAATTCATCATCATTATCATCATCATCATTCTACCGATCATTTTCTGACCAGCGCCAGTGTGAATCGGAGAAGCGGAAGCAGAGGCGGTGAAGAGCTACTCTAAAAGCCATGGACTTGGAAGGAGTCCGATCTCTACCTACCTAGGTACTCCGTCCTTCCCTTTATGCCGGCATAAATATTTGTGTGTTGAATTCAACGGAGATAAAAGCGGTGAATTAAAGTTGGTAGGATGAATGTCAGGCATGTGGACCCTCCCTACGGCAGCCGATTTGGACCAAATTTGACAATGGGGTTTCTGTATACAGAAACTTAGTAATCGGCACTAATGGAACCATACGATACTAGAAAATTACATAATGTAGTCACGCCATAGATCTATTTCTACGAACTTTTATTTAGCTTGCTTGGTTTCACCCAAAGGTTACTTATCCTAAATACCACATAAAGATATAAGCTTTGTTTAGGTATCGTATATAGGCCCCGTACGACTAGGGAGGGTATTATATTAGGGGTAAGGGGAGGAAATAGAAACCTACTTAGTTAAGTTCAATGACCTCGGGGCTATTATTATTATCGATCTCGATAGGATAGGACACTGTTCCAATAGCTAACTGACCTTGTAGAGGTATTATCTTAACTGGGGTAGTGGCCGCCCTTTATATTCTGTTCCGGGTACTATTACTATCTCGTACGGAGTATTAAGATCTATGATCTTAGAACTTATAGTTCCTATATACTCCGCCGAAATGCCCTAGTATACGGAAGTATAACGGGAATAGGTATAGGCTCCCGGTACAATGGCGTTTATCAGTATACTTATTACACTCAGTAATAAGTTTATATCCCCGAGATTGAATTAGCAAAGCATTTATATATAACGGGCGTATACTCGCAATCTGTAAGCCTCTAATACGACCGGTTATAAAAGAGATATTATGGCTAGTTAAGGTAAGCAAGGTATAGCCTTTATTACTATATACGAAATAGGTAAAAAGAGGACTTATAACTAGAAATAGAGACTATAAGATATTACTATAAGAGCTAGTATACTATACGAGACCTTGATCTCTAGTACTAGGCTATAGGCTTATAGGCTATCTAAATCTAGCTCTAGTCTTAATATACCCTTTATAGTATTTAATTAGCTATTGGAGTGCAGTATCCTATCTACTAGTAGGGTCGATACTACTATTAACTAACCCCTAAAGCCTAGTAAATGTAGTATTAGCTTTGTGTGTATGAGCTCGCGCCCGAGTAGAGGTACTAGGAGGTTAGGGGTTAGAGTGGTCGGGGGTAGGCCTATTATTATATAAGACCTAGGATTAGCAAATATTTAGATTAAATATAATGTCTTACTAGAAATAGGGGTATTATATTCTTTGTATAAAGAAGATATATTTGTAGGGGGGTTTAAAGCAGTAGAGTGGTTTGTTATATAGAGAGAGAGAGAGAGAGAGAGAGAGAAGGAATAGTCTCTCTATCTTATAGTAGATGATATTGTCTAATTTAGTAATATTCTTGCCTAAGGCAGTAGTCTGTATTCTTACTTCTAAGTTTTGTACGAAGCTTTATATAAATGTAAATCCTAGCCTCTGATTGGTTGGTTATAGTATTAAGAAATCGGTATCTATTATATATATAGAGTTTTGGATAAAGATTAATAAAAGAATAGATATATAAATAGATAAATAAGTATGCTATGAATAGCCTATAAATAGACCGAATACTTTGTACGAGGGTTAATAAAAGTAAAAATGTGCTATAAATAGATAAATGAATATACTATAAATTTATAGGTAAATATACTATTAATTAATGTATGAATATACTATAAATAGATATATAAATACGCTATGAATAGATAAATAAATATGCTATAAATAGATAAATGAATATGCTATAAATAGATAAATGAATATACTATGAATTCATAGGTAAATGTACTATTAATTAATATATAAATACGCTATGAATAGATGTATAAATACGCTATGAATAGATAAATAAATATGTCATAAATAGATAAATGAATATGCTATGAATAGATAAATGAATATACTATGAATTTATAGGTGAATGTACTATTAATTAATATATGAATACGCTATGAATAGATATATAAATATGCTATAAATAGATGAATGAATACACTATAAATAGATAAATGAATATGCTATGAATAGATAAATAAATACGCTATGAATTTATGGGTGAATATACTATTAATTAATATATGAATACGCTATGAATAGATATATAAATATGCTATAAATAGATGAATGAATACACTATAAATAGATAAATGAATATGCTATGAATAGATAAATAAATACGCTATGAATTTATGGGTGAATATACTATTAATTAATATATGAATACGCTATGAATAGATAAATGAATATGCTATGAATAGATAAATGAATATACTATGAATTTATAGGTGAATGTACTATTAATTAATATATGAATACGCTATGAATAGATATATAAATATGCTATAAATAGATGAATGAATACACTATAAATAGATAAATGAATATGCTATGAATAGATAAATAAATACGCTATGAATTTATGGGTGAATATACTATTAATTAATATATGAATATGCTATGAATAGATGTATAAATACGCTATGAATAGATAAATGAATACGCTATGAATTTATAGGTGAATATACTATTAATTAATGTATAAATATGCTATAAATAGATATATAAATACGCTATAAATAGATAAATGAATACGCTATGAATAGATATATAAATATGCTATAAATAGATAAATGAATATACTATAAATAGATAAATAAATATACTATAAATAGATAAATAAATATACTATAAATAGCCTATAAAAGACTAAATACTTCGTATAAGGGTCAATAAAAGTAAAAATATGCTATGAATTTAAGGGTAAATATACTATTTATTTAAGGATGAATAAATATAAATACCCTTAGGCCTTCGATCTAAATAAAGACTATAATTTACTAAGAGGAGTTAGCCCTTTACTATATTATATATTAAAATTACCTCCTCTCTTTAATTATTAATAGTATTCCTATACCTATCTCTTACTATAGCAACTCCTACTGGTCCTCCTACTAGTGTTCTTATTCGTATAAGCTATAACCCTATACTTAAGGCTCCTAACTTTACAGCGCTCTTTAGTATTGTTTGTAGGGTAACTACTACTGATAGTGCTAGTCTAAATTACTCTCTTATATGTCTTATAAATGCTAGTAACCTCGCCCTCTGTAAGCTTTGTTATACCCTAGAATAATGATAAGTATAGGCCTTTCTATCGTATAAGTTCTTTATAAAAAGAATACGAACCGGAATCTTTATAATAAGTATAAACTAGGTAAGTACTATATTTCTCTAAAGTATTAAGAGAGAAATATACTAATATATATATATCTAGCTTCGTATAGTATAACCTTTATATATTAATAGGTTGCTTATTATATTATATAGGTAGCGGTTTCTAGGTTCCTATATAAACTCTTATATTAACTACCTATTCTTTGGCGTTGTACGACTTCTAGGTTTCTAGGAGGGGTATTATACAAACTATAAATAGAAGGAGTAGGTAAGAGTCTACTATTATAGGAATCCAAATAAAGCTAGGAGGATTCTAGTTAGTATAGCAGCTCTTCCTACGTCTAGCTAGCTAGAAGAGTTAATAGATAAAGATAAAGATAAAGATAAAGATAATAATAATAATAAGAAGTAATAAAGTCTCGTACGAGAGTATAGTATTTTGTATTTAGAGTATTTAAATAAAACTAAACGAAATTTAGATTAAAGTAAAAAATATAAATAAAACTAGATAAAATTCAGATAAAAGCAAAAAATATAAATAAAACTAGATAAAATTTAGATAAAAGCAAAAAATATAAATAAAACTAGACAAAAATTAGATAAAAATCAGATAAAAATCTAGTCCTATCTACTTTCCTACTTTACCTATATAGTATACCTTCTCGTATAATATATAGGAGTACTATTATTAGATAACTCGGTAGAATAAGACTGTCTTCGCTTAAATCCTAGTAACAAACTTACTTCTACTTCTATTATATCACTCTACACTTTATCCTTACCACCCTATACTTTATCCTTATCACCCTATACTTAATCCTTATTATCGCCTATCGTACGATTAATAGGCTTTTCTTCTCTCTAAATATTTGTTTGATTGATTGTATCTAAATATAAGTTTATAACTGCTTATAGAGATTCGGCCTCTTTCTCCTCTTTAATAACTATCTTTAGTATTATATAAGATACTAATTCCTATTCTACTTCTTTCTTAGTTAGATCTTTTCGAATAATAATAATAATAATCTAGTACTCTTAACCTACTTTATAGAATTACTCTAGTAGGTCTTTAGTATTTTACTTACAGTTTATAGATTCTATAATTAGTATCGGTTAATACTTCTTTCGAATTTTATAGGCTAGATAAAATTGATTATCAAAATTATACTTATAGATATTAAGACTATTAGGGATAGTAGGAAGAAGGTCTTAGGTAATAAAGTTATAGAAATATTTTATCGTATAAGGACGGATATTATAAGCAAAGTAACCTATTAAATTTAGGGATTAGAATTGATATACTAAAATATTATCAAACTTACCGAGATCCTTAAGCTATTTTACTCCCTTTTTGCCTTTAACTCTATCTTTATCCTTATTCTTAACTAGGATATACTAAATAAAGAATTGAATACTTATACGAATCACAGAAGAAGGTAAGGACCTAGCAACTTATAGGTTTATATAAGTAGGATATAATCTTCTAATCCTTTATAGCTAATATTAAGATTAGATTAAACCTCCCTCCCGGTAAATCTTATTCTGATATTGCTAGTTTATTAAACCATCAAGAGCTTCAAAGCGGTCTATTGTTATATAACTCTCTAGGTAGTATAGTCTTACAATAAACTAGCTTAGTAGAGAGTCGGTAAGATCGATAATCTTAGTCCTATAATTAGGATAAGAAGGAGGAAGGGGTAGTATTACTACTAGATTATATAAGAAAGTAATAGATAGAAGTAGAGAGATAGATTTTTAAAAAAAAAGGGGAAGGGTAAGGGAAAGGAAAGAGGGGTATATACAAATATAAACTAAACTAAGCTAGCTTACTCGCTAAACCTTAGCTACCAATTAGCTATATAAAGTAGCTTTTTATATAACTAGAATATCAGAAATATATTAGACCTTTTATAATCTAATACTCGCCGGTAAAGCTCTTTATATATTATACAATATAGCTAATTAAGCTTGTTATCCTACCGTAGTAGTAGGTTATTAGGATTAAATCCTATATCTACAAGCTGCTTATAGTACTAAGCTAGTATATTACTTAGAAGAAATTTATCGATATCCCAATCACTAATATCCTACTATATTATACGAAGTAGATCTTTATTAATTAGGATATAGTAGTCCTTAACCTTATCTAGTATATTGTAGACTTAGAGGTTTAGATAATAGTAATTGAGATACGGCTTCCTAGGGATATTGTATGGTCGGCGGGGTTATTTCCGGATCTTATAGATATTCTAGGTTTTAATATAGGACTATATATAATATTATACAATAAGTATATAAATCGTATAAAGAGCAACCTAATCTAGGATATAGGTTTATAAAAATAGCCCTTCTTCTTTAAGACAATAAAAATAGCGCTATAAATTTATTAGTATTTTATAATAAAGGGATTAATAACTAACTTATATAGAACACAAAGGTATATAACTTTAAAAGCTAACCCTACTAAGCTTTAATCCTCTAATTAGTAGTACTTAGTCTATAAAAATAGTACTGCTTATAAAAGATCTTAGGTTCGTACGACTTCCGAAGTGCCTAATAGGCATCACCTATAAGGGTAGTTTCAGTACTAAGGTCTAACCGTATTGTATAAGATAGTCGGCCTTATATAGAGAGGGTATTTAGATATTGATAGTAGATACTAACTACCGTACGAGTACTAACCCTAATATAGATCCAAAGGATATACCGGGAGTAGCTATCAATAGCTATATAAACCTTAATACTAAAGCTAAGTAGCTTTATATAGCTATCAATATGCTATATATAGTTTGGACCAGGGCAAGAGTATACCCTACGAGTCCGCTATAGATCGTACGCACAACATTTAAGCGCATTAGGGCGTTGCCGGCTATATTCAGCAAAAACCTTATCCCTAGTTTAATATTAGTACTAATATATAATATTAGAAGTATTATATAAGCTACCTACCTTAGGAATAGATAGCTATAACGACGAAGGTGCTAATATAGAAGATTTCTTCCAAACCCCTCAATTTCTCCAATATTGATTTCACTCTCAATAATATATTGAATCTGTATTATACGATCGGCCTGACCCTTAGTAGATACTACCTAACGATAGATACCAAGCTATTGACGAAGCCTACGTATCGTACGACTTGAGATATTATATCCTTCACTTTAAAGGATAGGTAGTATCTGTAGATCTGTAAGGGAAAGTTGAAAGATCAGAGTTCGGAGCCGATTGTAAAGAGTCTCATCTTTTCCCGCGGTCGGCAAGACAATCCCCTATGCCTAAAGATGCCTATAGATCGTACGAGGACTGATAGTAAGGTTATATATACTGCATAGTGAGTCACATATGGCCTTTGAAGACATACCACCCTGAGAGAGAGATATAATCTCATCTCTATAAGGCTCAATATCAACTGCTGGTGGCATATTGAGGTGGTGGTTAGAAAGAAAGGTAAGTTTCGAATAGGCGGAATGTATTATGTTGTATATTACAAAGGGCGGAAACTCTAGCGGTGAGTCTTATATATGTATTAATAAGCATTGTCAAATTTGGTCCAAATCGGCTGCCGTACCCTCCCGATGGGTAACGGTCGTCCCGAACTTCGTATTCGTGGAGAACAGTCTGGGCCTCGAGAGACATATCTTTTTCCTCGGCATTGGTGACCATAATATTTGGAACTGCCAATGAACACAATCCATCAAAACTAGTGGGGAGTTATCAATACATGGTAGGCTTTTAGAGATTTTTAGCACTTCACGTGCAATCCACCCGTGGGGTGTTCGTGTCTCAGATTTAGCAATTCTTCCTTTTCTAAGAGTTGCTGAGTGACTAGTAGTCAGGTATGAGCCGATGACTACTATGACTTCTGCAGGCGTACACGCCTTTAATCAAACATCGGAAGAAGATCCAGAGCGCGAACGGATCCGCGATTTGTCGAGGTTTGTGGCGTTCGGCCATGCCTGTCCCACTGATCACCACTGATCATTTCCACAATAGATATTACTGTACAGTGACCCGAGCATTCCCAGGACCTGATGCGACAACTTCGGAGGAAGAGACGCCCGCTGCATTAACGGGAGATGAACAGCCCACAGGTTGCGACCTAGCAAAGGACATTACCCTCAACGCACTCGCCCAGCTCGGCGTGCTCCGCTTCAATGCCAATCGCTGTTTTGTGTCTATAATTGACGGCGAAACCCAACATATTATTGCCGAAACCACAAAATCAGTGTCGCTAAGAGATAAGAACCGCCACAAACCAGGAGATGGTATCTATCTCGGAGCACGGTCGCTGGACCTGATCTGGGGCGTATGCCCCCACACTGTCAGCTTGTTCACAGGCCGCTCAACCAACGATATCAATACCAGCAATATCACCGCCAATCGCACGCGCTATGTTATCCGAGATTTCACCCTGGATGATTGCTTCAAGGACCGACCTTATGTTCGAGAATGGCCCCACATGCGCTTCTACGCAGAGGTGCCTTTATTTAGCGCATCTGGATACGTTTTGGGCTCTTATTGCATCGTCGATGACAAACCAAGGACGGAGTTTGGAGATGACCAGGTCAATGACCTCCAGGAAGTGGCGGATGCCATCGGACTGCATTTGGAGAATGTGCGAATGAGCCAGGCCCATATTCGGACTGAAAAATTGGTCAAGGGCTTGACGAATTTTGTTAAAGAGCATGCAGACTTTGATCCCAAAGAGGTCTCTAATCATGGCCGCCTTCAGTCTAGTGTCAATGCGGCCAATCTCCCACATGAAACTGCCGCCACTACTGTGGACGCCGACGACTCCGATACCACCCCGGTTCTTGATGTGCCATTGAGTCACGCTGTTCAATGTGTTTCTCCCAAATCTGCACAATCGTCCTCTACCGTTGCGGGGGAAGAATCTGTATTTTTCTTGCAAGACCAACACTCCACGACCGAGCCCTCGTCTCTCGACTCGGGTTTCTCAGATCGACCAGTGGTGCTGAGCCCCAGCGAAGAAAAGTCGATGCGAGAAGTATTGAAGCCAGGAGACACCGGTGCACTTCAGAGTGTTGATCAAGACTTCTCGCAGCTATCATTGACGGAGAGCATGCCCATATACGAACGCATTGCATCGATCTATTCACGTGCAAGTGCGCTGCTCCGGGATTCCATGGACTTGGACGGGGTTGCATTTCTCGATGCCTGTCCAACCGATTTTGCTTTGTGAGTACGTCGTCCTTGCTGTCAAGTTGTATTTGTTAACATTTGTTTCTTCAGTGTACCCGAAGAATCAGAAACTTGGGATCCATCAACAGCCGCAGATCCCGGGTTCCCGGCTGCTCTGCTGCCTATCCCTCTCGGGCTTGCTCGGGCTGTGTCGCATGAGTTCGACCTTCCATGCGATGTTTTGAGTTGTGCCCTAAAGTCGCCATCTAAAGGCAATGATGGTCCAAACAAACAACCTAGTATACCACAGGGATTGCTCCATCAAATGCTCAAGTCCTTTCCCCAAGGTCACTTCCTGAGTCTAGAGGAGGCCGTCGATGAGGATGAGTATCCCCCAAATGATAGCGCCAGAGCTGTTGATTCTCAACTTGATCCCAACACTCACACTTGTGCAAAACATCTTGCGCGGTGTCTTCCCGGTGCTAAATCTGCGCTGTTTCTTCCTTTATGGGATTGGAATAAGTCGCGATGGCTTTCTGGGGTTCTGGTATGGACGACAAGCAGTTTCCGCGCGCTTGGGCTCGAGGAATTACACTATTTCAAGGTTTTTGGTGATTCTTTGATTTCTGAAGTTTCTCGAATTCATTGGGCAACTACTGAGAGATCGAAATTCGATTTCATATCCTCTGTCAGCCACGAGCTTCGTTCACCACTGCACGGGATACTGGCGAGTGCTGAATTGTTACATGCCAGTTCTCTGAGCCCATCACAAGAAGAGATGGTGATGATGATCGAAAAGTCTGGATTGACCTTACTGGATACAACTAATCACATGTGAGTCCAGTCGAGTAGACCTTCCTGGATCTGAAATTATCCTAACACATTCTAGGTTGGAATTCTGCAAGGTCAACAACTTGAGACATACGGACAGGCTAAATGAAATGATGTTAAAAAATGACACAGCCAATCTGGTTTCCGATTTTGATATTAGCCACTTGGTGGAGGAGGTTGCAGACATATTATACACCGGTCAGCGAGCGCCTGAGCAGGTGCACCAGCTCGCTAAAAGGATGTCATCGAACAAGGAAGCAGGCGATTCGATTACCAAGGATTTCAGGACACAAAACCAAATGTCTGTTGTCATTCGAGTCGACCAAACGGACACTTGGATGATTCGGTCCCTTGCAGGTGCCTGGAGAAGAATCGTGATGAACCTTCTCGGCAATGCGATGAAGTGGACCACAGCCGGGTTCATCGAAATAACGTTATCAAAGGCCAGGGACCGATCAGACTCACATTCGCCCCTTGTTCACCTTGCCATCACTGATACTGGCCGTGGAATCGCGCCCGATTTCATCAAACACAAGCTGTTCGCCCCGTTTTCTCAAGAAGACCCGCTGTCTGAGGGTGTCGGGCTGGGCCTGAGTACGGTACAGCAATTGGTCATGTCGCTTGGGGGGCATGTCAATGTGAGGAGCGAAATAGGTATTGGGACTCAGGCCGATGTCTACATCCCGGTTCAATACCTACCGGCTAGTCTTGGTCCGGAGGATAGCCCGGCACCGACAACCACCCAGCCAGGAACCATCCCAATGCATGCGTGCCTGGTAGGCTTTAATGGTTATCCCGACCTCACAGAGACGCCCACTGGCATTCTTACTGTCGAAGGCAAACGGAATCTTTCCATTCAGAGTACACTCGCAAATATCTTCATGACAAAGTTGAAGTGGAATATCTCTCTGGCTGGCTCTATCGAGAAGGCTCGCGGCCAGGTCATTGTCATCGAGGAAGCACTCCTCAGACGAATCATGGATGAAAATGATCAACTTGTTTCCGAAATGGCGGCTCAGAATGGGTTTGACTTTTTTATCGTGCTAAGCGGCAATGTCCCAATCATACTGGACAGCCTTTCCGTCAACATAATCCGCGTTGCCCAACCGTAGGTTGCAATCTGTTGACCCTTTTGGTATAAAACTAATTCCTTTTGCAGATTCGGACCACAGAAAATTTACAACGCCGTTGAAAAGATTATGAAGTGGCGCGAAATCCAAATACAAACTGCGTCCCCTGCGCCCGACCCTGCTTTCCCGCCCATGTCTCCACAGACAAAAATAGAAAGCAGTCCAGACTGGGGCTCGGATCTCGATGATAGAGGGACGTTTGAGTATCCAAACCAAGCAGTGAGCTCACCGGGATGTTCAAACAGCTCCACACCCCGACCATCCAGCAAGCAAGCCATGGCCCATGTTCTCATTGTGGACGATAATGAAATTAATGTCAAGGTACTGCCCCATGCCTCTCCCCAGATCGGAGCACTACTAAACGAAAATTCTAGATTATGGCCACTTTCATGCAAAAGATAAACTGCAGCTACGACACAGCCCACAACGGCCTCGTCGCACTGGAGAAATACAAATCCTCGAACTTTCACTACGACTTCGTCCTGATGGACATCTCAATGCCAGTGATGGACGGCCTCGTCTCAACGGGCAAAATCCGCGAATTCGAACGCGAACATAACATAAAACCCTCGTGCATCATGGCTGTGACTGGAGTTTCCTCCACTGCTTTCCAGCACCAAGCTACTACGGCTGGTATCGATAACTACCTCATTAAACCCCTCTCTCTTCGCGCGCTCAAGACTCTTATGAACATTGCATGATACCATCTATTTGAATTCAGGCTGTGCGGCTTTTGGCCTTTATCACGCAGCGAGGTGTTGGTTGGATTTTCTTCGGTCCTTCATGTTTATATGAAATGAATAGGTCATGGATATTGCATTTTGGCTCTGCGTAACAATATAAGTTACTTCGGGGCGCAAGGGATCGCCCAAATGTATAACGTCAGTTTTGATGAATGTGAGACACGCCAAGGATACCCAATCCCCGGATTTCACCCCGGGTTTCATAAATACGAGATGATGTGTTGAGTGCGAATCATATGTCGCGGGTCTCTCTGCTCCGTCTTGGCTTTGCCAATTACCCCGCATCCCTGGTTGATCGTGCAGGTTCTGTAAGTTGTCAAAATGAACTACATACCTGTACTTTCAACAGCAGATTCATGAAGCCGGATAAAGCGGGATGTATAAAGAAAGGAAAGCAGATGCATAGAGTGGAGTATAAACGTCGCATTCCAGCGAGGATTCCCCCGAATCTCACGATATAGTCTCTTTAGTTTATTGGGATTTATTAATTTAAATATTTTCTAAGAATGACAAGCTGCCTCCACGTAGCTAAAGTCGAGTACATCTGGAGCCGATGGCAGTGTTTGTTGCATTGGGGTTGGGTGTTGAAATCCCATCTTTGTATGTCGCATTGGAGGAGTTGAAAACCAATCAATTTGTGTTGCAAGGGCTGTGAGTCGCTCGGGCTTTCCGTCGTGATTGGCATGGAGGTGTCGTTCAGTCGCGATCGATCTTCTCTAGAATGAGCAACACAGCCTTGTCGCCGTGTCCCTTTACATAGTCTATAAGTTCCTCAGTGACAACCTTCACCAAGCCCTCCGCCACCAACTTCTCAACCTCAGACTGGAACCCTCCAGGCACCCATATCTCTTGCAGAATCGTGGAGACAACAACACCCCTATTCTTAGCGACGCGCACAAGTTCACGCAAAGCAGGGTCCGGCCCAACATGACCAAGAGTGAAGGTTCCCACACATGAGACAAGATCGTATGTTCCATCCGCTTTGTCGATGGGTCGGTTCATGTCTGCCACTGTGAGATCTCGATAGATGCCAGTCTTCTTCGCGACAGAAAGCATGGCGGGAGATAGATCGATGCCGTCGATGGCTTTGGCCTTGGCCATTGAAAGAGCCACTCCCACCAGTCCTGTCCCACAACCGGCATCTAGTATCACGCTGTTTGTGGCGCCGTTCGAGAGTCCGTATTTGATGGCGGCTTGGGCGACAAGAACGGGAGCAACGTAGTTTTGAGCACTGTCTCCAACCTCGTCGTCGTATGAGGCTGCCCATTTCTCGTATAGAGCCATGCAATCTTCGGTGCTGCCGCTGGCGCGGGCTTGACTGAGGTAGAGTTCGCTAGACGAGCTTGAGGCCTTGGCCTGGATTGGGGTTGGGGCCAACATTGTGAAGGATTGAGGTGGGTTGTGGAAGAAGGGGGTTTGGTGAACGGTCTAGGAGGTTGGAATATTGCGTTTTTCTTGCGGAGAGATGTTGGTAATTTCTGGCCTAAGAAGTTAGAATCGAATGAATAGCCTGTTTCCAACAAGTGTGCCAACGCCATTCTTATAGGAGTTGCCAGCGGCTGTATGGCATTGCGGATATAGCTTGGACATTAGCCCCGGGTTTATGGCGTGATGCGGGGTTATTCGCGAATGGGCCCGAAAGAGTGAAGTCGCGTCGATCGATGATGTCGGTGGAATGTAGTTTCAGGCGTGTTGAGCCTGGGCCTGGGCATAATGCATGTTCCTGCGCTAGGTATGTACCCCTCTATACTGTTGCCTGGGCCCCCAAGGGAACGAAAACACGTTTCTTTTATTCAGTTAATCCCGCATAATGAAGACACGAAGCCTGGGTTTGAAGCAGCAATCATCGTGCCGACTTGGAGGCTTTGCCTTCAGTTGTACGGAAAGACTAGAAAATCAATTGAGTGAATTATGTGTCTCACGGACCTTGTTTTCTCTTTGGAACACACTCCCCCGCCAGTCAGCCGGTGCCAAGGAGACTGTTGCTTGGCCAATCATCCGATCTGGTCTGAACATGCTACCTGTTCTCATCCAGATATCCCCATCAATCAAGATTAGATTTGACGTGGAGGGGCCCCACCGAGTCCCCCACTAAAGCGGCGATCTATTTCCTAGATAGGCTTGGCTCCATCTTAGCCTGAATCTATTCCGAGGCCTAGTTGGGAGAAATGGGGCAACTAGCCGAAGAGTGATCAACCTCATTTTTTTTGTCTGTGCTTTTTGCATGCACCGATGCATCATTGCCTAGTGGTGATTGGACATTCCCTTTTCCAGTAGGTTCCGAGGCCAGCATTGCATCCCGTTCAACGTTCAACCCAATAGAAATGAATCCCAGATGCGAAGTGGGAGTGAGAAAAAATAATTTGCCGCGGTAGCCAGCGAAGATTCATTGATGGTCAGTTACGGTTCCATTCTGTCGGACTCCGTAGGCCCTATTGTGCATGCGCAGATCACATATGTATGGCTGTGACCTTGATTGCAAGACGTCGTGATACCTTCCCTTTTGGGAACCTGGCTTTTTCTTTATCCCTCAATGGAAGTCTGGATGGAGGTGGTACCGAGAGAATATTGCATATCTAGCCTATGTAAATACCGGTATGTCAGAGCATGTGACTGGATATTGAACAGAGGTAGTTGACGACCAGCAAGCTTTCGGGCAGGAAAACACAGAACAATTGACAAATGATGGGTGTGTGAGCAGTAAACGGAGGCAATGGGCAAAAGTCTCTTGCACAGAATATCCCTTTTTTTACCGCCTTCATATTCACCTAAGAAGACATCCAAAAGAACAACCATAGAAAATCAGGCATCAGACCCCTGGCCACTATGCACCTTCGCACCCGTTTCCACATCCCACCCATTGGATATAGCAGCGAAGAAGCTCATCCCACAATCCACTCTCTGGAATTGAGAGGGCATCACGAAATTGTAAGAACTCTAAGTCCTCTGGGGAGATGTTAGCCGGCAAGGGTGTAAAAACCGCCTCGGTTTCATCCGCTTGACAGCCTAACCTTCCAAAGGTGGATTCCAATTCAGTCTGACTCATGCTCGAAATGCTGCCGACCCAAATCTTCCGTCTCCATAGTCAATTCCTCCACGAATAGAGAGGTCAAGAAACCCAATACTCCAAAAGCTGCCAGTTCATACCAGACTGTCTGCATAGCGTCCTTGTATGCATCTCGAATGAGGTCCCGCAGATCAGGAGAGATGTCGGCTGTTCGCAAATAGGGAATAAAGCTTACAGCCTCACTAGGGTCTTTCAATAATGCTAAAGAACTAGGTAAATCGATGCCGCTAATCCTATTAGCAAGGACACTGCTGAATGTAGTGGCACCAACTGCAAGACCAATAAGGGCACCGAATAGCCTGAATGCGACCATTATTCCCATTGCGAGACCCTGGTCATCGGGTATAGCACTGGCTTGCATTGGGATAGGAGGGACGCTGAAGATTGTGCCAATACCAATCCCCGCAATCACCTGGAAACTAGTGGTTATAGCTACCGAGGAAGATTGGTCCCATAGTGAGAAGAGACCACAGCCAACAGCAAGGAAAACCCACCCAGCCCAAATTTCCCACATATATTTCCGAAAGAAGTCAACGGTGAAGGCGGCAATTCCCGTAAAGACAAAGACCACACAGCAGAATGGTAGGATTGAGATAGAAGATTTTAACGGTGCTTCGAGGTAGACTGCTTGGAAAAATAGTGGAAGATACTGTAGAAGAGTATAAAGCACAAAGCCATGGATAAAGCTTCCAAGCAGAGACATTTGTGCCGTTCTCGAGCGGAAGATACGGTAGGGGAAGACAGCGTTAGTCTGATAACCCTCGTAAAATGCAAATCCCACCAAAATCAAAACACCAATGATCAGCGGAACGATCGTTCGCCACGACCCCCAAGGGTACATATTCCCTGCCCAACTAAGCGGTAGGGCGAAAAGAACACAACCAGCCGTAAATAGTAGCATTCCAAGCCAGTCGATACAGCCAGGCTGAAGGGAGTGATCAATTGGTCTCAGGCGCATAAAGAAAATAGCCAGAAAGAGGGCAATGCCAATTATAGGTAGGTTTATCCAGCCGATCCATCTCCACGTAACAAACTCACTAAAGACTGCACCGAGAATAGGACCCGCGATGCACCCTGTAGCCATTGGAAGCGAAAGTAATCCAATATATAGAGCCCTCTCTTGCAGAGTAGTGATATCGGCGATAATAACCTCACTTAGGACGTCAAGTCCGCCTCCGCCAAGTCCTTGTAGAACACGTCCTACAATCAGGACTGCCATGTTTTTCGCGACGGCAAAGACAATCGATCCAATACCGAAAAGGGTAAAAGCCATATAAAGAGGAGCCTTACGGCCGTAGATGTCTGAGAAACTGGTATAAATGGGCTGAATGACCACGACTGCTACCGTAAAGGAGATGTTGGCCCAAAACGCGGTCAAAGTCGTGCCGGAAAGTTCATCGGTGATGGCCTATAGAGAGGAAGGGTTAGATGAACTCAATGATCGTTTGAATTGAAGGATTATTGAATTACCGGGATTGCAACGGCCAACGTAGTGGCATCCAGGGATACCAAGAATACCATTAATAGCAAAGCTATAAATGCAAGATAGAATGACAGAGGCTTTCGCTTCCGGCTCCGTTGCCCTGTTTCGGGGTCGGTTGGTGCTAAGATATTTGGTACATCTTTTTCCTCTGTACAGTCGCATTCAGATTGGGTTTGAGATTGTGCTTGACACTGGGACTGAGACGGAGTTTTGAGATCTCCTAATGACTGGTCGGAACAATCTTTCGTGTTTGGTAGTGCGATTTCTATTGGTGAGGACATTCTTTGGGTATTGTGGAATAAATCAAAGATTGATACTCGAATTTCTCCTCTAGAGGAGAAAAATGGCTACAAATATGCACATAGCCAAGGGCTGTTGGAAGTGATTGGTAATGAGGTGGATTGGTAATCGATCTCCAGGGGTGTCTCCCAATTTAATTTACATGATAAGATTGAAAGAAATGGCGCGATATAATCCCTGTCGTTATTTACGCGTTATCTCACTGCAAGCGGCCAGAACAGGGTGCAGCTCACGCAGACGCCATCCTCCGGCCAGAAGGGGGTCCAGACAAAGAAACAAGAGTTTAAGCGGGTGGTCTAAGCTAAGTGGACTGACTTCCGGGAAATTCGGGAGATCGACGAATCTTGGGATGCTGTGCCGGAGGATTTCTTGGATGTTCTTATTGAGAGTATGCCTGGCCGGTGCAAGGCAGTTATTAAAGCTAAATGGGGGCCTAGTGTTCCTCTTGAAACATGTGCTTCATAAATTCGTCTTTGTCAGCGAAAGAAGCGATGACTTTCTCATTCCGCGGGTAAGCAGGGCGCTGGCGCTTATCCTCCCGCTCATATTGCAGCTGGATAGTCTCGGGAGACGCTCCAAGAGCCCAGATTGTGAGCATAAAATGCACGATATGATCTACCTCTGCGTTAACTTTTCTTTTCTGCTGCCAGGCTGGAATGCCGCAAGCTTACCGTGAAACTGAATCTCGTTCAGATAAATATGATGATTATCCATATAATGCTGAAGCACCTCGCTCACTTTGCGGGCGGAGGCGCGACTCAAGTTCGAAGAACTGAATACTCCAGCATTCTCCGGTGTAATCCAAATTTTGGTTGATGTAGCCATTTTGAAGGTTGGTTCGCAGACTCCAAGGACATAGGGCCTGATCGCGAATCTTTGTGAGGCCTAACTTGGTCTTTTTATATCTTCGGGATAGCCAGGTCAACTAGTCATGACGTTTACATGAGCTACATGCTACCAAAAAATCTCTCTCTGGCGATAGCCTAGAGCATGAGTGGTGGATCCCTATGGTTTATTTAGGCTTTCGGGTTTCGGGTTTGGAGAAAAACCAATTATCTGAATCAACGGCACCCCGTCAAGCGACGTGCTACTAGCTACCGCACCAATTGTGGCAGCTGCTTACGCATCGGAACACGGCCATGGTATTGAAATCTCCAGCATCGGTCACTAGTTAATATCTGGGCTGTTATCTAAGACTTGACGTTACGGAGTTTCAGCTTGAGTGGAGATGCTAATGACGCCCGCTATGGATTTTGTTCCTGGGAACGAGGAACACGCGGACGAATACGTGATCCTACGTTACTAATAGAGACGCGGAGAAATTCTACATTTAAGGGTCGGTGAGGTTTTGCCCTAGCCCTTTAATGTGCGGGTTGTTACCGGCCAGTTCTTTTGAAGAAAAAGAGTGCATTCAATTAGAATATCAAGCACAGAGGGGAAAGGAGGAAAATAAAGAAAAAATCGATAAGGTAGGGCCTTTGTGGGGTCCCTTCCAACCAAGCAATTCATCGAGGCGGAATGTACCATTCGAGGTAGCAACCAAATCCCAAGGACGAATGAGAAAAAGGAGAGAACGAGAGAGCGAGAGGAGACATAGAATATGTGTCACACCATTTCCCCAAAGGTTTCCGCTCCGCTCCCTGCGATTGCGCCAAGCGTCTCAACTCAGTCGATGGGCAACTTGTCTTGATCGTCACACTCGTGACATTGTGCAGTTCTGGATAATTTGCTGGGATCAGCCCAGAACCTCCCTTTTAACGCGGCGCCCTTCGACAAGACATTGATGGTCGCCGGAATGTCATGGAAAGGCATTTCTTGCAGCGAAGGGTCAAGTGTCCCTTCTTGAAGGAATTTGAACACCTGATTCAGATCTTCCCGACTGGCCCCCAAAGATCCAACAAGAGTCACGGCGCGAGATATTAACAGATCAGAAGGCAGAGATATATTTGTTGATGCTAGCCCAACAACGACGACTTTCCCACCCTCCCTCACGCTGGATATGGCTGATATCGTGGTACCCCCGGTCCCAGCAAAGTCTACAATAGCGTCAAATGCCATGTGCTTAGCTTCTTCGATCGTCTTAAAACAGGTCAATGCTCCCAACCGTGTCGCTTCCTCGAACTTCGAATCCATGATGTCAAAGCCATAGACTGAAGCACCTTGGAGGGCTGCAAACGCAAGGCCTGGCATCCCGAGGCCTCCAAGCCCAATGATGCCAATTTTCCAATCTGGTCTTGCCTCCGCCTCGACAACAACAGCATGGTAGGCCGTAGAAAGAGCATCGGTAGCTATAGCGGCCTGAGCGAAGGACACCCCATCAGGTATCCGCGCAAGCCGCACGATGGGAACAACCGCATACTCCGCATAACCGCCGTCAAAGCCGATTCCAATTCCAAGAGACCAGTCACGATCCTCCACGGGGTATCCAATCTGTAATATGGCCACGCGGTCTCCAACTCGGTACTCAGTGATGTTGGGCCCCACTTTGGTGACTATGCCAGCCACTTCATGGCCAAGGGTGATAGGCCGTTTATGGAGCCATGTGTCGCCTGCACCTTCGACAATGTGACAATCGGAGTGGCACATTCCAACTGCAGTGACCTGTATCTGAACAGACTCGGGACCGGGTTCGGGAATGGGGAGGTCTTGTAGCTGCAAGCCACTATTGGCATTCTCATACTGGAAAGCCTTCATTGTATGATTTGAACTGCGTTCCGACACTTCGCTCCAATGTACGCTCGTGAGCTTGGAAAGCGAATACTCCAGACTCCGTGACATCTACCATAGGCCCAATTCCTTCCTGCACGGAAGTGCAAAACATACCACATAGCCCTGCGGACGTCGAAGCATGTGGGAATTGCGTGGCTCCGCCTCTCTCATCTCTTAAAGTCCATTTTTCAGGTCTCTATTTGTTTGGTCTTGTGGCAGTAGGTTGTGCTTCGATAAGCCGGGTTAAGATCGTGCCGAAGTGCCAAGCATACTATATTAGAAACTGCAGGTTCTAGATCATGTCTACGCATACTCTATCTTGTCGGAGGGATAGATGGCTCAGAACAACCTGCCGATTAAGAACGAGGAAGCCTATGTATTGGAATGGAGACAACATGGTAAGAACGTGTTTCCTGGATCTTCGGGACTACAACTCTAGAGGGACATGCTAATCGAGCCAACTCGGTGAGTTGATGCATAAAATGCCATCAGCTTGATCGAAGCAAGGAGTACGGTGTTCTAAGAGTTCATGTAAATTGAGTAAATTGGTCTAGGAAATTCTATAGTCTATATGCTAAAGTTACTCCAAGCATGACAGATGGACGTAGAGCACTCTATGATGCAGCGCGTAGCTTGAACGCAGATATAACGCGACCCGTGACGATACCAGCTGTATTGGCGACTGATGGACGATGAAAGTCGGCGAGCTCACTGCTCAGTTCTTGTGGTCTGATCCGAAGTTGTTCGAGAACTTCCATGATTGCAGAATACAAAATGCCGATATTACCATCCTCGATTTTCAGAGAAATTCCAAGTCCACCTATCGCGCCCAGTTGCGAAGTTTGCTCTGACGCCCGGACACCTATTCCGTAGCAGCCATCTGCCCCGAGCTTCCCAACTAATCCTCCCCGAAACGCATGCATGAGCACGGTGCAGAATCGACCGTCACCACCAACCAGCTCTGGGTACTGGGTCATCGCATGAAAGATTCGGCTCAAATCTCGAGCTCTTGCTGGTGCCGAAGTGTTCATTCCCACTTGGTCCGCCGAAGAAGCAAGTTTGACGTATACCCTTCCAAGACAGAAAAGGGGAATGGCAGGTGCTGGAAGGTTGCACCCGTCAGTGGACCATTTCATATCTCCAGCATCCAGAGCGCATAGCTTCTCAAAAACAGCCTTCACTCGTAGCTGTAGTAGATACGTTGGCTCGTGATAAGTTGCTATATCCGCACCCAGGGTCTTGGTAGCAGCAAGCATCCCGACATGTTTGCCTGAACAATTATTGCATACTGCAGTGGGTGTGTAGCCGCGCCTAATCCAGTTATCATTCACCGAAGCTGACAAAGCTGGATGACCACCACAGCGCAGATCGCCTTCGCCGACTTGAACTTTGGCCAGCAAATTCCGAGCCCTGGTGATATGCCTTTCCTCGCTACTATGAGACGCGCACATTAATGCCAGGTCTGCATCTTCAAGATTGAACTTCTCAAAGGCCCCCGTTTTGAGGATAGCAAGTGCCTGGGCTGGCTTTGCTGCGGAGCGAGCTAAGGTAATTCGTGATGGGTCACCGACATGAAAGAGTAGTTTCTCTGTTGTGTCGACAACTGCCACGTGAACCTTGTGTCGGTTTTCAACAACTTCGCCTCTATACGACACAACACAGTCATCATCCTCTTCGATACTCATGTTTTCTCCTTCTTGCAAAAGCACAGAATAGCCGATGTTCTTTAAAGAGGAACAACTGTGATCTGTTAAGTATCTGAAGATTTGACTAACTGCCTAGGTAGTTAGTTGGGTAACTAAGCCAGTCTTGGCTAAGCCTTGCGAATATTGATTGTCTAGTAGGGACTCTAACCGCATTGGGTCAACAAATGCGAGCACCTGATGATGGACATGAGATTTTACCCTTCGGCAAACAGCAACAAACTTCTCCGGGTTCGGGAATATTCAGAGTCGACCCAGGGGCCCTGGTTTGGCAAATGTGTCTGGCCATGAGCTGGGGAAAATACGAACCACATCGAGATCTGTCAAGCTACGCAGTGTTCAGGTTATCATTTCGCAACGTAGAAAGTTGCATTGTGTACCGTTTTGACTCAAATTTCGTGAAGCTTTGGCTGTGTTATATCCCTGAAGTGTGTCTGGCATCCAAACGCCAGCATCGAGGGCAGATACAATTGAAAAACTTCGAAAGCCACGTGCAAGCCATTGAATAACTCAGGCGACGTAGCCGTTTTATAAGTATGCTGGTTTTTCAGAACTTTTGGTTCTAGGGGTCAAACTAGGAACTAGAGAGGTGGATAACCAGGCCCTAGAAGATAGCAATACGATAAAAGGTATAACAGAATGCCGCGAACGATGATTAGCTCTAGAAAGTAAAGTTACAATACATATCCGAGGAAACAGGGTAGGATCACATCCCTTTAGTCTTGCGAAGATGTTGGCATATATGCATGTTTGCGACATGGCTAACATGCACGGCCTACAAGTTCCAATGGCCAGGAACTGAAGGTTACAATATCTGCCTTTCATCCAGGAAACTAGAAAGTGACGTGTGAGGTTCTTATGTGAGTATCGATAGCTTAAGAAAGTGATGAGGATAGGAGCCAGCTAGTAGATAGAAACAATTTACCGATGGGGGTTTCGCATTTCGGCTTTCGCATTTCGGCTTTAGCATTCGCAGTGGCCAAAGTCTGGACCCACCCATCCACTGGAATTCCCAGTTGTACACAGTATAGTGTGCTCCCAAATACCTTCCTCCTATTTTCATGTTCATCTCAATCGCTACTGCGTGCAATTAGTCACTTGACCTTATTAGTGACCCTCTCAAGCGGGGGATACTTCGGGCAACACGAAATGTGAACAGCGGCCGGTGTACCCTGAAGATGTTGACCGGGATATAAAGAACCTCTTGGGATGTCGTTTATTCGTGCTAGGTAGTCTACTAGGAGATGAACACTCCAAGAGCTCATAGCTCTGACGTCCGTACTGTTTGTGGACAAGACGTGGCCGAAAATCATCGACGAAAGCAACGGTCAGGAACAGATCGAAGGCACGAACATTGATCCTGAGGAACTACGAACGTTCTATCTGTGTTCTGTTCGGGGACGCTTTTCTCGGGCGTCACGGAGACACACAACCTTGATAGAAGAGAGGGCATATTCTCTTTTGCAGTACGATGTTGATTGCGAGGTGCTGTTTGTCGAGAGAATACCTGCCTCGTCCGACAAACCGCACGAAGCGGCGGATGGCGATCAGGCGCCCGAGAGGAAAAGCGGCGCATTGGACGAAAGTGTGGTATTTGACTTGGTGAATTCCTAGAGTTGGTGGAACCATCCAACATAGAGACCCCGCGCATGAACCTTCGAGAAACGGAAGCCGAGCAGACCGACAAGAAGTGACGCCCATTTCAGGGACTCCAATTTCGTATCGAAGAGGCTCTCTGTAGAAGGTGCTTAGGTCAATTGTTGCTGCAGAAAATATCATTCCTGACCTTGGATTTTTACCATATCTCTGCCTTGAAAGAGAAAATGCTTGTTCGAGGCGAGAAGCGATAAATTATAGGTCGACGGGTTGGTGTGATGGCAATGGTGGAAACGAGGGGAGATCACTCCGGAAAAGAGGATTCTGGAGGAAGTTCGGGCCATCCGTCTGCCCTTCGACGGTGTGTAGCTCCGATAAGGAAAGGAATTCTACTGGCGACGGCGTGACCCACCTGAAAACATCTTGATAGAACGCACGGACAGGGCTATTGGAGAGATGCGGGGGTCCTCGCAGGTCCCCACCAAGCCGGGGAGTCTCCGCCGTCGGCGCGTCGCTGGGTATCTCGGCATGTCGGGGACTCGGCGGAATAGCGTCCAGAGGTCCATTGAAGCATGAGTTCGACGTAGAAGGATCGAAGCGGTGGGCTGCACAGGTACTTATATGTAATCACTGCATGGTCTGCTTCTGTTCGCTCTGCGTAGAGGTTACAGGCATAGACTTCTGTGTTTATTGACATTGTTTCTTTTAAGTGTTCATTATGCCGCAGACATTCGATGTAGAGCATGTTCTAGCAAACATGAGCGAGCAGGACAAGATCGCTCTTTTATCAGGTAAGACAAAGGCAATGAACTTTGGGAACGTCATCCGTTAACAAAAGCAGGGATTGATTTCTGGCACACACATCCTATCCCCGAATTCAACGTCCCCTCGATTCGCGCAACCGACGGTCCCAATGGTATCCGGGGCACGAAATTCTTTGCCGGCATCCCCGCCGCATGTTTACCCTGCGGCACATCTCTGGGTGCCACCTGGGACCGAGATCTGATATACCAAGCGGGGGAGCTATTGGGTGACGAGTGTATTGCAAAAGGGGCGCATTGTTGGCTGGGTCCGACGATCAACATGCAGCGCGCTCCCCTCGGTGGCCGTGGGTTCGAGTCGTTCGCGGAAGACCCGCATCTCTCGGGCATTCTGGCCAAATCCATCATCCTCGGATGCGAAAGCAAAGGCGTCATTTCGACGGTGAAGCATTTCGTGGGTAACGACCAGGAACATGAACGACGGGCGGTGGACGTTCTCGTCACCCAGCGAGCCTTGCGCGAGATCTACCTACGACCCTTCCAAATTGTGGCAAGAGATGCAAAGCCTGGTGCGCTCATGACCTCGTATAATAAGATCAACGGGAAGCATGTGGTGGAGGATGAGCGCATGCTCAATCTGATCCGCGAGGAGTGGAAGTGGAATCCGCTAGTCATGAGCGACTGGTACGGAACCTACACAACCATCGAGTCCATGAATGCGGGCCTTGACCTAGAAATGCCGGGTGTGTCCAGGTACCGGGGAAAGTTTATCGAGTCCGCCGTACAGGCTCGACTGATCAAGCAATCGACTGTCGATGCACGAGCGCGAAAGGTGTTGGAATTCGTGAAGCAAGCGAGTCAGGTCCAAGTATCAGAAGTGGAGCGAGGACGGAACTTCCCAGAGGATAGAGCGTTGAATCGCAAACTCTGTGCGAACAGCATCGTCCTCCTCAAGAACGAAGGCATCCTGCCCCTTCCAAGGGAGATCAAAAAGATCGCCCTAATCGGATCTCACATGAAGTCTCCTGCAATATCGGGTGGTGGCAGTGCGTCACTTGAGCCGTATTACTCTGTCTCGTTATACGACGCCTGTAGGGAAGCACTTCCCAACGCGGAGGTGCTCTATCAAGTGGGCGCATACGCCCATAAGATGCTCCCCGTGATAGACCGTCTCTTGAGCAATGCTATCATTCAATTCTACAACGAGCCGATGGGCAAGGAACGACATTTAATCAGCACTGAGCCTGTATCGACGACGGCTTTCCAGTTCATGGACTACTACGCTCCCGGTCTCAACCGAGCGCTCTTCTGGGCCACACTGATTGGCGACTTCACGCCCGACACCCCCGGAATTTGGGACTTTGGCCTGAGTGTTTTTGGTACCGCAAATCTCTACATTGACGACGAGCTCGTAATTGATAACACCACGAGCCAGACGCGCGGGACTGCATTCTTCGGCAAAGGCACAGTTGAGGTGCTGGGATCGAAGGAATTAGTTGCTGGGACTACATACAAAGTTCGGATTGAGTTCGGCTCTGCCAATACCACCACGATGAAAACGGTGGGGATGGTGAATTTCGGTGGTGGCGCCGCAAGTCTGGGGGCCTGCCTAAGGATGAACCGGGATGAGATGATCGAGAATGCTGTGGAAGCCGCCACAGAGGCCGACTACACCATTCTGTGCACTGGGCTCAACAAGGACTGGGAATCCGAAGGGTTTGACCGCATGCATATGGATCTGCCAACGGGGGTTGACGAGTTGATCTCGAAGGTGTTGAAGGCGGCCGCAGACAAGACCGTCATCGTCAATCAGTCCGGTACGCCAGTTACCATGCCGTGGGCCGATCAGGCCCGGTGCATTATGCAGGGCTGGTACGGAGGTAACGAGACGGGTCATGGAATTGCCGATGTCCTCTTCGGAGAGGTCAATCCATGCGCAAAGCTGCCCTTGTCCTGGCCGGTGGATGTGAAACACAACCCGGCCTACCTAAACTACGCCAGTGTGGGTGGCCGAGTGCTGTACGGGGAGGACATCTATGGGGGCTATCGGTTTTACGAGAAGACCGGACGAGAGGTGCTCTTTCCATTTGGGTGAGTTGGTACCTTCCACGTCTCTTAGGCTCATTTGACCGTGTCTTATCTAACCGAATTCTAGTCATGGCCTGTCATACACGACCTTCAATGTCTCACCGAACGTTACCGTCGCCCCGGAGATCTTCAACATGGACGTTCCTACGGTCGCTACCGTCCAAATCAAAAACACGGGCAAACTGGCGGGCGCCCAGATTCTCCAACTGTACATTTCTGCTCCCGAATCCTCAACCCCGCGCCCAAGCAAGGAACTACACGGTTTCGAAAAAGTATTCGTGCAGCCTGGGGAAGAAAAAACCGTTAACATCCAGCTGGACCGATATGCGACCAGCTTCTGGGACGAGATCGAGGACATGTGGAAGAGTGAGCAGGGGACGTATGAAGTGTTGATTGGGACCTCTAGCCAGGAAGTGGTAGCCCGGGGGAAATTCCAAGTGGATCGCACCTCGTATTGGCGGGGACTCTAAGGATTTCCCCGGCCTTGTTTGGATAGTTTGGGTGAATTTCCCGGCTAAATGAGTCCATCTTGCCTTGATTGGAGGGATGTTTCAGCCATTGTTCGCCTAGCCCATCACCAATCACCCGACATCGTTTTTCTCTTGGCCTTTTAAGAATATGTATCTCTGAGTACCCCATGTCCGATTGCAGGAAGCCCCACCAGGAAGAATGGACGCTTCGTCGACTGCGCGACCTCGCAGGAATACTCGGGTGCTCACCGCATGCGATGCCTGTCGTCTCAGCAAGACTCGATGCGATTCGGCACGGCCAGTGTGTGCCAAATGTGTGCAGCGGGGTGTATCTTGCGAGTATCCGGAGACGGATCCCATCTCAGTGTCGGTTCCCATAGAGCTTTTTCCATTAGCTGAGACATCTAATGACGACCAATTTTATCTAAAGTCTAGATACATGGGGCGCAAAAATCCTAGACGCAGTAGAACGTCAAGAGCGACTTCTGTCAGAAAGCCTCTGTTTGAACCGGGGGGCTCCTCTTTTTTCGCAACAGGCGTCGCCATCTTCAGTGGACGAAGTAGATCCCGAGTCAATCTCACGCAATGATGCGCTCAAGACGCCTATTACTGGCTCAGACATGATTCTCAGCTGGCCTATCTTTCCAAAAGAGAAGTCTGTGTCGACTTTTCCAATGGCAGCGTATTCCGAGAAGCCAGATCGCTTTCAGACGGGTATGGTCTTCTCGACGCATCATATCCCAGGATGTAATACTAATGGGCGGTTACAGCTCTACCCAGCTTAGATCCACAAAGGCTCCTCGAACTGCGCGAGATTTTCATGACCAAAATCTGGACCAAGAACCCGATCGTTGATCCGGACCAGCTGGACTTTTATATCGCTCGAGTGCTGGAAAATGGCGTCGACTGGTCCGCCTCATCATGTTTGGTGTTACTTATATTTGCGCTTGCGGCCATCTGGGGGAATTACCCAGACGACGAAACGCGCGAGGTCTCGTACAATGAACCATCATTCAGTCCACCGGTCACTTATCTGACGATATCGGTTCCGGAGCACCGAATGAAGGAATCATTGACCTTCCTTTCCATGGCGCGTAAGCGCATTTCCACTGCGTATCTCGACGATACCTTACTGGGAGTGCAATGTCTCTGTTTATTCGGGTGAGCTCCTTCCTCTCGGCTTCTTCGAAATACCAATGTCTAACCCTCGCGTAGAATTTGGTATCAGTATAACATCGAGCCGATTCCAGGCTGGAAAATGTTCCGGACAGCATCCATGCTGTGGCAAACGTATCGTTTGAAGCACCGCGAGGGAAAGACGGTTAGAAGTGCGCAGGAAGAGAGTGGGTGATCCAATCTCTCTATTGCTGAATATGTCTAACTCATCCAGGTCTGGAGCAGCGACTGTACTGGACGTGCTTAAAATCTGAATGGTATAGCATACACCACACACCTCAAGTCCTCACACAATTTGCTGACATACAATAGTGAGGTTCGATATGAACTGACGGATCTCCCACCCTGTGATCTCAGCCTCTCAGATTTTCCATATTCTCTCCCCAGCTTCCCAACGAGACAACCATCTAACGACAGCGCTGGGTGGGTGTTTTCCAATCCCTCGTCCACAGACCTCGAAGCAGCATCTTCCTACTATTATCTGGCCCAGATCTTCTTGCGCAGGCTTCTCAACCGGGTCCGCAATGCGGTCCGTGTGCTCTCCCCCGATATCGACACACCGACCATAAATACTCTGGCAGAAACTCTGACGCAGCTGGAAGACCAACTCCAGCAGTGGGTAGACTGTCTCCCACATACACTCCGGTTCAACATGCCTCTGGAATCCGCCCCCGGACCGAAGGAGGGTGAGCTCATGAAGCTCAGCCGTGAGCGATACGTGGAGGTGCGCGAACTGCTTTGTCGCGCGTACTTATACCTGTGCATCCATGTACCACTTGACCCAGGGATGGCGGCGCTATATGGGGTCAAAGCGAGCGAGGCGCTACTTTTGGCGGTTTATCGCATCCAGACTGAGGTGCCATTCTTCCGGCATCCGGGATCATGGGGAGCTTGTCGAGTCCGGTTCAACCATGCGCTTTGCCTGATTGCGGGATTTCGCGCAAAGTTAACGCAGCGCCCCTCGGCTGAATATGTGACCATTCCTCCTGACTGGGCAGACTGTGTGCGGGTGGTGATTGAGCGATTGAAGATCTGGGGCCAGGAGGGCGGCGGGATCAAGGAATTGAGTGTGCTCCTGGAGTGGTTGATGCATGGCAATTTGGAATTGTCGAACTAAACACAAGAGGTTCAGTTTCCTTTTTTCCTCGAAGGACCTATGTACGTACCAGTACTGAACCAGTTGAACGAGTTGATTAAACAATTATCCTAGAGATCGCTGCTGAGGGCGTCTCGTACACTGTGAGGCGAGTATTCCGAGATGACCCAATGATATTACACGTATAGAGGATGACAGCCCTTTGGTAGTCACTGAATCAGCAAGTTTTTGATGGGAAGACATCGTTCGTCTCAGCCAAATTACTCCGTACAGGACAGCTGCTACAGCTCCGTTTCTCTTCCAGTATCTATCCGCAACGCATCTCCACTAGCGAACTAACGGCGACCGTCGTCTTACTCTTGGCACGAGGCTCTCGGGGAGACTCCGCGAAGTCCCTGCAGCCTTCCTTAGGCTAAGATGAAGTGCCAAGACTCTCGTGAGATTGGCGTCGAGCTCCCACATCCATAAGCTCGCTTACCCCGCCTCCACCTACCCCGTGGGGTGATGAAACTATATTTCCACCAGCGGGGATTGTACCCGGATTGTCTTCATTGATACAATAGACTCAGGTCATTCAGCCCGTCTGTGCACAACTTGATGGGTCAGACGGATCATGGCTGTTTGGGACTGGGCCAAGGTGCCGGGCCAGAGGTGTCACGCTGGCTAAAGAGCGTAGAGCGGGCAGGATATATAATTATTACTCAGTCCCGGCGAGTCTTCATGGGTCCACAGATCAGCACCGTTGTGAGCATCCGAACATCAATCAGCCTTCAACATGGTCATAGTGGGAAAACAGCGCGAGGAGAATCTTGCCGAGCCTGTGCTGGCTAATTTGCTGGCCGATGACCGTACACCTTGGTATAAGAAGCGAAATCTGAGACGGCTCTATTTCATCTTGTTTCCGGCATGTATGGGTATCGAGATCACGTCGGGATTCGACTCGCAGATTATCAACACGGTCCAGATTGTGTATACTTGGAACAAGTGTATGTCTTCTTGATTCAAGATGGGCTCTGCAGGAGACTAACGGTGCGATACAGATTTTGGTCATGCAACCGGGGAAATCAAGGATGGACTCCCCGTGTACGCAATTGAAGAGAACATCAAGGGCCTTTTAGGTGCTGCATATTCCCTAGGAGCTATTCTCTCCCTGCCTTTTGTCCCATACGTCAACCAGCTAGTCGGACGACGATGGACGATCATGTTCGGTTCAGGCGTGAGCTTGGTCGGGGCCATTATCCAGGGCTTCTCCCAAGGAGGTATCTCCCCTCTCCTTATCCTTTTCGTGACATCTCTGATGGTTCCCAGTGGGCATGTACATAGTCGCGCGTATCATTCTAGGATTCGGAATTCCCTTCTGCATTGTCGCAGGGTCATCTTTGCTGGGAGAGCTGGGATACCCTAAGGAACGACCGATTCTCACCTCGCTGTTCAACTCCTCCTACTTCATCGGCCAGATCATCGCGGCAGCCGTGGGCCTGGGAACGGTGACCATAGCGTCCGACTGGGCATGGCGCATCCCCTCTCTGCTTCAGATTGCGCCCGCCATGGTCCAGATCGCGACGGTGATGTAGGACGCTCCCCGTTGGTATCCTGACTGCCCGCACTGACACACGCCTAGGTTCCTCCCTGAAAGTCCCCGATACCTAGTCAGCAAAGACCGCTACGATGACGCCTTTGATATCCTCACCAAGTACCACGCGGAGGGTGACCGCAGCTCTACCATTGTCAAGGCTGAACTGGCGCAGATCGAGCGCACCATCAAGCTGGAGCTCGAAGAGTCAAAGCAATCCTGGTGGGACATGTTCCGCACAGCGGGTATGCGTCGTCGACTGTTCATTTCCGCGTTTCTCGGCCTGTTCACGCAGTGGTCCGGCAACACGCTCATTTCGTAAGCATCCATCTGTGGCATCTGCCCTATAAGTGTCTACCGCCTTCGCTGATCCATGTAATAGGTACTATCTCAGCGACCTCCTGAACATGGTCGGAATCACCGATGGCGTGATCAAGTCCAAGATCAACATCGGCATCGCGTGCTGGGGTCTGATCTGTGGTACTGCGCTGGCGCTGACGGCGCCGCGCTTCAACCGTCGGCCGATGTACCTGACTTGCGCAAGCGCCCTGCTGTGTGTGTACATCGCATGGACCATCTCCATGGAGCGTTTCCTGGCCACAAAGGCTCAATCTGCGGCAATTGCGACCATCTTCTTCATTTTTGCCTATTCGCCTGCCTACAACCTCGGCTATAACGCTCTAACCTACAGTGCGTGTCCCTTCCGTTTCATCGCATGTGTATGTACTAATATGAACAAGCGTATCTCGTCGAACTGTTCCCTTACATGGGCCGCTCACGCGGTCTCTCCTGGTTCCAGTTCTATGGCCGCGGCGCAAACTTCTTTGCCACCTACGTGAATCCTATCGGTCTGGCGCGCATCGCCTGGAAGTGGCTACTGGTGTACTGCTGCTGGCTGCTATTTGAGGTGGTGTTTATCTACTTCTTCTTCCCTGAAACTGCGGGCCGCACTCTTGAGGAACTTTCTTTTTGTAAGTGGTCTTCCTACTCCTACTACAAGAGACAGAGCTAACGTAAGCAGTGTTTGAGGACAAAGAGAAGGCCAATGAGGTTACTGCAGCCGTTCACAAACAGCTCGATGAAGACGACGAGAGGAAAACGGTCACGGCACATGTGGAGGTTCAAGACACCAAGAATGCTGTTTAATGGTGACATGATGGCTGTTTTATAAGGACGATAGGATGGACGTATGGAACAAAGTTATCTGCTAGGTAGTCTATGTTAATTTTACGTCTTTTTCCAGGTTTTTTGTGCCGTCTTTTTCAATGGACTTCTTAGGTAGTCTTTTAAGATCTCTAGTTTTATAGAATCTTTCCCCTTTCTCAGTTAAGTAGGTAGAAGGAAAGGGCGAAAAAGTTCCTTCATTTGTGAAAGCCTACTTGTCTATATATAACCTTTGATATCTCGGTTTCTATGGTTGGTGTCAGTTTCTACACTATTAATTTCTATCAATTTCTACAGCCAATAAAATATGCATATACAAGTTGTATGAAACGCTCTCGTAGCAAAATACAATATGGCGCAGTGGTTAATTTTAAAAGCAATGACTGGCTATTGTCCTCTCAGAAAGGCCGCTGTCACTTCCCTGTTTCCCAAATTTTCAGCACACTCCTTGCCAGTGCGACCGTTGGCATCTGTAATTCTGAGGTCCGTCCCTTTACTGATCAAATATCAGCTGCTCTAGCTCCACCTCAAACATATTGTGCCTCTTTTCTCCCTAGATACCAGTTCGTGTCCTTCGAGACCCAATCAACCCACCTGAAATATCACATCTTGGAGATTGGTAGGTCCTCAACATCAAACTCTGTCGAACACAGCAAGAACGTATCACGAAGTGCCTAAGTAGTCATTACACCATTCCACGAACTCAATCGAAATGAAAGGGAGAGGGGCATTCGATGCACTCACCGACAACCGATACCTCTCATTGATAGCCTGATAATCCTCGCCAGCGAGCATATCACAAAAATGTCGAATGGAAGGATAATGCACGATAGAAATCTCATTCCACCAATCCTGCTGCGACCGATTCCGCGACCCCCGCGAATCCCTCTTCTCCGACGCTGGTGGCACCACATTGCCCACCAACTTGGCACTACCGCCGCGTTTCCCTGCGACAGGAATGAAGGCCTGCCCGTACTGGTAGTAGTTCTTCTTCCCACCAGGATGGTGGAAATGTAGTAAGTTCAGCATGGTCACGGGTCCCTTATGGGTCTTCCAAAGTTCATCCATGAATCTCAGTAGCTTGGGCGAGATTTCCAGGTTCTGTGATCCCTCTTTGCTACCCTCGTGGACTACTTTGTCCAGAGAACCTGTGAGGGGTATGGATGAGGCATCGTTCTTGAGTCGGGAGTCTCTGGCCTGGTAGTCGGAGAGGAGCTTCGAGGGGACTCCGGTGGTTATTATGTATTCGTTCGTGATTAACCCGCGCAAGGCGCTTGGGATTGGGTCTTGTTCGTTTGGCTGGGTGATTTGGAGGAGCACTAGCAAGTCCCATGGATTTGAGGCGAGAGGGTCGTTGTCTAATATATTTGGATGGATTACGACATGTCGTGGACGCGAGGCGACGATGACTCGAGTGCTGGGCGATTGTCTGAGTTGCTGGAGGAATGATTGCACATCTGTGGACTTGGCAAGGGTAAGGAGGTGGAGGGTAGCGACAGGCATGGTGCAAAATGTCGTCGCTATGTAATTTGGGATGAGGAGGAAATAGAATGCTCAATGAGACCCGGCAAAATTAATCGTTGATATTGATCCCAATAAGGTGCGGGGAAAGCAGTTGATCGGCATTGCCGAGGTACATTGGTCCGATCGGTTGCGACACATCACACTCGGTTGATCGCGTATTTATTTTCTAGGGACTCAAGAGTCTACATATACAAAGTAAAGTCAAGTTGATTTTCAACCTACTGGTTCATCACATAGAGGGTGCAACACATCATTTCGGATGCAGCGGCTTTGTTCCTTGATTATATAGCTTCCTAGTGTAGGCCGCCGGTAGAGTGCTATCGATTTTTCGTAGATGACCGCCTTTGGTAGTGATTTCCTATTTATACTCCTACTAGGCATGTTGGTGGTACAATTAGGTAGTGCCCAGGTGTATGTTATAGACTAGTAAGGCATACTATGGTGGGAAGAAAAGTTATATGTATTTTACCCGTACTAGTTATCTAAGATACACTTAGGTATATAATATACGGGAGAACTATAATACAACTCTCTTCTAAATGCTATAAATAATAAGAAAATGGATATATCATAGAGGCCATTGAGGGTGAGGCCGGTAGAATGATTTCTCTTACGGGTAAATGATCACCACGGCTATGCTAAACTAATATAACGAATACAGGGGGTATCTTGATAAGCATGACATTGAATCAGATCATAGCGCAGAAATCTCTCAAGCGGGCTTGACCTGATGGTCGAACGAAACCCAAGAGGGATCTGATCTTACAGGTGATATTTGGACCCTGATCACCTTGGTCGGACTTCCCTTGATCGCCGATAAAAACGGCAGTATTGTTGAAGTGCTTCCCACTGCATCCTGTGTCGATGTGAATGTCATCATGTAGTTGTTCGACTTCTTCAATAGCCGACGGATTTGTGCGAATCACAAGAAGCAGACTGTTAAGTACCGTGAACTCTAGCATCAACTTGATACTGTAGACGACTGGCTTGAGTGTAGTCTGTACGTCAAAATGATTGGTATACTCTGTCGCCAGGAGGGCTGCATCCAACAGAACCGCAAGAAGCGTGAAAATGTCCTTTGGAATGAAGAACTTGGCCGAGCATTGATCATCGATTTTCACCGCTCCACGTTGGAATGTCGGCCGACTTTGCAGCAGTCACGAGCGGTCAAGCGACAGCTATATCAGCCAGAGACAGGAGATCCAAAACGTCTTCATATAATATAAAATAGTATACTTAATTATCGGATAAGCAATCCACCTATATATATAATAATATATAAAGCATTTTTTCCTGCCCGCATCTACATAAATGAACCAAGACTTCGACCTCTATCAATTTTTGATACCTGCTTTTCTACTGGGCCTATGGTCGTATGTATCATGTTACTTGTCGAAGAGAATCATAGAATCAAAAGCGTCCCGCGACTAGAAGTGAGAAAGCGTTATAGACAGGGTGAGAAGCAGGGGTTGGCGCGACGGCGTCTAAAACTTACCGTAAAACGGGATAAAAGTGCGACTTCCTCTGGTATGCTAGTACTATAGGGGATTATGCTTCTCCAAAGTGGAGAGTGGAGCAAGGAGTAGCTGAGGACCAATCATGTCCTAGTAATCATAAACGCGCCATGGACGTTCTTCTAAAATTGTTCGAAGAGTCAGTCCTCCAGAGCCACAAATCGTATATTAATCGAGACAGTCCGCTTCATCTTTTGCCATGAATCTCTTGGCTACTGCATGAGCTTGGCGATGTTTAGAAGACCAATTAGTTTCAAGAATAGCTAAGTCTAGTCATGGTAAATCAACCCTTGAACAGTACCATAAGAAAGGCTATCATCTATCAGGTAAATAGCTCCAGACAGAGCCAACGCCCAAATTTAAGGGAACATAGGCAGACCGTCACTACTAACGTTTAGATCATTGTGTCTTCTTTGCCTTCACCTTTTTCTCTCTTCGGCGTTTCAGGGTATCCGGAGAGTATTCGGTATCAAGGAGGTAGTCCTACTAGCGGAAGCTACTTACGTAGTTCCTAATAAATTTCTTATGGTAGAGGTCGTAATGATTAGTACTAGCCTAGAAAGGCAAGAAATAGTAAAGACTCTAAGGAAATTCGTAGCCACTATAGGCATCGATAGCCTAGAATAAGCGTAATACAATCTAGATATATATAGTAAGAATATATAGGTTACCGGTAAAAGTATACTAGAGGATCGGGGAGCTAATAGTCCCGAAGCCGAGAATTATCACTTTAATAGGAGAAGTATATTTAGCAGTCAAACCAAATAGTACGGAATACTAATAGTAAACTTTGTAAATAGCCTTATAGAGTAGACCCTAATAAAGAGCTCGATAGCAAAAATAGTGCTAAGTATCCTCTATTACGAAAAATATTGCAATCTAGTATATTATAGTCTAAAGAGACAGAAAAGGAATCGATATTAATAGACTGTAAAACTAGGCTATTAGATAGAAAAGCCTAGAAGAGCCGTTAGTACTCAATTAGGCCTAAGAGGCAAATATTAGATAGAATACTACCCTATCAAAGGTAGGAATATACTAAGTTTAAGGAAGTTCGACAATAAAATAGCTTAGAAGTATAAACTTAGCGCAATCCTATTACTCGCGTAATAAAGGTACTTTACTCTAAAGCAGAATATTAGTTTCGATAGCGGCTAGAATTAAGTTGATTTCGGCTAGTACCCGGTATAAGACTTACTACTTATACTTTAAATCTTATATCTTTTAAAGAACCTAAAGCTATCGATAAAGATCTACGGAAGAGAGCGGCTAAAGTAGAACAACTTATAGATAACAAAGGACATAATACTAGTAGCTAGGATATTATTCTGTATCTATATATACTATACAACCTACAATCTCTCTACTACGCTTAGGTAGGTATTAGATTTAGTAATTTCCTAATATTGGCCCTAATAGGTACCGGGGGGTAGTATAGTAGAATTCCTAGAAGAAAAAGGGTTAATATATAACGAATTCTACAAAGAGCGGATAGATAGACATTGTGGTTCCTAGTAGGTCTTAAATAAGAGAGAAGAAGTAGAGGCTAAGAGGAGAAGACTATATAAAGAGAGTAAAAAAGAAAGGATCTAGGCGATACTATATACTATATAGTATACAATATATTCCCTACTATTTAATAAATATACTATATTCAAGGAGGTTCTAGCTAAATATAGGTGGGTAAATACGTATTATCCGGTTTAGTACGGCTCGGATAGCTACCTATCTATGGCCTGACCTTTGCGGTACTAATAACTGGTATTCTAGGTCTCACTACTTCGGGAATAACCTACTTATGTTTTTTAAACTTCTTTTTAATACTATAGATAGTGGCTTAAGAGATATTGAAATCGCCTGCAATTTCAGAAGTGCTTTAACCTGTTACCAGCCAGTTCTCTAAACAGAAAGAGTGCATTCAACGAAAATACTAAGTACAGAAGGGGAAAGGGAGAAGAAGAGAGGAAGCCTGCCTGGCAGGACCTTTGTGGGTCCTACCCTGTCTCCTCATGCAAACCATGCAGACATGTGCGAGGCGAGGCGAGGTCACGTAACAGAAAACTATCACGTAACAGAAAACTATTCGGCCGAAAAGATCCCTATTGCTTAGATCGTTATATAACCCCCGACTAAAATTGCATTTAGTCCCTAAATACTGGCTTGTCGTAATCAACGTAGTCCTCGAGGACTCGATCTTCCTCGGTAGTATCTAGCTATTCTTGCAAACGCAAAGGGGGACCGGGCTTCGTAGGATACTACGTATAGAATTCCTATAACCTCTTTAGTATATACTTTATATCGCTAGTAGGATACTACTATAAATCGAGGTTAGATCCTACCTATTATACTCTGTACTATAGCTTCCGGTAGTACGTCCTAGTATCTAGGATTTTCTCGACTTCCTATTCGTCTATCTCCCTAACCTATATTAGCGGAGGAGGATCTTCGTACTATCTAGTAAGAGGCTCTGTCGTCGCTACCTTCTATAATTTGCTTAGGTAGAAGATAGGGTAAACCCGAATAGCCTCGGGAAGATCCAATCTATAGGAATTACCTACTTTGTCGATAATCCTATATAGTCTACTAGCTAGATACAAAAGCTTCCTACTCGGCCGATCTTAAAGCTAATCCTTTGTTATAACAAATACTAAGTCGCTAACCCCGAAATCCTCTTTACGATAATACTTATTTGCCTACCGGATCTATAATTACTATAACTTCGTAATCTATTCCTTTATCTAGGTCTAGATCTCTTATAGATCCGAGAGTATCTAGATTACTTCCTACTCGTTTGGTATTAATATTAATATTCCTTAATCCTTCTAGTTAAATATTACTACTAGTTTATAGCCTCGCTCTATATATTTTAGCTAGTAAAGAGATTCAAAGAAATCATAGCAGAGTAAGAGAAGCGCCTCGGGGCTTGACTATTTGTATTTTTCTTAGCACTAATATAGGTTTAGAGTGAGTTAGCCCCTATCACCTTAAGGGTAAGAATTGTTACCCCGTTCTTACCTTTCTCACCGCAGTCTTAAGACTTCTTACCTATATCACCCGCACTTACCCTAGAGTACCGCTTAGGTACTGAGGGCACATTGAGTATTGGCCGTGCAGAATATGTGGCTTAAGTACGGCTGAGCGGACGGGAAGCCCTGTTTTCCACACCCTATGGTCGTATGTATCATATTATGTGTGGGCAAGGATTATATTATGCAAAGAGTTGGGTAGTCAACGAGTGAAATGGTGAGAAGTCTGATAATATTATACTAGTTCGGGTACGAAGTCGACATGCTCAATCAGTTTTCTTTGATCAAAGTCTGATATCACGCAAATTACGCAGCTACTGGTACACTAAAGAATCAATCGGTTTATAGATAATTCGGAGCTATATCTAGCTTTGAGGGTGAACAGAATATATGTGATTCCTAGAGATTCTGACGCCCCGGTTCGGCTCCACACTGCTTCCCGGGAACGGCAACTTCGAAAAAAAAGAGAAGACACAGGCTGGGGGGAAGAGAAATAAGATACAGTGATGCAAATGTGGACGAAATTATGCAATGTATTGGTAAGGGAATATTTTGTTGTCTAGTGAACAATTCTCTGTTCGAGATTTATAAGATGGATAGATACAAAAGAAAGGGAGAAAGGTTCCATTAATGCATGCCAAAAGATTGTAATAAGGGAAGATAAGAAGGGGAAAAATGAAATCAAAAATGAAAGAAATAAAGATTAACTTGAAGACTTGTTCCGTTAGAGACTTTTGCACGCATTCTGTGCTGAAATCCCCTTTGCCCGGCGAGGTCCGCCCAAAATTCGGATCAGACTTTCTCGGGCTCAAATATGGTTGACCCTCTGGACTCGGCTGCGACTGAAAGCACTCGCCTGCGCATTGCAGCCAGAAAGGCAAAAATTCCAACAAGCCACCAAGAAAACAAAATTGGCAGTGACCGATAAAGAGTCGGGTTACATCCATGAGTCCAGATATCGACGAGGACCTGGTAGATCTCATGTGCAGGCAAAGCATATCCAATGCGGTAGAATCCAGGAGATATCTCAAATGGGCTGATCGTACTTGAGACATTGATGATGATCCAAGTCAGGATGAAAAACGGTATAAACTTCATCGGGAGCACCGCCGTGACCGAATCGACGAGGAGGAAGTTGAGGTGCATTCCTAGCCAGAGGAGCATCCATGTCAGTGGGAATTGACCAGGTGTGGTTCCCCAGTCTTCTCGGAAAGCCCAAATATAGCCGCTCATGCAGAGTGACGTGATGAAGGAGAAGAAAACAGATATTCCCAGTCGGAGAGAGATGTTCTGTCTCAGGGACAAGGTCTGAAGGATGTTGGATTCAGCCGTAATACCGTTCATGGCCATTACAAAGAAGAATTGTGGGAGAATGACCATCACCATCGACACAGTGTTGTAGTAGAAACGAACACCCTGATTTGTTGGCTTGATATCGATTGATGTGGCGCCAATTGGGTCGAACAAGATCTGGGCGATGTTTTTATCTGTTGTGTTGGCTGTTGATAGCGCTGATGTTCCATTCATAGCATTGTAGGCACCTCTGGTTGCCTGGACCAGACCCTGGAGACTGGAAGAGATAACTTGGGCGTAGGAGGGATACTTCGCACCGTTCCAAACATAGGTCAACGCCTCGGAATTTTGGTATGTTTGCGCAGCCTCGGGGGAGGCGAGTGCGGCGGATAATTTTGAGGAAGCGTTAGGATTGGTGTAAATCGCACCCCAATAGTGACCCTTGCAGACAGATTCACGGATATCGCTTACAGCCGGATACTCGGTCGATGGATGTTCAATGAGAGTGGGAAAGCCAGGGCTTGCTAGCTGGGAATATGCAGCTTTAACTGATTGTCCAACGACGCCGTCGTCGTAGTCGACGAGGAGAATGTTGAAGGCCTTCATCCGCTGCGAGTCATTGAAGGCGGTGCCGTAGAGGTAGCTCATATTTCCAAGAAATAGGAGCTGGATGAGGAAAATTGAGCCTCCCACGGCGCCCAAAAAGGGCTTTGGTATTTGCATGTTGAAGGTGCACAGGAGCGATGTTTTGGTGTCCAAGTGGGAATGATAGGTTTATCTTAAAATTGCTGATATGTAATTATTGTGTGTGACAGAGGAATTTGAGAAGAAAGAACAGATTTGCACGAGTCTTAACCATCGGAGAAAATAAGGGGTTTTCTTCGGATATGAAAGCTCGGAGGAAAGCATCTTGACCGAAAATGCCGGTACAGTAGGGTTAAAGTCCGTAACTTATGTTTATGTTGTACAATCTCCCGGTAGATTAAACTTTCCACAAGGTTTTAAATATCAGATCCACTGTGGATACCTAGGTACTCGCTTCCGCTGCGTAAGCGGAAGCATTTCGGAACAATGCAATTTAGAATACGCAGCGTGTCACATACTTCATGTGGATAATTTCTTTCATAACTATGCAATGTATTTTAGGCTGTGCGTAGCCGGATCAAGAGTTGTTCATAAATCTTGGCTGATCCCCCACCACTTGAGGTTCCTCATTGTGGAAATCGATTCGTCCTAGAGTTGTCCTAGACCTGATGGAGACGATAAGTTCCCCACCCCTGACATCTTGATGCGCCCTCGGCCAGTCTCAACCCACTGGGCCGGTTTCGAGTTAATAAAGTCTGATGTCACTATGATGGTAGAAGGAGCGCCAGGCGGGGAGTCTTGGGGTTGCGGAAGCAAAATAATCATTGTGAGCGTCAGGTAAAAGTCACCTACCTGAATATAAATATAGTGCGATCCGTGCTCTGGTTCGGGTCCGCAAATTTTAGTAACCAAACAGCATTGATTGATGTTGATTCCGTCATTTCTACAGCTACTCCTCTTAGCGATCTGTAAGAGAAACAAGGAAAGGTGAAACTTAGATGTCCCGCAACATTGGATGACTTATATTTAGTGTTTACCCTTCGCTACGAGGAGAGTAAAAGTTGGTGCATTTATAGGCAGTCTTGGGATTTATCTTGACACATCCCCTCGGCGTCAAGATGACATATAAAATGTCCGATCGAAATCAAAATGAGCCCGATACTGATTCAGAAGGTCTACCTCCCTCTGTTAGACGGTATAGTTATGAAGGAAAAGATCACTTTTCTCGAATACTTGCACTTGGGCGTAAACGGCTGCTTGATTCAATGCGCAATTCACGTGAGATGACCAACATTGATACAGCATCCGGCAGTACCAAAACAGAGCCAAATATTGAGACCACCGAATACATTATCTTTTCCATTGGTCCTACCACTTTTCAACAGGATTTCCTCGGCCCGGATGTCATTCCTATTCATTCGATCCGAACATCTTCCAATCCGAAGACCAAATTACTTATTGTCAAGATGATCACTGGTGAATACACTGAAATCGTCTTCGCTGTCCACCAAGCCATTAACAAGGCTCTTGAACGCATAGGGCTTGATGAAGCCATCCATCGTTACCTAGGTGTCGACATCAATATCAATGGGCAGTGGAAACAGGCAGATATGGGCTGGGGGCCGAGAAGACCCCCTCGCGGCTGTCCTAAGCGGCCTACGGTGGTTTTGGAAATCGCTGTGTCAGAGACTCAAAGAAACCTTCACCGTGATGTCGATCTCTGGCTTGACCCTGTTAGAGGAAATGCCAATGTTGTGATTGCAATCAAAGTCAATCGTCAACGACCCATGATCAGTATTGACAAGTGGGTATGGGATCATCTCAATGGCACATCCCTTAACTCCCGACATATTGAGGTTTCAGAAAGCGAGACCGATAGAGTCCAACTATCCGGGGGTCCACTCGTCATTCCCTTTTATCTCTTTTTCCTACGAAATCCTCAAATACCAAGAGAAACCGACGTGATAATCGATAATAGATGGTTGCAGAAGATTGCTGAGTGGGTATGGGATGTGCAATTCAATAAGGACTCATGACTGATTTTGAATGTTAATTTGATGATTTATGTCACGATCTGCATGTATGTTCTATCACATGCTAAAGATCGTTTGTTTGCTTTGTTCAATCAATCAATCAATCAAAGTTCAATTAACCTGTTGCAGTCTAACTAGTTGCGTATGACTATGCAGGCGCTTTATCCAGAGCAAGATCTCGAAGCCAAACGCCGAGTGGGCTCGCAGAGTATACAGATACCAATTGTAAAGAGTTAAGCCCACAAATCCCCAAACCTATACATAAGAAATTAACACAGAATGATTTTGGAGTGCACCCTCCACCTTCCATCTCTCACTTTCATCTCTCACTTCTCTCTCTCTGTAACCCCCCCCCCTGTTTCAATTGATGGTGACGTTGTTGTGGCCAGTCGCTGACTGGCATATTGGTCGATTTTGGCTGAGTTTCTCGTTTCACAGAATCATTTATCGTCATTGGCTAATACCCATCGTCTTCCACACCTAGATCCATTGCCGCGAGGGCTGTCTGTTTGCTTAGTTTCCTTTATTCTACATTTACTACTAGTACTATTTGGGAAAGGGGTTGGTTTAGACGGTGGGCGAGCGAGAGAGATTATTATTATTAGTAGTAAGGAAAGCTTCTTTCGAGATAGTATAGATATTATATTCTTAGAATAATATATATATAAATAGAATATTATACTATGCGATAGGATCTCAAGATAATGGCCCTTACTAGGGAGTAGGAGTAAAAGACGTAAGAGCGGATAATATATTAGCAGTATAAGGTTAGTATTATTATATAGGGATAATCTGTTCCTAACTATCTATCTAGGTAATAATTTGGCCTAACTAGTTATAGGATAGATACATACTAGAAATCTCATTATGAGAAGCCCTATTACTAGAGCTCTATTGCTACTAGGGTTATTAATAGTAGACTGTGTTAGCGGAAGCCGTTCTGGAGCACTATTAGATTCAAGTAAGCAGTTCCTAGTAAAGAATTGGATACAGTGGGGAGTCCTCCTCTTCCGGGATATGGTCTAGAATCCAGCTGGAATAGCTTGCCGTTGGTTCTCTTATAGAGAGTGTCGCACCCAAAACGGGTGATCTCACTAACTAAAAGGGCATGTTGTTCCTGTGATTGGGTTTATCGCATCCACCAAGGAACATCCTCCTCCGTGACTTCCATGTCGTCTTCTGTGCACTGCACACGGGCATCTAAATACCTCTCTCGTGTAGTCACCGAGCCGTGTGAAAGCTCCAGATAGTGGAGTAGGCAGAGGCAACGGTGAAGTGGAATTAAATCGGGCTCAGCAAACCGTACAGTTGGGCAAAGGATCGGATATACTGGGGACTCCTCCTCCTCCTCATCAAGAATATGATCCGGGATCCAAAAGCGAGGTGGCAAGCTGCGAATCGCTGCAATGGTTCGGGCTCTGTTCTCCTGGGAAGTGTTGGTCTCATAAACTGCGACATTGTGCCGCAGGACGATCAGTACGCAAGCCACCCAGCAGTGCTGGGTATATTCATTGGCGAGACGAACTCGGGCGTTGGATTCCAGTGCTTGGCTATCCTCGATTGTACTTGGAGATATTAGACTGTCGCTGGTCTCGCCGGGTAGAGCACATATCAATCGGATGGCTTCAAGGCAGGGCCACATGATCACAAATCGCTGTAGGTCCACGATAGTGTCGAACCCAAGATAAGCAGCGACCACGCGCTCGGCTTGCTATATGTTGAAAGGACAGATATTAGCGAGATCTGAGGTTGCATCAAACATGAGAATAATTTACCAAGGTCGTTGAGGGACGAAGGCGGCTATTGGATGACATTTCTGACTTTGGGTGAGAAAACGGGGAAGAGAGGAAGGTGATGAGAGGGATGGTTTGTGAAAATAAAGGGTGGTTCATGAAAATGATAAGTGAGAGACAACTGATATCATAGAGAAATGGGCTTGATGAGAGAGAAAAGTGAAAGCTTGGTTAGAAAGTTGCACCCATTGAGAAAATTATAGTGTGTAAATAGGAGCCAGCTTATATGAATTTAGTAGTTTGAGACCTCAGGGAGATCATATATGTCAGGTTCTGGCTTAGATCATAAATCCCTCATAATTTTAACAATTATATATTTCAGAGAATAATACTGTTTTTCAGAATCACCAGTGACCAGACCCGTACGCCTTGTCAAATCCAAAAGTAATATAAAATCAAGTACTACAAAAATAGGAAGAACACTTAGGATTTCAATGAACCGGGAGCTAGGTCTCTACATATATATAGTGGATGGAGTTGCAGGCCTTATATATTGACAGCAACACAGACAAGCCAAGATTGCATGAAAGCCGAAGAAAGATACTGGTCTTGCAATAAAGGATTCCACAGAGAATGTATATCAAGATGAAGGAAGATGAAGGATACCTTTGTGTTAAACGTCAGAGTCTAGATTCAAAGTGCAGAATACGATTTGAAATTTGCTGTAATATATGCTCGTATTTCTTAATAATTCCGGAAATGTTTCGTTATAACCTCGGACTCCCACACCTCTCACCATCCCACTCCCCTACCTCCCCTACTACCACCAAATCCCTTATACTTTACCTACATATCATCGTCTCCCACACGTCAGGTATGTCGGAATTTTCCATGTCGCCTATTGCGCAATTTGCAGAGGATTGTAGAGTTTCACACCAGTGGCCTTGATTCCTCAAGCTAGGTAAGTTCGCGTTGCAACAGAAGCGGTATTATAGAGCGTCTGAGTTACCGACCTCCAGGGCTCCAGGGCTTTGGACATATGTTAGTCATCATAGATTATTTGCCAAAAATCGTGGGTGGCTGAGCGTGCTGCCGTGCTGGTCGCAACGTTTCCGTTTCAAAACTCACGTTCCTAACGCTACCTACATAGTACGAGGGGGTACGCAGTCCCATAGGGCCCAGGCGTCAAAACCCAGTTTTAGGGGGGGTTGATGCCTTAATGCCTTGTTTTAGCACCGCTTTCTACACCGCTCTAGACAGTGTACTGTAATCCATGCATACGTCAATTGATTCAAATGAAGCTTTTGAACACCATACAAATCAATGCATCTCCATGTTCCTGGGTGGTTGCAAGTCCACAAAAATGAAGCCTTTGGCCACCATACAAATTAATGCATCTCCATATTCCTGGGTGGTTTACAAGTCTGGTGGCCAAAGGCTTCATTTTTGTGGACTTGTAAACCACCCAGGAATATGGAGAGGCACTGATTTGTATGGTGTTCAAAGGCTTCGTTTTTGGACTTGAGAACGCTAGCTGAATCGGGGTACTTTGATTATTAAGGCGTTGTAATAGTAATTCAGGTATCATAATTTTTCTGCCGTTCTAAACCAAGGCATTAAGACATCAACCCCCCTAAAACTGGGTTTTGACGCCTGCGCCCTATGGGACTTCGTACGAGGGGGTTTCTTGATGCCCGAGTGCCTTATGTAACACCACTCTTTACACCGCTCTATAGTTAGTTACAACGTATTGTAAATCTATTAATTGCAGCCCACAAAAATGAAGCCTTTGGTCCCCATACAAATGGAGATATCTCCATATTTCTGGGCGGGTTGTAAGTGTCAAAATTGAAGCCTTCAATCCTCCAATCCTCCTTTCAATCTTCAATCTTTTTACTAAGCAATCTCTATGTCCCCGGGCCCCTGGGTATATTATAATCTACCGGGTCCTTTCTCTTTAGGTCGATTGTTAATCTAGTTAGACTTCATCGTGTATTTCACCAATGGTTATTTAACCTATCAAGCTATTTTGTCCCTTTATTCTATATATCTTTCTTTAAAACTTAGAGTATCTGTGAAGGGACGTAGCCAGATTTGATTCAAGCCAGCTAAGCCGTTTGCAGTTATATAAAAGCTCAAGGAAAGGAAAGGATGGCAGCGGGGAGATTACAAGGGCCGATTAAATATTTGACGAGATCGCTGACGATCAAAAAAATGAAATCCATAAAATCCGTTTTCAACATGTATAGCTCAAGGCAGAATCCTATCTGCGCTATCATTATTCGCACGATGCGCGTGCATGCGTTCCACATCCATCTGGAACGTCCGATGGACAGAGATGTGTTTTGGGCTTATGCACGGACTGGAATTTCCATCCTGGATGCTGTGCAGCTGGTATGAATGCTGCGCTCTATAGCCTTTGGGTTGGAACCTTTCTCCGGCCATTTCCTCAGAGAGTTTCGCTGTACTGCGCGACGAGAACAGCGAAAACCGCGGTAGATATACCGAGATCAGGCGCTTGAGCCGCATTGCACAGGCACATATGATTCCAAGATTGATCTCGAAGAGGGACCAAATTCCTATGACGCCTTCGGTATTGTTTGAGTGGACGTTTATGTGATAGCTCAACATGTATGGTACGCGTGCTATTGAGCAAATGACGACGCTATAGGATGGGGGTTTAGCGGAAATTGTTCCTAGAAAGGGGATTCGAAGAGACGAGGGAAAACTTACCCAGATCCCAGAGCCAGCAAGCAGCCGACTGTAATTTTTTGTTTCTTTGAAGAATGGAGCGCGTAGATCGTCGGGATCGGGATGGCGATCACAGCGAGATCAGAGGCAATGTTCAGAACTGCATGGGCTAATGTGACTCTCTTTAGACACGCTGTAGTTCCTAGCTGAAGAGGACTACAAGGTCCTCCGGCGATAATGCACAGGACCAGCGTATATACAAAGATCGCTACTGCCACAGCCACGACGGTGTAGCGGTATACTTTTGCAGGACTGATTTGGAATAAGACAGTCAGAGTAGCTATCTTGTTGATGCATGGACATATTAGATAAATCAAGACACTTATGAGCAGTTTCTACATCTGGTTAGCCAGCGTGAATCAAAATATGTAGATGAGTCTCACCTTAGCAAGCGTCGCGAGCTCTGCCAAGCTAATATCCTGCCCAATGTACATGACTATTTAGGTCAGATCATAGCTTGAACACATGATAACAGAGACGTACAGTTTATCATAGACACCGAGTATACCAGCGCACATGCATAGGAAATTGTGATCAATACTATTGAATGTCATTAGTATTTTGTCTATCCGCGTCTCGACGTGGTTCGTATCATACCCAAATCTATCTCAAGCGTCTTGGTCAGCTTGAAAGCCTGAACGTAGCGAAGGGCCATAAAAATTGTGGCAACAGAACAGGTGATGCCAAAAGTGACGATGGTCCCTATTTTGAGTGACGTGGAGGTCGGAGGGAACTGCATTACCTGCCCTTCTGGCAGGCTCATTCCTGCGGCAGGAGACAGAACCATTGTATCTGATTTTCGAATTAATTTGATCCAGTCACTCTGGGCCTTCCTGGCTCTATATGTATACGCTCGTATCACAGCGTTGATCAGTTCCCATTACACGGGCCAGGCCCCTGTGAGACAGAATTCAAAACAGCAATGGAAACTATAGTAGCCAGTGATATTAGAGGTTCATGAAACCTAAGTGGACACGCATTTATCCGAGCTCATGCTGCTAGTAGAGCTAAATGTTATAGATTGTTCCTTTTGGCCTATCATAGGGGTATCGCTCCCTCTCCTCCACCTACGGCACGTCCTCCTTCCTAACAAAAACATTTGAGAGGAGACCTGCCAACCTTCAAGTGAAATAAACTTCAACTAAAGTTTGGCACTAGTATCAGATCTAACAATCGGGGAAAATCAAAAACGTCCCCCGAGCCATAACTAACTAGTTAGTTAACTTGAAACCGCTTAACTAAGAGCGGTAATTAGCCCTCCCTCCATAGAGCCGGATAATTCATGGAATGTCTTTTTCAAGAAGTCTGCAGCGAACTTTGAAGCATTCTAATCCCTGTCTGTGATCGAGCTGGTCAGTTGAGTTTATGGTAATCCCGGTTAGGCGTCGGCCCACTATGAGCTGCTTCCGGGGGATTGGGCGCGGGTTCCAGCTCGGGGATACTCAAAAAAAAAAAAATTCCGGGATACCCAAAGAATTTGCTTGTGCTATAACTATCCCTCAGTTCCTAGACCTGAGAGAGTTAGTTAGTCCACACCAAAACACATAACTAACTAACTAGTTAGTAAATGTGATGTACAGTACACTTATATCCCAACAATCGACGTTTTTATTTTATTTCATTGTTTGCAGATAGTAATTGATAAGCATTTCCAGTGTTATATATCAATTTTAAACAAATCGAACTCGTATGTTGTTGAGGTATCCAAAATTAGGAAGAAAAAGGGAAGACATGTATCCAGTCACTACTACAACATAGTTCAATAAATTTCTTAAAACTGTATAAAGTGGATAGATATCGTATAAAAAGCATCAGGTTTCAAGGAAAAGTTTATACAGGCCACCGTTGTTGAGATATAAGTGTAGTACGGAGTAGTGTACATCACATTTACTATTGTTTTGGGGTGGACCACTGGCATACCGAATACGTTAGCCTCTTTTAATTAATTAAGTACTCCGTACCGTTCAGCCTTTTAGCCTAAATACTAAACTACCTACACCCAATATCTATTAATACTACAACACGTCTTTTATTTATTTATATATAATAAGTTAATAAATTACGTCTATCTCTTTATTATATTGTATTTTTATATACTATTTCGAGTGGTAGTCATAAGTGTACGTCTGATTTTGGTAAACCTCAGTGGTATTGGCGCCATAATAGAGGATAGGGAGGGTAAATAAAAGTCAGACGAAAAATATTATTACAGTGGTTATATAATCAGCAATTCCGAGTATCTCTCAGGTCTAGGAGCCGAGGAATACTCGAAAGGGCCCGGGGTATCCCCGAGGTCCCGAGCTCGAACCCGTATCCCCGAGCTGGTGGCCGCGGTGCCGCTCTATTTCTTCGAGGATGGTTTACTTGTCCGGGGCAACGAACCCCAGGGATCGTGTCCCACGGCTGAGGAACTTGCTTTGAATGACCGGGGGGTTTGGGCTGGGAGGTTTCTGTGGCGGGGTTTGGGTTATGGAGTCGACATGCTTGAGGAGAATCGCTTGGTCTGTTTCCTAGACATGCATTGTCGGCCATAATGGGAGAATGTGGGATGCCTGAGTCATCACAATGTGATAGAACATGCAGATAGCTTCTCTCTCCTCTCCCTCTCTCCCTCTCTCTCCTCTGCTAGTCGATCCATCAAGGCAATACATGCAGTGCTTTCTCCATTTATTCTCCATTATAGAGGCGTGTGGAGAAGCGTGTGGGGAGGCGTGTGGGGAGGCGTGTGGGGAGGCGTGTGGAGAGGAGTGTGAAGAAGCCTGTGGAGAATCTTCGTGCTGAAGCAACTGCGAACGGTGGAGACCGCTCAATGGTTTTTTTTTGTTGGGATCGTGCCTTCGTTCGGGCATCCCATTGATGGATTTTTGCTACAGACTGAGCTAGACTTCGGCTGCGTAAAAAACTTGCGACCCAATGGTCAGCTCTACTCGTACAAGCTTACGTATAGGATCCACTTACAAAGGAGCCGCAGCGGTAACTAGCTGAGGTCTTCCCCTGGATTTTAGTCAGCGGTGACTATGGCCCCGAAACTGGGGTGCATGTCAAGCCCAGGAGTCAGGAATACTTATATCCCGAGACCTCGGGAAATACTCGTGCTTACTATCCCGACTTTCGGGCCGGAGCGTCGTAGTCCGTTATATCCCATATTATTACGAATAGCCCTAGGGCGACAAGACCACCTGTACCTGATTCCGAAAACCTATAGTTGCGATATAAGGTGGCTGACTGACTTGAACTTATAGTACGAGATCTACCACGTCTTGTATCGCGCACGCGCGCAGATATTCCTACACTACTAGCAGGTACTCTAAATGAATCACCCCCCTAACTCCACTACCCTAGCCGGGATATACCTTCGCAGACTAGGTTCACAGGGCCAATGACGATGATATTATTGCTTTACAAAAATACCCAATAAAGAGTCTTCCAGCGAACATCAAAGCATCATTCGAAAAATTTCCCTAGCTGAGAGCATGTCACGAGTTCGGACTTCCGTCTTTCGGTTGTTTTGCATCACCGTCCCGAGATGGGCATCTCCGAGCAAAAGATTATCGCCGAATGTACACAACTCCGACCCGACCCCATCAGTCTGAGAGCCAACGTATTATTTATACCATCCGCCTCTGCACGGTTTAGCTCGGTGATTATTATAACCTTAAAAACATGGATTCCTTCCCTAGGATTGGCATCATCGGCGGTGGACCTGCGGGTCTCACCCTGGCAAATATTTTGCAAAAGAATAGCATTCCTTTCTCGCTCTTTGAACATGATGCATCCCCCAATGAGCGGAACCAGGGAGGTACATTGGATTTGCATCCAAAGGCAGGTCAGGCAGCACTCCGCGAAGCCGGTCTATGGGATGCATTTATCCAGCATGCACGGCCCGAAAGCGATGTTCTCAAAGTGGTCAAGCAAGATGGCGTGGTGCTCTGGGATGGAAACACATCGCAACCACCTGTACGAAATGATGAAAGTATGTCCGATCGCCCGGAAATCGACCGTGGAAAATTAAAGGATATCCTTCTCCAGCATCTGGATGGAAAGAACGTGCACTATGATAAAACATTCGCCAACGCTGTTCCCGGTGAACGAACCGATAGCTGGAACTTGCATTTCCGTGATGGATCCACGGAGAAAGACTTTGATCTCATTGTGGGGGCAGAAGGGGCTTGGTCACATACGCGCAAGCTGCTTACCGATGTCGAGCCATTTTACTCGGGAATCACGGCGATTGAGTTGTGGGCACTGGACGTCAACCTGAACCACCCCTGGATGGTAAATTACGTCGGCCGTGGCAGCCTGTTTTCCTTCGATGCAGACAGAGCCATCCTAATCCAGAGGGTAGGGGATGGTAGCATCCGGACCTACGCATGTCTCAGAGTACCGGAGGGGTTTATCAAGGACTGTGGCATTGATTGGACACAACCTGATATTGCCCGTAAGGAATTGGCGGAACGGTACTACAATGATTCTGCCATTGAGTTGAAGCGAATGATTCTAGAAAGTACCGACAAATTGGTTCCGCGCCCACTTTACATGCTTCCAGTTGGAATCAAATGGGATCCACGACCTGGAGTGACTCTCCTGGGGGATGCCGCTCATTTGATGACGCCATTTGCCGGAGTTGGTGTGAACGCAGCCATGCTTGACGCACTGGAACTTGGTAACACCCTCGTATCTTTGAAAATGGGCAAATTTCCATCATTGAACAAGGCTATTGAAAATTACGAGCACGAACTATTTCCTCGTGGACAGAAATTTGCTCAGAAGACAGTGAACAACATGGAAACTCACTTCAGTGCGAATGGGTGTAATCACCTGGTATGGCGATTGAGGCTTGGGTACGGATTTCTAGCCATTGCAAGTGCAGTCAGGAGATGGATCCCTGGTTTTTGATTCCACTCATGCTCTGTTATTATATGAGCATCACAGCTCCTTCAGCTATATACAGCTTGAACATCTAATAACACCAATGTTCTAACTGATTGCTTCTCGATATTGAATTCCTTTTTTTAATTTTATCACCCAACGGCGTAGTCTCTTCACCTATCTGACTGGAGAAGACGACAAAGTGATGCGTTTTACCGATTAGATGAACCATCTCTTGTAAAGATTTCCTTTCTGGTGACTCTTTTTCAAATTGGTCGAGAGCCGTTCGGAGCGGATGCATCACTCTCAGTACAAGCGGATTTGGCTGACATTGAAAAAAGTAGGAGATGCTGAGTCCGATATTTCAAGCATGCCTATACCGCTCACTTTGTTCTGATGGGTTTCCTGGGGCTCGAACTTCAGTAGTGTACCTTTTTGTGCACTTAGTCTTTCAACCGGTCTTATCGGGCCTAGTGCGTCACTCAATGTCTTCACCATATTGTGTCAGTGTGAAGGGCGCTCTATTTTTCACTTGTTTTATTTATTCATTCATTTTCGGACGTCTACGGAAGACAAGGCCGATATCGCATCTAGCTTGATCATAGTAACGGTTCCTGATGGAGAAATTGTATATAGTAATGGACTATCTGACAAATTTCTAATATTGCGACATGATGGCGTTTGCCAATAACGTGCTACTGGACGAATATCACTCTAAGCCACATATTTCCCCGCAGCTATAAGATCTAACAGTAATCCCATTTTCCCCGCTCGTCAGCAGAAACAAAATGGGTAGCATAACAACAACTTCTTTTCCAGATCCCTTTCAAGGTGTCCCAACGGCCCGACCAGCAGGTAAATAATATAATTGACACATTCGTGAACCCGAATTAAGAAAGCAATTTTAGATGGCCTTGCAGCTCTCGTTGGGAAGTTCCGAGCGGATACTGATCCTAACAGAACTGATCTCCTGGTGGGTGTGTACAAAACGGACGAAGGTAAAGCATACTTGCAGCCAAGCGTAAAAGAGGTATATATAAATCCCCAAAGTTTACCATTCCACACCTGAGATACATCACTAAATGTTTGATATTCATATTACAGGCAAAGAATAGAATATTCAATGATCCTGATTGGCATCATGAGTATCGCCCTTCCGCCGTGGGTTCCCCGCTTTATAGAGACTTGAGTTCCAAGCTGCTTTTTGGGGCCGATAATCGTCTTTTGCGTGAAAAAAGGTAAAAGAAGCGTGATATGCTCTTTACAAACCCTATCCCGAGCTGACTTGCCTTCTTAGAATAGTCTCAGCCCAGACTCTTGGCGCATGCGGAGGATGCCATGTCGGTGCAGTTCTGTTGAAGAAGCATTATGTACCATGGAAGGAGAATGGAAACCCCGAGATTTTCCTTCCGACCGACTCGTGGTGTAAGTCGTCTCTTCGTGACACATACGGAAGTAATTCTGATCAGGTCCCAGTGAACCATCCTTTCGTATTCCAGTCTGCAGGAATTAAGACCAGTCTTCTGCCTTACTTTAGCAACAAGACAAACACCTTCGATTTTGAGAAGTTCTCAGACGCCATCAAATCCTTGCCAACTCAATCCGTCATTCTTCTCCAGTCTGGAGCTCAGAACCCAACTGGATGTGATCCATCACTAGAGCAGTGGCGAGGGCTAGCCTCCCTCTTCTCGGAGCGCGGTCACTTGGCTTTCTTCGATGCCGCATATCCCGGGTTTGCCTCAGGAGACATTGACGCGGACCTTGCAGGCGTTCGCTTGTTTGCTGAGCAGGAAATCCCGTTTATTTTCGTCTCAACGTACGGAAAGTCCTTTGGGCTTTATAGCGAGCGAGTTGGAGTTATCTCAGTTCTTGTTCCAAGCGAGCAGGCGGGAAAGAATATCGAAGCGCAATTGAGTCTACTTGCACGATCGGAGTCTGGCGCGCCGCCCGATTTCGGGTCCAGGATTGTTGAAACAGTTCTGTCGGATGAGGTTTTGGAGCGCCAATGGCGACAGGAAGTGCGCGACATGGCAAACCAACTTAAGAACCGTCGAGTTGCACTAAGACAAGCATTGGAGAAATTGGAAACACCAGGTAGCTGGCGGCATATCACTGAACAGAACGGAATGTTTTCGTAAGTGTTATCAAGATCAGACTCAGGGAGACTCCCCATACTGACCGTCTTTAGATATGTTGGACTGTCTGTCGAACAAGTCACTCTCCTCCGGGACAAGTACCATGTGTATCTTCAAGACTCTGGGAGAATCTCTATCGCGTATGTCTCATGAGCATATTTTGGGAGTACGCGTTAAGCTGACATGTTTCTTTCCTTTAGTGGGCTCAACAGCTCCAATATCGACCACACTGCTCGCAGTATCAGTGCTGTTGTTAAAGCCACGACCTAAGTGAACTTTAAAGGGTTGTCCCATCGATTAAGCAATATAGACAGGAAAAAGGGAACTCGAGGGTAGGTAGGATTTTCCCTTATTAGTCATCAAAGGCGCGGGCACTGCGGTGTCGGATCCTTGTTTAGACTTAGAGGACAAAATCATACACATTCAGTCCTTTGAATAAACAATCTTGTTTTTCTAAGAGCCTAGCTTTTGTAATTTACAACCCAATGAAAGGGGTCAAAGACACATCTACTACGGTAAGCGCAGTGATGGAGATGATGGACACGACTACGAGCACCAGGAATCCATCTACAGCAAGTAATGGCGACACTCTGGGTTTCCATCAAACTTTGAGCTCAGCGGTGGGACGACCGGATCTTGGTTTTCACGCATCTGTCCTCAAGTTGACTGTAAGGGGGGTTATTCATGCGGTTGAAGCATCCCGGAATCAAACGCATTTTTAGGGAAAGGCAATTCGGGAACGAAACCATAGGTTGGACTGAATCAATTATCTAGAAAAAGAAGAAGAAGGGAGATCAAACTACGGAGGGGGTAGAGGACGGACTTCGGGAGCATTCCGTGATGATCTACGCCGCGCTCGGGCCTTCTCAAGGGAAAGGGAAACCGGGAGATCCCTGTCAAACAACGAATAAGGTTCAGCCTCAACCCAACAATCGATCGATCTGCAATGCTTAGTATGCTTATTTGCCAGATCTAAGTTGTGTCTGCACCATGTACTTTGTCAGGGGGTTTGTAATTTGTATGCCTCGTATTGAGGGAATGAGGGTTGGTCAAATGATGCGTCATCCTAGAGTCTGGACGGAGAGCGTCAGACGGAAAAGAACTTTTAGCTAGTATAGAAACGGCGAGCCTCTGAGCTGTGATGCAGGCTCCCGTACGGCACGTTTTAGACGCCATCGCCCCAACCCATATAATTTAGTTACCCTATTTCACCGCCTTGCTCTCACCTATATACTCGAATTCCCGAGGTCTTCCCGGCTGCCCGGTCAAGGATGATACACTCTAAGACTGCATCTGAATTCGGAATGAGTCGATTACTGCTATATCCATATTCGGTATCCTATGCGACAAATGGGTGTAAAATCGATGCATTACTTTCTCTATCGAGTTGTGTACATATTAGTGAGGAATAGTGCGGTAAATAGTTTCTCCCGAACCCAGCTTCAACAAGGAAGTCGCCATACACTTTGGCAGTCTACGAGTACATCTATCTAGGTAGAGCCGTGTAGCCCTTTATCGCTCCTGCTGGTCTTTGTTTGTCCCAATTCTCTTTATAGCTTCGACCATTGCACCCACACAGAACTTACCCATCAATCCAATTTCCATTCCTTTGATTTATCCATACTCCATGTTCATACAGTCACTCCCAACCCTCCTTTTGTGAATTTCATCACCAAAATGGCTTCCATGGGCTTTGCTGAGCCCACCCTCTTCGAACTTGTTCCAACTCTTATGGGCGAGTCCAACTTTGCGACGTGGACTACTTCACTCAAGTGGACCCTTGACTCGCGCGACCTTCGATATTACGAGCTTCTCACGGGCGCCTGGAGTGAGCCCCGAGTAGTCGACCCTACACAGCCTACTCCAGCCGAAGTCGAGGCTCGTACCCAGTGGGATACTGCCAGTCGTTATCTCCTCCCACTACTCAACGCCACTGTCCATGAGACAGTCAAGTTCTACATTCTCGATGCCAATAATGCACGCAATGCATACGCCCACCTCCATCGCGCCTTCGCAGCCCGGTCTTACGACGTTGGATTTTCCATTTTCCTCAAGTTTATGAACACCACATACACGTCCAACCGGCCTCAGGCATTCGTCAACGAGTGGCGTGTGGCCCTCGGCGAGCTCCAAGAGTGCAATTCGACGAAGCTGACGCCTCTTCTCATCTTTTACCATTTCCTGAACGCTGTCAGTGTCAACCCAGCCGTGCACCCATGGCTCGACAGCTTCCTCTATTCGAAAGTCTCCACCGATACTACTATCGAAGCAACCTTTGCGGACTTTGTCGTTTCCGAGGACCGTCGCCTCAACTCTATCAACCAGGCTCAGAACTTTAGCCTGGCTAAGGCTAATCCTCTGCCGTTCTTTTGTCAGTTCCATAATCGCCAAGCCGGTCATTCCAGCGAGAACTGCTTCCGAAACCCAGCCAACCAACTCCCTCTTGATCAACTGGTTATGACTCCGGTTACGGCTCCTGTTCAGGCTCCTGCTGAACATACAGTAACCGAAGATCCGTCTGCGCAGTAAAACAGCATCTTCAACATGGGGGGTTCATTTGTTGGGGGTTTCTCGCAACTGTTGTTCATAGGGAGAGGTTAGAATTGGATAGTGGAGTCAGACATCAGTTTTAGCGACAATGAACTCTTTTTCGCATGTTTCCATGCAATTTGATATCTTGTTTCTTGTGCGAGTCTCTTCGCATATTGTAAGACTTATTTTTATATAACGAGGGATGCTGAATAATTCCACGAGTTCCACTTAGGAGGCAGATTATTCATATAACAATTACCCGTGATGAATCCCCGCACTAGTAGTCGTGCTGCTCAAAATTGCATAGAATTTCATCTATTCATAAACAATCATACCAACAAGTAAAGGAGCAACAAGAGCACGCCACAGAGTAGATCGAAGACTATACCCTGCATTCGATGGATCCGCAATATTCAACGAATTATTACCAAACCCAACAGTCCGTAGCCACGCCAGTTCGGTCGAATTGACATCGAGTATATCCGAATTATAAGCATCCAAAACACCACTAAAGCGAACTTGAATAGGACCCCGGATAGTTTCCGCAGAAAGCATGTCACCCCACAAATAGCGCGAGACGTTGGATCGCATGTATGGAGACGCGCTGAAATCCCCATCCATAGTCAGATTGGACGTATGTGCATCGAAATCCACCGTCACATTCGGTAGAACGAACTCGTCCCAGTCTTCCGTGTCCCACCATTCTGCCTGCGGGACTCTCACACTCCAATTGCCGTATTCTTCGGATATGTTGCACGGAATCATGTCGACTTTTAAATTCCAGGATCCGCTTCCATCATAAGGGGATAGGCCGTTATGCATTTGTCCGGAGAGAGTAAATGAAGAGTTGGGATTTTTGGTTGTAGTCATGTTGAAATGATCGGGGACGGTTGCATTCTCCTGGTGCTTCCACGTGAGGCTGGTCAAGTCAGGATTGTATCTGAAAGAAGGGAGAAACGGTACGGCTGTAGGGGACTCACAGTGACGACATGACGGGGTACATAAGAGGTGTGCCGTAGCGAAGTAGATCCATTTCATATGGCATATCGGACATGTTGTGGTTTGGCGGAAACAGAATTAGCCATAGATTGGCTGGGTTTATGCCGGAGTTGTATGTGCCTCGTTGTGTAATTGCCAAGAGCGAGTCCCATTTCAGGATTGTGGTGCGGTTCCTGTGAGTCGGACACACTGTATCGTTTGATGAAAATCCGATTGTGGGGTTCAGTTCGATTTCTGTGGTCCCGTTGTAGTAACTATACATATTCAGCGAGCTAGCTCATGTGAATTGATGGATGAAACGAAACGTACGATCCAACCCAAGTATAAAGCTGATTCAAACCTGTCACATTGTTAGGCCGAAAATTTGACGATGGATTATAGTCCGCGTCATCTTTTGCAAGGACAGTTGATGCTAAAATCAAAAAACAGATCTGCGAGACCCAACCCTGGATATAATACATTTTAGGCGAATGAAAATTAAGTGTAAACGTTTAACGGGAGGAAAGCAATAAGCGGAAATGTGGGGGTATAAGGCTGGATATAAGGGTTGGCAAATATTGCCCCTGACGAGTCACTAGTAGAGGTCCCAAGAGTTGCCTTGGATAAATTGGGCTTAGTTAGAACAAAAAAAGGCTAGTGACCAACGTTGACATGGTATTTGCTGTCCGACCACAAGACCAATGCAACGCCTTGGACCATTAGGTCTTGGCAAGGCGCGGATGCTGTCTTGGCGACCATTTCCGAGCGGAAAAAAGCAAAAACAAAAAAACAAAAACAAAAAGATCTGGACTCGCGGGGAATCGAACCCCGGACCACTCCCATGCTAAGGGAGTATTATACCACTAAACCACAAGCCCAGTTGATTGGTGGATGAACGCCAAAAGTGCATCAAGAACAAAAACCTAGAAATAGATGCAATATAGAACACATATCCTTCACTCCACTCTCCACTCCTTTACCCATAACCAAGTCTTGCATTTTGGAAGTTAATTTGGCTAATATTGTTATTAGTATCGAGAACTTCGTGCAATTGTCTTAATCAAACAATCATTGTGGCACATTTGTATCCTTGTTCTGCGGCAGACCATGAGGTAACCTGAAATATATATTTTGCTAAGTTCGGAAAGAAATGAAAAGAATACAACGGTAATTGGGGGTCAAAGGAAAAGAGATGTCCAAGGATCGGTCTCACACTCCGTCTTCCGCGACAATATGATGCTGCCACGTGGTTTGGCAGAGGTCCCGGAGAATCCTACCGCGATACAAAGTCTGCTGCACGGTTTGGAAAGTACACGGCCTCGATTGAGAACGGTCTTGAGACGCCGTATGAGTGGCCTCAGGAGAACGGTAATCGCATCGATACACGCTGGGTGGACGTTCACTCCTCACCTGGGGATACGTCTTATGCTGCCTTTGCTAGGGTGATTGCGCCTATTCCTGAGATCAGGGCGTTTATGGATACACTGTTTAGTTTCTCTCTTCGCAATTATGGCGGAGCTTGACAGGGCTAAACACCCGCATGAGCTTTCAGAGCTGGATAATGAAAATGAGCTTAATATTGACAATGGGATCGGAACAGCGAGCTGTGGGCCTGGTGCGTTTGAGTTTACCACTACCTTTGGTCTTACTGGCGATGAAAAGGTCTGAGAGAGTGGAAGGTGAGACATTGACACATGATCATCCCCCATTGAAACGTCCCTCAAAGGGTAAGGAAACAAGGAAATAGCCTCTCCCGTAGCTGGTGGTTCTTTCACCGCGCCTTTCCTGTGAAACAGTGCTTTGTATAACTAGCATTAGCAAAGAGTCTGTATTAGCTGACGGTGATCTTACCTTTGAACTTGGGTAAGCCATATTTAGTGACCACCCAAACAAAGCAAAGCCATGGGGAAGATAAAGAAAGAAGCAAGGGCTGATGCTAGAGAGCTGGTGATGATCCCAGAAGTCATAAACGCGTTCTCCACGGTGCAACCGGAGTGTGATATCCTAGAGCGGCTTGGTTAGTAGGTTGATGTTTGATGGGTGTATTTATTATACTTACATTGGTGATGTCGGTGGGGGACACATGCCATGCATCCCAGTGTGCAGTAACATCGTTGATAAAGTCGCGGACAAGGGACCGGGTACTTTGTGCGACCGCGCGTAGGAGTTCATGTTCGTACGTGGGTCCGGTGTTCTGGCAGAAGATATTGGTGTACTGGACTAGACCCAGTAACTCACACAGCATATGGGCGCAGCCACAGGGGACCTAGGATATCAAGATGTGAGCGTTGTGTGATGAGGATGTGATGTGGCCGATACATATTGTGTGGATTGCGAGGTATTCACGGTCATTGTGAACATTTTTCGCAATTTCCGTACAATCCCCAGCTGCGTGTTTGACCAACGTAGCATAATTTGCTCAGTACTGAATTCATTAGCAATTTAGATTGTCGAGCATTAAATACTTTCATCACTTACCCCGATATCAATTAGATATCGCGATAGACATTCATAAAGATATCTGAAAAGGCATCCATAAAGACATCCAGGAGGACATTTGGAGGGATATATGAATGGAAATTAAGAAAGGCAAGCGTCAAAACTGAAATTAATCAGGGCAAGGATCTAATCACGGTACGACGGCCAGCAAAAGGCAGAGTGCAAAGGATGCACAAAGACAAGGAATGGAGATTGTGATATTTGAATTCCCCTGATGAATACAGCAACCTGCTGTATTATTTGAATTCAAAGGAGCATTAACCACGCCGGGAATGTTGACAAAGCTTCCTCATCCTTTTTGTTGATACACTATACACTTAGCAATGCCAGGAACACCATTCCAGTCGATACCAATTAGCATTGAATGCCAGAGGAACGGTGCACATGGCGCAGTCCGTGGTACTATCGCTAGGTTTTGTCAACAGGAACTGTCCAATGCAGCACACACTCGGTATTTTGAAGCAATTCTCAAGCGTGGTGATAGCCGACTCAAAGGCCAGTGGGGACGTGGCTAAAGGCATTGACGTAAAGAAAGCGGACAATTCAGCTAAGAGCTTGGCGACTCAGGATGATTGCAAAGGTTGGGATTTGGGAATCCGTCCATGTCCTGAGTCCCAAACCTTTCCAAGCAATTCGCACCGAGGTCCTTTAGGAGGTTGGGTAGCTGGGCAGGTTGTGGAGTTCCAGAACATCAGATAGGTCATGCAACGCAGCAATATAGGGACATTTGCCTTCAAGGCCTCTCCATCTCATTTGATGAAAAGGAGTGTGATCTTGGAGGAAATTGGCTAAGCAATTCCTGCTGCACGGGCATGCCTTGGAATGTGTCAATCTTGACCTTTTGCGAGATTATGAAGGTGATTTTCGAATACCCATTTCGCTGCTTTTCTTTGAGCAAAGCTTTGCGACAACAGAATGATGACGTTTGCTTCGCGCTTCCTCTCTCACTTCTCGTCGGAGCTATACTGTTTCTCGTCCTTAAACCTCGTTTCGAGATTCATCGAATTGCTTGGATGGAAACTGAGGGTTGGAAACGTAGACCAGTAAACACCCGGTACAACCTCCAATAAATGGCTTGCGGAGGCCAGGTCCGGCATTGTAACTGTGTGATAGATAAATATAGGGGACCGGGACCAGGATATGGCGACATTCTGTTGACACTATGCGAGACACTCCCGGAGGTCGGGGGGAGGATACAGTCGAAGGCAGCAGAGATGGAGAATGGGAGGTATTAGTTGGACAAAAGGAATCTGTGATTGATGAATTAACAGTCGATCAAATATTTAGTGCATGGAAGTTCTGGAGAGACCTACCATAGAGTACGCGGCGAACCTGTTCACAAAGCCTTCTGTTGCGGTGGTGCAGCCGCCGGCCGGGAGGTCGATCAGTTGAACGACTGTTATCGGGTTTCCCACCAGAGTAGCTAGCGCGTTGTGCATGGCAGATATGTGTCCCGGGCGTTGACGATGGGTTTAAATTCCTTAGGGAAGTTCGCTTCGGCTAGTGCGGCCTCATCATCCTGGTTGTCTAGGTGTTTCCCGGAGTGTGTGAACAGTTGGCGGTCGATCGTACGTGGCATGTCGAGGAACGACTTCGAAGCGATGATCATCCTGTCGGTGAACGCGCTCCTCGCGACTTTCACGTTTTTAGTAGTCCTCACAGTTTGGTTTGCGAGTCAGCAAAATAGTTCCTCTCGGTAGACAATGGAGCGGCTGGCGCCTCCTATTCCAACGTGGGTTTTATCAATGAGCACCCTAAAGCTTGCGTGCTTGCAACAAGGGGGGTGTCTTGATTGATTTGTACTTCCTCGCTCGTAGTATATGAGGTATACTTGAGGTGGGTGGTAGTAGGTGTAACATCGGCGGCCAAGTGAGGCTATATAGTAGCTAGGGCCTCCACGCACTCTGTGGCTCCCTTTGGTAGGTTATGGTGACATCTAACCTAAGCAACATGCCAAAGCTTTGCATTGTGTAGGTGCGGGGAACGAATTTTAGGTGGCCAAGGCCTCGTCAATGGGCTAGGCTAGTGGACTGTAAGAATCAGTCATGAGTTCTGAGCTCCCCACTCACAACTTCACGCAGGTATCAGAGGCACTGTGGGCGGAAATACAACCGATCAGGTTGCCCAAAATGACGACGCATCCTGAAATTCCTAAGTGCGACATGCATGATCTCTATTGATCTCCGCCTGGTCGACCAAGAGTGGGATATGACTCGAATCTCACCATCGCCATTGTATCCATCCCCATTTCCATTGAGCCTTACTTGGTCCGCAAATAATGAGTTAAATAACGTCGCTGCGGCGTCCTTGTCCCCCTGACTGATTCGGCTTGAGGGATTCTAGACGACTACGACACTATGGCGATGGAGGTGAAATCGAGATCTTTGGTATCGTATAAGGGAATCTGTAATCAGGTGGTTAACACTCATTCCATAGAATAGTCACTGAAATGTCTTGGTAGACACACTTGGTGGTTCTCACAATTTCAGATGCGATAGGACACCTCTCCAAAGGCTCTCTGAATACGCCGTTGCGGTGCAAGTCGATTTTGTGTTGGGTGGGTATTTCCTTTATAACCATTTATTCGCTCGCCAGATGTGCATCCTCGTCGGACAGTGTGACTCCGTTCGGCTGTCTTCCATGTTGATTTAAACTGGTATATTATCATGTGACGATTTCACTGTGCAATGTCTATTATAACGTGTATTTCATTAGCACTCCTTCAATTGTCTGAAAGGGTTCTTTCAGGAGGATTGTTTTGATAAATATTCTTGTTCACAACTTTGTTCAAACGCGGAATTTATGCGCACTCACCTGATCGTATGATGGGAGACTCAGCTAGCCAGTCCTCATTCCCCTATGGGTAACGTCCGCAGGCCTCACAATCAGGTAGTAAGGCAGCCCCAGGTGATGAGACATGCTAGAAATGTGATCGAGCACAGAAGGGTCGAAGTGAGGAATGTGAGGAATAGACAGTGACAAGGTAGCTGTGAAGGGTTGCGAGAGTGGGAATAGTGGGAAGAAGGAAGGATGGACAATAGTAAAGCGTGGAGGTGACTTCCATTCTGGGAAGTCACTAGTTAGTGAGTCCTTGTTGTGTACCCATTCTTCTCTCGCCTCAGGATTGGTGAGGTAGTTAATAAGAATCTTGGTGGGCACCCTTTCATACTTATACCGGCTGCAAGCATATTCGTAGCTGGTGATATATGTTGTAAATAGATACTGATAGATTAAGCCAAGAGAGGAAGGGAACTGTATAGAATTGACGCGGTAAAAGTGGACTGCACCTTCCCTTTATACCTTCCCTTCTTTGTCAAACAAACAAACATTTACCGACATCCTATATAATCCAGGAAAGTCCTACAACCCACAATACCGAGACCCTTCTCGGTAGGACAGGCTGGCAAGTCCCTTCCCACACCTTGCCATCGGCATTACAGACAGATGTGTCAAAAGCTACCAAGGTAAGTCTCGTCACAACTAGATTGGACAGTTGAAGATGAATTCTCATATCCCTGTCTAGGCAGATATTTCCATCTACCTGGCCTTCTGAATGAATGTGCCAGCCACGTTATCAACTTCGAATTAAAGACGCTAGATCGGCGTGTGATCTTCGGATCACCAAAATGGGGTCTCCAGCCAATGTTGGCAATTGCGGAGCTCCTCACTAGGTACGGAAGACCGGTATGCGCACTGTTGCCACTATACTTGAGGTAAGTATCCTTTTCTCATCCCTGCTGGCCAGGTTGGGGAATGGAAGCACTGCGTGCAGAACCTGACATTTATGATCATTATAGCCTGAGAAAGTCACTTCAACTTGTGGCGATGTACCTAAAATCGCACTTTTGAAGCCCAGTTGCTACCTATAAGGTGCACCGATTCCAAGACAACCGGAAGGCAATACAACAAGACGCCTGATATGGTAATGGCCCAAACCCCAGACAATAACACCGAAACGTGCAGCATTTGCGAGCTACAAATCAAGGTGCCGTGGATGTCCGCCCTTTGAAGCTGCCCATGAGAACTTACCTCCCCATTCTCATTCTCCACATTCTTCTCCCAATTCAAAACCTCACGAGATGCGAAGCGGTGTGTCAAACTATCCCACCATGTCGTCCTCCATCACCTCAATATCGATATCAACGATCTTTGCTTAACTCTTTCACTGCAACAGAGAACGAAGAACGCAATCCTAAGTGAAGCCATTTGCTACCGATACAACCCCTATATTTCAATTACGACGCATTGATCGATGCGTTACAGGATGAAATTCACCGTTCGAGGCAATTGAGCGGCGTCGCGGTTCTTGCAACGATAAAGAGAGAAATACGCTCGGGAATTGAATCCACTCTCACACCTCACTTCAGGAACGGGAGCTGTTTGACACCACTGCTTAAACTGAGGACCTCGAGGAGCTTGATAGCGGACCTAACAATTTGCCTCTGACTCCCTTCGCTGGATCTCCTCCTGTTTCGTACTATTCCTTTACATCGCCATCTCAATATGCCTCGGTTCGATCGTCCTTTTCCCCTCAAGGCTCTCTTATATACCGTGGACAAGTCGAGCGGGAGCTCTCCAATACTGACTCCCAACGAGCATCGAATCCTGGGGTATATGTGATGCTTTGTAGGCAGGGGAGCTTAAACGGCTCTCTAGGTCTTATAAGCCAGAGCTTCGACCATTGTCAGGAACCTCGGTTGCTTTGGACATAAACTGGGGCAACTTCCCAACCGGGCAGTTTGTGACACAATCCCAAGACATCTTTGGTCCCAACGAAGAATATGAGGTTATAAAAATCCCGGATGGAGAATCAATTGGCTGATATAGATACACCCTGATGATAAGTGTGATAGGTTCCTACCTACCACCACCCCATCCACGTACTGGGTGATTCCCGCCATCTGCCGAGCCGTCCCTACATATTGTCACTTAGCTCATGTTTTGCCTTGCCCAATCTTTTGTTCGAAGGTCACCCACTGGCTTTATGTCGTGTGGCATTGATATAACTCTTTTGATGTTTTATATTGGTCATTATGTTTCGAATATTCTGATGAGGCGTGGGCCTTTGTAGAGAAAACCGAAATTCCCAGGATGCCACAACCATCATTTCATTTCATCTAATCTACTTGTGGACACCGCCTGCTTTCTATATATTACCCTACATAGCTGGCATGGCATTGATGACCTTGAAGTGAAGGAGGTGAGAAATTAAGGGAAGTGGGCCAGGAATGTGTCTGAGCTGAATGTAGATAGATCATAGAGCCAAGAGCTTCAGTACTGTGGGCCGTCCTTCGCTATAGTTACGGCTCAAGTTTCTCTGTGTCTAGAATGTTGCTCTACCACTAACTATACTTGGGACTTCCTTTTACCAATTACTGGTAAAGGCAATTCCCCGTTGCGCACCTCATTGTCCCTTTTGCAACTATTCCCCGTGAGTCTATTCTTTACCCCTGTCTTACTAGTCGTTACTAGTTACTAATGCCCGTTTCTAGTGGCAATGGATCCGGAAAGCCCTTCAGGTAGTATCACTCTGGTGGTACGATCAGAAAGCATATCAAAGACAGCCACTGCGTGAGTTGTTATCAATTCACTCTTTGTCCCCCTGGTCATTACCGGCAGTTACTAACTACTACTAGGGGACCAAAAAATTTGTCGACATGTATGTCCTCTACACTCCCCTAGCTTCTTTCTATCTGCTCCACGTTTCAAGTCCTTTCCTCCACCCGCGGACCCCGACCACCTTTATTCCCATCCTACGGAGTCCACACACCTTGAGACTACTAGACCTTCGTTCATCGGTCATGGCTTCGCCAAAATAGGGTATCCACCCTTTCTTTTCCGAGTTTGAAGACATGAGCGCGAGGGCTTCGTTGATGTACAACAAGTCCCTAGGTTGAGGAAACCTGCAGTCCAACTACCTTTTCGACTGCTATGACCCTGGCCAGTCATGCTGTGGCCAGGGTAATCCTTTATGCGGTGGTGGCTCGAAACATTGCGTGTCTGTTGCGTGCCCGTTGCTAGAAGTGAACGCGAGCAAGTCTCGTTCACCGGCGAGGGAAAGTTCAACTTGTAGGCTCGGGCAAGCCAAGAGTGCCGTGATGACCCGGTTACCAATGTGAATGTTGGCTCAGTTCCTCCTGCTTGAGATAATTCCGGTGATTGTTATTCGATTGTTCCCAAGGAAAATAGGAGAATGATCGGCCACGGGCAAAGTTCCCCAGCCCCAGACGTCAAACATGGGTGAATCGTGGCCCCTGCTCACACGCCCATGTCCCCTTGACCGAATTCACCTACGATTGAACTCTGCATCGAACAAATGGTCACACCCATACCGGTTCCTTGACCCCTTTCGGACAACAAATGGCCCAGTCTAGACTTCGCCTGTGGATAGTGGGAATGAAGAAGCTAAGAAGAAGGTATGTCAATCGGGGGTATCGAGGTCATTACTCGAATAAAGTACTAACAGTATAATCTTTCAGATTGTCCTTAGAGACAAGAAGAAATGTAGTTTGGTCAATACCAACCAATCGACGCTTCCACCACTCACATACATTTACCACAGAAACTGGAGAGGACCGCTTAGCTGGCGCAAATTGTTTTTCACAAACTGCTCTTCTTGCCTCCACAAAAGGCAATGGCCTTCGTTCTTCCGTCACGCAGGCCTTTGATATTTTCTTTTCATTGTTTCTAAACCAATAAAATGGGCTGCGTCACCCGCAGTCGATCCCCGCATATGTCTTTATTTATATGTATTTAACTCAATTCAGCGGGTGTATTCCACCTATTTCACAAGTCTTCTGATACATATTTCCTTCGTCTCGTGCTGAACCTAAGTTGCCAGCGAGGATGGGGACGAGATGAGGGTCCAAGCGTCGAGCGCCGTACTCGAGTGCGGTGGACCACGAGGCAAAGTTGGATTCGCCAGTGAGGGTAGGGACGAGCTCTAAGAGCTTTGGCTCCGCGAAGCTGGTTGTCTAATGGCCCGTTCATCTCCCTCGTTCTCGAAGACGGACTCGTACCACGTGGTAACAACATCCGCGGTAGCTTGGCTGATCCGGCCCAATGAAGGACGGGCTACCAGGACTCCATGGCGGCGGAGGTGGGCACGTAGGTTCTGTTAGTATCTACAGGGTAGATAAGACAGGGGACAAACTCTGTGTCCTCCTCGTATCTAGGTAATAGAGAATGAAAAGATTCATTTCTTTGATCTACCGAACCCTAGCAAGTTAGGTATAGGACTACGGCTACTGTTGTCTCGTCAGACATCGGCGTCTACCTCGAGGACCTCCGAAACAAAACTTTTGCAATTTCCTTCTTACTAATGAGGCTAGTTTGGTTGTTGGAGAGAAGAACTTAGTAATGCTGAACAGTCCAAGTTCTGAATTCGACTTAAATCATGTTTGTACATGAGGTTAGCCGTAAACGCATGGATATATATGACAAATAACATACGTGACTTGTAGTACTGGCGCAGGGCCCCCAAAGCACAAGCATATTTGAACATGTTCCACGTTCTCACAGATCACGGCACACGAAATGGTTGACCTGCACATTATTTCCTTCTTGAGTACATACATATGCTGAGATTGTTTACAGATTGTAGGTGTGAGACTGAATCTTGATGCTAGACACAGTCCAGGTCTTTCCGTTGTCGTTTGTCTTCAAACCGGAAGAAGTGGCCTCCTCGATAGCCAGAGTGTCACTGAACGAGGAATCGGCAGCGTCCAGGATGATGGTAGTGTCGAGGTATTCTACAACAATTAGCATGTGTATGATGACTTGGATTTATAAAAGCGAACTCACCGTGTGCTGCAGTAGTGCTCTTGCAGGCATCATCCTGGCATTCGACAGCGGTACCCCAGCCCTGTGCCTGGCCAGAGCCTAGAAAGGATTGTCAGTTAGAGGCTGGGATTATTATTAGGCCGAGAACTTACTGGTTGAAAGAGTCGACACAACCTCTCCGTTGATGGAGACAGTCTGGTCGAACTTGCTGGTATCGTCGTTGTACTTGTCTATAAAATAGTTAGCTGATGTTTATGAGTCCAAGTAAATCAGAACTTACAATGCATTGTAACCTTGTCACCAGCATCGGCAGGGACCTGCTTTCCGCCCAGCTGGGTGCCTTGAAGGGTACTGGCCCACGTGCACCATTGTCCAGACTTTGCACCACAGTTTCTACAGGAGTCAGTTATGAATTCTGCTTGCATTTGTGCTTCCATCACTCACGCGGCAGGGTCGGAGAAAGAAACAGCAAGAGCCTGAATCAAATCACCACCACTTGTTCCCATACCGGGCCACAGGGCAAGACGGTCTTTCTGTGGGCTTGGCGCCTCGGGGAGAACAAGTGTTGTGTTTGCTTCACGGATCCATGACGAGGTGGGGCCGAGGGAGAAGTGAGGACCGAATCCGATCTGATCTTGGGCATTGACGAGGCCGAGGACGGCGAGGATGGCGAGGTTTCTGAGAGACATGATGAATATAGGTGGTTAATGAAATGTAGAAGAATTAAGCTTTGAATAGGGAGAGCGGCTTGATATGATCAAATATTCAAGATTAAGGGTGAAGACTTGGTAATGACTCAGTTAAGGGGAAGGCAAAATAAACCGGATCATTCCACCCCACCAATCTACAATTTCTCCGTCTCAAACCGTTGAATTTTGGATAGGAATTCAAGACGTAGACCAGATTGGATTTCGTTGTTTCAAATGAGGTGTCTTTGAAACAGACTAACCGGAGAAAGTGGAGACCGAAACAACATGCTAGTTCAAGTCTGTTACATATGATGCCTAGGCAAAGCCAGCTGTGCATGTCTGGACATGATTTTACTTGGGGATTGTTGCAGAATGAGTTTATTTCGAGGAGTGAGGCTGGACTGGGAGTTATTTGACCATGCTGTAGTTCTATAGCCACATGTAGGTTACTCGGATGTACGGAGATGATATATTCCTAACCACTACACACCCTAGCGGGGTTTCAAGACATTTTATGGAGCTAATAAGCTTGTTGCAACACACTATAAATAAATATAAAGTAAACTGCAATTGGAAGATATAACTAACTAGTTATCCTAATTATTACTTGTACGTACTTGTATCCTTTTAAGGTCCGGCACAAGCCGACGGGCCAAAAGTTTCCCCGCGTTTTCTCGTCGATATCTTGGGCTCATATAATCTTTGAGAAATATTATTTGCACCCCCTGTTTCAACAATTTCAGGTATGTTGCAGAGTAGACCTCTGCATGGCCCATAAAGCCCATAGCCCAACCGAACCCAACCCACTAATGGGTTGGGCTTTGGGCCCACCCTTCGAGCCCACCGGGCCCATTTGGGCCCATAATACTCCGTAGGCCCGGCCCTATTATTAACCAAACAATACAAACATGCCAATTTATCGCGGTTGTATAATTAATGCATTTTCCTGTTTTTTCGGGGTATTGAAATTACCGTTGAAGCTGTATATGAATCATCATTAAAGTAGATATTAATAGAGAGAAAGGTAGGTTGGAAGATATAAACAAGAATCAAAATCGATTTTTATGAAGTTTCACTTTTTCACAAGAGGTACTTATTTTTGTTAGGGGTTTATATAATAAGTAGAAGTACCATAAGTGTTACTACAATTGACCAGAGAAAGTGGTATTAATCCTCTGTAGATAATAGTTATATAACTAGTTAACTAGTTAACGTATTTCACTACCGAGCGGTCCACACCACCGAGCGGTCCACCCCACCCAACCTATTGAATTTAAATGCATTTATCTCAACCATAACGCCATTAAATTAAATCAACTAACTAACTGGTCTATCTGGACAGGTTTCTCTTCTATGCCCTGGCAATCTGCATATTCCACACCCCCGGGGGGGCCGTGTACGTGGCTGAATAGCCGATTCTCCAGGTATGCCGGTGCCGGGGGGAGGTGCTTCTGATGCTTCTTGTTGCTGCATAATTAATGCAGAGGCTTCTTAAACTGAAAGGCCTTCTTCGGTAGGTATCTACCTCCGGGATCTAGCTCTCTTTTGCTTCTGCTTCTCGTTGGCGGCCCGTAAATCGCTCACTTCTTTCTCAAGAAATGCGGCGGATTGCATAGTGATTTGGCATGCTTTTAAAACCTGGTTTATAGCGGAATTGAGAGGACTTAGGGGGCTCCTTGATCTTGTACGAAGCAATGCTTTAATTGACGAAGCTTGCTTTTGTAACTGGATGTAGTTTGAAGGCGTTTTTGGGTCCCAATCGCTATCCCGGCTAGGGGGGGGGGGGGTAGGCGTTCGAAGCCGGATATTGAGCTTCGAGATAACCCGATCGGGTTCAAACGGTACTAAACCGGCTGCTCCGAAGCTATTTATAATCGTCTCCGATTTAAAAGCTTCAATTCGGGCGGAGGGGTAGGCTTCTAGGAAGTCTAGTTTGTCGATATAATTAATCCTACTCCGCATTTTTATCTTAACTATCCGACTATAAGTATGTTTTAAGACCGCAAAACTGCCTATATCGAGAGGTTGTAAAAGATAGGATGAATACGCTAGTATACAAATTGGAACGATCTTATTTTGCTTATACATTTTGTCAAATTTAGGTGTTAAATGACTTCCGTAGCTATTAAGAATTAAAAGCCGGTAAACCCCCTTAGTCCGTAAAGAAGTAGTCGGAATAAAGAGCTTCGTAAGCTAACGAAGTCTAATCTTATTTAAAGTCTAACTATTAGGACTAACTTCAAACCGCTAGTCCTCCGGAAGACTATCGAACTATGATTCAATACAGAGTAAAGACTTTGCCTTTAAAAATCACGTACGGAGGGAGGGCCTAACCTAAAGTATTTGAATACTTAATAGTAGTTACCTACTCTCGATTTCTAGGTTATAAAAGTGCTCGCCGACCGTAGTATTTACTTCTTATTATAACCTTCGCAGTTGCTGTTAATCCTATCGCGAAACTAGTCTTATCGAAGTTATAAACGTCGTTAGGGTCGATCCCAAATTAAAGGATTATCTTTTAAACTAAATCAAACTACTCTCTAATGATTTTAGGGTCTTTATATTTTATACGCTTGTAGTTATATCGTTTCGAGAACCGGGAGGAGAGGAGAGGATATCGTTTAACAAATTTTATAACCCAATTTTTACCGACCGAAAGAACTAGGGTAGTTCTACGCTTTTTAAGCAGAAGACCTACTATTCCTCGAACTATAGAAGGCCAGGGGGCTGCTCTACGAGTATCTATAGAGAGAATCCATTTTTCAAGCGATTCCTCTTCAATTTCTGTCAATTTAGATGAATTGGCGCGAGAATTCGCGCGGTCTTGGATACCACTTAGGCGGCGGAGGAGAGTCGACTTTAGGACTTCGAAACGGCGCGCCACTTCACGAATTGAAGTGATTTCTTGATTTTTAAAAGCCTGGATAGCTAATAAAAGCCTACCCTCTTGCTCAGTTAAATCTTTAGAGCGTTGAGAGCGAATTGGTGGCATAGTGGGTGGTTGAAGAAGAAGGGGTTAAATTAATTGACGCGTTTTGGGTGGGGTGGACCGCTCGGTGGTGTGGACCGCTCGGTGGTGTGGACCGCTCGGTAGTGAAATACGTTAGTTAACTAACTAACTAGTTAACGTATTTCACAAGCGAGCCGGCCACACAAGCGAGCCGGCCACCCCAACCAAAACGCGTCAATTAATTAAACCCCTTCTTGTTTAACCACCCACTATGCCACCAATACGCTCCCAATCGTCTAAAAATTTAGTCGAACAAGAGGGTCGAATCTTACTAGCTATCAAGGCTTTTAAAAATCAAGAAATCTCTTCAATTCGTGAAGTGGCACGCCGTTTTAATATACTACGTTCAACCCTCTAAGACCGCCTATATCGCCACTAACAACGCGCGATTTCTCGCGCCAATTCGTCTAAATTGACTAAAATAGAGAAGGAATCGCTTGAAAAATGGATTCTCTCTATAGATCTACGTAGAGCAGCCCCCCGGCCCTCTATAGTACGACAAAAAGCGGATCTTCTTCTTAAAAAGCGTAGAATTACCCCGGTACTTTTAGTCGGTCAAAACTAGGTTATAAACTTCGTTAAAAGACGTCCTTATCTCTCCTCCCGATTCTCGAAACGATATAATTACGAGCGTGCAAAATGTGAAGATCCTAAAATCATTAAGGAGTAGTTTAATTTAGTTCAAAAAACAGTCCTTTAATTTGGAATTGATCCTAATAATATTTACAACTTTGATAAGACTAGCTTTGCAATAGGATTGACTGCAACTGCAAAGGTTATTATACAAAGTAAATACTACAGTCGGCGATCACTTTTATAACCTAGAAATCGAGAGTAGGTAACTACTATTAAGTATATAAATACTTCTAGCTAGGCCCTTCCTCCGTATATGATTTTTAAAGGCAAAGTCTTTATTAAATCATAGTTTAATAGCCTTCCGGAGGACTAGCGCTTCGAAGTTAGTCCTAATAGCTAGACTTCGGATAAAATTGGACTTCGTTAGCTTACGAAGCTCTTTATTCCTAATACTTTACGTATAAAGGGGGTATACCGGCTTTTGATTCTTAACGGTTACGGTAGTTATTTAACGCCGAAATTTGACGAAATTTGCGAGTAAAATAAGATAATACTAATCTATATACTAGTACATTTATCTTATCTTTTATAACCTTTGGATATTAGTTATTTTGCGGTATTAAAACGATTATATAGCCGGATAGTTAAATTTAAAATGCGGAATAGGATTAACTATATTGACAAATTAGACTTCCTTAAAGCCTATCTATCTGCACGAATTAAAGCTTTTAAATCAGAGACAATTAAGAATAGCTTCGGAGTAGCTAGTTTAGTCTCTTTTAAGCCGGAGAGAGTGATTTCAAAGCTTAATATTCGGCTTCGAATACCTACCCCCCCTCCGAGCCGGGGTAATGAATCAAGCCGGAATTTTACCCTAAAAACCCCTTTAACAGAGAAAGAACTATATCGACAGGCTTTATCAATTAAAGCTTTACTTCGTACAAGATCTCGAAGCCCGCCTAGCCCCTCAGATCGTACATTAAACCAGCTTATGAAAGGCTTCCGTCTTACAATACAAGGTACAATCTTACTCGCCAACGAAAACAAGGAATTACGCGCCGCTAACGAGAAGCAGAAGCAAAAGCGTACTAGATCCCGGAGGCAGATACCCGCAGAAGCAGGCCTTTCAGTATAGGAAGCTTCTCAATTGATTACTAAGCCGGTAGAAGCAGTTAAAGCACCTCCCCCCCCTCGGCAAAGAAGCGCTTCGCCGACTTTGGAACCACGTACGCGGGCTATACCAAGGTGCAGTGGGCGCAGAGAGACAGGGCATAGATTTAATAGATGCCCAGCTAGATAGATGATTTTACTATATTTAATTTAATGGAGTTTTGGTAGAGATAAATGCATTTGAAATTTGTAAATTAGTTGGGGTGGCCGGCTCGCTTGTGAAATACGTTAGTTAACGTATTTCACATACGAGCGGCGCACACAAACGAGTGGCGTACCCCACCTAAAACGCGTCAATTAATTGAAACCCTTCTTCTTCAACCACCTACTATGCCACCAATTCGCTCTTAACGCTCTAAAGATTTAACTGAGCAAGAAGGCAGGATCTTATTAGCTATTCAGGCTTTTAAGAACAAAGAAATCTCTTCAATTCGTGAAGTAGCGCGACGTTTTAGTATACCTGAAACTACCCTCCGCCGCCGCCTTAATAGTATTCAAAACCGCGCGAATTCTTGTGCCAATTTGTCTAAATTGACATTGATTAAGGAGGAATCGCTTGAGAAATGGATTCTCTCTATAGATATACGTGGATCTGCCCTCCGGCCTTCTATAGTTCGAGTAATAGCCGATCTACTTCTTAAAAAGTGTAGAACTACCCCGGTTCTTTCGGTCAGTAAAAATTGGGTTATAAACTTTGTTAAATAATATCCTCTCCTCTCCTCCCGGTTCTCGAAACGATATAATTACGAACGTACGAAATACGAAGACCCTAAAATCATTAAGGAGTAGTTTGATTTAGTTTAAAAGATAATCCTTTAATTTAGAATCAACCCCGATAATATTTATAACTTCGATAAGACTAGTTTCGTGATAGGATTAACGGTAACTATAAAGGTTATAATAAGAAGTAAATACTACAGTCGGCGAGCTCTTTTATAACCTAGAAATCAGGAGTAGGTAACTACTATTAAGTGTTTAAATACTTCTAGTTAGGCCCTCCCTCTATACGTGATTTTTAAAGGCAAAGTCTTTATTGAATTATAGTTTAATAGTCTTCCGGAGGACTAGCGGTTTAAAGTTAGTCCTAATAGCTAGACTTCGGATAAAATTGGACTTCGTTAGCTTATAAAGCTCTTTATTCTGACTACTTCTTTACGGACTAAGAGGATTTACCGGCTTTTGATTCTTAACGGCTATAGTAGTTATTTAACGCCTAAATTTAACGAAATCTATAAGCAAAACAAGGTTATTCCAATTTGTATACTAGCGTATTTATCCTACCTTTTATAACCTCTCGATATAGGCAGTTTTGCGGTCTTAAAACATACTTATAGTCGGATAGTTAAGATAAAAATGCGGAGTAGGATCAACTATATCGACAAACTAGACTTCCTAGAAGCCTACCTCTCTGTACGAATTAAAGCCTTTAAATCGGAGACGATTATAAATAGCTTCGGAGCAGCCGGTTTAGTACTGTTTGAACCTAATCGGGTGATCTCGAAGCTCAATATCCGGCTTCGAACGCCTACCCCCCCCCCCCCCCTAGCCGGGGTAGCGATTGGGACCCAAAAACGCCTTCAAACTACGTCTAGTTACAAAAGTAAGCTTCGTCAATTAAAGCATTGCTTCGTATAAGATTAAGGAGCCCTCTAAGTCCTCTCAATTCTGCTATAAACCAGGTTTTAAAAGCATACCAAATCACTATGCAATCCGCCGCATTTCTTGAGAAAGAAGTAAGCGATTTACGGGCCGCCAACGAGAAGCAGAAGCAAAAGAGAGCTAGATCCCGGAGGCAGATACCTACCGAAGAAGGCCTATCTGTTCAAGAAGCTTCTCAATTGATTACTGAGCTGGTAGAAGCAAATGAAGCACCTCCCCCCCCTCGGCAAAGAAGCGCTTCGCCGACTTTGGAACCACGTACGCGGGCTATACTAAGGTGCAGTGGGTGCAGAGAGACAGGGCATAGATTTAATAGATGCCCAGCTAGATAGATGATTTTAGTATATTTAATTTAATGGCGTTTTGGTTGAGATAAATGCATTTAAATTTAATGGGTTGGGTGGGGTGCGCCACTCGTTTGTGTGCGCCGCTCGTATGTGAAATACGTTAGTTATCTCTTCATGCTGATACTTAGTAATTCCTCCTATATGCGAATTCATGGTCGAATTCGATCTTTTTGGGGTTATTTTACATGAAATCTGGCATCATGATGCTAAAATTAACATAATATTACTCAAATCCTACTCCTTACTATGAAAATAATACTAAGGACATAAGTTGGTACATGCGTAAAATATAGGCATTAATCATCTACTTTATGTATGCCAAGACTGTATTTGTGCACAGAAATGGGCTTTTGATGGGCTTTGATGGGCCCCCATTAATGGGCTGTGGGCTGGGCTTTGGGCTGGGGGGTCTGGGCCCACTGATGGGCTATGCAGAGGTCTAATTTAGAGGAAGAAATTTCCCCTAGGCGCCTAGCGTAGTGGGGCCTCCTTGTGAAATTGCTAATTTTGTGAAGAATATACTAGCTTGGTCTGTGGATATATAGCCAACTTAATTCCGAGAAGGGGTTGGATTTAGTGGAGTAGTTGAATGTCACGGTAATTCTCTCGTCGTAGCAACATCATCCCATCTCATTAACAACCCCTCAGAATTGCCACTGCGCACACCAATTTCTCATAAGTTCGGGCGAAACATCCTCCATCTGCCGCATTGTCAAGCTATAATGCTCAGTGCGTGTGGTAGCCAGTGGTGCTGCCTTCATTCCCATCTTCGCACCCTCTGCCGCCGACCGATATGTGTCCAGCAGCTTAACGGCCGGGTTATCATCCATCACAGGATGAACCTGGCTTTTTTCAAGTGCATGGATCCACTCTTCCAATGAGACCACCTTTTGAATCCTCTCGCCGTAGAACTCACGCAGGACAGGTATGAGGCTGGGCCAGTTGGTAGCCTTTGGATTGAGTGCATGGAAGTACCCGGTAATCTCTTCTACCGACCAAAGAGATGTCACACCCGAAACCTCCAGTACCACATTTGCAATATCTTCCACTGGTGCCCAGCCCACATCTTCAAATGTGCCAAGGGAGTCAGGGAGGAGCCCTAGGTGAACAGAACTCCGAACCAAGCTTGGCAGCCACTCTTGCGGATTCCATTTGCCTTTCTTACTACGCGGGCCCGCAACTTGTCCAACCCGTACTATAACACTAGGTATACCGGATACCTTGGCAGCTTCATCGAGAATCATGCTACTTGCGAGCTTGGACTGACTGTATCCTATCGTTGCGAGCGACCAGTCTGGTAGCGCCGTCTCTGGTACAGGCACTTCGGGGGTCTCCCATCTTTCGACCGTTCCAATGCTTGAAATGAACGTTATGGGCACGTTTTTGCGCGTAGCTTGTGAGCTGAAATCGACGAGGTGACGCACTCCGCGGATGTGCGGCTCAAACGATGCCATGGACATGTTAAAGTTGACAGGCCAGGCGTTGTGGATCACACGATCCACCTCATTGGCGAGTCGACTCTTTACCTCTGGGGCAAGTCCCAAGTCTGGTTCCGCAAGATTTACCTGCAGGAACTCGGCCCAGGAGAAACCAGTCGATAGGCCCCGGGATGTATTAGCCTCAATCTGGAGCTCTAAGCCGTTCACAGAACGGTTGAAACAGATTACCTTGCTAACATTGGGACATTTTAAAGTAAAGTCCAGCAAGTACGATCCCAGTGCACCCGTTGTGCCTGTGATGATGATGACTTGTCCTTTTTCGGCAGGAGCTGGCTTATTCGGTACTGCAGCTGGAAGGTCGTGAATGTACTTGTTGACGAGTGCAGTGCAAATGGCTGTTTCATCCGCCATCACACCTCGATCACTGGTTGGGCCACCCTGTCTGCAATTTGCGGAAACCAGGGAGAAAACGTACGCCGCTAGCTGTGTGATTGTCGGATGGGCATAGATAACCCTCGATTCCACGACCTGCTCGCTGGGCTTAACACCCGCTTTCTCTAAGGCAACAAACAGCGCGCGAGAGAGTTGAATCGCTTGCAGTGAATCCATGCCAGCGGTAAAGAAATCATCGTCCGTGTCCAATTCAGGGAGTTTGAGCATACCCCGAACCAACTCGCGAACTGAATCCAAAACTGCTGTCTCAGAAGTGACATCAAGATCCACACCCACGACCAAGTTGTCTCTATTATCAAAGAAGATTTTAATATCTTCCGCGTATAACCTTTCCACCATAGCGCGCTGGATACTGCCTTTACCTGCACGAGGAAATGGGCGCTGCGGATCCGACAAAAAGACATAATCGCGCAAGATACGGCCATGTGCAACCGTTTCAGCATTAACCTTCTCAATAGTTGGCCAAATATCATCAAGAAAGAGCTGCCTTTCCTTCTCGTTTTTGGGGTACTGAACCGGCTCGATCATTAGCCCAGCATGGAATTGCTGACTACCAACGACCTGCGCGCTGAACACCGCTGGGTGGCCCATGATGGCGCCTTCGATTGTCACGGGGTTGAGCTTCTCTCCCGTGGAGAAGACAATGATGTCATCAGCCCGTCCCACGTACGTCCAATGGTCTGCCAAGGTCGGGTGCGGCTCGTACAGGTCTTTGGTGCTGAACTCGTCTAGCTGGGGAAAGGTATAGAAGCAACCCTGTAGCCCCGGTTGCTTGTCCTTGCGCACTATGACTTGCTCGTACGTATTGTCGCCAATCAATCGCCATTTGATGCCCATCATATCACTTGGAATGATGAATCACGGCCACATGGCGGGATCCGGTTGAGAGTAATAAGGAAAGAAAGAGAACCTACCGCGATTAGTAAGTAAAGCCCTGGGCAGATTTCGTTACTCCGAGTAATTAATTGGGGGGTTCTTACTCAGTAGCTGCAATGGCATTCGCCGTCTTAATACCATAGCGTGCCAGTCTGTTAGCCGTCTCGGGGGTAATAGCGCCTGATGGGATGTTCCGAGTTAGCTAAATAGCGCGGAGGAAATCAAGCAACAGAAATTGCGGACGTAACTGACCTCCCCCAAATGCCACGATATGGAGTTTTTTAAGCTCGTTCATTGCCTCCTCCGAGTGTGACATATGGTCCAGGATGGCCGGCGGTATAGCCGTCCACCCCGGGTTACTGTTTTGCAGCCACTTGACCACATTATCGCCTGTTATAGGACGAGAGGGGTCCCGGAATGCGATCGGCGTATTATAATAGAAGGCACACAAAGTTGAGAGCATGATACCTGCAGCATGAAACAAGGGCATGACGAGCAGATGGCGTGGATTAGGAGAGCTGGTCCATGTCGGAAGCCAAGGCAAGGTGCCATTGCGCGCCGGTACGTAACGATGAAGATCATTCTGCGCGACCATACCCTGCCGCAGGACCACTGCTTTAGGAAGGCCGGTACTGCCACTTGTGTGCAGTACCACATAAGGGTCCCATTCTGCCTCAGGGAATGTCTTGGTGTACAGAACCGGTGCCACTCCGTCAGCAACCCACTCATCGAATGGACATACAGCCACACCCTTCATTCCTGGCCTGGCATCTACCCATGGCTGCACCATTGACGCAAACTGCCGTTCATGATATAGTATGTTGCAATCTGTCTTGTCGAACAGGTTCAGTTGCGCCTCGATCGAGTTGCGAGGCGAAATAAGTAGGGCTTGGTAACCGGCCTTGATGGCACCGGCCACGAAGATGGGGTACCGCGGGTCCTCCAAGCCGATATAGGCCACTGTAGGGAATGTACCAGGCGCCGGATGTCCATTCTGCGTGATGAGCATGTTTGCGACATAATTGACGGCATTGGCGACCTGAGCCCAGGTCACAGGCTTCCATCCATCGTCGGGATTGTTGCTCCGTGGAATTGACATGCACTCAACATCGGGAGTTTTGCGAGCCGTCTCGTCAATAACATTGGGTATTAGACGCCTGCCGCATTCTCCACCGAGGAACATTTTGGCTCTGAGTCCTTCGTGGTGCCAATAAGATGGGCAACGTGAATTGCTGGAATATTCTTTTGTCGATGTCGAGCTGGAAGTCCGTTTTAGAGTTGAAATTGTGAGAAATTTTCTAAGCCTGGGTTGCGGGTGGCCTTAAATAATTGACACCTCTGCTTATTGCCTTTTGACATAAGCATAGATGATGCGGGGATATAGACCTTGGGGCGGCAATTCGTTCCCGTGATGCCACGTCTGATGCCACCTTTATGCAAGTCAGCTTAAATAAATTCTTCAAAGTGGTATCGGGAAGACCTTTTCCGATGTTGAGTTTAGGCGTTTGTCAAGGATGGCCCGAAACATACTGAATCATATCATCATCACCTGGAGTAGGTACTCATGAAGAATCAAAACTACAAGAACTGGATGGGGCGGGGCGGGCTCAGGCGCCCCGCGTCCCCACTCATGTGAGATTAAACAGCTTGCAGTATGAGGCTGAGTTTTCACACCTTCTTTGCTACAGTATTCCAACTCCTTCCACCTTTTTTCCTCTCTATTTATTGAGTAGACCAAATGTCAAACATGTCTTACTACTCTTGAGAAGCATTCTTTCTACATGTACCTTGGCTCGATGTGCGCCCCACCACGGTAATTTCTATACTGTTCGACAGGTTTTCAGAAATGATACCCATCAATGCAATCCATATACTTATCCCCAATATCCAAAACATGTTTGGAATTTGCATTATTATTTTACATACTTATATGATACCCATCGCGCTGTGTTGCCAGATCTTCTCAGCTTTCACAAGTTTCGCCAACACCTCTTCACTCAAATCATCCATTCTAACGGGATCCCCCGTCTCACGAACTTTCCCTTGTAGACCTTGATCTAAACGTGAACATAATTAATGTTAACGCGGCGTCAAGTTCAAAGCTCGTCCCAATCAGTCACCTTCTCCTTCCATCCAATATACCGGCCACAACCCAGGCCCTCGTCTCGCGGGAGGTAAACATCCCAATAAAGTCGGAGATTACTCTCGCCAACATCCGAGCCGATGAAGTGCTCATCGAGATTCATGCAGCCAGCATCTATTACACAGACCTTTCCTACATGAATGGGAGACTGCCTGGAGTATTCCCCTGTGTGTTCGGGCATGAAAGTGCAACATATGGTCCCTACACATTCCCGACTAAGGGTGGCCTAGGCAGGCCCTGGTATGGCTGGCGAGGTTGGAGGAAGGTTAGGCACGTCGTCCAGAACGACAAAGTCCTCCCCGGCGTCGATCACTGCGGTCTTTATAACCAGTGCAATGAGCGCCACCCAGCCTACTACGATGACTCCGTTCCACAAAACTTAAGCCAGAGGCGACCATAGGGAAGTTTGACGCACACCGGAGTCAAGCGTACGAAAGTGCATCGAACCCTTTCTGGTAGAGTTTGTTTTTACGGCACACCATCGTTAGCGGAGCCTAAAGCGGGTTGTCCTTATGTACCTAGGAAGCTATCGAACAAACAAAGTAATCATCGTTCGAAAATCATTGAGAGGGCCTGCTACCTCCCTTCCCGTACACAAGGCTCTCCGTACTACTAGTATGCCGCTCCTCGCAATCAGACCGACCCCAAGTAACCTCCATTTGCGTGGTCATGGTGATACTATTATCGGCTTTTGATGTCGTGAAACCGTGGCCAATCTCGTCATCTCCAGCGGCAACGGTAGTGGTGATCTGGTCGTGCGTGCGAGGCGTGAACTTGGGCGTTTCCTCCAGTTTGTAGCTCAACCACGTCCGGTCGCTACGGCTGGTTGCGCCGGCATTCGGGCCGGTGCGGCTCGAGCCGAACAGCCTCGGCACGACCCGGGTAACGAGCAGCTTGAAAGAGGGAGCACACGCAGCGATAAACGATAGGCCAACTTCGATGGTGGACACACAGAAGAGGACCGAGTGCGAGGGATTCTTTGGCATATGACGGTCGAATTTGTCAAGGAGGACGAGGCGAGTAATGCCTGCCACCACGGTTCTGTGTTTATTTATTAGTATATATCAAATTGAAAGGAAACGAATATGTGGGAAACAGATACAGCCCATTTACCACTAGACCATAACAAAAAACTTCGGTTCTTGTTTAGTGGCTAGGGGGACCATATCCCAGTCTGACAGAAGACGCATAGCTGAGCTACTCACAAAAGACCCAAGGACAGAATACCGATCAGCATCAACTTTTGAGTCCACTGCATCTGTAGGCGATATACGATCCATGTGGGCAGCATTAAAGCAAGGCCGTCTGTGAGAACGGAGACTGCACCCGTGCCGGTAACAAAGTCTGCAAAGTCAAGACACTTCGCATTGGGATATGAAGCCAAATCCCAATTAGCGGCTACAGGCACGCATCGAAAAACTGTGACAAAAAATGTGATAACAGCGGCGAGGCCGTTAACAATTAATAGCGCCCAGATGGCTAGGCGCACTAACCTTTTCTGGCCGGTTAGACGTAGCAGGAAGAGTAGGATGGAGGTCTTGACGAGGGCCAAAATAGGATTGTAGAGGAGCTCGGTCTATTTTATTAGCAAATGTGGACGAGTTAAGTTAGAGAAAATATGTTCTACCCACCGCGTAGGTATATTTGCCACCGAGAATAGCGGGATAGTCAGGAGGTATATCCCAGACGTTATATCCGATATACGTGTAAATGATCACTGACGAATCATTAACTTCATGAAGCAAAAACTGCACTAGAGCATTCTTGCGTTCTTGATCGTACCTTGATAAGACGTAAATGTCTCCGCCCAGTACATGATCTGTCAATCTTTATCAATCCTCTAGGCTCGTTCTTAGGGTTTTGCAGTACTAACTATCGCGACACAAATTACCCAGTCATCTGTTTTTTAATTAGACTTGTAGAGCTCATGAGCAAAGAGTGATTGGAACATTGAACTAACCTGCAGCAAACGACTTCGTCAACGTGCGGGTGTAAAGCCGCAGAGCCACAGCCACGGTTGCGAAGCACGGAAAGGCAAAGATCAAGGCAATTGCTTGCGGCTGCAAGTTGTCACTAGAACCCATCATCTCTCCGAATCCGTTTCCTGTACAAATAAATCTCGCCCGTCGCCTGTTGGGTTGGCAAGAAAGGTTCGACTCACTTCCAAGGTTCGGCACTTGAGCAGCGTGCCAGGGTTACATAGCAAACAAACGCATGGATCCTCGCCCCCGGCCACGAGAGCATAATTTCCGTTCAGCTTACGGAGTACTCCGTACATTAGACCGCATCCTGCTATATCGTGGCTTTCTGGCCCGCATTTCTTCCCATGGGTTGCAGCGTAAGGCCTCGGCTAATTCGGATCCTAATCCCTGGTAGTCCTTTCATTGTGTGCCTAGTTGCGGCTGTAGAGCCTTCACATAGACTAGAGTACTAGAGTACAACATATATGTCAATATATGTCTCGAGTCATTAATCTCGCGCACGACACTAATCTATTGACTTCGGACGAAGGACTTATTTCTCTATTCCTTCCTTTTTTTTCTTCTCAATATAATCTAGTTGAGTTTCAGATAGATGGGGCCACTAAACTGGGGGCTAAAATGTGGACTGCTTACCGAAGGTGTGAGACACCAGATTGGACGATAGAATGAACACATTGCTTGTGCACCAAATATGTCAGCATCTTAAAAGAAATTGGACAACCCTTGGAAATAAAGCAAGAGTCACATTAGTGAGCTTTATGTTTCGTGGGGAGCTAGTGGTGGGAATTGTTCTAACCGGAATATATACCACCTCACACCTACTCCGTAGATAACTGTCTGACTGGGATATGGCCCCCCTAGGCCCTCAACAGAAAACTTTTTTATGGTCTAGTGGTAAAATTGCTGGATTTTTCAAACAATAACTAACGCATGCAACTAGTTAATTAGTGTACAGGGGTACTGATCCTGTCGGCTATAGCACCACAAATGAAGCAAGTAATTCAAATTAAAATATAGCACCACCAAATAAACCTCCGTGGTGCTCCGGTCGCTTGTTCTAAAAGACTCCTTGGGAGCGGGTGGCTGTCCTCCTACGGCGGCTATATTTAAGTAGCACCCCTGTCCACCTCATTGATAGGGGGCTGGGGATATTTTCTGTCTTAACTCCTCATTGGATATTTACCCCCTCTCTTTGTTATTGGAATTGCGTTTGTGAATATCGTTCGGCATGAAGGGCATATGGGGAGTTACTTGCGTCGCGAGCGCTTCGCTCGCTGGGGCGATTTCAACTACATCACTCGCAGCAGCAGCAACTACGGTTACGGCCACAGGTAATCCGGCAGATTCGTTGTTTCAGAATGAGAGGGTGCAGTTGACCGAAGGCGTGCTCTCGGATGTATCGGCGGTCTTGCAGAATAGCACTATCGCTAACATGTTCGCCTTTGCGAGCAACCCCACGACAACCAAGAGGAGTGTCCATCATAGCTGCAAATCGATGCCTGGGGATTTCTGGTGGCCCGTGAAGCCAATTTGGGACGTCTTCAATATATTGCTCGGCGGCAGCCTGATCAAGACGGTGCCCCTGGCATCCTACTGCTATACGGACTGGCCGCAGTATGATGCCGCCAAGTGCGCAAGCATCACAGCTGACTGGCTTAACTCGGACCTGCACATGGCTGACCCTGCGTCGATAATGCTGCCGCTGTACGAGGGCCGCTCTTGCCTACCATCACCGTATAATTATACCGCGAGCTGCACGCAGGGCGCCTATCCGACGTATGCAGTGAACGTGTCCACCGTGGCTCAAATCCAGCTAGCGGTCAACTTTGCCCGTAACCTGAACTTGCGGCTTGTGGTCAAGAATACCGGACATGATTTCAGTGGCAAGGCTTCCGGCAAGGGTGCCCTCTCCATTTGGACCCACTACCTCAAGGACAAGGAGTATTTCCCGAACTTCAAGGCTGCCAATGGCTACGTCGGTCCCGCCATTAAGTTCGGCTCAGGTATTCAAGTCTCTGAGGCTTATGAGTTTGCTCAGTCACTCGGTCATTCGGTTGTTGGTGGAGAAGCCTTCACCGTTGGTTTGGGCGGTGGCTACACTGCCGGCGGTGGCCACTCCCCTCTTACCAGTATGTACGGTTTGGCGGCCGATCAAGTTTTGGCCATGCAAGGTAAGTCTCTGTCTTATAATCCTGAATCTGATCCAAAGACCTCCCTACTAAGTCTGCTTAGTTGTTCTGGCTGATGGTAGATTCCTCACTGCCACCTCCACTGAGAACTCGGAAGTTTTCTGGATGCTTCGTGGTGGCGGTGGCAGCACCATTGGAGTCGTCACCTCTCTAACAGTCAAGGCCCTACCTCAACTGGAGACGACTACTGTGACTTTCAATTTTACGATCCACGACACTCCGGGTCCGGATGCCTTCTGGGCTGCTATTGGGTCCTACCTCGACAATTTCGAGACCTTTGTTGATGCTGGCACCTACGGTTACTTCTACATTGGTGCCTCCAAGGCCCTGCTTGGGACAGATTATGCTGGTAGTACTGACTATTACTTCCGTATGCAATCCTTCGTCGCACCCAACATGACTGTCGCCCAGACCGAGACACTCCTAGCTCCATGGTTTGATTCTCTCAACAGCCTGAATATCTCCTACACTCCGTGGTACAACCACGCAGATAACTTGTGCGTCTAAGTATCCCCGTTCCTTTCTCACATCCATCCATCTATATCTCAGCTAAAGCCTTATCCTAGCCATGATCCCTGGGCCGTGGCCTTCCCTCAGGAATTTGTTGGAACCGATGGCGTCAAGACTGCTTCTCGCCTACTTCCCCGTGGTGTCTTCCAGAGCGATGATCTCCGCAACCAAACCTGGGCCGCCTACCGGGATGCTGTCAGTCAGGTATGTCTTAGTATATGTATACGCAAATGCATAGATACACTCTCTGCTCTCTCCTTTTGGATATTTTCCGACATATTATAGGGTCTTTGGATTGCCGGCTTCCACATGAGTGGCACCGGCATTGCCGTCGAGCCCCCCACAGACACTTCCGTGCTCCCCGCATGGCGCGATGCCCTGTCGCACGTTATTGTCGGTTCTCAATGGAACTTCACCGACTCCTGGGATGTGATAGAGAGCTCCTCGCTCTTCGTGACTGAGTGGATGGACGTTCTACGTGATATTGCCCCAGACTCAGGCGCCTACATGAGTGAGGCTGATCTCCTTGAGCCAAACCTGCAGGATGCCTTTTACGGCGTTAACTATCCTCGTCTCTACGCTCTCAAGCAGAAGTATGATCCTACGGGTCTTTTCTTTGCTCTGACCGCCGTTGGTGCTGAGGATTGGGAGGTTCAGACTATTAACCCGCTACCCTACTCGTGGAACAATAATGGGCGACTCTGCCCGAAGTCTTCTTAGAACGAGCGAAACAAAGTTATAGAGGCCAAAACATTGGATCTTTGATGAAGGTAAGACTCAATACGGTGAAGAATAGGCACTTAGGTGTTGACCACTCTGTCTTGAGGCATTCCACACATAGTTTGATGTTGAAGGTGGATGTAATTCCACTCCTACTTCCACTAAACCCTGTACATTATATTATTCTCTCACACGTAACATGATACATACGATGATAGGGTGTATAAGATTTCCCGTCCGCTCGTCCTACTATACCAACGAATTATATCCAGACAAACGGTTATGGCAACTGAAACGTATATCGACGAGCGAGCAATGGGCAAATGCCATCTTCAAACTACGATATCGAATGTGAGGGGTCAGTGCGCAACAATCTTTTCAGATTTCAATCCTATCCTCTTACTCTCACTTAACGTCACAGTCCATGTCTAACAATCATAATCGCTAACCCCATGCTAGTAGGGCTACCATTGAGTCTACAAAGCCGTAATATCACTGCAGTCGAAGGGACCCATGATCTTCGGCTTTGTCCAGCGCATCGGCAACGCGCGATCCCTCTCCCTCGAACAGCATCGCGTCATAAGTCGCCGCGCCCAAAACACAGCCGACAATAGGGGCGAAGAGCGGGACAACAAAGTAGTAGTTTGCCGCGGTAAACACCTCTCGGCCATAGACGATAGCAGAGAACAATCTCGGACCAAAGTCTCTAGCTGGGTTAATGGCCTGTTTATATTTATTAGTGCGAATTTCTAACCGGAGAACGTGGTGAACATACGTAGCCGGTTTGCCAACCCAATGCCGCTCCGATCATAAGCAGCAGCAAAAAGGAAGCGAGCTGCGGAGCAGGGAATCGATGGGCATTTGCCGGATCGGAGATGCTGAGACAGCCAAACATCAACACAGCTGCGCCCAGCATTTCCGAAAATACAGCTTCCCAATTCGACTCGAAAAAGGCACCGGGGTAAGTCGAGAAAATACCCGCTGAATGGTGACCGACCGGGCTCAAGATTGATCCGCCGGGAATGGTGTATTCGGGATCCCAGGCTTTGATAGCCGAACGGTAATTGGTATATACGATCGCAGCACCGACAAACCCGCCTAGGAATTGCGCAGCTAGCTTGCCTGGGATTTGTTTCCACTGTCCTTCAGATGGACGCACAAGAGCAAGACAAATAGTCACGGCCGGGTTAATTGTCGGGCTGGGATCAGACAAATAGCCTGAGAGGGCTACGGCTGAGGCCCAGGCGAGGTTGATGGACAGCCAGGTGCCGTAGTTGTAATCGGACAGCAGGCATTGGGCGACAACTCCATCGCCGATGACGATCAGCAGAGCTGTACCGAGAAATTCAGCCGCATATGGCTTCAGTACCCGACGGGGGATCATTGTGAACATGATATTGGAATCTGACTCCCTTAGCTATTTACAAAGTGGGATGCTAACTCTGGGAACCCCTGAGTTCAACCAAGGTTCCAAGGTTGGTGTGGGGGTTTACATAATTCACTAAACTCGAAACGGTAACGTCATACTAATCGGCCTATTACGGCATGCCGATTATCCCGATATCTCCAATTTATATACATGCCCAGGTGTACAACATACGTACAATAGTTAACAGTAAAAGCCGAGTCCTCTAGTGTAGGGGCATCAGTATCCAGTCTGTGCCAAATGCATGAGTGTCTAATTTGCCTGACAACCATACTCCTTCCTCTGTTGCTAGCCAGCTAGGTCGCATTTCACTGTAATCTACGATCGGAGTATATTCGGGATCTCCGAAGGGATGATAACTAATATCGGGGGATACATCGAAAATGAGCGGGGTAAGATCAACGAAGTTTGCGGACCTAGGAACACTACGGACTACACAAAAAATAGAAGAGTGAAGAATTGAAGGAAAGAATATTTAGCCAGGTTAAATGAAGTTACCTATACACGAGTATATATCATCATGAACCAGACAGTTAAACCAAATATCATCCCTATTATGGTCAAACAGGTTAACTATATCGGCCAGGAAAATGCAATCATAACGCTATCAATATTCTACCAAAAAGGATAGCAGCTAGTTATAAATAGTGACTTATATCCCAATATAAGTAACCCTCATATATCTTCAATATCAAACCGCATGTTCAGGCGTTGAAGATATTCACCATCGTGGAAAGTAACGATCCTTACGACTCGCTTTATACCTTGGCCCCACGCACATAAAATAAAAGCTGCAACAGTCTTGCCCATTCTAGTACCCAGCAGAGCATCAAATTCGCGCGAGCGAGTATCCCAAATTCCCTGTTCGCTGAAAGGGTATGGGAGCCCTTCAGATTTATACACCTCATCGCGAATACATTGCACCGTGTCAGTTTCAGAGATATCAGTCACAAATACGTATTTGAGGCTTTCAAGGGGAAAATCCATCTCATAGGCAGCTTTAGTAAATTCCGATATGTGTGGAGCAGTGCTTCGCTTTGATCGGCGGATCCAATCAAGGAACACCACCCCTCGACCAGTTCGTCCTTCCCACCCCACGGGTGGACCTTGCCGATTCTCAATTTTTATCTTGTTAAGCTCAACCGGTAGATCAAGAGGGTAGATCCAGGTGTCCGGTGTTGAATCCAGCCATACAGTTCCAGAAGCGACGGAATAGTCCTGAGGCTGGTGGTCATGTGTCACAGCGAATGTGGATAGAGGGTAGGGACAACGCGGTTGATTACGGCGTTCAATCCATCTCCGTAGGGTTCGTCCTTTTTCTTCCCATGGAGAGTACCTAGGCATTTTGAATTAGAAGTTGGAGAGCTGGGTTAGGCGGCGGAGGGGAAATGGTCTGGAAAAACACTCACCAGCCCGTGAATTCAACAGGGTTGAAGGATGTTGTTCAGCGCCTGGGCTTATAGATACCTGATATCGCATATTGATGACAAAGAAGGTCAGGTAAGACCATTGTTAAGTAACGTCTAAGTAAAGAACGAGTATAAAGCCAAGGTGAACAATCAGCCTGGCGACAAAGCAAAAACCTGCCAAAGGGTGAAAGGAGTGTAAATTAAACAAAGCACTAGTATCGATTGGAGCCAGTAATTGTGTACCCTTTTTATTTATGCGACCCTAACATTCAGTGGCAATGCTATACAATGGAAGGTTAATGGAGTATGCAGGGTGTTGGTGCTCAATTAACGAGTCTTTGATATAAAGTCACCAGCAGGTCTATAATTGCGGAAACTTGAAATTCAATACATCTAGAAAGAAATCCAAGTCGTCTAAATTAAGAGTACCTAAATTTTAAAAATTGGGTACTGCCGAAGTCTAGTAATAAGTAGACCTCCGCAAAGCCCATAAAGCCCAAAGCCCAACCCAACCCAACCCACTAATGGGTTGCCCAGGTGGTTTCTAGGCCCAATAGGCACCAAACAATGCAAATATATAAAGTTGAACCCCTTCTTTAGTTTTTTTTATTACCCTATGTTTAGCACCGTTTCTCGCTATTATACCTAAGGTAATATTTTATTAATTTAAATGTTTTAGAATCAGTTACTAGTTATATTTCTATATCACGTTTAAAAACGCAAAAAACGCGTTAATTTAGATGGTTTAAAAATTAAAGAGGTTTAGTTACCTAGAAAGTGGTAGTACTCCTACACAAATCCAAATATATATTTAATATCAAAATATCAACTTTTATAATATCGCAACTTCTGCGTATTAGATTTCGTTTAAAATTGGAAGATATACATATATAGCTACTATAACTTGATATCCTAAGTTTAAACTTTATACGATAAAGTAGAAGGTTGTAATACAGCAATTACAGAAGTCGATTTATTAGATACCGATGGGGTTCAATGGGGGCCCAATAGGCCCCCATCAAAGGGCCCGGGGTTGGGTTAGGCTTTAGATATCGGGCCCACAGCCCACTGTGGGTCGGGCTCTAGGCCCGGACGTCGGCCCATTTATGGGCTTTGCGGAGCTCTAGTAATACGGCCTTCCGATTGTAACGGATAAAGATCCTTACAATATGAAGACAGAGTCACCTGACCGTGAACCCCGCAAGCATATGAACAAGTTTCGACTTCGTATTTATCCAAATTGATCATATTGCGGCCGCCAATAGAAGTACAATTAGATCTACTACTTGGTCCGTAGCGGCAGAATAAGCGACCATCGTGAACAGAACAAAAGGTTCACGTGGAATGACTGAAACATGTTCGCTCCACCAGGCTCCCCAGATGTATTAACCCTGGCAACATTCGCCTACCAAGTCTATGACACCTACAAAGGCGCTCCAAAGAGATTCAAAGATCTCGCAGGTGACATCAAAGGATTTGAGATTCTCCTCCGCAAACTTGGGAACAGACTTGCCCTCCAACAAGTGGATACTACCGGCCAAGAAAATTCTCACGGGACTTTATTATCGTCTGATGAAGCTGCGGGCTTGGAACAGCTTGTCAAACAAGCCGGAAAGATGTTGGAAGAGTTGCAGCAGAAACAAGGATATGCATCAGCTCCAAGAGGATTGAGGCGATTCAGGTGGTCGCAGGGGGAAGTGGACTCTGTGAGGTCGAGAATTACGTCTCTTTGCGCGATTATTGGAGCATTCAATAGTGGTTTGGCGCTTCCTAATATTGCATCACGAGTTCCCGTGTGAGTCCCATCATAGTTATATCAACAGCAGTGTGCTGAGAGCATTTCCCTTTTGACGATGAATTACTGACTGAAAGTAGGGTCGACAAACAACAAGAAATCTTGGATAAGTTAGATAACTTCCTTCTGAGTCTCAACAAGAATAGCCTCTCATCTACTATCTCCATGGCCGATTCGAGCGTCCCAACCGTTGCTGAACCTGAAAACGAGGTGAACCCAGAATGGCCCAAGCTAGTCCGCCGAATGAGCGAGTACGGTATATCCGAAGCAGAAGCAAAGCAGAATCAAGATCTCATTCTGAAATGGACAGCTCGTGCATCTAAACCTGCGGGTTCACCTCCTCTCAAGCAATCACCAACTACCAACTCTCTTATGGGAAGTATAGGTGCCGACTTAGGTTTAGGAGCGCACAAAGAAGAAATTGAAGTCATCTCAGCCGTATACGGACCCAAAATTGTCACAGACATTATGAGACACATTATCAATGCGCAGTTAGGTCTAAAGCTGACCAGAGTGCCTTTCTCGGCCACGAACGAGACATTCGGTGGAGATCCTTGGCCGAACTACATTAAGGCTTTCTCAATGGTCTGGCGAAAAGTGATTCGTCTCGATTATGGAAACCTTTATTCAGCTCCTCAGAAACTGTTCGCTGAGGAAGGTGAACTGCTTACCATAGATCTCTCAGTTCCACTGCCTCCCCACGAGAGTTCGGAAACGAATAAACGGGGTTCGATTTATATTTTGAATGCAAGCTGGCACAACCTCGACGTCACGGAACATGTCGCATCGATAACGGCGAATGATCCTCGACCGGACATCATGGCATCGACTCATGAGTTCTTCGCAATAGATCCGTGCTACGGACACAAGAAGGTCATGTCCGTGACATGGACGTACTCGGATACCGCGGCGGCACTATCACATTGCGAGGTGAAGACTGTAACTGAGGATTCTTCGACCCAAATCCCTCCATTCCTGGATATTATTTGTGCGAACTGGGGTGGGCTGGACATTACGAATCTTGTTCGAACGAAGATCACACCTCAGCAGACGTTACACTTCGACACGAAGAATGTCTGGGCCTTTGCGACTCCCGATCCGCTACCTGGATGGCAAAAGACAATTTCGATACTGTATCAGTATGGTTCTTTGGAACCGATGCAAATGCTGGTTACAGGTGAAGACTCTGGGTATGCCATGGTCAAACCGGGGGATCGAATGAGACGGAATTTCTTGTTTTCGAAGAGTATAGAGGTCACATCAGATATCAGAGTGGTGGCTGCTGTGTGGGGATTGCAGCCTGTTTCTGAGAAAGTGTTTGGCAGGGCTGTGACAGAGAGGAAGAAAGTCCCTTGTAGTAATGACTTCTTTGGGAGGGATGGATGGGGTGGGAGGCTAAAGACTCTTCAGGTATTCTTGCAGAATGGGCATACGGGGGAGTGTGTTTGTGTGAGTGAGAAGGAGGGGAATGTCCTTGAGATGCCAACTGTTTGGCCAGAACATTAAACAGCCTCGAAGCTAAAACCTACTCTACACTACTGCCTTTTATAAAAGGAAACAGGTGATTGACCCTCAACAAATTATCATGTGATCTTTTCAATATCCCCTCGGCCCCAATGCCAGCATTATCAGAATGGCCCTGACGCAGTTGCCAGTCCTAACTCTATTCCAGGACAAATACCTGCCAGGTATCTGGATTTATGGTGGTTTGATCCTGACTTTCTATGCTCTGATTCGTCTGAAAGCTTATAAAGTTCTATTCTATCCATATATAAAGGTGCTATCAAAGTTTAGGACCGATAGCTCTCGGGAAGGTGGTTAAATGTTTTTTCTTAGTGGTAATCACCCTGTACTGTGAAATACTCAGTAAGCAGGACCCTGAGCGCCCTCATAAAACAGCGGCATCCCGATCGGGAAATTCGTATCCGCGGCCTAAAATCTAGTACATACTTGGAACAAATATGGTTGAAATGTAAGCCAGGCATGGCCTTGTAAAAGGGAGACGAGTCCACGGCGGCAATCTCCAAGAAGGGAAGGCACGGCCAGGAAAGTACTGCCTCAGAGAGCCCAACTAAGACCTGACACCTTCTCAGTGGAGATTGGTCCAACTCAAAGCTCAGCAGCGAGAAGCGGGTTTTGACCCGGCAAAATGAGGCTTTACAACACGAGGTCGCGGACCTAAAGTCCCGGCTTAACCAGGTGCACAACCTGGTATCTACCTAGTTCACCGTAAATTCGGTGGAAAAAAAGATTGTTTCTAGGGTTTATGATTTGATGTATTTCTATCTCAGATCGAAACACAACTGAGGTTCACTAAACCACAATATCACTCCCACACCGCCGTGGCAGAATCAAGCTCGCGCCAAACCCCTTTAGGCCAAGCGCCCCAATGATTGCCAAACATCCAAACAACGTAGATTGCAAGGAGAGTCCTACAAGCATCCCAACAATCATAATTCTATCTGCTATCCAGATCCAAGAAAGGTATGTGAATAACTTTCCCCTGGTTGGAAGAGGCTCTCTGCGCCCAAATTTGCCACCAATTGTGCCCCTTCTCCCCGCATTGCTCCGGGGTTGTGCGCATACCCCGTGGTATTTGGGACATGATGTCAGCCCAATGGAGTCTACACGCGTGAAAGTTTGAGTCAATCTGCTCGTATACTAACTTAATTCTCTGTGTAGCTCCTTTAAACCCTCCTAAAACTACCACGCTCAATTTATTCACAATGTCTGCCGAAGGCGCCTCTGCATCGGTACGTTGATCGCAAGTGACACCACGGCTGCGCTATATACCAATGCGCAATTATGCCACGAAATATCCCACACTAGCAATTCATTGTCATAAATGATCCTAACAATCATCCAGCCCATCCCCATTGAGGATCTCAAGAAGATCACCACCGAGGTACGCCCGCTTCCAAAATACCCCGTGAAATTAACCCCGCGCTAACAGTTCACCCCAGGCCTGTGGGAATGCCCTCCAGACCAGCCAGAGCTACGAGCACGACAAGGTCGGAGACTGGAACTCCCAGATTATCGTAAGCACCACCATCACCATCACCCTACTGCATGGGACCACACCAATACTAACAATCCCCCGCCACAGAACACCGTCCTCAAGGCCCTGATCACCGCCACCGCACCCACCGATTCCTCCAAGCCCCCTCCCTACCGCTTCACCGTGAACAGCACAATCGTGCAGCAGGGCGTGATTGACCCCTCCGTTGCTGCAGACGGCGCACTCAGCAATGCCGGTAAGCGTGGTATGCACTCTGCCTCCGGAGCCTTCTGGGATGTCAACCGTGACGGCATGTGGACTTTCAAGTACACTGGTGCTGAGGAGCGGGGGATGGATGTTGTTGTTTGTGTGACTTGGTTTGCCGTCGTCGTATAAGGACGGGGTTTGATTATTAGCTAGCTTGTTCTATGATGAACATATCTATGGATGGCATAAAAGCCCATAAGCGGAGGTAGTGGCTTGGTCTGTGGTTTTTATCGGATTTGCGGATTTGCGTCACGAGCTTCATCTTTTTTCATGTATTTGAACATTTGTGTTTAATGTTCTGGGTATGTGCAGATCTGTCCTTTTTCTTCGTGTGATTTGATTTGAATTCGATCTGAGCGTGGTGTTTATGTTTTCTTTTAGTTTATGGGGACTTGCCTGCGTTGTTCGAGAGGTTGAATAGCCTTGTAAACTCATATTCGACATGTTACCCTCATAAGAGTGTGGAGTGTAGAGAAAGAGAACTTGGAATCAATATTTGATATTGTTAGTGGTATCTCGACACTATGCAGTATCCTCTGTGGGATGAAAATGGGACAAGTAAAAATCTGCGAAATAGTTCAACAATAAAGGTCTCCATTGACCAACCGAAATACGCCGTATAACCAGGGAAAACTGGAAAACACCCATCATTACTTGCGCCATGCCATGTGTAGATTACTTAGAATAAGATCAACGCCAATACAGACCCATCATCTCATGAAAGCAAAACGCCGGTTAGCCGAGGCAACTCAACCTTGCATCTTGCCCTTACCGAGGCTCTGAATAGTCGTTCAAAGCAACGCAAACGGCACCTCGATGGTGGCCGCTGTACTGGCGGATGATATTGCCAGTGCCGAGCTCCCACAGACGAGCGTAGTGATCACTAGAAACAGTCACGAGGTATGCACTATCTGCAGAGAAGGCGCAGTCCCAGACCCAGCGCTGGTGATTGGCGAGAGTCGTCTCCAGGAAGAGTGTGTGGTTGACTGGATCCATAGGAGGCCCATCTGGGGATGAGGTAAATGTCTGTTGTGGTGTCTCTTGGCGAGGAGGGTTGTCGGTAATACGGAGGAGATCACGGTCTTGAACGGGTGCGTCGAAAATGCGGAGCAAATCCCGAGACTGGGCGGGGACCTCGACAGGGGTTATAGGAGCTTCGACCGGTGTTTCAACTGGAGGGTTCAATGCCTCTTTCTCCTTCCATTGCTTCAATGCCAATTTGGCAGGTGGAAATTCGGCGTCGAGGTTCCAAACCTTGGCAGTATGGTCCGCAGAGCAGGTTGCAAGGTGCTTGACATCGGGGGAGAGAAGCACACGAGTGAGATAGTCCTTGTGAGCTTGGAAGGTACAGACGGGGATGATGCGGGTGGTTTCGTCGGTTTGGACCATGCGCCACAAGTAGACATTGCCCTGTTGCGATATCAGTAAAGGACCATACAATGGTTCATGAATCCAAAATGACGTACCTTCTTATTTCCAGCGCAAAGCAACGATCCATCACTAGCAACGCTGACACTGAGAACCGCAGTGTCCTCCTCCGGGATCAATTGATGTGTACAGACGCTCTCGCCCAAGTCCCAGACACGGACCATACCGGCGTGGTCACCACTGATGAGCTCGCCCTGATTGGGATGAATGACAACATCATTGACCGCAGCCCGGTGAACGTAATTCCGCTGCAAGCTACCTGTACGAGTATCCCAAACCTTCACAGTTCCATCCTCGGAGCTAGTGACCATCCATTTTCCCTCGCAGTGGAATGCCACGCCGGTGATGTTGTTCGTGTGACCTTCGAAGGTAATCACGGGATTGGGATTGGTTGACTTGATATCAAAGAGCTTGACATTGTTGTGGCCCGCGGCAGCCAGGAACCTCTTATCCGGGGTAATACAAAGACGATTGACTTGGGAGTCTGGATGTTGGATTGTACGGGAGCAGATACCCGAGAGCGCTTCCCAAAAGCTAGCAGCGATATAGTCAGCAAGAATCCGGGTACAAATTGCCACGATGCGGGTGCTGGATAAACGCTGCGCGCGGCTAGTTGAGCCTCAACTTACCGAATGGTATGGTCGTACCCCGCTAAAATATGCAACCAAGGTAATTAGCTCAATGCCTGGAAGAATGCGGGGAGCTCCTTGCGATGTTCCACGTACCAGTGCATAGAATGACGCTCATATTCGCCAGGGCTGAGGCCAGTGGAGTATAGTGGGAGAAGTAACTGGTCTTCGTGATATCCTCGTTCTGGGTACCACTGGAGTCCCTTAAGGCGTTAGGGGAGCTGTCAAGGCGAGACGGCCTAGGCCGAACGTCGGATGGAGTCCCGTTTTCTGCCATGGCTATCACGTGATTATATGTCCACGTGAGTAGAGCGGTGTCGTCGCGTGACGGTAAGTCGATAAGATCAGGGCGGTGGGAAGATAAGACGATGGTACCTAAAGGGGAGGCGGTCAAATATGTGAACAGAACAACAGTTGTTGGTTGTTGATTGTCTAATGAGGGCCTTTAAGATTTTCGAGATAAATTCCTAGTTGTAATCAATTAGTTTCTGTCTGTTTCCACATTTGTTTGAACGGGATCTTGAGTGGATTCTTCGTACTGTCAAACTTGGTTAATGTCGAGCCTCAACTAGATTGGGCGGAACCAACAGCGGAAGGTCTCACCCTGGGAAGCTAACGTATGATTGGCCAGCATAAAGTTAAACTTTTGGCAAAATACATGTTTGGCCGGCAGAAAAAAAACATTTCCATGTAGTCGACCAAGTACATCATGCGTCGTTTGTCGTCTCTATTGATCCCTATTGATCAGTTCAATACAATAGCAATGTCCCTTTCTTTGTTCTTGTTTGCTCCCTTTGTTCTAGTCTAGCAGCCTCAGTTCCTTCCTCGATGGTTATAACCATCTCTCCTGCTTTCATCTCTTCTTCCTTTACACAACATCTTCTTATCTTCTCAACCCTTTCAATATCTTCCAAACATAATACCTATTGTTAATCAACATGGCCCCAATTGATCCCAACAACCCGGCCTTTGGGTTTGACCAGTCGGCTTTCGACTCCCAGGCCTTTCTCAATGGCCTTGGCCTTGATACCGACACCCCTTTCAATGCCTCCAATGGCTTCAACCACTATGAACCGCCCCCCGAGCTCCTGAAAAGCTTCGATGAGTTCCTTGCCAGTCTTCCTCCTGATGGGCTCGACCAGGAGTTTGCTTTTGACCAGCCCATTTCAACCAAACTTGTCAACTACTCTGCCCAGCCAGTGACCCAAAATCTCCCCGCGCATGCACCATACAGCCAGGCATCCTATGACCCATCAATTGGGATTCCATATACCCTGGAGGACACTGATGCCGACAAGGTCCGAAAGTGGGAGAACCTCATCGCTCACGCCAATTTGGCCAATGCTGGCATGGCACCCTCTCCTCCTCAGTCCATTCAAGAAGAGACCGTCGGACAAACCCCCCAGTCTGTGAACTCGCCCAATTCTCTGTTTGAATCTCCTGGTTCGTCGTCCACTGAGACCTCGTCTGCTGAGGCCTCGTCTGTTGAGATCGTTGCGACTCCTATCGCCACTCCATCGACTCCGTCCCATCCCCAAGCTCCTGCGGCTACAACGGCACCTTTGAACGCCGCCACGAATGTCACTGTAAGTCACTACCGGTGATTGACTCGTGTATATTGGGAAGATGTACTAACTGTGTTCAACAGGCAAACGCCATTCCTCGCACCGTTCCTCGCGCCGTGAATCTTCCGAAAGCGTTGACCAACCCGAAGACCCAACATGTTTCTCCGTTCGCTCCGGTTGCGACGATTAATCCTCCTTCTGATTCTAGCCTACATTCGCGGGAGCTAGAGAAGGCACGATCACGCATTCAGAGCCTCGCAAAAGAACGCGACTACTACCAACGGAATTTGCGAAAGGCAACTGCCGTTGACCCCAAGACAGGAAAGACGACCATCCAAACGCTGCAGGCACAGAACACGAGTCTGCGCCGCATTAACGCCAAGCAAGCGCAGGACCTGCAGAAGCTTAAGGAAGAGGTCAAGCAGCACAAGGATCAGTTTGCTGCTCTTGGGGGCAAGTGCAACGTGCTATCAAAAGAATTGCATAAGACTATGGTTGAGCTTCGCGAGCTAAAGGGCCAGTAAGCACTGGGACTACCAACAGGATTATCGAATCACAGTCTTCAATGTCAATTTCAAGGGCTAATATTGCACATAAACATTCGTAGTCAGGTTCCTATGGCAGTATAGAGCCCCTAACCTGCTCATATGTCTTCTTCTATCCATGTATGCTTCCTTCCTTGACTTTAGAATTGTCCTCTTGCGGATTGGTTTTAAGATGAGACAGAGATAGAGCGAGCAATATCGGAAGCCATGATCGCATGTCAAGGGAACTGAGATCAGGGGAATTTGCGCCAGACCAGCACTTTGAACTTGAGTTCCAAGCTTTTTATATTCGATTACACCGTACTTTCTATCTTCAGATATCTTTACCTCCAGATATCGTTGAGAATCTGAGCAGATAGGACCTTGCTCCCTTGTCCAAGCATGATCTCTCTTCCCTCTCGATCTGTTTCTTTCCTATCTGCCCGTTCGACTCTCTACTCCTCCCCTTTCTTATAAAGTCGCAGTCTCGATCTACAGAGCAACCATTTCTTCATCGAAGCATTTCCCTGGCCTTTGGCAAGCCTAACAGCAGACTCAAGATAAATATACTACCAGTAAACGTTGTGGTAAGCTGGTTGAGACTTACCCTTATCACCCGCCCTTCTCTATCGTCCGCTCCTTCGGCTCTCCTTTCCTCTTCTTCTACTCCCGCACCCTCCAATTTCCTATCCTCTCTTCATACTTCCGAACCTCTCATGGTGATCCCTCCAAAGCCACTACAAGAGTGGGTATAAGTCCCTACTCCTACTAATACCAAAATGCCATGCTACTTATACTGAACAGGCGAGCACGCCATTACGAGCTACACAACTTCAATAGGCACTCATACTTCAGGTAGTTCTTCAAATACCTCTCACTTCACCTTTACTCATCTTCAATCAATCATTTGCCAATTTTGCCTTGGGACTACCTTTAGGCGCTCCCCAACCCAAGTGTATTGGTGGGCTTGAGATCACACGAAAGTCGCGCTATGCTTAGTCAGGTTGTCTAGTGAAATTCCTATTATTGCAAGTTCATTTAGATAGAACAGTACATATCTATGGATTTCCCATATACCGGCAAACCATCCTCATAGGAGAAGTCATGGATCAGCAGTTGCTACCGTTCGTGAAATATTCTGACAAAGACAGAATGTAAGGAGATTCCTTGCAGCCAGCAAAAAAATGACTAATCTCTGTCTCGCCATGTTGTAGAGCGATAGGTACAGACGAGTGGCGCAAAGCCATTACCAGAAGCGCTGCCTGGCCTAGGGCAAAGATAAACGCATTCACAATAACCCATCCGACATACGTATACCACGTATAAAAGGTGGTCCAGTTCCAATGGCTGTCATACTCGAATGGAAGGCTCCATATCCACGCCACCGCGACTAGCATAAACACGACGGCTTGCGTAGCTAGACTATACATGCTTAGCGCATTGGGGAAAGGCACTTTGCAGATCTCACGAGCTTGGCAGAAGATAGCCAATATCCCCAGACCGGTGAAGATCGGGTAAATACATCCCATATGCACGAGAGCGAAGAAGGTTGACAGTACATTCCGATCTAGGCCATGTTTCATAGGCCAGAGGGACTCAGTCAAAAGCGGGATAGTGGATATCAGAAGAAAGCCGGTATAGATAGCGCCTCGAATGACCCTATAGCCGCTATGGCGTAAGACTTGTGCGAAACTAATAAGAAAAGAAAATATGTACTGAGTAACCGTTGGAGGAATGACGGAGGGATATTCGCACAAGCCGAGAAAGTACAGTGAGGCAATAGCATTGTGGCACAGACTGAACCAGTCCCCGGCGCTTGGAGGAGTGTGTAAGAAGACGGTACCGCCTCTAGGGTCATACTCGTTGAACAGTAGATAATAATATAAGGTGAACTGCTCTGTTGAGCTGATCAAGTTGCACAAGACATAGGATGAGGAGATTCCAGTTATGTTATGCTTGGTGTGGATGCATAAGAATTGGGGAAGGGATGAAATGATAGCCAGGAGCAACAATATGCTGTCAAACTTAGTACAGATTTCGAAGATAGTAACTACCTATTAGGCCTAATTAGGCCTCTATTGAAGGCCCACTGGGCTCTCACCCCAGACCTATGGCCCACCGGTGGGCCCGGAGATACTAGGGCCCAAAGCCCAGCCCATTGCGGGCTGGGTTTTGCTGGGCCGTGGGCTTTTTACGGGCTTTGCGGAGGTCTACATAATAGTAGCCCATCTCATTTTATTGCCATGTTAAACACACTCTAGAGCTTGCATCCCAGCTCAAAAGACGAATTCTAGAACATTATTGATTGAATTTGATCAAACCAAATTTATCTAGTACATCGTAAGATCACAGCGTTGCATAAAGTCCTCATATTCAAAATGCACAAAAGTCCCGATGCGGGAATAAGTGGGTCCTTGCCCTAAAAGGTCTGCCGCCCCATATATCAAAACTGGGCCAAACCTTTCACACTGGCCGGCTGGCCCAATGGCAAGGCGCTTGACTACGAATCAAGAGATTGCAGGTTCGATCCCTGCGTCGGTCAATCTTTTTGCTTTCGTGGCTTTCTACAACGTTACAATCGACCTACATCATGCCCGAATATGTATAACCGTGCCAAGCCCACCAACACCTGGCACGTTTATCTGATTTTTGTGTCACCGCAGTTAGTTCCGAGTATTCCCAGTGTATAGCAGGATATCTAGAGAGATCTGTCTTTTTTATATTATATGTCTAGGAATATTACATTGTTAGAGTTCAATGGAATCTTGCAATACTACTACTATGTAACACCGCTGGTATAAGCTTTGAACAATATCAAACCTAATATCTTCCGGCCTGGAATGATTGTGCTATGAAACCAGAAAACCAAAATGCACAGCATGTTCCTTGCTTCAATCGGCACAATAAGCATCCGATTGAACCGAACAGTTTCAAATATGACGACACCAGGCTGAAGAATTTGAAGACACCAGTGGAGGAACCTCGGGCATACCAAAACAAGGCAGAGAGCATGGCCAGATCTGGTTCGTTTAAAAAAGGACATAAAACTGGAACTAGCAACTGGAGGCCAATGTCAGTGGCGTTGAAAAGAAAAAGAAAGCTCAATAAAATCACATCAAGTGGGTTTAGACTCGGAGTGGATGCAAGTGGGCGCCAACCAACGTGCGCCATTCCGACCGACTACCCGATGTGGATGTCGGATTGTGGCTTTCGGCATGCCGATTTACTCGGTTCGGATTTAGATATCTTCCACCAGGGCAAGGGGTTCCAAGGTTCTATAATAATTATGTAAGGGCTTCTATCACCGATTTGTTCCGACTGTGGTTCTTTTTTCTTCGTGCGTTGTCGTTTGTTTTTCCTTTTGACAGGTTTGATATTTCAACCCGTTGAGGAAAGGGAAGATATAGCTGTTTGCTCATCATGGCGGATCAAGATGAGATCCGTGGTAATTCGGTCTATCAGGTCGAAGAGCCTGTTGCTGATACTCCCTCGCTGGTTGAGAAGCCTGTTGCTATGAAGCAAGAGAAGAAGTCCGGTTTGATGGCTAAGTTCGTATCCCCATACCCAATACCCCATCCTCTTATGTTTTTTTCATAAACAGCACAGAATATGACAAAAATACTAACACCCTCACAGAATTGGGAGAATGTTCACCCAAGATGTCCGGGAGGAAATTCCTGCGTACAAAGATATCGAAATCCACACCTGGGACGGGCCCAACGACCCCGAGAATCCCTTCAATTGGAGCGTCCGATACAAATGGCTGCTAACTATCACCGTGTGCTTCATGTAAGACATTCTCTTTCAACACACTATATATGACCTCAAAGCATCCGACTAACACCCCAATCAGCTCCATCCTCACCGGTCTCCCCGCAGGAACCTACGGTTCCGGCAACGACTGGATGGAAAAGGAATTCAACGTCCAGAACTCTCCATTCCCAAACCTATACTGGGCTACCACCTCCTGGAACATGGGTGCCGCCTTCTGGCCATTGATCTTCGTCCCTCTGACTGAAGCTTCCGGCCGCATGCCGGGATACTTCGTGGCATATGTGATTCTTGTCATCTCTCTCTTCCCATCCGCATTCGCAAAGAACTTCGCGACACTCGTCGTGACGCGGTTCTTCGGTGGTGGTGCTTCTTCTGTCTCGATTAATATCGTCGGTGGAAGTATCTCCGATGTGTGGCTCGGTGACCATGCTCGGAGTCTGCCCATGTCTATTTTCGGATTTACGAGTGTTGTTGGTATTGCACTTGGTCCATTTATTGGATCTGCTATTGTGCAGATTCAGAGATCGGAGCCGTGGCGCTGGTAAGTTACCAATCCCTTTCTTTCTTTCCTAATATTTATATCTCCAAATATGCAAAAGAAAAGCAAGATTCAAGAACACATTATGCTAATCACCTCCATATAGGATCTTCTACGTCCAAATCATCTACAACGCAGCCCTAATCCCAGTATTCTGGCTAATCCTCAACGAAACCCGCCCAGACGTAATCCTGAAGAAGCGCGCACGCAAGATCCGCAAGGAAACCAACCGCCCGGTCTACGCAGCCTCTGAAATCGACGCACCAAGCAAAATCCGCCTGCTGAAGATTTCCTTCCAACGCCCGACAAACATGCTCCTCACCGAGCCAGTCGTAATCTTCTTCACCTTGTGGATCAGTTTCGCCTGGGGAATTCTCTACCTCTTCTTCTCCAGCGTCGTCCAAACCTACTCCACAAACTACGGCTGGGGCACGCTAGGAACCGGCTTAGTCCAGCTCGCCATCTCTGTAGGCGCGATCATCGGAACAGCCATCAACCCCCTACAAGACTGGTTCTATCTCCGCTCTGAACGACGCAACAAAGAAAAACCCGGTAAACCCGTCCCGGAAGCAAGACTCTACACATCTATCCCGGGTAGTCTGCTCTTTGCGGCGGGTCTGTTCTGGTATGGATGGGCTAGTCAGCCTGATATCCATTGGATCGTGCCGACTATTGGTATCACAGCTGCGGGTATTGGGATTTATTCGATTTATATGGCTGTTGTTAATTATCTGACTGATGCTTATGAGCGGTATGCGGCGTCTGCTTTGTCTGCTGCTTCGTTGGGTAGGAATGCTTTTGGTGCGTTTTTGCCGCTTGCTTCGCCGCAGTTGTTTGGGAATCTTGGATTTGGATGGGCGGGGACTTTGCTTGGGTTTATTGGGGTTGCATTGTCGGTTGTTCCTGTTGTTTTGGTCTTGAAGGGACCGCAGATTCGGGAGAGGAGTACGTTTATGAGGGAGGCTATGTGGGAGCCTGAGGAGAGGGTTGAAGTTGATCAATCTGGGAAGCGGGATTTGGGGCCTGCTTCTGAGGGAATTGCGTGAGGTTGTCCACTTGTCAATAAGTGTATGTTGGGGGTGTTCTTTTGTGCAGCATTGCATGGTTGAGGGTTTTGTTCTACTTGTCTTCATTTTGGCAGATAGATATGTCAAGGTTTATAAATTTTGATGCAAATAGACTTGAACACATGAATTTTATTGTTTTATTCTGATTTATGTCCATCTAGTGGCCGTTCTCTATTGTATAATGCAAAGAGGGTAGTATAGAAAGACAAAATGAACCATAAACCACAACTTCCTCCACATGTTCTGTCAACTCTGAATCAAAGATGGAAAGGATAGTGGAAGAGGGTATCGGGGCAACGGGGTCAGGGTCAGGGGTAAATGGCCTTGCGTTTTGTGAAACATTTTCGCTATCAAACATTCAACCACAACAAGCACGATCAATTTACTTTTGATCGCGCATGTTGCGGAAGAAATCCATGACACCGGTGTAAACAACAAGCAGGATACCACCGCCAGGGCCGAGACGCAGGACCTTAGGCGTGAAGCCCTTGTACAGGGCAGCGAAGCCCTCCTCCTTCATAACGGTGCCCAGAGCAGGCCAGGCCCAGTTGTACTTGGCGACCTGACCGGGAACCTTGGAGGTGTTCTGGATGCGAGACTTGACGACGTCCATGGGGGTGTTGAGGATAGTACCGGTGATACCACCAACGCTACCAGCGATCAAGTCGTTGCGGGTCTGCTGGTTCTTGTTGCCGGGCTCGACGGCAGGCAGCTGTGCGCGAACCTGGAAGATACAGCCGAAGTAACCTGCGTTCCACAGGACGTGGCGCCACATGGTCGACTCAAGGCCGTTGTACATTGCCAGCGGGCCTTCTGCGGCCACGATCTTCTTCACAACATCGAACATGCCGTTGTACTTGTGAGCCTGGGCCTTATCCTGCAGACGGATCTTCACCAGCTCGAAAGGAACCACCACGAAGGCTTCAGTCGCTCCGGCTGTAGCTCCGGTCAAAGTGGCGAGGCCTTGGGTTTGCTTATTGACACCGAACAGGTTGCGGTAGAAAGCGCCCCAGCTGTCGTTGGCGGCGAACTTGGTCGCACGCTTAGGTGCCTCCATCAGGATGGGCGCAGAGATACCACGGTATAGACGGGAAGCACTAGATACGTTGTCGCATGTTAGAGAGAGAGCTGTGGCTGCTTGGCTGGGGTGATGACATACCCCTCGTTTTTAACAATCTTGCGGAAGCAGTCGAACATGCCATTGTAGTGATCGACACCAGGAACAGGGGGTCCGGTCTGGAGCTGACTGCAAGAGGATATCGTCAGCTCAGGTCATATGAGGTCGGTGTTCATTGCGACCGGCGGCTTGCTTACATTCGAGTCTTAAGCACGTCCAGAGGGTACCTGCGAGTCACACATTGTCAATTGGGTCCAATTTCCACACAATACCAGGCATATCTCCAATAAAGGTAGTCATGCGATCAAGGAAGGGGAGTGGAAAGCCGTACATGATCAGGATCTGTTCGTGCGGGGAGAGACGCGTTAGTCAACATAGCACCTCGTGGGGGATTCCGACACAACGAATCAAGTCGGAATCACCTTCGAAAGCAAAGAAAGAGAGACATACCTCTGAGACACCAGCCACCGCACCGGCGGCGAACTGGTAGACGAAGGGGAGGGGTGCCTGGGGAGTTTCGGACATGATGGCGGCTTGAGGTGTGGGATGTCAGTATGGGGCCACAAATAGGTAATATTGGGATTATTGGGATCGCAAAGTGATCAAAAAGCACGCTTTTGCGATTAAATCACATTTCAACTCACAATACCTGAAAAGAACGAGGGTTGGAGAAAGAAGAAGTGCGAAAAGCGGAGGTTGCCGGTGTCGGGGAGATTCGGTGATCAGGTCCGAGTGCAGCAGCCGGTAAGACTCCGCCTGTACGTTTAGCCCGATTAGTAAACCCCCGTGGGGAGACTTCGGGAGCTTCTATAAAATTCACCTTAGCTGTTTGCAGATTTATTGTCATTCATATTCATGTATATCGTATCTTCTTGTTATTTGTTTATTTGTTTTTTGTTTCTTCATAACATCCAAACTCCCACAATCAATCCCAGCATCATCCCCAACATCATTTTCCTAACCCGATGCACCACACCAGCTCCGCTAGTCGCGGTGGCTTGTTCCTTGGCGATAGTCGTCCCAAACGCAATGTCCCTTGCAGTACAGCTAGCACCACAGGCGAACCCCATGGGACAGCATCCTCCACCCACGGTGTCAGCACAATGAAACCAGCCCTGAGCGCACCGGTTTCCACCAGAGTGTGACATTGTTGTCGCGACGGGCGCTACAATCGTCACACCATCTGAGAGTATGGTCGTCGAAGATGTGGTCGGACATGAGGTCGTATCACAGTCCCTTCCGGTGCGGCAGCAGCCACCTTGGTAGACGGCCGAGCAGGCGTAGAAACCAGTCGGGCAGACATCGCTGCCGCGGGTAGCACTGGTCACTGTTGAGAGGTTCGTAGGTCGTGCTGGTGGTGCCAAGCCATCGTTTGTTGTGGACTTGCTGTTATGGGGAGAGGTCGTTGAAGAAGAGCAGGAAGTGGAAGTGGAAGTAGTATCCTGTGGTTTGGTCGAGTAGGTCACAGTAGACAACACCACGGTTGAATGAACAGACACCGTAATAACAGTGATGTATGCACCTTGTAGAACAATTAGTAAAAGCACCCATACTCCCAATTCCCGATGACAACATGGGAAAGAGAAAAGGGAAAAAAGGAATCCACTCACATCCCCCTTCAACACAATCATACCCCGGAATACAACATCCACCCCCCAGATCATGCGGGCAAGCCGTATACCCACTCTGACACGACCCAATCATCCCAGAACAAGTCTTCCAGCTAGGACAACAGCCCACGTTGCCATGCCCCGTATCAGCGACGATCTCGCACGTCTCCCCGGACCCACAGCAGCGATCGGATCGACCGATGGATACGCACGCCGTTGTCCCAGTCGGGCACTTGAAGTCTCGTTTCTCGAACAGATCATTTGCGCCGTCATTGTTTTCCCGGTGAAGGAACTGACTGTCCCCATCTGAGCCTAAGGAATAAGCTGGCCCGAATGGGTATGATTGGGCCACAAAGCGTGCTGGGGAAAATCCATCTTCATCGGAAGGGTATCGCGCAGATATGTTACCACGCGAAGAGTCATCCCCAAAACTCCAGTAGTCGAGGAAGAATTTCTCGCCTTCGTCTTCGCTCATTTTCTTCACACCAAGGGCTGGACCCGCTGCGAGCTGGGATGTTATAGCGGCATTGCGCTGGAGGATGAGTGCTGGCAATGACGGAGAAGTCTCAGCCTCTTTGGATTCTAAATTCATAGAGGGGTTGGTATTTTCTGCTGAGACCAGTGATGGGAACTGGGGCAGTGAGCAGAGTATGGTGAGGGCGTGGAGGAGCAGCATACTGCCACTGAGCATGGGGACCAGAATAGACCTCGAATTTGTTTAGGTTGAGACTAGTAGAAATAGTCGGGTTGGAGGCGCTCTTGTAGTTGGGTAGCTGTTTCGGATGTTTGTTTCACTAACGAGGGCTGTGGATGAGTTGGTTGGGAATCAAATCTCGAGTTGGAATGGTGAAAATATATATTCTTGTGTTCCTTAACATCCAACCCAAGTCGAGGTTGACGAATTTTAGGGGAAAGATCCTTGTCGATCTAGGAATAAATTAAGGGCGCATTGGGCTTTCTATAAAGCAGCAAAGCCGCATGGGGTGGCTGGGAGTGCAGGATGCAGGAGGCACACACCGCTACGCATTAGCTTGCAGGATACAAAGTAGAACAGGTCAAGTTACGGAGTACAGAGTAGTTGGAACATTTATAGTAGTTGATTGGAGTATTTGGGCTTATTCTCGCTCTATAGTCTACGTAGTACGATATCAAGAGACTACTTCCAACTATTAATCCAAACTAAAGAACATCCTAACTCTAACTTCAAATGTGCTCATATCATTCGCAAAATCAAAGACCAAATGCTAGTGGCAAACCACAGAGTATGGCAGGGTATCGTCAGTAAATGACATAAGGGGCTCTCGCACAGGGAACACGCCAAAAGGTATCAACAGAAATGACATGAACAAAACCAAGGCCCCGGTGCGATGTCAAATGCAATAAAACAAAATAATAAACGTGTGAATCCAATTTCACTTGCCCTTGGCTATCAGGGGTTCGGGATGAGACTTCGTAGGATCGGGGACGATCAGACCGAGGATGGGATGGAGGATGGAGGAACATCCTTGTATAAAAAGAGGATCAAGCAGAGGGCTGTTCGGGGGTGGTGTTGTCTTCCTCCTCCGGCGCCTTGGACAGTGGCTTCCCCGTGTCGGAAGATGGCGACTTGGGCTCTTCTACCTTCTCTACCTCGTCTGCGTCCTCCGGAGTGGCCTCCTTTTCACCTTCTTTCTGATCATCATCATCACCACCCTCGTTGCTTTGTTCTGCTGCCTGCGCAGCAGCAGCTTCCGCTTCTGCCCTCTCCATCTCAGCATTGCGGGCCTGCTGTCTATCCCAAACTTCCTTGCGGATGCGTTCGTCCTTCGCAGTACGGAGGCGCTCAGTCTCCTCAAACCCACCGCTCTTCTTCAATTTGCCTTCGTCGACAAATGCACCCAGTTCCTTCTGGAAAAGACCGATTCGCCGAGTCTCAAGCTCCTTCTTCCGTGCTTTCTCGGCTCGCTCAATGGCCTCGAGTCGACTTTCGTGGTTGGGCTGCAAAGCTCGGACTTCGCCCAGGACGCCGTCCTTGGCTTTCATGGGATCAATAGTTGGGTCGATTCCAAGAGTCCTGGATGGGGCGCGGACACCGGTGCTACCGGTTGTATTCGTCAGCACCTGCTCCTTCGTAGCTTGCTCCACCAGGGCGAAGGTTTGAGTTGCCTTCTCGAGATCGTCTTGCAAGTCGGCAGCGAGGTCTTCCTGCATGGTAAGCTGGTCTCGTTCTTCGCAAACCAGCTGTAGCTCCTTCTCCCAGATCTTGGTCCAGATGGGCTTCTCGCGACCCAGGAAGTCCTGCATTTTCTTAATTTCTTTCATGACCATGCTAATATCGCGGCTGACACCCTCCAATTGTCTTGGGAGAGGACGAACACCACGGGTCACAACATCCTTCCGAAGATCCTCAACCAAATCTTGGAGATCATCAACGCGAGCGACGAGTCGCTCCGATTCACTTGCAAGTTCTTTCTTTCCAGTATTAACGCGAGCACGGCCAGCATCACCTTCATAAGAGGGAGTGGCAACATCGTCAGCAGCGGTCTTCACCTTGCTTGCCTTAGCACGGACTGCGCTCATGGAACCAGTGATATCGGCAGTAAAGTTGGAGTAGGTCTGACGCAGGACAGCCAAGTCACGACGCAAGCTCTGAAGCTCGGCAATTTGAGATCCACTGCCGGCAATCGAACCCTTGGAATTCCCTCCAACGGCAGCCGGACCAGAGGTGGCTGGAGGAGCAGCAGCCAAGCGAGCGATTTCTTTGGCAGCTTCAAGCTGGCGATCTGAAACCCGCTGGATGATATTCCCTTGGCCAGAAAGTGTTTCTTTGACGCCTTCGACCAGGAGGCGCACACTTCCAAGGCTGTCATCGAAATGTTTCTTGACCTCATCGAGGTTGTCAACGTTAAGCACCAACACAGACCGATCTTTGACGTCGGCAAGATCTTCTAGTTCATGTCGGATGCCTGAGATTGGGTCTTGGATATAAATTTCTGGCAAATCAACTCCATTGTCGTGGGTATTCCACGCAAACTTTTCAATAAAAGCAAGCTGCAGGCGCCCGATGGTGAGCTCTGCAATACCATCTGGCAAGACATACTTCTTAATTTTGCTTTTATATTGCAGGAACAGCGTCAGCTCTTTGCCCGGTGAGGGTTGCTCAGTAGCAAATTGAATAGCCGATAGAGGTGTTGCGATCTCGGTGGACGGTCCAAAGGAGCCTGTCTTCGGGGTTTGGGGTGTGGGTTTTGCGGGCTCAAAAGCGTCTTCAAGTGTTGGCTTGTCTTGGGGTTGTGGAATGATCGGGGGAGGAACAATCGCAGATTCCACGGTATCGTCTTTCTCGTTATGAACATGCGCTTCTGTGGGCACCTCAGATGGTACAGTATCGATCTCTTGTGGCTGTAATGGAGGCGCAGCAGATGGAGGAGTGTGTTCTTCTTCCACGACATCCGGAATATTTGCGGGTGGGGGAGCTTGCGCACCCTTGGCGGCTTCCTGTAAGCGGTTGTTGGATCGTTGTCTTGTATGAGTAAATGAGCCCCGCAGACGGACTGCATTCAAGGATTCGCGGACATCACGACCGCGATTGGGGATGGGAGAGTTCTGGGTAGGGAGGACGGGAACGCCGTTGGTAGATGTGCCCAGATGTTTCTGAATTTGATAGGCAGAGAATCGACGCGAGGCACGTCGCTCAAGCTCTCCACTTCTTTGCAAAGCCCCCAATGCGTCATCCTCCTTTGGCGGAGGCGGAGGCGGGGGCGCACTGAACCCGGCGGGTGTGATATATGTTGAAGTCGCTGTGGTATTGGATGTGCTGGCTCGAGGGGTTGTGTCATTATCGAAGGGGGTAGGTTGAGACAGCATTTGCTGGGCCTCTCGCCGCGATACTTCTCTTTCGGCGTGGTTTGCCATGCGCGGTTCGGTTGTTGAAGGTGCCGAGGAGGTTCGAGCAATGGCTGGTTGATCCTCCAGCGATCCACCACTGCCGTATCGTCGATTCGATCTTCTTGGAGACTGGGATGTCGACGGCATGGCGGATGCTGCAGCGTCATCATACAGCTGACCAATTGCCTGCCCATTAGCGATGCTTCCCGCGCTGGCTTGCCGTCCTGGTGCGGGCCGGCCATCCTCGCGCTGGTGCCGGGACCTTAAGCGAGCTTGCTTTTTCTTCAGCCCTTTTAACAAGTTGATGATTATATCTCGAATTCGGGGGAGGTATCTATCGAGGCTCTGGGAAGATGCGTCTTGACTGAGGGTGTCTTCAAGTATGGTGCGGAGCAGGTCTGGTACGGGACCGAGGTCTGAGGTGTCGACTCCGATGGCACTGAAGGCACGACATGCCAAGTTAAATTCATAGCCCAATCGAACATATACATCCGACACGTCATTCTCCGATGCTTGCTTCCGAGACCATTGGGTTAAGGTTTCGAGGAGTTGTTTTGTCGCAACCAAGAGGTGCGTGACGCTCTTTTCGATTTGGGATATTTGCTTATCGGGCTGTGCGGTGGGGAAAAACACCGGTTCATTAGCGGTCGGAATGTAGGCGACTGACAGGCAGCTAGAGACTTACCTGATTCTTGCTGGACTGGGATCGAGATGAGGCGGAGGAACTGCGGCCGGACTGCTGGGAAGCCATGGATGTGTCGGCACTGCCAGACCCCGAGGGTCGTTCGGGGGATGTCTGGTGGTCCAAATGTTCAGGATAGGGGAACTGGGTTCTTGAAACGCCTGGGGACTGCATAAGTACGATAGGCCAGATGACCGAGGTAGTGAGAACAGAAAGTGAGAAATAGGCCAGCAGCGAGCGAGTGTGCCAAGCATGTGTGAAGATGATGCCCAGCCTCCTGTCAACTTGGCGCCTTACCGCACCCGAACCGATGATCAGCAACAATTTATCCCCCCAAGACCATAAATACCATACAATACCGTATAGCCCTGTAATGATGTACAAGGCAACGTGTTACTCGAGAGTTCAGGCCGCAGTAGTAGGTACATATATACATATATGAATGTACTTTGTGAATTTATCATGGACAATTGACCTCCAATCTGATGCCATATAGTCACATGCTTATATTATCTGTACTTTCAACCTCATAATACATCGAACATACAACATACAATAGAACATAAAAGGGACAAATGGGCTCATCCCTCACCGCATCCACTGATAAGTACCCGATTTGATAAGGCCCTTGCCTTTGTCCCTTTCGACTGTTCCACTTCAGCTCCACTCCGGCTCTATTTATACTTGTCTTGTAGGACGATTGGGTCAGGTTATTTCGGTTACTATTGTATTTTTGCACTATTTACTCGGATCTTTCGTATAGAATCCCGTTGCTCTCTCCTCCATAGGAGGATGAGTATCAGGCCCACCAAGTACAGAACGAACAAGTCTGCTAGCCTAAAATACAGCAGCCCAACCGATGTAAGGCCTAACCCCATTCCCGTCTCGAACAACCATGGAAGGAGACTTCGGCAATGCTATTAAAGAGCTAATAAAATGCAAGGATTATGATACATGTGATCTAAAGGTATTAGGCCCTATTAAATCGGGGTATATTGCTTGGGGTAAGAGCCTCATTTTGATATAGCTAATGTTTCAGGTACGAAGAGCGGCAGGATTAAAGCTCGGTTGGAGCTGATACAGTCTGGAGTCAACGGTGAAGATGATGCCATGATGGTACAGGAAATAGCTGGCCCGGCAAGGACACCAGCTAAACTGGTGAATACCATGAGGCAGAATGCTATTGCCTTTTTATATACATTAGTTGTCACAATATTCCCCAAAATGGGCGTCTATCACGGCATACCCATTGGATTGATTTGCGAAATCCAAGGGCGCAGACTAACACTCGAATGCAATGGTGGTTGGAAACCAAATCTACCTAGATATCTTGTATCCATAGCCACTCGATTAGTTGTTTCTTAAACAACTTTAACATATATACACCGGCGATCTGAATGGTGTGGCTCAACACCATTCTCCCGATACCGATGATCTAAGACACTAACTGCTTCATCCCAGGCGGCTCCTGCTGTTGCCTCTGCAACACTGACAGGAAATCTTTCATGCTGGAATATTGAGGTCACAACACATGAGCCTAAGTACCTAGGTATCTCGTATGGAGGTACCTAGATCCGGCCCCGGGGGCATCAGTTGATTATATAAGATGATTCCACCACTCAGCCAAGAAGATCATTAATCAATTGAACATCCAATTGTGTAGGTAGCGGTATATATACTGGATCCTAAACTCTGCAGGAGATCTCGCTGAGTCACTAGGATCTGTGGACTTTCAAGGTTAGCGGGCCCGGCTCTGAGCGTTATAGGAAAGCCCCACCGGAGGAAGTTCCCATGGAACCAGATATGTATACCTCGGGACCTATGACCTCAGATATGACACCTGGAAGGTAGTGTGTATATACATACCCTAGAAAGTGGCAACCAAGAGCAAGATGCAAAGTAAAATACCACCTATTATGATCTGAATTATAATGGCACAAGTCCTTGGGACGTGAATGGCCGATAATGCAGTTGATCGTACAAGATGATGTATGGATACATGTGTCTACCCATGCGGCTTTGCTTGTTTCTATTGGTAGTTCCCTGTTTTATGCATCGGAATGAATACATATATCTTAATGGGGTTCATGGGTTCTGACCCTATATCGCACAAATGCCACCATTCTAGATTTTATGGTTAATATAGTCTGTAACTCTATGGGGGGTCAATAGTATGGACGGAGCTACCTCAGCCTGACCCGTACTCTGTCAGTAACATTGGCAATTGGCCTATTCCTAGGGTTGGAGGCCCAAGAGCAGAGACTTATTAGAACAATATATATTATTCCTTTGTGAGATCAACAATAATATTCCTATTGGGACATTTGCACTCACCACGCTAAAAAAAAAGAAAGAAAAAGAAACAAAAAAAGGAAAAGGGTGTAACACACAAATACAATACCATACGCGTGACTTCTCTCTCCAGTCCCCGTCCCCCATCAACTTGCGACAAGCCCATTTCTCTTTCCTCTATTTTTTTTATCCTTCCGTTCCCTTCCATTCTTCCTTAATTCCCTGCCATTGGCATTCCGGTATCTCCGCAGTGTGGTGGTTGCTTATCCTTCCCCCTCACTTTCTCCCCTCCCAAGTCCTGTTTGTGCAGGCGGTGTGTTGTGGCATCGTGCCTCATCCTCGCGGCTTTCCGCCGTGCGAAGTTCCACGACGCAAGCTTGCCCTGACTGACACCAAGGTCAATCAATGGCTTCTGCTCTCAACTCTGTGCCGGCCAACAACGCGTCTGGCAATGCCAGCGCGGGCGCCCCCAACCCCGGCCGATCCACTCTGAGATCCAGTAACAGCACCAAGGGGTCCGACAACCGACGACAGTCGGGCAGCCCCGTCGATGGTGGCCAACGGTATGTTCAACTCTTCCTTCTAGACAACATTTTCTTGTGTATTTCCATCTTTTCCGGACTTGAGAAACTTGCCTTTGTTCTTATCGTGCCCTTCCCTTGTCTTATTGGCGATTGAACTCGTGCACGCGCCTTTGAGCCGATGAGCTCTGTTGCAGGCTTGCATCGAGTTGTGCGCCAACAAGAGCCAATTGAAGCCATCGGATTCGATGGTAGAAATGTATTGTCGTTCTCTGTTTCGTGACCAGTTACCGCTAACGCAAGATGTTCTACTGCATAGGCGCACAAACTCCCACAAGGCCTGGACCCAAGGGACCAACCCCATCACTCAACGATCTTCATACACTTCATCAAACGGCAACATGACCCACCAGAAACAGTCTGGGTCTCCGAGACCCAACCAAAAGGAGTCAAACACCCCTGATAGCCATGCTCATGACCGCCTTGTTTTCTTATTCGCCAGCTTCATTGTAAGTCAAGTCGCACCACCATACTGTCGATTAATTCTAAACTGCTACCTAGGGCCTACACACCACCATTACCACTAAGACTGGAGAGAAGTTTACCGGCATCTTCTCTTCCTCGACCATGGAGCCCAACGAACTTTCGTTCCTGCTCAAGATGGTCCAGCGAACCTCGCGAGAGGGCCAGCCCCGGACAAACGGTGTCAGCGATGTCGCAACTCCGTACATAGGCGATGCGCCCGAGCACACCATGACGTTTGATATTAAGGATGTGGCCGACATTGCCGTCCCAAACGTTACCACAGCCGAAGTTTCAGCCAAGGAACCAAACGGTACGGCCTGCTTTGTTTAGTCAGAATCGTTTGTGTACATACTAATCAAGACCACAGGTGCTTCGCAAGGTTTCAGAACCGACAGTGATATCTCCGGAAACTTAGCTATGCGAGAGCGCACCTTGCAGCGCTGGGAACCCGCCGAGACTGACATTGATATGTCACTTGAAACGAGCAACACTTCTGCAGGATGGGACCAGTTTGAGGCAAACGAGCGTCTTTTCGGCGCCAAGACCAACTACGATGAGAACATCTACACCACTCGCCTTGATCGGTCGGATCCAAACTACAAACAGAAGCAGGCGGAGGCAGCTCGGATCGCCCGTGAGATTGAGGGACAGGATGTGGACAACTCCCACATGCGCGAGGAGCGTGGCCTTGTAGCACCGGATACTGGCGACCAAGACGAAGAAGACAAGTACAGCGGTGTTCGTCGCGAAGACAAAGCCTTCCCTCCCCTGCTTTCCGGCCAGCCAAACAAGTACATGCCCCCTGGACGCCGCCAGGCAGCTCCCCAGCCCGCTGCAACTCCCAGTGCACCCACCAAGCAAGCTGTTGCTTCTCCGGTCCCTACTGCTCCTATCCCTATTCCCTCTCAGGCCGTGGCAAGGGAGGCTGCACCCTCAGAACAGCAAGCTGAGCTGGTTGCATCGCTGCAACCCACAACAGATACCGAGCAAAAGAGTGCCTTGGGCAAGGGTGTCGCACCTGCAGTATCTACTGCATCAGCTATACCGACTGGAAAGCGGGCCGCGGCTGAAAATGCGACCGCAAACGTGGAGGTAGAGGTGCTGGATCATTTCCGCCAGTTCGCAAATAGCGAGAAAATTAAGATGCAGGAGCGCCGTCGCAACCAAGCCTCATATGACCGAACCATGAAACTCAACGAGCTGATGAAGTTTTCCAAGAGCTTCAAACTCTCGACTCCGGTGCCGAAAGACCTTGTTCCTATCCTAGCCAAGGACCGACTGAAGCAGGAAGCAATTATGCAACGAGGGCTGCAGCAGGGAGACGACAAGACCACCCCGAAGGTTACCACACCTCCCATGGAACAACAGCCACCTGCTCGTGGTGCCGGACCTACTGGAGCTGTGCCTCCATCTGCACCCGCTGATCGTCAGAACTACAACCGCACTCGTCAGGGCTATCCTCCCACTGGGCCTCTCGCGGGTGCTGGTGGAAGATTCCCTCAACAAGTCGCTCCGCCAGGACGTCCTGGTGTTGGCATGCTCGGTCATCGACTAGCGGACAATTTGCAGCAACGAAAGGGCGCGGGAATGGGTCCTGTTCCAACTCCACTTCCGATTCAAGATGCCCGTGGACCCCCAACTGGTCCTGCCAGCGAGCAGCAGAGAATTACCAGCCCTGTCAAATCGCAGGCCGGGTCTTCCGCAGGAACCAAGTTCAATGTCAAAGCTATGGAATTCAAGCCAAACCCCGCAGCAAGCACTTTCACTCCTGGTACCTCGGGGGCTGCTGCAAGCCCACGGCCTTTCTCTCGCAACCGCTCTGTGTCGCGCGCCACAACGCCGACCGCATTCTTTGGCCCAAGGAAGCCACAGCCTATCTCTGAACGTCCCTCGATCAGCGACCAGTTCAATCCCATCAAGCGCATGAAGAAGGAGAATGCAGAGACCGCCGAGAGGTTGGTTGTGTTGAATGGAGGTATCCCGCCACCCTACAAGACTTTGCCGACTTGGGACTTTGCGGAGGGCACCGAAGATAAGACGTACGATCAGATGTTTAAACAGCCCGTCGGCGTGCCGACAGTATCCCCCCGGCTCGCTCCGTCTCCAACAACCCCAATATTCCCCAGCAGCATCAGGTGCCCTTCCACTTCCCGCAAGGTAACCCAGCGATGCCGCCATCTTCTGGTCCTTCGAATGGACCCCATGGTCTTCACTCTCAGGGCCCCCATGGCCCCTCCCATGCGGATGATCATCACCGCATGCAGTTGTCCGCGTCAAACTCCCAGGTTTTCCCGTCCCCGCGAATGCAACATGGATACCCGTCCCCTATGGCTCCCCATGCCCAGCTTTCCTTCCCCCAACCGGTTCCGCAGTTTTACGGTAGCCCCCAAGCCGGCCACATGAGACCTTTTCAGGGTGGTGGTCCTCAGTTTGTGAATGGCGCTCCTATGATGGCGCAGCAGGCCTCGAATGGACCCTACATGGGAGTCCCGCAAGGCATGACTCCGTATAACGGACAGATGCCCATGTACTCCCCGAACCCGGGCCATGTCTATCCCCAACATGCACCTCAGCCGCATAGCGGGTACCCAAGTCCGAGCCGAGGTGCGCCGATGATGATGCACCAGAACTCGCAATCCGGACAGCCTCCCCAATCAATAATGTTTATGCCTGGCCAACCAGGATATCCTCAGCAGTCGGGACATAGTGAGTGTGGCTACAGTCCCCCATCAAGCATTTCCAGTTTTTAACCAACCCAGTGCCTCCCAACCGTGGCAACTACCCACAGCAGCCTCACTTTTCCTCAAGTCCTCATCAATCGCACCATTTCCCACCTAACCAGCATCGGACTCCCAGCAACGGCTTCAACCAAATGCCTCAAATGCCACCCCAGATGTCTGCTAATACCCCAGCAACAACCCCGGGAGCTTCCCACCCGGCTGAGGCAACGGATGAAGGAAAATGAACTACATGAATCATGAAGCCGTGAGCGGTTCCCTCGAATGATGCTACATCTTATCGCTTAGCTGTGAGCTTAGCTGTGACTTGTTCGCGCTCTGCATTACTGGCAACCGCCAACTCAAATACCCCGGTTACTCTTCCATGACCGCGTCTTCATCTGTTTCCCCGTCATCGACGCGGTCTTCAAAACATTTGAATTATGCGGTGAATCTCATGTCGTCTCAAGACTTGCTTGGTGAGTGAACAGTTTTGTGGCGTTAGGCAAAAATCCGCTAACCCTATGATCAGACATGACAGATGAATCTACCAGTTGTGCCTATCTATTTTCCAGATCTCGATCTGGTGGTGTACATGAAAACCGAATTTCTAGGCGATGAACCCATTGAAATCGAGCAACTTGATATCCAACCTAGCTCATCGTCGTATGCCTCCCTAGTGCACAACATCTCCACATGCGTCATCATCGAGTTGCAGTCTTGAGGGTGTCTCTTTTACCTAAGATGTTCTCTTCCTTCTGGTTTTCTCTTATCTTTTTTCTTTTTTTTCGTTTATCTCTTCTCTTGCTTTCTTCTCAGTTGTTGGTTGGAGGTCTGTGTGTCCACTTGGTGGGCTCACTGGTCCTTGCACCTTCCATGGAGGGAAGCGAGATCTGCAATGGGTTGTGTCTCGGAATGGAGGCAATTGGTCGGATGGTGATGTGAATGAAGGTGATCAGTCTAGGGGCGGAAGCAGAGCAGTGGGCGAGACGTGATCGAAGATGCGTGAGAACTTGACAGTCAGATAGCTCCAGCGGACCCACGGCCACCTGGCAATGAAATGGTTATATGAAAATTTCCTCTATCAATCTGAGTATATCAAAGGTTATATATGAAGACGTTGTTTTGCACATTTCAGGCCGTTTTTGCCTACTCTACTCTAGCTACAACGCCAATGAGGGGGGAATACAAAAAAAAAGAGACATGAAAATACATTCAAAAAGATGTACTTAGGCTGCATAAGCGGCCGACTATTCTTGAATTCTATATAGAAGCACCCCAACGTCAAAACCTGTATCCATACTCAGCATCCAAATCGTATAATGAATCCAAGCCAAATATCGGCAATGATAGATAACCTGTGGCAGATGTCAGCAGCTGCAGATCACCCCATTTCAAGGAATACTGAGCCAAGGGCAAGGGAAGTATCTCCTCAGGTTGAATTTCAACAGTGTCATCATCCAAGCCACAGACACCAGACATCAACCCACCGCGGTGCTTCATCCCATTGCAAACTCCTCTAACCACACTCCAGCCATAAACACGCCCCAGAACAAACCCCCAAAACACCACCAAGCATCACAAAAACCAAACACCTCCAGCGCACACCCCAATCAACAAACCTCTCCGTCTCCCAACTCCCAACCTCCCGCAACAACATGCCCACACCACTCTTCACAGCAGATAAAACAGAGAAAGGAAGAAGAAAGAGAAAGAGCAGCCAGGAATGTCACTCCCTAAGTGGTCAGAGAGAAACTATAGAGAAGTCCGTATTTTGCATAGCCAACAGAACGCCGCCAGCAAGAACACGTCTAACCCCAAGCCACCCAAAGAACACCATAAGAATGCCACCCAATCGCCCAAACCCCCTCTTCTCCTAATCCCCAAACCCTCGTACCCTTTACGCCACAGCCATTGGTCGCCGACCCGTCCTCATGGAAGCGAAGCGGACACGGCAACCCCAGATAGCGGCGCCACCTCCCCGTTTCCCATACTTTCTCGCGCCATAGACCCGACACCGTACACTTATCACCGCAACACCCCAGGATACGATCCCAAGGCGGTCCTCAAGCAATTAACATCGCAATATACAAGGATATTACAGCAGTCAAAAGCGAGCTCTAAGCGATGCGCGCACGCGTCAAGCCCAGTTGCGGTACCGGTTCGGGACGGATAGAGGCATAGATATACACAATATCTCCCATGATCCAGGACCAACGCCGCTTTGTCCGGCGTGGCCGAGAGCCATGGAATTGCTGGCTAGGATCCCGCTGTAAGCAGCGTTCCGACGGGAGACATATGTGTCCTGCTGGAAGAGTGGGGAGGACGGTGTCATGTGAAGTTGGTTGTTGAGAGTGTGATCGGAAGAGGATGTCGTCGTGGTCTGGGCACAGCTCTGTGATGGTGTTGCACCATCATAGCTGGTCCAATAGACAGGAGTCTATTGGAAAGAGGTAGTTGGTTCGTGCGCGCTGGGTAGTAGCTCTTGAAGTTCGCTCCAGGGTGTCTGTGGTGTTTTGCGTGGGTTTTGGAATTTGCGGGAGTACCATCGGGTTTGTTGGGTGAGTCTTCTTTTGTGGTGCTGTGGTCTTGGTCTGACCTTTTACCAGAGTTCGCATCATTGGAGAGGGAGAGCGACTTGCGTCGCTGGTTGAATTGTGTATTGTGTACACACGCGTGGGAAAGGGAATGGCGGACTTACTGGTTAATCAATAGGACTGTGGACTGCCGACTAGTGTGTGGGTGAGTGTTGGCTGGAAGGAGATAAGTTCAGTGGCTTAAGTATCATAAGTTTCAGTGTCGTTTGGCGACAAAATTAGACGCATGGGATCGTGTGGCATGGAGGTGAAGAAAAGGAAGATAAAGCGGAGCTTTATTTATAAGAGCACGTGGTGGCCTCAGGCAAGCAGCGTTTATCACGATAAGGCGGGGTGAAAGGAGTTTGGCGTTTGATGTGTCTGGCTATTCCGACTTACAAGAACATTGTATCTAGTCGCTAGTTATTTTCGGTCTCTCTCTCGAGCTATCGATCTAATACTGAAACCCGGCCACATATCGACACGTTGGCCATTGGCCGCCCCGACTCGCGAACCCCGGACACCCCAAACAACTCCCCGAGCTGCCACATCGGCAACACCGTGGCCATGGATTTCCTCAAATCAGCCATCGGATCCGCCATCGCGAAGGGTGGAGGACTCCCGTTCTCCCTCGGCGACAGAGTTGACATCGGTGATTCGGTCTGGGCACTGCACAACGGTACGAAACGGGTACGGTGGCTTTTTGGTTCCTTCTCCATGTGGGACGAGCTTCAACGGCTGACGATGTCATGGCATATATAGGATGACGGTTCCGCTTGCAGTGTCTTTGCGTTTGATGTCAATGCGAACAAGTCGCGCCTCCCTCTCGCGAAAAATGCGGTGCGCAAGTCGAGGACGTTGCGGCATCCTGGTGTTATAAAGGTTTTGGATACGATTGAGGTACACTTAGCTCCCGGATCTTCAGTCTGAATGTCGGACTGTAGTGCAGATGCTTACGTGTTGATAGACAGAGCACAATCTTTACATCGTCACGGAACGAGTCGTGCCACTCAGCTGGCCAGTGAAGCGGCGGAGCTTGAGTGAGGAGACGGCCAAGTGGGGGTTGTATACTGTGGCGGTATGATATTATTCAAAGTCTAGTATCATGGCATTGCTGAACGGGATTTCTCTGGACAGTCTACTCTGAAATTTATCAACGACGATGCTTCCTCAGTTCACGGCGCCGTGCGCGCATCCTCGGTGTTCATAAGCGAGAGCGGCGAATGGAAGCTGGGAGGATTCGACATTCTGAGCTCTATGAAGGAAGACGATGCGATTATATATGTGAGTGATCTTGGTTCGGCCTTCTCCGGGACACATTACTGACTCAATGCATAGACGTACGGAAGTAGTGTGCCCGATGCCGGTAGATACACGCCTCCGGAAATTGTCAAAACAGGTTGGGACACCATCAAGCGAAATCCCTTGGCAGCAGTCGATGCCTACGGGTTGGGTATCTTGATATTCGAGGTTTTCAATGGGGGTTTCTCAGGCGGCGACCAAGCTGGCAAGACGACAAATATTCCTCCCAGCATGCAGCAAAGCTATAAACGTCTTTGCACCGCCAACCCGAAGCTACGATTGAGCCCGGGGCATTTCGTGGAGCAGGGAAAGAAACAGGGTGGATTCTTCCAGACACCACTCATTCGAATGACTGAAGACATCGATAGCTTGGGGCTCAAGAGTGACGCCGAGCGCGAAGAATTTATTAAGTGCGTATATTCCGAACATCTTAACGTTTTTGTGGCTAACCTGTCACCACTTGCAGTGAGCTTGATGATCTTTCTGATGACTTCCCAGAGGAATTCTTCAAGATGAAGGTGCTCCCTGAGCTACTCAAGTCCGTCGAGTTTGGCGGCGGTGGGCCGAAAGTTCTCTCAGCTACTTTGAAGATTGGGGCAAAGCTGTCGGCAGACGAATTCAACGCTAAGCTGACTCCTGTTATTGTCCGCTTATTTGGAAACCCTGATCGAGCATTGCGGGTCTGCCTCTTGGATAATCTTCCATCAATGATTGATAACCTTCCCCAGAGGGTGATCAACGACAAGATCTTCCCTCAAATGGTAAGCTATATGATTCTGGGTACCGCAAATTGTACTAACATGTCATAGACTTCTGGTTTCACCGATGTTGCCCCGGTGGTTCGAGAACAGACTGTGAAGGCTGTTCTGACTATCATTAACAAACTCAATGATAGGATTGTCAATGGAGAACTCTTGAAGTTCCTCGCCCGCACTGCTAACGATGAGCAACCCGGGATCCGGACAAACACTACAATTTGTCTTGGCCGGATTGCTAAGAACCTAAGTCAAAGTGTAAGTGATTTATCCTCGATGCTAGGTCTTGCCGCTGACATTACATAGACCCGATCCAAAGTACTTGTTGCGGCATTCACGAGAGCCATCAGAGACCCCTTTGTCCACGCTCGAAATGCAGGACTTTTGGCTCTGGCCGCGACTATTGATGTGTTTAACGAGGAAGATTGTGCTGTTAGGATTCTACCCGCCATTTGCCCTGGACTTTTGGACAAGGAAAAGTGAGTAATGTGCTCGTTTTTTTTAACTCTGGCCCGATCCTTACCGTTGCACAGATTGATTCGCGACCAAGCAAACAAAACATTTGATTTGTATGTCCAGCGGACACGGAAATTTGCCAGCACGATGCCAGACACCGTCATACCCCCGGCTGCACCCGCAGAAGTCAACAAACCCGATGCTCGCGTTGGAACCCCCAATGATAACTCCTGGGCCGGCTGGGCCATTTCATCATTCACAAACAAAATCGCAACTGCCAACGGCGAGATCGAACCCACCACCAACGCTACCAAGGCTGTTGATCCCGATACTGTTCGCTCAGCGTCTGTTCCTCGTCCCGCCAAACCCTCACCCTCAACCCCAGCCGAACTACCAAAACAAGTCCTTCGTCCCGCAGCTCAGCCCTTGCACCGGTCAATGTCAGATCGCCCAGCCCCGGTGGTCCACGACGAGCCTGAAGAAGAGGGCGATGACGTCTTCGATGCCTGGGGTGCTATGGACGACGATGAAAAAGACGAAGATCCATTCACTGCCGCTGTAACCTCTCCTAAACCCACATCCCCTGTCCCCTCATCGAGCAAAGCCTCCGCGGTGCCCTACGATGACGGCGGCGAACCCGATTTCGCGGGCTGGCTCGCCGCGAAATCTCAGACCAAGGCCAAAAATCCCCTGCCAAAGGGACTGACCAAGGCCGCTTCTACCAGCACCGTTACCACACGGTCGACGCTAAACACCGCCAAGCCTCGGACTGTGGTTGCACCTAAGAAGATCGATACTAAACCCAAAGACGAGGAGGCTGATGATGATTGGGGAGATGCATGGGAGTAATTTGGAACTACACCTTGCTCTCTCTACTTTTGGTTGTTCCTGTCCATATCTCTGTCTAATGCAAGTCTAACGAGTCAATATCTGACAAACTTGGTATCGAGGGGTGTTTTGGAGTCTGTACCACACTAGCCCTGGTGTATTGATGATATCCCCTGTACTTGTCCCTAATAGATCTATCAATACTACCCCCGTCATTCCTTTTTTTTTCCCCTTGCCCAACTCGAGGATGTTAATTGCTATTGTACATGGTATTATTTCTCGGCATCTGAGGATTCCACCATTCCTTAGCTGTTCAGAATTCTCTATCTCCTCTTTCCCTTCCCTTTTCCTTTTCCTTTTTTCCAGCCAACAACTTGACTAAATCCATAGCTATCTGTAACACCTCCTGTCGCGCAATACTCTGATTCCCTCTGAATTCAGACCGAGTCTGAGGACCTGCAATCCTCTTTTCCTCATCTAGCATCTCCCGCAACGTTTTCTCCGCTCTTGCCCTCGCCCTCCGTCGTTCCAACTCCTCCCTATCTTGGCTCACCTTCTGCTGCCTCTTCTGCTCCTCTTGTATTGTCTTCTGTGCCTCTATGTCCTCCCTTCTCTTTCGCTCTTCCATTGCATTTTTCGCTTTCTCCCTCCCCTCCTTCAATCTTTTATTCCTCTCGTGCCTTTTCTGCTTATCCCTTTCCATATCTTCTTTCTTCCTCACCATCTCTTGCTCGTACGCAGCCTCAATCTGCTCCTTTATCTGTCTTCCTCTCTCATATTCTTTCATCCATGAACTACCCCAGTGCTGAGGATTCTGTTCCTTATCCATCCCAACCGCCTTGTCGATCTTCTTGTTGAGCTGCCTGATTTGCCATACCGGTAGCTCATTCCTGATAGGGGCGTATGGGCTTTCGGTCTCGGGATCCGATATCCTCTCGGGGTCTGATGATATTTCGAGCCCCGGCACTGGCTCGGGATCTGATGGTCTTTCAAGGTTGGGCAATGGCTCGGGATTCGACCATGCCGCAAGGTCTAACGACGACTCGAGATCCAGGAATTTCTCAGGCTCTGACTCGGGTACTAACGATTGCTGGGGGTTTGATGCCTCTTGGGCCTCTGAAGGTGACCCCTCTCGTTGTGCCTGTTCCTCTGGATGTGGCGAGTTCGCAGACAACTCTACTCTACGCCGTTTAGCTTCTGGAAGCTCCGAATCGGGATCATCCGAATCAGGATCATAAAAATCGGGGTCGTCATCGGGGTTATCCGGGAATATGAATTCGATATTCTCGTGACCGCCAGGTGGAATCTCGGCGAAAACCCGTGGGAATCTCTTGCCGTCGATCATGAGAGGGACTTTAGGGGGCTTGATGTCGCTTCTATAGCGGAGAGGCGGGATTAACGACGATTCCTGTTCTGGCCGTTCGAGTCTCGGTAACCAGTGTTGAGGTGGGGGAGATGGATGAAGAACTCGTGATCGAACTCGTGAAGTAGCTGGAGGCACGGGCGGAGATGACGCTGGTGTTATTGTTGTCTGACTTGGAGATGGATATCGAGATTCAGTTCCAGATTCCGCTGGTTGCCATTCTGTTTCGGCTACTGATTTTGATGGAGTCTCAAGTCCTATTTCTGAGTTCAATCGAGAAGAGGTTGGAAATGACCGTCTTTTCTTCTCGCAGGCTTTGCGCCGGTGCTCACTTCTGAAGTTTTGCATCATCGGCTCTGAATTTGCGAACCTATCCAACGATGGCAGGATAGACCAGGCACGTTCTGAGGGCAACATAGGTTCGGATTCAACTCCAGGTAGAGCGTCCTGTAATGAGGGGAGTGGAAATGGTACTACCTTGCGGTGAGAGGGATGGTGGGCGTTTGATCTGTTTCGTTTTAGGGTTGTCATCCTACTTAGCTCCCATGGTGAGGGTGATGACAATGACAGCCCCGGCTCTGAGCTCGGTTCTGCTTCAGATGCAGTTTCAGACTCATCGTCAGTATCCGATGTCGATGATTCACGGCTCTGCTGCCCATAGTCCGGACGGGAAACAGATGTGGTATTGTGGCCCACCACTCGTTCCGGCAATGCTGGCGATGCTGGCGATGGCAAAGCGGATTCCCCTTCCGATTCAGACGTGAAGACTGACTGTGATTCTGACAGCGAACTTGATAACGATGCCACACGAGGCGTGTGCCGGCGGTCATGACTAGGGACTGGTGTGGCATTTGTGAGGTTTACGACTTTTTGCCGTGATGAGGGAATCGATCGTGATGGTGAGACCGGTTCGCGTCCTCTTTCACATTCTGAGTCTTCGTCTGATGATGATACCTCATTGGTCTCGTTCCCAAATCGATGGTGGGAGACTGGCGTGGGACGTTTGAGACTTACAAGCATTTGCAGTGATGAGGAGGGTGGTTGCGATGGTGTGGTTTGGTCGCGTCTTCTTTTGGATTCTGAATCTTCATCCGATGATGATGACGATGATGATGATATTTCTTCACGGATCTGGTTCTCATATTCACAGCCAGAGACTGGCGTGGTCCTTTTGAGGCTCACGCCCCTTTGCGGGGATGACGGAGGTGATCGCAAAGCCAGTAGTGCCTGCAATTGCACCTTAGCCTGAGTCTCATCTTTATATTCGAACTCAAAGTCAGACTCATACACTATTTCCACTTTACGTGGAGGCGCACGCTGCAGTGACGACAGTGAACGTTCCCGTGATGACCCTGCTTCCTGAGCCTTGACTTGGGAGCTGTCAAAGGAGCCTGACCTGGTTCGCTCATGGCCTGTGACCGGAGGGTCGGACGACCCCGCCTGTGGTGATTCTGAGTTCAATCCATGTTTTTTGAACACTTGCGAAGATGAAGGTAACCGCTTCTTGTTCTTGTGCCTCTTATTGGCCTTGTGCTGTTCATCACGGCGCCGGCCTTTCTCCTTGACTGGAGATGATAGTGAGGAAGAGCATGCCGGTGACTGGGTTTGCTGGGCCGGCTTTGCACGGCCATGGCGACGGTGACGTTTTCCTTTAGACATGACTTTGGCAAATAGGCTCTATCCAGGGGCAGGATTCATGTAATTCTGGTGGGGACTGTCGATTTTATATAGTTCTATCTATTCAGTCCCGAAACCGTTAGTGTGACGCCAACCGGGGCGGTTATATATCTCCGGTTCACCCGGCAATAAAGGATTTGCAGTCGAAAATTTAGATATAGAAATATATTTTTTAGGGGTCATAAATTAGTTCAGTAGGAAAAGAACAACATGCTTCTTGATGCGGTAATTAGAATGGATTTCCTAGTGTGGGCCAGTATATGCCAGGTGCGGGACTAAGGTGAAAGTGGAGATGCCAGAACACTGCCTCGACGGGGCTCGTACAGCCAAAAGATGCCCAAAAGATGATATTCATTTAATAAAATCATTTGTAACTAGCACTAGAATAAAGCTAGTCAAGTCTCAAAATAGTCGTGCGAGTCCAGGAATTCAGATATAAAATCCAATTTTCCGGTTAATTTTACCCAAACCTCAAGATATCCACCAGCGAAAGAAAGCCCCTTAATCAAACCCCCCAATTCACCAGTTCCTCAATATCTCCCCAGCAACCCGTTCCCCCGAACTAATAGCCCCATCCATATACCCTATCCACCTTAGCGAAGTCTCAGTTCCAGCAAAATGGATCCTCCCAACCGGAGCCCGTAAATAAGACCCATACTGCGTCAAAACCCCCGGCGGCATGAAAGCACTAGGACCACCAAGGGAGAACTCCTCAAGATCCCACCTCTGAATAAGAACATCCGTAGCATTTTCCATACGCGGACCAAACAGATTCGCAAAGCTCTCCTTGACCTGGCGCTTGACCTCGTCCTCGCTCGCAGTATCCAGCTTCCTCATCTCGTCTGCCTCGATGAATCCCATTATAGCCCCGAACGATCCATCAGCCGGCGAGTTGTCGTATGTGACTCGGATTGCACCGGTGTCACTAACACCTTCTCCGTTGAGGCCCTCGTCGCGCCACCAGGCGCTCGGGAAGATCGCAATGGCTTTGCCGAGTGCACCCAATGGCATGCGCTGATTTAATTGCTCTCGGCCAGCGGGGAGCAGGGGATCAAATGTGATGCGGTCTGCTAGAGGCGGGGACATCGCGACGACGACATGCCGGGCTGAGATGGTGACATTATCTGATGAGGCTAGATAGCGGGATTCTTTTAGCTGGACTTTTTGTACGGGTGTGTTGAGGTAGATGTTCTGTGAGCCGAGTCTCTCGGCGAGTAGCGTTGCGAGTAATTGTGTTCCACCACTCACTCGACTGTCCTGTGCACCACCGTCGACGCCAATGAGACGGTTGATTGTCCCAGGCCCAGTTTCATCTCCGGCTGCGGCTATGCACCATAATGCAAATAGCAGAGACGGCTCCCTCAACTCGGTTGATAGAATGGCTGTGATAGCGACGTTGACAAGGACGCGAGAGTCGGCTGTGAATAGTCGAGAGTTGACGTATGTTTCTAGAGTCATTGAATCCAGCACTGCGGCATTCGGGGTATTCCATGGTGCTTCCAGGTCGACCATGCTAGCCAAAGTATTGATGTCGTTCATGAAGACTGCAAGTTCAACGAGGGAGTCTAGTCCCACAGGAGGAATACCGCCTAGGCTGTCTAGATAATGATGCGTCGTGCTGTTTCGATAGAACGTTGAGTTTCCCACTGTATATGTCTTGTAGGTTGGTAGACCGAGTTCGGTTGCGAGAGCCAGCACACGGTTTTGTGTTGGTCCAACATATGCGGCGCCGAGCTCTTGGATGCTTTTTCCTGTGATGTTGGCATTGAGCACACGACCACCGACTCGGTCTCGTGCTTCTAGTATGACGAAGGTTTTGTTGGCTGCTGCGAGACTTTTGGCCGTGGAGAGTCCTGATAGGCCACCGCCGATTATGGCGACGTCGACTTCCGGGATTGGGGGGTCTGCAACCAGTGCATGGCAAAGGGGGATTGCTACCAGGAATAGGTGCATTGCACTGAATGATGATCTGGAGTAAATTAGCCGCATAGTTATCTTGGAATTTGACTGATGGATGGTTGATGTATCAATTAGACAACTTGCAATTGTCTGTTTTCATCTTGAGGGATGTTCAACGGACGGGTGTTATTTATCACTTGATTCGCTTTACTGCCGACTACTACCCAACGTCAGAAAGTACAGAATACTACAATTAAATCGATCCGGTGGGTCTAGGAGCAAAATCTTGTGATTAGAGTAGTACGGGAGACAGAAAGGATAGACCAGAGAACATAGCCCTGTAGGTGTAGCTATCCAAGCAAAAAAAAAAAAAAAAGAAAAAGCCAGCAACCCTTCAAACCCTCTCTGCCTTACATTATGGTTGCTGGCATGGATCCTTGCCACATTGTAATCTTCCGAGACCACGACGAACAACCTGGCAACGACCGACAAGAGGAGCAGTTGATATCTCACTCTATGTCTCTTCTTTTGTTGCCGGTTGCTTTGTTAGTTCATCTGGTTCATCATCTGCCTCTTCTTCTGAGGATTCGTTCTTCGATGAAGACGAAGATGATCCGGAGTCAATAGTATCGGTAGGGATGGCTTCTTTCATAATCCTTTCGCGTTCCTCATGCGAAACTGCCTACAGTGCCAGCTGGTGCCTTAGTTGTTGCTCTTCGGGTTCATCTTCCGACTCTTCGTCCGAGGATTCATCTTCTGATGACGAGTTGGATGATCTATCGTCTGAGAGCTGAATTAGTTCTTTGGAATTGTGTTCCTCTTGTGACACTTCTTTTGCTGCTGGCATTTGCACTGCTTCTTCTTCGGAGGAGGAGTAGTCGTCCTCATCCTCTTCTGATGATGAATCCTCCAAGGATTCTTTCTGCGTGAAAGACGAGGATGCATAATTTTCCCCATCTAGGTGTGTCACGTCTTTGCTTGTCACTTTATACGTGACTGGCAACATATCTGAAGTTTTGATAGGCGAGCTTTCTTGCGTATTCATTGCCATTTTGATTTGCGAAGCTTCCTTTTCAGATGACAAAAAAGATACTGAGGATGATGAAGACTCCCTGTTTTCCGCCGCCGTTGCGTGGTAATCTTGTTCCTGTCGCAGAACCCTTTCCCCTCCGTATACTTTCCGACCTAGTCCTCGTCGCAATTCCTGTATCCGCTGCCGTTTGAACATAGGTTGCTGCTCTTCAATACAATGATATACTCGCTTTGAACCGACCTGCTGCTGTGGTACGTCCACAATTGGGGATGATAAGGGCATTTCGAGCGGCTCGGATGTCTCGTAAACTGAACGTTCGAAGCGCTCGTTTTTTATTGGGGCATCGCCATTTTGTGCTACAAAATAACGAGCCGCTTCTCTTTTGTGTTGCATCATCTTTCCCATCTCTCTCTGTGGAATCTGTTCTTTCTTAGCATTATGCACCCTATCTTGCGTATGGTGCAACTTGCCATTTTACAGAGAATCTTCATGCGTGTACAGTAGTCACATGGCCCCACTAGCGTAGGAAGACAAGGTGGGAAGGGGCTTTCGTCTTGCCAGCGCGCAAAGCACTCGTAGCAGCTTCTGACAGCGTCCAGGAGGGACTTGGATACTGCGTCCATATCATTGGAGAGCTGCATGTTTGTTGTATCTAGTGGGATGATTGCTTCATGCGGGACTTCTAGCGCCCCCTCTTCGTCATGCAAGGTCATAGACGGCGGATGACTACGGGAGTTGGTCGCTAGTTGATCACCATCCTGGGAGGCTGGTATTCTGTCTCGAAGTTGGTCAGCCACCTGGACATCCTGCCTGCCCTTGACGGGTAGGTGATTCGATGTCTCCACTGCATCCGGCTGGATCTGCGGTCCCCATATCTGTTTGATGCTCTCAGCAAAGCCGAACGTGCCAGCGGCAAATATTTGGACAGCTTCTGCAACTGCTTGCACAGTCTGCTGAAATCTCTGATTACTGGCCATATTGATTGAGACGTTGGTGGAGATAACACCCTGTGCTGGTCAATGTGATGTAGATGTTTTGATATTGGTTCGGCTTCCGGCTGAGCTTATTCTCCGGGACCCACTTTAGCATCAGATTGAGATTTTGACTTCCTTGTTGTTTGACACACACATTTTCAAAAGGTTGATATTGATGCTAATTATTAATTCTCTTATTGACTAGTAGGATGGATTCAACTGGTCTGCTAACAATCGAACAAGCGAGCAAGCGAGCGGTGTGCTTTCCGGCCCCCAATATTTCCCAGTGGAATAGCATTTGGGATCTGAGACGAAAACAAAGGTGGCCGTGGCCTTGCGGCGAATGCCCCACCGTTTTCCGCACCTGTAAGGGGTCCCGTTCAAAGCTAAAACATCCTTGCCGGTCGACCGTTAAAATGCCCGGGCGCAAAAAGAGACACTTCCACCTCACGCCTCCATCAACCCCCAGCCCATGGCCGGTAACTTGGCTCCAGGTGGTTTGGTCATGACAGAGGGTCACTCTCCACAGCAGTACGCCTATCACCACAGCCCGACATGGTCCTCAAATGGTTGGACGTCAGAACCAATTGTCCACTGGATTGGTACCCATTTTTCCCCCTTGGGGTTTCTCACTTGTCAACAAGATCTTAGTGACTTCTGACAAAATAATACTAACTAATATACATCTGCATTAACTAACGTATTTCACCACCGAGCTGCGCACACCACCGAGCTGCGCACCCCACCAAACCTATTGAATTTAAATGCATTTATCCCAACCATAACGCCATTAAATTAATTAAACTAACTAGCTGGTCTATCTGGACAGGTTTCTCTTCTATGCCCTGGCAATCTGCATATTCCACACCCCCGGGGGGGGCCGCGTACGTGGCTGAATAGCCGATTCTCTAGGTATGCCGGTGCCGGGGGGAGGTGCTTCTGATGCTTCTTGTTGCTGCATAATTAATGCAGAGGCTTCTTGAACTGAAAGGTCTTCTTCAGCAGGTATGTGCCTCCGGGATCTAGCTCTCTTTTGCTTCTGCTTCTCGTTGGCGGCGCGTAAATCCTTGTTTTCTTTAGCGAGCAAGATAGCACCTTGCATTGTAAGACGGAAGCCTTTCACAAGCTGGTTTAATGCACGATTTGACGGGCTAGGCGGGCTTTGAGACCTAGTACGAAGCAAAGCTTTAATTGACGAAGCTTGCCGACGTAGGTCTTTCTCTGTAGCTGGCGTTTTGGGGGTAAAATTCCGGCTTGATTCACTACCCCGGCTAGGGGGAGGGGTAGGCGTTCGAAGCCGGATATTGAGCTTCGAGATAACCCGATCGGGTTTAAACGGTACTAAACCAGCTGCTCCGAAGCTATTTATAATCGTCTCCGATTTAAAAGCTTCAATTCGGGCGGAGGGATAGGCTTTAAGGAAGTCAAGTTTGTCGATATAGTTGATCCCACTCCGCATTTTCATCTCAACCATCCGACTATAAGCACGTTTTAAGACCGCAAAACAATCTATATCGAGAGGTTGTAAAAGATAGGATGAATGCGCTGGTATACAAAGCGGTATCACCCTATTTTCCTCACAAATTTGATCAAATTTAGGCGTTAAATGACTTCCGTAGCTATCAAGAATCAAAAGCCGGTAAACCCCCTTAGTCCGTAAAGAAGTAGTCGGAATAAAGAGCTTCGTAAGCCAACGAAGTCCAATTTCATCCGAAGTCCAGCCGTTAGGACTAACTTCAAACCGCTAGTCCTCCGGAAGGCCGTCGAACTATGATTCAATAAAGACTTTGCCTTTAAAAATCACGTACGGAGGGAGGGCCTAACCAGAAGCATTTGAACACTCAATAGTAGTCACCCACTCTCGATTTCTAGGTTGTAAAAGTGATCGCCGACCGTAATATTCACTCCTTGTTATAACCTTCGCAGTTGCTGTTAATCCTATCACGAAACCAGTCTCGTCAAAGTTATAAACGTCGTCGGGGTCGATTCCAAATTGAAAGATTGTCTTTTGAACTAAATCAAACCACTCCCTAATGATTTTAGGGTCTTCGTATTTCGTACGTTCGTAATTATATCGTTTCGAGAACCGAGAGGAGAGGAGAGGATGCCGTTTAACAAATTTCGTAACCCAATTTTCGCCGACCGAAAGAACTGGGGTAGTTCCACGCTTTTCAAGCAGAAGATCTGCCATTCCTCGAACTATAGAAGGCCGGGGGGCTGATCCACGAGTATCCATAGAGAGAATCCATTTTTGAAGCGTTTCCTCTTTAGTTTCAGTCAATTTAGACGAATTAACGCGAGAATTCGCGCGAAAGGTAGTCCCACGAAGACGCGACCGGAGGGTTGATTCGGGTACGTTAAAACGACGGGCGACTTCGCGAATAGCGCTGATTTCTTGCTTCTTAATAGCCTGGATAGCTAATAAGATCCTACCCTCTTGCTCAGTTAATTCTTTAGAGCGTTGAGAGCGAATTGGTGGCATAGTGGGTGGTTGATGAAGAAAGGGTTGAATTAATTGACGCGATTTTGGTGGGGTGCGTAGCTTGGTGGTGTGCGCAGCTCGGTGGTGAAATATGTTAGTTAACTACACGAGATTCAATAGTTAATAGTAAAATTAATATTACTAGCTTATGTTGAATACCTAGGTACCAAGTCCGAATACATGATACCACGAACGTCATGTGACTTAGAGTACCAGACATACAATAACTACAAAAGTGTATATTATAGTTAGTCATCGGTATCCGCATAGATTGTACATTGTTCGTACCACAGACTTCTGTCATTTTCTTAAATGTCGAGTACCAGGCATGGTGTATGGTAGGAATTACCAAGCCAATACAAACCGGAAAATCAATGGACCGCCATGATAACGGTACCATACAAAATTACATACATTGCTTAATCATCGATGTCCGTACAGATTGGAAAAACAACGGACTTTGTCATTTTAGTTAGTTAGAGAATTTTATATATGTCAATTTTGTATACGCTGTCGTACCCGTCTTATTTCTATCAGTTATAAGCCCGGCTTCGTTCTAATTAAGATCTGTCTACAATATATAGACCATCTAAATACCTCGCTGTCGCCGATTTTTGGTGCTTTGACAACAGTCAACCCCTGAATTGACGAAGCAACCCCTATTTCCTTCGAAGAAAAATCGGATTTTCGACAAATCGACAACAAATCAATTGAATATATACTATATTATCTCTCTCCGCGGCCTCCTCCCGCGTTATTTTGAAGGATATAGAATCATAGAATTTATAGCTCCTATATATTAAAGCAATTGCAATTGCTTACGATGTATAGGACTAATGCGATCTATTTCTAAAAGACGAAGAACGCCCTAAATTAGAGCCACTAACTGAGATTATCTCTATTGATAAAGTTATATCAAAATATAAAGACAATTGGTTCTATATTAGGCAATCTATAAAGTCAGATTGGGATATAAAGCATAAGGACTATCTAGCGAAAATGAAGGGATTACCACTAGTGGTATCGGCGATTAGGCAGTTAGTTGACGACGCCTACCGGCTATTAATTGACGATCTAGAATCACTGTTGGATTTGATACTTGATCTCTACAAACGATTCGTACCTGAAAGCGATCCTACCTATAAAACTAGACTTCGCTAGCAATAGAGAAATCTAGATAGGGGCCTAGATCGGAGTACCGATATTGATAAATAGCTCCTAAATTGGTAGACGCTTTAACAATGGTATAAGAAGGCTAAAATGCCTGAAGCAGATAACGTAAAGAATCAATTCCTCGAAGTAATCTCTGTAATGTCACCTAGATTCTATGAAATATAGGTTCTAAGGCTATAGGATAAAGGAGATATCCCCTTTGCCGATATTATCAATTGGTATAGGGCTTACTGGAAGATCACCTATAGTAAGCTAGGTAGTTAAAGGGGTATTTTAAAGGCAGCTTTCTCGATATGGCAAGGCTATAAAGAAGCTAAGCCTACTGAGTCAAAAATTGAAGACTTAGAGAACAAGCCCTGTCTATATAGAAAAACTAAGCCTAGATACTATATGCTATGGTTCTGTTGGGAGATATACGAAGAAAAAAGGCCTCCCGGCTTCTAAGTATTAATTGTATTGAAGCAAAAGTGGGATAAAGCTATGAAGGCTAATCCTAAATGGAAGGCAATTGTTGATAAAAAGAGAGTAAGTTTCCTTGCTAAATAGTAAGTGAATGTAATACTTGACGATGAAGCCTTTGGCTTCTTGATAATAGAGACGGTAGTTAAAACTGACGCTGTTATGTTGACAAAAATTAAGGATCTTGAAGCTATAACTATACCTATAGAAGATAGGTGGGTAGTTGATATAGGAGCTCAGATCTATATATGTAACAATCGAAGCTTATTTAGCACTTTTGAGAGTGTATAAAGCAATGTTAAAGTGGGGGATATAGAGACAAAAGTAGCTGGTATAGGTACTGTGGTTGTCTATAGAGTTAACCCTACTACTAGAAAAGCTGTCTAAATGAACCTCTTTCAAACGAGGTACTTGTCTAATTTCTATAGTAATCTGATATCCTATAGATTGATGATAAAGGGGGGACTATTGATGAATCTTAGGGCTAATTGTATTGAGACAATTGATAGCTACCGATAGATCTATAAGATCTACTACGATCAGAAGCTCTTATGGCTTACCTAAGTAAAGGGGTTTATAAAAGCTTTAAATCTGATATCAAATTTGATGCCTAAAATAATGTTTGTAACTGCAAAAATATCGTTAAAGGAGCCTAAATCAGAGGCTCTAATTGAGCTTTGGTATCGACGTTTAGGCTATATTAGTAAGGCACGAATTGTTAAATTGGTAGAGATAACAGAGGGCATAACTATTGAAAGCAATCTAGGCAAAGAATTGTAGGTATATGAAGCTTGTCAATTAGTAGATATACTGAAGTAGATCTCTCGCCGGAGGATAGGCTAGGTATATGGTATACTAGGGAGAGTATACTTCGATCTAGTATAAAATAAGCCCGCCTATAATGGTTATATATAGATGACGTATTTCTACCTTAACGGAATAAGGTACTACTTCGTATTTACCTATATTAAGAAGAACGAATATTAAATAGTAGTTCGTAAATTCTTAGTATTGATCCGCAATTAGTTGAAGATCGAAATCAGGGTATTTTATTATAACAATAAAAGGAGTACTAGCAATAAAGTCGAATCTATAATCGAAGATGAAGGGTATACTATTGAATATATACCTCCTGGCCTACTAGAAATAAACGGCCCTGCCGAGAGATCTGGGGGAATAATAGTTAGGAATAGTAGAGTACTGCTAAACGATACAAATCTACCCTATAACCTATGGCTAGAAACCGTATATATATCTATATATATGATGAATTGTACCCCTACAAAGGTAGGCGATAATTGGATCATTCCTTAGAAGGAATTGATGCTTTATGCGGCCCTAGACGGCCTAAAAGATCAAGTTGTTAACCTATTAAATGTCATAGTATATAGATGCTTAATGTACTCTAGATTGATTAAGAGAGTTCAATCTGATAAGATGGCTCTAAGAGCAGAAATAGGCTATCTTGTAGGCTATATATTAAAAAGCCTATATAAGATATAGTTCCTATATAAAGGCCGCTTAGGTATAGGGAAAGTGGAGATTGTTGTTACCAGCCAGTTCTTCAAAGTAAAAGAGTGCATTAAACGAGAATACTAAGTACAGAGGGGGAAAGGGAGAAGAAGAGAGGAAACCTGCCTGGCAGGACCTTTGTGGGTCCTGTCCTGTCTCCTCATGCAAACCATGCAAACATCTACGAGGCGAGGCGAGGTCACGTGACGGAAAACTAAGGCGGCCAGTCGCGGCAGAAAGTACAGTCCAGTCTGGATCGTCACAATTGTAAGGGATGCTGTATTCGATGAATCGAGATAGTACTCTAGAATAAAGCTATTGCTGTAGTCAGAAGACGCAATTAGTACTATGACAAAGGGACTAAGCACTAAAGACTGGCCCTAAGTGCTTTTAATAGAAGAAGCACAATCTGAACTGAGTATAGAAATATAGATGCTAATGTTAATTGTACGTATAGCTCTCAACGATAATATTGAATATAGAGAACAAGGCGTTGTACTAGAGGCAATAAATGAAGAAGAAACCCCGGAATCTGGAGATATAGAGCAAATTGCAGCTCTAGGAAAAGATAGGGAGGAGATACTAAGGGTCCCCCCTTTGAAACAGATACTAGATTTATCTTTAACGCCTACATTAATAGTAGGGCCTATCTTAATAGCAGAGCTAAGAGATTAAGATCAAATCCCTAGAAGCTTCCCTATATTACTATAAAGGGCATTGCTATAAAGGGCTTCGCTACAGAGAGTATCACCACTAACGGCAATAATAGAGAGATCTCCTATACTACTATCTTCGCTAGATCCGATCAACGTTATACAGTCGATCGAAACTAAAGAGGGAGAGGGAGATCAATATAATAAAGATAAAGCAGAGATAGAGCGTCAATTGCAATAAGAGATACAATATACGCCTACTCCGGAGCTAGAAAATCGGCCTACTAGAGAGATCTCTGTAACAATTGATAAATCCAACATCGTCACAGGCCCTAGAATACGGAGGCTAAAGGCAGATCTAGACTACGCTGTATATCTATTATTAGATGAATAGCTAGCCGAACTACTAAGTCTTCTATATGCCTTTATAATAGGTATTACAAAGAAGCTTAATATGTAAAATAGACTATATAGGGATTAAATGCCACTACTACTAGAGAACTGGTAGCAATTGAAACTTTACCTATTCGCTAAGCAATTAAAGGCAGCGGTAGAGTTCGAAATTGAGACTTTGAAGGTTAAAGAAACCTACTCTTAGGTTGTATTGCCGAACAAAAAGAATACCTAGATTTTGCTATTAAAATGGGTATTTATATACAAATTTGATGTAAATGGCATACTCGAGAAGTTTAAAGCACGAATCTGTGTGAGAGGCGATCTATAGTGGTTAACTACTGAAGAAAAGAGAGCTGCTACGCTAGCTATTAAAACAGCGAGAGCAGTATTTGTATTAGTGGTAGCCTTTGATCTAGATATGATTCAGAGAGACGTTGTTATTGTATTCCTGAATTTAATGCTAGAAAGCGAGGTATATATAAAGTGCCCTTTAGGCTTTGAAGCACTAAATCAGTGCTGGCTATTGTATAGAGCCCTCTATGGATTATATATGTCTCCTAGATTGTGGTAGTAAGAAGTAACGAAGGCCCTAGTAAAACTAGGCCTTACCCTAGTGGAAGAAGATCTATGTATTTTTATAACGATAGGTATTATCGTCTTCTTCTATATTGACGATATTATTATTGTTAACCACCCTAAATAGGTAAAAGAAGCCGCTTTACTAGATTAAAATCTAAAGAAGCAATAGGAACTTCGAGAACTAGATATAAGTTGGTTCTTGAATATACGTATTATACGTGATAGAGAGTAGAAAAAGCTCTGGTTATGCTAAGATAGCTATATTAAGAGTATAGCTAATAAATATGATCTCGTTATAGAGAGAAAAATAGGGTCTCCCTTAGGAATTGAGCCTTTAGTACCCTATGATGGAGTGGCTACCCCGCAATAGATCTATGGTTTCTAGGCTAAGGTTGGATCTGTGTAGTATACTACTACTATTATAAGGATAGATACGGCAAAAGCAATATCTAAAGTGGCGGAATTCCTTACAAATCTAGGACTAAAGTATATTGATGCAGTTGATCGTATTATCTAGTATCTCTATAAGACACGCTTTTGGGCTATTGAATATAGTATCCGATCTACTACTAACAAAAACAAAAACCCCGATATTAACGATCCTAGGGATCCAAACAATCACCTAAGAAACCGGGATACGACCCTAATAATAGCGGCGAAATCGGTTGAATTTGTAAGTGATGCGTTATTCGGAGACTATAAAGATCGAAAGAGCTCCGAAGGGTATATCTGCAAGTTGTACGGTGGCCCAATTGACTAGAAGGCCACTAAACAGAAGACTGTTACTATATTGACTACCGAAGCTGAACTGCTGGCCTTAGCAGAGGCAGGAAAAACCGTCTAGTAGTAGAGAAGAGTGCTAAATGCACTAGGTTTCTAACCAGATCACCTACTATCCATTATATGCGATAACTAGTAAATAGTCGATTTGTTGACGAAGGAAGGGGCGACGATGTATACGAAGCTTCGATATATCGATATCAATCGCTGCTAGATGAAGCAAGAAGTTAGCGTAGGACGAGTATATATGGACTGGGTACTAACTGCTGCGATGCTAGCAGATAGGCTCACTAAAGCTCTTCCGAAACAGAAGCAGGCGCACTTCAGGGAGATAGTTGGAATGAGGGACATTAGTCACCTGATCAGTCACATAACCTCTGAAAACAGAGGCTGATTTGCGAAAACTGTATAAATCGACGATTTGGAACGAGATCAGTGGAAAAATCGACTGGGGACGGGTGAGACCAGAAGGAATCACTTGCGAATCGCTTGCGAAGCAGTTGAGAGACAGTTGGAGAAGGCAGTTCTTGAAGTTCTGGAAACCTTCAAAAAACTGGGGGGTGTGTCGAGTACCAGGCATGGTGCATGGTAGGAATTACCAAGCCAATACAAACCGGAAAATCAATGGACCGCCATGATAACGGTACCATACAAAATTACATACATTGCTTAATCATCGATGTCCGTACAGATTGGAAAAACAACGGACTTTGTCATTTTAGTTAGTTAGAGAATTTTACATATGTCAATTTTGCATACGTTGTCGTACCCGTCTTATTTCTGTCATTAAATACTGTTGTACATCAAAATATCTGGCTTTTAAGGATTGTCTATTACAAGGCTAGGGATCGTCTTAGTAAAATATATCAAAATATCCAGACATGCCACATGAACTCGAGAGACAAGCGGACCAGCAGTTCATTTTATATAGGGGCTAAAGGGGGTGCTAAAACTTAGGCACAGTAACTCGTCACTGTATATCCGCACGACCCACATATGCATCGACATATCAGCGTATCTAAACAGCGACTAAACCTTCTTCCAAGGTTTGTGGACCTCTTTCCTTCCGGCTTCGTTCACTCATTTCCTTTCTAACGTGTTCTTGGTCATCCACCATACGCTTTCTACCTATCCTTTGCTCGGCATCGCCTTCTCAACCTTGGAATTTGGTAATGCCAATTTGGTGTCATTCAATGTCCAAATAGGCTTTTCTGAACCGTGGCACAGACAAAGCGTGCCCACTACCGTATCTTTGATTGGTTATTTTGACCTCGGGATTTTAACGAGCTTACTAACCGTCTTGGCTTGCCCAGGTGATTCAAATTTCGTCCTGACAATAGAAAACACAGCGATGTTATAGAAACAGTCGCGGATGTTTGAGAATATTTTATTATCCTAGGCTATATTACTATCTGTGCTTGACGGATCCGCGCAGCTATCAAGGAGGAAATATGCCTCTTCTCTCCCCCTTTCGCAATGCCTCTCTTCTCTCGTCCAGCTGAATTCCAAATGGAGAAGCCACGGGGGTTCGAGGGAAAGTGAGGGATCGGAAAAACCCATGTCAAGTCGTTTGTGCGACGTCTTTCTGCGTACATGGGATCTAGGTTTTACAGCCTTCGGAGGACCACCAGTACACTTCCAGATTCTACATAGTAGGTTCGTGGAGGGAAAGGGAAACAAGGAGAAATGGGTAGATGAACAGACTGTACGATTCTCCTTTACAGATCTTGAAGCTGGCGCGCCTCAATTCCTTACGGGCCGCTAACAAATCTCATAGTATCAGGAACTCTTTGCTATTTGTCAGGGCCTTCCAGGTCCCGGTAGCACGAAGATGATTTTCTGCCTAGCCCTATTACATGCAGGATTTATTCCTGCCATGCTTGCATTTTTTCTTTGGAGGTGATCTATACCCATAATTCTACAAAGCCCGCTATCTGTTGATTTCAACTAACGATGTCAGTCTTCCTGGTGCAATTGGCATGTATGCACTTTCGCTTGGGGTGCAAAACATGAGTGAAACCCTACCCCAACCTGTCTACTCTTTACTTTCCGGTCTCAACGCATCCACAGTGGGTATCGTTGCACTTGCGGCCGTACAATTAGCCGAAAAGGCTATTCGCGATAAACTATCGCGCGTCCTTGTGATCTTTGGCGCATGTGCTGGTCTCTGTTACAATGCACTCTGGTATTTCCCCGTGCTGATGATGCTTGGTGGCTTCCTGACGAGCGTCTGGGATGGATGGTTATATCAACAAATTCTTAGAGCAAAGATCGCGCGGAACGCTAGACATAGCCGCCCAGAACAGGAGGATATATCTTTGGAAGAGAATAGAGTGCAAAGCAATGAGACGATACGACTGCGAAGGACGGATCCTAGAATCGAAGGACTCCCACAGAGTACAGTTGATACTAGACCAACGCAATCCGCGGAAGCTGCTTCACAACAGCACATTATTCGGATTCGGGTCGGAGCTTTGGTTATGGGTGTCTTTTTTGGTATGCACCCTATCTAACAAAATTCCTTAGTCAACACTAACATAGCTAGCTTCCTTTATCGCAATTCTTGTTGCTAGAGCCCAGCTTACCACACCCCCACTGGCCCTCGACCTCTTTGCCAATATGTACCTTGCTGGCACTGTTATCTTTGGTGGAGGTCCTGTTGTCATTCCCCTTTTACGCACCTATGTCGTCGATCCCGGGTGGGTCTCTAGTAGAGACTTCCTGATCGGCCTTGCTATCATTCAGGCTTTTCCCGGTCCTAACTTCAACTTCGCTGTCTTCTTGGGGGCACTAGCACTACAACACTCGCGCTTTCCGACAGTCTTAGGTGCGTTTCTTGGCGGTGTGGGGATCTTCCTTCCGGGCATCACGCTGGCTGTTGCAATCCAAAGCTTCTGGCGCGTATTGCGGAAGAAGAAATATGTGGTCGACTTTCTCAGAGGAGTGAATGCCACTGCTGTTGGCCTAGTATTTACAGCTGTATACCGGTTGTGGGAGATTGGATACCTGACTCATGAACGAAGCGATGGACAGAGTCTGGGGAAAGAACCATGGTGGGTGGTTGTTGCGACGGTGACATATGCAGGGAGTGCATGGTTCAAGGTGCCCCCGCCTGTGGCGATTGTCATGGGTGCCATTTTAGGGTTATGTTGGTTTGGAGCTGTGGGGCGATGAACATATTCTGGCAGCAATCCTTGTTCATCTTTGTTGCAAACCGTTCTGCACTCTTCTCTCCAGTCTCGGCCACCGCCAAGGCGCTATCTCGAACACTGGACATTTGAATACGAGCACTTTTGTACTTCACGTGACTGTAAATCGCCCTCCTATATCCCCTCATCACCAACCCCCTAATCTAGAACGACCCGAAGGAGGCTGCGTTGACACCCGTGGATTGAGGTCTCCCCGGCCGATCTCCGAGCAATACGTTGTTTTTCGGTCTCCTATTTTTCGCAGGCCGATCTATGGCCACTTCTAACTCAACAGCTCTAGTCAGCTGGCAGTTAGAGGACAACAGCCGCTCCACATTTGCTCTGGTGTGGTCCTGTTTGTCAACTATATTTGCCTGCACCTGGACAGTCTTACACCCCAGTCTCCCTCGACGAAATTCGCCCACTGTACGGACATTCATTTCTAATTTCGCATATTGGCTCCTCGCTATCTTTTTCCCAGAGTACGTGTTCGTAAACGCTTCACAGATGCGTTATCGAGCAATGTTATTGAAGAACGTGTGCAATGAAGCGCAGAAAACCAGGTATCTTGAGTCAGTGGACCCGGAGGCTTGGTTGTCTAAACGGGCCAGGCCACTAGATCAAGTGCAAAACCAAGACTCTACTGATCCCCATCCATTCCGCACGGAGTGGACACTTCGAAAATGTTTTCTGTATTATTGCTGGCGGACTTGCTTTGCAGACGCAGGACGGGTGGATCTACGTCCTCCGACGAACTGATATGAAACCCTTCATTGAGGCTGGCATAGTCGAAGACATAGACTTTCACGATCGTGAGGTTGAAGACCATGCCAAAGCAGATTCTTTGGGGACAGTCGCTTATATTCCCTGTGCTATACTGATGTATGCCATGTGGTGGTACAATCCTAAGGATATGACCACACCAATCACGATATATGTCAGATGCGATCGTAACAATCTACCAACCCACCTTCTCGATCAAACGGCCACAAATCCGCATGGTTGGGTTCACCATCATGCACAAGTAAAGAAACAGACCCTGTTGTCTGTTTTTGCGCAGGCTGCTCAGTGGTTTGTTGACAAAGCCACGGGACCTGTCGATACATCATACGAAGTCGCGTATGATAGTTTTTACAAGCCATCTCATGGATGCATTGTGGCCGCCATCAATACCTTTGTTGCTTTCCTTTACTGTGATATTCATCTCGCTGGGTAAATACTAGTCACCTTTTAAATACATCGTTTCTTACTGTTAATTTACTAACATATATATTGTTTTTTTCCTAGATGGAATTTCCCATTCCCCACCGGAGCTGAACGAATTACTTGGATTGTTTCATCGCTTGCCTGCGTTGCCGTCGTCGGCGTCTACAGTCTCGCGTGTACCATACCTATGTATGTGATTTGGTTTGAGTCAAGAAAGCTGTTTCCCTTGTATACCAAAGCATTCAATGCTCGAAAGAGCTTTTGGTGTCGGGTAATCCTGTTTGTTGAACTTTTTTGCTTCGTCATATACGTGGTTTTACGTCTGGCTATCATGGTTCTAGCTTTTACTTCACTGAGAGCTCTTCCAGTCGGCTCCTATACCACTGTCGAATGGGTGATGAGCATTCCGCATGTTTAAAATTGGCTTATTGAATTGGATTTCTGAATTTGGGCAGTGAATGAGAAGACTTTTAGTCCATTAGACGAAAGGCTAGGGGAAGAGGGTTTGTTGGCACCTGGTTGTTGGTGCTTGACCCTTCCGCCGAGGTCCTGCTTGTTTCTTCCCCTTTCTCCCCTTCTGCCTCCTCCTCCAGTTCTCCGTTAACTTGTCATACGATTGATTGACCGCGCTTGTTCTCGCCATTGAGATTATAAGCCTTCGATCCTCTTTCTGAGAATCCACTGGATGATGATCTCATGAAAATTGGTAGAGGTGCCCTATGGTGGATATCCTGTCGCATCCCGATGTCGACGTCTGGGAATTTCGAGCTGCAATCGCTGCGTAAAACAAGTCTCTTTGGTCACTGATCCGGCCCTCACTTGAACTTCGGCTTTTATATTCATTGTTGAAAAACGGCCGAGTCATGCATATGCTTTATGCCGTCGGGTCGAGTACAGACGGCACCCCGAATCAACCAGGGCTGCATACTCTGGACTGGCCTGGATATGTAGGCTACCAATGAATACCTGAGGAAAATCTCTGTTGACCGCCATGATCTAGATTCCCGCTGATTCCATGGATATCCGTACACACCGTACAAGAATAATCGGCTGCTCATTCTGCGGCTGTCCTTGACGGCACAAGGCTTTACTGATGTGATCTATGTGACCCCAAGATTATACTAGAGATGTTATATGTAGGAACACACACTAATGCTCTTTTTGGATGTCTTTACAAGTATATAATGAACGCAATAAGAATCAGAAACCGTACTTGTATACATGACCAGAAATATAATCCGAATTGATAGGAACGAGACCGTCGTGAATAAAACGGGAAATAGCACTCACAATGTCTCACAAATTCAAGCAAACGAGCTAAGACACCTTCGCCTCCATTGTCGCAGTCTGCAGCTTCCTCTTTCTTCGTGAATTCGTTCTTTTCATTTTCTCCTACTTCCTCCTCCGCAAACTCATCTCAGAACTTTCCTTATTATCCAAGTCCCTTGCTGTCGCGGAACTTCTGTCGCGATTCAGGTCCCAGACTTCAAGTCACTCAACCTTAGGCTCAGTCCAGCAGTGACACGGATCAAACAATCATCATCATGGGTCGATGGGGATGGCGTGAGTATTGTCCCTTTTACTCTACTTCTGGTCTAATTAACATCTATCTTAGGTCTGTTTGAAGGCGACCAGGATCTTGATGTCGTTCTCTCCATTTCTGACGACGACACTCTAGGAATCACGACAGGTCAGTGGGAGTACAGTTTGAGTGCAATGGTTCATCAAAGCGACATGCTGGCGCCACCGGAGGCCGCTGCTGTCTACAGGACCGCCGAATATGCCCACCAGCTAGCCAACGTCATCGTCCCGTACATCCGCCAGAAACTCGACACTAACAACCTCGGAGAACGGATGTTCGCTGCTTGTCGCGCTAAGGAATCGGACCCGGATGACCTCTTCCAAGAAGCCAAGTACCGCACTATCATGATAGGTGCTCTCATGATGCGTGCCGGTGCTCGCATCAACGCAGCGGATCTGCAGCATTTGCGTGATCTAGTGCCCCAAATCAACTGTACCTCCCGCCGGACACTCTTCGACGACCATGGCTTCAGAAGTCCGGGAAGGGCTCAGTTTCTGGCTGCCTTGGATCACTACCAGCCCGGCGTTGCACGTAGCTTCCAGGAGCCTAGGTGAGTTCGACTGGAAGGCTAATTAATGAACACACTCCATCCTAACGGCTTTGATAGCTGCTTCAAGTGTGGAAAGATTGAGGAAGATATCGGTCGCAAGCCTCTGCAATGCAAGAAATGTAAAGTTGCAACTTACTGCGGCAAGGTAAGCAGAATCCAAGCAAGCTGTCTAAGTTGTGTCCATGGATATTGATTCTTCATAGGACTGCCAGCGTGACCAGTGGCGCGAACACCGAGTGAGCTGCGTTCCCCCTGGACACAGCCGGGTGCTGAACGTCTAGTCGCACCTTTCGATGGATTCTGATAACACCGGGGTTGGCAAGGATCAGGATTCTGGTGTTCCTGGCTGCCTTGTGCATGCCTCATTGCATCGTTATCCTCAGGACCTGAGATACCTGACATATTTATCAACTTTCTTCTCGTGAGGATCGGTATTTGATATCTGATATTTGCTATACCAGGTATCGACTGGATCAATGCAATTTCCAATTCAATTTACTATCGTATTCACGGGAAGGTAGCAAGAAACACGAGAATAGGAAGCAATGATTGTATCAAGAAGACACATAGATCAATATATTTCCTCTATAGGCTGCTCTGTTGGTGACATGTGGTAGTTCCCGTGACTGAGGCCATGCAGTCCATGGATATCGGGTATTCATGCCAACCTCCATACAATCGGTGCTAAAGATTTCTCAACAACTAACAAGTTTCCTGCTAATCATCGAGCATCAAAAGGCCACAGTATATCCGCCTTCTCGACGCTCAACTCCCCCTCAGCTTCTGAATCCCTAGCCATTTCAATCCACATATTATAGGCAGCACGATTAGCCTCTAGTGCATTCTCCCAATCTTCATTCGGAACCCAGCCATCAGAATTAGTATCCATATTGGCCATCAGCCAGAACATGAGTCTCTGATGGACCTCAAAGTCCTCCAGATCCTGCTTATATTTCCCCAGTTCTTCCCGAGTTGGCGAATACGGACATGATCCGTCCAATTCCAACTCTTTCCATCGAGCTGAGAGCTCAATCAACCTTTGGCGGATCATCACGGCGCTGTCTGTCCATGTTGTATAGCAGTGATGGAAGACAGTGAAGAGGGCTGGATCGAGGAGTCTTGATGCGCGCATCTTGGGAGTAAGCGCTGTCATCACTACGTCGTAGGTTTGGTTGCAGATTTGAGCATCTTTTAGGTCGCGGTCTGATTGGCTAATGTCGTGTGCTTCCTGTTTGAGGGTCTCTTCCTGGGGTGGTGCGGGTAGAACGGCGAAGTCTGGGGTGTGTTTATTGTAGAGGAAGGCCGGTTCGATGCTTGTTGATTGCCAATCTATTATGCCGGTGATCACGGTCGGATCTTCCGCTGAGACATATATGTTCTTCTTGTGAAAGTCTGCATGCAGTAAAACTGGAGAGGCTGCATCCTGGATGCGCTTATCGTTGATTAACTTCTGCATCACTTCCTGGCTTGACTTTAGGAGGTCAATATGCTCTTGGATTGACCCTTGGTAGGGGCGCTTGGGGCTAATAGTGTCTTCTTGTTTCGGTAGACGAGAAGTGCCGGTTTCTATCAGTCCGGTACAATACTTTGTCAAAGTATCCCCTGATTTTGTATCAATGAATTAGAACCATATTTTATAGAGATAACTGAAGCTTAGGTTCCCAAGACTCAGACTCACAAGGGCCGCAATTTGGGCTAGGACTGCCATATAGCTCAGGTTCTCCGGGGCATAGATTCCAGAAGGTAGAACTGCAATGAGGACCAATGCAAAATCTCTGGTCAAGATCCTGACCAAACGAAATCTTTTTGGACGATTCTATTGGCGCATCGGCAAAGTATAGACTTCCATACGCCGGGAAGCCCAGTGATGCCATCTTTTTGATCATGAGAGAGAGCGCTTTGGTGCATAACATACGCTGTTCTGAGTTCATTTCCATCCATTATGGAGCTGGACACCCTCAACGTGCTCTTGGATGATGTATTCTGCCCCGACAGGATTTGAAGACGTATCTTTCCAGTCCAAGATTTTGGGTATTGGAAGAGCTAGCTTGGACTGCACTACAAGGACAACGATTAATATACAGGGAAAAGAAAGCAGATTTATACAGATCAGACTTACAATATGTGATTGTCGCAACTTCGGAATTGGTGGTTAGGCGTGCTGGGCCAGCAATGCCGGTTGGTAGCCTTGCGACGACTCGAGAACCTGTGTCCATCGTGAGAATGAACACCCTATTGAATCCACCCTCTTTCTTCTCATGCTCGACAACCCTTGTCGCTCCCGGGCATAAACCAATAGCTCTCTGCAAGAGAGCCTGGAAGTTGAATTTAATGTATCGAGAGTTTCGTTCCAGTTCATCACGATTCAACCATCTTCCGCTCGTGTATGAGTAAGGATCCTCGCCTGCGGATCAGATGTCAACAACTTGCTTTAAACCCGTAGCATAGATTGGCATAACTCACAAGGTGTCTGCTCTGTGGAGTACACCCTTGGGACTGGAATTTTGGCCAATGGGCTTGGCGGCATGGTATTAGATTTGCTTCCCGGGTTGAAGGGGAGTCGGGTAGTAGGCAAATAGCCCAGTGGCCGCCCCAATAGCCGCCAAAATGAACGCTTCATATTGACTTGATGTCTATATTCCCCAGATTCAAGCACAGTTTAGTGGCCTAGCATTGGAGGAGAAGAGGACCAGGAACAGGGGTGTAGCTTCTGGTGTGTCGTCGTTCAGACAGGGGTGTTGAATGTGAATGCCTGAGGCCGAATAGGACGGATGCATTAGTCATTAGTCACGTATTTACTCTAGGACTGCCCACCTGTTTGGAGGTTCTAAAAAAAGTTCTGAAAGAAAACGCCATAGAAAGTTCACCAAGGATAGTGGAGGTATGAATTTGTAGATATCTGCATAAATATTATGCATACCCACTTAGGTCAAGTTATGCAGATGTCGCACCGTAAATCTGCTGCCGTCGCTCCACAACACCAAAGCACCAAAGCCATGTCTTCCAATGAGAAAAAACGCCTCCGAGACCGTCGCTCACAGCAAACTCTCCGTGAAAAGAAGCTACGACATATATCTAAGCTCGAAGAACAAGTAGCGCACTGCGAGCAACATCACAGCGACCAAGGCGTGCAACGCCTTCTCCAAGTCATCGAAGGGCTCCGCAAGCAAAATGAAGCTCTTCTCAAGCACCAAAAGAGCTTGAAATCACTTGTGGACTCCTGGGAGACAGAACTGGAGGAACCGGCCGCCACCGATGACTCCAGCCATGACCTGTCATCTCTGTATAAGGAGATGAGCAACCGAGAAGCCCAATTCTCCCTCCAAACGAACTTCGATGATTCAATACCCACACATGGGATAAGCAGCCTTCTCAACGCCCCCATGTCGGCTGCATCAACGCCACGCCAAAAACGATCCCCCTCTTTGGAACCTCTTTCCAACTTGGCCACACCTCTATGGAACCAAATCCCGCCACACACTGACGACTTCGGCACAAGCACCATGATCACCTGTCCGTGGTTCCTCTACCCGGAGCTGACAATCCCTTGTCCAGATATTCCCAGTTCACCACTTGACTTTATATACGGCACGAAAACAAACGCGCTAGCGGACCAGATTCACACGGCCCTGCAACGCCGCCCAGTCCGCGATCCGGAGCGACTGGCTGTCGGCTGGCTGATTTACCACTTCTCGAGATGGGTCATTGCGCCCAGCCCGGAGACTTACGGTCGACTCCCTGCATTTCTCAGGCCTGTGCAGGACCAGATGACCATTCCGCATCCGCTCGTGTTGGATTTCATACCGTGGCCGAGGTTGAGGCTGAATCTAATTCGGCGGTGGCATGTGTATGGCAAGGACCGGGATGGCTTTTTCGGGTTCATGGCTTGTTGTGTTAAACTTCGATGGCCTTGGAATGACACGGTTCTTGAACGCAATGAACAGAACGAGTTGTGTATGAAAAAGGCGTTTTATGAGACGATCATGAGTGAGAGTGGGTGGGGGCTTACACCGGAGTTTATTAGACGGTATCCTGATCTTGTGGAGGGTATGGATATTAATAAAATCGTCGTTGAGCTTTTTTGAGGAATGATCATCGTCGTGTACAGGAATTAAATTTCTATTAAGCTCTATTATATAGATTGCGTATATGCACCTTCTAGCAGGTCGTTAAAACAACATCACGATCATGGAGAGAGACAACGTGGATGTGGAGGGACTGAGATGCCCTTGAAGATAGTAGCAGCTCAAACCTATTTGCCATCAAGATTCACAGGCCACTTCTCCCGAATCACCTTGCCGTACTTGATGAAGACGATAGGAATCGGGATGAATGCCAAAGCCAAGAACCCAAGCAGCGAGTTGCCCCATCCGACACCCAGATTACCAAACATCTTCGGCCCAGCAAGGGGAAGCAGAGCTCCAACCAAGGAGCGACTAGCTGTCAAAGTGGCGTTGGCGGATGCTGCATATTTGGGATAGCAATCGATGATATATGTCTGAATGGGCATATACACGCCCATCATGCCGACACCAAAGGGGAACATGCCAATGATAGGCACGATCCAAAACACGTGTTTTTCAGCTGTCCAGCCATACCAGAAGAAGCTGATTGGAAGGATGCAGGCGAAGATGATCATCGTTGGGAGGCGCATCTCAGGTTCGAACTTGCCGCCGTTTTTTGCTGTAGCTGCCGAAACCATCCGGTCGTTTGTGAAGGCGATCATTGCGAGACCGCCAAAGAAACCAAAGCCAATACCGAGATATGCGAGTCCTGAGAGGCCCACGGAGAAGCCATATGTCTTAGTGAAGACACTCGGGATAGTGGTGAAGAAGAGGTAAAGCAGGCCGTAAACGAAAGCCTGGAGATAGAATGTCAGGGAATCGTATTTTGGAAAGGACTTTTCGTGTATCACGACAACTCAGACTTACCATATAAATACAGAGAAGGAAGACAATTGGCGACTTCACAAACAGCAAAATAGGCCTCTTGAAACTCTGTACCAGAATCTGTCTCAAACCAGCATGCTCCGCATCCGTGTCATAAGCACTCCGCAAATCCGTTCTCCCTGTTTCCTTTGCGAGTTTCTCAGTCTTCCACCGAATCAGAACATTGGCATATGTCTCTTTGTTCAGAACCTCAACCCCGAACGACACCACACCACCCACAATAAGCAGTAGCCAAAACACCCAGCGCCAGCCAGCTTCCATTCCGAGGAATCCACCCGCAATAGGCCCAATCACAGGCCCAATCAGTGGTCCCATAGCCCAGAGGGATGTTGCCATGCCGCGCTGCTCCCGTGGGAATAGATCTGCGATTACACCCGCGCCGAGTGTTATACATCCCGAACCGCCGATTCCGGCGAATAGACGGCAGACAATGAGGGTCTCGATGCTGTTTGCACGCGCGCAGCCAATTTGCCAGACCACGAAGAACCAGTTTGCACCACTGAGGACGACGCGGCGGCCGTAGACTTCGCTCAGAGGGGCGAGTAGAAGGGGGCCAAACTAGATCCGTCACGTTAGATGGGTTGGATTGCATAGACCATCGGGGTTGGGTTGGCTCACTGCATATCCGAGGATATAGATGCTGACACTGAAAGACAATATTGTCTCATTCGTTACTCCGAATTCCACCGCGACGTATGAGATGGCGGGTGAGAACATGCTCGAGGCAAGCGGGGAGATCAGAGTCATGACACTAATGAGGGCGAGCAAGGACCATTTTTTGCTGGGGGAGAAGTTCTGGGGATTATTGGGGTCATCCTGTCCGTCCCAGCCTACTATTCCGCGGCTGAGGTCTGTTTCTGGGAATAGTTCTTTGGTTGGTGTTGAAGTCTCAGCGGTTTGGTTTGTTGACTGTTTTTCGAGGTCCGGGGTTAGGTTTCTGACGCTGTTCCCTTCGTTGAGAGTTGCATGGTTTGAGATGGACTCTTTCTGGAGAGTATCCATGATGGGTGATAATTGTTTGTCGAAATATAAACAGGAACGGTTGTCCTTGGTGTTTGGGAGTAGTATAGAGGGAAAGGAAATAGATGGGGGTGCCAAGTGGAGGCAAGGTTAAATGGTCTTAAACGAGCGGAAAAGAAGAAAGAATCGACCAGATATAAAAGCAAAAATTTTAAGAAAACAAATACATCAAGTTATGATCAGCAAGGCGATATCCGAGGGGCTTTGTATAAATTCCCGGAGGATGCCCGTTTCTCCGATTCATTCACCGATATTGGCTCCTACTGGTTTATATCGAGTCATAAAAGCGATTATGCTTATAAAAACGGTTCATAAATTTGAAAAATTCGGTCAAGCCGACGAAGTGTTTAATTTGGGGCGTGCATTGCATGGACAACGTGATGAACAACACGGAAGCTTCCGTCAAGCGATGATTCAGTGCTCCACTATTGATAATCAGCAACCAATCACAACCCCTGGACTTGGCCAATCTCCTGGCGCTGAATCATTGCTTGGTGCCAAGTGCCGTGGTTTCAGTGTGGGGCCACTTTCATAACGCAGGGAGCCTTGAGTTTATTTTAATGCGCATAATTGTTTTGAATAAACTTGACAGACTTCATTTGATGTAAACTACAAGTAATTGATGGTATGCCTTGACAGTTTGTCCTCTTGGACCGATCAACTGTTCGAAACAACCTCTGGATAACACCCTCCATATCATGGTCATCGTCCCCTTCTCAACCTTGTCGCACACTCTTCATTTCATCTTCACGACCAAATAAACACTCCTTTGTAGGGCCAGAGGTCACCCCGCGACAAAGGTTAGCCATGTCTGCCTCGTGCTCTTGTGTCGGCCTCAGACTTCCATCATCATCATCACACCTCATCATCATCAGGATGAAAAGCCACCTCAGCTGTCTGACCCATCGAGTCAAGGTGCTCCAAGACATCGAAGTAAACATTTTCAAAGTATTGTCTGGTAACATCGTCGGCAACGTTGTTCATACCCTCCAGCTGATCGTATCTGTCTTTGACAAATGCTTCTCCCACATCACGCTCAATTCCGTCCAACAAAAGCAACAGAGGAACAAATGGCGGAATTCCCATTGAAATATTCACGGTGTGTGTGTGATACTCCATAAGACCGTGGACGAAAGCCCGGCAGCTAGAATAATCACTTCGCTTGCACCGAATGAGATTAAACAGGCCATCGTAGACATCAGCAGAGTCCTGCTCGGGACTGCGGCCAAGCTCCCGAATGACCGCGTCGGCCCCCGACATGAACTCGTCAGCCAGCTCAGCTCGAGGAATCTCTTTCACAACCATGCGCACAAGGAGTGGATGCAAGTTCCACGAGATCCACTTGCGGACCTCAATCGACATCTCTTGCCATCTTCTAGCATTGGGCGAGTCCTTGTAAGGGCGGTCAATTCCAGAGTCGATAAGCCGATGGAGTCTGTGCACTTTAAGAATCTGGTAGATGTCTTTGCGCCAGGTAACATAGTTGTAAGGATGGTCCAGAACACAGGGAAACTGGTACAGCGTAGAGCAGGAAATTTCCGGCAGCTGAAATGCCTGGTCAATTGGGCCAGTCGGTCTATCAGCCGGCAGAAGAGTCGACCAATCGCGAGTGTGCTCCGCAGACATTTTGGCGTATCGTTGTACAGACCTCTTGTCGACTAGGTTCCCGTTGCGGGAAAGTGAGAGATACTTCGGCTGGAACTATACGGAAACCCACCACGTTAGCTCATAAATCTTTTTTCAGAATTCCTACAATAAATATTGGAAGGCTTACCGTGTCAATGAATCGAATAAAATATTTGACTACGCCTCGGGGGCGTGTATCGGTAGTGCGGGCGTCTCTTGTTGTCTTTCAGTCGACAGCCGAAGATCAGACGATAACAGGGTTCTTACCACAGTTGAGATGACTGAGTAGCCTTTTGAATGAATTAGAACCTTTCAAACTGCTAGCAACTGCACTTTGTCTGCAGTTTGAGGAATTGAAAAATGAGGCGTGTGGGAAAAAAGAGAGAAAAGGAGGGAGGAGACGATAAAAGGCGATAAACATTCTACAAAGGCGGAGGTAGTAGCTAGAAATAACCTCGCGTATAACTAAACACACGTAAGATCTAACTTAGCCGAATACATCTAAAGACCTCACGTATACATAATCTAGGAATCAATCTGCCAACACCAGCAGTCTACACACCTTGACTGAAACAAAAGTACTAACATGAACTACTCATCCCTAGCATCTAGTATACGCTAGTATAATCTAGTATAATGTGAAGTCCTTAACCTGGGCTAAAACAATCAGTCAGGATCGTTAGATGCCATCTACTATAGTTTGAGGCTATTGACTTAGGATGAAACAATGAACATGTTTCTTACCACAGCTGAGACAACTGAGTAGCCTTTTAAATGAATCAGAACCTTTCAAACTGCTAGCAACTGTACTTTGTCTGCAGTTTGAGGAATAGAAAAATTGAGGCATGGCGGAAAAAAGGATAGGACAAGGAAGGAGACAATAAAGAATCTACTAAGTCCGGGATAGTAGCTAGAATATAACCTCGCTTATAAGTAACTATGCGTAAGATCTAGCTTGGCCGAATACATCTAAAGCCATTGCGTGTACTTAATCTAAGACTAAATCCGCCGATATAAGCATTCTACGCACCTTGACTGAAACAAAAGCACCAACATGAACTACTCATGCCTAGTATCTAGTATAATCTAATATAATCTGAAGTCATCCATTATCTTGGGATAAAACAATCTTGGGGTGAAGCAATCTTGGCCTTGGAATAATACAATGCTGCTTGCTCTTCGACCTCATCGTTGGACGCAAAAATACGGCGAATATAAATGCACGTTGAGAGCCTTCCTAGGAGCACCACTCAAAGAATCGAATATACCATATATGTGGTGAGGATCTACTATATGAGATCTGTCTTCATGTGCCTATTGTCTTAGCACCCAACGAGATTACCGCGTGAAGGAAACCAGATCAAATGTTGATACTGGTTAACATTGCACTTGCAACTTCCCTAACAAAAGTAATTACAATTTATCAAACTTACCGAACATGGTAGTAGGATGTAAGAGGTTAACGAAGTTGGTATGTTCAATAAAGATTCAATCATCATCGTTTAGGGTTGGCGGGAAGTACACGAGGTAAGCTAGGGTATACGCTGCCAGGATGTAGGCAGAAAGAGCACTACACATATATTTATCACCTAATATCCCCACGGTTTGTCGGGACATATAGTATGAAAGAATTTATCTGATGAACATTGCGTACAAGAGCAATGACGCAGAGCTACGGGTCATCAAGGGATATCTATCCCACCGCATATTGCATGCATTTTTAGCGTCGATAGGCATTCAGCGGTAAATCTCAAGGATACGCACCCCGTGTATCCCCCAAGATTAAGTTCTAAGGTTGTACAATTGGATATGTATAATGTTCATCCATTATCCTCTCGAGTATCTCATTGATAGGCCTTCTACCCGTGGACCCTGCCAAAACACTTGTCTAGTAACCACAGCGGACACTAAGTCAGCCTGATCAGGCTCGCGAGGTCGTGATGCAAAGCTTCATCCATGGATGCACTATTAGGGATCCGTATAGGACGAAAACTTACACCATGCAGCCACAGAGCAGGCCGAAAGGGTTAATTCGGACAGGAGTCGTAGGAACCGCACAGCCTGTTAAGACGGGTCAAAGGTCGGTGTAAGAACCCAGTTACCAAGGATGCATGTATAGACCCACCCGGTTTTAAATGTCTTAGGTGTGGGGAATGGAGGGCTGGGAACATCTATCGAGTGGAGTTTTGAAGGATATTAGTTATGGTACAAAACATTGGAGTACATACGGAGTACATCCAGGATGGCAATGAATGGTGTCATTTGTATGTGGCCACTTTGCGGTCCAAGGACGAAGGATGTGTAGTGCTCCTTGAAGTCTAGCTAGTTTGATTGTGTCTAATGGTAGATGACAATTCCAATACAACACAACTGGCATGGCCCTAGTACTTCGATGTTGTTGGGATCAAAGATGTGGCTAGACTTCCAAGTAAATAGTTTGCTCTTGTTCCCTTCTCCTTCTTCTTTTCTCCAATCAATCAATCAATACAGTGACACTGCTCTCCTTCTCTTCTCCTGGTATTCCATCGGGACTCAAGGCATTGATTGAGGCTGATTACCTATGATATTTAATCTACAATCACGTATTGCTATGGTTTTTATGCAAGAAATGAAGGTTGCTTTTTACATATTGTAATTGAATTGAACTGTTTGATAAAGAATTACATTTTGTATTCTCGTGAAATATATAGTTCCTCGGATCCATGTATCTAACTTCAGAGTCACCGACACACTACTTTTTCGATGTCAAAATGGGTGTATTGATAGCCATAAAGCATAAGACGACTTTGGTGTTTGGTCCCCTAACATGAGTTCATTTCTTGGAAACACATGCGTTCCAACATTGGAGGTTTGCATATGTCTAGATACATACACACACCTAATCGATATGGCTTATCGGTCTTATCGGTCTTATCGTCTCCGCCAATCTCCGGATGTCAACTTTGTTCACACCTTCACCTTCTTCCTCGTCTGTCCTTCTTCATTAGGGTCTCAACATACATTTATCATTGCGAGTCACTCATCCGATCTATAGGTAGGACATCACATCTCTCAAAGATGATATCCCAAGACTTGTATGCTGACAGTCCCCCATTGATAGTAATCCTGCTGCCTTCCACCGCCCCCCAGTGCCTCGTTATCTTATCATAGCATGGGGATTCAGGTCTGACAGAAGATCTGTAGCCCTTCCTAGGCCACTAAATTCTTGCTGTCCTTTTGCTCTTCCCCGGCCGACCGTAACCGCCTTCTCAAAATGGACCAAGAGGAGGCTCCACCACCCCCGTACTCGGCCGTCGACCCATTACTCACACCAACGACCAGCCGGAACAACAACTCTTCTCAGATTCCAATCCCTTCCGGGGTGAGTGTCTCTCCGCCGCAAGATGCCAGTAGTTCTCGTGTCCCAACGCCGCCGACAGTCGTGCCGACGCATTTCAGATCCGCGGCTGCGTACTTTGAGGAACGGTTTCCCCCGGTCTCAGACGAGAGCCGGGGTCTACTACAACATCATATGACAATCTACCCCCGGAGCCAAGCCAAGGATTTTCCACGACGGCCGCGGTGCTGGGCCTCGCGCTTTGATGAGGTTACCCAGCAGGACTGGGATACCTTCTTAAAGTATCTATTTCCGCCGCAATTGGGGCTCGCTGCGTCCTCTCAGTATCTCCCACGCCAATTACGCGCGGAAATCAGACGAGACCGCAAGGATCGCCCACAGGAGACTGATGAGCAACGGAAGGCTCGAATCGCTGCCGTCGTCGCCGAATGGAACGAATGCTTTTTCGAGCTCCGCGCTACTCAGATTATCTTTGTCTATGTGGGCGAACCTGATTCTGCGCCGTCGTCCGCTTTATGTCCCCGATGCTATCCAGCGGCAACGGGTTCAATAGAAGGTCAGCCAATTCGAAATTCAAATGCGCCGTCGCCTGTGCCTGGGCAGCACGCTCCTTCGCCGACCCCCTGGTCGGTGCCTCCTCCTATGTTCCACAATCCCCAAGTACATGTGCCCCCATCCCCATATGGAGTATATGGCGTTCCTCCATACCCTCCCCCAATATCGCCCAACCAGCCACCACAATACTACCCCCATCCCCCACAAGGCACATGGCAGTGGAGCAACTGGAACTATCCGCAGCAACAACCGCAGTATCCCAATAACGGGACCCAGAAGAGTGGGTCCCTTGGGTGGATCTCACAGATCGCATCACAAGCGCAGAAATATGGAGAGCGTTTCAGCGAGCAGGCAATACAATACGGAGACCAAATCAGTGCACAGGCACAGCATTATGGACGGCAGGTCGAGGAGCAGGCTCTTGCACATGGCCGCTGGATTGAAGAACAGGCAAGGCTTCATGGCCGGAAAGCACCAATGGCCGGGCCTCAATACGGTGGCTACTACCCCCGGCCGGCCTGGGATAACTCACCTCGTCCCATAGCCAACATCCCAATGTCACCCATTCAAAGGCCCAGCCCTGTGACAAGTCCTAATACGACGGGTCGGCCCGAGTCAATCAATGAGGGCGATAGCAACAAACCTAAATCCCCAACGGAACAGCTTCTGATAGAGCCTTCCGCGACGGAACGCACCAGACGAGCATCAGTGAGCTCAGTCTCATCCGAATCCTCCTTCAGCTCAATTGACTCCATCTCGACAACATCGGATCTAGACGTTACCGATCTTGCGACAGTGCGCACTCAGTTGGAACTTCTAGACGATCGTCATGACCGGGTATTATACGACGCCGCCGTCGATCTCCGCCGGCAACTCTCTGTTCTTCAAGAGTCCCGCCGAGAAGCCAAGTTCTCCGGTAAAAATAACTGGCGAGCCGGTTTCAACCACAATCAACAAAACGGCCAACAATCTGGCGACGCCGACTGGGGTCGCTGGGACTCACCCGAGCAGCAGCAACGCAACTCAGTCGACAGACGCGCCATGAAAGAAGAAATACGCGCCACTAAGAAGGCGTTCCGGGACACGCTGCGTCGAGCACGAGACGAGCAGCGCGAACGTCGACGCACTCGACGCCGCCAGGTCCGCCAGGCTCGCGCCAATGACGGCGACAAGGCGAAGCATATGCATGACCAGCCGCTAGACCAGCAGCTTGGGACGTTGCGACTGGAAGATTCCCGGCAATCTAACCCGCCTTTGCCTGCACGTCCGGCCAGCACACAAACACAGCCTAGTCCGGTTTCTACATCGAATGGCTCGAATGTGGGTTTTGGATTTGCTTCCAATCCCCCTTCCCCTTCTGTCTCACGGCCGAGGACGCAGGACTCGCTGTCCACTGGGGGCACTTCCGCCTCTGTGAAGCAAGGGAAGCCGGCTGATACGTCGAGTCGGCTCAAGGACATGTTGTTGTCGCGCAAGGCGAGGAAGCAACAGTCGAAAGAGGATGATGCAGGAAGTAAATGATCTGGAAAAGCTGATATTGTTGATGTTTTCTTTTTTTGTCTCTAGTTCTCTTTTCAGCCTGGAGTTCAGTATTTATTTCCTTTGGGAGGACGGGCAAACATGATTTTGCTTCTCCTCGATGTATAGTTCAAATCTCGATTACAGCGAAGTCGACGAAGTTACGATCCCCATTGATACATCATATAATACATTCACGAAAAACTTACAATTCCCATCTCCATCCACACACACATCCCAAATACATTGAAAATGAAACTTTTTGTTTGGAAAAAGATATCTCTATACATACAAAGAGCACTCATCCCCATTTGCATCTATATTCACATTCACGTCCATATCTCCTTCTAAGCCTTGGACTCGTTCTTCTCAACCAAATCACCGACTCCAAGTCCCCTCCCAACCTTAACCCGAATCATCTTTTCAGCATCCTTCTTCCCAAGCTCCCCAACCTCTTCACCCTCATCCTCATTCCCTTCCTCGTCCCCATTCTTCTCCTTATTATTGTCCGCATCCTTCTTCTCAATAGCCTTCCAATCAAGCCACATGTTCTGAAGATTCAACCGCATAGCATACGCATCCTCGCCATCAGCGTAGTATCCATCCTCAACCTTCTCAACCTCAAAGCCAAGCGTATCGCGGTACAGACGCAGCGCAGCAATGTTCGACATGCGCACGTGGAGGGAGACGAAATGCGCGCGGTGGGATTCGGCCATTGCGCGTTCTATAGAAATCATAGAAATTAGCATCCATATATAAACGCAATGGTCTGCGAATTCGTAAAATCCATGGGTAAAACCATGCAAATCCAAATCCAAATTCAAAATCAAGAAAAAAAAAGAACATCACTCACGACTCATCCGCATAAGCCTCTCCGCAATTCCCAACCGTCTATGCGTGCGCATAACACTCAAACTGGTAATATGACCATGCTGATTCCCATCCGTCGGCTCCTCCTCCATCTTCGCGAGAACATATCCAACGACCTTGGGGTACTCCCCTGAGACATCGCCTGCGATTCCGGCGCCTGTCGAGCTGGACTTGTATCCTGCGCGCGGACGCACGACGGCCACGAAGCTTAGCTGTGGCCAGGTCAGGGCATGGTACAGGTAGTATTTTAGGAAGTAGTTCTCCGGGAGGTTTGTTATGTTGCAGGTTTGGATTGAGGGGAGAAGGTCAATGTACGAGGGGTAGCTGCTGAGGGGGACGATGTCGACCATTTTGGCGGTTGTGCAGCTGAGGTTTGAGGGGAGGTGGTGAGGGGGTGGTTTTGGTTTGGTATGGTGGAGTTGGTTTGCGGTGCGGTGGGGAGGTCATGTGATGTCGTGGAGATGGGGTGTAGAATGGAGATGGGAGAGGGGAGATGGATATTGGGGTTGGTATTTATGTTGGGTTTGTTGGTTTGAGAAGGAGTTTGAGATGTTTGATGTTTTTTGGAATTATTTTATTTTCATTTGTTCGAGTTCGAGTTCTAGTGAACGGCATGTCTACTATGCTGTTATGTATAGATCAAAGTACTATATCAAAATCATATCCAGTACAATGTAATATGTATGGTCAGAAAGAAGAGAAAAAAAAAAACCTAGCGCCGACGACCGATATGGTCATGCATCCAAAATAGTCATAGATATCGTGGAAATCAGAACGCAGAGATCGCCATCTGCACTCCCACTGCCACAAGAAGCACCGTCGACATACCAGCGACAGAAACCTCGCGCAGGGCGCCAGAGGTCTTGCCACAGCATTTACGGTCATAAGTGACATTGTTCATCTGAGCAGCGACCTCGAAAACCGAACCGTTGAAATCACCATAGTTATAGTAATCGACCAGAAGCATATTGGGAGGACGGCCCCAGGTTGCTATTAACAGTTAGCAAAGCAATGTAAAATAAAAATCAAATGACATCTCGAACTTACCAGTACAGTTCTCAGCCATTGCACCCAGACTACCACTGCCGTTCACGGCATTGGTCTCTTCCAGCTGAGCGGTATTAGGAATCAACATGCTCAGAGAACCAAGGTTCAACTGCAAGTTGAGATTGTGGTTGGCCATGTACATGCGGTTCTTAGCGGCTGGTACAGACAGACCGGGTGGGCGTTGCTGGGTGCAGGGGAAGGTGGGATCGGTGGGTGAGAAGGGCGTCTCCCACACCTGCGAGAACTGATCCATCAGCCACGGGTGCGCGGTCTGGTTGGCCTGGTAGTCCATGAAGAAGACTGCGCGCTTCTGCTTGAGAATCATCTCTGAGAGCGTGGGCCAGTCATTCAGAGCCATCGGCACCTTGGTGGGGGTATAGATCAGGTCCTTCAGACCGGAGTTGTAGATCGGGGTGGTGAAGTTCTCGGGAGAGACATAGTCGAAGTTGCCGATGATGAAGGTCACCACGTCGTAGGGGTTCTTCCGCATCCACGTGTTGACATCGGTTAGGTATTCTTCAAGGGTGCCGACGCCGAGCAATTGGCAGGTTGTGTGACACAGGTACATTGTGCCATTCTCGTAGTGGGTCTGGAATTGCACTAGTTCACAGGTTTAGTAAGTGTTCATTTTTAAATTAATATGCTGTGACTCCGACTCCAACTTACGCGTGCGAATTCCGTCATTCAACTGTGTTGTCACATCCAGCACCTGGTTAGCGGCGATGTTGTTCTTGCGCACGAACGGGCTGTTGTGGGCTGCAACCATGGTAATGTTGGAGTACTTCCTAGTACAGAACTCGGGGTAGTTGTTGCAAGGACGGGTATTGACGACCGGGGTATTCGTAGGCGTGCGAGTCGCAGTCGCAGTCGCGTTCATACTATTGTTCCCGATCACTGTTGTCCCTCCGCCGCCCACTAGCAAAGTCAAGGAGTCGGAAGTCGTGGTGACCATCGTCCCGTTGGAGGCGGTCATGGTGCCATTGTGGTGAGTAGTCGATGCAATGGTCGACTTATCGCCATCACTCAGTGTGATTGTTGTACTGAAGTCTTGGTAGGTACCCGAGGGAATGGCCACGGGAGTTGTGACTGATACAACCGTGGTTCCATCGGTGGTCTGCCCCGACTCCATGGAGGAGGATTCGGTTGTTGAGTCCTGGGCCACGGCAACGGCGAGGAAGCCGAGAACAATAGTAGGCCACCTCATACTTGTGTGATAGGGATAACTATGTTCTCCCCAGATAGGAGGAGAAGATGATCGGGAAATACTTCAACTTACCTAATCGCATGTGGAGATTTTCCCAATGACGTTAACGACCAATAGAACGAAAGTGATGGACCAATGATATTTTTATATAAAAAGAAACATTTTAGGGGGGCGGAGTGAAGGAGATCTCCGGCCTCTAGGCTCAAATGCCGATTGCTGCCTATTAGGGCTGAGACTCTCATGTCTCACAACATAGCAAACACTATTAATACGAAAGATGATGAGATATTATATTATTATATCGGATCTACTCATTGACCACATTCCCCCTTTTCTTGCATTTCAATCCAACTCCATGCCTTTCTCTGTATCAGCCTAAATGATCGTCAAAGTAGGCCAGGGGCCACGCCACTAGCGTTCAGCCACTGACGATCGCATAAGAAACCGCGACGATCTGAAGGAATTTCTTGAAATTTAAATCCAATGGACCCAATAAACCCAATTAATCCACTAAATCCGCCCGAAGAGCTAAAAAAAAAAGGTAATCGGGAGATTTCATGGCCTCACGTCATTCTCGGCCTTAGGAACCCTAATTCTTCTTCTCTTTTCCTTGGGGGACCTTTTCTCTCCTTTGCCCTTTTCCATATTGCTTGATCATGAATGGGATGGACAATGGCAAGCGAAAGCTTCCCTTTTTCAAGTCCACTAGCCCCGTCGACCGCCAGCAAAAATCCACCGTCCACTGGCATCGCCTACTACGGTCGCTGTTATATTTGATCGCTTGGATCTTTTTGGTGCTGGTAGTCATTGGGAATACCTCTGATAAACCAGTCCTACGCAGTACCTACTTCCTCTACCTCGATCTTTCCACTATCATCCCCGTCTCCATTCCCAATGCCGTCCTAATCAACTCCATCGCCCAAACCATCGGTCTGCATGATTTCTACCAGGTCGGCCTATGGAACTTCTGCGAAGGATACAATGGACAGGGAATCACCCACTGCTCCAAACCGGAGACTCTTTATGCCTTCAACCCAGTCGAGATCATCCTGAACGAGCTGTTGGCCGGTGCTACAAGTACGTTGCACATAGATCCCCACATGCAAGGACCCCCCTTGGAATGCGAATATTAACACCCCCCCCCACCCAGTCGCTCTCCCAGCCGATATTCAAAGCCCGTTGAAACTCGCCCGCACCGCCTCCCACTGGATGTTCGGACTCCTCCTCGCTGCAGCAATCCTCAACTTCATCCTGATCTTCCTCGCCCCGCTCGCCGTGTCCTCGCGACACCCACGGAGCATTAAAGCTTGGGCAGCAGGCTACAGCGATGGCCAGCCACCCGCGGGTAATCCACCCCACCGTCGACGGACCTTCTTCTGGCTGCGCGCCCTGCCCATGTTGATTCTGACATTTTTCACCGCACTGGTGACGGTCGTCGGATCGGCTGTCGCGACGGTCATGTTCGTGATCTTCGCCAATGTCTTCTCAAACGCCGACCCGAGCATCAACATCAAGGCGCATGTCGGCACCCAGATGCTGGTGTTTATGTGGATCGCTTCGGCGTTCAGTTTGATCGCTTTCATTATTCAGATCGGCTCTTGCTGCGCGGCTTGCTGTCGTGGCCGTAAGGCGCGGAAGCAGCTCAAGTTGGGGGGTGTTAACTGGCACGAGAAGGGCGCGGTTGCACCCGCTCCGACTGATCGCGCTGTCTCGTCCTGCAGAGATGGTGGTGCTGGCCATGCTGGGGAGCGTCGTCTCAGCTCTAGTGACCAGGCGTTTGCGAATGGGCATGCGCAGAAGTTGGGTAATGGACATGCTTCGAACCAGCATTACTCTTCGACTGAACCCCATGCGATCTCGAACTGATCTCGATCGGGATTTTTCTCCATTTTGGTATTCCTTCGGACACCTTTTCCTTTCTACAAGTCTTTTCATATTTTGTGGGGGTTTGTCTCGATATCCAACCCTGTGCTATAGTGCTCCCATTTCTGGACATTTACCCATATTTTATCTACCATTATTTAGGTATGATTTCACGATTTGACTGTAAAGAGATAGAGGCTCGGCATTTCTTGTTTCATACTTTCATACAATATGCATCTCACAAAATTTGTGAATCTTGATTTTGAATATACAATCTCAATTCTGCTCCACATAAGGTCTTTTACCCTTTTTCCTTCCCCACATTGGATACGTCACAGAGTTGTATTGTCGTAATCTCAATATCATCGCCACAATTTAACTTCCTCTATTGAATTCTCAATCTCTCCTATAACTAAGTGTCCGGCTGTAGAATGGCTATAGGTCCACTACAGTTGCCTCTCACATCAGAACAACCTTAGCCGAGTTGTATATCACCTACTCCATATCCCGTATTCGTAATCGACTCCACCGATTGAACAATGCCTCGATAACCAGAGGATCCACCCGGGAATGCCGTGGCAACCCGAGGCTGAAAATCCCGAGAGGGCCAAGGGCCTAGATCGAGGATAGACTACCATAGACACTAAAAACTCTCTCAGGCATTTGTTATAGAAGGCACAACCTTCCCAGCCATAGGGAATTTTCTCTAGATTTTTCCTGGCCTAAGAATGGATAATTCAAATCTCAAAATTCAGTGAACTCCGGTCTGTGTTGCACAATCTGGACACCGAGGTTATGCTGGTTGGGGCGAGAAGGATATGAACGAGAACGAAGATGGTGAAAGGTAGGAAAGGCGCAGCCTGTAGTGAGTCGGCGATGAAAGTTGTGGACGAGCGAAGAAGTGTGTCCAGGTATGTCATTGGTGCCATCGTCTTTGATGGGAGGGAATCAATTCCATAGCACGGCCCAGGTGGGCTCAAAGGCCACAGGTTATGGTTAGTATTGGAATACTTCTGCCTATAATAATCCCTGGTCAACTAGCTTTTGTTCGTTGTTCTTTTTGCTCAGCCACGCTTTTTGAAAACTACCTACGCAGCTATCATCCATGATTGATGGGTCGGGCCGCCACCCGGAGTCTTCCGGTTATCTGTATTGCCTCAGCCCACGATCTTTTATGTACCTTTATGGTATTACTATATAAGGCACGTACCCCTTCAGTCTAGTAGTATATGTCTAGTATCTGGGGTATATTTACTAGGGGTGGACAACTAGATCTTCTAGTAATACCAAAATTTTGAGAGGAAACATGAAAGAGTTTATTTCATCGTACCACTTGTCATTTCCATTTTTAATAATAAAGTAAATCAAGTAATCTACGTAGCATGACTACAACAAGTCTACGTATGTACCTGTATGTACTAGATTTTAGGCCGCGGATGCGAATTTCCCAATCGGGGGTGCGGCCGCTTTATAATGGCTGTCGAACTAGGAGGAACCGAGGAGAAATGTCGCCCTCTTCACTCAAATCTAAAATTCCATTAGTACTCTGCGCCTTCAGTGTATCCCGCATACCATGCACATCTCCATGAGGACAACCAAGTGACGAGCGGAAAAGGTATGTAAACCAAACGCACATACGTCAGCACCGTACATTGTGCCTATTGCCTTGGAACATAGGAGACAGGTCTCACTCACAAAGAAGCCAACGAGGCTGGCAACAGCAAAAGCGGACAGGACAAAGCCAAGGAGATATGCAATCCGCTCCCCCCGGGTACGAACCCCGGCAGGTATGTAATCCGCTCCTGGGCAGAGCGAGCGGCCACATGAGCCCACTGCGGACGAACGAACAGCGAGCCACAAATCTAGCTGGCGGCAATAACGACCGCGCCGATGCTGACAATGAAGATCAAAATGAAAATTTGATAGATTGAAAAGCCATAATGCTTGTAGTAGTAGTTCGTGAATGTCTAAGAGGTTGTCAGGTTATAGATTAAGCGGAAGCTAAAGCTGAGGGCTTAGGTGAATTGCTATGGGACGGCGCGTGACGCCTTCGTATATACCTAAAAAGAGAAAGAGCACCCAAAAGACATATCTAGAGAAGGAGATAGAATATGTCTGTCTTTTACTCCTTGGGGCGTCTTTCTTCTTAATCCTAGAAAAAAAGATCACATCTCAAGATGCTAGACTCTATCCCTGCAACATACATCCCTTGCAAGTCAGCTGTATATAAGCTAATCACCACTCTACGAAAGATAATGTATATAGTTGAAGTTATGTTGGCTCTATGGGCAAGGACTGTAAATGCCCAATGTATGTTACTCTAAATACTGCTAACATCCATTTTTCTCTATACCGAAGCGCGTACATTCAATGTTTGCAGGATGTTTTCAAACTTAACTAATTGAGTTCTTCTTCTTTAACAGCAGATTTACCAGTTTCTGGTTTCCGCTGTTAATAGCGAGCGAGAGCGCGGTCTGGCCACGTTGACCTGCGGACTCAATGTTGGCACCATTATCAACTAGCAGCCGCACTACTCCTTCATGCCCGCGCATAGCTGCGTGATGGAGTAGGGTCATGTGAATACGGTCTAAAGATTCAATGTTGGCACCATTACCAAGTAACAGTCGCACTACTGCCTCATGCCCTTTTTCAGCCGCGACATGGAGTGGGGTCCTGCCAATACGGTCGAAACATTCAACGTTGGCACCATTATCAAGCAACAGCCGCCGTACTACTGCCTCATGCCCTTCTGCGTGATAGAGCAAGGTCCTGCTATAAGGATCTGAAGATTCAACGTTGGCACCATTATCAAGTAACAGCCGCACTACTCCTTCATGCCCGCCCATAGCTGCGTGATGGAGTGGGAACTTGTCAATATGGTCTGAAGATTCAACGTCGGCACCATTATCAAGCAGCGTCCTCACTACTGCCTCATGCCCCTTTTCAGCCGCGACATGGAGTGGGGTCCTGCCACAACAATCTGGAGATTCAACATTGGCATCACTATCAAGCAGAATCTTCACCACTGCCCCATGCCCTTCTTCGGCCGCTATATAGAGCGGGGTCCTGCTATAAGGATCTGAAGATTCAATGTTGGCACCATTATCAAGTAGCAGCCCCACTACTCCTTTATGCCCTTTTAGAGCAGCTTGGAAGAGTGGGGTACTGCCAGTAGGGCCTGGTTCAACTTTAGCATCATTATCAAGCAGCATCGCTGCTGCTCCTTTATGTCTCTGCATGACTCCGAAGAAGAATGGGATGTTCTGATATTGATCTGAAGATTCAACGTTGGCATCACTATCAAGCAGAATCCTCACCACTGCCTCATGCCCTTTTCGAGCCGCGATATGGAGTGGGGTCCTGCCATCAGGGTCTGAAGATTCAACATTGGCATCACCATCAAGTAGAATCCTCACCACTGCCTCATGCCCTTCTTCAGCCGCGATATAGAGCGGGGTCTTCCCATGTCGATCTGGACGTTCAACATCGGCGTTGTTGTCGAGCAGTACTTTTACCACTGACCCATGGTCATACATGGCTGCGAACCAGAGTGGGGTTCGGTGATTGAAAGTCCATGCGTCAACGTCGGCACCCTTGTCGAGCAAAATAGATACAGATTCTGAGAGCCCAAAATATGCTGCAAGTTGCAGAGCTCGAAAATGCTCTCGCCTAGGGCCTAGTGTGGAATCCATCCTGTAAATAGCCTTACCACAAGCAACAACCAGGGCAGTGTCCTCAAGTAGGGGTAATGTCAATATTTCCCCATCGAGCGAGTGTACTGCGTGGTGTCCCCAATTGGCTGCTGCATAATCCCAGAAAACATTCGAAGGTAAGGTGTCTTCCAGCGGATTCATGGTACCTGTCTTGAAAGCTTCAAAGGACAGGTAGGTGGCACATGCCGTCGTAATATCAATCTGGGCATTGGGAAACCATCTTTTCCAAGTTCGCTGAAAATATTCTTGTGTCGTGTGATGAACCAGACGCACAACATCACTCTCCGTGTCAACAACCACTAGGCCAGTGCACGTAGAGACTATGAGCCCGAGATTTGGGATAGCATCCTCGTCAAGCTCAGATGTATTTTCTTCAATGCCAAGGGCGTGTTGCAATTCAGCCAATGTCAGACGTCTCCTAGCACAGGAAATCCATGACAAAACCTGCGTTGCGAGTTTTCGATGTTCTGGTACCTGCCCTTGAATTCGCTCCATGGCTTGTTCGTAAGCATTATCCAATGCTCTTGCCCTTGTAATCTCATCTCTGGCCTGAGACAAAGCCTCTAACTCTTGAAGTGTCTGCTTGATTCCTTTTACCGTGGTCTTGCAGGCTATAGAATCAACATAAAGCTGCGCGAGAAGAAACCTGACTAAAGTCAGTACACTTGGGCCAATGTTTGAGGTCTCAAGGCTGATACATACATTCCATCAACCGCCTTGGCAATCGAATGTTTAATCCTTTCACGGAGTGAAGCGTTCTGTGAACTCAAAGATTGGCAATCCTGAAGCTTGCCCTGAAGATACCTTTCCACGTCTGCTTCATCGGCGCGGATCTCAAGTCTGGTTGCCTTCTGGAATTTCAACTCAATATGCTGAATGAAACGAGAAGTTGCGAAGATATTTGCTTTGACAATTGCTTGAAAATTGAGCATCTCTCGAATAAACACATCAAGATCATTCCGAACAATTTGGCACTCATCCAGCGCATCGATGACGATGAAAGTCTTTGAGTAGGTAGCTGCAACGTCGTGAAGTGTAGAAGTGATTTCTCTGAGCTCTGGACGGGATTCACGATTTTTGTGTCGGTAGTAGAGGTCCTTAAGACCCTGCGGTAACGTAGGTTGTCCCATAGCTAATTGCTTCAAAACATTGGTCATCAGAGGAACTGGCCCTTGTTCCCGCTGCTGTTTGAACGTGCAATAGAGATATGCGATGCCAACAGAAGAGTCATCCCGAAATTTGGCGTGGAGGTGGTGAATCACCGTGGCTGTGACAATCGTTTTGCCCGCTCCTGGTATACCTGGACAGAACAAGGTATGATTGGTCTGTTCCAGCCAGTGCTGAAACTCACTTGATTTTAATAGCCACTCATTGGTGCCTTCTTGCTTTTGGGTCATGAAGTAATTTTGCTGAGTAGCATAATTCACAGGCGTGAGCCAATCAAGGATGGCCTGATATTCTTGATCTCGTTGGTGGTCTCGTTGATGAGTGCGAATCTCGTCGACGGCATTGGACACCCCTTCAAGTTGTTCTTTGAACTCTAATAAAACAAAAGCTCGTCAGCACGATGGATCAAACGCCGTTCTTTGCATTGTAACAACTACCCTGCCAGATATCAAGTGATTTATGGCACAAAAGGTCCAAAGAACAATTTATCAGATCAATGGTGTCTCACGCTTTATCGCAGGCATCTGCTCCACCTCCTGTGCTGGCACAAACATAAGAAGCTCCTTGGAAAATGCTGCAGCAACGGCCGCTGCATGTTCCTGCCATTCCTTGTTCTTGTGCGCATCTGCATAGTCACAGATACCTCGGATCACAAGGCATGGGAAGTCATTCATCAGACCTGCTGCCTCCATTTCAAAGCAGAGAACTGTCCCGCCAAGGTTCTTGTTGATCTCGTCCCGAAATTGAGCATCTTTGACCACTCTGTTGCCAGATGCAATCAGTCCATAATGAACGCGCATATCACGCGGTTTTCTGCGGACAACTTTGGTCTGATCGCAGTGGATGCAGGGGCTTTTTTCTTCATCCTCCTCCTCGTCCTCGTCCTCAACCTCATCGTACTCCTCCTGGCCTTCTTCGGTGTGGGGGATTTCAACGTGTTCGCAATCTGCTCTGAAGAGAACATCTTTCAAAGAGGCGGACCGTGTGTACTTCTGTGCAAGCTTAGGCCAGTTGGTCTCCAGGTCCTTAAGATACTGTGGTATCCTAGAACCTATCATTTCATGCTCTCTCTCGACCTTTGCCAGGGCAGCAAGTAGCTCCGCAGGGGGGCGATTTAATGATCCCGTGCGCTCAAAAGTGCCACCTTGTTGAGCTTTTCCAAAGTCCCACTGTACTACTCCGCCAAACTTGCCCCCAGGGGTGCTGACGACCACATCACCTAGCCTGACAGACTTTGGCACTCCACCACCGATCCCGACCATGAGTCCAAATTTGATTGATGGGAAAGTAGAGGTCATCCGAGTTGCAACCGTTGCTGCATTGTTGGTACCGATTTCACCTTTTGGCAAACATGCGACGACAATATTGTGCAAGCCTATACGCCCGAGGGTATAGGCGTTGTTGTCATTAGGCTTTCTGGGGAGGTCGTCGTGTCTTTCATCAAGCATCGCCACGGCAGCAATAAATTCTTTTGGCAGTGCGCAAACCCATCCGACGGTGTAATCTGTATGAGTTGGAGCTTTGGAGGCCCTCTCTAGAAAAGAATTGAGAGTGAGCTCTCTCGAGTAAAGCGGTATTGAAGGCCAGAACAAATGTGTTCAAAGAAGAGAAGACCTCTGGCGAGGAAGATTCAGCTGAATGATTGGGGCCACGTCGGTGCGGGGCATTCTAACAGGCAGTTCCTCACGTCTTCTTGCAAGTCTTTGCTTGTTAGCCTTGATCAATAATAAGTGCCCAACCTAGGCCGTGTACAATCGCTTGTTGAAAGGTGCCTTGCCTTGTGTATATAATTACTGTGTACATTGCACACCTCAGATATAGCAATTCCATACACCAAGTATTTGATTTATTAATTCATTACTCATTTAAATTAAATAAACCCAGGAAAATATACAACACTTTATAGATAGAGTAAATATCTACTTTCGAAGGTAGTATTGCCTTCCATTTTCGATTTTTAGTTAGACAGCAAATCCTTTGAAAAATACGAATAAACAAGATGAGATGGTCCGTTTTCTTAATTCCACAGTGATTGATTCTAATGGCAGACGTTATATATGCAGAGATTCTCATGAACTCCCACAGCCAACAATTGATCGCTGAGTCTAAAATTAGGAAAAGCGATCAACCTCATCCTTCACATCCATAACAGCATCCCAATACAAAGCCACGCCCGCACGTCGGGGATGGAACGCCTTGATTAGGCATGTTGGCAGGAAATAGTTAATATTCTGAGTGGTGGAATCGCCTCTTGCGAGATCACTATTCGCTAATGCCACATAATTTCCCATATCCCCATCCGGCTGGTTTGTAATGGCCACTGCAAGATCACACCAGTAGACAGTCACTAGATCAGGGTCGAGACCGAGCGTAGTGTTAAAAGTGATGCCGTCGGGGAGTGGTAGGCTTCCGGCTGTTTGCAAAGCGCTCAAATCAGTACTTTCATCGGGGGATAGAGCCTGCACCATGTCCCCTTTGGTGATATTTGGCCAGCCGCTCAGGAAGGAGTCGGTGGTCTTGTGATTTATTTGCTTTCTATACGGCATTATGGTTTGCAAAGCCCAATAGATATGTTGTCCTCGGAGGCGAGGAGATTAAGCCGTGGATACGGGTTCCACGCTAGCTGAGGTTCGGGAATTTACAAACGCATACAAGGACCTCAGGGCATGGTTCGGCCAGTTAGTACCACTTGCAATTAGTTCGGGGTGGAGCGTTCCCATCTAGTGTGTTCCTCATCTAGCGCCACTACCATATAAGCTTCAAATTTGAGCGGAGTAGTGCGTGTGGCTCTCAGGCATTTTGAGCAAGAATCATTCAAGAAGCAAGGCGCAGAGGAGAAGAAAGAGACAGACGAAGTCACCTAAAAGGCCCTGGGAAAGGGGAAGTCATAGTCATGTTCGTGGGCTACTATGTACTCCTGTAAAGTAGTCTGATCCGTACTCTCGCCACTAAGCAGGGATAAATAAAATTTCAGGCAGATGCTCGAGCTCAATCACGAAATGGTCACCTGCATAAGCGTTGAACACATATATTTCTTACCCCTTTATCTCAGTCTCTGAGACGCTTGTCTGCAGAAAAAGGAATAGCGACACATTTAGCTTGAGAAGAAAGAGCATGTTGGTCCGAGATGCATATTATGTCCAATGAAAAACACAGTACTTTACCACTAAAGAACATGCTGATACCACGGTAAAAGTGCCACCCTGGAGGGGTGATGTTGTTGATCCTATTGACAACGAAGGGAAACAGAAGATCAACATTCCTGGGTCTAATACGGTTGAGCTTGTTGTCGTTGACAAGACATAGGATTCTTAGCGTAGGATTACGGCTTGCTATCTTATTTCCCGATCAGACATCCATTCTGCAGTATAGATACATAGTGTAGATTATTTTACAACCATTTTACATGCATTAATGTTGTCCAATGGCGCAACACCTCTACACTCTTGGTGTTGAGCCGCACTTGATCAATAATCTCGGAGAGGCCTGAACTCTTCAACATAAACCGGTTTACTTCCGAGTTGTCGAGCCTGGTCTCCGACTAACACTCCTCATACCTATTTTACCTATTTAATACTATACATCCGAGCCTAAGCTTAGAACCCGATCCACACGGGACCATCTACGAGGTGAGGCAATGAGGAAACCAAGCGCTATAGGCGGAATATATATATAGAAGTACTCACTGCCATAAAGCGAGCCATATATCATAGCTTCAAAGTAAACAGAAGGGTTAAAAGACAAGGACTGCCAAAAGGAGTAACCAATGTAACCAACAAAACCCTCATTCCCAAAGAGAAGTTATAACAAACTGCTTGAACAACCTACCAATACCTTGATACAACAGAAGTAATTCAGCTGTTCACCACGCAGCATGACCACCGTCTATACGGAGGTCACTGCCAGTCATGAAACTACTAGCATTAGAGAGCAAGAAGACAGCCGCACCGCGGTATTCCGTAGGACGGGATAGACGGCCTAGCATATTCTCTTTAGCAAATTGCTCGCGACGCTCAGGGTACTCGACGAACAACATCTCCAACATCGAGGTGAGGATGTAGCCCGGGGAGAGGGTATTGACGCGAATGTTGTACTGGCCCCATTCAGCAGCGAGGTTGCGAGCTAGTTGGATGACGGCTGCTTTGCTTGCGTTGTAGACGGGACAGATTAGACCCTGTTTAGATCCATTAGCGTGGATGAAAACATCGTGGGACTGTTGAGAAAAAGAAACGCCGAGCCGAGTACCAAGGTATGAATGAGGTTATAGGGAAGAGCACACGGCAACATAGAAAACTAGGCCAAAAAGAAAAGGAAAATAACGTACCCTGTTAACAACAGTACCGCTCATACTAGCGACGATAACGATACTACCCCCATTCCCAAAACGAATCATCTGCCTCGCCACAGCCTGGGCAGTCATGAACACACCCGTGACATTAACATCGAGCAAGACATTAGCATCTTTAGCAGAGTACTCCAAAGCGGGCGTCTCCTGCTGAATAGCAGCAGCCGCGATTAGACCATCGATACGACGCTCGTGATTGGCGATATCCTCGACGACAGCATTGAGCAAGTCTGTGTCACGCACATCGACACAGCGGTACTGTAGCTCGGCGGGCCATGCCTTGGTATGCAGCTGGACTTCTATGAACTCCGGTGCCTTTCATAGCAATGGGTTATGAGTTATCGGGGGTTATTCCCTTTTAGGTTGATGAGATTGTATCACAACGGTGACACGTACCGGGTCTTTCAGATAGTCTAGAGCGTACACTTTCGCCCCCGCTTCTAACAGAGCCTCTGCTAGGGCTAGGCCTAGACCTCGACCGGCGCCCGAGACTAGGATTACCTTGCCAGCTAGGCTGAAGTCGGGAATTGGGGTATTTCGGTCCAGATGAAAGGGGTGAGTTGGAACATGGCTGGTGTAGATATCGATTTCGGCTGGCATTAGATATTTGATATTGATAAAGGGATGTTTATAATTACCTACTGTGTAGGTAGATGTTGGGATAATAAGGGAAGGAAGTAGAATGGCGGGGATAAATCCTGCTGGATCCCAACCACGGAAGCAGTGGGCGGAGAGCACCTTTTATGGTTTTTCATTGATCTTCCAAGATGGTGCCGATAGGTCGCGTGAGCAGAAATTCAAGGGAAATGACACAACATTTTGAGTTGGGATATATGGTTATTACAAGTAAAACCGGGTTATAACGAACTCAAACTGGAGCTTCATTTAGTTATACGTCACTTTTGACCATTATTAACGACTTTAACCTCTTAGAAAGTGGCTCTACGATAGCAGTTAATTAGTGCGATTAATAGACATGAAAGGTTGGGTGTAGCAGTAGGGTGATCTTAGGGACCTTTTTGTATACATTTGTATGTAAACTAGAAATAATACATTATATACTTATATATTCGTATATTACATGGCGTTTTACCGTACATTGAAATGCATATATCTCCACTAAACATACATTAAATTAATTATAGTAAAGTCATTATCATATAGACATCTAGACATCCTTGACTGCGCACGTGAATAAGAAGCTAGTTATCAAATAAAAGTCAAAGATTATATATAGAAAACTCTCTTGCACAAAGTATGATTTTTTTTTAACCGCCTTCGTATACACCTAAAAAGAACAGTTAAAAGAATATCTAAAAAGACATCTCAAAGAACATCTAAAGGCCTCCAATAGACATGACAAGGCCGCATAAGCGGCCAACTATTCTTGTAATCTTAAATCGCAAAAAGAGCAGATCAAATTCCTATCAACGTAAGGGTATCCTCAAACCATCCCAATGGCAGCGCCGTCAAACATGGGAATATCCAGGAGGTTGGTGGTATCCGAAATGACGGGGTTGTCCGTGAGCCAACTCTGGCTCAAGGAGCCGTTGCTCAGCCAGAGGATATTCCGAACTCGTACTGAAAGCAGGGGGGGCGTAAACATCCCTTGTCTTGCGGAAATACCAGAAGTTGGAGATAACCATAATGATAAACATCAGTCCAATATCCAAGACATAAGCCGGCCATTCGTGCCTCGAGAGATATGCGTCTGTACCAGTCGCATATTCCACCAACCGGTAAATATTTCGAACAGTGATAAGCAAACTGCAGAGATAGAGATTCCACAGCCTAATATTCACATTCACGCCCTGATGAACGACACTCCCTCCACGCCGGGAACTCAATCGTACGTGGAAAAGAACGGCAACCAAGGCAAAGATAGCAAAGAAGAACACTTGCAGTCCGAGACCAGCGAGAATTATCGCTTTGGCCAAGTTGAGCTTGGATCGAGACTCGGCACGGAGCAGGATCACGACGCCGACGGCTTGAACGAAAAAGCAAAAGATATCGCCCGTGACGAAAATCGGAGTCACCCAGTTTATGCGGATGAAGGATAACTCCGGGTGTCCTGATTTACGGATTAGACGACCGAGGAACATGTAGACCGAAGCGGCGAATAGGATGGGTGCGAGGAGGATTAGGATGGTTTGGATTTCGTATGGTGACTTCTTCTGGAGGTGCTTGCTTGAATCAGCTCGCGCGAGCAGGCCAACGACCTCGACTGTAAGATCGTAGTGAGATTAGTTTGGAAGGCCATTGCGCTTTGTTGTGGGTGAGGAACATGGAGGTCATACACGCTGCTGCGACAAGGATCACAATTCCAAACCATTGTCGCGTCCGTATTATCCTCCATATTTGGACCAGGGTGACGACACAGAATAGGATGGCAACTGCTAAGGCTGCAGGAATGGAGGGTTTGTAGTATGTGTAGTAGGGGTTTGAAGGGTCGTCTGTCGCGGACATCGTGAGGGTATTATCCAAAGTGATTAGGTTTTCTTTTAGATGAAGAAGAGATTGTTCAGATGGTTTATCGATTGGGGAAGTGAAGGAGAGAGAGGAAGAGAAGCTAGCTATGTACTGGAAGTCCTGCCAAACAGGTCACAACAGGTTTTCTATTACATGGAAAGAATTAAATTATCACTCGGTCACCAACCACTTTTGAAAGACACCCAGGATGTCAGATTTTACCAATCGAGAAAACGCCAACGTAGCTTTTTTAGCCTACGAACTATCCAATTACCTATCTTAGCACAGCTTTATCTGGGGCTGAGAGTACACGATGGTAGATCATTGAGATTGACTAGTAAGATATAACCGCCAGTTGCTACCTAATGCGAAGAGGTTTCCCAAGTAGGCAATCGTTGAGTTAGTGGAGAAACCCCGTAGCAGCGAATCAAAGACGATGAAAGTGAAAGGAGCCTAAAAATCGTCCGTAAGGCTGTTGTTAACGAAGTGATCCACATCAACAACTAAGCCTCTCTCAACGCACTAGACTATTCTAGGTGATGGATGCGAAGCCACTTGATTGGCCAACCTCAATATTCTCATATGGCCCTGGAGATATATCCATTTTGATTAACACTCATGTCTAGAGAGATATACCATCGTTGTGGTGTAATAGCCGAATATATTGGATTGGAGAATCGTTCTCAAATGTCCCTTACTAGCATTGTCTTTCTACACCAACTACTGTCTATCCCCACCTCAAATGCCCATATGCTATGCGATTACAGAGACCATAGATTGATTGATAGATACTCGGCATTGGGAGAAGCAAAGGGGGTATTAGGGAAGAGCAATCACGTTTATTCTGCAATAATGCCAAAACACATAGAATGAGAGGATAGAGTAGTGAAATAATGAAATGATGGATTGAACAGACGCAGAATCAAATTTCAAAACTCAGTATGGGCTCTGGACTAAATAGATAAAAAGGACATGCACAGAAGTGATCAAAGCCATGCCTTGCCCGCTATCTTGAGATGGGGCCAGTGGCGTAGCTCGAGTCAAGAAGTAAAGATCAAGGAAATAGACGGGGTATCGATATGGAATAAGAATAAGGCAAGGTAAGACCGAAATAAGCACAAAAGCCCCAGAGAAAAATCACAAAAGCAAGGTGAAAAGAAGTGAAAAGAACTAAAATCGTACTAACATGGATGCATGAAGTAACAACGCAAAAAAGAAATATCAAAGAGGAAGAAGAAAAAAAAATCATGGGCCCGTTGTCTTTCACTCCTGGTACGCCGACTAATCGGTCCCCATATTAATACGCCGTGTATGCAAAGGTCAACTCGAATGACCAAATAAGAGAAGGCAGAAACGAGCCATCTAGCCCATCTCCATGCCGTACTCGTCCTCCTCCTTGAAGCTCATAGCAGCGTGGCCAGCACTGTTCCAGTACTGGGGCTGGCCAGCGCCGTTGGCACTGCTAGTACCGCTGTGGAATGAAGGACTCAAGCTGGGAGGAGTCAGGCCGGACATGTCACCGCCTTGCACGGGATCGCCGGCGATGTTAGTGTGCTTGGGGACGCGCAGGCCGCTACCAGGACCGCGGGTGTAGCTGAAGGAAGTTGGGTCATTCCTCTCCAATGCATCAAGGATCTCGCTGCGCATGCGCTTCTCTTCTTCGGTTTGCTCAAAGGGCCAGGTTCCACCCAGGCTGCCGATCAGCTCGGCAAGTTCTGCTTCTTGTTGGTATTTGACGTGCAGGGCCCACATCAGATCGCGGGTCCAGCTGACGGCGCCGTTGAGAATGTCGCCCTTGTTAGGACCCTTCTCCTTTTCTTCGATTGGGAGACCCATTGTGATGTTACCGGCTGTCGCGCGGCGGCCGTTGCCTCCAGCGAGAAGAGATGTGGCGGCAGTTCCGCCCGCGCCAGCCATGGAAAGAGCGCTGCTGTTCACGAGTTGCTTCCGGACCTTGTCGTCTTCTAGTCGGTGCTGAGGAACCAGGTGGGAGAGATCCTGGATGCGTTCATTGATGTTGTCACGTCGCCGGCGTTCGACCAGGTTGTGCGAGGCACGGCGACGTCGGCGCTTGGCTTCCTGGGATTCGAGATCTCCACCGCCAGGCAGATGGGCGTCAACCTTAGCAGGCAGCGAGGCATGCTTCCCGGACTTGAGGATCTCGGAGATGCCAGCGTGGTGTGATTGGTGAGGAGGAGATGAGATGGGAGAGGACTCGACGTACGACTGTGAACTGCCGGGCGTTCCGTCCCACTGGTTGGACAGGGACTTCTGATGACGAGCCTGCAGTCCGGTCCGGATAGGCTGGGACGGGAAGCTACCAGACTCAGGGGTACCCAATGTCAAGGATCCCAATGCCGGGGTCTTTGGGGTCATGGGACTGCGGCCATCAGAAGAAGGACGGTCCATGCCTTGCAAGCTCTGGCGCTTGGTGCCAAGGTAGTTCTGGTCGAAAGAGCTGGCATTGTGCATATGGGGATTTTGCTGGTTCATGCGGTACTGCTCGTAGTTGAAGCTGTTCTGGACGAATGGGCTGGCCATGGGAGCATTATCCGGGGTGTTGGAGTACATATTCGACATCTGGCTTTGGTGACTCATCGCGATGCCACCAGCAGACTGGTCCTGGAGGTAGTTCACATTATCGCGCTGATGACCGTTCTGACCGCTGATCTCGAGATCCAACAACTCGTCTGTGTCGATGCCGGAGTTTCCGAAGTTGAAGCTGGATGACATGTTCTGTTGCGAACCATAGGAGTAAGGCATGAAGCCATTCTGCTGCTGCATGGTCAAGTCGGATGGGTCGATCCCATCGGGGAATTGGTTACCCATCGAATAACCGGAGTGTGACATGATGAAAGGGGTATAATCGTCGGATTCGTGTTTGATGAAAAGACTTGCTTCAGCCATAGCCCGGTGAAACAATCTGGGGGGGTGTGGGATGGGGCGCAGATCGGCGAGGGGCTAAAGGAGGAGTCGTAGTGCCGATCCTACTGACTCTCCGCGACAGTTGTCGAAGGTAGACGGTCCGAGACGGCCGACACTGGAGAGGATGGATGAAAGAGGTGTTGGATGTGAGAATGTCACGATCTGTGCGTATGGAAAAGATGTTAGTTAAGACTCGACCCCGCCCGTGGGCGATTTGGAGATGTCGTGGCCACCGTGCGCAAGGCAAAACAGGCAACCCAATAAAATGCAAAACAGACTGAGAAAAAGAAATAGGAATGTAAATAATTACCCTTGAAACAATGAGGATTGGAGGAATGAAGTCCGGGGAGATTGTGAGACGTGCCAATAAGCCGGGGAAATTTCCTCGGTGTTAAAGCCGGGATGAGTCGAGAATCGAGGGGAGGACTGGGGAGGACTGTGCAGATCACCACGAACGAGTCTTGGGACAATCGCAATGGCAAGGCACAAGGCGCAAAGTGACCGAAAAGTTCTGGAGAACTGTGTAAGTGATGAAAGAGTGATAAAGAAATAAAGCGCAAATGTGAGAAATGAAAGAAGACGAGGAATCAAGACGGTAGACCAAAAAAAGACCAGAAACGAGCAGGGAAAAGACCAAGCCCGAATCAGGCACTCAATCCCAGTTTGATCCCAGTTGATCCCAGTTGATATGCTGGATAGTTTGATCCCAGTTGCCTTTCGCAGATACAAAACACAGAAGTCTGGAGAAGAGTGGGGGAACAAGCGGTGGGAGGGCGGTGAGCTGTGGCGATCCGGAGGGTGTGTTTTGAGCACGTCGGTCTTGTGTATATAGACCAACGTAGTTCACACTTCAGCCTGCATATTTCACCTGAAGTGGTATATTTGCCAGATTGGATTTGAACACCGTCTCTTGCGCCTTGACCCCTGGGTGTTCGCTCGGGATTTGATGCCCACGCTCAGATTGCAATCGGAATACGAGTTGACGCAAGCGCTTACTTCCCAAGAACAAAAGAAAAGAACAGGTTTGGGCTTGGCTTTGAGGCTGATGAAATACTTTTGAGACTTACCAAATTAAGATGTGTATATGATGTTGGTCCAAGTAAGTATACCTCGGTATAGACCTGTGTTGACATTAACAAAAGATCAAGAGGATACATCCCAAGACGTATCAATATAACCATGCAGGTCAAGACATGTAAAACGTATCATGAGCAGAGCCCCATTCACACGTGGGGAGCTGGCAATAAGGCATATATCACAAGCGCAGGAACAAAGGGAGTATGCAGTATATGAAGGAGACTTGACACGTACCTTGATCTGTATATCGAAGAGCTCACGGGGTATAACGTCTTTGTAAATCAAAAGTTCGAGAACATAAGTATGCAGTGACAACTCAGAGGAAAAAGCACTTGCAGGTTTCGCAGACAGACACCGAGGGGATGGAGACTTTATGAACTCAAGCGGCGCTCTCCTGCATCTCTCATTTGATATATTACAACATCGGTCATGCAGCCCGTCGATCGGTGGAAATCGATGAGATTCACCTACGCCATCGGACATTGGGTTTTTATTTTTATTTTTAATATTAAGTTGACTACTACCATCTGGATCAGAAAGGGAAAATGGTGGGTGAGTATAAATCGGGTGTGAGTGGGTTTTGGGTGAAGGAGGGGTGGCAACGATAAACCCCCGAGCCTCTTTTTTTTATTACTCTTTTCGTTCTATACATAGATAATAATAAATAAATAAAAAAATAAAAAATACTACTTGACTAAGTAAAAAAGATGATTATCATATTCACAACCCAAAATAAAAAACAAACTTGGACAAAGGGGGGAAGGGTGATACAGCCGGATCAAGTAAAACGGCGGCCATCCCATGATACACCTAGGGATATTTGTCACCTGTTACTACGATCATGACTCACGGGTGTCTTGAACAAAGCAAGCAAGAATGTATCATATGAGGTCTTGGGGTTACAAGCATACCAAAATCTATCTTCTGGGAAACCCTAATCTATCATTCAGAGTGGAAGTCTGCAGAATATATTCAAGAACCCCGAATGAGACCATGTGGACATGGTTGATCTCCAGCAACTATGCAGAGTACTAGTACTCAAAACACCGGAGATGGTAGAGATCGACTAGACATTCGAAAATGAGTAGGAGTCGCAAATGTCATCCGGAAAACATAACATGCATAATCCCATTACCTTGGCAATACCAGAGATAGAGAAGATTGGGCAAGATCCTAGTGTATATTGAAAGAAAAATAGAAAACAGAAAATATAAAAGGTAAAAGGTAAAAGATAAAAGATAAAAGAAAGAAACAGTAACCCACAGACCCCATCCATAAGCACTATCAATCTGCAAGAGGATCAGTGCGGTCTGTTCTTCATGTGGGATGTCGTGCAGAGAAGTCTGGAGTGGTGATCATATCTGCGATCGTCAAGGGAGCTTGGACCTTTCCATATTGCTCCGCTCCGACTGTGCACTTGGGCTTGAATCTCTGGTTATTTTTGTTCTACGTAAGGGGCGGACTCGTGGGGATTGATTTGGGTTACAGCGGCAAAGGAAAATAATAACATACTTCGATATTTGGAAACCGGTTAGAATGTTTAAGACAGTTCGTAACTTTGGATTTCGGACTTAACCGTGTGGTCTTCGTCCGAAGTAAAAAAAAAGGTAGAATGGTAGAATGTGAAGAGAGACAATTGGAGGGGTTGGAATGTGTCTTAAGAACCCCCTCCACCAATAGTGAATCAAAGCAATACACCTCACTTTGGTATGACGGTGCTGAGCCACATCGCCAAACTTTCCCCTCTTTGTGAGCCACTCCGGTTTAGGAGATGATAATATTCTGGGATCGACAGATGGGGTTTGATCTCCGGGATTTGTTTTGAGGGGAAATATGGATCTGACGTCCCGTCCCGTCAAGGTTCGGCGATACACACCTAGTAATCCATGGTTGATGCAAGGGAGAGAAGTTGAATTTCAAGGTCTACTTTGGTAGTATACAATACAAAAAGAGGTTGAGACTCTTGATGTTCTGCTCGAAGCACCTGTGCACAGGACCCTGAGATGACGACATCGTACGTGGTTTAAGGTCGCACTCCATTCCGGGGGGTCACGGATAAGCCGACTCGTGTGCATCGGACATTCTATAGAGTGCCACTGCAAAGTAAAGCAGATGTGAAAAAGCAAGAAAAACAGGGAAACAGAAAAAAAAGCCAAAGCAGAAGCCAAATTTGGAGAAACAATGAGGCTAGTGCCAATGTTACCCACGGTGCAGTCTGGAGTGCATATTAGCGCCCCTCTAGTTATCGGATGATTCCCCTAGGTGGTACACGGGTAGCTACATAAATACAGTCAACAGGTAAAAGGTTATATAATGGGTATGTAACCTCATCTGGAGTTCTTCCGATACGACTGCCGGCAACTATAGCCGTTGTAGCCGTTATGGATAAATGCTTCTGCAGGGCTGTCCAATACTAGAACTTGACCGTCACTCTACTATTACAGTTGCCCTATTACAGTTACGGCCGATCGCTACAGGGTGCGCACCAGCCATGAAGGATCGACACTCGGACGGCAACTAATGATTGAAAGTTGCAGATAGGGAGGGGGAACTATTAATGGTCATGCGTCCAAATCGAGTGTAGTAAAAGATAGACTATAGTAAAGAATGGACTGTGATTATGTTGGAAATTAATATTCTATTGAATAAGTCATCTGGCCACTCTAGTTAAAGTGTATTGATTCGATTTAATATGCAACAAGCTTAAAATGTATAGTTTTGGATGTCTTCAAGGGATTCGAGGTTTAACAAATTCCAGCGGATATAGCGCAAAGGATAGTATTTACCTATTTTAAATATTATAATGATATCTACACGAGAATAAATGAAAACAATATAAAATATATAAAACTATATGAAATATATGAAATATATAAATTAAATAAAATAATATGTGAAGTTGCTTATAGGTGGGTTATATACTTGATGCTACATATCTTACGCTATACCCCATTCGGCATTAGCCTCCTTTCCCCAACTTCATCGCAGAACTGGGACACTGCCACTATACAACCATACCTCTACACGCCACCTAGGCAACATTGCACCCTCTTGGTAAGTGACATGTATTTCTTTTATTTCTCTTGTCTTTCTATGGGGGGATCACCCTGGTGAATAACCCCACAGGGCTCGGTCCGAAGCTTTGTACCCCAATACTGGAAACCATCATCTGACTGCTTCAGCACTTAACGCCGATCGGGTTGGTCGCATCGGTAGCTTCACGCCATCTCGTCATTTTGCTTGGTTCCCCTCATCTTCCTACCCTCCTTTATCGATAGCGCAGCGCTTCCTTATCCAATCAGCACCCACCGAACCCCCTACACCGTGTTCGCTTCCTATCCCTTCTCGGATCGTGCCCGCAAGGTTCAACGCTTCCCACCTATCTTCCGCTTGGTTGGCTTATCTCGCCGCATTCTTGCACGGCATATCCTCGATTAATCCACCTACGCCGCCGCCATAGGACCTCCCAACCTACCCCCGGTAATCATCACTGACTCCGCAGAGATAGCTGTACCTAGGTAGATCCCGGGCTGACGCGTTATCACAGTGCAATAGGCAGCCCTTTTCTTAGTCGGGGAGGTTGTCCATAAAGTTTATCGATCAGCCTGCTATATTCAGAATCCTTTGATTTTTCGATCTTGATCGCATATTTTCGAGTCGGAAAACTTTCCTCGAAAGTGACCATTCGACCCGAGTCACGGCGTGTCCCAGCTCATCGGAAGCCGAATCCACGTTCGACACAGTCGTCATCTGCTCCTCCGTTGGCTTGACTAGGTCCCCGCTTCTAGCCAATCCTCGAGGATCATCCACCACCCGGCGCAGATCATCTGCACTCCATCTCGCATAGTCCCTGCAGACCGTTCTCTTGGTCTTGACTTCCTGGACCACGGGCGTTCTCTGCAGACGCAGTAGTGCACGCTCCTCTTCTCGTTTCATTCGGGATCTAAAACTTGACTAAAACCGGTCTCAAACATGGCGAATAACTCGTTCCGAGACTCTGTTAACTCACTAGGGTGGTCGCGTAGAGATCCGGATCTCCCCGTCAATACTGGCACGTCATCGACCACTCCGTTCTTATCCCGTCTACAGTCTTACAACCCGTTCAGCGAAGGCGGTTATGTTCAACTGCCTACTCACAATGAAGGTCCTGGGGCCCCATTGCCGGCAGCTACTCGGCGGGAAGAAGAAGAGGGCTTCTTTGCTTGTAAGTTTTTTTTTTCTGTCTTGTGACCCTCCGATCCCCAGGTCCTCCCGTACACCGTTTGCGTGATCCAGGTGATGAGACTGCAGTTCCTGCGCCGGGAGGATTCATTCCCACCATGCTTGTTTATGTGGTAGCCGATAGGAGAAGAGAAACACACTAACCCGGACTACGTATAGTGAGTCGGTGGGACCGTATGCTCATCTTTGGCGCATGTAATTTGGGCGCCGCCGTCTGCTTCATGATCTGTTTCTTCTTGTTCCCCGTCTTATCGCTCAAGCCCCGCAAATTCGCGGTTTTGTAAGTTACCTCCGCGATGGTCCGCATAATGTGGACTATGTTCCCCGGCTTTCTATGGCCCTCCCAGCTCTCTTTGTTTTATTTTTCTGGCTATCTCACTCTTTCGGACAACCGAGCAAATCCCGAGCTGAGATAGACTAGGTCATCGGTCAATTTTGGTTAGGGCCATGTGCGCGTTTGTACTTCACACTGCAAGCTGATTGGTCCTGATCTCGACCTATATCTGCGCCTCACGCCAAGAACCTTCGTTTCCGGTCTTGGATATCTCTTGCTAACAGGTTTCTTTACTAGATGGTCCGTCGGCTCAGTCTTGTTTTTGCTATCATGGGCAGTTCTCATGGGACCGTGGACTTACGCTAAACATTTGGTCTCGGGAACACGGTTGCCATTCACAGCGGCCTATTTCGGAGCGATCGCCCTGACGCTCTACTTCGCTATCGGGGTAAGTAAAATCGATTTTATCTTTCTTTTTATTTTTCGTTCTCGTTTTCGGATTTGGATTTTGTGTTTCGTCTTTACGCTTCATCCTATTGCACGCCGACGATCCCTCCCCTCCTCATGATACTCCCCTCTGGATTTCCTTGTTTCGTCGCACACTCGCTCTCTCTCGCTCTACCCGAGTCCATATGGTCGCACTGCACGACCGGGAAAAGGGGAATCTTGCAGCCTTCACGTCCATCGCGCAGTGCAACCTAAAACCACGGCTTGTCATGCCTACCGTTGGCCACAGCCACTTTAGCTCCTTCGATTCCATCCCACCCTGTACTCGGCCGCCCTCTCTGCTTTGAATTTGGCGTCTGTGCTACGTCCCACCACGGCGCGGGACTTGGATGTCCTTTCCCTTACTTCCCCTTGTCCGACACATCCCGGTGTCACAGAGCGCGGAGTCTAGAGCCATCGAGATCAATCTATGTCTCACCGTCCCTGACTACTCGGTCATCCTGTTCTACCTGCATATCACAACTACACACCATCCACTTGCCACATTTGGCAAGACATCCTCTTCCAGAAACTGTTACTGACTGACTTCTCTTTTTTTCGTGAATTCTAGCGTCAGAACCTCTTCCTCACTCTCATCTCCTCGATATTCCAACTTGCTGCCCTCGTCTGGTACCTCGTCAGCTATTTCCCCATGGGCAGTACCGGCCTGCAATACGTGGGTCGTTTCGGAGCATCGCGTGTTACAGCTTGGATTAGTGGTTGATTTGTTCACCTGCTCGTGTCTGATACCCTGCGCTTTGTCGGACCTCGCATACATCGCACGGTGTGCTTGTGGTTACTTGGATATCGGGCGCAGCTGGCTCTCTTCGTTGTGTATATGTATCTAGCCAGAACTACAGTGTTTGGTGCTTTGGTTTCTTTTTCTTTCCTCCAAATACTTATCCTGGCATACAGCCTGGGTTTCTTGGTAGTACAATGCTGAATATTGACATCGGACAAAAAGGGAACTTGTAGGCTACTAGTACATGTACATCGGTTGGTGGATTTGCCTTTTCATTTTAGTTGCTCACCCCTTGCTGCTTTTCGATCACTGAGTGAAGTCGACCATGCCCTAAGTGTTAAGCATTACCTGCATCCCCAGATGGGCAATCCTGAAGGTAAATTCAGCCGCTCATTGAGACCCGAATAAAGCGAGAGAGTAGCTGAGTTCGCAGCCCCATCTGAATGTCGTCGACAGCCTCAGTTCCAGGACATCACTTTGTGAAAGCAGGTGAGCCTACTATATAAACCCGTAATCCCTCTAAATCTATACCTAGCTTTATTATCACTGAGCGGTCTATTATGCTACAAAGAATTCACAGAGCCAGTCCCTGCCCATTCCAATACCGCCGCCTCCATTTCAACCCTCCCTCTGCCCCAACAGCAAGTCTCCCCACAGGAGCTTCCGGCTCCGCATCACCAATGTACCCAGGAAGCAGATCTAGAAGTTCTTCTCTCTTTCTCGAATCCTTCTCCCAGTCCTCAGACGGTGGCAAACACTCAGAAAGCGCCGCACTCATCTTCACAATAGCGTGACTATCAAGGGACCCAGCCCAAGCAACCTGCGTAAGAGTCATGACACACAGGGAAAGCAACAAAAAGAGAAAAAAACCAATCAAAACAGAGAGACCGATGACCGTGCCTGTTGAAATATCCGGTCTCAAATACTCCAGATGATTTCGACGGTTGATGTACAAAACCGACGACCCAGCCGTCGCCTGTAGAATAGCCTGATTTGCCAAGAAAGCCGCTTGATTCAGGGCTGGTATTGCCTTTTGAGGGTTGCTAAAACTATTGACCCATTTCCTGCCGGGCGTAATGTAACCATTATTGCACGGTAGTTCTTTTTGACCCAAGAGAAGGGCTAGCGGGGCATATTCGTAGCAGATGGAGTTGAGCGGACTACTTTGGTCTCGGACTTTGGTGAGGTTGTGACTTTTGGTATCGATAAAGGCGTCTTGACCAAATAACGCTAATGTAATTAGAGCGAGGGGGCCCTTGGACGCTACGAATTCGAGATAGAAGGTCCCGTTGTATGTTCCATTAGGGTACCTCTCTGGAAGCGCATCTCGTTTGGATCTATATAGAGGGAAATGAAAATGTTAACTGGGAAAGATCGATCGAAAGGGAATATCGGACTCCTTACATGGTCGCTTCATCGTTGTTTTGTGGCTCGCACTCTGGTCGAGAGCATGTTGCTAGAGGGTCACTGTCTAATAATGGACCGTAATGTGAACGAAGATGATCATTGGGCAATTCGAAATATCCCAGAGTTGTAGATAGTGTTAATTTAAACGTCGTCTGTACGTTTTGACTGTCTTGAGAAGTGACAAACAAAGTCTCGTTGAAATCCTGTCGATTGCGAGTGCGTTTGAACGGTGTTTCGGTCAGATTCCCAAGCATACAGACAGCGATCTGATACTTATCAGCGTTTCTGATCTCTTCCTTATGGCTCACGGTGTAATTCCGGAAAAATGCGATCCCAGAGCAATTGCTTGGGAATTCGCTGTTGTCGAGGGATTCCCAGTGCACAGAGGAATTGAATCTCGGAGCAAATTGGTGTATTAGCCCTGTACTGGTATTCACTTTAACATTAGACATGAACAGAATCTGTTCGTGCGGCGTGACATTTTTAGGTAATGATAGATTGTCGACATTGACCTTTGTGGAATCACAATTAAACGGAGAGTCGCTGCATGTGGCATTTGCTCCCCACAAATTCTCATACGAATCTGTTGGGCGCGCAATACCGAGGTTTGAGCGTAATATCCCGACGTCGTCACCCCAATCATTTGTATCTAGGGAGTGTGGATCCGTCAAGGCAAAGATATCCTTGACTTCACTGATGGCTTCGAGATTGAGAGGGACTTTAACGGAACTTTGTCCGACAAGTAGCTCCTGTAACGGCGATATAGAAGCACCTAATTAGAATAGTTAGCAACGGACGTATCCTGTCGGGAAAAAGGTCAAGCTTCAACCTGAGATATGGAGTAACATAGCTATCAAGAGCAGTACACTGCCGTGTTTCTTCGGATTCCATAACATTGAAAAGATGATGTTCGGACTCGTCCAGCCCCGATCAGCAAGGTTGAGTGTTTGTCTTAGTGTGAGATTTGCTTTGTGATATCGTTGCGATTGAATGTATCCCACTGCTGCATATCCACAGACCGAAGACGCCAACGGTAGAGTCAAGACACCGACAACACTCCACATCACTCGGGCAGCCCGCCACCACTTTTGGTTTCGATCAACATAACTTTGAACCCATGATTCGTGGATGTAATCATACGAATCCCCACTCGGGATGGATACAATTAGACTTCGACTTGATAGACAGAGGATTGACCACGCCGCGAGTAAAAGACCGGTATAGATCAGAACTAGGACAGGGACGTAAAGCTGAGGCCGGAAGCGAACGGTGTTCGCTGTAGTTGGGTGTCGACATTTAGGTTTTGGCTTGATTTCTTCTGTGTTGGGGGTTTCTGCAGGGGTTGACTCGGTTGTGGTGTTCAGTAGTCGCTCTAAGACAACGCCTTCATCTTGGAGGCCGGGTTGAGATGCCATTGTAGGTGCCACCCTCGAAGTAAGGCGAATATGGAATCGCACAAAGGTTTTCGTGAATCAGAAAATGGCTGGAACAGCAGGGTACGAAAAGATAAGAAATGGCCCCCAAAAATCTTCGAGGCGTTTGCGGCTGATGCAGGGATCAGCGGCCCTCGTTAAATGGGGTTAAGCCTGACGACGGGGGCCGATAGTATGTGGATATTCCCATGTGGGTATAGAAATGTCTACAGAGTACACAGTCCCTAATAGTAAGAAGTGTGGATGAATCCATTCAATATCAAAGCTAGTTCAACGAATAACAATGAAACATAATATCTACAATCGGATGACAAAAGCACCCTAAAATGCAGTCCAGCAAAGTCATAGCCATAGCCATAGCTCACAACTAAGACAAGCATAGGGAATGCCCCTGATTCAATAATCCACTGCATTCCATTTTCTCAATCATTCACATCGAAAGAAACAACTCAATACCTCCCTCGGCTCATAACTAAGCCAACAACACCATCAACAACCTTAACACCTTCAACCTCTGCCTCGTAAATCCCCGTATCACCTCCAGACCCAACCTCAACCCACCGCTGCAGCAAATCATTACTTTCCTTCGGCTTAACATCCGGCGCTGCGGTGCCGACCGTGATATGCGGGATAGGGTTCGCGCACGGCCACTCAGACTCCGCCGACTCGACACCCTCAGCAGGCAGAATGCGCGCGACAAAGGCCATGATGCGGTTATCCCAGACAAGACGCTCGATGCGCACACGCGCGGAGCCCAGGGTCGGCGGGTACTGGATTGGGTCTTCGACGACGGGATTTTTGGTCTGGATGTCGATGTAGCGAGCTGATAACTGGTCCCAGGTCTCTGGGTTGTCTTTCTTCGAGGCACGGTGGATGAGGGTTACGTGGAAGGTTGGCTGGAGGCGGCGGGAGTTTATGAGGTGGTTGTAGAGACGGGATGTCTCGGGGGATATACTTGGCGGGAAGAGGGACTCGAGGAGTGAGGTTACTTCGTTTGCTGGGAGGGAGATGTTGAAGTATTCGATCTTTTTGGCGAGCGCTTGTGGTAAGAAGGGGGAGTCTGTTAGTTCGGCGACGAGGGCGTTGTTGTCTTTGTTTTTGGGCTTTTTGACTCTCGGCCTGTGTGAGGACCCGTAGCTGTAGCTGAGATCTTTTGTCACAGTGTAGTCATTTAGGGCCGCATCGATGGCTTGGTCGAGATCTGCAGCCGTTGGTATGGTTGGCACTAGGCGGGGGTAGGTGGCGTGTAGAGCTTTGACAACCGTCTCCAGGTTCTCGCGAGATGAGGCGCACACGTCGAGGTCAATGACGTGATCGAAGTTCTCATCTGGCGAGCGGGTGGTGTCGATGCCTTCGAAGCGGCCGAGGAATCCCTCCATGATGCCGACGGTCTCTTGCTCGGCATTGGTGCCAGCCCGGATGGATTGGTGGTTGTCGCCACGCTCTAGCACACGCTTTCGAGTGACTTCTCGGATGGCGGGGAGCATGTCTGCCTTGGGCTCATGGACATAATGCAGAGCGACGAACTTCGCATCCGGAAGCACGGGGTAGATATCCTCCATGAGCTGCGTGCGTTCGCGCCGTTGATGGTTGTTGCGATCGGCGATCACGGCACTGTGCTGTCCCAGAGCATGGCTGACGTCGAAAGCAAACTTCTTCGGCTTGTTCTTCTGTTTGGGGATGTTGTCGTTCTGAACATGTCCCCATCCAAAGAGCTTAACCAGAGCCAAGGCGACTGTCGTCTTACCACATCCCAGCGAGGCAACCGGTTCAAGGATGACATTTTTGTTGGTCTCCTGCGAATTGCTCTGCTTTTGAGTCTCTTGGGCGATAATCTCGGCTCCATTCAATCCTCGTTCCTTGAGGAACTGCTCCCGCAAAGCGATAATACCGTGGTTTTTCATGTACTCATCTGCCATGTGAGGGTTCTTCATCAGAGCCCGTCGAGCAAACTGCAAGTATTCTTCAGTAATCTGCTCATGCTTCCTGATCTTGGGGTGTTTCCCTCCGATGACGGCTTTGGTGCATTCACGCCACTGGCGGTACATCAAGTACGGCTCTTCGAACTTGTACTTGAAGAACCAATTCCGGTAGGGCTCAGTGCCGTTGTCACTTAACTGGCATCGGATGACGAAGCCCTCGGTCTCACGTCCAGCCCACATTCCTGTCTCCGCGCATCCTTCCAGGAAGCTCTGCACTCTGAAAATGTCATCGAAAACCTCGAACTGGGCCTTCTTGAAGCCCCAGTCGTCAGCAAACTTGTGCACATCTTCACACGACATTGTCTTAAAGTCAGGCTGGTTGTAGTTGAGACCGTGAAGGTAAATGCCCGAAGAAGCTTTGTCGTAGGCCAGGACATGCTCCTCAAAAGTGTCGTCACAGAGTTCTCCAACGGCTGTAACATTCATCTCGCGCAGCGTCCGGGCAAGGTCCTTGACAGATCGATTCACGGACGAGACATGGCGTTCTGTCCAGCGTTCTCCTGCCTGCGCGTGGGTAACTTCTGTATCTTCGCGGGGTCCAGTGGAGTGTTTGCTGCAGACCAGCAATTTGTCGTCCTCCAACCCCGAGATGAAAATAATGCATCCATTCTCTTTCACGCTCAACTCATAGGGACCCCTTGTGTTTTTCTCGATGTTGCGCCATTCCGTGGCCCTTGTCTCGCCTATGTTGAAGAACTTGTCGTATCCGCGCGCCGCGATTTCAGGAATGTTGTCTTTCCGTTCAGTGGTGAAAAGACCTCGCGCATATGTTGGTAGACCGGCCTGCTTGTAGTCCCAGTCCTGAAACTTCCACGAGTCCACGGTCACATTAATGGGTAAGGCAAAGGTGTTTTTTTTGCAGGTGAACTTTGTCTCGCCCTTTTTGGCCTTGCGAGAGGTCTCCAGGGCTTTGACAAGCTGTGAGATAACGTGTGGATCTTGAGTCGCCATGTTTATGTGTTGGGGATATCAAAGTGGGAGATCGGAGAGGGGCAGAGAAGAGTGGGGGGAAGAGGAAAGAGGAAAGGCGGGATGATTTTCATGACCTCCTGCCTGAGGTATTGTAAGGATATTTGTAGGGAATTGGAAAACGAGGAAGAGATTAAAAAGACCGAAAGCAGCAAAAGCAGCCAAGGCAGCAAAGAGCCGGAGCAAAGACGAAGAGTCAGACTGAATGTGTCACAGTGCGGGGAGCCGAAAAGGAAAGGCGGATATTTTTTTTTCTGTTCCGACTGAGTTGACTTTAACAACCATAAGATACCTTTGACTCACTTTGATTTTAATTACTTTCACTTTAATACTTTGAATCATAATGGCTCAAAATCCTTACCTCTTGGCCTGCGACAACCCAACAGCCCTTCTGGAGCTATTGCGATCCAACCCCTCGATCGCATCCAGCCAAGATGAGTCCGGCTACTCATTGCTACACGCCGCAGCCTCCTACGGTCATATCGATCTCCTACGTGCTCTAGTCAAAGAATTCAATGTCGATGTCAACCTCCTCGACGAAGATGGCGAGACATGTCTATTTGTGGTCGAAGATAGCGACATCGCGCGCTGTTTAGTCGAGGAACTGGGCGTGGACGCCAATAAGAAGAACGCCGAAGACTTTACCGCTGTGGAAAAGTTCGAGACCGAGAATGAGTTCCCGCAGGTCGCTTCCTACCTCCGCGAAGCTGTCGGCGGTGCTCCTGCTCCGACCCACGAGCAAGCCGCCGAAGTTTTGAACTCTCCCGGAGCCATCCCTGGCAGCGATATGAGGGTGAACATTGGTACAATGACGGAGGAAGAGGCCACTGCTGGTGGTGAGCCGGATCCAGAATTCAAGAGGCGCATTGAGGAGCTTGCGACTCGTGAGGATTATTACAGCGAGGAGGTGCAGAATGAGGTGCGCGAGTTGGTTAAGGATGCCATGGCTGGCTCGAATATTGAAGCTATGGAGCGGGAGATTCGGAGGAGAACTGAGTAAACAGTAGCATTGCGACTGTTAAATTCATTCCACTGTCATGTCAGGGTTCTGTTTGTACATGAGACCTTCATCGCATTTGAAGATGCGAATCACTGGCAAGAAATCCCTCCAAGCATTTCCAGGCGGAGTCCCACGGCTCCTGCTGATTGAATCGTGCGGACGGGCGCTCCGCCGTTGTCTCGGGAATCTTGTATTCTTGCTCGAAGTTTTGAGTCTCCCTGTGAAGGCTGCTGTTAGACTTGTCAGAGTCCTTGTTGGGAGTTTCGAGTGGCTCGGACCGAAGAGAAGCTTCTATACGATCTTGTAATTAGGATTCAATCACGAAATATCACGATATATCCATTGAAACCATTTATATTAGAACATAATTAGCTATTTTCCACATATGTAGAGATCGTACTGTCATAGTTGATGCAACTGCGTAGATCACCGGTCTAGTCCCCGCCAAGCTCGAGCCTATCCCGCATCTCCGACGTAGCAACTTAACTTCCACCTACAACAACCACCATATCATGTCTCAACCACCATCTCCATTCCCTCCGCAATCGCAGTTCTACTCATCCCAAATCATGAACCCCGACACACCTCCTCCACCACCACCCAAACCCAACAGCCACGAAGCCAGTCGACGCGGCACCCCGCAAAACACCTCTGCACAAGCCTGGCAGCCAGACCAGACAGGCCCACACCAGGGCGCGTACCCCAATAATCCTCAACAGCCATATATCCCCGACCCCCCAACAATTGAGGAGGGATGGCTCCCAGACTTGGTGTCCGATAAATCGTGTGTCCCCTCAAACCCCCAAAAAGCAATGATAGGAACGCCTCTAACCCCCGCAACCCCAGAACAACCGACCTCCAAACAATTCTCAAAGACCCGTCCCTGATCTCCGCCCTCTCAAGCCAACACCCCTCCTATACAGCCCGCCAACAACACCTCGAGACCCTAATCCAAACAAACAAAGACCTCGCAACCCGCGTCCTAGAGATGGAGAACCACCTCGCCGAAGCCCGCGCCTCCACGGAAACAATGCTGATCACACACCAGTCACTGGAGGTCTCCTGGCGCAAGAAGCAAGCCGAGATGGACGCCGCTCTCGCCCCGTGGTCGCCGAAAGCACTATACCAACGCTTCAGCGCAGCGATCACAGAACAAGAGGCTGTCTGCCATGCTGTTGAGGAGAGTTTCCTCGATGAAGATCACCACGGCCGGGCCACGGAGAAGGAGATTGCAGATTGGGTCCGGCGTGTACGGGGCGAGGCGTCTAAGTTGGCGGCTCGGAAGGAGGCTAAGGCCCGATGGGATGAGGGACGTGTTGGGGGTTGGCGATGAGGTCTGAAAACAACCTCAAAATAGAAATAGTCACGTCACGTCTGGCTACCATTTACGATGCCATGTTGCCCCCGATTCATGATCTGTTCACTATGCGCTGTACAATACAGTGTAAATCTACAAAATACCTTCAAGGCCTTGCCTCTTCCGAATCGCGCTCAACCCAATCCCGGAAATCCACCCCTCACTCACCCCTCAAGCCTAGCAGCACCACCCTCACTTTCCGGCTTAAAACGCCCCTGCCCCCGTCCCTGTCCCTGTCCATGTCCCGGATTTCTAAACCCCATCTCCCTCACCGCAGCTGCCTGCTCGACATCACCATCCAACCCCCTCTCACCCGCCCACCCATCAGTGCCCAGCGAACTAGGAACCCCAACACCCCTCCCAAAAGCGCGTCTCCGACTACGCGCACCCCAAGCCCAGCCCGCGCCACGTCTAATCGGAAGATGGTACATGTTGAACCCGATATAAGCGAAGAAAATTCCGAGCGCCGACCCGAAGAGAATATCAAAACCATGGTGTCTATAATTGAACCAACGCGACGCAGCAATAAAGCACGCTGTGGCAGTCGGCACGAACGCAATTATCATTAGGTATACGGGCGGCGCAGCACCGCGTTTCCGTACGGATGCCTCGTCGTCGACGTGGTTTTGGTTTTCGACTGGGTAGCGTGGGAGATAGGGGAATGCGACGGAGAATTTAGAGCAGAGCCAGAGGGTTAGGTAGATTAAACCGGCGAAGGAGACTGGGGGGGGGGGGGATTGTTAGCTTTGGTATTCATATTTTGTATACTGTGTCATGCACCAAACACGCCTGTATGATGTGCATGATATGTATGTTGTATGGTATAGACTTACAAGAAGCATGCCCACTGGGAAAACTCGCAAAGCCATCAATGCGCAACGAATTACTCCTATCGCGACAAATCTCCCACGAAACCAACGTCGCCGCACCCCGCAGCTCCTCCCCAAGCCCACCGACCGTGAACTCCGCAATACGCGTGAGGTCTGGATTGCAGCGGGCCAGGAGATCAGGTCGCGGTTTGCCGATTAGGACTTTCAGACCCTGTGTTGCGGACCAGGCGCTTGCGAGGGCCAGTGCGAGGCCCATCCAGCCGACGTTCCATTCCCAGAATTTGCGACGGATGTATTGCGCTGCGGGGGGTTTGGGTGTGGGGTTAGAGGGGGTGGTGGCTTTTGCCGGGACGAGTAGCCATGAGAGTAGGAGGACTATAACTGCCGGTGCGAAGAGGCAGACTAGGATGAGGGTCTTTGTTGTTACGGTTTCTTTGGTGAGGGGGTAGCTAATTGTTGGGTCGGTTAGGCTGAAGGGGTGGTGGTTTGGGGATTGTTTGTAAAAGCCGTAGCCGATTAGGGCGATGCCGCTGGTTGGGATTGTTAGTTTGGGGATTGGATGGGATGGATAGAGTTGGTTGAGGTACATGATGAATATCCAGTCGATTATATAGGATAGGACTAGGAGCTTGGAGATAGCTGCGAGACGCGTTACTGTGTCCTTGATGGGAATGGGCATGATGCAATTATTATAAGGAGTAAAGATGGAATAGAAATTAAAAGATAAAAAGGATCATAATCACAATTACAATTAAAGAAGTGCAGGCAACAACGTTGGAATGGGGGATCACCCGGGGAATGTGGCGGAGCTCAATTTAGGGTTATGCAGAACTTGGAGGTAAGAAACTATAGTATTCACGTCATTGATTCGAACTCGAATTTTTAAGGACTGATCTATAGAGCTATAGAGCTATAAATATTATGTCAAACATCCCTTGAAACAAATCATTTATTACAGAAATAATGTCGAGAATTGTAGTTGATTCTGAATTTGTACTCTCTCCAACGCTAACCCCATTTAGTTCAGCGGGAGTCTGCCCCGGAGCCGCCATCATGCAGGGGGATATACTCCGTACAAACTGCTGCTTCAGGGTGAAACGAGCGCTTCAACTACAAATAAAATTAAGTCTATTAGTTCAATGTACTTTGATGGAGAGTTTGTCTAATCTCTTCGGTCCCCAAAAAACGAGTTCCTTATGTACCTATTATACTCACTAAGGGAAGCGCTGTTTCCGACAGGATGGATACTGAAAGCAGGCTGGATTCGAATGTAACCCACGAAGCGAGGTGCGTCATGCAGGTGCTTCATGCAGTTTGTAGAGAAGTAAACTGCATAGGAAGCGCTAAGCTTGCATACCATGCGTGGACAGCCTCGATCGGCCATAATAGACTTTTAGATCTAATAGGATAGTATAATGATTTCTTGAAATTGAGCATTAAAGATGTTAATACGATCTTCATAGCGACAAAAAGTAAAGCAAATACAAACCCAGCCAGCTGGTGATAAGTACCATAGCGATAGGCAAATTCAACTATTTCGAGTGAGAGACTGCAACATTCCAGACAAATAACCGAGAAAAAGGACTAGAATCCTGAAATCATCCGGCGGTTCATGATAGCATCGTTCAACCGATTATGAACCTGTTGAACCCCCTCGAACCGCATGAATCCGCACGATTCACTCTCCAGATGGTTGAACAGACCAGCCAGTGAGTGGAAGTCCTTTGCACAGCCGCGGTTGAGGCAGTGGTAGACCTTCTCTTTGTGTACAGGTGAGTTAACATGCGATTGCAGTGCTTTTCTCGAATTGAACCCCTTTTTGCACAGGTAACACGCCCAACAGGCACCATTCCAGGCGCTGTCGGTGACGGAATAGGTCGAATTCTGTTCATTGTGCCACCCGATCTGCTTCTTACAGACAACGCCTCTGGGATCAAGCTGTTGAATAATTCGGTGGATGCTATCGCGGTTCAAGACTTGAGCTTGAGGACAGGACCCACTCTCGAGATGATGTGAGACTCCACTAGCAGTGACAAAGCCAGTGCGACAGAATGGACACGCGATATTGGTGCCGCGGTGGGTCTTGGAGTTCAGGTGCTATAGCATAAAGGGGTGAGTCGAACAGTAGAACGGGTTCATAGTTTCTCTCAAGTCATGTCAGCTGTCCTACCTGGCGCAAACAGTTCTCGTTCATAAAGCTACGCCTGCATTCTTGGCAGTAGTTTTTGTAATGTCCCTTGGCTCTCATGTGATTCTCCGCAGCCTCCTCCGAGTGGAATTTCGTCGGACATGTCTGGCATGGAACGGTCGGGAGCCAATGACCCTTCGCGTTCATGTGGTTGTTGGCGCCGTTTTGACTAGAGAAGGTGCTAGTGCATGTTTCGCATTCGAAGGTCGGTGCCCAGTGGTTTACAGCGTTCATATGCTGATTGCAAGCAGTCTGTGTGCGGAATACTCGAGTGCATGTTTCACACTCGATCCAGTGACGTTCGTAATCCATATGCTCATCGCGGTCACCCGGATCCCAGAATGCTTCGTTGCAGGAGCTGCATTCGAACATGGTGGAAGAGTGTAAGATATTTTTAGAGTGGGAATCTGCAATAAAATTTAGGTAAGGGGCATGTAAAAGGTTGACGAGATCGATCCCAGATACCTTGGAGGGGAGCTCCCGAGAGGTTTGCAGAGTTTGCACACTTTACATGCCTGAGGCAACCACACTTAGTGCCTCAGGCCAATTTCCATGTTAGCGCCGGAGGATTGATTAATCCTTGTTTTGTGATTTATGTTAGTTAACTATGTAGTTAACTAACTAGTTAGGTATAAATTGCTAGGAAAGCCGATTCAGAAATACAGAGACTTGAACAATACCACTTCATTTGACATTGCACAAGGATTGCTTCGACGACCTTACACGTACCATCCAATCTTATAAATATGTACAATCCATAGAGCTCTTCATATGTTACCCAGTCATAACTAAGCGAAACCATTGATAATGAAAATTATCTATGCGCTGGATGCAATAACATGCGGAAACATCGACAGGGCTTTGCGCAAGCCATTCTCATTCGTCGCTGACAAGTTCACGAACATAAGGCTTGTTATTGGCATAGCACTGGATTTCCTGTTCTTTAGGAAGAGTGCCATGCAGAATATAATCTTTAGCAACTCGGTCCGTACAGTCCGACATGTCACGTCTAGAGCTATGCCCATAAGCATGATTAACAATCAACCGGGCATTCTGGCCCATCTCCGCTAGGAGCCTTCTTCCATTGCGCAGCGGGGTCGCAGGGTCATACGGGGAAGCGATAAGTAGAGTAGGGGTCTTAAGCGTGTTGTTAAGATCGCCACGATACACCTCCGAAGGACGGTCCCAGTAGGTATTGTAATATCGACAAGGCAGAACTGCAAAGAAGCGGGAGTTTCCAGCCATCCAGCTCTGGGCAGACATCGTCTCCCACAACTGATCCCACCATTCAAGTCCGTCTGGAACGGGCGCATCGTACGCATCAGCACATATCACGAGGAGATCGAGTTCAGTGGAAGATGGGAGATGCGGGTAGAATGGCTTTTCAGAATGCTCGCTCCATGAGCGATCTAGGGAGTTGGCTGCTAGGGTCGCATTCTCTGCTTCGAGCTCATAGAGTATTTGTGCCGTACCCGGCCAGTCTGCCGGCCTATACATAGCCGGATAGAGAACCCTCTCGACAAGCGCCGAGTAAGTGACCAGAGAAGGACCGGCTGATTCAGTGTACGCGGACCTTGGGCGAGCTTTGAGCGACTCAAGTAGTTTGTTCATACGCGCTTCCAGCTGTGCGAGTGTGACGGGGCCATCCTGGTTAGAAACGGGATTGGCCAATGCACACCACTCCGGACCGGCTTTGATACACTCCCCTAAGAACCCGTCGTGCCATGCATCTGTCGCATTGTCGAGAGAAGTCCAGCCAAAGCCGCCTAAGACGCGATGGTCCTTGACATATTCTGTACCATCGAGGATCAAACGACCCGCTCGGGTGGGAAACATGTTGACATACGTCTGACCAATCCCGGTGCCATAACTAACCAAGTATCCTGTGACTTCTTCTTCACGAAGTGCTTTTCGGATCTCGTCTAGGTCGCGTGCCACCGATGCTGTGCTGATGAAACGACCAAAATCTCCCAGCCGTTGCTGGCAGGCAAAGAAGGTCGCGTTGTTCATGGCATCCACAGCCTCTAATTGAGTCTTTGGGGCTTCCTCGCGATATCGGAGTGCTAGCAGCGACCATCGGTCCCGGAACCCGTCTTGAGGGTAACATGCCGCAGCAGGTAGGGAGAAATTCACACCGCGGGGGTCCCACCCTAGCACATCGAGTTGTCCATCACTAAAGCGGTTAGTCATCTCCTCTGCAGTGTCCCAAAGGAAAGATGTTCCGCTTCCCCCCGGGCCTCCTGGGTTTATGATGAGAGTGCGCTCACTCCTGTAGCTCTTGGGCGAAATACTAGGATCATTCCGATGAGCCAGACCGGCGACCTGGAACTTGGTAACTGCAATTCGGACAATACGAGTATCTGAAGAGTTGTGATAATCAAGTGGTAGGTCTAAGTACCCACACAAGTAGATTCCCCGACCTGTGCTTCCCCAGCTCCAATGATCCGGATTGGCGTCGAAGAGGGCGGCCCATGACTGCTGGGGAGTCGGGTCTTCCAGTGGCGGCGGACGACTGGAATCAGTGCAGGGGATAAACTGAAATTGGTCGTCCGGTTGTGGGAATGATCCATACGGCAAGTCTTGGACTTGAGGATCGTCCCGAAAGGCCCAGCGCGGCGCTGGGGGAGGGAATTTATTGAACCCCACTAGGCCCACTATTCCTGCGGCTGCTGCCATGCAGACGATGGTTCTCCAGTGCCATGTTCGAGGCTGAGGCCTAGAGGTGAATTCTCCTTTCTCCATTACGAATTTCCTAGCGATGAAGGTGGGTATTCCTGTCTAAGAAGGCAGCCGTGAGATTCTGAGGTTCGAGTTAGCGGGATCACACCATCGCCACTAGCGCCATTTTGGGTGTTTTACAGGGATTGTTTCTAGGGTAACCACGCGAATATATATTACTGTGGTTGATTCTCACGGTTCAGACTACCATAGTAGTCTTGGTGAGTGATGGCCAAGTATTTACCATATGCAAGGATTTTCCGTATAGAATTGGACAATACAAACACATAGTACAATCAATCGATCTGCGAGTCGGCCTCTTGGTGATTCCGTTGGATCAATGGTATCAATAGTAGTTGAGGTATAAGTACTCACCCAATATAGACTCGCCCAGACTTGGGATAGTGCCGTAGAAAGTCCATTCGGTAAAGTATGCATCAGTCAAGCCATCTTGACACTCTCGGCAATTAGGCTGGATATAACTGCGGTTCGGGGATTGTGTGGAGGAGAAATGTGGAGTTGGAGAAAGCTGGGACTGCAGTGCTTCCAGGAGGAGAATGCATGACGTCAGGGACAAGGGAGCATGCCCAGGTGGTGATCGATACAAAGAACAGGGGTTATTGCCTGGAATAACCTTGACTTTATATAAATCCCCTATCAACCCAAATCGGTAGGTTACTAATGGTTGATACATAGATTATAATAACCAGAATTAAAAAAAAATACACCAAAAAAAAAAAAAAAGGATGAAAAGAAGAGGGGGTGATTCCCAGCGATACATCGCCCAGATGACCATCAGACCGCGAACTTTGGTTCCAAGGGGAATCGAACCCAGGCCTGTGGCTCGTTAAGAGGGCAACCTTGCAAGTTTGACATTGCTCCTAACTACTGCACTACCCCGGGTTATTGCTGGGAATAACCTTAACTTTATATAAATCCCACTAGCCCCACTCACTAGTTATACTAGGTAACTCACGTAAATGGCCGAAATCCTAAGTATCCTCTTTCCAATATTATACAACATATTACTGAATTCGAACACTTTAATTCAACAGTTACACAACACAAATATTCAAAACCACCCGCTGATCACTCATAATCCCCTAATGGCGCCAGCAAGGTCGTTCATATCTTCCAAAAACACATCAAACTCGGTTTTTACCAGCTCCATATCTTCATCAATATCATCAGTCCACCGATGAACATATACAGTCCTCAAACCACACTTCTGTGCGCCCCGCAAGTCATAAGCATGTGCAGCAACCAAAACCACCTCCTCAGGCCGAAGCTTCACAAGCTCCAATCCCTTCTCATAAGCCTCCGGGCGAGGCTTATAAGCACCCAGAAGCTGACTAGAAAACAGCATGTTAAAATCCAACCCGGAAGATCGAGTCAGGTCCAACTGCAGCCGTGTTGTACCGTTCGCATGAACGAACACTTCCAGACCGAGGTCTTGTCGAAGACTCTTGATTGCATCGGAAACCTCGGGCCATGCTTTTTGCGAGTGCCATGCTTCGATTATCTGATTCTTAGTCTTTGTGTCGAAGTGCGTTTTGTGATCGGGTGACTGGTCGAGGAGAGCATCCAGGGTGCGGGCAAGGGTGATGTCGATGTCTTCTGGGTGGAGGTTTTCGTTGACACGCTTGGTATTTTCTAGGAAGTATTGTCGCCGCCATTCCAGCGCAAAATTCGAGGTTTCATCCTTGGGAATTGCTGCGGGTAGCGCTTCAACTACGCTGCTGTGCCAGTCGAGGCATGTTCCCATGAAGTCGAAAAAGACTGCTTTTATTTTTGGTTGAGACATAGATGTGGCTGATGCTTGTTATAATTACCAGCAGGGATTGTGCAGGTAGATTCTGGAAATAATCAACGAGGGTGGAATCAAGTTTCACGAGGAAACCTGGAAATTTGAGTGAGCTGACATGTAAATCTGATCCTCTTAGCGGGGGAAGGGTTGGATTAGAAATCCAAATGCCTCAGCCCCCATTTCCACCATACTCCATAGATCCCTAATTTATGTTCTCTTTACTCGAAAGCTATAATGGAAATGCTAATTTAGTCTACTAGAAAGACAAAATATATAAGAACCCTTGACAACTAGATTTCAAATACTAGGTGTAAGATATATATTATCCATCGACAGGATCACCCGTAAATGCACAGTGTATTAACACCTATCTGGCAACTAGACATTCTAGTCAACGAGACGTTGAAGGCCCGAGACTAACCAGATCCCGCGATTGTCTACGAAAAATGTAAGTCCGATTAACGACAAATTCTCCCGATTTGACCCTCCCAAAAAAGTAATCCACCATTGCTTCCCCCACTTCATAAACTGCATCCTCATCAGGAAGCTCTCCGCCGACGCGAACCGATAGACAGTGAGAGTATCTGTGATGCATGGGTAACTCGTCGATTGTAACCTGTCGGTTCACGACACGGTACATCATAAGGCGGACCAACTCTAGATCGTTAAGCCTGGCCTCGTCGGGGTCAAAGTACACTGTGGCCCACACAACATGTTTTCCTGATGGACCGTCGGCTACGGGAACGTTGTCTCTGCGAGTTCTAAAGGCGGTTCGTGTAGACATAGTAGTCTTAGTTAGGTCATTGGTTGTGAGGATTAGCTTGGGTATTCGGTGTAATGAGAGTTCGTTTGAACTTTTAGTGGGACGTGGAGTGAGCCAGGTGGGTTAAATATTATCTCTCCGAGTGGTGATACCTGGGGATGGGAGTGAGTATGTTTAAATACCTAACACTGAGACAGGATGGTATATCTTATTATAGTAGGCCTCTGTAGCCGTGAATGGAAACAAGGATTCTTTGGGTGATAACCGCTTTGTCGAGTCTTCTGTACTAATTATGAGAAAGCACCGGCCAAAGTATTGGGATCTGTCTTTCTTGAGCCTCGAGATCAAAGCGCACGAACCCTTGGCACCAATAAGCTCATCGAATCATGGCCAACCGTCATGGCTTTTATGAGCTCTTGGTTATCAGATTGGCTGTGGAATATACAAAAATAAGGAACAAAGACCTTTGATCTTCTACTTTGTAGGATCAGTCCATTACATTCTTTGTCTACACACCATATCCACCATATTAACAAAAGATTTCAATACAGGTCAATGAAACCCCATCCAACCCCTAGAAAGCATCCGACCTCAAATGAAACAACCGAAAAAGTCTCATCCGATCAATCTCAATATTCCCGGCCGCACATTCCGCCTGATAAAAAAGCGCCAGTTCCAACGCATCCCTAAGAAAAGCATCAAGATACAAATCCCGAAACCGTATAAATGCCCAATAATTCCCACGGGCCGGTAACGAAAGACAACCCATGACTCTGTGGTGCATGGGCTCCGGGGTAATCGAAACACTGACACGGAGACCTTTCTTGGCGATCCTGGCATGTATAGTCTCGGCCACGAGATCCATGAACTCTGCGTCTGTTTTATCGCGGTTTTCTGGGGTGGCGACGAATACGTTTATCCATACGATAGGCCCGCTAATGTGGCATCTCTCGTCGGTGTAGATACCGTGGTGGGTGAACATACCTTCTTGTGCCATATTTGATGACTTTTGCTTAGTTTCTGTATTAGGGGCAGGCGAAGGGCAAGGATTCTTATAGGCCATTTCTACTTAGAAAACACCACCCTGGAGGTCGAAATGGGAATTGATGAGATATGCCCGTATCATTATATTAGTTGGGATGTTGTCAAGGCTTTGTTTGGGATTAAAGGTCTATGTTTCTTTGATACAATGGCTTTCTTGTCAATTTGGCACGAGCTAGAAATGTTTTCAATCCTGGATTGCTTAGACAAAGGCGCTTGGAGGGCTTGTTCTAGTTTCTAGAAGCCGACTGATCAAACAAGGGGCCCTGTTGATATAGCAAGTATCGTGCGCTATATGTTGGTCATGCATATTATAGCTTCATTCTCGCGTATATACTCGTCTAACGTTATCCACAGAAAAATTCTAATAAGTAGCTACTCTGAGCGCAACTGTCTCTATACAACACAAAGCCCGATCCCTCACAGCTTAATCCACCTCCCCATCCAAGTCTCAACAATCTCTTTAGCCTCATCAACCAACCCAAGATCAAGCAACAACTGCGTCGTCCCCCGCACAGCCGAATCCAACGCAGAGAAGATCCAAGCATGAGTATAACTAGTATGCTCCCCAATAAATATAGTCTTAAACTCCGTCTGATAGTAAGCAGGCAAATACAAATCCTGCTGCCCAACAAGTGGACTAGCCCAGGCACCGGCCTGATGCTGATCAACCTCCCAGCACTGGCGATTGTAAACACCGGTAAACTGCTCAGCAGCAATATCACCATGCACCTCGACCATCGCGCGATGGATCAGCGCAACGTGTTCATCCTCGCTCAGCGCTGCAGTTGACCGAGCTGGCGTTCCCGAGACATACGATGCAAGAATAACACCCGGTCCGGTCGCGTTCATGTTGAAAGAGGGGTAGCAGACACTCCCAACGCCGGGGATATCGACTGATCCGCATCCGCCGAAGATGGGCTCTTCCAAGTGCTCCCAGAACCTTGTCTTATAGAGCAGCGACATCTTGCATGAGGGGTCGTAGTTCATGGTTGAGATAGCCCGGCTCAGGAGCGATGAGTATCGGGGTAGATCCCACAGTCTGACTTTGCTGAATGGTGTAGCGACGACGGCATAGTCGTATTCCTTTGTTTCTGGCACCATCTGGAATGGATCGTTGCGCCATGCAACGGCAACTTTACCGGATGTTTCGTTGTAAACCAGTCCCGAGACTGTGCGGTTGAGGGTCGTCTTTTCTGCGACGTGGGGGTAGAATGCGCGCGGAAGAGACTCCAGACCCTTGTCGATCGTGCGCCATTTGGTGGCTGCGAAGTAGACGTCGTCGTAGAGATCACCCCAGATTGGAGTTGACTCTGTGCCGGCGACGTAGTCGGTTATATTGGCGTCGTAGCCCAGCGCATATTTCAAATACCCGGCCTCGGACCAGTGGAACATGCCGTCGTCGACGGCTTGCTTGTGGGCTCGATACATGTTGGTTGCGATTTTGCGGATTGTTTCTCGGTTGTTCATTGTAGTGTAGTTTTCGAATGCGGCTTCTGCTTTTTTCACAGCTGTTTCATTGGATGAGGGTGCTGTATAGACTAGCGAGGAGTTGGCGGCGACTTGGGCCGCACTGGGGATCCGCCCGTTGGGGAGACGGTTGCCGCCAGAGGCTGCGGGCACATTGGGGCTATTTTGTATAAAGGGGATGAAGTTGACTTGGAGATCTGGCTTGTCTTTGTTCATCTTGTTGAGGACGCCGGCGAGTTGGAAGACCATGTGATGATCTTGGATTTCAAGTGTCTCATTTGTGTCGGCATAGGTGATGCTGACTGGGAATCGCATTGGTCCCATCTCTTGATATTGATATTGATCGGGGGTGGTATTGTTGAGATATTTGGTGCGAATACGACCGCCGACTCGCCCGGATGATTCATAGATGTGCCAGTCATGAATACCAACAGACTCGAGCAGCAGACTCGTCATCAAGCCGGACATTCCACCGCCGAGAATAGCAACAGAGGTATTCTTCGCTTTCGAAACAAATGCTTTGTCATTTTTCTTTGACTTCATGTAAGCCACTCCGTCAAACCATGGTCCCATGGCATCTGCCACATCGGCGATACTCTCTCGCTTCTTGATAGGCGATGATACCGTGATGGGCGAAGAGCGGCCCACGAGTCTTGATCCGGAGAAAGCATGTAGACAATGCGAATGGGGTGCGTCAGATGGTGTGGACCAAACGAATCGCTCCGGGTGAGCTTCGCGTTTCACGAACGTGCTCCCGATCTCATGGTGACTCTGCGTCGGGTTTTGGATCCCGCATTCCCCGTAAACAAGCTGCAGGTGACCTTCGAACTGCTCGTCCAGGAACTCAACGTGAATGTTGTGCAAAGAGTCGGTGGTTACACCCCCGGGACTGTGGAACCGTATAACCTCGATGTCTCTCCCCGCGACCCCGGCTAGGCTTAGCCCTGATAGACCCAACCCCAAGAGGGTATGTTGTAGATAAACCTTCATCCTTGGTCCGGATAGGAGTGATGTGGAAATAAAATATGAGCCCTTGGCGATAGTCTTTCTGTCTCCATGCTTGCCGGGCACATTTTATAAGTGCTTCTTTCTTTTGCATCGAGCATCTTCGGATCTTCGGGATACTAGGCCTGGTATCTTGACTCACCACTATCTTCGAGGCGGGGGAATTCACTGTAACTTGCTTATCTGGCGGTCACATTGTAGCTGGTGAAGATAGCTACAAGGTGTGTATCCGCGATATTACCTATGGATACTATAGGCTCCTCTGTTGCCTGGCTAACTTCTATATCATAGTTACATGACTCTTATGCTGTTACGTAAAATTGCAGTATGCCAAGGACTACAAGCCTTCGGTTATCATCTCAAATCTAGCAAGCTAACAGCGCGGGGATTGTCGAGTGCAGCTGTCACTGGCTGTCCGTTTCTCTTATCAAGGTGGTTGCTTCCGACGCTATACCTTATCTCAGACCGGAGGTTGGAGCTAGTCCGGGGTCGGTACATTCCATGTCAATCGCGGGGAAGGAGATCGTTTGTAATCAAGATATGGCCCTGTGGGTTTGATTTGTATCGGAATTCTTGATATTCTTATCATTTGGAAGCCTAACGGCAGGTACACCCGTGGACAGGTACGCAGGATAAGAAATCGAGCCAATACGGTTGGCGGCAGGCTCGGGTGGATCTTGGCATTATAATCTTGGCACGCCTTTCGTTTGAATGCCTTCTAAAAAGGCTGAGATATATACTAAGACTGGAGCTGACCCTCTTGGATTGGATACCTTATTGGCGGTTATCATCGGTTCTCTCATCCATTACCCAGGAATGGGTTGTCTTTCCCTGTCTGCCTCCGAAAACACCCGTTGATACCTTTATGGTTGCTTGTCACTACACAGTTTCACACTTTGGCTCTGAACAGTAAAATGACAAGAAGACTACTATCCAATTGGTCTCTTTATAGGACGAAACCAAGGGTATTGGATCTGTTCCCAACGTTCCAGTTGAACCGCTACATCTGCTGTTCCTCGGGGAGAATGTTGGGTTACATAATTTTACATTAAATTCCTCATAGGGGAGGAGACAGCGAAAAGTAAAGATAACACCGGTATTTCCATGATCGGGTCGGGGATATATGCACATCAACGTGTAGCCGGAAGGCGCCGGACCCACCCAGCCACTGCGGGGGACCAGCTCACGTGTAGATGCCTGAATATGTATACATTGATGCCTGAACCAGTTTCTCCCCTTACTACACATTCCAACTACCCTCATTATAACGCAGTGATATATCTCAATTCATTGAAGATGAACTAGAATGGAAACCTTGCCAAGAGACCTTCTAACCCGATACAAGCAAGCTCAACACAGTCGTCGTAAAAGCACTCAGCCAAAATACCTCGAACATCATCCAATCCAGTCTGGATACCAAGACAATCAAACTGGAATTTATAGTCCAGAAAGTAGGATCTGGGTAAGCCGCGCAATATGGGCTGCTGTGGAGCCTCCAATACCATCTCCGGGCCAAGTTCATCCATATCACCTAGTAGAGAATCAAGAAGATCGAGTTGGTCGCAGACTCTCCAACAATTCTCCATGGTGAAGCCATCGTGTTGTAGGGTGTGTATGAGGCTCTTTATTGTGGCCGTGAAGTCTTTGTGGGCCTTGTTGAAACACTGTTCAAGGTCCTGGGTATCTTCGGGTGAATTCATATCTAGGGGGAGGGGGAGGTGTTGCTCCCAAGGTCCTTGATATCAGTGGTATAGGCAATTGTTGTACCAACAAGTTAAGGATGCAGATTTTGATGGATCAGTAGGAAATTGTTCTAACAATGGCAGCTCCCAAGTATGGGCGGAATTGAGGCTGTTTTATAGCCTCCCGGGCAGCTTTGACAGTCACATTGGAAAGACAGTGATTCAAGGCATGGAAACCAGCAGAAGTCGCAATACTCATTGTTGAGGTGATTCTATTGTCATTTTGTCCTTTAGTCAAACTCTTCGGAAGAAATTCATTGTTCTTGTTGCTAGTTGCTACAGGTGTCCAAGACCAGCAACAAAGGGTGAAAATCTCAACATATACAAGACCACCGCACTGAAAAAAATTTTGTATGAAACAATTGAGCAAGATTGAGGGCTTTTACTGAACTATGTCTCAGACATTTGTATGTAAATAATGAAATAGTGGATTATACGCAAATCCAGAATCAAGTTGTTTCATATAAAGCCGCTAAAAGAACCGAAATTGGATATACAAAGTTCATATCAAATCATTAATCACAACATATCGTTGTCTCCTCCAATTTCCGTGTCTCATCCTGCACGTCATCTATTCCCACCGTGACAACCATCCAATCACACAAGAATTTTCCCAGCCCTGCACCGATGCAGATACAAATAATCACATACACATTGAAGTACATGGCCAACAACATAGTGATATAAGCCCCTGCAAAAGTGACTGCGTGAATCACAGACCTCGTCAACTGCTGCAACGGCGTCGCTCGAAACGTCACGGCCGTCCGAGCAGATTCAAATTTCTTGGCAAACGTGCCGTGCGCGGCTTGGCGCTCAAATTGGCGGGTCAGGAAGTTGTCGTATTCCCGACCAATGCGCCGACAGAACTCGACCAGTACAACGAGCAGAATTGTGCCAATGCAGGTTGCGGCAAACATGCCATTGTTCTTGATCTGCCATCCGTTGGACAGGAAACAGGCATCGATAGTGTTAAAATTGAACATCATCTGGTCTTTGGTTAGCGAATCCACTTGAATCTCCAAATCTCTTGGCACCCACCGACACCTTGCAGCTGCTCGAGCTGCTGCCGTGGTCCATGCCCTCCATCTTGACTGGTGTTCTGGGTATAAGAGGATGAGGAATTTGAGGAAATGGCGCGTCTGATCTCAGTGCTCCAGGCCGATGGTCTTATAACCTGGTGGCCTCTCCCCACCTGCGCTAAGGCAAAGTGGAGAAACCCAGCGATGGCGTGGAAGAAATGTGCTCAAATCGCCGCAGATGCGAAATGGCCACCTTAAGTTTGCAAATGGGGATTCGTACTGGCAATTGATAAAACCTCGTGGGCTTCTCTCACATACTCCCAAACCCCCTTTTACGCTTCGCCATGACCAGATAATCCGACCGAACACAGAATTTTCATCAACTTGAGCTGAATCCAATCGCTCTACGTCATCGGAACTGGGCTGAGGCTCTTACTTGGTCTTCAACATCAGCCCACTGCATAGGGCAGTTCAAGACACAATGTCGTCCCCTAAATTGGATGTCCGCCACATCCAGAATATGAGCGAGGCGACAGCATTAGAGCCTCATTGGGGATACCTAGATCGGGCTCTCCCTTGCACCAGTGATCCAGGATCGTGCGAGTATCTCGACCTTGTATACGCATCCCATGACCTGGGAATGCTATATTCAGGCATTCTGTGGTGTGTCATTGGCGCCATTTTGCTTCTCTGGGTCGTCCTGAACCAGTTCAATGCGCCAACGATATCACCAACACTAGCAGCACCACAACTAGCTGGGTTATACAAGGTTCGCCGCTCTGTTGCCTCATTTGCCCGGAGATATCTCCTGCCCGATGCGGCTCGGTTTATCTTTGGCCGCACAACACGCCTCCAAGTGCTCACCCTCGGTGTGTTGGCTGGCTACCTCCTCATCTTCAGCTTTATCGGAATTCTCTACAACACATGGGTCACACCCGTCAAAAAGATGCCCGGTGTATACAATACCCGCAACAGCATCGGCCCGTGGTCAGACCGCATCGGCACCCTGGCCTACGCCCTCACCCCGCTCTCCGTGCTGCTGAGCAGCCGGGAATCCTTCCTCTCCGTCATCACTGGCCTGCCATACCAGAGCTTCAATTTCCTCCATCGCTGGCTGGGCTATATCATCTTCTTGCAAAGCTCCCTGCATACAATCAGCTGGTGTGTCGTCGAGCTGAGAATGTACCAGCCCCAACCCACCGTCGGACTCGAATGGGTCACTCAGACATACATCGTCTGGGGCATCGTCGCCATGATCCTGCTGCTCCTACTCGTCGTGCTGAGCACACCGTGGGGAATCAGACTCACCGGCTATGAGACCTTCCGCAAGCTGCACTACATCCTCGCCATGGTCTACATCGGCGCCTGCTGGGCCCACTGGAAACAGCTCAAGTGCTTCATGTGGCCCTCGCTGATCTTCTGGTTCCTCGACCGCGGTGCCCGCCTCGTTCGCACAGCCCTACTACACTACCACCCCGACCACTCCGGTACTCTCGGTCTGGGCTTCAAGCCTGCCGATGCCACCATCACCCGCTTCCCGGACACAGAACACGGTGATGTCATCCGTCTCGACCTGCACAACAACCAGGACCCCTGGTCCATCGGCCAACATTACTACCTAACCTTCACGAAGTGTAGTATCTGGCAATCCCACCCCTTCACCCCTCTCAACCTCCCCACCGTGTCAAAGGGCACAGTCCAACACTCATACATCCTTCGCGCAAAAAGCGGCGAAACGAAAAAGGTCGCCGACCTCGCTGCCACCGGCATCCCTACAACACCCGTCATCCTGACCGGCGCATATGGCGAGTCCATCACCAGTCACTTGACACCAAGCACCAATATAATCTGCATCGCCGGCGGGACCGGCATCACCTATGTCCTCCCCGTTCTACTAGATCTTGCCCGCCAGCAACCCTCACCAGACCGAAAGGTCGAGCTCATCTGGGCAGTCCGCCACACGGCGAACACGGAGTGGGTCGCAGCAGAGCTGGATCTCTTGCAGAAAGCGAGGAATACATTGAACCTCGAGATTCGCATCTTCGCTACCCGAGACTCGGGGAGCAAGACGCCCTCGATTGAGAATTCGGATTCGGAAAACTGCAATCTGGCAGTGCCAAAGATTGAAGAGAAGGTCGTGCAGGTCTCACCTTCTAAGTCTGTTTCTGCGTGCTGTGGATGTGATAAGCCTACGGCTGTTGAGCGGCTTGGGGGTGCTGCGGATGATGTTAATAGACATCCTGATCTTCCGCGGTTGGTTGATGATTTCTTGGCTGAGACGGTGCGAGGCCCGACGAGTGTCTTTGCTAGTGGACCTGGTGGGATGATTAGTGATCTCCGGGATATTGTTGCTTCTTGTAACTCTGGTGGGAAGGTCTGGAAGGGGGAGGAGAGATTTGATGTCAGTCTTGTTTGTGATGATCGGTTGGAGTGGTGAATGGGTCTGAGAGGGAGTTGTATATATTGCCCCGGTGGCTACATTCACGAAGTATATAAGCATCAGGTATAAGCATCAGGAGTTATGGATTCAATATATATATTTGTCATGACCAATTCCATGCATTCCAAGGTTATCTATCAACAAAGGAAATATAGGGTAGAACAATGTAACTAAGGTCGTTCGTTCTGTTGACATCCCTCCAAGTCCGAGTCCATCAGGAAGGTGCATCCGAATTGCCTAGTATGTATTGTAAAGTTGAATTAGCAGAGGCGAAACCTCACTATTATTCCTTCCTCGTCCCTCCTACATATGCTTCTGAAAGCGAAAGGTGGGTCCCATCGCAATATAATATGAGTGTATCCATTCCTGCCTGTACATTCTAACACCAAAAAGAAACATCTCTACTTCGCTTGACCATTGACACTAGCATCCCTCCCAAGTTCACCACCAGGCAAAAGCATCCCAGTCCGATCAATAAACGCCCGCGCTCGAATATACGGATCCAACTTCCAATAGTTCACGCGGAACTCATCGATAACAGCATTCCGTCGCGACTTGAGCTCCTCTACTTTCGACACCTCTTCCTTCCCATCAGACTGAGTTCTGGCCGAGATCCACGCTGCTGTGGCACTGATCATCCGGATGCCGATCATCATACGGTCGTACATGAGCGAGTCGCGTGTTGCGGTATCTTTCATAACCGCATTCTCGTCTTTCACGGGTTCGTTATATTTATAGGTCCAGTTGTCATCGCCCGAGAACTCTTTGGGGATTTTGGTGCGTGGGATGAACTTGTCTAGGTCGGCGACTGACCGTGTGAAATGTACTTTCGAAGCGACGACCGGGTCCATCCAACCGTGGATGAGTTTCCAGATTCCTGTTTGGTGGAAGGTGATATTGTGAGTATTTGATGCAGTGAAAATCGAGGATGAGCTGGTGGAATGACGTACCGGAAAATATCCAGGGTGCGTTGTGGATGAGTAGTTGTCCCAGAGACTCGGGGTAGTTTGCTTCGAAGCATTTGAGGATAAATTTGACTGGCGGGTATTCCTGTTGCAAAAATTAGTTCGAATATCTGTCATCTCGATATCCGCTGCACTATGGGGTCTTACCATATTAGACAGTCCAAATCCTGTCAAATCGAAAACGATTGTCTGTGAATATATCAGTGTGAGTGAACATCTCAACATTGTGGTTCAAACATACACCAGTTTCAACCGGAGGGGCCACGATGAGTCGCACAGACTCAATACAATGAACAATATACCGCTCCAGAGCCTCCTCACTCTGAGCACCTGGCTTGTGGATCTTCACTCGAACATAAATAACAGGCCGACCGTCCCTATCAAAGCCATGAAGGAAGCTCTTGCCTGTCTTGAGTTGGTTGGTGAAGTCGGCACCGGCCTTTTTCTCCTTCGGGGTGGCTTTGGGATTACGGGATTGCTCCAGAGCATATTCCTCTCCTTGGGGCAGAATCTCTTCATCCACTTCCATTTCCTTTCTCCATAGGATGTTCGACGCCATCATCGAGAATGCCTTTCCGACATCCCATTTCCTGGCGCGCAAGAACCGGAGCAATAAGCTGTCCGGATTTTCCTGCTTGATCATCTTCAAAATCGCAAAGCACATTTCCTGAGGCGTCATCTGAGAGAGGATAGTCTCCATGGATTTTATTTCTGCATCCTGCACGCCCAGCTCTCGGAGCTGCGAGAAAAGGGAAGCGAAGTGCGCCGGTGTGACCTTTCGATTCGCCATTTCTGAAATGATAGTCTCTTTGGCATTTTCGTTCATGAGCGCATCTACCTTGTCGAGTGATTTTTGCTCTATATTGTCCGTGCCGTTTTCAGCGGTCGTTTCTCCGTTGGTCTCGCCATTTAATTCTGTCGGTACGGTCCCATTCGAGGTCTCGCTGTTGGAGTCTTCCCCCTTCAATGCGCTGATAATAGCCTCTACCGTTGGCTCATTGATCTTGTCCAGAGCAGCAAACAACTTGCTGGGTGGGCCCTTTGGGATCGGGACATCATACACAGCCGAGAGAACAGTCGCAACAGAGGTCAAAATGATGATCCAAAATTCGATTACCTTCGATTCCTGGTCAGGGGTAAGGTGTCCGAGGTGTCCGGACGTCGGTTCGGCGGTGGAAGACATGGCGTGAATGATGGGTTATAGTATAGAGTGGACTTGAAGAAATCAACTCATATTTTAGTCACAAACTCACTGGCGATGGGGGGTCTTGTTCTTTAATTCATCCACTGCTGACGGGTCCACATGAATCGAATGGCTGCCTCGGCCATGGGTGGATTCACGGGCGAATTCAAAATTGATACCTCGGTGTTTGAAACCGGTCGATGGTTTATTGGGATGTGCGTGCTGGTACCTTTACTTTTGTTGGGGGATCTCAAAACAGAGCACGCGCGAACGGACCTTTTTGAGGGGAGAGGGGGATGACGATGACGATCCCCCATACTGCGGAGAAGATCGTCGCTCCAAAAAGTTCGATTCTTCTCAATTTTGAGTTTCGAGTGCGTAGAGACGCGAGATTTGAGAGGATGATTACTCTCTTTTTGCTGCTTTTGCATATGGCTCTAATCCAAACTAGGTATTCAGGATGTCGAAAGTGTATAGACACTTTGTGGTTCAGGCACTCACTCCTTCACTGCCCTCGGTTATTCCTACTAACTTCCCAGTGAGAAAATTCATATGTGTTCTGATTCTAGGGTTTGCAATAGAAGAATTGTTTCAAAATATGATATATATCGTTTTGCCCAAAGACTAGATGACGCAAGCCCACTTTTTGCTACATCTCTCTCCAACCCGACACCCAATTTCTCCAGCTTAGGCAAATTTCAATGGATCCAGGGGGTTGAAACTCAAAATTCCCGGAATTAATCCTCAAGATTGAGTTCTCACTAAAAAAAGACAACAATTCCCCGCAACCTCCCACTGAAATTGCCTGCGAAACGTCCTGGTATGCGCCTGGCCTTATGACGGAATAAAGTCAAGATAAATCTAAAGACGCACCCTCGTGCTTGGATTCTGTTCACTTTATTTCCTAAATAGTGTCTATCTACGTCGTAATATATGTAAGCACAACATTCCTGGGGTTCGCCAAGAGACCGAGGTCCAGCGTAATGTGACGATCTGGAGGTTGGGAGATCCTTTCTGCGGGATGATTCCACGTTGGAGGGGTTTGTACTGTTTGTTTACATGCCTGCGATATAATCGTGACTAAGCATTCACCTACACCCGTCCCGCGTGTAGGTGAGCCAATGCCTAAACACAAACCAATGCCTAAACACAAAAACTTCATGCGTTCAATTTCAGACCTATTTTTCAGCCACCATACTATCTATATTTACATATTTGAAGACCTCATCTTCTACATCAAGATAATCTCTACCTCCTGATGCCTCTTCTTTTTCTTTGAGAGCTTGGTTGGCCCGAAGCCAGTAGTCTCGAATCCTTGCGTGCGCACTCTCATTCCCAATGTCCAATTTTGTTTCCTTCGTACAGCGTCGATGAACCCTCGAATTGCCTGCAATTGACGATAATGGGGACTTAGAAGCGCCCTTTATAATACGCTTTGATCTTTTGACAGGAATTTTATGGCTTTGCATCTTTTTAATCGTCTGCTTTGCAAGGGCTAGGTCTTGGATAGCCTGCTTACCGCCACGAATTGCACGGTTTATATGCTTTTGAACCTTCGGAAGGTCTGGTTCGTCGTTTTCGAATATCGTTTGAAGCTTATTCTCAATTTTTGAGAACCTTTGATCCGAGTTCGGCGGCGAATTCGTGACTGAGCTAGGAATTTCCGCCTCTGGAGAAGGTGTATGACCATAGATCTCAAGTACTGGTTCATCTTCCCAGCCAGGATCAATTTGATCACAGACAATATGTGGATTCCAAGGCCAAATACCAGTATCATAGAATGATGATTTGATAGTTCGTGATTTGAATGTGTCTTTGCGAACAGTTTTAATCAACCGAAGAAAATGCCGTTTATTATCAACATCTCTACCCCATCGGACGATCTCATTATTCTTCTTTCGGAATTTCTGTTTAAGGACCGAGAATGGCTTGCCATCAAGAGGCTGGCATCGATGTGTTAATTTCGGTATAAACCACCAAGGTATGATATTAAGGGATTGGCAAAGGTATTCGAATTCCGGGGTTCCGTGAGAACTATGGTTATCCATAACCAAAACCCTAGGTCTACCTTTGGCAACTCGTTTTTTGGTGGTATAATGGAAGTCCAATAGCCATTGAATTGCAGTTTTATCATCCGTCCAGCCTTTAGCAGTTGGTTTAATAACCCTATAATTAGAAGGGTCATTATCGCCGTCGAACCAATCTTCCATTTGTTCAGAACCACACATTAAAAACCACGGATGCATAACCCAGCCATCGGCCGAAATGCATTCAATACCAGTGATATTCTGGCCTATACCACCGGTCGCAATCGTCTCATTTTCACGGGTAGAAGCGACATTTTCCTTGGTTCCAACGCCTAGCTGAAAGCCAGTTTCATCCCAGTTATAGAGTTCATGGGCCTGGATTTTATTCTTTTTAAGGAATTGGCCAAAGACCTTATACCAATGAACCAATTCACCATATAATTCGGCCTCGATCCTCGCTTTTTCTATAGGTTTTTGCGTACGGAGAGTGATATGCGGTGGTAGGCGGGCGATGAATTGGTAGCCGTACATTTTACTAACCTGCCGGTCGGAACCGCAGTGCTGTAAAATGCGATTTGCAGCGCCCTCAATGTCTAAAGCAGTCGGTGGTGTATATACTGAATTAAGCAGCTCAATCCAGCGAATCAGGGATCTCTCTTGCGACTGATTTAGTGCTTTGTTGGTGGCTATACGGCCATTTTTACTAGGCGTGCCGTTACTTCGATTCCGAAGCTTCCACTTTGAGACGCCAAAATGAGAGGCTGCGGCCTGAATACTCTTGAATTGGCCTGATTTATAGGCTTCAACGGCATTTGAAAGAAGAATCTCTTCTTTTTCGGACGAAATTGGCATAGTTTTGGTGGTAAAAAGTAAGGACAAAAATTGAAGGTTGAAGTTTTTGTGTTTAGGCATTGGTTTGTGTTTAGGCATTGGCTCACCTACACGCGGGACGGGTGTAGGTGAATGCTTAGTCACGATTATAAGGATCTTCCCTCGCTCGATCTCTTTCTTCTCTTCCTTTTGTTCTCTGTACTTAGTATTTTAAATGGAATCCACTCTTCTATTTGAAGAACTAGCTAGTAACAACTATTGTCTTATGACCTTTTGTTTGTGTAGATGTTTTGCTGTATATATTTCCTATCTGCTCTATTTATCTCCATCTGATGCGATTCTAATTTCTAAGTGACACACCCTCAAAGTGGTCATAATCTTTTAGCAGAGGGACCACAATTGCGTCAAACACCGACTCATCAAAGTAAGGATCTTCAAACCCATCACCTTTACTTCGAGACCAATATAAGCACTCTTTAACAGCGTCTCCATAATTCCACCCACTTTCATCATATACGGTTCGCAGCAGCCTTGCGGCGGTGTTGAGTATAGACACATCCTCCGAAGCCTCTCCATCTTCAGGCCGACGCAATGTTGATATAGCCTTTCCTAAGGACAATTCTATCAAGGCTAGTGCCAGAGGAAACAGCGTTGTATTCGGCTGTCGTCTAGAATTTTGGTCATCGTGTCCTCGGTAAGTTGACCCATTTGTGTCTGCTTCGGGTATATTCAGACCCGTGCGCAAGAGATATGGACGCTCGAACTGCGAGCTTCGATATGCCTTCCCACGGAGGAAGAAAATATCTTTTGTTCCCCAGTGATGCTGGAGCCAGGTTCCGTGTAGCTCGAGGAGGCTGCATGCGAGTTGTGTTGCAAGATAGATTCTGTCTCGGCGGCTCAGCTCCTCTGGGTGTTGGATCGGGGAATCGGGGGTGGATGGAGAGCCAATAAGGGTTTCTTGTAAAGAGCGGAGATGCATTTCGTCTTGGATGGTGCGAACTAGGCTCAAGTAGTACCCAGCCTCTGCGGTCTTGTTTCCGAAGATGTAATCAATGGATTCAGAACTGGAACTTGGCGGTGTGGTATTAACTTGATCAAATGCGGAGCATAGACCGGTGCTGGATGCAGCCAGGCTGGTTGGTCTTGACTGAACCTTTTCCAGGCATTTTGTTTTTGGTAGTTCAAAACGCACTTTGGATTCTCGATCTAACGATTGAATTCCTGGGTTGCAGTCTCCGGAAGTGCAGCGCAATTGAGCACTTTGGTCAGTTTGAACTTTGATTTCATGCCAGTGCCTTTTGTCCTTTGTGGATAAACAGTTCTCCGGGGGCGATGCGATCATATAAAAACTGGTGGGTTGGGGTGAAAGGTGTGTATTAGCTGTGCTATCCATGTACTCCCTGTCGAGCTGGATTGCAACGAAGTGGGTATCTTGAGATAGACATTTCCCGCATTTTTGACCTTTTCTGATAATACCATAAAGAGCCTTTGCATGGGCCCGCTTTTCTCGGTATCGTTTGAGGTTTAATCTTCGTCTCGCTGGCTTCTTCGGAGATTTTCGCGATGTTCGGATTGCTCGCATATCGTTTTCAAGATCTGGTTTGTTTTGTCGATCTTATCTAACAGATCTTCGTATATCGCTGCGTTGAAGATTTTCCGAAACTTGAGGGCACTCAGGGGATTTATTGATATTGCCTGCAGGTAGAGTAGACGTATTATTAGTTATGTTGTCCTGTGAGGGCTATTTCCACACTTGACTCACGCTGCAGTAATCTCCTGTCTCTAACCCGAGCTTGTGGGAAAGATCTTCCAATAAGCGACATAGTGCTCGGACTGTGCCAGTAAAGGGGACATAGTCCCGGTCGAGCTTCTGCATCAGTCGATTTTGGAACGCTGCGTCTTTCCACCCGACACCTCTGGGGTTCTTGATCAAGTCAGACCTTTGATCATGGTCGTCAACCACGCCCTCCAAAGAATGCTCCAAAGTATTAACCATCATGGCATACTGGGCACTAAGTCCACTCGAAAAGTCTTCTAGCTGCCATTTGTATCGTCGGAAGGCCTTGATCTTTTCGAGTCCCCTTGCATAATTATCCAACTGATTCACAACCAAGGGGAGGATGGCCAAAGCGACACCTGTTGCCTCTATTCCTGTAACCATGGCCAAGTAATAGTATTGAAAAAGGCCAGAGAGGGGTAAAAGAAAAACACAAGATGCAGGTGATGAGATTGTACTTGATATGTTTTTACCCCGCAGCCCCTCAGCCTCACATTCATTCTACGCGCTTGTCTCTTTTAACCTTCTTTTGTTCAAATTTCGCGACTATCACGCCAAATACACACGTCATGGCCACGAACATTGCAACTGCGTTAAATGAGTGTCTGAAAGAGTTCACAGAATTGACCAACTCAGGCGCTCTAACGCGATACAACAATGAAGTATCTAAACACCGCTGGTTGGACGAGCTTGGACGACTTCGAATATGGGCGGGAAATATTGGGGCTCACCAGACTGGTCAATCTTCGCTGGATTATCGGCTTCGAGATGCCTCCCACCTGAAGAATGAAACGGTCAAGCTTTTGCAGCGACTGCTGAGGCTACTTCGAGACCTAGCCGAGGTCATGAAAGATGAAGACCAAATTGAAGATGAAAACGATGAGCTTTTCTTCGAAGACAGCGAGCTAGAGGTTGAGGAGGACAACGATATGACAGACATTCAGATGCTTTTTCAAAGCTTGCGAAACACTATCAACCTCCTGTTCCAAATATCAATGTCCATTCGCCGACCCGCCGACCACGATCGTCTTCTCGGCGTGAAAATTAAAGATGAATCATATTTCGAACCATGGGCCCAGCAACACATTTCCCACAAATTTCCAAACGCTACAGGGTCCATAATCCCTCGCCTCAGCGCTGCGATGGCGAGCAAAAAGCAGTTTTGAAATATTTCGAGAGACATCGAGCAAAGCTTGGCAAGGGTTTATCTGATGGTGGAGATATAGGTACCCAGCTATCAGAAACAGTGGCTACGGAGATGGTCTTATCAGAAGACCATCTCCAGTTCCTTGAAACAAACTCCACCTCGGGCATTTCCCAAACTTCCTATACCCCCAGCATATTTACGTCGACTGAATCACTTTCCGTTCCCAATCTACCAAAGGAATCTGCCGATGAAAACCCGTTCGAGTGTCCATATTGTTGTCTTGTTATCAAAATCAAGGGCAAGAAAGACTGGGCTCATCACGTCTTTCGTGACCTAATGCCATATGTCTGCATATCCGCAGAGTGCAGCACCCCATCGAAGCTATATGAAAGTCGTCGAAAGTGGTATGATCATATGCGTCAGTCACACTCTACTTTGGCGGAGCTGCAGAGTGGTTCCAGCTGCCCTCTGTGTCAAGTTTCACTCCATCCGCCATTGACTTTTGATCGACACGTTGGGCATCATACGGAACAGCTGGCATTATTCGTTCTGCCACGCCCGACTCCAAGTGAAGAAGATGCTTCTGGAACAGCATCCAATGTTGCATCTTTGGGAGCTTTCAGAGATGCAACCACACGTAGTAATGATTCAATTAAGGAAGTTTCCCAGACGGTAGATAACTTTTCTACCATTGAGATACCCCTAGAGGAGCCTCCAGACTCGTTCAATGGTCTAATCGAGGAGACAACGGCTGGCTCCAGTTCCTTGCCTTATGTATCCCCCCTGGAGTACGATGGTATTGGTATACCCCCGGTTCAGCGCCAGGTCGGCAATTCCGACCTAGAGACCTGGAGTACCAACCTAGAGAGTTGGAGTACCAGTCCTGATTTTGAAAACCGGGAACTAGGGTATTTTTCTTGGGAGAGCAGTGAGAATACCAAAGAAGAGAATATCTACTCATTCGACCGTGTGGAAGACTGGATGCCATCCATTTCCGCAGTCAACTGGCCGGTCCAGGGGCTTATTAGGACTACACTTCATGAGAGCAATCATACCAATGATTCAGAAGGCGAATCGCCATCTCATGATTGAAAGAAGAAAGCCGAGTAAGTTTTCTAACAATATATCCGTTAACAGAATTACGCTGGTTTTCAGAGGGCTTATCTGATACATCTCACAACTTAGTGACAATACTGGTCTTTTGCAATGCAATTGAAAAGATTGCCAATCGATGATCCCAAGCAAACTCGTTCTCATGCGTCACACTAAGACTCGGCACATTGATCTACGCTCCTTCACTTGTCCCGTCTGCGGCAGAGAGTCCAAGGAGGCTCCCAACAACTAATAAATCAGAAGGCCGGTTGATGATAAGTCAAAATATCAAAGGGGCGATGTTATCATCAAGCAAAGACCTTGTCTTCGCTTTTGGCACAATCTTCGGGGGAGTCCCTTATGCTCGGATATGTTTGATGACGAGCTCAACGAATATCATGTGCTACCACATGGGGAGCCAGAATCGACTGCCATCAAACGACGCAAACTGACTGGGTTCAATTTCAACCGTCTAATTAATTTTAAAGCATCCTCGTTTGGTGGTGATCTTTGGTTGGTTATAGACCAGGGTGAGTTCTCATTAAATACACTTCCATCACGTTAAACCTTCGATCTGGATATCACCCATCTCATCCAAGAAATTTGGGCAAACCTCATCCTATCCTCGCTCCTTCTATCACTTGCAGACATATATTGACATTTTCTTGCATTTGTCTCATCTTAATCTCAGATTTCAATATTCGATCTGAAGATCAATTTTTGAGCTCTCTTTTCAACTCCTCCGTCCTCATATATTCACGCCGCGGTGACCTTACAAAGTGAGCATACTACCACTAGCATTGGATTTCACTTCTAAAATCCCTTCTCTATTGTAGAGACTACGCCACTCTTTTTGAAGTGAATGAGACAAATGAGGCTAATATTGAAAAGGGAGTGACCTTTCCGCAGCCAATTGAGCAAGACATGTCTGAGAGCATTGATTATATGAAGACAACAAACATTTCTTCATCTTCGCCAAAAGAGTCCACCGCCGCAAATTTCACCCCTTGGGGAACCACTAGTAGGCGAGGATAGCCCACGCGCCGGATTTTGGGCTAAGCGGGCCAAGCAATGCCCATGGAAGAAGGCCGTCGGACCCAGGAAGAAGCCCTGGGAGATGATTTATGCCCTTCTCGCACTCCCAGTACAGAAAGAGCCAGCTTTACGAAGGGAAAGGAATCCACCCGACTTTGACAATCATGTGGCCCTGAAGAAGGTGTGGAGGCGTTTACTGCTACCACTATGTAGGGGAGAAAGCAGAAGAAGAACCATGATGAATCAGAAGTGAGAAATGCAAGGTCTTCGATTTTGGCGACGTTGGTGGATGTTCCCAAGGACTGGTGCTAGCGGCTGGGCGCAGGGACGGGGTGGTGGCCTTCGAGAACTTGAAGATGGGCGACCGAAGATTGGGCAAATCGGGGTTGGTTGGTTGGGACCAGCAGGTGGGAATTGATGGTAGATCGCGAGCGCTCCCTCAGGCGGGCCCGCGCCGAACGAAGTGCAGCGGGAGTTATTAGAATCCCAGTGGCAATTGGCACAGCCACAAACCAACCCAACGGGGCCGTCGAGCACGACACATTAGCCCCACGGCCTATAGCCTCGTGGGCACGAATCACATTCCGCATCCTAAACCTGACCCCCAACCTGAATCATCGCTAATTCAACGTTTGCCGTATCGTTGCCAATCATTTCATACATCCGAAGGGGTGTCTAGTAGGATGACCTAACATACGTGAAGCGTAGTAGAGGCTCACGGAGCTCGGCCATAGTAGCTAAGAGGCGGAGCAGGGGGGTCTTCAGAAACCGTGCACTCCTAGCTTTTGTCTATAGGGTCCCCTTAATATGTTCCGCTTATTCCCTAGCGGGCAATGGTCGGTTCCTATTATAGTCGGTGGGAGAGAAGTTGGCATGGCCACCTGCTGGTAGCTGGGGCTAGGATCGTAGCTAGTAGGATTGTCAACATTTGTCCTCAATGGCGAAGTAAGAGCTGGGTGGGATAACTTGCTATCCCAAAGACATTTTGGTCTTAGGGCTTATTCAATATGAGATGATTTAGGATGGAAATAGATGTACGAGAATGAAGGTTGATAAAGGTAGATGAGGAATTGAAGTCGCAAGAAGGAGAATGGCGGAGAGGGAAGGGAAAATAAATGAATGTGACGAAGGTACGAGCTTTCGCCGGTTATCAAGAAACACCGTTACAAACACATTCCCTTGTGGAGGCAACCACGATATCTAACATCTAACAGTAGCTACATAGGTAATAAATCAAGAATCGGCTAATACTCTAATAATAGCTTCTAATTCTAGGCTAAAGAGGGGGCAATGCTGAGTGATCTCTTACAACGCAAATATGGAGTCAAGGCACTGGAGATTGTGATTGATACATACGTCGCCAGAAACAATTCACCTCCCTCTCTCTACCTTTCTTGCATATTGTTTTGTTCTGTGTGTCCAAAACACGAGAATACCCAGCTGATTATGTACACAGTGATCATAGTCAGCTCTTTGTCATGTCCGCAATGATCTGGACGCTTGATCCTGACGGTGAACCTATCGAATCTTCATTCACGCTTGCTCGCGATGGTGGACGCTTCTTGAGCTATTTCCCTAGTTGGGACACCAACAAGGCACAGGCCAACCTCTATCGATCCCTCTGCACGAATGTGTATAAGAGGAAGGATGACCATTACTTCCATTTGCACGGTATCATATATTTCTATCTGCTGGCATTTATCATCCAAGCTAACGAATCTGTCACTACAGGAAGTATGAACCCAGAGCCAACCCTCGCTGGTGTGGGTCTTCCACCTTGGATGCCAGAACTCGACAATAAGGATACCGCGAGGATATAACGAGGATACAACAAGGACACCGCGAAGATATAACGAGGATACTGCGAGGATATGACGAGGATACTGTAAGAATATGGCAAGGATACTACGAGGATACCGCGAGGATACCGCAAGGATATAACAAGGATACTGCAAGGATATAACGAGGATACCGCGAGGATACAACGAGGATACTGCAAGGATATGACGAGGACACTGCAAGGACACTGCAAGGATATGGCTAGCACATAACGAAGACATAACGAAGATATAACGAAGACATGACGAGAATACAGCGAACGGGAATACAGCGAAGATATCGCGAGAGCATATAGAGGGTATGGCGAGAGCACCGAGATCAAGAGCGAGAATACGACGAAGACACGACAAAGATATAACGAAGATGCTACGAGGACATGATGAAAACACAGCGGGAGCACCGCGAGAACATGGTGAGAATAGGACGAAGATACGACGAAGGCATAACGAAGATATCACGAAGATACGTACGAGGAAGACACGATGGAATACTAGGACACCGACAGCACACTAGATAGGACGTCTAACAGAACCAACAAGAAGAGGCATCGAGGCATAAATAGACAGCGTCTCTAATAACATGTTCAGACAACCAAATCCTAGTATTAAATGCCTATGTGCCAGCACTAGGCAAGAAAAGCGGCCGCATAAAATTGCGTTGTGAAAAGGATACCATGGCTCACGAGACGTTTTCTTTAAGAATATCCCGATGTCTTTCTCCGCATCCCCAACTTCAGGAATATGATATACGTACAATCTAAAACCAAGTGGCCAAGCCCTATGATATCACAACGCCCATAAGCGCTCCTAAAAGAACAAGTGGTACCACAAAGGAGCAGCAGAGGCCGAGGAAAGACTTGTCAGAGCTAAGTTGCTCTTCAACCTCCGCTCGTGGGTACGATATTCCCTTCTCTGTGGTAAGCAATCTAGAGTCTCTAGGGTGATATATCGGGGAATTGAAGAGATGAGCAATGGGTACCCAATTGTTAACAATGGCCAAAAAGTACAAGTGCAGCAACGGCGGCCAAGCGATTGTAGTGAGCAGTTTGGGAATTGTCGGTCCATCTCCGGAGACAGCCACCCAGATAGCAAATAGCATAGCTCCCACGGTCCCAATAAAAAGGCAAATGTTCAACAAAGCACCGCTTTGAAGAGTATCTCTGTATGCCTTTTGGAATGACGAGATTGATGTAGCGTTTTCACTTGAATTGGCGGTGCTTCCGGTAACAAAGGATCCCTTGGGCTTGCTTCCAAGTAGATGGAATCGTACAGTGGCATATAAATGGGCTATTGAGGAAATATGTTAAGATCAAGCTTCACGTTCCATCAGGGATGGGGAAATTTTCAATCAAACTTACCGGCAGCAAGCCAACTATTTTCTGCGTGTGCAAATGGCGCAAATGGAACACCCGCGTGTGCACTTCGAGCCCAATCATATGCCCATGTAGATGTAACATGTGCAATGGCCAGAACAAACTGGATCTTGACCTCAAACGCCGATCCAGCAGAAATAAATCCACCATCAGAGACAAGAAGAAAGGGCAGAGCAACAAATCCAATTGAATAGGTCACAAGACCTGCCATGATAGACAGTCCTCCAAGAGCGATATCCCAACGCAGATGCTCTGGAATTGCCTTATTGACAGAAGGGAATAACACAGAAATCTGCTGAGAGTGTCCAATGTGCCATCTATTCCGCTGTTTGAGATGCCCAGCCAGAGAGATAGGAACGAGACCGAATTGCAAAACCTCTTGTACCTGCATCGTGCGCTTCCCCAGCCCTCGTAATATCAACGAAAGCTGCCAATCCTCCGAGAAAGAATAGGTCGGATATCCACCCGCGTCGAGAATCGCATCGCGACGGAAGACTGCGCCTGATCCAGCGTCCAGTGCATGACCGAGAAGATCGAGTTCCGCATTCTCACACGTGTAGAAGTAAGCCCGCGACTGGGAGAGGGGATCGCCGCGGGGCAGATTATAGAAATATTGTCGCGTGGTCAGTAATGCTGCCTCTGGGTCTGCAAGTAGATGGGGCAGTGTTGCACGTAAGAAATCTGGCATCAAGATGGAGTCGGCGTCGACGACTGTACAGAACTCTGGCGGGTCTTCGGTTTGTAGGGAGAACAGGGCGTAGTTTAGGTTGCCTGCTTTGGCAAAGGATTTCCCCGATTGCTTGCCACGGGTGTGATATGACAGGTGAGTCCACTTTGTGGTGAGCTTCATAATCGCGTCGCGCAGGTCAATTGATCCCCCGTCGTCCAGAAGCCGGACTCGAAACCGGGAATCTGGGTAGTCTAAAGCACATGCTGCTCGGACTGTGTCCAAGATGATTTCGACTGGCTCTCCACAGCATGTTACTAACACATCGACTCTGGGCAGGTTCTTATTGCTGCGTAGTCTTTTGCGGGGTCTCCGATGTGGGGGCTTTATTGTTGCGGCTAAGGACAGGCGTTGGTGGTTCAGGGATATGTCTAACAGGATCAGCGGCTGCTCGGTGTTCTTTATTGGAAGCCAACTTACGACCAAATAGACCCTCAACACCTAGCATTGTCCACATCTTCCATGTTCGGTCCGGAGTTGTCAAGATGAAAAATAACCGCACTGCAAAGTAAATGTAGGTGGTCCATATTGCTGCTCGCGCTATACGGCAGAGATATTCCCGGTATTTCTGCGCAATCAGGGTACGATCATCAGAGGAAAGCTGCTCGACATCATAGAAATTGTCATGAAACATTGAAGCGAAATTTGTGCCGTTGAGTTGCGTGATTGTGATTCTGTTGCATATTCCAAGGTTATATATATGGTTGTAAAGGATACCACGAAACAAGTTGTCTTGGATTTTTCCTAGGCTTTAAAGAAAAACTTTCCATCCAAAAATTAAGGGGCATGAATGCATTCAGGGCTATCTACAAGCCCCATTTCCTTCTAGAACTTACTGCGTCTATTTATACTATCTCGCTTTGGACTATTGCTGCCGAGAACCAATCAGTGCGCTCCATGGTATGAACGTTAATAGCGCTAACCTTAACTGGCCGTGAATTGTAAGCGGATCTACCTCCTCGGCATCCGATTGGATCCCTATTCTATGAAATCTACGACGGCATCTGACTTTCGACGGGTTGAGCTAAGCATGTACTTGTCAACGGCACCGGATATTTAAGCGATGACATTTGCCGCGTATATCAAGGGAAACAAACTCATTACAATGTTGATTCTCTGGAAAGAGCTTTTCTTGGCGGATTAATACACGTGGTACATATAAATGGCTCTCGTTTTACTATATCATTATGTTTCTTGTGATGATTGCTATTTAGTTTGTAACTAGTCAACTTTTCTTGTATACTAGTACTGGTCTTCTTTCCGGTAGCGACCTCTATGATATCTTCATCTACCTTGTAGACTCGAGCGGGTTATGAGCCCGAGGAGCTTGTTATTGATTTAATCTCGCGATCTGTCAATATCCTCGGTTCTATACAATACGTCGTACAGGGGTTGTGCCGCGCCTAGCACGCTCCAGTCAAGATCTCGGGACCCACGGTCTAACAAGTTGAGTATCCACATATCCGTCAAGTCCCAAAGAATTGCCTTTTCAGGAAGTGTGAATAGCTTCAACTTACATATTAACGGCTTGTTGCCGTCAACTAATCTGCCATGGCAACAGGCACTATCTCGGTATCTTCATTCAACGTATTCTCTCCCTACGTTAGGACAAAACAACCTTCTATCAGATGGTTTTGTTGCTTGCTACATAGCAACCCGACCAACAGAGTTTTCTTCCAACAACTCTCTCCTCCCTATATCTTTCTTGCTTCGACTTTATTCATCAATATCGTCTCCTTTTCATTGATTCCCATCAAGTTTCGTCATTTCCATCGTTCTTAGCAGCCTCGGAAACCTAGGAATAGCTTCATATTTACCATAATAGGCCCTGCCTGTTCTGTTGGATCATCCCACAAGAGATATTCATCTCAACAATGCGGTTCTTCAACAAGGAATCTCAAAGTCAAACGAAGGATTAAGATAGGAGAGGCGGAGGCGATGATTCTAGTCAAGAATCAAACCTTAGTCGCTGTTGCGCAGGTCGATGCTTACATGATTGAGGAAATTAATTTATCTTGATGGAGAGAATACACGGCTGCCAGACTGGTGAAAGCTGGCCAAAGTTACCCTGAGCGCTAAATCCATTGCACAGGACCTACAGAGCTATATACAGCAATGATGACAAATCGAGGGATCATTTTTCGGGACTGTCGATAGCGGCCCATGCCAAAAGATCATTTTCCAACATCCCTAGCAGAACAAAGTCTACAACTATGGGCCATTTGCTTCCCGTAAAGACTTCAATAAAAGAATTATGGAGACTATGAAAAAGTCTAGGCCCAATCTGAAGCTCGAGGCAGAGACGGATATTCTCTTTGCAGAAGAACTCCTCGTGCCTGGAACCGACCAAGAAGTCAAAATACTTACTCATCCTGTCATATCCACAGCACTATCACTCGATAGTGGCGCACTCAATATTTCTAGTGTGGGTGGAAATAAGGTTAAACTTGGAAAGTTTGAACCATCCGGACTTGCCTCGGACGGCCCTGTCGGAGACATTACATAAGCATCCCATCTGCCGAGTGATCCCGAGACCGGATCCTAATTCAACCGCGTGGATCTCATTCGGCGACTTTTCATGATTTTTTATAGGACCATTTCCCTTCACATCCTTATACATGGACCCATTGTGTCAAAATTGGGAGTATTTCAAGGCGGAATGTAAAGTCCGGTGGAGATTTCGTGATTTTTCGCCTCCAGATCAGATGGTTAATGCCTATCCAAAAATTTCGATGATAAATCAATCCTCAACTTCCCCACTGTAGATCAAGTACATAAATCAAACCACCCCTGCCCCTACAAGATGGAATTAACTACACCTATAATAATATCTATACCTGAACACCATTAAAATGACCTGGCCCGACGTCTCCGCTAAGCCCGCCGAGGGCATCTCATACTACACCCCTGCCCAGAGCCCCCCGGCAGGCACAGCTCGCAATCCCCAAACGAGCGGAAAGCCCATTCCCAAGATGTTCAAGCCTCTTACCGTCAGGGGCGTGACTTTCCAAAATCGCCTGGGTGTAAGCAAATCCCTCCAATCCCTTACATGATCACACAGCTAACAATAATCCTCCAGATGGCGCCCATGTGCCAATACAGTGCCGATGATGGCCACATGACCGCATGGCACATAGCGCATTACGGTGCCATTGCCCAGCGCGGACCAGGACAAATTATCATCGAAGCAACCGGTGTTGTGCCCGAGGGCCGCATCACCCCCGGCTGCGTCGGCCTCTGGAAGGACTCCCAGATCGCTCCCCTTAAGCAGGTCGTTGAGTTTGCGCACAGCCAGGGCCAGAAAATCGGTATCCAGCTCGCACACGCCGGCCGCAAGGCGTCGACCGTGCCACCTTGGCTTGGCGGCGTTGTCGCGAACAACTCTGTCGGCGGTTGGACCGATAATGTCAAGGCTCCCAGCGCCATTCCCTTCGCCGATGGCGATCCTATCCCCATTGCTATGACCCAGGATGATATCGCTGAGGTCAAGACTGCCTGGGTTGCGGCTGTTAAGCGTGCTATCGCTGCTGGTTGTGATTTCATCGAGATCCACAACGCTCACGGATACCTCCTCTCCTCGTTCCTTAGCCCCTCCTCTAACCAGCGTACCGATAACTACGGTGGTAGCTTCGAGAACCGCATTCGTCTTTCCTTGGAAATCGCTCAGTTGACCCGTGACACTGTCGGTGACGATGTTCCCGTCTTCCTGCGCGTATCGGCTACCGACTGGCTTGAGGACAGCCTCCCGGCTGAGAAGGGCTGGAAGCTTGAGGACACGGTTGAGTTCGCTCGTGCACTTGCTGCCCAGGGCGCTATCGATCTTATCGATATCAGTACCGGTGGCGTGCACGTTGCTCAGAAGGTTACCTCCGGTCCTGCTTTCCAGGTTCCTTATGCTGCTGCTGTCAAGAAGGCTGTTGGTGATAAGCTGCTTGTTGCTGCTGTTGGTATGATCAACAACGGAAACTTGGGAGAGAAGATTCTGAACGAGGATGACCTTGATGTGATTCTCGTTGGTCGTGCCTTCCAGCGCGATACCGGTCTCGCTTGGCAGTTTGCTAAGGACTTGGATGTTGAAATTGCTATGGCTGGGCAGATTCGTTGGGGTTTCACCAGCTTCCGCAATGCTTCCGAGTATATTCAGCCTAACTCTATGAAGGCTTGCATTTTTGATTAGATTTAGATATACCAACTGCTGACCGACTTGTGGCTGGCTTGCATTGCATTATATAGATGTCTTTTTTTATCGATGAGAACAACGAGAATTGATATGCCGTTTATGCTTGAGACCTGTGATTGACAAATACGAGAATGATTAGTATGGACAATGAAATTCAGAAATGTGACGCATGTTGGCTTCATTTCCCTCTAGATTTTCCTTGGCTTTTATTTTGTTTTGTTTTTCATGCCGCCTGTTGGTCGTCTCTTTAAGTGGCTCAGACATCAAAGGAATAAGAACTGTGGAGGCAGTCGCGTATTCCATTGAGAAATATGGGAGTTCAGAGCGGTATCGAAGCCATGGGAGAAATTATTCAAACCAAAAAAAAAGGCGCAGTACTTAGATTTTACTACTCTCAGTCGAACTTAACACCAGAAGAGTGCGTTCAATAGAATGATTGAAATGGAAAACATGTTGGTTAAATTTAACTAATCTAAGAACGAGCGAGAGCTAGTTATGACAGGTGTTTTTTTAAATTGGAAACATGGTAAAGAGTGTTCTGTCTCGCTTAGACCTGATGACGTTAGGAGCTCCAATTCTATGACCCCTTCAGCGTACATCGAAAACCAGTTATATGATTCTCAACGGACGCTGAAGGGGCCATAGAACTACAGATCCGTAAATCACCGGGTCGTCACCGAGGTGAGGTGAACGGGGTTCACCATCCAGAAAGCAGCCATGGCCTCAACCAAAAAAAAATCCCCCTGGGAGGGACCCAGGGGTTATAAAAAAAAAAAACCGAGACGTCACTACCTCACCGAACACCCTCCCGAAGGTCGCGACTCCCCAGGAAGATCCAGTTCAGCGTATCCCGCCACGTACCCGCCGGGCTTTCAGCAAACGGTTGCGACCCGTGATGCATCGGCCTCGTGCTAGAAGGATTTCTCACGCTTCCTGGAGCGCTGGATGGACTCGGATCCAGTCCAGAAAAGTTACAGGTTTCCACATGGTATTACCCGCAGGTGTAAACCTTGACTCGCACCGTGCTCGGTGAGCAACGGAAAAAATTGTTATGTTTCGCAAGCGGTTCCATAAAGGAGCCATGGCGGCTGTTCCTCTGGTATCTCGACGTTGCTACTCCAAAGCGAAAGAGAAATGTCAAACACAGCTTCAACTTGGGATCACTTGGGATCGGATTGTTCGGCACAAAGAACATGTTCAACAGACGTCAGCAGGTATGAACCAGAATGGGAACTGGTCCTCTCCATGCATTCCATCATACAGTCTGGCTAGAAATCCCACCTCCGGGAGGGGTTTTCGGTTTTGCCAGTCAGACTGCAGAAGTCGTAGCGATGGCCTCGCGATCATGAATCCTTCCGCATCAGCTGCGATAAACAATTTCATTGGATTGGAACTCAGGTTTTACCCTTAGTTTGTTCCGTGGTCTCAAAACGATACTCGGATCGTCAGGGTTTGCGGCTTCATGTACTAGAAAAATCTAAGCACAATAAAGCCCCGTGAATCAATCTTAGAAACGGCTTCGAATTTCCTTCCCAATCATGCTGCATCTGGAGCGAGCGTCCACCATAGCTTCGCTGAGGCGGGCTGCGGGGACGTCACGATAACAGTCAATCAGAGAGTATTTCTAGGCAATGTAACTCAGACCGAAAACTCTCATAGGCACCACCCATAAGAGGCGTCTAGGATCCCACCATTGACACGACGCCTCAAGGATCCCAGGCAACTAGAGGCTAATTGCGTGGGTCTCTCCTCTCGGCACGCATCTCGGATGAGACCTTTCGACAATTGCCAAACCAATCATTTCCAGCAGAAACCGACAGGATGAACCCGTCTTACTTTGCTGGTCATTCATGATGACAACAACGGGACACTCGGTATCACCAATCAGAAGACCAGCGAAACCACCGAACGACGACCGCCGGCAGATATTCTAGCGATCATCGGTCGGAGGGCAGGACAACCGAAGATCAAAGAAGTACCTTTTGACAAACGTCCCATCCCAGTGACAGCACGGCTGGTCAACGGGATGGATGGTATGGGCGAGAGAACCCCTTCCTCGTGCAGGTCCAAAGAGTCGAGGGGGAAACTCAAGGACCCAATCCTTGGGGGCTTAGGCCAGGGAAGCACGGTTGGGAGAACTCTAGAGAAAGGAAAGAGGGAGGGGATTAGGAGGATATTTATATTCGACGTGACGCGTTCTAAGGTTCGCGGGCGCGTTTGTGTACTGCGTAATAATGACCCCCACTTTAGCCCCTTTTTCTTATTTCTGTCCTGTCACATTCAACGTCACATGTTGATCCTTCACGAGGTTCCAGTTCGGGAGACTTGTCAAAATCGATTATTAATTTATTATACTTCACTGTTCCGGTGCTTTCAGTCATTAGGTACGGAGTAGATAACCTAATACCCGTGGACCCCCGCAAGCTGCACAAAAGTATGCCTTGGATCGCCAGATCCTGGACTGCATGTCAAGATATCTAAAATCAAGTAGTTTATACGGAGTCGAAGATATTGTAGTAGGTCATTGAGCTTATATATCCTTTTGTTGCTCTAGGTCGTTCGCTTTGTTGCGGCGATATGCGGTCAACTTGCAGTTTATGACTTCTTCGGTCCTTCGGAATGCTTCTCGTGATTTTCGGTATACCCAGAAGGGACGTATCATCGCGGCTCCATGAGCTTCATGAGGGAAACAGTGAACACAATGTTTAGCAAGGATTTACAAGGTCGGAGTTTCACAGAACCCCCTGCGTTAAACATCAATTCAGATTCATATTAGCATCATTCCACCTCTTAAGTCACCTTACTCACAGAAATCACTTTCTGGGGATTTGAACAGCTCACGGCAAAATCTCCTTTCCCATCCAATCCCAACACCTCCCTCTCCCTCCTTTAGCCTCCGATGGCAGGCCCACGAGCACCTCCAACAGCTTGTCGGCCGCATCGGCCGGCTCCAGCATTTCCCTCGTTCCCCAATACTCGTTGGTAAAATCCGTGTGCACAGTACCAGGGTGTAGCGCCACGGCAATTGCCCTCTGCCCACTCTTCGCGCGCAAATGCAAATCAAAGGTTTTGGCCAATTGGAATACAGCTGCCTTGCTTGCACGGTAGGAGTACCACCCGCCCGAGGCATTGTCAGATATTGAACCGACTCGAGCGGCCATCATTGCATAGATGGCATGAGAGGGCAACCATAGCGGACCTTGAGTGTTGATTGCAGAGCTGGACTCTGTTGTCGGAAATTCCGGTGAGGATTTCAATGGGACGAGCTGGGAAAGATGCTTCATGAGTAGCAACGGGCCGAGGGAGTTGACTTTGAAGCTTTCCAGCGCATTGGCAGCGTCAATTTTACTGGGTGATTTTTCCGCATGCAGAATGCCGGGGATTGTCAATCCTAGCCTGAGCGGTGTGTTTGGATATTTCTCGCGGATTGTGTCTGCCATTGCTGATATCGTAGACTCATCTGAGGAGTCGGTTAGCCTCATAGGACCGAGAAGCATATATTTCAGGGAATTGAGTTGCGTTTTTACCTGTTACATCAACCTGGAGAATGCGGAGTCTCTTCTCTACGTCTTTGGGCATGCCCTTGCTTGACAGCAATCGTTCTTGGAGTTCATCACAGTTCTTGCGGGCTGTTGCAATCACAGGGAGCTCGGTACGGGTTAAGAGCTGCTGTGCGAAGGCGAACCCCAATCCCCGTGAGGCAGGGGTTACTAAAGCAAACCCGTAAGCTGCTGGTAACATGGTGCATTTGCTGACCCAGTGTATGTTTTTTTTTTAAAGCAGTGGGATGTGGTCGAAGCAATTACAACATAGATAGAGTTGCTGATGTTCATCCTGCATATGACGTCACACAGCATGTCCATCGTCGATGAAAGCTTCAATCTGACCTCCTGGGTTTCTCCATTGTAGCGTTACTTCAATGCAATTCGGAATAGCACATTTATCTACACTTAATGGTCATAATTTGGTTGTCATAAATTGACTGCATATCTCCAAATGCCCTTCAAACATAACCAATCTACCTCAAGACTTTCCCTCCAAATCAGTAAAGAAGTCCCTGCCAAACTCACCACTGCTATCGTTGAAACGAAGCTTCTTGTTGATTTTCTCAATCTTCTTCATATCTTCTGGGCTCAGCTTGAAGTCACCTCCCAGGTTGGCCCTGATCCTCAAGGGCGTTTTAGACTTCGGCAGCACCGAGTGGCCCTGCGAGACTCCCCAAGCTATCAAATCACACTGCAGTCAGCATGATGCAAACTAAATCCAGGCAGGTCACACTTACCAAGAGTAACTTGGGCGGGGGTTTTGTTGTAAGGCTCGCCTATCTCCGCCAGTACAGGCTCATCGAGCAACTTAGCAGGCGCACCCTTCTCAGCATAGAGAGCGTTCTGGTTCCCAAATGGCGAGTAGTGCGTGATATGTATACCATTCTTTTGATGCCATTCAGTGAAATCATGCTGCTGCAACCACGGATGACATTCAAGCTGGTGCGTAGCGGGAACGATAGAAGTATTCTTGATCAGGCGCTCCATCTCAGACTTGTCGAAGTTCGAGACGCCGATCGCCCTCACCTTGCCGGTTTTCAGAAGCTGTTCCATTGCTTTGTACGTCTGCCTTGATGTCAGCGCGCTTGCCTTCATGGATCAAGAGAGAGGTGTACGACGTACGTCGACGATGTCGATATTCTCCAGTATCGGCTTCTCATCCTTCTTCGGAAAGAGCTCCTCGCCTCGTTTCCAGGCCACGGGCCAGTGAATCAGGAATTGATCAACGTAATCCATTTCCAGATCGTCCAAGGATTGCTGCAGAGCCGGAGCTACATCGTCCGGGTGGTGTTTGTTGTTCCATAGCTTGGTTGTGATGAAGATATCTTCACGCGGGACGCCGCTTTTCTTGACTCCTCTGCCAACGGCCTTCTCGGTTCCATAACTAGTATTCAGTCAGTGCCGTACATTGAGCTTGTCGCTCGTCTCGGTCAGGAAGCAGGGATACTTACACCCGTGCAGTATCAATATGACGGTATCCTGCCTTGATTGCCTCTGCTACGGCATCTTCCTGCTCACTCGCATCCTGCCAGGTGCCGAATCCAATGGCTGGGATCTCTGCTCCGGTGTTCAACTTGAATTTTGTGGACATCTTTAGTTGGTTTCTCTTTGATTCTCTTTGATTGGTTTCAAGAATGATTCAACAGTTCATGTCTGGTATTATCTCCAGCTCGGATTCAGAGTAAAGTACGAAACCCGATTATCAAAGACACGTCAAAGTGACGAATGCCATATTTGTGGTTCTATGTTGATGACGTGGAAATGACATCTTTAGGCTCTTGGGCTAAGCCAACATACATACATATGTATTACCTAGGTAGGAGGGTGAAATTTCTTCAATTGGCGAGCTTGAGCCTTTGCCAACCCGCACTACCTTTTATCTGTCTAGAATGTCAATGAGCTGCCCGGGGTTTGGCTGTGCTTAACACTTTGGCGGTAGGTGCTGGTCAGCTTTCGTGTGATGCCCTGCCTTTTACTAGCTCCAGCAAACACTCCCCACTCAACATCAGCAATCTTCGCCGCTGATTGCTATATCAAAAATCATCCATGGATATATTAACCGTCATCTCGTGTTGTGACGACGACGCTACCGGCTCTTAGAGTCGGACTTGCTTTTGATATATTCTCAACAGCAACTCCGCCCTATACTCAAACATCTTAGGAATCTGTTCGCCGAGAAACCTGTTTCAAGCACCCAACACCTGCATGCTGGGAGTTTCCGCCTTCTACAATCGGGCTTGTCCATTACATGTTGACGTCATGGACAAGGCATCTTCGCCCAGCAACCTTGTATTGTTTTTGCAATTGAGGCCCATGCTCTTCGGCTTCTTGCGGGCACTCGCGATACCAGTCTACGATACCAAATTGGCAACAAGACCCACCGTACTTGCATGATGAAGGATGGAAGGCACTCGGTGGAAAGCATTCCCAAGGAGATCAGGTCATCTCAACCGTCGCAGTGGTATATATTGCTCCATTGATGTATCTCTAACCATCCCCTGTATGTTAGTGAGGACTGGCCATTCCACATGCAAATACAGTTTCCTTCATCCTATCCACTCCAACTCTCGGCCCAGTTATTTGACCGATGTTTGATGCCAAGACAAACAACGCTAAAGGTCGCACGCGTCTACCGTAGCTTACCGCTTTAGTTTATATAGCGAGCTCCACCCGCAGATTTTTTTCTTTCCTTCTGCATCGCTCGGAATTCTCCAGCGCTCACTTCTTTCTTTTTTTTTTTTTTTTTTCTTTTCTCGGCTTGGACTGTGGCATAATGATGGCACACACTCCAGCTGTTCTCAAGGCCTGAGGTTAATCCCAGCGCTGCGAATAATACTCGGTTTCTTTTTTCCAAAAGGTAAGGAAAACATTTCTCTTCTCCAAAACCCAACCCCCCCGGGGATGATTATATTATAGACATGCAAAGGCATTCCTCAATCAGAAGATCCATGTTGAATCTGTCATACTTTTAAGTTTCAGCCTTGTCTGACCCATCACAAAAACATCATTACTTTACAAGCCATACATTGAGTGATCTTTGACTAACAATCTCTCGCTCAGGTAAATTACACTTCGATTCAATCCCTTCCCTCCATTGCGGCTGTTGCCTAGCATGAAGAAATTTGAACGAACGGGCGGACATAACGTACCCATCTCCCTTCATCCAACAAAACCAGAGCGTACAAACTCTGTGGGTGTATGGGAAGTGGATTACTTGTTGAGAATTCGTCACCTGAACCATTGCCCTGATCAAAATTATTTCATGTCGCATCGACAAGTTGAGACCAGCATTTCTAACAGAAATTCTAGGTAATTCATCACTCATCTCTATCTCTCTGCCCTTCCTCAACATGGTCAAACCTATCATGATGATTGTGTTATTCACACTGTTGGACTTGGACCTCGTGTCCGGGAATGAACATTATACAAAAATTCTGATTTAATGAGGTATGTGTCTCCTGTTGATCGGAGAAATTGTATTTATGCTGACTGACTCGAAGCCTGACTTAGTTGCCATGTCTTGATTTCGCTTTTTGACTCACGCTTTTTGCTTGAATCCCATCGCTAACTCGGCATAAGTGAACAAATAGGACTACAGACAGGTAGACCATTTGGCTCGTTGAACGTGAGTTTGCTCTGCTTCCATTTCCTATATCATTGCATGATGAATCCCAATATACTGTTCTATCTCTGAACTATCATGTCGATAAACTATTTTCACCTTGGAGAACTGATCTTTTCCTTGACTGCCATCATTTCACTCACCTCGTGGTATGATCAATTGCTAATATGCATTACAGGAGCCATTGGTCATTCTATAATACCTTAATATCAAACTAATATTTTTCTTAAAACACTTTTCCATTCGTATCTTCAGGCTCGACCCCTGGATCTCTCATAGCCACCCCGTAACTCCTCCTATACACCATTCCCAACACCTTTGCTAATTCACCCATGCTCAATGGCATTCCCTACTCGACAAACAAACCATGCTTCTTGTGCCATCCCTCAAGACTATCCTCACTATACTCCTTGTGCACACTCTTATTTCCCTCCGGCCACCGCGCCCACGCCGGCTTCGATCCATCCATGATACACACCATCTCGTCGGGCACCGGCAACTCCGTATCGATTGCAGAGGCAAATGGATGGATCAGTTCAGGCCAGTGGTGGTCCCAAAGCCACAGCATGGTACTGCAGTTCGAGCAGAAGTTCCGCTCGGAACCGCAAAGCTTTTCATCTGGTGTGCCGCGGTCTTTGATGGCAGAGTATTTCCTGGTCATGGCGTTAGTATATTGAGCAATAATATAACGAGCGTATTCCAGTGTATGGGATGGCAGTTCCCGGGTAGATCCTATGCTCGAAAGTGAAATTGAGTGGATATGGCTAGGCTCGTACTTGATCAGATCTTTGCCCTTGATGATATTCAGGCTATCGGCAATGCCGCCTAGGTTCACGGCCCCGAGGTGTCCGCCTACTTTACGGCAGATGCTGCAAGCGCATAGCTGGTAGGGAACTGGTGTTTGGGACTGGAGAGTAAATTCGACACCGCCGCATTGGCAGCTTCCCTCGAGGTTCCTATAGACCCGGTTAGTGTGTCTATGTCGGGAATGCAAGGCGGTCTCTACATACATAGGCATTGTTTGGTGTGTTTGTTTGATAACCTAGTAGCTTGTAAGAGTATAATCAAAGCGATGTATTTGAGTTGGTTGGAAAGGTTTGAGTTTATCCAGAGTTAAGAGGTGCTCCTCGATATATATGCTTCCACCATCGAGGGGGAAAATCCAAGAACAAAACCAACAAAACGAGCAAACAAGACTCGGCTCATATGATTAGAGGATGAGTCTACCCCTACCAACCTATTCCTTATCAACAAACCTACATCCGAATGCCCGAGGCCTACTTCCTAGACGTCGGGTTGATCTCATGGGTTGATCTCATGCATCATCGACCGTACCCCGCAGCTGTGATTGGTCAAGCTGTTGTTTGTCTAGTTTGTTCTGTTTGTCTATCGGACGTTTGGATTCGCGTTCGCCGATTGATGCTCATCTCGCTGAGCTACTTTATCGTCTGTACCAAAGCACAATCCTATTGTGTTGATATTCAGAGCGGATATACGCTCAATCTTGCTGAAAATGAGTTTTGGAGCCCCCGGCGGTGGGTCGGTGAACTACAAGCCATCACCGTGAGTTGGATGATCCCAAGTGTGCATATTTGCGCCTGCGGCATGTTGTCTAGCGAACGAACGAGATTGAATCCCCTGTTTACATGATTGCTGACCAAATGATACCGTCTGCAGACCCGAGCGCGGTAGCTTTCCTCTTGACCACGAAGGTATGCCAACCCGCAGTTACACGGCCCATATCCCGAATAAATGCGGCAAGATCAGCCAATACAATGGAGCTAATTACAACTTGGGACACTGCAGGAGAATGCAAGCACGTTATCTCGGGTTATCTGAAGTGTATCAAGATGAACAAAGGCACGAATGACGAGGCGTGTCGCAAATTGGCCAAGGAATACCTTGCCTGCCGAATGGACAAGTAAGTCAGCCCGATACACACCAAGCACCGATCATTGCCATTGGAGAGGAATTGGACTCGTGACGAATGTCAAGGCAAAATGCTGATCCAGACGACTTGTGATTAGGAACCTCATGGCTCCGGATAACTTCGAGAACCTTGGGTTGGTGTTTAAAGACGGCGAAGGGAAACAACAGACACCAGCTGCACCAGCTCCTAGCGCAACAAATCCAGGACAGAAAAGCTGATATGTGACTGGGAGACGTTGGATGATATTGTATGATATGGAAGAGTGGCGCTAGTCCGTAATATTCGGGTAGTGCTGGCATTATTCAAGGCGTTGCACATAAGAAAATGTATTTGGTACCTATTCAACATATGAAATAAGTAAATATGATCTGTGTAAATGAATGAGCATCGAAAATTCGCAAAATTATGCCAATTTGAACAGCGGTGATATGTTGCCTCTATATGCCACATGCGGTTCCCCGCATGTGAAGCCGTTTCCGCCCAGCCACTCTTACAATCTCCAACTCCTCCAAGGAGCCTTAAGACACCAAATGTCATCGATCGCCCGGCCACCCGACCCGTGCCTCGTGGCCATCATCCTCATTGTGCGCTCTCGCACTGGCCCCCGTCTCGTTTTCCACTACCCCCCGAACCCGCTCAGCGAGAGCCGCATTAAAACCACCACCAAGGGCGGCCGGCGCGTCTCGCGCACCCGCACACGATCCAAGAATACCGATTCGAGCTCGAGCTCCGAGAGCGGCTTGAGTTCCGACGAAGATGAGGATGAACGGGAAACACAGAGCCATGCTGGTGGGAGTTCGGTGCTGGCGGGTCGCCGAGCTAGCAACTTCGGCCTCGATGATCATCTCCCTGCCGCTGCATCGCCTGCTGGTGGTGAAACCCAGCGCCCAGCGTCGCTAGGGTCTGCTCGCGGCTCGTCTGCTCGGAAACGGGCCGCGGGCACTGATCCGGATCCTGACGACGATGCGGGGACGGCGTCTGATCGGCCTGATGATGGTCCTGGGCGCTCTAGGCCGCCTTGGGAGTCGCTTTTAGGTGTGCCTGGGAGTGTGTGGGAGAAACTGCTTAGTCCGTCTCGCTCATGGCATAAGCGGCGGTTTGAGGTTGGCATCAATGATTTGGCGCTTATTGGTTGGCCGGTCTTTGTGCGCGAGGATGGCTCATGGCGCAAGCAACGACGCAAGAAGCAGAAGAAGCCTCGTGCTGAATGGGACGGTGGGGAGTTAGGTCACAATGATAGTGCTGACGAGGGCAAGAAGGACGAGCAATTTGTTACTTCGCCTGATCTGGGTGCCAGTGTCGCTTCCATTGCGGAGTCGCTGACATCGCCGACAGACAGCAAGCGTGGGTCGGCTAGCGGACGGCCTGGGAAATCAGACGAGTCGCTTGATCCGGAGGACAAAGACCATATGACAATGTTCAATGTTGTCTTTGTTGTGGATCCTCCTTTGCTGGAGTACTCCATGCGTGTGAAGGAAATCTATGAGAATATCATCAAGAAATTCGCCAAAGCTCTCAAATGGGAACAGGCCCGCACTGACTATGTGTGGAAGGAGTCTCAACATATTCTCCAAGTGAGGAGAAGAGCACGAGAGACAAGTATGTTTCCTGCTAATAACCGTCCTGCGGAAGCTGACAATGATACTGGACAGAAACATCAACCCATAATCTTTACTCCGAATTGATATCTCAGTCTTCTCTAGCTCGAGCTATCTACACAGTCTATAGCAGCATATCGGCATCTAAAATCGCATCCGTATCGCTCAGCCCGGATGTTTCCATCTCGCTCCAGATCCCACCTTTGACCTCTACGCCATACCTTACTGGCCCTATGGATAAAGCATACCCCGGCCTGTGGCTCACAACAGCAGACAGTGCAACCCCTGTCGACGATCCAAGTGCAGATGAAAACAATGTGCCACATCAGGTCCTAGCAAAACACTTTGCTCTACTTCTGTTAGATAGTGAAGCCGCCATTGTCAAGGACATCGAAGCGTCTGGGGGAACGCTTGCCCCCGCACTTGCGCATTATATCCGATGCTCCAAGCCAACCAAGTCATTTGCACAGATATCAGTATCATCGGGAATCCCACTACCCCATATCCAGATGCTGTCAAGTCATCTTGTATATTGGCGTCGTGCTCGCGCCATCCCTCCCATCCATCAAAGAGACACATACATCGTCTCTCCAAATTGTGACTTGAGCAAGCTTGAAATAGCTACGATTGCTTACCAGGAAGCATTCCCAACCTACCCTAGTTTGCCAAAAATGCTTTCCACGCTCAGTGGTACCCCTCGCCCTTATAGCAACTTCATCCCCAGCAAAGACCACAAGGAGATATACTTTACTATCCTGGCCTGGTTACTGCGTGGCGGCTGGGTCACCCAGCTCCGCACTTTCGCGCGCATCAAAGTCTCACCCGAGATCAAAATGGCTGTGGAGATGGCGCTGCGCAAGGAGGAAGTTGAGCGATATCTGTCCAAGGGCAACTCAAACTCGATCTCGGTAGACGAGGACGATGATAGTGACTCCGACGATGAACACGACGACGCGAACTCTTCCTCGTCCTCTTCCCTCGCCAGCCACGGCAGCGGGGATGAAACGCCCATGCCCAATCGAGTCGACCCACACGCCCAACTACGCTCTTCTCACAAACTCCTCGATCAATCAACAGCTCTCCGGCTGTCCTCTTTCATCCTTTCCCCGCACCGCGCATCCCCACTCGAGTCCCGCTGGCTTGACGAAATCTTCTCCCGATTCCCCCGATAACCCTAGACCTGTCCAGGGAGACGAAAACGCCAGTCCGGATATCACGCCCAACGATAGCCTGGCCCTGCACAAGAAGTACTGGCCTGTCTTCCTCAAGTACTTCAATGGCTACGATGCCCTGGAGAAGATCTCCGTGCGCGAGAATCTTAAGCGCAAGCTCGTCTGGCAGGTCCTTATGCGCCTAGGCTTGGTGACGGGTCCACTAGGCGCGATGGATCTCGATGCGCGTGAACAGGTTTTGGTTGGTGTTCGGCATTGGTAGGTGGTTCTTGTGGTGTTGGTACGGGAGTATGGAATATGGAGTTTTCTCTAGCAGGACAATGATATCCCTCTTTTACATACCCGTCGGTTTCTGTTCATATTAGGCAAATCCCGCTGGTATAGATCCCGGGGACCGGAAGCACTTTAGTTCAAATGTTTCAGGGTACTACTCCATGTAGTAATACAGCCCGCGTATTCTGATTACATACCCACACTGCTATTCCGATGGTTTCCGCGTGCCCTCAGCCCTAATCACTGCCGAAAGCACACTTATTAGGTGAAGGGGAATTGAGATGGTTCGTATTCGGGTTATTTAGTTTAATTGGATTGGTTCGTTTACTTTTTATATAAAGATATGAATATACAAACAAAAAAGAGTGACTGTGTTAGTTTGTACTAGTAGCAGGACAGTTCACGTGGTCCAAGATTGGACAATTATATCACATTCTTTTCGTCGCACAATGATCAGCATAGGTAATTTTCTTTTCCCGCAGGGTACTATGTAATCTAATATGTAATCCCTCACTTGGCACCTTCTTCATTTAGTGTATTGATATGTATTACATTTACCCCGATTCTATCACCCGGGCCGTATATCCGATCAACGGTCGAACGGGCTGAAGATTGCAAGGGCCTGGGGATTTTGGGTTGTAGTTGGGCGTGTTTATACTTAAGTTGATAATAGTATCTGGTTGTATCATATGGATCATATGATATTCTATGTATATATGTATAATATATAAAAGTAGTTGTCATTTCAAAGAAAACCTCGTCTCTCCCACGTCAGATATTTCTATTGTGCGCCAATGGCCGGAGGGGCTCCGGTGGACCCCGCGATGTTCAGATGTACTTTGTATGTATTCTTGCTGCAAGTTGATGAGCCGGATATTACTATAGGTATTCCGTTGTATTCTATGTGATATCTATTGTTAGGACTTGAATAGAAGCTCGATCTATAAAGCAATAGGTCTTTGATTAAAGGTCTTGAACAAGAACGCCATAGTGTTATCCAATTGGCTGGACATTTGTTGCTTGACCTCAGAACCCTGAAGGTATCGCCACTTCAACACCTATTTTAATCATGGGTCGCCTGAGCTGTGATTACCATTGGGCCAATACCCATTAAAGAAGCATGCGGCTCAATCGTATGCCTTTGAACTGATTCTTTGTTGGTTTCATAGACTACACATGTATAAAAGACACCTGACTGCCGAGAGTACTATTGACCTCGGCAGAGCAAAGACACAACCAGAAGTGGACATAGTATGTATAGGACAGGGTATTCTAGGTATTCATAATGTGTTTAGTCTGCTATGCGTAATAAGTATATAAGTACTCCGTACTATGAGATTATATGCCTCAATCGGCTAGTACCGACTCAGCTCCGAGATGCCCGACTATATATATGGATTGACCTAGGGACCCCTAGACAAGGCAACCCTCACTTGAATTAGAAATGATATATGATATTCAAAGAAATGAAACCCTTAAATAAATAAAATAAATTGAAATCAGACTGAAGAGAAGTTGTTTTTTTCAATTTTTTTCAATTTTTGCAAATGTCCTTTTATGCGAAATTCCACAATAAAAAAACCCCCCCATACAAAAAAACACAAAATGTGCCCATCCAATATTAATTACGTGTAAAGAAAAAACCCCGCTACCAGTTCTGCCCTGAACCAAATAATTTTGCTTCTCTCTCTTCTCTACATTTCTTCCCCCTCCGCATCGGGTTGTTTTCTCCCTTCTTCCGCCACTTCCTTTCTCCCTTACGGTACCTCTCCGTCTCAGAGAGAACCGAGATTCTTCCTCCGATTCCCACGTGCCGATTCCGCGGTCCTCATTTTTCCAAAGGGATTGATCTTGTGCTTCGCATCCTTGTCGAATCTTGAGAGGACTTACACAGCGTTCCTGTGAATCCGACTTGCACCCACTCAGCGACTGAGCCCTTTCAACCCTTCTTAGCCTGGCGACGTTGACAAGGCAGTGCCTTCGTTGCGTCCTCGGTGGGAATTTTTTTTTCCTTAACACACCTTCCTCTTTGTTTTCTGACAACCTGTGCGCTCACAAGTCACGGCTGTTGAGATTACCCCTCCACACCGAGAAATCGACGGCCCATTCATCCATGCGATTTGTGGTCTAGACGATCCTCCCAGCAGATACAACTTTTTCGATTGCCCTTTTGCGACCCGATACCCCCGTGGTCCTTCGTCTCGCTTACACCCGAAATCGACCTTTCGATACACAATTGAGAGCCTCTCTGAGAAGACGGGAAGCTACATATTAGTGGGGTCACAAGAAGCTGGAATCTTTCCGTTTCTTGATTTTCACTTTGCGCAGGTGCCATCTCGCCCCCAGTAGGCGTAGACTGAGACCCAGCGTCACCCAAGGTCGTCCGGTAAAATAAACCGCACCTCAATTTTTTTTTTCACACTCGATCAGAGCTACGATAAGCTCTCATTTCGACATGTCTACGTTTTCGTACGCACAAGCCGCCAAGGGCGCCTCCGGGACACCGACCCCGTCCAAGGCACCATCAGAATCCGAGAAGACTGACTCCAAACCGGAGGAGCAGACAGTCGTCGAGACTACAACGGATGATGTCCCAGCCCCCACTGAGTCTGAGCCCGTCCAAAAATCCGAGGTAGTCGCAGAAGAGAAGGATGACGATTTCACCACCGTCACTAACAAGCACGCCGCTAAGACAAGGGCCATCAACTCTCGAACATCAAGCCCGAGCGTGCGCACAGGCTCCAAGTCGCGCAAGACAAAGGAGGATGATTCAAATACCTCCAACGGCAACGCAGATGCCACTGCCGAGAAGCAGGCTCCTAGTGAGGGACAGATTGAGAAGGCCGAAGGTGCCGCAGAGAAGACTGAGAAATCCGAGGATTCCGAGAAGACCGCGTCACCACCCAAGGAGCTGAAGGCTGCTCCTCTCCCATCAGTCAACATCTGGCAACAGAGAAGAGAGGCCCAGGATGCCAAGGTCAAGTCTGTCCCCAAGTCCGCTCCCGCTAGCAAGGCCGCCTCCACCGAGGCTGCCTCAACTGCCGATGAGACCAAGCAAGACTCCAAGGCCAGCCTTAAGAAGAAGGGCGCCGATGGTGCACAGGAAGGTGCCAAGGATCGCAAGAAGACCGATGGTGGAAAAGGACGCGATGCCGGATCCGTTCCCCCAGTAGAAGACGCTACTGCCTGGCCTACCCCCCAAGTTGCGATTGGCGAAGAAAAGAAAAAGTCCCACGAAAAGACCGATAAGAGCCCTGTCATCAGACCCCATGGAAAGGAAAAGTGGACACCCGTTCCATACGTCCCCACTGCTGTTTTCAACACCCCGCTCCCATCTGCCGGTGGCCGTGGAGGTAGACGGGCCACTCGTGGTGGCCGGGACAGTGGCCGTGGAGCCCACGGAAATGGTGCCGCTGCCGCCGACAAGGCTGCCTCTGGACAGGCCGCCCAAGGCGCAAAGCAGACCTCTGGAGATCGAGGACGCGAGGCTGGCACTGGACGTGCCGCTTCTCTTCCCGCCCAGTCGAGACGGTCCACAAGCACCGACGCCGGTGCTGCAGCTGATGCACGCAAGGCTTCCCAGGCACCTGAGCGCGGCCGTGGAGCTCGCAACGGAGAGGAGAACAAGCAGGTGAATGGCGGAGAGAACGCCCCTCGCCCCCAACGTGAGGGTAAGCCCTTTGGAAGAAACCAGGATGCCCGCGCTGGTGACCGCAACCAGAAGGGTGGAAACCTGGCTGTTGACTCGCAGGCTGCAGCCCGCAGCAACGGTCGCTTCGAGGCCGGATCCAAGTCTGCCGACCCCACCGGTTTCAACGAGTTCAACCGCGAGCGTGGAGAGTTCCGCTCTGAGCGTGGAGGTCGTGGATCCAACCGCGGCCGTGGTGGCGCTTACTCCAACTTCGGCGGCCAGAACGCCCAGTTCAATGCGTCTATGTCCAACAACTCATTCGCCTCCAAGCAGTTTGGCTTCAACGACCGTCAGCGGTCACAGCAGCATGGCCTCCCCAATGGACCTCAACAAGGAAACCGTATGCCCCTCCGATCGCCCTCTCTGCCCACTCCCGCAAACATGTACGGTGTTGTTTATCCTTTCCCAGGTGATATCAACACGATGTATGGCTACCCAGCTGTCAACTCTGCCCCGATGAGCGCTGTTCCCTACCAGCAGCAATACGTGGAGCCTTTCTCGCTCATGAACATGCTGTCCATGCAATTGGAGTACTACTTCTCGGTTGACAACATGTGCAAGGATATGTTCCTTCGCAAGCAGATGGATTCTCAGGGCTTTGTGCCTCTGAACGTCCTTGCTAGCTTCAAGCGTGTCAAATCCCTCACTGAGGACTTTGAACTCCTCCGTCACGTGGCCCGTCAGCTGCGTAGCGTTGAGTGCCAAACTGGTGAGGATGGTGTTGACCGCCTGCGTCCCAGAGACAAGTGGCAGCAATGGGTCCTCCCCCTGGAACAGCGTGAACCTTCCGCCCAGCATGACGGAGCTGCCCCTGCTAGAAAGACTGACGAGAACACCCCGGTTCACAGCCACTCCGAGACCGTTATCAACGGATCCGCTCCCCAGTTCGTTCCCAACGGTGTCGCCCATGATGTGAAGACTTCACTTTCTTCTACCGCTCCGGAATTCATGCCCTCATTGCTACCCACCGCAGTGAACGAGATTGCCAATGTAGGATGCCCCTGGAACCCCCCAGCCTCCCCCGATGACTCGACAGCGTCGTTCTTTTCGTCGTCTTCGTCTTTCCCCGTGGACCATTCATTTGTTGACCCTTCTTCCTCAGCGCGTGGACTAGATTCCCAGTCCGAACCCCCTTTTCCCTCTGATTTGGAATCGACGATGACCCCGACGAGGTAAGCTGAAATTTTTGCATGGGAAATATTTTCTTTGAGGCACTGACTGACTGTATAAACAGCTTTGACGCAAATCACCTTCGATACCCAATCGGCACCGCCGATTGGTTCATACAAAAGTCTTTCGCTGAAGAGCACAAACCGGCGCCCAAGTCAAAGTGGAAGGGCCGTTCGTCCACAGAAACGTCAAATTATGTCCCAAAATCTTTCAATATGTCTCGCAAAGAAACTTTCGATGGCCGAGGCCGACCGACGGCAAGAAGGTATAGCTCTGGAATGACCCAGCCCTACGAATCTTGGTCATTCAGCTTGACAAAAAATTTCAATTCGCATTTGTACAATGAATTTAGGCGTTCAGCCCTTGATGATCTTTTGACTCGGCACGTTCACAACGGTTTCAACGAGCTTATGGAATTCTATCGGAACTGTCTGCTCCACCGTCGACCCATCCCTGACCTCGTGATGTACGACATGGTCCATCTTTCACAAAATCAAACATCGGACTACCACACTCTTGTCTCCAATACGATCCATGAAACCATTGCCAGTGGAAAGATGAACTCAAACAACCGGTTGAGAATCAGCAAATATTTCAATACCCAACCCGGCAAGACGGCGGGAGAAAAGTTATCATGAGCCCTTTTGCATTTTCTGAATTTTGCTTCTTCGCGACATGTCTCCTTTTACTGCTTGTTCATCTTTCATGATCAGCATTATTCTTTTTTTTTTGTCCAAAATGGTTTTTTTGTTTGCGTGCATATTCGCCAATCTTTTCTTCTAGAGTTCCAAGTGACCCGTTCATTGCAATTACGCGGTCTGGTTTCTCGGTCAACTCGAAGCTACGGAGTTTACTCATCTCCTTTTTTCTGTTTAATTGTCATTGCTTTTCAGTCATGGGAGATTCTCAAAACGTTCTGGCGTCTGGACATGATTTTACTGGCAGTCCCTCTTTCTTTCGCTGCCTGCCGCTACGGTGTGCCGGGCCCCAAAATTCGTTTTTTTTCGACCCTTGACATAGATATTTCCACTACTTTTTTCTTGTTTCCTTCCCGAGGTTGTGGCTTTCCTTTATCGATCCAGTCAATCTGAGATCCATGCCTTTCATTGGCTCTGGATCTTAACAAGTATCACCATGGCAATGACCCAGAGAAAAGCACATGTCTTAAAAGTCTTGTCTGAGGTTATCTGCGTGTTTCGAGTATCGTTCATGGTGCCAATCGGAGAAAATGAATCCAGCATATCTACATTGTCGATCTCTTCTTCCCTGGGAGACCATCCATTCGGTCTACCCAGTGCTTCTTTGCAGTGGATCGATCGATTTCAGTGCCTTTTTCTTCTTGCTGGGGTTCCTGCGCAGAAGATTTTGTTTTGTCTGCTGCGTTCTTTGCATAAACTGGGCTTTGAGGTCCTTGTGGAGTAATATGATTGATATGATTGATATGCATACTTTGTACTCCATGATATTGAGCTTTCTATGTAAGAGAATATTAATTGTGATATGTGTTAGTTATAAACTATGTACATAATGATCGTCATCTAGTTATATCAAGCAAGTCGGGTTTGATGGAATGATGTCGATGCTTGCTGCCTCAGGCACCAAGAGCTTGCAACCTTCCAAACGGAGACAAATCAATCCCGATCCGGCTCTAACAGCTCCCCTTCCCCTCTCTAGCTCTGTTCTGCGCATCCGAAACACTGTTATTCTTTTCCTTTAAAACTCTTTCTATTTAAATTCACCTCTTGATCAAGATGGAGGGTGCATCCCGCCAAACGTCAAGGCTACTCCGGCCTCGTGGCCAGAAACTCCTTCCCCAACGTCTTACACGAACCTCCGCGGCCAGCGCCACACCTTTCATCCAGATCCAACGGCGAACACTGTCAAATTCTCCTCGGTCGCTTGCCCCAGAATCACTTCTCAATAGCTTCAGAACTGGTGGTTCATACAATGAGGGACCCACCAGCTATTTCTCCAACCGCCAAACACTCCCCGCAAACACCGTTGTGCGATTCGTGCCACAACAGACAGCATGGATAGTCGAGCGCATGGGAAAGTTTGACCGCATTCTGGAACCTGGCCTTGCGATCCTTGTGCCGTTCTTGGACCGAATTGCCTACGTGAAGAGCTTGAAGGAGGCCGCTATTGAGATCCCTAGCCAGAACGCCATTACAGCGGATAATGTCACCCTTGAGCTGGACGGTGTGTTATATACGCGCGTTTTCGATGCGTACAAAGCAAGGTGAGTGATTTTGTGGTGGTTCTTGGTTGTTGTGTGGAATTGGACCTGTTGGAACAAAGCAATCGCTAATACGTCAATCGTCAATTGTAGCTACGGAGTCGAGGATGCAGAATACGCTATTTCGCAACTCGCGCAGACGACTATGCGTTCCGAAATTGGTCAGCTGACCCTCGATCACGTTCTTAAGGAACGCGCCAACCTCAATACAAACATCACCAAGGCTATCAACGAGGCGGCACAGGAATGGGGTGTCGTCTGTCTCCGTTATGAGATTAGGGATATTCATGCGCCGGAGGCCGTCGTTGCTGCCATGCACCGACAGGTTACTGCTGAGCGCTCCAAGCGAGCTGAGATCCTCGAGTCTGAAGGTCAGCGCCAGAGCGCGATCAACATTGCCGAGGGTCGCAAGCAGTCTGTTATTTTGGCGTCTGAGGCTCTGCGCTCTGAGAAGGTCAACCACGCTTCTGGTGAAGCTGAGGCTATCAAGCTCAAGGCCGAGGCTACCGCGCTCGGCATTGACGCTGTTTCTCGGGCCATCGAAGAGGGCGGCGAGAACGCTCACAATGCCATTAGTCTCAGTGTTGCCGAGAAATACGTCTCGGCTTGGTCGAACTTGGCACGTGAGGGCACGGCTGTTGTTGTTCCCGGTAATGTCGGGGACATGGGTGGTATGATTGCCAATGCCATGGCTGTCTATGGCAAGGTCAGCGAGACGCAGGCCCGGGGACTGGCAAAGAAGACTCTTGGAGTCGAAGACGCCTCTCGGCCATCGGAGACGCCGCACAGCAGCCAGGTGCCGACCTTCTTTGAGGAACATACTGAGCAGAACACACAGTCTAATATCGCCTCGCAAACTGCGGACGAGGGATTTGAGACGGTGGCCGGCGAACACAAGAAATAAGCGTCTATACTTCACCCAACCTAAACGAGAACGACGACTCCTCTCTTGATTTGCTTTTATTTTCTCCACCCATGTTTCTTTTTGTTCTGGTCCCTCCACTCCGCTCGAGTGCATGGGCTGGCTGTTTCCCACTCTGCTCTTCTACATTCTTCTTGAATTGGGCTCTTTACATTTACCCACCACCTCCCATCTCCATTTCTTTACTTTTCTTTACTACCTCTCGGCTCCGTTTCCCGGCATTTCCTTAGGAGTCTTCCAAAAAGCACGAGCTTCGCTGTGCATTATGGCATCGAATTCGCCATATTGGTTCCTGTATGTGTACATAAAGCAATTGTTGATCAGGGAGCCTGCGAGGAAGGAGAATATCTCAATGTACAAGTATCAGTATCTTACATCTTTACAGAAACTGTAGGACGGTTGTGAAACATCGGATATAAATCGTGTCAGCTCAGCTCTTTGGTTTCATCATTTGTTTCTTGCGTATCAAAGTCGGGTTTCAGCATGGTTCGATGGTTCCAGCATCGAACCATGCTAAATCCACCCCGCCTCTTCTTCAACAGACTGCCAAATTTACTACAGATTATTATATATAGAATCCGAGGACCTGTCAAATCGACGCCTCAAACGGCCGCCTTTCCCGTAATTTCGGATGGAGCCCCTTGACCGTCATATTCGACAACAGGCGTGCGCTCGTACCAGTCAGTCATCACCAACTCCCACCTGCTCTGCTTCTCCGCCCTGTCCGTTAAGCAAGGGATCCAATCCAACGGAACGCAAAGCTTTAAACAAGTCCACTTTCGACTCTGTGCAAGTCTCTCCCACGGCGCAAGAATCTCGTCTATCTTGCCATCGTCTATAATTCCTCTAACCTTCTCCCAGGCCGGCATATGCATCGTCAAGCGCAACTTCTGAACATTGCAAAAGCAATGCTCGAACAGATTAAACAAGGCCGGGTAGACCCTTTCCCAAGATGAGGCCTGTCTTTCATCTAATTTGTACCAGAAATCAAAAGAAATCTCCATAGACGTGATGAGAGACAAGCAGGCCGGCGATAAAAGCCTAGACATGATAAACGGAGCGTCTAGTCCGTTCCGTAGAACAAAGACATTTGTCCCGTATAGCACTGTCAATGCCTCTTCATAGCTGCGAAAAATAATATAAGCCATGCTCAAACTACACCCAAAAAGAAACTCAACACTCAAGACTCTTGATCAAGACTCACCCGATCTGACAACACCTCAACCACTCTACGCCCCCAAGTTTCGTCCCCGCCGGCGCACTATCCAACCTCTCGACCTTGTGCGCATACCTCTCATCCTCACGGTCCCAACACCGGTCATCAACAAAAGATCCACTCCGCTGACAAACACCATGCCACCATTCCCAGCGCTTTCCGTCCCGCTTCGGTCTTGGACGAAATGGCGATGGAAACATCCATCCGTACTCGATATGGACGCGTCGATTACCCATTAGCTCGATATAGATCAATGTCCTGATTTCTACTGGGAGCTGGAAGAAGTGACTTGTTCCTTGATGGTTGCGTTTTCGGGTGTTGAGCTTGAGAGTACGTTGGTCTGCTGCTGGGATTGGTAGCTTCCATCCATTGAAGGGGTCGCCGTTGACCGAGCAGGTGGAATCGGAGATTCCGATTGCGTTTGGTGACACACTTCTGGGCCTGGTGTACGCATCTTTCTCTTTGTGTTTCCTTTGGAATAATTTGAAGATTTTGGGAGCCATGATTGGTTTAAGCTGTTTATGCGGGGGAGATCTTTATATGTGTACGGGTGTGGGTGGATGGGGTGAGTGCGTGGCAGAAGCTGTCGTGGAACCCATTCAACTATGAGGAGCCGCAACTGATATGCCGAGAGGCGCGCTAGTAAGATTATATGCGACACCTAATATTACGCCGACATATCTAGATTTTTAGCCTATCGTAAGTTGGCTTGGTTTAATTACGTAGCTAGAGGTTTGATGTGAAGCACTAGCCTACTTTGCAAGATCGATGGTGCGTAGAAAACAATTACTCTTAAGGATTTTACGGTAGAGATGAAGGCCATTAAAACAAAAGTGCATTGTTAACAGCTCCTATAAAAGGCTGTACAAATACTAGTTAATTCAAACCAAACACAGGATGGAGAACAACATACCTAAAAACGAACGGTGAAATATAATCAACCAGTAGAACCCAAAGATGCAGGAATAGGTTCAATATCAAACCTAATCTCAAATGAGCAATTTTCATCCCAGGTCACAATCCTAGCAATATAATACGTACCTCTAGGAAAAATCTCCAGAACCAGATACACCGCGCACTTCCCGATACGCGTACCCAGAAGACCTTGATACTCGGGTGTATTATACTCCCAGATCAGCGGTGCTGTACAAACCGGAGGCCAGGTGAGATCATTTCGCGAGGAATAAAGAACCTTCTCCACGAACCTCTTAGTGTCAATATTGACGATATCACAAACATAGAAGTGTCGCAGGCTCTGAGGCTCGGCAACCTCCTGCATATAAGCTCGGGCAATCTGGGAAAACTGAGGCCCATCACTTCTGAACATCGCCTCGGCGATGATCAACCCCTTTCCAACTAGGATGTCATACATATTTTCGCAGCCGGCGAGCCCGAGCTCACCCCCTGCATGATTCTGCGTTAGTGTCTGCTTGTATACCGCACGATTGGCATATCCCAGTGCGAAGGCATTCTCCGCAACCTGGAATGGGATGTTATTGTAGCTTGTATGAATGCGCCAGCGTGCGATTAGAAGGTCGTCTACCGTCAAAGTGCTGGGCTGGATTTGGCAAGTGGGGTCTGTCGGGGTTTCGAGCCATCGTTGTCGAATAGCTCCTTCGTCTTGGATCTTGCCGTATCGCCGTGCTGGGGTGGACGTAGCTGGAGGCATGTCTGGGGTTGTGGTTGGAATCCCGGCGGGGCGATTGGGGGGAACCCAAGACTGCTCTGAAGGTGCCATACTGGTGTGTCAGTATTGCATGTCGATGTTCTACAGTGATCGACTTGGGATACATATCAGATGATGGACTGATTTCTGCTTTATATAGTAAGTATATATTGGCATAAAGGATCTCGTTGGGTTGTGATAGATGTCCATGGAAGAAAGAAAAGAAGATCATGTAACAAAGATAACAATGACTTGGAAGAGAACAAGGACAAAGGCAATGTGGGCAATGTAGACGGCTTGTCTGAGAGGCTCGACAAAGAATGAAGAGCGCTGTTTCAAAAGCTTTGTGCATCTTTGTGAAAACACATATTGTTCGAAAAAGACAACAACTTGAACAGTAATATAAAGCCAGGCATTTCCCGCCTTATCAAGTATTTCTCGCCATATCCCACCGGTCGATTTGCTAATTCTCAACGTAACAATGTCTCTTCTTACTAAACCCAGCCACCTGACCTACGAACAGCATTTCGAGCGAGAATGCGAGTTATTCCAGGATGCTCTAGTACGCGAGGCGCGCTCCCTCCATCTATTGGAAGATCGCCGCGCAGAGACCATTCAAGTCATCTGTGACCTGATCGTTTATCTAGAGATCATTGCACAGCTCGCTGAGACTATGGCACGGAAGTCCCGTATGTGTACAACTGTCCTGATTAGCCCCCCGGGCTATTTCCTTGGTGAGTTCCAGGACTTTTGCCGCGCTAGGATCCTGCCTGGTTTGGTTAGGTCCTTGACCTGCCTCAAAGAGTCGACTACTATCTATCGTGATATCAACTACACAGTTGCTGGTCAGTTGGAGGCGGCTCACGAGGACATGGCTTTTATCTTGGATAGTCGCGAGTAGTCTGTTGCATTGGCTAGATGGATAGAATGGTTCATTCCGGTTCGTATTCGAAGTTTATTTCCATATCTTAGCAAGATGTCCAGAATAAAATGTGTCGTTATAAAAAAAAGAATCGTTGTTAGCAAGCTGGCATTTCGTGACCTATATCGTACATGGCCTGTTGGTGCTGCTCGCATGCCTCTTGTAGACTTGTAACCAGTTGCTCCGTAGTAGATACCACATTTCCCCCTTTCCCCTTCTAAACAATTTGTCTTTTAGGTCAATTAAGTGGCGGTCGATACATCACATACTCGCTTTTGAGGTGGCCTATATCTGTACTCTCTATCACACTCCAATGCATCAACACTTGATCATCACACTTTATCTACATATTTTGAGTATAAGGACCAAACAAAACACCAAACAACGCCAAACAACGTCATCATTTCCGAGAAGTGTAGCAGTCAACGATAGGTCACTGCCGATCTAACCGTGCCACTTCCCCCCACTTTAACCAATATCACAGGTATATTAACCCCCCTCCTCCCCGGTTTTCTCTTAATTTTCTTGTCTTCTCTATATTTTATCTCCAAAGCAATATTGTAACCTACAAAATATCCACCATGTCTAGCTCCGGAAAGGGATATGCCACTGAAAGCTCCGGCACCAACAGCCAGGTATACTCTTCCCCCCTTCTCCTATGTTATGACACCAAGTACACAATATATGCATATGTTCTTGGTAAACGCCAGACTATATCAATACGACACTTACAAAAGCCAAATTAGGGCAACCACTATTGCTCTCGCGACTACGGCTCCAGCGCGTCTAACTCGAACAGCTATCACTACTCCAATACGTAAGTATCGGCTTCGAACGAAGCTGTCCTGCATAGGCATAGACATGTGCAGTGGATGGAAATAGTACATTCTGACTGCTTGCTTTAGCAATGGCTCCTACTACTACTCCAACCCCAATGGAAGCTCCTACTACAACAGCGGGTCGGGAAGCTCGACCTACACTGCCCCCTCTGGTGGATCCGGAGGATCCGGCAAGAAATAAATTTCTGAGTCAAAATGTTGGCAAGTGATTGTTGTATCATGAAGGCTTAAGTTATTAAATAACCAATAACCAATGGATATTTGTGTTTCCTTTATAAACATGTGTTTTGATGTGTTAACTAACTAGTTGTAGTAAGGATATCTAGTAGAGAATCTTTATTTGATACTTCCATATATTGAAGTACTTCTCCAAAAGAAAATCATTAATTACCTATTCCACAGAGGCCCTTTACTTAGAAGTTTTAATTTGTATTGTTTGGCTTCGTTATTATAGAGACATCTAGACGTTTCGCCTCTTATTCACCAAGGGATGAAGTTTAGACACCGAGACCCCAACATTCAACTCTGTAATTGAATTAGAAAAATATCATGCAATAGTGGCCGAGGAATGTTTTATCTTGACATTTGTACTATCATCTTTTATTAAAGACGAGGTTGTCCAGGTATACACTAAGTGGCTATACTTTCTGGTATAGTACCATGTTTGCCCTGTAACACTTTGTTTGATGAAACCATGAAACCAGTAAGCAGAAAAATAAAAGTCTGCATAAGATAAAATATACATAATAATAGTGATCCCCCTCAAAAAAGAAAGTAATAAGTGCTAGCCCTTGCAGTGTAGTTCGAAAGACACTATCAACGCGGGAGCTCGGACCAGGCAAATCTGGAGATCGCGACTTTTGGATTCGCGCCCTTTTAATCTCCGGTCTCATTTCTCATCTTGACCTGAGCCTCATCTTTTGGTTTCTTTCTTGAATCTCGTGACCGAGGAACCCGTTTGTTTTGACTCTTGGTCCTGCCATGTTCCACGTCAAACTCGTATAAACACCGAAAGACCAGCTCCGACACGCCGCGCCGCTCCCCTCCCTACCCGCACTCCGCGCACATTGGTGCTGATACGTGTCGCACCACCTTATCTCGAGACACGACCACTCAAACCTTTGAGAAAAGAAGCGAATAACCGTGAATTTGCTCCGGGACGGGCGCGATGCATATCATAAAGCCGGTTTGGCTCACGCATGGAGGTACGGAGCTTGATCGCCCTGGTTTTCTTTGCTCGACACCGTCGGGACGGAGACGCAGTGCTTTATGAGAGCAGAACCAAATTCATCCCATGAAAGGGCCAAATTTGCTAATGTCATTGCTCTGATACAGGTGAACGTAAGGATTTCGAGGTTTATAGCTGCGATGTCTCGCCAGATGGGAAGCGACTAGTCACAGCTGCTGGAGGTGAGCTCGACCCTTTTTTTTTTTTGCTTTGAGGCGGAGATCACGAAGATCATGCGCTGCGGAAGGAAATTATCGCAGACATCTGACTTTTGATTCGCTCTAGATGGATACGTGCGAATCTGGTCAACAGATGCTATTTACGGCACCGGAACCCCCGAGCTTGAGGGCAAGCCAAAACAGCTGGCGTCCATGAGCAACCACTCAGGCACAATTCATACCGTCCGTTTTTCACCCAACGGGAAATACCTGGCATCAGGCGCAGACGACAAGATTGTTTGCGTGTATACCCTTGACGCTAACCCTCCAACACACTCGTCAACATTTGGTATGCTTTGCACACACTGGCAATGGAGAGATAGAAACAGACATTGACATTTATGGGAAATCTCTTAGGCACTGATGAAGCACCCCCCGTCGAAAACTGGCGCACGATTCGGCGATTGATCGGTCATGATAATGATGTCCAGGATCTTGGATGGTCCTTCGACTCATCGATACTGGTCTCCGTTGGGCTGGACTCAAAGGTCGTGGTGTGGTCTGGTCACTCATTTGAAAAGTTGAAGACGATAGCGATCCACCAGAGTCACGTCAAGGGCATCACTTTTGATCCAGCAAACAAATATTTCGCAACTGCCAGCGATGACCGGACCGTTCGCATCTTCCGATTCACCTCCCCTGCCCCTAATTCTTCAGCTCACGACCATATGAACAATTTCGTCCTTGAGCAAACAATCACAGCCCCATTCGCCAACTCTCCTTTGACAGCCTATTTCCGTCGTTGCTCTTGGTCACCTGATGGGATGCACATCGCAGCTGCAAATGCTGTGAACGGTCCTGTGAGCTCTGTGGCCATTATAAACCGTGGATCATGGGATGGTGACATCAACTTGATTGGACATGAGGCACCTGTTGAGGTTTGTTCGTTCTCTCCACGACTTTATGCAACCGAGCAGCCCGGTAAGAAGCAAGCCGATGGGCAGCCTGTACCACAACACCACATTACCGTTATTGCTTGTGCCGGTGGAGACAAATCCCTTAGTATCTGGATTACGAGCAATGCACGACCGATTGTGGTTGCGCAGGAAATGGCCGCTAAAGCTATTTCGGACCTGGCATGGACTCCTGATGGAAAATGTCTCTTTGCTACTGCACTGGATGGCACAATTGTGGCAGTCAGGTTTGAAGATGGCGAGCTGGGCTGGGCCACAGAAATGGAAGAGAATGAGAAATCACTCACCAAGTTCGGAACTAATCGAAAGGGCGCCGGTATCACAGAAACTACCGACAGCTTGTTGCTAGAGGAAAAGAGTAAGGCTGGTGAGATCAAGCACGTTGAAGGGAGAATGGGTGCACTGATGGGTGATGGCGCTGAACCTACCACCAATGGAGACAAAGTTCCTCAGCCATCAAATGGGGCCACACCTGCTCGGGGCCCTTCGCCAGCTCCCGAGGCTACGAAGACACAGACCAACGGAACTCCTTCAACACCTGCCGCCACAGACTCAGAGAAGCCTGACCCATACAAAGCCAAGCTGGAAAAACTTAAGCAGCGTCCAACATACACCAAAGAGGGCAAAAAGCGTATCGCCCCATTACTAGTCTCCGGAGCTGGGGCTGGCGAGTCATCTCTCCCACAAGCCCGTTTGATGGCATCTGTCAGCAATCAGGTCAAGGCTGACGCCCCGACCACCATCGTTGACCTGTCAAAACCATTTGATGGTCTACCCAAGGGTGGCTTGACTGCACTCCTTCTTGGAAACAAGCGCAAGCTGGCCCAAATAGAAGGCGACGAAGATGGCAGTGTAGAAAAGCGTGTGACTCTTGGCAGTCAAAACGGTGCAACTCCCATCATGGCCAACACCCCCGACGGCCTTCTACCAGCTCAAGTTCAATCTGCCACGACCGGTCAACAGCCAACTCCAGAGTTCATCCGCCCCGCAGTCACAAATCCTTGTATGTCGGTCAGTCAACTTCGTCTGGCAGTGCCCAAAATTCGCAGTCAGATTCTCCGTGCGCTAGATTCGAGCGGGAAACCGACAGAACAACCTGCCCCTGGTACAGACTCGGGTTCTACCAAGAGTCGTGTGGACGTGGTTTTCGAAGCTCGGAACCCATCACCAGCAAGTCTGACTGGTCGTGTGGTGGACCGCGAGCCAGTACGGCTGACATTGTTCCGTGGAGACCAGCCATTGTGGCAGGATTTCTTGCCGCGGACTGTCCTGCTTGTAACCGGTAATCAGAGCATGTGGGCAGCTGGCTGTGAGGATGGATCAATCTATCTTTGGACGCCGGCGGGTCGCCGTCTGGTAAGTGCACTTGTTCTCGAGGCGCAGCCTGTCATCTTGGAGTGCAATGGACCGTGGATCCTGTGCATATCCTCTGTGGGCATGTGCTACGTCTGGAATGTGAAACACTTGTCTTCCCCTCACCCACCAGTCTCTCTCCAGCCAGTCCTGGATGCTGCTGTCCATACCATGGGCGCGAACCCCACCGCTGCTCCTGCAGTAACAGACGCCCGAATTAATTCAGAAGGCCGAGTTATCGTTTCTTTGTCTAACGGCGAAGGATACTCCTATTCCCCATCCATGTTCACATGGCAGCGCATCTCGGAAGCCTGGTGGGCCGTCGGCAGTCAGTACTGGAACACCACAGACGCACCCGTGAGCAACTTGCAGGCCAAGGACGCACAGCAAGACAACAAGGATGCCAAGGCAGCTGTCGCAGCCGGCATCATTCCTTGGTTGGAGCGAAACACCACGAATGAGACCCTCCTTCGCGGTAGGGCATACTTCCTCCAGCGTCTCATCAAGGTTCTATTATCACGTGAAGGATATGAGACTTTCGAGTCCAGCGTATCCATTGCTCATCTCGAAAATCGTCTCGCTGCTGCTTTGTCCCTGGGTGCGAAGGAAGAGTTCCGGTTATACCTATCCATGTACGCCAAGCGCATTGGTGCTGAGGGTCTGAAGCTGAAGGTCGAGGAGCTCCTGAAGGGCCTCATTGGCGGCCTTTTCGAGGACGAAGACGATGCCAGCGAGGGAGTCCTGAAATTGCAGGCTAATGAGCGCGAAGGCCGTAACTGGCGCGAAGGATCCGATGATTTGTGTGGCTGGCCACGGGAGACATTGTTGAAGGAGGTGATTTTAGCACTTGGTATGTTTTTGTGCTTCGTGCTTCTCTTTTCTTAACGCTTCAATTACTAACACACTTTCGTCCAGGCAAACACCGTGACCTTCAACGTGTGACAGTGCCTTATGCTAAGCTGCTGGATATGGTTGACACTACATCGGAGCACGGCGATGCAATGGATCTTTAATGATGGGTTTTCTCTTACTACCTATACCTTTTCTTCTGGTTTTTTTGCTGGCGTTCAACAAGTTCGGGCTGGGTCACCCAAAAGGGTTTGCATTATTTATCTCTGCTGAGGCGGGATTGGAGATGATATATCTCATTTTCATGGTGTATTTGTATCATAGGTTCTCTTCTGAGGTTTCTTAATTAAGTCAACCTGTTCCCATCTTGCTATGATCTAGTGTTGTTCTAGCTACAACATATATTGTAGGTATAATAACCCTCAACACACAGTATTACGTACATGGCACCCACATTGATGTGGTGACGTCGTCAGGGCTTGACTTTCACGTGGGCGGTAACAGCTCTGCAGGCAGAAAATTTGAAGATATCTGGCGCGTCTCTCAATAACATTGCTTTTTTTGATAGCTAAACACGCATTCATTTACTCTCTTTTTACTCATTGACCTTGTCCACAATTTCTGTGGGCATCCGCAATCACGTCTTCCACTTCCTCAATCCTTTTCCTTCGTATCGTCGATCGATCCGCAGCTGGTTCTGCATTTGGCGTGCTCCATCCTTGTTCCCGCTTCCGCCTTTCGACTTCCCCCCACCTCCCACCTCTCTTCTGTCGCTTCTACTCAAGCAAGAAGAAAAAATCCAATAAAATGCCTCCCAAGAAGCAGATAGTCCAGGAAAAGGTCCTCTTGGGCCGTCCAGGAAACAACTTGAAGAGCGGTATCGTATGTGAGCTAGGCCCCCACCCTTTCTTTTTTTCCCTTCCCTTTTTCCACACAGCACAGTCCACTTTTTAACTCCCGAAAAAAAAAAATCTATTTAAACCCCCTTGCCCCCTTTCCTCCCACTTTTTTTTTTCTTCTTCTCTTCCCAACCATGATTGACTAACAATATATGGCTTCAGGTTGGTCTTGCCAATGTCGGCAAGTCGACACTCTTCCAGTCCATCACCAAGTCCTCCCTCGGTAACCCGGCCAATTTCCCATATGCCACCATTGACCCCGAGGAGGCCCGCGTCATCGTTCCCGATGAGCGGTTCGACTGGCTCTGCCAGCACTACAAGCCCAAGTCGCAGGTTCCCGCCAACTTGACCGTGTACGATATTGCCGGTCTCACCCGCGGTGCCTCGACCGGAGCCGGTCTGGGTAACTCTTTCCTGTCGCACATCCGCGCTGTCGATGCCATCTTCCAGGTGGTTCGCTGCTTCGATGATGCCGAGATTATCCACGTTGAGGGTGACGTCGATCCTTGCCGTGATCTGACCATCATCAACGAGGAACTCCGCATCAAGGATATTGAGTTTGTTGAGAAGGCTCTTGACCTTCTTGGCAAGCAGACTCGTCGTGGTGGACAGTCTCTGGAGATGAAGAAGCTGAAGGAAGAAGAGGCTACTACTGCCAAGATTCTGCAGTTCCTGAAGGATGGCAATGACATCCGTAAGGGTGACTGGAACCCCAAAGAGGTATGTTGAAAACTTTCGTCTTCTCTCCCCCCACTCAACCTGCCCTTCTATCCACACCACCTCCTTAACCTGATGAATAAGAGCACTGCTCGAAATTAACCCAGCTCGTTGAGTGCCCTCATTAAAAGGATACTCACAATCCGAGGGCACCTTGAGAAAAAAAGTTATATGCTGAAATTTTGGAGTCCACTTCTACATGATTAATTACATCACTCAAATTCTTTGAGACATCTCATGCTAACCAAATTGGTTATAGGTCGAAGTTATCAACCCTCTGTTCCTTCTCACTGCCAAGCCCGTTGTGTACCTGGTCAACCTGAGCGAGAGAGATTACATCCGCCAGAAGAACAAGTACCTCCCCAAGGTCTTTGAGTGGATCAAGACCAACTCCCCCGGTGACCCCATTCTTCCCGTCTCGGCTCAGTTCGAGGAGCGTCTGACCCTGATGCACGATGACGCGGCCGCTGAGGCTGAGTGCAAGACCCTGGGCACCAAGTCCGGTCTGCCCAAGATCATCACTACCATGCGTCAGTCCATGAACCTCGGTAGCTTCTTCACCACTGGTGAGGACGAGGTTCGCCAATGGACCATCCGCAAGGGTATTAAGGCTCCCGCTGCTGCTGGTGTCATTCACACCGACTTCGAGAAGACCTTCATTCAGGCTATCGTGTACAACTACGCCTCTCTCCGTGAGTACGGTGATGAGAACAGCATCAAGGCTGCTGGTAAGATTATGACCAAGGGCAAGGATTACGTGGTCGAGGACGGCGATATCATGCTCATCAAGGCCGGTGCTGCTAAGCACTAGGTGCACATAGACAATAGTTACTTAAATGATACACCAGTGTTGAGTCTGCAATTTTTCTTCTTTTTTTTACAACTGTAGATTTTGATTTTTCTTGTACACCAATTTGACTTGCCTGATCCAAGACATTGCTCGCTCCTTGTGTATCCGCTAGGTTCAACATATTTGTTTTTGTACAATATACCCTATCCGCGTTCTACATATGGCCCAATTGCCTGAATATTCGAAGACCAATCTGTCATGGCTCATATTCATAATATATTATACATTTTATTGTATTTTGAGCCATTTAGTATCAAGTAAAAAAATGCAAAGCAATCTATTAATCACGTGACACTATCCCCGCGCATCCCACTTCCGTATCAAGAGCTTGATTCTCATATTATCACAACCTCAACCAGCATCATGTTTAAGAAAGAGTGAGTCAAGCCTTTCGATCCATTGACAGCAATCCAACAGCTGGGCCAGGTGCCTTGTTTGGAACCTCCTGCCTGTTAAATGGGAGCACACATCTTCCTCCGTTTGAAGCACCGCAAAGACCACAGCAGCAGCTCAACAATCCAGATCAAGACATAAATAGCTCCTATGGGATAGCTCTAGCTACCAATGCTTATCAAAGGCACCAGCTGACATCCATGTTTTATCTAGTATCCCGCCAAGCAACCGGTCTAAGGTCAAGTCCTCAGTGCAGCGCGGCCTGCGTCAAAAGCTGCTGGAGACATACCCAGGCCTCGAGCCCTTCATTGAAGATGTCATGCCCAAGAAGGCTTCATTGGAAGCCGTGAAATTGTACAGTTCCCGATCCCCCATTTTTTTCGACTTCCAATCCCAGCAACGTCATCTCCAACTTTCAACATAAATATGCTATGCATTGTATCCCGCAGACCCCAAAACTAACGAAACCCACCACCTAGACCCGATCGCGTGACCCTCTACACAATAGACTCAACCCCCCTCTTCTTCCAACCCATCGACGGACCCCCAGTTCCCCACCTCCGCCTCATCCACGCCTACCCCTCCGCCGTCCCAACAATCCAGATCGACCGCGGCGCCATCCGCTTCGTGCTCTCCGGCGCAACACTAATGGCTCCCGGTCTCACCTCCCCCGGAGGCCGTCTACCTGATGCCGAGCATGCGCTTGAGGCTGGACAGATCGTTGGCGTCAAGGCTGAAGGCAAGGAGGAGATTTGTATGATTGGTATGCTGAAGGTTGGCACTGAGGAAATTAAGAGTAAAGGGAAGGGCGTTGTTATTGATGAAGGCCATTATCTTGGTGATGGGCTTTGGAGAATGCATTTGGATTAAGGCATGGTTTTGTTTCAAAAGCATGGAATTCATTGGGCTGGGGTTGGGGTCTTTTGATTTGGCTTGGAACTATACCTCTCTGCACGTATGGTGATGATTACATGTATGTGTTGGATGATTTGAAATGAAATATCCCCCTCTGGACGAGGATCCTGGTTCAATAGATGTATCGAGTGAATGTGCATGTAGATAGCTTCTTGTCTCGAGGGGAAAGGATATAATTAGGTGTATAATATAGTCATATTTACTCATATTACAAACTATACTGCGTTATATCCTTCAAAGATTGCTTGAAGTCGCAGACCACTCGGGGATGTACTTTCGAAGCAGATCCAGCGCCGATATCCACGAAAGCAGCTTTGGACTATTGCTAAGAGCCCGCAGAGTGTTGGTAATCTCAAACCGAGGCGCATTTTCTTGAACTCCCCAACGGGTGTGCATACCCCATATCTTCTCCTGGAATAGCGGAAGAAAGGGATGCAGCGGGTTCGACGCATCGTCGACAAACATTTCCAGCCAGCGGGAAAACGAGATACATTGCAGCGGACAAGAGCACTGTTCACTGATCAGGCCAAAGGCTTCCTGAAGATCTATGGGCACCGGCTGGATCAAATTATAAGCATGGCCCACGTTCTCCTCGACGGCCGCGATTCGCAGCATCGCATCCACCACGAAATCCACCGAGGCGAATGCTTTGCGTTGCCCCGGTACGATCGGGTAATGACCCAGCTGAAGACAGGATGACATGAGACAACTGACGAAGTCACTCGGGTTTCCTCTCCCCGTCTGACTGTGGCCTAGAACATACCCGAGACGGACGATGATGGCTGGCGAACCATTGCGGATGGCATTCCAGACCAAATTTTCCGCCACGAACTGGCTTTGGGAGTATCCCGTGTCATACTGTAAAGCGGCGATGTGGTCTAATGGTCTCTCATTCTCTGGGACGGTCTTGGTTCCTTGGACAAATCCCGTCGGTCCATATGCAGCGATGCTGGATGAGTAGATGAGCCGTTTTGGTCGGGAGTGATTGGCAAATCTTATCATTTCTAATGTTCCCAGAACATTGACTGCTCGATGACGAGAGTACGGCTGGACGTAACTGACTAGTGCCCCCAAGTGAAATACCACACTCGCCCAGCTTGCATAGTGATCGTACTGCTCTTGCAGAAGGCCGAGGTGCGGGAGCGACAAGTCGCCGGGGACATAAATAATTTTGTTCTCCTGGGGACCATGTAGTTCGTATTTCTCTAATATTTTCTTGATGCGCAGGTTGGCCGTGGATGTGCTTTCAGCGCGAATAAGGCATGCGACTTGGGTGACCTGTGACATAGACAGAAGTGACACGAGGAGAAAGGCACCGACAAATCCAGTTGCTCCGGTGAGGAACACTCGGCCTTCTGAGGCATCGAGCCAGTCGAAGACCGGGTCGAGACTAACCTGTAGGTCTTGACCTAACAACGAATCCCGAGCTAGTATTTTTAGCTCTTCCTCTGTGTCTGGAAGAGGTGCTCCATTCTTGAGCTTTTGCACCAGCTGCACGAGCTGGCCCAGTGTGGAATTTTTGTACAGGGCCGTGCATCGCAGCTCAATCCCCAGCAAACATTGAATTCGGCCGATCAGATATGCGACTTGCAGTGAGGTTCCACCTAGACGGAAGAAGTCATCGGAAGGATTCAGGTGGTCCTTTGGATACCCCAGTATCTCGAGCCAGAGATGTTCCAAACATGTTTCCACGGAGTCAGTGTTTCCACTCGAGTGTACTTGACTCTCACGCACGACCCTCATCTTCTCTATATACAACTGCTCAAGCTTCCTTCGATCGCACTTCCCTGTCCCTCCCAATGGAAGCTCCACAAGCAGCTCGACGCGCGGCACCGGAAGATGAGGAGCGCGGTTGACGAATACTCGTGTTACGGCATCGGGATCGACATGAATGCACTGCGGTACAATATAGGCAACCAATATTGGCCCCGTGTCGGCATCCTTGGGCTCAACCTTGACAACCGCTGCCGCGAAGGCAAGATTCGTGCTTAAGAAGATATTCTCGAGACCTTCTAGCTCGACGCGGTGGCCCCGGATCTTGATTTGTCTGTCGCGGCGGCCGACAAAATCGTACAAGCCAGACTCGTTCACTCGCATAATATCGCCTGTCCTATAGGCATGACGCGGGAATCCCATCGCAGTGCCTTTCAATGGAATATGTGGGGGGATTATAAATGACTTGATGTTGACTAGAGGATTCCTACAATATCCTCCGCATACTCCTGCACCTGCTATTACCAGTTCCCCTTCGCTGCCCGTTGGAACTGGACTGAGATTCTCGTCGACAATAAAAAGCTGAAAGTTGCCAATTGGCCTTCCGAGTGGAATGTGACCATTGTGAATATCGCCTGCGGTGACCTCGTGTGAGAGAACAAAAACAGTGCATTCTGTCGGCCCGTACATGTGGATTACTCGCTCCGGAGGCCCATGATCGAATATCTTCCGGATCACCGCCACGTTGATTATTTCGCCACCGGTCAGCAGAGTGTGGACGGTCGAAAATGCTCCCGGGCAGGTTTTGACAATCGTGTTCAGCAATGCGGTAGTAATAAACACAACCTCGATTTGGTCCTCTCGGAGACTCCGTGAGAAGATAACGGGGTCTATGACTATCTCATGTGGATAGACTACCACCGTCCCACCTCTCAACAAGCACACCCAGGTTTCAAACAGGGTGATGTCGAAGATTGTATTGCCGATGTGCGCAAGGCGTTGGCCATCTTCAAATAGAGTGGTGGAATTGAATGCCAAGTTGATGATTCCGCCAGCCAGAATCTGGACGGCTTTGGGTTCCCCCGTTGTACCCGAGGTGTGAAGGATGTGGGAACAGCTCGATGGCCCATTGGAGGAGACCTCAAAGTCCTCGTCAGATAGTTGAGGGTTCAGCGTATGGTCTACAAGGATTTTGTCGATATCTAAAGGTCGACCCCAATTTTCGATGTCCACCAGGGCTAGCTTCACATCCAGGGTTTGGAGAAGCTTCCGGAGGAAGATGTCCGGCTGTTTTGTGTCCAAGGGCACACAGGTTCCGCCGGCATAGATAATGGCAATTTGCGCTAAAATATGATTGACTCCCCGGGGGATGGCGATTGCAATTGGAGTTCCTGGTTTAGGAGTTTTCTGTCGGATCAGTTGCGCGAGCTGGAGGGCTTTGAGGTGCAATTCATCATACGAGACAACATGCTCGCCATATTCTATGGCTGTCACTGCGCCAAGAAGCCGGGCCTGCGCCTTAAAAAGCGGAGCAAGCCCAGCGTGCCTCACCAGGCTTGCATCAAGTTTCCTTGCGCCAAGGGGAGACGGCGACATAGTGAAACGAGGGCACAAAAGCTGAAACACGGGCCAAGGGAAGCATCTTCTGAGGCTATATAATGAAGCAATATGTCGTAATCCAACGATCCAGTCTAATCGCTTCTTCTCTACTTCACGCTAGTGCGCAGTCATGATTTCTTGGTAGCTCTAGGGCTTTATCGACCTACATAGCCGTGCATTGTGATACGTTCCACACTGGCATTATTTAAGCAATTGTCGTCAGCCTCGGTAAATATATGCGACGATATCCTGTTATGTTTAATCACACATGGGACTGGAATGACGATGATACATGAAACTTGCCACTCTTATGTGCACAACATGCTTTATTTTTTATTTTCCCTTTTCCAGCTGAAAGTAACCCATAAGGTATTTTATACTGATTGTTCAAGCACATGTGTAGTCATCAAATAGCCCCTTTCAAACCCTTCAAGGCTTTGGAGTTGGCCCATGTGGTATACAATGTAAAGATAGCCTAATATTGAACTCGCTTATAGGTGTAGATCAAGTATAGATATTGCATGTATGCACTAATGCAATCTAATATTCCAAAATAGGCTGATGCAAGTCGATCTCACTACCGACAGATGAGGTACTTGTATAATCTATGATGCGAGACATAGGCAAATTAGGCTCTAGATCTTAGCAGCCAGCATATATTGCTCTGGTATTCTATACTGGCCTGTATACCCGAACCAGTCCTAGTTGATATTTGGGCTGTCTGCACCGCCTCTCTCAGTTCCATTTAAAACCCGACGTTATACTGCATCTCGTCTCCACTTCGACAACAAACAACCTAGTTAAGCAGGAAAAATCAAATACAAGAGATCTGGTAACACAGAGTGCATGAGTAACACAACATGCATAAGTAACACACAGCATGCACGATAAGCTTTAGAAGTATAGATGTTGCTATTATGTACAATCATGCATGGTGATATCTCTAATTGTTCGTCGGAGCCTCTGCGATGATGAAACCTCGCTGTAAATATATTCTCACAAAAATGCTGCTGAGGTAAAGTCTTGATATGTTACCCTGCTTGATTTATTATTCAGAGCCTAACATTCAAAGCAACCCTAACCTTGAAGTTTATAAAAGCTCCCTATCCTGCGGAGCGATTGAGCAAATTCTGAACTTTCAAAAGTCTTCTCCGCAATCTTGGACAGTTGAGATATCCCATATCTATCTAGGTACCTGACCGAGCTTGAAAATGCATGAGTGTCAAATCAATCTGCTGCAGTACCTGCGATCAAAGACCCAGGTCGATGTTGATAGTTTTGATGCTGACGGTATGGAACTATACTCGATTCTATCCTTCTTTTAGGTTAGTGCCATAGGCTAAAAAATTGCACCAGTGTCGACGGGAGTCCCAGAATGTGTGGATGGCACATCCAATCCGGTATGTATATAGTGCTGTAAAAATGGCAATCAGAGGAACTGACTGATTGGAATTATATCTTTTAACAGGCGGAGATCTACTGCGAGATGATCAAGCCACGTCACGATGATCGGATAAAAGAAGTCCTTGCTTTCAGTACTAAGGTGAAGTCTGAGTTCCCAACTTTGAGGCTGGAGGAGCTGGCATTCGAAGTCATGGTAAGCCAAAGCTTCTGGTAACTGCCTTTTACTGCCCTATATATTGATCTGACTTCCAACTGGCATAGGCAATTCAGCTAGCCTTTCTTATTATTCCCAACATCACTGGCGCTGCGCATGTGATGGCAAATCCGTGCTACTCCTATCACACAGAGAAGATTGTCGAGACTGGAAAACGTATGTTGCTTATCAATGGCACAATCGAACCCTGCTCACAGAAATTCGGTTAGGGTTACATAAAATTTGTAACCTCTTAGATCCCACTTTTGACACCAATCGGTTGGTCATGAAGGTGGCCGCCACATGGGAAGGCCTTCAGGCATGTCGGGAATTGGCACTTTGCGGGATAAAGTCCCTGGCAACAACGGTGTTTACGATGGAACAAGTCGTCTTGGCTGGTGAGGCCGGTTGTGTCTCCATGTCACCTTTTGTTCACGAAGCAAAAGCCCATTTTGATGAGAAGTAAGCCAGGTTTCTTCAAATATTCAGTCCCAACCATCTTGCTTACCAGTGGTAGATACTCAGATGAAATGCCTCTTCTTCGTCTGTGCGTCCAGGCACAGCAGTTTTACAAGAAGCGGTCCATAAACACAAAAGTCAAAGCATGCGCCACGCTCTCGGTTGACGAGATCTTACAGTTGGCTGGTGTGGACGCCTTGACTATCATGCCCGAGGACCTCGAGAATCTTCAAAAAGGGACTGGTTGTGTACGTTTGGTTGAAAATCAATCTCTGTTTGGTGATAATTCTATCCCTGACGATAACGACTATCCTTCATACCTGGACGACGAGAGCACCTATCGTCTTGACTTTTCTCGTAGTGGCCAAGGCAAAGGCCAATACAAATTGATGCAGGTTCGTGTTTTGATCAGTATAGACGCTGCACATTCTAACAAGCTCGCTTAGGTCCTAGCCATCTTTTCGGACTCTCAATTCAAGGGGGAGGAATTTATGAAAGCCCACAAGCAACTTCTTGGTTAGAAGGCTCCTGGGAAGCATTGGTGTTTACGTCAAGGAATTTTGGAATGTTTTTACAATGAGGATGCATCACAGTGGATAGGGTAGTGACAGATGACAAAACTCAGGTGGTGGGTTTGTATATAGCAACCGGAAAGGGTAACGTGGAAGGAACATCGCCGATATTGTATAGTTTGTATTGATTGGGCTTTTTGGGCTGTCTCTTTCAGTTCCACCTAAAACCCGAGGTTATACTGCAGCACTCGACTCTGTGATTCTCAACATCACACTTTAGATACTTCGGAGGTCACGTTACACTGAACTAAGTCTGACCCCAGGATCCCGAACCATATAAATCAATTAATATGTAGGACACATGTGGTGGAAATGCAACTCTGCATGCAGGAAATACAGAACCATACAGAGTTAAGTTCCCAATGATTCGCGGGGTTGTACACGTTAGAGCGGGGAGTTGCTTCTCTCGTGTTAGACAATAACTTGAATCTATTTACTCCATTGCTGCCTGGTTATCACTATAGTGGCCAAGCCTGTCTTTCCCTTCCCCGGGCTTGTTCTATGTGTGTTGATTGACTTGAAACCATACCAGAATTTGACGATTGATTTCTAATGATTGGCTATATATTATCTGGGGCTACTATTGAATGATAAGCAGAACGAGGTAACCTCGGCACCTGTTGAGAATCCATGCAGCTTGCTTATTGCTTGCATTGCTGTCTGATGAATCGGGGTTTGTCCTCGGCCTATCTATTGCAGTATATATTCACCCACTTCCCTGGTTTCCATGAAATCATTACCGTTCTTTTCAATTTACACATCTATTCTTATCTCTATTCTACCTCAAGTCACGTTTGATCAATATTACTTCCAAATATGAGCCCCCTGTTTCAGAAGTGGCCATCATTCCCCTAGTGAAAGGGGCTGATTTACGCAATGAGAATAGCGAGGCAGCAAAGATCCTCAACTCATTCATCCAGCTTGTAATTGAGCAGCCTGGATACCAGCGAATGGTATGGGGATTGGATGAAAAAGACCCTTCTGTGCTGGTTATGATTGTTGGTGAGTCTCGTCTCGATGAGGAAACCAGATGAAAGCACAAAATAACAGTCTTACCAAGATTGGGATGATCTCGAATCCCACCTCAACTTCATGGCTGCTCCGTATTACAAACCCTTCATGGATGAGTTTAATACGATTATTGATGGCACGGTTGTTTCATTCCATACAACCTATGAAGAAGGAGTTGGTATTGTGCCTCTGGTTGAGTTCAACGATTACACAGCTGATGTCTTCATTGCTTTCTTCCCTGCGCGATTCTTGACCCAGGAATTTCATGATCAGTTCTGTCAAGTCTCTCGGGATGTGAACACAAATCTTCTCGTGTTTAACGACGCGCCCTCGAGTATTGCCAGTGGCTGGTGCACTGATGATATGTTATACGAGGAGCGCCATGGTAAAGGACCAGAGAGGCCGTAGATTTCGATGGTAGCATGGAAGAACACAGAAACCCGACAGAGGGCATGGGGTCGCAAGGCTGTTCTCGGTGATATCTTGAAGCTTGTTGAAGGACATGGAGAGCTGCAAATCTACAAGGTTGAGTTCCACCCTGTGATTTCTAGCCGTGGATAGGGTTACGGATTGCCTTGCATTTACCAACATAAATCTAATTCCAAACCCTCATCAACTAGCTCTGTGAAGGTGTAATTCACCAGGAAGTATGTAGATCACCCACTATATATATTTGCGGATAGACCCACCTGTACTAGTCCTCGAAGAAGAAATATCGGAATAATATTCCGAATGACCCGTTCTATTTTTAGTGGTTTCTATCCCCTGAATAGCTTCATATTAGCTATTTCTTGACTTTTTGATAACTAGAATAACCATGGGCGTTTCCGGTTCTACTCTGTCGGGGAGACCACTCCGTATGCAAGCTCAACGTGTGGATCCCTCTGATACTACTGTAAGTTGCCGAATAGCTGGTCCAATCATATGCAAATGCTAATCATGGAACCAACATTAGACAATGCAGGGCCCCCTGAAGGATGTCTTTGGCGAGTATACAATTGTCAGGGGAAAATTCAACGGAAGGCCGAGCACCAAGGTGATAAATGATTGAACAAATATGTTTAGTCTATTGCTCGATCTGACTCTTGAATTCCAGAGAAACTGGTACTGCAAACACCAGTATGCGCGAGAAGGCGGTAATGATAGCTACCATTATGTCCATTTGTGAGTTTTCCCCTCTTGTATGTTTCTAATATCTGGTGCTAAAATACTCAGGGATGGCCGATACCATTCCACAAACCCAGATGGAAGTAGAGAGCACATTAATCCCATATTGAAGCAAGCCTTCTACACTCCACCAACAAGCAATCGCTGGATAGATTGCTCAGATGAAGTGGATTGGGAGGGGCTGAATGAAATACCCGACCTTTGCATAGCAAGGGCCTCTGTAACCCACGAGGCTGTGGGAAAGTTCATGCAGGAAATGAAGAGCCAAGAAGGTAGGCTTGAGTAGCACATAACAAGTGCCATACCTAACTCTGTGCAGAAAAGACCATCAAAAACGATCAGACTGAAAAGAGAAAGATTTGTGCAAGAATGCTGAAAGGAAAAGAAACCGAAGATATGGGCACTGATGACGAGGCCGAAGAGACGGATTATGAAACCGAAGAGACCGAGTGTGAGACCGAGGAAGTTTCAGATGAAGAGACGGCGACCAAGAAGAAGAAGAAGGAGAGGAAGGATAACCAGCAAAGGACAGACAGCCAGGAAGACCATACGCCCCAGGAGACAGCGGCGCAGAGAAAAACACCCATGCTCGAGGAGCAGGCGTCGAACAATGGGTCAATCGACGAGTCCCCGCATCTAGGAGAGGCCGAGGGCACATCTTCTCGAAAGCGGAAGGCCAATGAAATGGATGACGGCGAGGAACAGACAGCTGGGACCCCAGTCGCGAAGAAGGCGAACATGAATAGGAGACGCGAGCTTACTGCTGCTGAAAGGAAGGAGCAGAGAAGAAACGCCAACAGGAGGTCGCGAGACCGAAAGAGGAGAAAGGCGTTGGCGAGACAGGAGATGGAAGAAAGGACTTCAGGGTCCTAGAAGTACCGCCAGCGAGGCCGTCGAGAGGTGGTTCGGTTGTGTTCAGGGTATTATATCTCATGGTGGTTAAAGTCTCCAGTTCTGATGCTCGGTATCGAATCTAGCATCACAAATCGTGTTGGGGTACGATATCGGAATTTGTTTATCCTGACTAGATGCTTGTTTCTGCATTCCACCGAGTCGAGCCGGAAATACCAGCCAATGTGCTCACATGTCACCGGTGCTCATGCTAGGTACTCGGGACGGAAGAAGCGGATATATATCACGGGTCTGGTGGTCCCACGTCATCCATGCCATTTATTAGTGCAGAGAGGCGTTTCGAGCTGCTGCTATATCACATATCTGCGTATGGAGTATCATCGCAACTCCAAATCTGTTAGAGAAGAAAGTAATACTTGAATCTCAAATGACCACAACCCATAGGGAGAGTAATGGGGAAGTGGAAGAGGTGAAATAAGGGCACAAAGAAGTGAAGGAAACCAATTCCCGCGACCCTGGAGAAAGCACCCCCGAGGCTGGGATATCAAATGACAACAATAAACAGAGACCTGGGTAAAAATTTATGGAATATGATACAAACGAAGTGAACAAAGCCAAAAAAAAAGCAAGCCCATGCATGCATCGTCCGATTACATACCTAGTCTACATCAATAGATGAAACCTCCAAAGGCCGACTAAGCACCTGCAAAAAAAAAGAAAAAAAAAGAAAAAAAAAAAGAACAAATCCATCCATTCATTACCCTTCCTCCACGAAAAGCCCAATTCTCAAAACGTAAATCTCAACCCTCCACACCTTGAAGTTGCAGTCATACCGAGCCTAGACATATACCCAAGCTCGGCACAGCTGCCAATCTTCAAGTTGCAACTTACAGGAGAGCGAGGACACCAGCCAGAAGACCAGCAGCGGCACCGGGGGCAACAAGGCCCATAGCAGCGCCGGTGGAGGTAGTGGCGGAGGCAGCAGCAGAGCCGGTAGCAGTGCCGGTGGAGGAAGCGCTGGTAGTCAGACCGGTCTGGGTGGAGGTCTGGGTGCCAGTGGCGGTTCCAGTAGAGGAGGTAGAAGAACCGGAAGCTGTACGGAGAGGGACATCAGTGCTGCTTTTGGCATGGGTTGGGAGTCCAGTAGTAAGGGAGGTAGAAGTAAAGTTTGCGGGGAAGGGCTTGATAGACACGTCCGGGGTGGAAGTACCAGTAGTGGAAGCATCGGTCTCAGTGGTGAGGGCACCAGTAGAAGTAGAAGCAGTGGAAGTGGTACCAGAGACAACAGAGGTAGAGGCAGAAGAGGAGGCAGAGGAGACAGTGGAAGATGTACCGGTAGTAGTAGCGCTGGAGCTCTTGGCTTCGGTCACATCGAACTGCTCGGACTGGGCGAGGATGCCAGTGTTCTTGGCGTCGGTGGAGAGCAGGTTGATCTGGAAACCGGAACTATAAGAGTATTAGTGGACTGTGCATAGATCCAATCGACGCGCCACAAGGGTGAGCTTACCCGTTGGTGACACCCTTCAGGCCGGAGGCAGTGTAGGAGCCCTTGGAGGTGTCGATGCCAGAGGCAATCTTCTCCGAAACGGTGGGGTAGACGGCATTGTTGACAAGGACAATGTCAACGGTGGAGGCGTCGGTGCTGTCATGTGTTAGCATTGGTTGTTATTACTAGGGTAAGGTGTGGGGGATATAGATATAGTCAACATACTTAACGGAAGTCCACTTCACGGTGAAAGAGCCGGAGACGTCGACGTCGGCACCCTTGGCAGGTTCGGTGATGTTGACGGCTTGACTGATTGTTAGAGAGACTCTGGTGTCACATGGTTGATTTACATACCCGCAACGGAGAGGGCCAGAGGCAGAAGAGACAGAATGGTAGAGAAACGCATCTTGACTGAATTAAAGCGAGTGTAGTGTGTTAAAAAACGAATGTATGTTGGAGCGTAAAAGAGAGAGAGAGAGATGCAAGAAGAAAGATGAAAGTTCAAAAATATTTAGATACAAGGATCCATGTCATTAAGTACTGGTGAGCAAACACTCCATCTGATATCGCACAACCTTGGATGCCCTGAACCGTCAACAATGTCTCTGACACCCACCTACCAATACGGAAATATACCTGAAAATAGAACTGACATAGTTAATGTACCCGGTTTTAGAAGCAGTCTAATAATATTTAATCATTTTATTACAAAACGTGGGAATTTAGGGTCCGCGTGAGCATTCCGTGTGGGTGAAGAGTTAGAGCATCATGGTTCGGCTGGCGAGCTAGTTTCAGGCGCAAAATCCCATTTCCCTTTGTAATATATTACTCTAATATTCGATGAGACCTCTATTGTGCACCTGGGATGCCGAGAAACATACAACATTGGTACTGGTATGCCGTATATTCCGTATGTTCCACAGAGAGTAATTCTGTACATTCGGAGCTAGCCGTCCATGGACATGGGTACCGACCAACCCATGGATCTTGTCCACCCATAGGGCCGATAAAGAAAACGCTAGACAATCTTGGCAAGACACTAGTGGTATTTAGCTCGGTCTTGGCAGAGGTGCAAACACGAACAGCACGATGTGACATGGAAAATCTTTTTTTTTTTTTGAATTTCGGGTCGGGTTTTTTTCAAGCTTTAAATAACACTCTCTGTATTTTTCAGTTGCAAAATTGGCGGTAATTTACCAGCCCATTTAACCGGAAATGCAACATGGACCCTTAGTTAATGCCTTAGGTCCGTGTATTTTTAATCGGTTAGCTCGGGCAGGGGGGTCGCCACAAATTTGAGAGAACAGCACGGCCTAATATGTCGTCTCACATCTGAATTAAAGGACCACTACGCTACGATATGGAATTCTCCGTCCCCAATATGTTACTATGGGTGTCTCAAAATGAACTCGAAAATGGTCTGGGAGAATACCGTTGTAGTGTCTGAACGAACCCACTCCGACATCAATTTCAGGTTTTGAGACATCTGTCAATAGGGCCTCGGACTATACGCTAAATGAACCGTAAGTGGGAGCATTATTGGAAGCGATAAAATGAGTGTCTCACCCAAAATCTGCGGGCGCATTATTATCGGATTAACCGACAAAATGGTGTCATTTTTACACATTTGAATATGCGGAATTACGGAGTAGTCAGATCCGAATTAGTAGTCTTAGTTTTTCGTTTTGATGTCATACAATTTAGCGATTACGAGAAAGATACAACGCAAAAAGGGTTATCACAAATAATATTGTACAACATACTCTGTGCATAATTTCCACATCGGGGAGCCCGCAGAGCCCCGAGGATGTGCCTTGCGCCCAACCCCAACAAAAAGATTAGGTATCGTAGATATTGACATTACTAGGTACAAAAAAGTTAGCCATCAAGTCACAACCTAAATCGGTATCCGAGCGAAGGGGGCCGGGGAGTAGAACGTATACATACAAGTCCCTTTTGAGATTATCCCGGTGCACTGTAGCCGAATCAACCCAGACACTGGCACTCATCCCCTGAACACCGAAATGTCCATAGCCATCCTTGTTGATAATGACAGGTTTCATGCTGGGATGTAAAATATCGCTCCATTGCTCATGTGCATGCTGTCGACCAACATACATGCGCTGCGCGCCCGGACCGGCGTTGCTGATAACACACGCGAGTCCGGATCGGTGACGGGCGTTTCCGTAGCGGACGAATCCTATATCGCGATTAGATTTGGATAGGGTGGATTGGGTTTCGCCCCCATAATGGGGCTCAGCATCCAGTGGAGCAAGGGTTAAGCGAACCTATGCAGTTGGGTTGGTTGAAGTAATCTTGCTGTTCGCCGTAGGCGTAGAGTTTGCGGGCTTGCATTAATACGGGCAGGTGGCCGTTGCAACTTGGTGTCATTGGACTATCCACATTTGCTCGGATACCGTACAGGTCACCATAGAATACGCAAGGCTGACCGTCTTTGCGGAGGAGGACCAGGGCGTATGCTAGTAATTTGAAGGATGGTGATACCGGGGTCTGGGCGTTGGTTAGCTTTCGTCAGTTCGTATAAATGGGAAACTAGTCGTCTCACCTCGAGCATTTGTCCTGGTTGCTGCGATGAGTTAGACTAAAGAGGTAAATATGCCAAGATCCAGCCTTCGTTGGTACTTACCGTATCATGATTGGCGACAATGGTCTTGAGAGAAGTTAGCTGGGTATTACTTGTCGGGCATCGGGCCTCGAGAAACTTACTACAGCGTGGTCCGGCCGACACTGTACCAGTGTATCTTTGAAAATCCCGCGAAGGTCTGGTGCCTGGGCGTGGGACAACTTGGAGAACCGCTCCAGGAGAGGCACGTCATATGCAATGAGATCGTACTCCACCTGCTCGAGGTAACCCAGAAGAGACGGTAAATGTCCAGTCCAGAACTCTCCTATCGCGAAGAAGTCCGGGTTGGCGGTTTTCCGGACGTATTGCACGAACGCGCGTTGGAACTCGGTTGAGAAATGCTTGGCGGCATCAAGCCGCATTCCGTTGAGGCTCAGGGATTTGGTGATCCATGTTCCCCATTGTAGAAGATCTGCGCGGACTTCTGGGTGTGCAAGGTCCAGATCGGAGAACATGAGGTAATCATAGTTTCCATACTCGGTGGAGACATCTTGCGCCCAATCCTTGTTAGAGGCGACGATCTTGTAGATCGCGCTCTGCTTGCTCTTGTCGTCCCAATCGACGCCGCTGAAATGCTGCCAGTGGTACTTCATTGAGCTGTACATGTCATTGCGACCGGCGAAATCAAAGCCTGTCCAGCCATTGACTTCTGCCGGCTTAGATATATTCAAGTCTCGTCCTGCTCTTTCAGTCAGTCAATGGCCGAAGATCGATCCATGATGAATTGAATATTGAATATCAACGCAAAGAATTCTTTGAATAACTCACGTTTGGGATCTACCTTGACAGCCTGGAAGGGCTCTGGATAGTCCGCACCAGCTTTATGATTAAGCACAGCATCCCAGATCACACCAATGCCCAAGTTTTGCGCTTGACACATCAGGTCTTCAAGTTCGCGCTTGGTACCCCATTTCGTAGGGACTGCACCCTTCTGATCGAACTCCCCAAGATCATACAGGTCGTAGATGTCATAGCCATTACCATTGGCATCCATTCCCTTGCATCCAGGAGGAATCCAGATCTGATCAACGCCAATGGCCTTATACTCTGGTAAGGCATTCTGCAGACGGCGCCAATGCTGCCGGTCGGCAGGAACATGCCACTCAAAGGTTTGTAGTATGAGCGAGTTATCTGGAGCAGTCCATGATGGCAGCTGTTCTATATTCGCTGCTGCTTCTGTAACATGTATTCAAATTAGGGGGCTGAAAACCGTTTTCCAGGGGGAGACTGACCTTCAATCTGTTTCCATTTCTGGCCTTTCTGTCGAGATCCACAGCACAGGAACGGCATCGCGGGTTTGTTGCAATGCAAATGGCAAGTCAAGCTATGTCAAGTTACGTCAAGCTATGGATTACAAAACTTGCGGGATATGCACATCCCCTTTTGCGGTTAGGGTCCGGATGTGGGGCGGACTATTTTTAATCGGCGAACGGTGGAAGGTACAGGTTAAGGCATTGCGAGGTGGCAAGGTGGATCTCCAGTTCTGTATTAGTCGGGAATTATCCAATTATCCAAATGTCTCAGTTGAAAATTTCATCGAACTCTGGAACTTTTCTAGAAAGAAACTCCACCCAAATTTGATTGGCTTCCGCCGCCATAATGCATGACATGTAAATGTTAAGAAAATAAGGGAAAAGCTCATAATGATACAAAGGCCAACGTATGAACAGGAAAAAGGTCAAGAATATCGCCAAAATAAAACTAGATGACCAAAAAATATCGCACATGAAAGGATATCTCCGCGAACCAAGCCGAGCCATCAATACGGCTCGCCACAATGGAAAAAAAATAAAAAAATATGGGAAAAAAGATGGAAAAAAATAAGGACCGGTAAAAGAAAAGGAAGAGCGAAGGTCTTTCGGGGCATTTCTCTCAAAGGAACGTCACGAACATGCCGACCGCTGCTAGCAGGAGGGTAGCTAGACCGGTGCCACTGGTAGTTCGGATGCCAGCCGCCGTCGAACTATGAGTCCTCAACATCACGAGAGAAACGTTCGACTCAGGGTAGCCACAAAGACCAATACCGTCCATGTAGTTCGTGGGGTAGAAAACCCGAGGCTCTCCCTTGTTCATAGGAACATGCAACATGCCCTGGTTGTCGACAGTATAGTTTGTACAGTCCAGAACATTCGTCACCACCGTACCGGCATTATAGCTGACTGCCATGTCGATCTGGTAGGCTGAGCTGGTGGAGGCTTGAGTAGACAACACCATGACCACCTGTCGACCCTGGACACCTTTTGTGAAAGCAAGTTCACTACCACCCTGGAAGATCGTGTGAGTCGAGTCACTGAAGTAGTCTGTGCCCAGGTAGGCTGCGTGGTTCCGGACGCGATTCAGTTTTGCGATCAGCTGGTAGAGCTCCGCGTTGGTGTCGTATTTGGTGAGCCAGATGGCTTCTCGATTGACAGGCACACTGTTTCCCGACAGGTGTTGCTCTTGGCCTTGATAGATCATCGGGATTCCATCAAACAGCATGGTAAACACCAGGACATTTTTGGCCATCTGAAAAGTATCATAATTAACAAAATGGATCATTCAACCCCAGAAGGGCGCACATACCGCCATGTCCTTGGAATAACTACCGATTCGAGGCTTGTCGTGATTTTCCGAGAAAGAGGCCATAGCATTGACATCTGGCATCGAGATTCTCATGTTTTCCACTGCTTTTGCCAATTGGGACGTGTTGCCGTTGGTAAAAGCAGATAGGATTTCGAAATAGATCGGATAATTTGGCAAACTGTCGATGTAGTTGGTCTGGTAATCTTCCATGATGCTGACTGCTCCTTCAAGAACTTCTCCGGTCATGAAAGTATCGACGCCTTTGCGAAAGTTCGCCAGAAAGCCTGGGTTGACGTGCTTGGCGGCATCAATCCGGAGCCCGTCAATGGAGTAGGTCTTGATGACCTTATTTGCCCATTTAATCATGAGCTGTTGCACATCATCGTGCTCTGTGTACAGATCCGGCAGGGGCACATACTTATCACCTGTCTGGCACCTCTGAGCATTGGTCATGTTATTCCAGTCTGTGATTTTGCAGTAGGGATGGAAATAGTCAGCGTTATTGAAAGGCGTGAAGACGGAGTAGTCGATATTTGTGGCAGGATTGCTGCCATTCGTGATGTAGGCCATGTTGTTAATCACCGTATCCATCATTAAGTACATGCCCCGGGAGTGGACAGCGGCACTGAGGTCGAGCAAGTCTTGATGTGAGCCAAAATGAGAGTTGAGATTGTCGAAGTTCAATGGCCAGTAGCCGTGGTAGGCTTCGCCATAGGAGACTTGGCCATGGATATTCTCGATGATGGGGGAGATCATCACAGCATCAAACCCCATTCCTTGGATGTAGTCGAGATGGTTAATGGTCCCTCGCCATGTTCCTCCACAGTAAAAGCCCGCCGTGGCGTTGCATGGTGCTGTTGTTGATCCATCTGTGCGAGCGAAACGATCTGTCATGGTCTGGTATATCGACCTGGGCTTCCAGTCGGCTGTCCTGGCGGCAGATGCCGCGGAAATGAGGCTCGTGATCAGAAGGAGCCCTGCCAAATGGCGAATGGTCGATCGTGACATCATGGCAGCTCGTATTTGTGCGACGGGTCGATCGGAAGGGAAAAAGAGAGTGCTGATGTTTCAAATAAAGAGTGACTTGATTAACTCACGAATGCACAAAGATGGCCGGAAAGAGAAATAAACGAGTGACATTTGGATTTAAGCCATAATCAGAGAACGAGAGGGGGTCAAAGAAAGCAGAAATTGGACACCAGGGAGGAGAAGGTCGGGGAAATTTGCGAGTAGGCAAGGGCTAGTCAGGTGGCAAGCCTTCCAAGGTTCTGTCGTCGATCCATACATATAGCGTTGGAACACCCCACAAACACACGCTATATTATTTCGGAGAGACATGTACCTAGTGGACCGACTTATCTAGGTACATATCTGTGAATGTAATTTGCCTCGGGATAAGCGGCATTGATAGACCTGATTCCCGTGCGACTTACTCGGCTTACCCGCATATATTTGTTTGGTGTTCCCCAGGATTTAGAAGGAAAGAAAGCTAGAATTATAGTGGCTTTCAAGCTTGAAGAACTACACCGGTGGATTCAAATTCTATTGTTGTACACCTCAGGCGGGGGCTGCAGAAGCCAAATTTAGTTTGATTATGGTGTGTACACATGAGGGGGAAAAGAGAAGGAGATTTGACACACTAGTAATAACACTATTGGAACAAACTCCATAGTTACCGAGTCCAGGAGTCATTTTAGTGCTGTCAGGTACCAGGCACCGCGTCCACACTGGGTTTGCTAGGCCGGGCAATTGATTGGTGGTTCTTGCAGATGATCACGTGGAGAGGCTGCCCTAATCTCAGGAACAAGTTTATCCATCACAGGAGAAATCACAAAGTTTCGATGGTCCAATCATCTAAGACAAGGTACCATCAAGGTAACAGACTAGCGACGTTACTCTGCATGTCCACAAAATCAGGTCACAAAGCTATAGATAGTACTTTTGGTGCTCCGTACCGTATGCAGTACTCCGTACATACCGTGAGTTTATACGGAGTACAATATACACCAAACGCTTTGGCCCTGATGCTGTCCAGGTTTTGAATATGAGATGTGAGATAGTGAGACAGGTTGTTAGATGTTTTAATAACGGAGTCTGTGGTGGAAATTGCACATATTATGTTACCCATTTTGACTTGATTTGTTCACTATTTACTAGATACGCAAGTACTGCAATGATTATATATACCATAGTTAGCCAACGCCAAAAAAATGAAGGAATGAAAATGTGGGAAATGAACAGAGATAAGTAGTTATAAGTGACTGCCCGGTATAGGTGGCTGTACGAGAGTTTCTCCGCCATTCTCACCTGTTGACGGCTTCCGGACTTCCGCGTGTGAAGTGGCGTTGATACCAGGATAAAATCACGGTAAATACGTGGTATTACAGGGATATCTAGCCATGTGGAGATTAAAGCAGAGATTTCTTTTTTTGCTTATTTTACCTTGTATACTTCCAAGGTTGGACTCGAAGAAGAATAAAGTAAAATGGTGTCGGACACGCCGTAGTTACTGCCCAGGTGATTTCATAGAACTTACCTCGTCTTGACATTACTTCTTGCTTGCCATTGCTCTCATTGTAAACCTTAAAGAAGGATATTATATTTATACATTCTCGCCCCATGGTTGAGTCCTCATGGAACCGAGAAAAATGGGAAAGGAAAAAAGAAAGAAAGAAGAAAAAAAAAAAAAAAAGCTTGGGGGAAAACAAGAACGTGAAGAGATTGAAAAAAACAAGTGCCATACACTATCTCGTATATGACCCCCGGTCCTACAACGCCAAGTGGGGGCGGGTCTCACCTTGACAGCCAATCGGACGCGTCGGGCGACCAGGATCTCGGCCCCAAATCCACGCGGGTCATGACCGAGACGTCTATCGGCATTGCCATAGGCTGAGAGTTGCGAGTCTGGAAAATCACCGGTTGAATAGAACTTTTTCTCTGCAATACCTCCTCTGTAGGTAGCCGGCAGACGTGAAAGTTATCTATAATGCTGACAATGTATGCATGTCTCACTATCTAAGCTTATTCGTCAACTTTCAGAGAGTTGGTCCTGTATGCCAAGCACGATGAGTCTATAAAACAATGCTGTGTCCCCGTGATAACGATACTTACATTTGCGATGGTTGTAAAGATACCATCCAGGGTCTGCCAAGTGGCAAGTGGCGCTATGGGTCAAATCCAATAGTATATATAGAACGTTCATGCTAATCGGGTAGCCCCGTTGGCAGGCTCCAGTTATTAATCCTTTAAACGAAACGGTTTCCTATTCGAAGAAGAATGCCGAGCTGCTTCTCTTGGTGTATTCTAGTGGTATTGGTCGCCACCAGTCGCATTTGATGCCAAGACCAGAAGACAGCGCAAAAAAAAATAAGACAATGATAAATTTATATCCAAAGGGGGAAATGAAGTAAAATTACGGGATAAAATTAATCAGAAATAGCCCAAGAAACAAAAATTACCGAGGCTGAGGCCTTGGAACCCAAGATTGTCCAATACTGCAATACGGTCTGGGGCTCTTAAAATTGATATGGGGTTTGTCTCATCCGCTTTTATTTTTATCTTGAGCTTCAATGCGCCTAGCCTTTTAGCACTTAGCACTTTAGAACTGCGCACTGGTGTTATGTGATTATTTCTTTCTCACTTCCACTTTTGATTCCTCCTTCGTTTACAATCCTCATCCCTCATCCCTCATCCCTCTTACCTCGTCCTTCGTTCGCTCGTTCCCTCGTTTGCTTATTCCGCCTGTCGTTATCTTTTTTTTTTGACATACGCCACCTTCGACGCCTCCTGTTGGGAATTTGTGTCGTGACCTCCACAAGATACCCACACTCCACTGCTCCATGGCAATTGAGAGCTGCACATCTCTATCTCTTTCATAGGGTGCTTATCATCTCATCCTAGCGGGGAGATCCGCACTGCCTGAGCCGCGCGACGATCACTTAACAGCTCTGCGCAGTCAGTACTAGCCATGAAGTGGTCACTTGCCAGCGGGCTGGTCTCACTTCTTGTGACGACTGTCACGGCTTGGCCCTACGACGAGGCCTACCTCGATCATAACCTCAATACAAATAAGACGGCCACCAACCCCGCAGATTACTGGGGAACATGGCCTGGCCATGAGGGGAAATACTTCCCTTCGCCAGACAACTGGCGATTCCCGTTCTACTCTTTCTTCTTGGATCGCTTCGTGAACGGTGATCCTACCAACGATAACGCAAACGGTACCACCTTCGAGCACGATGTCGACCAGCGCATTCGCCATGGTGGTGACGTGGCTGGCTTTGTTGATTCACTGGATTATCTCCAAGGAATGGGGATCAAGGTTAGTTCCCATTTGTGATCTAGTGGCAAGGAAATATATGCTCACAGTATCCAGGGTATCTATATTACAGGAACCGGCTTGCTGAACCAGCCGTGGACTTCGGACGGATATGGAGTTTTAGATACAACCATTCTCGATGCGCATTTTGGTACTCTTCAAGTTTGGCGTGACGCCATCACCGAAATCCACAAGCGCGGGATGTATGTCTTATTCGACAATACCATTGCGACGTAAGTTTTGTCCCCAAGTGTGAAAATAAGAAAGCGGAGTTGACCAAATATATCCAGAATGGGTGACTTGATCGGATTCGAAGGCCATCTCAACACATCAACGCCATTCTCGGAGAAAGAATACCATACGCAATATAAGACTGAACGGCAGTACAGAGACTTCAGTATTGGAGCTGGTGACTACAACGCGACCTGTGACTACCCTCGATTCTGGTTCGAAGATGGATTCCCCGTGAATGAATCTGAGACATCGGCCTTGGTTGGATGTTACAACAGCGACTTCGATCAGTACGGTGATATTGAGGCTTTCGGTGTGTGGCCTGATTGGAAGCGACAGCTGGCTAAGTTCGCCTCCGTTCAGGATCGTCTCCGCGAATGGAACCCGTCTGTGCGCGCAAGATTGATCCGGCACTCCTGCATGATCATCCATTCTCTAGATATTGATGGTTTCCGTTACGATAAGGCCACACAAGCCACCGTGGACGCCCTGGGAGATATGTCCGCTGCCTACCGAGAGTGCGCGCGCGCGGTCGGAAAGAAAAACTTCTTTATTACTGGCGAAATTACAGGTGGAAATGACTTTGGTTCCATTTACCTCGGAAGGGGTAGGCAGCGTAACCAGTGGCCTGATAACTCAGCCGCCACAATGAAGTTGACAAATGAGTCCTCTGCCCAGTACTTCTTGCGGGAAGCGGGAAATGAAGCCATCGACAGTGCGGCCTTCCACTACACGACATATCGTGCATTGACTCGATTCCTCGGCATGGACGGCCAACTTTCGGCTGGTTATGATGCGCCCGATGACTGGGTTGAGGGCTGGGACTACATGTTGAGGTCAAATGATCTGATCAATGCAAACACTGGCAAGTTCGACCCTCGACACATGTTTGGTTCGACGAATCAAGATGTCTTCCGCTGGCCATCGATTGCCAATGGTACGCACCGAGGGTTACTCGGTACTTTCGTGACAACCTTGATGCTTCCCGGAATCCCACTGCTTCTTTGGGGCGAAGAGCAGAACTTCTATATCCTGGACGCCACCGCGGAGAACTACATTTATGGGCGACAGCCCATGTCTCCTGGAACTGCATGGATGAACCATGGTTGCTTCCACTTAGAGTCATCCCAATACTACAAGTGGCCTGTTTCGGCTGCTAAAAATGGCTGTAAGGACATCACAGTTTCTTACGACCACCGCGACCCTTCGCACCCTCTGCGAAATATTATTAAGCAGATGTACCACATGCGCGAACAGTACCCAGTTCTCAACGACGGTTATTCCCTTGGCAATTTGTCAAAGAGAACCGATTTTGTGTACTACCCTGGTTCCAACGGTACTGCCACCGAGACCGGAATGTGGTCTGTTTACCGGGATGTCAACACCCAAGTGCAAGATCTGGGCTCTGATTCCAAAAACCAGCCCGTCTGGCTTGTTTACCAGAACCTGAATGACACGAAGACATACAAGTTCGACTGCAACTCCGAGAATCCGAACAAGACACTGACCTCTCCATTTGCGTCTGGCGTTACCGTCAAGAACCTTTTCCACCCGTACGACGAGATCAAATTGGTGGATGGAGCGCGCAAGCTCGGCTTCAATGGGTCCAAGGAGACAAATGGCTGCGCGGAAAGCATGACGATGAAGGCATACGAGTTCCGCGCATACGTCCCTATCGCTCAACACAAATCACCTCGGCCGATGATCACCAAATTCACCCCGGGCCATGATTACCCACTGCATTCTACCGTGGCACCCAATCTTCCCGAGAAAGTGGCGATTGAGCTTTACTTCTCGGAAGAGATGAACTGTGACTCGGTGACCGATTCAATCACCTTCACTTCATCCACAGAGAGTGGGAAGATTCCAGTGCTAAATTCCAACTCTGTCAAATGCGCAAAAATTCCTGCCATGATCCAAACAAATTGGACTGCTGAGATCCCAAGTGTTTGGAAGTGGACAGCAGACCTCACTGGCGTGTACAACGGAGTTCATAAATTGACTGTCACCAACGTAACAAACACCGACAAAAGCGATTCTACCCACGCTGTTGATCACTTCCTCTTCCGTATCGGCCAGATCGATAATCCGATGGTATTCAACACTGCCAACTATTCGAGCAGTCTACTCCACAAGAAAGAAAACGGCGATCTTTTCCTCCAGCATCATGCTGCTGGTGCGGACAAATACCGTTATTCTACCAATTGGGCATCCTCATTCTCCGACTGGATGGATTACAAAGGTGGAAATGATACCATTGCGAAGCTCCCCTGGTCGGGAACCAAGAATCAGGAGTGGGAGGGTGAGCATGTACGTGTCGAGTACTGGAGTCGTTTGACCGGAAGCAGCGACTACGTGCAGCAAGGTGATGCTGACTGGGATCACCCAGTCTCACGACGCTTCCCCCATGCCTTCTTCAACGGACCTTACAATCAGTATGGATTCGACGCGGGCCTTGACAACAGGATTAGGCTTGACACGAAAACTGGAGTCTGGTCCTACCATTTCACGTCTGAATGGCCCGCAGTCGGACAGCTCAATATATGGGGAATTAATCCAGACGGAAAGCCTGATCAAACCTGGGTTCTGGGTGACCTTGACAATGACACAATCTTGGACCGAAGCCCGCCGTCCGCTCTGAGCGCAACCTTGATCAACATCACCCTTGCTCCAGCTAAAGGCTACCTCTCCCACAAGCTCTACTTCGACGATGGAAGTCTCCGTTTCTGGCTTGATCCCGTTGGACCTCAGTCAACACAGATTGTCATGTTCGTGTTATTCTGGATCATACCATTCATCACTGCCGTTGGATGTGTGTACATCTTCATGAAGTCCTTCTACAAGGTCAAATTCAACCAGGTCGGTGTGACCGAGAAACAAAACATTCCCCTCGCAATTTGGAACAAGGTGAAGGGCGCTGGTCGAAGGGATCCAGCCTCAAACCCACTCATGCGCTTGGCCAACAAATCCGGCTTCATGCAGAGTACCTCTGCTCTAGGCGGAGCTCTTGCGTCGGGAAAGCGACGCATGGTTCTAATTGCTACTATGGAGTACGACATTGAGGATTGGGCCATCAAAATCAAGATCGGTGGTCTCGGTGTCATGGCCCAACTTATGGGTAAGACCCTAGGTCATCAAGACTTGATCTGGGTCGTTCCTTGTGTTGGAGGTGTCGACTACCCTGTGGACCAGGAGGCAGAGCCTATGACTGTCACTATTCTCGGAAGCCCCTATCAGGTTCAAGTCCAGTACCATGTCTTGAATAATATCACCTACGTCCTGCTTGATGCCCCAGTGTTCCGTCAACAGTCGAAGACCGAACCCTACCCCCCTCGTATGGATGATCTCGACAGTGCTGTGTACTATTCAGCATGGAACCAGTGTGTTGCGGAAGCCATCAAGCGATTCCCAATTGACACCTACCATATCAACGATTACCACGGTTCGCTCGCACCTCTTTACTTGCTACCAAGAACCATCCCCGCTTGTCTTTCCTTGCACAATGCTGAGTTCCAGGGTCTTTGGCCCATGCGAACCCTTAAGGAAAAGGAAGAGGTTTGCTCGGTTTTCAACCTTGACGAAGAGGTCGCTCGTCGTTACGTGCAATTCGGTGAAGTGTTTAACTTGCTCCACGCCGGTGCAAGTTATCTCCGTGTTCACCAGCAAGGTTTCGGTGCCGTCGGTGTCTCTAAGAAGTACGGCAAACGGTCCTATGCTCGCTATCCTATTTTCTGGGGCTTGCACAAGGTCGGAAACCTTCCTAACCCCGATCCATCTGATGTCGGTGAGTGGACAAAGGAGCCCACTAAAGAGGCAGACATCACCGTTGATCCAACATACGAGGCTAGCCGTGGTGAGCTCAAGAGACAGGCCCAGGAATGGGCAGGTCTCGACCAAAACCCTGATGCCGATCTGCTTGTCTTCGTCGGTCGCTGGTCTATGCAAAAGGGTGTTGATCTTATTGCGGACGCAATGCCTGCTGTCATCGAAGCTCGGCCCAACGTACAGTTGATCTGTATTGGTCCCGTTATCGACCTTTACGGTAAATTCGCTGCTCTCAAGCTTGACCACATGATGAAAGTCTATCCCGGACGAGTCTTCTCCAAGCCTGAATTCACTGCACTTCCGCCCTTCATCTTCTCTGGTGCTGAGTTTGCCCTGATTCCATCTCGTGACGAGCCCTTCGGTCTAGTTGCCGTCGAGTTCGGCCGAAAGGGTGCATTGGGTATCGGAGCTCGTGTTGGTGGTCTTGGTCAAATGCCAGGTTGGTGGTACAATGTGGAATCAATCTCGACATCTCATCTCCTTATGCAATTCAAGCTTGCAATTGAGGCTGCCCTCAATTCCAAGACATCCGTCCGTGCGATGATGCGTGCCAGATCCGCGAAACAGCGTTTCCCTGTGGCCCAATGGGTTGAGGATCTTGAGATCCTCCAATCTACTGCCATCCAGGTTCACAACAAAGTGAAGACAAATAACACCAGCATTCGACCCGGCACTTCTTCTGGATTTGGCAGTCTCAGTTCAGCAATGAACTCTTCGACTCACCTCGGTAATGGGCTGCCTTCACCAGGCATGAACTCCCCATTCGCACATTCCAGGGAAAGCAGCTACTCCTTCAATCAAATGAACAACATGACGCCGCAAAAGAAGATCAGCTACAGTCCGGATCCAAGCATGGACGACACGGAGAAGCCAAAGTCGGGGCTCAGTCGTTCTCTCTCCTTAGGTGTCCGCTCAGGCCCCGGTCATGCTGGACGCCGCAGAAGAGCAGAAGGAGGAGAGGGTATCCCAGAACACGATGAAAATGGAGCCACTGATGTCGAAGGCGATGATAGTAGCGATGATGAAGCTGCCCGCCATTTTGGCGACGACGAATACACTCTTACCCCAGCCCAAGTCGAGGCAGGACGACGAGCTCAGGCCGCCCAAAGGGATCGTGCTCAAAACCTGCCTTCTCCCCTGGCTTCTCCAACAAGAGAAGTCAGTCAAGAGTCTTTGCATCCCAGGTTCATGGTTCCGTTGGAAAGCCCGGGAAGTCCGGGAACACCACCGAACGCAGACAGCCTTCTTCTTCCTCCTCAGCCATTTGCGCAGTCCAACCGTCTCAGCAGCGCCTCCGTTCTCTCTTTGGACTCCGTTGTCGGCAACAAGACAGACTTCAAGCTACAGAAGGTTGATCCCTTCTTCACGGACAGCACTGGAGAGTACTACAAGACGTTTGACAAGAGATTGGACGCCCTGAACGGATCTAACTCCGAGTCTCAACTTTGTATTGAAGAGTTCTTGATTAAGAGTGAGCAGCAGTGGTTCGACAGATTCCGCAATGCCAGACTGGGTCGCAGCAAATCCCCTACGCCATCGATTCGCCATTCATCAAGAAACACCGACACCCCTGACAATATGTACTACAATGATGATCTCGTCTCCAACGTCAACAGCAACGAAGATGTTCTCCAGGATGATGAGTTCCTTCTCGGAAAGGACTATGTCCCTCCCACTGGACTCAAGAAATGGATGCAGATCAAAATTGGAGATTGGCCGGTCTACTCCATTTTCCTCGCTCTGGGCCAGATTATCGCCGCAAACTCGTACCAGATCACTCTGCTCACAGGTGAAGTTGGTCAGACTGCGGAGAAGTTGTATGGAATTGCTACAACATATGCCATTGCATCCATGTGTTGGTGGCTCGTGTACCGGTACTTTAAGTCTGTCGTCTGTCTTTCTACTCCCTGGTTCCTATATGGTCTTGCATTCCTCTTGATTGGATCTGCCCACTGGCAAAGTGATTCCTTCAGCCGGGGATGGATCCAGAATGTCGGCACCGGTTTCTACGCCGCAGCCTCCGCTAGTGGATCCATCTTCTTCGCTTCCAACTTCGGTGATGAAGGAGGTGCTCCAGTTGAAACCTGGATTTTCCGCGCCTGTCTTATCCAAGGTATCCAGCAGGTCTACGTTATTGCCCTCTGGTACTGGGGTTCCACCATGACCAAGGCTTCTTCGGAGGGTCTCTTGAGCCCTGAGACTGGCATTGCCAATAGCTGGAAAATGAGGTAAATACTCCTGCACACTTATCATCTCCTGACTTATTTGCTGACTTTATTCCAGTGCGATCTGTTACCCCATCGCCGTCTTCCTGTGTATTGTCGGTGCTCTGTTGGCTACGGGTCTTCCCAACTACTACCGCCAGAAGCCAGGCAAGGTGCCATCCTTCTACAAGTCCCTTTTCCGCAGAAAGATCGTCGCCTGGAACTTCGTCGCAGTCATCCTGCAGAACTTCTTCCTCAGTGCACCATACGGTCGAAACTGGAGCTGTAAGTTTAATCATCCCAAATCTCGCATACCGACCAATACTAACATTCCCCCCTCCTCCAGTCCTATGGACTTCCAAGCACACCCACGCATGGCAGATCGTCCTCCTCTGCGTCGTCTTCTTCGGCTTCGTTTGGTGCATCTTCCTCTTCATCGTCAGCAAATTCTCCAAGAAACACAGTTGGTTCCTTCCCGTCTTCGCCTGTGGCCTGGGCGCACCCCGCTTCATCCAAATTTGGTGGGCCATCTCCGGCATCGGGTACTACCTGCCCTGGGCCGGAAGCTACACTTCCGGTGCGCTCGTCTCTCGCAGTTTGTGGCTGTGGCTGGGCGTGTTGGATTCCATCCAAGGTCTTGGATTCGGTATCATCCTTCTGCAGACTCTTACTCGAGTCCACATGTGTTTCGCTCTCATTGCATCTCAGGTGCTTGGTTCCATTGCGACTATCTGCGCCCGAGCCTTCGGTCCCAATAACGTAGGCCCCGGCCCGATTTCTCCTGACATGACCCAGGGCGCCCATGCCTTGGCTAATGCCTGGTTCTGGGTGGCCTTGTTCTGTCAGTTGTTGATTTGGTATGTTGCTCTTTGCTTGTTTTGTTCATTGGGATTATCTCTAACATGTGTCTACAGTGCTGGATTCTTGCTGTTCTTCCGTAAGGAACAACTCGCCAAACCTTAAGCTCCCTTCCTTTGTGGGGGCATTTCTGTTTCTTGTCATAAAACGGCCACGGCCATCACGACGAACATGAATGATCAAGTTAATCTCTTCTGCATATCCGAAGCATGTTGTCTCTGTGATCTATTTTCCACTTTTTTTCATGTATCCTAATGTTAATAATATTATTGCACTGAGTACTTGCTCGGTTGAAATATATCAAGTCCTCGTAGTAGTGATATAGAGTAGAATCGTATGTGGAGGTTTGGTAATGCTCTTTTTTGTTTCTTTAACCTCGAGCAATCACGTAAATTGCTCTCAAAGAGCCGAAGACCATCCAGGACCATGGTAGTGGAGGTTGCGTTCTATAGTGGCCTGCATTAGGATTTTCTATATTAGATCCTATGAATAGGCTACATGTTACACATCTTATATCAACTGGAATGATTCGCGTTTAGGGAGTAACCTTGAACAATTACTTTAATACGCGAGGTGCTCGGGCCAGTCTTTTCTTTTTTGCTGTCCACTTCTAGGACGGTAATTACTTTTTATTATGCACTCCCATGGTAGCTAGATATGCTGCGTATCTGGGTTTTATTCTTTTTTGTAGATCGGTAGGCCCGGAGGCCTAGGTATGGTGTCATCTTGGGTTTATTGGGGCTCTAGAGAGCCCCCGGTTAGTCCCTAAGCTTGGGCTTCTTCCTAGCCCGAATGCACCCGAAGTCTCTCTTTGACTCGTTCACTACATTATTTTGTCCTTTGTCGCAAGGAACATTCCTCATTGTCTTTGCAGCTATTTCGTGTTCCATTATAATGCCTTTATTGTATGTCTTTTATTACATTTCCTTGTACAAAGGCTTCCTCCTATTGATCAATCATATTCGAAGCTGCAAGTATATAATCTCACCAATTACCTCATTGCGAATCTCTAACTAGGTTCCAACTCAAGCCGTGATGTCGCCGAGCACTGGACGGGTAGCCGTTGGGGAAGAGATACAGCAATGGATCAACGACCCGAATAATCCGGATTGTGATATTCGTAGAACCGATTTGACTTGGAGAGCTTTGCACTCTTCTCCGGAATGGATTCTTCACAATCAGCCTATGCTCCTACCAGAGATGCATATGGATTGGATGAGGAAGATTGGTTTCCCAGAGGATACTGACTCGCATCTCCGTTCCGAATCCGTTTATCGACAAATAGAGCTCAAGAACTTCACTACTGGCACTACCTGGATAGGGCGAACTGGACCGGGCGTGATTTTCCTTGAACTTTTACAAAGAAACCGGGATTCCGGGGATCCCTTTATGTCTGAGTTAACCAAGGCTGCTTATCAGCGCGACTTTGATCTTGATACCCTGAGTTACGTCTGTGTGGTGGATATTGAGAACAACGACACCAGAGACTATATCGAGGAGCACATCTACAGGCCCGAGGTCAATATAGAAGATCAGGGTGTGATCTATCCTCCCGAGGCAATGACATTCAAAGGAATGCTAGGTACCGAATTTGGTAAGATGGTCTCATATTTCATTTTGGGCGCATATGGCCAGGGCGTGAAACATATCACACAAATCCATGTTTTCCGAGCCCACAATGCTTACCAAATTCAGTTCAAGATTGAAGACGTTGTCGGTCACTAGAAAGCTGGATGAAAGATTAGGAAGAGGCATAATATATGCTTTCCCGCATGTTTTCTGGAGATATAGATACAGATTAGAATGAAGATATTTTGTTTAGTTAATCATAGTTTTAGAAGTACCTAGGTTTTCAATTCGAGTAATGACTTGAACATGGCAGCAACCAACCCTCAGCATACAAATACATAAGATATGTATGTCCGTGTGAGAGTTAAGGATCCACAGATCTCCTCGGCGGATTGTCGAACCCAATCTATATTAGTAGAAACGGTGTCTTCTTTTTAAATTGCTATGGGCACTGATTAAAAAGGTTCTAGTGACAATAAACACGTAAAACAAGTGCAATGATTGACCGTTTAATTCCAAGGTTGATAATTCAACGTCCATCCACTCTTTTTTGCTTGAAGATCTACCCCACACTCGGGGTGAGATTGTGATAGGTTATGCAGGAGAAAGACAAGCGGCTCGAGGTGGTCGTTACCTGCTAACAGGGCTTTCCTAATGCTACTGGTTAGAGTGCCGGTCTGATATGGCCGCAGTATGCAATCAGCTAGCTCAGCTTGGCTTGCTGTCTTCATGCAGGCGGCCTGTTTAGTTTGAGACAAGACCACATTCACCAATATCTTGTTTTTTTTTTTTGTTTTCTTTTCCCTTGGAAGAGCATGTTTATCTTCTTTCTATCTAGATATAGATGTTATTATGCTGAATCACGCCTTAAACCCGGAATATGTTTCTATTTAAGCGCCCTCCATCCATGGATGTGCGCCTCGGCCCGCCATCCGGCTCCTGGCGGGCGGGCCATTCCGAGGACCCCACAATCTCGTCTCTATGCGATTGGCCCGGGCCGTGCATCTTCAACAATTCCAGGGATTCCAAACGAATTCGTTTGCCTTCTCTTCTCAGACCGTTCTTTCTCTTTAATGTCTTGTGTTTCGTGCCTTCACTTTTGCACGAGGATGAGGATGCCATCCTTGTTGACTAAGGAGATATTGTGACCTCCGGACTTTGAAGAAGACAGCATTCTTCTTTTATCAGCTAATGGTCTCGTATATCCATTTAGCCAGCATAATGTTGCCTCGGTTCTTAGCTCAACCATAATTTGTGCACATGTCAGATCTGTTAGCATTCCTAATGGCTACCGCGGTCGCTTCTGGCAGTATGTTCTCCGCTTGTGTTTTGGGAGATCCTGGCTGACTTGTGCTTTTTTTGTAGATCAACCAAATGCAATGGCGGTGGTACCGGTGATATCCAAGCCGGTGGTAACAACGACATCACCGCGGGCTCGTTGAGCTCTGTCAAGTGCTACGAGAACCGAGCTGGGTACCTTGGAGAAGGGACAGGCTCGGCGGTTGTTGGGTTTAACACTCTTTGTTGAGATGGAGGCTTGATAGGCAGATAATTCAGATGAGTGACTGGGTTGCCAGACCAGAAGCTCGGGATATTTGTGCATAGCTCTGACAGCTACTCCAATCAACAACTTTCTTCCCCTCCACGGGGCCTGCAAACTGACACATTCATAATTTTCTGTATAAATTGGCGCTATTTCCTTGAATTATCTAGAAAGACAGGGGGCATATCAGTTTTAAATATAGAGGAAGTGCCCATTTTGTATGGAGAATACATACACTGCCAATTACTGCTCCAATCCAACCGCCGAAAGAATAATAAGAATTCAAGGTCTTGTCAATTGAAACTGATTGAATGTAGTTCGAATTGAAATATGGAGCCTACGATGCAATGTGATGGAATTCGTATGTAGAAAAAAGTATAAACAATACCAAACTACATCTAGATAGAAGCGCCAATTCTGCTTACTCGGGGTTAGGATTCTTGCATTGGGAACCACGGATTAGGGTTAGCGTTGCAACCTCAATACGGAACAGAATGCCAAGGTGGAGCTCACAAGGACATTGTATTAGTATTCACTCTAACTGATAGGCATAGAACCTCCTTGATTTAAAGCGGGGAATGGCCCATCTCGACCTATCACGACGTATTCTCCTGTTCTATCCCAAAATTGAGTCAAAACAAAACTACCGGAGTATGTACCTTCCTCACCTGATTAGTCCGGCTTTAGTCCTACCTGAGAATGAGACACGAGCAAATGACCATCCGAACCCTTTGGCAAACACCGAGAGGAAAAGTGGAGCTAGGCATTCACAACACAAAGATCATGCCGATCACCATATGCAGTGGAGTAAATCGAAGTCAGCCTTGCGACTCTGATGTTTTCGCGGACCTCGGCCGATTCAAAGTTCTTTCATATACACGCGATTTCTGCTTTCAAATTGCAAATAGCTGTCGAATCTCTACGGAGTATAAGAAAGAAGAGGAAGAAAAAGAAAAAGTCCAGTATGCTCTGCTATCTCTCTCTACACACTGTTTTCTGTCGACCAGGTCCAATCACAACAACTACCAAACGTGTGTTAAATCTCTATAGCAGATTCACAAGAAAGCAGTAAGATCCTTGAGTTCCAGAGAGTACAGAGGAGAATGCTCAAGCCATTTACACACCGACCTCACCGTCTATAAACACGATACTCAAAAAGTGACTCACATCTTGGACACCTCCCTCAGCCCAAGCCACATCATTAACCTATCCTTCTCAACATTCCCCATAACCGCAGGATCCAGTGTCAACCTGACTTCCCAGGGCGAAGACCGGCCCTTATACCGGGCTGGCATAATCCACGCCTGGTCAGGGATACGATGATCCGGCAAATCAAAATCCCTCACTGGTCCCAATACCGGTCCAAAGTCAAGCTGGTAAGTCGGGAAGCTACGCAGCGAGCTGACTGTAACATCCCTGGGGCGAGCATTCGCAGCCCAGTTGTCACTCGCGGCGTTGGCGGAGATGAGTTCCCGGATAGTCTCGTCGGCGACAGAGCCTAGAGCAGTGTGAACCAAACTTGCGAGCTCTGCGAGGAGTTTAACATCGTCGTGGTCGAGACGGGGTGAGATGTGAGTGTTATTGTTGGAACTGGTCGTGGAAGCAATGATCGCTGCGAGAGGTGTGTATACGTCGTGGAGAATCACTGCGTTGCCGATGTATGATAGTGGTAGCTTTGGTCGTAGTTTCGAGCGCGCTTCAGTGACTAACACGGCGCAGGACTTGGTTGGCGTTGGCGTTGGCTCGGTTTTTATGATAGCTCGGATCGTGCACAGCCAGATCACCGCAGCGAGGATGGTGTTGCTGGATATCTTGCTAGCATGGGGATTGGACTGGTTGTTTAGGATGGCAGCACATTCAGTCCTGAGTTTTGCTATCTTGTCTGCACCCAGAACGAACTTTCGAGATGCGGGTATATCGGGTATCGAACTTGGTGTGGGCTTGCATAGAGATGGCAGGTCCTCATTTTGCGAGTGACCTTTGATGCTCAGAGCAGAGGCCGCTTCGGATATTTTTCGTCGACTTGCTTGTTCTTTCAGCGGATTTGTTCGTATAATTTCCGGGCCCGCATTTGGACTGCGACAAAACGCTGCAAGCGTATCCATAATAACAGCGATCCCAACACCGTCTATCGCCGTGTGGTGGAAGTTATAACAGAGTATGATTCCATCCGGCATGACATTTGCTTGCAATCGGAAGACGGGACTTGGGTAGTCCTCTACCAGCGCGAAGGGAATGGGGATAATGTCCTCATTTAACAAGATGTCCTGTGCCCCAACGTGACGCGAATATCTAGAGAAAATGGGCCGCTCGTGGTACTTTATCCTGAACATGGGATGTTGCAGTAGGAATTGTTTGGTTGGAGGTTGTATCTCGAAGACATTCTCCTTGCCTGGTACCCGGGTCGAAAAGGCGACATTTCCTGTCAGAAATGGTAGATGTTGGAGGAGGCGTTCCACTCCATGCTCTAAAATGGGGATGGCTTTGGAGGGCTCATCGAGAGAGAAAGTGAGAAAGGCTGCCAGGTGAATTCGAGGCATAGAATGATCGAATGCGGTGGCCACATATGGCTCAAAGGTAGGAAGTTGCTCATCTGTTTCGAATTCCATATTGAACTAAATTGAAATTGAAACACTCCGATTACAAGCTATATACTTCTGGGAGATATCAAATATATACAGGATATCCTGCACGGATCGGGACTGCAGAACCATAAAGAGTGCCGATCCGATCAAGATCGATGGGTAACACAGACGCACGCTAGGGCGAGAGGTTGAAAGTGGAGACGAAAGAATTCGATAGTCTGTACGGAGTACTCCGTACCTGCGATGGTTCTCATATTGGACAGAAATCTAGAAGGCTCCCATGAAGAATAGCTCTAGAAAAAAAAAAAAAAAAAACTCTGTAGATGCGTGTAGAGGAAAGAAACCATCTACGGGACTTGGGACTAAAGGACTGGGAGCAAACAGTGGGAGTTATCTGACTTTCCCAACATATGCATGGGGTCACTTTTAGTTTCTACGCCTTGATCGACCTTCCCATAAAGATAGCGGTGTGCAATAAGATTCTAATACAAAAAGCCGACAGAAGCCGATAATGGACCGAGCACCGCCATCCAATTGTTAAGACTTTCAGGAAAGTATCATTGCATGAAATGCTATCGATGAAGATCAGCAATGCACTTTACAGTTCGCGTAATTGTGTCGAGCTCCACCAGTTATACTTCTGAATTCCAAATTTCAGCACAGAAGTCCTCAAATTAGACCCACAATAATTCATAGAGATGTTGAGGAGTTCAGCTGAGCCTATCTACGGAGTACTCTTCTTGTACTCATAAACCTATAGCATAGATGAAAATAATAATTTTGGCAGCTGAGGTAGATAGAATGCAGACTTGATACCTCACTCCCATAGATATCCATGGCTTTAGTTGCAGTGCACGTGGTTGCCACAGACCCTACATCGCACCTGCTTTATTTCACAATTGGACTGATACCAACTTTGGAATACACCCGACGCAAAATGACTCTCTCTACAGTGTACCAGTCAGACACCAAGACATCCATTCTCTTCCAACCCTTCCATCATGTCAAACGGGGATTACGGGAAGCTCGCCATTGCGACAGCCGCCATTCTCGGTATCCTCACACTCGGGGCACTGGCATACTTGGTTGTGTGGTACCTCCGACAAAGACTCTGTGCCCGACGGCTTCGTCGCCAGCAGAGTCAGGGGAATGACCAATTTGATCAGTCCGCAGTGTCTCTAGCCGAGGACACAAGCAGGACTCTGGATGACTTCCTCATGAAGGATATCCAGCCCGAGCGGAGCTCAATCATGTTCAGCAGAAGCGAAAGCGGATCGCCATCCATCACCATCATAATTGACGACACGGACGATGCTGACCGCTGCAAGTCTTCACCTCAGCCTTATCTCACAAAACAACACACCGCACCTTCTTCATCTGCCGATACCTACACCTCGACGCAGACCTCGTCGGACCCCGATGACCTGCGGTCCGATCAGACTCAATGGAGCAGCTCGGGACAGCGTTCATCAAGTACAACGCCAAGAGCATCCATCTCATCGTCCGCCATTCCGAGATCGCGATCATCCCAGATTTCGGCTACGGCCTCTGTTAGTACGCCGTCGGACCAGGCTCAGAGGGGCAGCTCGGGACAGCACTCGTTAACCACGTCGCCGAGAGCATCTATCTCGTCCTCTGTCATTCCAACATCGCGATCATCCCAGGTTTGGACTACGACCTCGGATAGTACGCGGTCGGACCAGGCTCAGAGGGGCAGCTGGGGACAGCATTCGTTAACCACGACGCCGAGAGCATCTATCTCCTCCTCTGTCATCCCGACGGCGGGATCCTCCCAGGTTTGGACTACCACCTCTGCCGGGACTGAGAGGTTTTCGCTCCTTAGTCAATCTTCAAACTACTCGCGCCGCTCTCAAAGCCCTGGTGGCCCATTGGCAGCTCGCAGCTCACAGCTATATGCACGTCGCTCGAGTGCCTCTGGTGCAACAAGTGATCCAGCTCAGACAGGTGTTTTGCAGTCTGTATCCCGCATTTTGAATGAGGCAGAGACTTCTCGCATGGCCTATTCAAGAAATATCGACTCTGTTAGATCAATGAGTCCCACTTCTCCCGGTTCTCCAGTGTTGGTAGATGTTTCACCTGAGGATGATATGCCCCAATGGACATCTGTTCCCCCTACTCCCTTTCCTTTCGGTCATGTGTGACCGTTGGCATATAGTGGGGTGTTGGTTTGGTCTTACCTTTATGGCGTGGCAGTTAGTTTAAACTCGGTGAGAAAAGATTAGGGTGGATTCAAGTTCCATGAATGACTAGGGAGCTATTCCTTGTCTTTGATTTCCCTCTCACCGTTAATGTTTTTGGAAGCTAATGTTCTCAAACGGGATTTCTTCTTGCTGACACCTCTTATTCCTTATTCATTATGTATAGTGTCCAGGTCTTTCCAATGATTATTCTTTTTTCTTTTTATTCATCCTATTGCTCAATTGCATTTCAGCCTAGCCTGGAAGCTGGGAAATGCTAAGTTTAAATAGCGGCTAACACTGGGAGTATGGAAGTATAGGATGGTAAGTTGAATAACTTCAAGACGCAACCTAAAAATATCCAATTGCTAATCATTTTCCACGAAAGAATTGAGTAAAATATACCGAACGAACAACCAAAAGACTGGACTCAGGGATTTATTGTGTTCCTTTCATTTGTGTTTTCTGGTGCTGACGGATCCTTCATCCTCCCTGCGCTGATCCCAGTCGGTGCTTTCTCTTGCCTTTGGCGTGGCAAGAGTTCCAGTAGGGAGGTGTAGGTTTTGTCTCTAGGTAGAAACATCGCTGGTACCAGCGAGATCGGTAAACTGCTGATGTCTTGCCATAAAGGCAGCGTGTTTGGCATGACGATCCGCCTTCACGTTCAACTCCTTACGAATCCGCCAGAACTGAACACTGATCCCCTTCTCCTCCAATATTTCCACCTCCCCGAGAAGACATTCCCAAAGGTCCCGGTTCTTGATTTGTTCCCCGGAGATTGATACCCAACTCGAATGTATCCATTCCCTTATCTGGCCCGTGATACCCTCTACCAGGTAATCCGAGTCAGTTGCAATGATCAGACGACTGAAGCCCTCCGCAGCCCAGTCCTTATATCGCAGAGCCGCGATGACGGCGCGGATATGTGCGCGGTGGACTGTCAAGAGGTGCTGTTCGCCAAAGGGCCCCTTGACCTCCAGAGGAAAGCGTGCCCAACCAGATGCGGAATCGTTGTACACGAAGGAACATCCCGCTTTGGCGTTTGTTTTGCCGTTATCCAGACACGTGGCGTCCGTATAGACGAGGAATTCATCTTCGACGGAGCGGTTGTCTTCATTGAGGCGGATGAATCGATGGACCCGGTCTGTTGCTGTGAGTTTGGGGCAATGTGGGAACAAGGACTGCGGTGTATCATCTGGACTCGGAGGAGTGAACTCGGTTGGGATAACGCGGCCACTACCGACCCTGAGTTCCGTGTACAGAATAGGGGGCAGGTGGTCGATAACATAATGCGCGGGGTTCACTTGGTGCAAGGCCATGATGATTTGGTAGACGCATCAAATTGTGACTTCAAGAGGATCTTGGTATAGCATTAGCCGGTGTTCTTTGTATCAGGCAGGCAACATACCTCCAATGGCTAACTTCAAGTCTAGGGATGAGGATGAAAGCGGCAGACGATGGGGAAGGGGACAAAATGGAGGAAGTGAGCAAGGGCTCTTCGCTCCTTCCATATTTGTCCTGGATACCTGAGGCCGAGATTAAAAGGAATCAATGATCGTGATATTTCATTGAATGGTCTCTGAGCTACAAAAAAAAAACAAAAAAACAAAGGGGAAGTCCCACCTCCACGCGCCTCGCTATTCCAGTCCTGGAGACGCTTCAGACATAAAACCGACAAAGATTAAAAACACATACAGAAGCAAAGTTCTCGAACACATGTCCGCCATGAGATGTACAGGTAGAAAAGTAGGAAATAAGAGCTGATACAAAAGGAAAGGTGGAAAGAAATCCTTCAGATCTATCCGGATATATGATCTTCATGCATTCATATCACGCACACTGCGTAGGCACCGTTCAAGCCGTTTTCCGCGCTCCTTTTCGCGTACAAGGGTATCCTTGACAAACGCTCGGATGGCGTCACGACCGACCCTTTCTCGCCATGAGGTCCAGCCAGCGAGTTCGCCGACCACGACATCCTTGTTCCACGAGACTTCTTTGGCAAGCCGAGTGGACTCGGATTCGCCATCGCGGATCTTTTGTTCGAGGTCGCGAACAGACTTTTGGCGAGACTCTTCGAAGCCGGGCAGGTTGATGTTGAATTTTCGGGGGAGAGAGGAGGAAAGAAGAGAGGAGCGCGAGCGAGAGATATGGCGGTTTGTTGAAGAGAGGGAGGACATGAGGGCTAATGGACGGGATAAAGAGATGAGGATTGCAGCGGTTGTGTTGTCGATTGAGGAAAGAGCTGCCAAATACTGGAGAAGAGCGGAGGAGTCAGACCTAGAGGTCGATAGGTAGGTAGCGTAACGGGCAAATGCCTCGATGTGTGAGATCGGAAGTGCATTGGTGGGTGCTCGGAGTGTAGCAAGGACAGATGAGCATATCATCACCGCATCAGCGAGATCGGATGTTGAATTCTGCAATGCGTGCCCTCGGCGAATCAGGGACCGCGTGTTAACATGTACACCGCGCACCATGTCCTGGGCATGGGTAATAAACTGCTCCGTGTCCCGCATGCCCTCTAGTGACACTGGCGGATATTCGTCTGCGATGGTCTCCGTGAGCACGGCAGCCTTGCGGTGCGATCGGTCGGCCACCATCTCAGGCTGAAGTTCTGGAACGAGGAAGAACTCCCATAACATTTCGTGGGTTGAAAAGGTGGGATGGGCGAGAAGGGTCTTCAGGAACCGATCCAGTCTTTCCTGGAGATCATGGAGCACAGACCGTGACGGCTTCGAGTGGATCTGGAATGGATTCCGGAAATCCGAGAGAGACGGCATGTAAGACCCCGGATGTTCCACTGCAAGCCATTTAGCCAGATTCTCAAAGTCGGAGAAATTGCGGCGACATGTCGTAACGGTGTATGTAGTCGATCCGGGCCGCGAGGATGCCACTGATTCAGTCGGAGGGAATGGCGCGCCGGATTTGAGAATGAAGCGCACGGTTGCGTCCTCGACGAAGTAAGACCGCACCACCGTTGTGACACGACCGGAGGGATCTCCGCAAGCCGATGGAGGATGGGACAGCAAGATCAAATCGTCGATTCGATTTCGCACCTCATCATCCTTAGCCAATTCCACAGCCGTCAACCCACGAGCTTCCTTAACATGAACGTCGACTCTTGGGTCTAAAAAGAGAATGCGAACTTGATCAACTCGCCCGTACTTGCTGGCCATCATCAATGGGGTAAATCTCTTGTCGTTGGTTGCGTTGGGGTCGCAATCGCTGTCCAGCAATATGCGCCGGGTAATCTCAGGGTCACCAACAATATGTAACAATGTATTCCCCTTTATATCAACGTGATCATCAAGCTGGAGAGGTTTGTTGTCACCTTGCGCCCATTGCGCTGCTGTTAAACCGGCTTGAACCATTGATTTGTATTCTGGATGATCATATGAGCGACAAAGCGCAAAGAGCGGTGTTTGTCCATGTTTGTCCCGTTGTCGCCATGGGATAATGTTACCAAGTCTCCCCAGCAGCGAGGGTGTGCTGAAAAGATAATGAGCAACAGTACGACCGTGGACGTCAGATTTGGTCAAGTAGGACGCAACCACGCCTATATCTGTCTTTGCAAATAGGAAGTCCAAGAGGATCTTGACTATGTCGTTGTGTGCGAGTTGCACCGCAGCATTCAATAGCGTGGTCCCGTCGGCGTTGGTGTCTTGGATGATTTCTTCCAAGGGGTAGTATTCTTCTAGAGTCAACAGGTACTTCAAAGCCTCAGCCTGACGAGCCTCGACTGCCATCATCGGTATGGAATGACCAGCAGGATCTTGGGTTTTTGTCAAGGTCTCAATCGAATTGTCACCTTCAATCCCACTGGCCATGGACCCAAGGGTTGCAGTCCTGGAGATGAATGAGACGGCTGATGATTCCGATAGGCTGCGAACGTCCATTGAAACCTTCTTGATTGGACGGTGCGGGTGAGATTCTTGGATAATCGAAAGATCATCCCAAGTCTGGAATGGGAACACATGGGATAGCGGTGGTGCATCGACGGCAGCTTCATCCTGGTATGATTCGCCATTTGTATGACTCGTGTAGGAGTTCTCAAGAGGGAGATCATCCGGCTCATCAGCGTCATCTGTCTGGAACAGTACAGACTTTCGCTCCGGTTCCGGTGGAGTCGTATCGTCTATTGATTCATGATCCCCGTTCGGTTCCAGTATAGATTTCATATCCGATATTCTGCCAGCCTTGGTTGCTTGCCACAAACGTCTGTTCCGAACGCTCGCGCGCCGTAGCCCGGCGGAATCGGTAACGAGATACATCAAAACAGCTTCGAATGTACTTAAAGCATATCCCATCTCGCCATTATCAACGTCGTCGATGTAAATAAAATGCTGCATGTACAACAACCGAGCTTGGAGATGCCGTATTTGGGAACGAATGACAACAACAAGCAACAACGACACCAAGACATCAGCGTTGATCGTCACAGAGGAAGTTCCCTTCTCAGATGCCGAGCCGTCCATTTGATCATAACTTCCAGGGAAGGAGATAACCTTCACTGTCCCAAGGAGGGTATTCAGCATATCATGTGGACATCGAGCGTCGTTGATCTTCCGGAATTCTTCCACGGCTCGCCCAAGTCGGCGAGTCAGTTCTCGCTTCCCTTCACGTCCACCTTCAACGGAAATTCCAACTTGGGACACATCAATGCTCTCCATCTGGCGAATGCGGGAATCCAGCTCTGTGTCCTCTGGTTGGCGGAATGAACAAAGACGAGGGAAAAGCAGCGGCTCGTGAACTTGCTCGGCAACGTAACGTTCGATTAGCCGCTCCACTAGAGGACCGGTAAGGTCAGTAGTCGCACCAAGCAACGATAATTGCTGCTTGTCAACGAGGCGGAAAAGATCAATGGCAGCAGTCACCGCGGTTTCCAAGCTTCGACGCATGAGGTCTTCGTCGTCTTCAAAGTATTCCTCGGAATTGAATGGCAACCGCCCTCTGCTACGTGACGACCAGCTACGGATGGAAGAACTTTCATCTGTCCAAGACTCGGTGCGGGACAACTTGTGGACACGTTCACTGCCGGACGCAGATGGCGATCGTGAGGGTGGAGGCGGCAATGGTTTACCAAGTTCTTTTCCGAACTCTTTGAATAATCTTTCCAGGCCCGGGTGCATCTGTCTAGCAATCATCGGATAATTGGCCAGCAGCTCCCCAAAAGATTTGATCTCTTGTTTTGGAGGCGTCCCAATTGAATCTCCGTTTCCATATTTCTTGTCCGGCCTGGGTTGTTCAACGATCCCGGTGTCGGTTCCAGGGACTACCGCTGGTGAGATCTTCGCAGGGTCATATGTTCCGATCAATGGACGAGAGATGTAGTAAATCAGCCATGGGCGCGATTCATGGGACGGGCTGTAATATAGCACGTCGGAAAGCAGTTGCGCCTGTGTGAGTGACTTGAATCCTAATAGAAATGACCGTGTTAGCAAAATATTCAGGCGAGCGCATTCACCAACAAGTGCTCTCTTACCTTTGTTGCTGTATACTGAGTTGTCCTTGATGATCACCGTCCTCCCATTGAATGTCGTCACCTGCTTTGCCTTCCCTCGATTCTCTCGCACATTGTTCTCCTCTTTGGAATTCGTAGAGCCAGTGTGGATTGGGATGCGGAGCACATGGCTCCCTAGGAACTCCTCCGACGCGACAAGATCGGAATATAGCAGGTTGGACTCCCGGTCGCGTGAGCCGATGAGAGACTCTGTCGTTGGAACTAGCAAGACCTGAGGCGCACACGCGATATCAATTAGCCACTCCGGATGATCCGATGCAAGGTTCACAGCTTCCACCTACATGATTCTCGACCGGTGTACACTGGCCCGGGACAGTGCTTCGGAAGAAGGCACGGAGGAAAGGGTTTAGAGGGTGCATCCAAACGGTTTTGGATGGCCCAGTCGAAGGACTCCAGCAACCATCAAGGCGTCCGTCTCAAAGCTCCGCAGCAGGGGATATGTGCGCCGTAAGATTTCGCGGGGAAGGGCAGCTCGCATCCAACAGGCAGCAGCGCGATATGAAGTCAGAGGGAGTCGTTGGATTTAGTGGACAGAGCTGCAAATAAGCTTGAACAAAATCACAATGCTAGATCGCAGAAAACAAGAAGTCACAAAGATAAGAGTTGAAGCAGAAGCACATGTGTTGCGGGTGAATCGAGAACGTGATCGACAAGTTGATTGGCGCTATACCGCATTGGGTAATTCTTCCATTCAATACACTGCGACCTGGCCATCCTCTTGGATAGCTTCGGAGATTCCCTAATTTCCAAAAATACTTTGTCAGGCCAGAAAGGGCCCGGTCTCAAATTACAGTGGTCTTGCTAGTAGAGTCTGTGTAGTCCTGTCATGATATTTCTAATATACAGAGAATAGATGGCGACAGGCATGCCATATAGATAAAAACACAAAAAAGGACTGCCGAGGTCTCTCCGCACAATGCAATCCAGTACAGCTTTGCCACACACAAGCAGCCAACTCGAAACAAAAACATGGTCTCTCCTGTGGAAAGAGATCAACCCAGTCTACGCACGTGTCTGCTGCGAGTACCACCGAACTTCAGTCGAGTGGAGTCGGTGACTCGCGCAACAAGCCCCCGAATGTGTCGTCCTTCGTGGCCCAGCAGGACCTTTGTAAACGCATCACGACCCTTTCCAAACCCACGGTACACGACCTCCAACCGCTCGATCTCCATCAGGAAGCCCTTTTCCTGAATCTGATTCATAACATGAGCGGACAGTTGGTAGGCAGGGTCAAATCCGGAGCGACCAGCTTTGCGGAAACCTATCTGACCACATCCAATGGACATAAGGGGGCTGCCGTTTGGTCGTGTCAAGGTGAGGATTGTGTTGTGCTTGTGGCAGTAGACGTGCAAGTGGTGGGGAGGAGCTCGGTCGGCGTAGGGATTCTTGATCATGTCGGCTTCGAGGCTTTCGGCCATTCTGGAGTAGTCGGAGCTACCGCGCGAGGACGGTGCGCCTGACCTCTTGCCCTGCATCATTTGTGTGATTGCAGAAAGCGGCGATGAGGAACCGGAAGGTGAGTCGGAGTCTCGATTTAGCATCTGTTTCTCAATGTCGCTACCATCGTTGCGCGCAGAACGCGTGCTTTGGTGGGAGAATGGACGTGTGATGCTCAAGGAGGAGATTCGAGGCTGAGATTGGCGGCATATTGAGGGCAATGCCTTGGTCAACTTGCTCATCGAAAAGGAGCTCATCGTGGTGACTGGGATTTGCAGCGACAAAGGAGTAATATCAAATGGGGAAACCGGCACTGAATTATAAACAGCTGATCAATTGAACACAAATCACCAATGCGAAGTGCCGAGATGACCACAAGGCGCGGGTGGTGTAGAGCCGTTGTCGGACCGAAGGGAAACGCTGGAAGTTTTTCGAAGTCTTGGCATCTGCACTTTTTCCCTTCCCCGAGATCTTTGCCTCTTCCCCATCACCTTCTTCATATCGCGTCCAGGCTGGGCTGGAATCCATCTTTCCTCTACCCTCGTATTTAATTTTATTTTGTTCTCCTATCCCGTTAACGCTCTAGAGCATGATTCCAGCCAATATGTCCGCGGCACGAGCCGTTTCCTTGCGGTCCCAGGCACCGTCCCTCCGAGCATCATCTCAACGGTTGTCTCGCGCCGGATCATATTCGACCGTCTCAGCTCAAACATTCACTCACTCTGCCAAGAGCCACCGAGCCGTCCTTCAATCCCCTTCCCACCCCATCTCTCAGCTTGTGTCACCGTTCGCCGCTCTCCCTTTGACGCGGTCTTTCCACGCCGCAACCTCCCTTTGGCAACAGCAGCAACAGCAAAAGCAACAGGAAGGCAAGCAGGGTGAGGACGCAAAGTCCGAATCACAGGACGAGGAGTCCAAGAAGGAGAAAAAAGAGAAGGAGGAAGAGAAGGCTCCACCACCACCCCATGGAGACAAGTCTCCTTGGCAGGTCTTCCGTGAGACTCTGCAGACCGAGTTCAAGGCCTCCAAGGAATGGGAGGAGTCCACCAAGGCGCTCGCCTCCTCGGCTCACCAGTTCACTGAGAATGAGAATGTCAGACGTGCGCGCGCTGCTTACGAGGCTGCGTCAACCGCCACGACCTCCAAAACCTCCACAGCCTTCAAGACGACAGGTCAAGTTATTGGAAAGGGAGCTGCTTGGACATGGAACACCAGCGTTGTGAAGGGTGTCCGAAAGGGCGTCAACGCAACTGGAGAGGGCCTCGAGAAGGCCACGAGACCCGTTCGGGAAACCGAAGCATACAAGAGTGTGAAGGACGCCATTGATGATGGCAGCAGCTCGCGCTACGGCGGTTGGGTCGAGAAGGAGGAACGTCGCAAGCAGCGCCAGCGCCGAGAGGAGCAGGAGCTCAAGGCTGGAAAGTCTCTCCGCGTCGAGGAGAAAGTTGAAGATCCCAAGTAAGTCTCGATGCCAAGGTTTCAATTTTGGCGTTTCTAACTGGTTTATCTCTAGCGCCGGTACCAATGTCACTCTCCACAAAGATTCCGCCTGGAAAGACTCCTGGAAAGACTTCAAGGACTCCAACCCCATGATGCAGAAGCTCTTCACGATCAAGGAGAACTACAACGAGTCCGAGAACCCCCTAATCAGCACAGCACGCAGCATCTCCGATCGCGTTGCTGGCTTCTTCGCCGAGAACGAGACCGCCATGGTTATCAAGAAGTTCCGGGAGATCGATCCCAACTTCCAGATGGAGCCTTTCCTGCGCGAAATGCGTGATTACATGTTGCCAGAAGTCCTTGACGCTTATGTCAAGGGTGATGTTGAGACACTCAAGCTCTGGCTTTCAGATGCGCAGTTCCACGTTTACGCTGCTCTCGCTAAGCAATATACCACTGCCGGACTCAAGTCGGATGGTCGCATTTTGGATATCCGTGGTGTGGATATTTCTCATGCCCGTATTTTGGACCCCGGTGACATTCCTGTTTTTGTCGTCACTTGCCGGACACAGGAGATTCACGTCTACCGCAAGATCAAGACTGGTGAGCTAGCCGCTGGTACGGATGACAAGGTGCAGCTGGTCACCTACGCCATCGGATTGACTCGTATCCCTGATGAAGTCAACAACCCCGAGACTCGGGGCTGGAGATTGATCGAGCTGCAGAAGGCTGCCCGTGACTACATCTAGGAGCGCAATCCTGTCCCTCTTCACTCTATACTGCCACATTTTTATCTATCTTATTGTTGGCATATTCCCTCGTGGATTCTCACCCCTCTTGCATCTTGAGTTCCACTCAACCCCTTTCAACTGTACAATACAACTGTTTGATATCAAGCCAGGTGGATCCTGGCACCTGTTACGGTTACGCCTGTTCCAGTGACTCCCAATTCGGGCCTTTGCTGGTTAATCGGATTTTCTTTTCTTCATGTATTAATGCTTCATTCGTCCGACGTTTTGCCTCGAGTCTTACTCTTGAGGACCTACGGCTCAGTCCGCTCCAAACTGAATGATCCTTCCCATAGACTAGGACGCGTTGGATATTATCTGATGGCATTTCTCTGGGCCTTGAGGTGTTCTGGCGTCTTTGTGCATTTTGGTTCCACTCTTCCCTCGCCACTCTGTATGACTGCATTGGGTTGTTGGTTTTGGTTTCTGTTGGGGCCGGAATGGCCTCTCCATCATATGAAGCTCCTTAAAAATTGTGTAAATATATAAACAGATATTTTTTGGCTTGAATTATTTTGGCTATATGTTGTAGTTATGCTGAGAGTATCGACACAAGCTTCAGTATATACTAGTATCACCTCCACTTTCACTGCATTTCCTATAGTTCGAATCACATTTTCCTCCATGATCCTCCTTAAATGAACTGCATCCTCCACGAAAGTCCAATTCAAGACCAGTGATCTGTATTTGGTGTGTTCCTTTCCAGAATGAGTGTCTCTGGATCTTCGTTTTCTTCCTCTCAAGTCCATGATGAAGAGAGCGGAATCACAACTATACACTAAATCTCGAAGATATTATGAAGAAGAACTGTCGACAGAATATCATTTCTCGATTTCTGCGGCGTAACGTGATATTGGCGTCAAACTCAGATGGTCCATGCAATCGCAGAGAAAGGATCGAGCGTCGAGGCCAGTAAATTTTACCAAGAGGGATTTTCTCCTGTTCCTCCGGCGCTATGCCTTGGTTGTTCCTATGGGTTGATCTGCGGAGTTCCAGCTTGAGGTTTTGTTGAGCAGGGCTTTTTCACTTTGCCACTGTGTGCAGCTTATAGTCCATAATAAACTCCGTAAGGCTTAGGTAGCTGTATCCAGGAAAAATCAGCAAATATCCGAGATCGACTATCCATCCATGGTAATCCCGCTAGCAAATTGAGAGATTTGTCATGACGGCAGCTTTCAGGCACTCATAGGGTACTTCATAACTCATCCCACTGTTCGGCAAACGCATAGGCCGCGATCACATAGTCCCAAGCATTTCTGGTTTGTCATGGGTGATTTCCATAACTGTCGAAGCTATCAAGGAGAAGCTTGCTTGGGGTTGGATGAGCTCCGCTCATTTCACCTAGGTCTTAACTTTGCGTCCTCGTGTGCGCCTTTTCCCTTTGTTGATGGGCTTTTTCTTCAACTGTGGTGCTATATTAGCCGGGGGAGACTGCTTGGTATCCTGCGGTGTCTCGTCCTCGTCATTATTTGAAGTTGACTGGCCGTCCAAGCTCGGGAGGGAAAACTTGTTTGAGAAGATGGCTTCTTCTTTATCTTCATCCCGTGCGTCGGATTTTAGGTTTTTCTGCAACAGCTATGGATCTCCTAAGATATTAAACACATCCATAAGACCGTTGATCCAATGACTGTGAGTGTCGCTGCTCTTCTGGATGCTGGGGTCAGGATTGGAGGTGCCTCGGACGGACTCGTGTTGATGATATCCTTGCACGCACGGGTAATCCAATAGACAAGGAGCTTTTGGTCCTGCTTGTAGCTGAGGTAGGTGGTTCTGTCCGGCATTTTGGAGTTGCGCAGAGGAAAAGGCTTCTGGTGGGATTCCTCATCTTATTGTTTGCCCAGTCCTGGAACCTCCAGGACTGTTTAGATGAGCCAGGGAGACACTTCATAACAAGGTCTATCTCTGCTTCTAATCAAGATCTACGTGTGATGAACCATCCTAGAGGTAATCGGCCTCTCTATTCATATGATGGCTATGAGCTATTTGAAGCTTGGTGTGACTCCAGCCAGGTGTCACTGGAGCTGCACTGGAGCTGCACTTGTAGGGCTTCGAGACCATAGGAACAACAGGGTTAGTATAGCTAATTATAAAGCATTGTGTTACCGGGGGGAGCGTGAAGAAAAGAAGAACTGCAGTTTCATTCCCGGAAAAACTAGGCTTTTTATAGCAAACGAGGTTTGACCTCAGGCAGGAGGCCTGGGGAAACAGGTATCAAGTATATGAACACAAAGCGGATATTCAACGCCATCATGCAATCATTGGAATGCCGTGGTGACCAATGACGAACATACTGGCATACAGCTGATCACACCCAACCAGCCAGCCGGAATCCCAAACATCAAGGACCCAAGAGGTCAACAATATCGATTCCAATGACGACTGTTCACCAGACAAGCGTGTCATTTACGAAGGGTGACCCCTACAAATATTGATCCTAAGAAAAGTATAAGATGGGACGACCAGTGGCTGGGAAGTCGAAGGGGATGAGTACCATGACTCTACCATCGAGGTGAACATGGCGGCCAAGATGTGTATCTACCAGGGGACATACCCAAGAGGAAAAGAAGTGACATTTTTTTCTTTCTAAGGAACGCTTTGAAAAGTGAATTTGCTACATGGTATATCAGATTGGGTCTTTCAATTTCATGGCATCAATCATCGAACCAGAAATTTACTTCTGGCCTCCAGCACCGGCACCGGCACCGGCACCGGCACCGGCACCAGCGCCAGCGCCACCGCCGCCCATCATGTTACGAGCCCTGAGTCAATTGTCAGTGATGCGATTCGTGAGGCCCAGATGTTTCATAAACTTACATATCCGCGAGGTTGGGGTCGCTCATCAGGCTGGACATGTCAGGCATGCCGCCACCCTGGCCAAAGTTTTCGGCCATCTGGCGGAGGCGGGGGTTGCTCATCAGGTTGCCAAGCATATCAGGGTTGCTCATGAGGTTCTGTGCCATGCCGGCGAACATCGGGTTGCTCATCAGGGAGCCCAGGTCGGGCATACCGCCAGCACCACCACCGCCGCCAGCTCCGCCACCAAACATGCTGGCCAGGGAAGACAGGTCAGGCATGCCACCGGCACCACCGCGCGAGGCACCAGGAGCAGTGTCCAGTTCCTCAGATGGGGGCTCGGTGGCCCGGCTGGTCTCTTCAAGCTTGCGTGTCGATGTCTCCAATCCACGCTTCATGGCCTCACTGCCACCGTTGCCCTCGGCCTCAATACCCTTCTCGTATGCCTCCTTGGCGGCATGGTAGTCTCCCATATCGAAGCGAGCGAGACCCAAGCGGCTCCACGCCTTGGAGTACTTGGGATCGGCGGCGGCGGCAACCTCTGCATCCGCTGCGGCCTTCTCGTGCTGGCCCGAAGCGGAAAACGCGGCGGCGCGGTTGGAGAGATAGATGGGGTTGGCCGGGGCAATCTCGAGAGCCTTCGTGTATTGCTCAATGGCAGCGGGGTAGTCCTTCTTGGCCATGAGAGCATTGCCTTCGGACTTCAGCTTATCGGATTCCGGTGTGGGCACACCGACCTTGGGCTTCTCTTCCTGGGAAGTCTGAGCTCCTGCAGCCGATTGCGGGGTCGACTTGTTGCGCAACTTCTCGTAGACGCTGTAGATTCCGACCAACGATTGTCCGCCCACGGCATCCTTTACAGCGGCCTCATCAGTAGGGTCAACTTTGAAGGTATCTGCGATACAAGACTGGGCGATTTCAATAGACTCGGCATCGTCGGCGGTGAGGGTGCCATCCTTCAGGCTGGAGCCGAGGAAATCGATGACGGCCAAGGCCAAGCGCTTGTTGCTTTCTGTTGGAGCCTGCCATGAATTAGTACCATAAATCGATCGCGACAGGTGAGAAGCTCACCATGATAGATATCTTTCAATAAATACTGCGAGCGAAAGATAAACAACGTTCAGGAGTGACCGGGATGGAAGAAAAAAAACAGGTGAGGCAATGCGGGGGATGAGCTTCTGCACGTGATCGTAGCTTATCGTTTCCCCGGTCTGTTTCCATCCACGTTGTTTGGACTTTGTTACTTTACATTTGAATTTTTGCTCTGGGGTTCTTGTCTGCGCTGCTGACGGAGAATTGGTTCCTTGGAGATGACTCCATGTGAGCTTCATTGTCCATATTAACCCCTGAACCCGACCTGAGCCATGTACTGGCCTCATGGAGTTCCCAGGGTCTACGCGGTCAATGGACCCGATATTGCCTATGCCTCTTCTGATGAGGATCGCGAAATCCTCAACATCACGCCAACCAATGAGTGCAGTACCTCTGACAATATAGCGGAAGCAAGAGGGAAGGACGGTCACCATGGGGCCGCAGACACCCAGGCCCATGAATCGCAAAACAACTCGCCCCCGGACACCGGCAAACAATGGGGAGATGAATCTATTAAGGGAATTTGTGTGTCTCGATCTGGTCAGATGTTTGCCACAATGTCAGAGTCATCAATTGCTCTTTGGCAGACTCGGGTATGTCGACAGCGACGTTATGGTTCATGGGAAGTCTGAGCTGGCGACTGACAATTTTGGCAGCCTACAGCAGTAGTTACAGCAATCTCTCGATCTCGATTCTCGTTAAAAACATACGGTCCGAACATTTCAATCCTTATGCACCCGGATTCCACGATTCTGGTTGTACAGACGCTCAATGGGTACCTACTCACATACTCGGTGGCGTTGGATTCAACAACTCAAGTTTACCAGCCGCGATTCGATTACTCTACGCACCCCCGTCGTCAACAATTGGCCCGATTTTCAGCAGTTGAAGAGGCCAATGTGGTTGGAGATATTAGCATCCGCTTCCGAATGGCCATCAAAATCGAGTCGGGAATCGTCAAGGCGCTGGCGCTAGATCAAGAACTTGTTGTCGCCACTGTGAAACCACCAGCTATACAATGCATTCGGTGGACACCCGAGGCCGGGGGAGCACAAACCACATCTGAGCTATTAAGTCGCATCCTAGGGATCTCGAAGAAGGTCTCAATCGTGGACATGGTTTACGATCGTGCGATGAATCTCCTCATCTGGATCACCAGCAGTGGCCAGGCATATGCTGTGCAACGAGATACGGGCTCACAGCAGGATCCTGAAGCAGCCAAGAAACTATTCCACGGACATTGCTTCCATAATCCGAAGGATGACAGCGAAAACGCTGTGAAGGTGACCGTAAATGCACGCTTCTCTCTGTTGACTGTGAGCTGTTCAAACGGTGAAATCTTGGTTTACACCGCAAAAGATTACATGGGGAACATTCCACTTTCACAAAAGCTCCATTTACCAGCATCGCCCACGACCACTGGGGCTTTGACTTTTATGAGCTATTCCCCGGACGGATATTGTCTCTTTGCTGGTTTCGAAAATGGCTGGACAACATGGAGTGTATTTGGGAAGCCTGGAGGAAACAGCTTTTCGGTGGACACCGCGTTGGCAACGGCCAATGCGGAGGATTGGTTAACTGGGGTATCAGACGGGTGTTGGATTGGCGGTGGATCGGATATCATTCTGTCTGGACAAAATGACCGTCGCCTGTGGGTTCTGGAGACAGCTCGCAGTGCTTTGACTGGCTGCTTTTCGTCTGCAAACTTGGCTAGAGGCTTGCTGCAGACCAGTACCGAGTTTATCCTGTACCGCGGTCACGATCTTCCAGATCTCATGACAATCTCAGGAAAGGATTCGTTGTGGCATCATGCCCAGTATCCTCCAGCATATCTTCATTCCCAGTGGCCGATTCGATCTTGCGTTGTGTCTCAAGATGGACGATATGTTGCAATTGCAGGTCGGCGTGGCCTCGCACATTACAGTGTCACCAGCGGCCGATGGAAGGTATTCGAGGATTCAAAAGCCGAAAACTCCTTTGCTGTGCGCGGAGGCATGTGTTGGTACGGCCACATACTGATCGCAGCGGTAGAGAGTGACGGGTCATACGAGGTACGATATTTCTCCCACTTGCGTTGGTTCCATGCACGACTGATTTGGATTGAAAGATTCGTCTTTACTCGCGCGAAGCTTCTCTCGGTAACAATTCGATTATGTTCATCGAATACCTCCCATCACCAGTTGTGTTCATTGGACCATCTGGGGAAGATTCTCTCTTGGTTTATACATACGACAACATTCTGTACCATTATATCATTAATTCGACACAGCCTCAGATCACTCTTGTCCCTGTTGGACAGATCGCTTTCAATGGGATTGTTCGGGCACCCTCTCGCGTTCGATCGATCAGTTGGGTATTGCCGGAGGAGCAGATACGTGAGTTAGCCTTTTTCATGTGTGACTTGAGCACACCATTGACAATAAAGCAGGAAACGGTGATCCATCTCAAGACGTGAAGGTCGCATCCGTCCTTCTTCTTGTGGACGGCAATTTGGTATTGCTGCAGCCCACGGTCTCAGATGTGGGCGACCTCAAATACGACATGCGTGTCATATCCCATGATGTCGAGTATTACATCTTGATGCGCGACCAGATTTCCTTCAACTTTTCCTCGCAGGTTGATGAATCCCTACCCGCTAGTCCTTCTGTTGATATGGCACTAGCACCACCTCATAGTACTCTCTCCCTGCGGGATTCTCTTTGGATGTTCCGGGGCCAAAACTTGCTAGCGTGGAATGATGTTCACGATGTTTTGCGGGAGGAGATGGTGCCGGCACCTCTCAACATCCCCCTGGACTTCTATCCACTGTCTGTCTTATTGAACAAAGGCATTGTGCTTGGCGTTGAATCGGAAATGATGCAACGACGCGATGTGACATTCACTGTTCTAAAATTCGCCATCCGAGTAAGTTGCTTTCTCTATCGATAACATCTTGTACTGACATGTGCGCCTCAGACACACCTCTTCTTGCCATATTTCCTCCAATATGGCCTGACCAATATTGGGACAGCTGCGGCCCTCGCTCTCTGTCGCCACTTTTCTCACTTGTCTTATTTCGCTCATGGATTGGAAATCCTACTTCATCACGTGCTGGACGACGAAGTGGATAATGAGAGCCGAGCAAATAAAAGCGAGGACCCACAAGCACGAGCAGAACCACTACTCCCAACCGTAATTGCTTTCCTTCAAGCCTCGCTTCCTCCCAGGGATTACCTTGAGATTGTTGTACAATGTACACGGAAAACAGAACTTCGATCGTGGCGCACACTCTTCACCTACCTCCCCCCACCCAAGGATCTATTTGAGCAGGCCTTGAAACTTGACTCCCTTAAAACTGCAGTCGGATACCTCCTTGTACTGCAGGCATTTGAGGATGAGGAAGAAGGACATGATGGTCGCATCGAAGAATACGTTGTTCGTTTGATTGCTCTCGCCTCCCAGAAAGGAGACTGGGAGCTGTGTGCTGAGCTAGCCCGCTTCCTCATTGCTCTGGATGCTTCAGGTGAGATGCTCCGGCGCGCAATTTCCCGAGTTGGTCTACGATCAAACCCCCAGTCTTCCGTGAAAGGCGCGTTTCCTGGTTCGACACCCCGATTTGGTCCTGCCGGTGTCCAGGGTCTTGGCTTGAACCTCCCAATCAGGTCGCCGTCATGGGCATCTCTTTCCCCGACATCTTCGCTTTCACCCCTTCCAAGCCGGCAAGATGGTGATGTGTCAGATGCAAATTCATCCTCAGTAGATGAGCAAGGTAGATAATTAATTGGAGTTTGTTGATAGTAAAAACAGTGAAATAATAACTCTATTGTAATCTCCGTATCCACCACAGCAAGGTCCATACAAAACATATCCCGTAATTTGACCGTTTGGAACTTTACCAAGCCGAAGATTATGCATAGACTCAATCAACACCCTCAAAGTACTAAAGCAATCCATTGTTTTAGCAAATGATTCCCAAGGGAGCAGGGGATTTTCAATGTTTCTCATCAGTGGAACTCCTTTTAAGAGTTCGCTTCCACCAAGATGGCTGGGGCTGGGGTTTCAATTCCAAGGGGCAAAAAAAGCAATTTGCCAAATGTACAGCATACGCCGGTATAAATTCTTCCAGCATAGTTTTGAAATCGTTCCTTATCTCCTTTTTTATTCTCTGGGAGCTCGAAACCTCGAAAGCTAATACAGCACCCGCACTCTACAGTGCAATGGCCTCTCCCTTTCTTCCTTTTAGATAGATGCCTCTGTTCACAGCACCCGCATTCCCGGCTACAACATCCACCTCGATCGAAACAATCCTGGACCAATTCTCCGCGCATAAACCATCTAGGATCACGTCTTAAGGTATGAAGGGCGTTTTTAAAGATCGAGTGAAACCTATACTCTGCTCGGTAAAGGTCGTACTCCTTTCTTGGATATTGCGCTTGAATCTCCTTAAGCTGTTTATATGCGTTTTCAAATTAGGTCGCCTCAGACTTTCCACTAGGCTCGATAGCCATGGCCTTTTCTAAGGATATAACCTTGTGGTGCAACCATTCCTCACGCTGCGTTAGTTCACGTAGAGCTTGCCCGGCAAGAAAGAACTCGGTGAGTTTGGACAGAAGGACGTAGTATGGTCCGTATTTCAGATAGTCTTTATCATCTATATCGAAGGTAAAGGTTGTAGGTGTAGGCATAGGCCTACCGAAGAACCCCATGATCCTATCGTGGGTGGAATGCCTCCGAGGGTAGTATAAGTATAATGTAAGAAGGATTCTGTCCACGGGTGATATATACCTCTGTGACGGGAGACACTATGTAACTATATAATATGAAGTTTCAATACAAATAGGCAAAATTATTAAAGCAGAAGGAATGTGACATTAGATGTAGAAAAGTAGTTCCCATCCCTATGTGGCTTCGTCACTAGGCCGCCGACTAAAATAGAATTAGCAGACGTTTATATGTGGATGTATCTAATTATGACGTATAAGAATACCAAACAGCCGTCAATATATACAGTTTACACCAGAGAAAGAATTTGTGAAAATCATATAGTATCATTGTAAAAGAACTTTTCTACTTGTGGACATCGACTCACCGCATAATGTCACCTGCATTTGCTGAACGCCGCTATATCAAATCATCAGTTTGTGATCTACCAAGGGTCATCTGGGCAAAGGACTATTCACGGACACAACAGATGTGTATACAACCCGCCTACATCCAGGCAGTGGAATTAAGCAGTTCCAGATACAGGGATCGGCTCAATATCAAATCGTAGGTGAATTTGGCACTGACGACCGAGAGTGTGAACTCTAGCGATGCGATGCGTACCTCTCTCCCAAGCCCCAAGAACAAGACATGCACCTGCATTCCCTAGCTTCGTACCTAGGATCTCTCGATAGGCCTCAGTACCATACTCCCATACGTGACCCTCAATTCGATCAACATGGGGCCAACCCAAGTCATGTCTGGGGTAGAGGATTTCCTGCACGTAGGAAAGCGTCTCCTCATTCTGAACATTAGTAAAATAAAGGTATTTGAGCGTATCGATGGGGTAGTCAAACTTATATTGGGCGATAGCGATATTGGACCAATTCGGCCCCGTGTATCTGTAAATAGATTCACCAATTATAACGCCTTCTGCGAAGCAATGTTTATACTCGGTCTCCTTTTTGTAGCCATCCTTGTCATAACCGTGGAGTGTCAGTCTTGTCAAACGGCACATTTTGCCTTTGGTTGGGAACCCTAATTGTTCCAAATCCTCCTGGATAGGTCGGGGTGGGTCAGCGAAATGGTTCTCCGGACAAGTGAATCTCTTTTTCTTATCCCTGTTATTGAGCAATTCGAACAACATATGTTCTGATTGAATGCATGGACATTCACCTCGAGTTGGGTCAGCGATCCATGCTTCATATGCAGCTCCCTTTCGGTAATACTCGTCGACTTGTTCTTCCGACACCGGGGATCTGTCATCATCACTTACATCGTCAACGGGCATAGGGGGTATTTTTCCATCACTAGATACGCTGCTGTCATCTAGAATGGGATAAGGGAGAGGGGATTCTGGACACTCTGGGGATTCGGCGGGTTCTGCGGATTTAGATGTCAGACGCCGGCGGATTGGGAGGCGAGGAGAGCTACTGTCATCCTCCTCGCTGAGCCCACGTTTGCGGAGCCCTGCTGGTGTTTTATCTTCCATCTTTAGTCTGAGTTTCGTATGTCTTATGTTGTGTAGAAAAGGGCGGAAACTGTGGGTGTAGTCAATTGTGTCTTGTCATAATTTTGTCTCGAATCAATACTTGCGATGAGGAAAGGAGGAACCCTATAATTATATAGTCCTGATGAATTGGCGCACATGATTAGTTAAATGAGGGATATTAAAAGATGAAACAGAGAAGTCCTTGACGAAAATATGACACCTAGGGGCCAGAGCAAGCCATAAAGATACCAGAGACTTGAGGCGCTTTAGTACAAAGAGAGTAGAAACCCGCGACAAAGAGTACAAAAATACACCCACAAAGGCCTCGAGGAAATACAAAGCCAAACAAAGACTCCTTTGTTCAAACAATACTATTCTAAGCTGTAGATTATATTATTCCTGAAGCCAGGGGTGAGATATATCCCAGCTATATTAATAGACCCTCGAGAGGGGGAGACACTACATGAGTTCAGGGGTGTGAGCTTTGTGGTGTAAGCTCAGTTGAGAATGCACTGGTTGGAGTGGAGGGGCCCTGGTGGTCATTAGTAGCCCGATGGTAGGTCAGCCTCGCAAACAACTTCGCACACAACTTCGCACGTTGTGAACCCCTCTTGACTCAAGGCAATATATGTTAGAACCCACCAAGGGGGGCTCTGGATCGGAGTTCACGGCATAATAACGCATCATGTCCCTAAATTTGAAGTCCCACTATGCAGGGCTTTGGTTGTAAATGATCAGAGTGACAGGGGTTGTCTAATATACTACTGCGAAGAGTAATGGCACTAGTACTGCATGTATTCAAACTGAACTCTGAGCCTTCCATCATGCTCCAAGTTCCACTAATATAGTACTGCATAGTGCGGGCTAAGCGAGGTTATATGACTCCCATCTATGCATGTCTCCATAGATCCACTCTGAGTCTTGCGACCCTTGCTGTGAGAGTGGGTCATGACACTAAATAAGCTGAGTATAGACCTGCTGGCACATGAAAAGAGAAAAAGTAATCACCACTTCTAGTAAAGGGCAGTTTCAAAGAACAGAGGAACCAACGGGATATGAATCAAGCTCACCTAGAGTGGGAAGATATTTTTATCTCCATGCGCGAAACGGAAGTGTGTCCCAGACGAAGAGTGAGGGAGTAGAAGGGGTAGAAAACAGAAGAACAAAAACATACCTACCAGTAATCATCTGCTCCAGACGACTGGATGTTTGTCGGCCGCAGCCGTGGGGGATGTCATCGGGATCGTTCTCGGCATCGAATTCGTTCTCGGTGTCAAATTCGTTCTCGGTGTCGACCGTAGACGATCCCGCGCGGGATCATCCATGTTCCAGCCCGCGCGGGATGCTGTTTCGTGTAGCCCGCGCGGGCTGATTGTACCGAAGTAATCGGGATGTATCCATTTCTCGGCTGCTTATTATGTTGAAATCATCCAGATGCACCATACCTCACCGTATGGGTTATCTGTTCAAGTCAACCTCCCCCCATCTGTTAGTTATCCATAGAGCCCGAATTCACGCGAGGATGCTATGTACAAAAACCACCGTTGTCCATAGAGCAATCCTCGACCGATATCTCAATTCCATCCCCCTCTGAATCTCGAATTTCCGTTCTGAGTGTGGTAACCACGTTCCCTAGTTGTAGTAAAAAGGGAAATGCACTGCGCGCAAACGAGTGAACATTTCGCGGCCGAGTGAACCTCCTTCTCCGCTAGTTCCAGCGGCCCTCAAGTCGGCGCGGCCGGCCCCAAGGTCACGACCAAGCCAGCAGCTTGCCCACACAATGTCTGCGTCAAGCTTCTTGCTGGCGTGGGCCATAAGGCACAGATCATTGGTCAAGATAAGAGCGCCGTTTGCCCTACGTTCGGTGTTGCACATGTGGATGACTTCCTCCACGTTACCGAATGGACAAACAGTCGCGACTGGTCCGAAGATCTCCCGTCTCATGAGGCCCTCGTGGCGAACGTTGGTCAGGACAGTTGGTTCAATCCAGAAACCATCCGGCGGAAATTCAACGGGAATAGTGCCGGTCGCGAACGTGGCGTTCCGTTCATCAGCCTCCATGAGGTAAGATTGGATCTTGGAATAATGGTCTAGAGAAATAACTGGACCAAGTGCCGCGCGCCGGTGGTACCTCTTGTGGACGTGTGTGAGGAGCAGTTCCAGAAACTCTTGGTAAACCGATTGGTGGACGTAAATACGAGAACCGCTGAAACAGAGTTGTCCACTGTTTTCAAACGCCGAGAAAGCTGCGATAGAAGCCGCCTCATCCATATTGAAATCGGGAAAGACAATAGTAGGGCAACTGCCTTTGATATCGATAGCCAATCGCTTGGAAAGGTCGGGCGCAATGTTCTCTCGAATCTGAATGCCTGCCTCGACACCTCCACTGAACGAAACACCCGGAACAAGCGGCGAGGTAACAAGGGTCGAACCAGTGCCGGGCCCATCTCCGAAAACGATGTTCATGACGCCGGGTGGCAGGTCTGCACGTCGGAGGACTTCAGCGAACACTATCTTCAGGGTTAGTGTATTGATGTAAGTAGATCAAGTGAGATAATCACTTACAAAAAGCAGTGATGCTAGCCAATTCGCTGGGCTTGGCCACACCTGTGCAACCGAACGCAAGGCAAGGGGCAATCTTCGAGGTCAAAAGGTACAACGGCATGTTCCAGTCAGTGATGATGGCGAAAACACCCACTGGCATTCGCTGGTCGTAGGTCAGAGTAGACACTCCTAGTCCTCTGTTGACATGCGCCTCGGTATCGTGCTCAAGGATGTAGTTGGCGTAGTGGCTATCAAGAAGAAACACGTTAGATCATCTCATATGCAGAAATGCAATGAACAACTGACGAACCGGAAGTTTTCAATAGAACGTTCAACCTCGATGTGAGCCCGCTCGATAGCCTTGCCTTGATCAAAGTGTTCCCACAGCGTAAACAGATCTCTCTTCTGCTCCATAATCGAGGCAATGCGGAAGAGAACTTCGGACCGGTGCTGAGCTGTGGTCCGAGACCATGCTGGGAAAGCCGTAGCTGCGGCATTGACAGCGTATTCAACGACGTTGGAAGAACTGCGGGGCACAATCGCCAGGAGTCTGCCCGAGCGAGGGGCAAATGAGCGAATCCAGTGCGAGACTTGCTCAGACTCAACGAACTGGCCCTGGATGAAGTTCTTCAGTTGAATAGGGTCAGTTTCAGGGTTATTCAGGTATCCAGTAATGCGTGGATGGGTGTTGAGGTTCCACATATCCGAAATGGGTTGGGAAGCCATGGTTGCGATGGATGAAGAAAGAAAGAAAGTGAGAGAGACCGCGGGGGACAACGCGCGTTTAAATAGTCTGAGGTTTGTTTGCTATTGCTCAACCTCGTTTGACCCCATTCAGGTCACCTTGGCCGATTGTTTGTTTGTTTGTTCCCTTTGGTGACTTTGCCTGCTCCCTTGACCACCATACACGTCATCAGACTTAATCAATCAAATTCATTCAACCTGTTACACTCTAACTAGTTGCGTATGACTATGCACGCGCTTCATCCAGCTGAAGCAAAAAATCGAAGCCAAACGCCCAGCTGGGATCTCTCCCAGCGACCATACAGATGCTGATCGTAAAGAGTGCGGAATCAGCCCATTCCTGTAATGCCTGTAGAACCCATACTCCAAGTGATATTCACGTAGTTCTGGCCGGTTAGGCATGGTTGTCGACTCTGGTTAAGTTCTTTGTTTCACAGCATCATTTGTCGTCATTGGCTAATAATCATCGTCTTCCACACCTAGATCCATTGTCGTGACAGAGGACTGTTTGCTTTGTCCGCGACAAAGCCAAGGAAATCCAGGTGTAATATCCTCGTGGTATTTCATTCTTTGACTTTCTGAGTCTGTTTCATTCAATCCAATGTGCCCAACAATGCCATTGTCAAGGTTGCTTTGTTGTTTCTCGTGGATAAATCTGCTCACTCGAGTATATAACTCTGGCTGAGGGCCCTGGTTGGCTATTCCGATTGTTGAACGCACTATATCCTATAATGGCATTTAAGTATCCCCAGTTCGAGCCATACGGGGATAAGCTAATGCGATGGATGGAAAGTGCCAACGAACCCGGATGCCCAGTTCTCAGATCTACACTCACCCCATGGACTTTGCCACAGCCTATTCTCTGGCATAGCGAACATGAAAGAGAATGGCTATCACCAGAACAGGTTGCCTGTATTGTGGGTAGTGGGCTGCCACTCGGACAACTAATTCCAAATGACATGTATCCTACAAAACCCCCATGTCTACGGCAGTCAATCATCAAGACCCGCGGTGGAGTCACTGGGTTGGTCGGGACGATTGGGCCAGGTTTTCTTTTTATATATTCTATTAGAAGACGCTCTGCATCAAATGATCCGCATGTGTCCGAGCTTGCCAAGATTGCCTATGAAACGCACTTTCCGTTAGAGAGCGTAAAACATGTAATTGTCAACGAGGTGCAGGAAAATGCAACTGAACCATTTATCGAGGAACATATATATCCCTCCCGTGAGGGACTTATATATCCGTCCGCCGAGCCTCAAACTTGGGACTATGCTACACCGGAGTTTAGGGCTATTATGGGTACGCCTATCGGCAAGGTTGTCGGATCCTTCATTCTAGGTGCGTTTGGCCAAGGGGTGAAAAGGGTTTCCCGCATTGTTACTTTCCAAAGAGGCCTTGAGCTTCACAAACTGGATATTCGTTTTGATATCGAGGATGTTTGAGGTCTGCGCTGAACCTTCCCTTTTAGGGCTTACTTGGAGATGGGCGTTATCTACGAGTCTGCCTACTTTCCTCGGTATAGAGTGCAATGAACCGAAGAGACTAGTTTGTATTCCATTTTATCTTTGATTAAATCTGTTTTAGACCACACAATCTCATCTGCTTATAATTCTCATCTCTATTGAAAGGAATGGGATAAATGAGCCTTGTATTTCGTTTTTCTTGTAGTGAATACTACGTAGGGGAAAAAGCAGAGGAAGAATCCTTATTCATTAGAAACTATAAATGCAGGGTTTATATCCCCTGTCAAACAAAGGATCCATAAACAAAGAAACATCTAAGCAAAGGCTTAGCCTGTCAAACAACAAACATGTAGTGTATGCATGCAAGGGAGGCACTCCAACAGTTTTCCATATCTCTGTCACGTCACGTACTATATATATCGGACCCTGGACTATCTGAGCATAACGCTCAAATATTCCAGATATGGGCCCTTCCTGCGAATCGGTTCGAACGACATATCAGTGGCCCACCCAAAAGCCGTGCAAGCCATCTATGGCGCTGGCTCAAAATGTCGGAAGGCAGCTTGGTATGACTTGGTTCACCCCGTGGTCTCGCTGCAGACCACTCGTGATAAATCCCTACACGACCAGAGGCGTCGTATTTGGAGCGGGGCCTTTGGGGACAGGAATATGCGGGACTACGAGAAGCGCATGGTCCGGTATCGAGCTCTCCTAGTGAAAGCAATTGACGAGACTAAGAATCAGCCATTTGACGTGACTAAGTGGTTTAATCTGTACACATTTGACGTGATGGGTGATCTCGCGTTTGGTGCTTCATTTGGCATGCTTGAGACAAGCAGAGAACATGAGGCAATCAGGCTACTCAACTCGGCAATGACGCCTTTGGCCTACATGTTTCCCGCGTGGTTCTTTCGGTTAATGACAGGGATTCCTGGAATCGCAAGGGACTGGTGGAAATTTATCAGTTACTGCACCTCGCAGATGGAGGAGCGTATAAAGGTGAGTCAAATCAGCATGCAATTTCACCGAGTTCTCATTTTCTGACAATAGACCACAGGTAAAGTCAAGTAACCCCGATATCATGAGCTGCCTCCTAAAACCTTTGAACAACCAAACTCCTACCGGACTTGATTATAGGTTGCTCCAGGGCGACTCGCAACTCATTGTTGTTGCAGGAAGGTGGGTGACTTGGCTTGTCTGCGCCAGCGCCAGTTATTCCATACTCTGACAAAGGAGACTCTAGTGACACCACATCTACTACATTGATACATATATTCCGATTCTTGGTCGAGCACCCACAACATGTCGATGTGCTCCGTACCGAATTTAAGAATTTGCCACTAACAGAACTTGGGGACTACCAGCCCCCGGATTTGGCTGAACTGAAGCATCTGAATGGTGTTATTAACGAGGCGCTCAGGCTCTACCCTTCGGTTCCATCGGCACTTCCCCGTGTGACCCCCCCAGAAGGTCTGACTATAGACGGAACATTTATTCCCGGAAACACAACTCTGTATTGTCCACAATATGTCCTCGGTCGTAGTACGATAAATTCGTTCGCTAATTTCAAGTTTATTTCCGCTAACGTATAGTCTTGACTAGGTCCCGAGTGCTACTCCAAACCCGAAGCATTCATTCCCGAGAGATGGTATTCGCACCCTGATTTGATACAAGACGCGTCAGCCTTTGCGCCATTCTCTGCAGGGCCCTACGGCTGCATTGCACGACCCTTGGCGTTGTTGAATATTCGAGCAACAGTTGCTCGTATTCTTGTTGACTATGATGTCTGCTTGGCCCCTGGGGTGAGCTTAAATTAGTTTGATCAGGGGTTGAAGGAGCACTTTACTCTTGCACCTGCACCGTTGAAGCTATGTTTCAATAAATTATTGGTATGGGATTGCCTGAAGATATTATTGTGCATTTGTGTTGATATTTCCTATTCGCGTTCACCTGAGTATACTATAGAAATTAAGAGAACTATAAATACCACTTTCCCATTTTCGTTCTTTTCCTCATTACCTGCCCCTTTACTTCGTCGTTTTACGCCAAGGAGCAATCGTACATAGACATGAGCTTGTATTCTCTCTTGGCGTACTTGGCGGAGTAAAAAGCATTTGACTAGGCGCAAAAATCAGTAAGTATTATTGGCCACACGTGTTGGATCTCCGTCTCACTGCGTCAAGGGATAAGTGTATCTAGCACGCTAGCAGGCATAAGCTCGTTTAATCCAAAACCAATGAAATACAAACCGGCATTTAATTACATCCAGTGACCCTATGGCAGCAGACCCCTACTATTTGTATTCATTTTTTCTAGTCAGACTTGAATCTCTCCAGCCTATTGGATTGTTTTCCGCACGTGCATGTGGTACATTGCAGATATATCTATGGAGCGAGATCTCGTGAATGGACGCCTTATCTATGAAATCACATTTTCGCCGTGAAATTTCAAATTTTACCACAATCAACGCAGGATAAATACCGTCAGTTGTGTAAACGAGTAAGCCACGTGGGTAGCCTCAAGGCAATGAGGGTTTCAAACCCGAAATCTACAGGCTTGGCACGATTATTCAAGTCAGTCTTAATCTGATGAATCATCTTCTCACGAATCCAGGAATTGTTTGGTGGCCTCTAAGCCTGCCCTTGCGTCTTCCATGGCCTTCCTTGTTGTGTCGGTGAGGTCTTTCTGTCCATCCAGGACATGGAGCGTAACAATGAGCGTCTCTTCATCGGCCTGCCAGCCCAGTCCCTTGGGAACCAGTGAATCAATAATATAGTGATCAAAGTGCCCATCCTCGAGGGCGTCAATTATTTCAACCAGCACGCCAGCGCCGTCTTCTTGTGACAATAAATCCTTCAGACTGTTGATTGGCAAAGAGCGGTTACAAGTAAACATGACTCGGACGCAATAGGTCTCGCGGCTGTTCCTCCAACATGAAGAAATTCTTTAGTTGCGTGTTTTCTCCAACGGTCGAGAGCAGACCTGCAGCAAAGCGAAAGATAATTGAAAACGACGGTTATATTTGTTCTTCTGGATGCTAGCGTGTGGTGCAGAGGGATTAGCCACCAGACTCTACGCAGCGAAGAATTCCTGGAAGATCAGTCTTTGCAACCGCCACTTGTTGAGGTTCGCACCTGGGCAGCTTTCAGTGGGCGATCAAGCTCCCACCCGGTTACTAATTACATTAACCTGCAATAACTAACGTATTTCACATACGAGCGGCGCACACAAACGAGTGGCGCACCCCACCTAAAACGCGTCAATTAATTGAAACCCTTCTTCTTCAACTACCCACTATGCCACCAATTCGCTCTCAACGCTCTAAAGATTTAACTGAGCAAGAAGGCAGGATCTTATTAGCTATTCAGGCTTTTAAGAACAAAGAAATCTCTTCAATTCGTGAAGTAGCGCGACGTTTTAGTATACCTGAAACTACCCTCCGCCGCCGCCTTAATGGTATTCAAAACCGCGCGAATTCTCGTGCCAATTTGTCTAAATTGACATTGATTGAGGAGGAATCGCTTGAGAAATGGATTCTCTCTATGGATATACGTGGATCTGCCCCCCGGCCTTCTATGGTTCGAGTAATGGCCGATCTACTTCTTGAAAAGCGTGGAACTACCCCGGTTCTTTCGGTCGGTGAAAATTGGGTTACAAACTTCGTTAAACGACATCCTCTCCTCTCCTCCCGGTTCTCGAAACGATATAATTACGAACGTACGAAATGCGAAGACCCTAAAATCATTAAGGAGTAGTTTGATTTGGTTCAAAAGACAATCCTTCAATTTGGAATCGACCCCGACGATATTTATAACTTCGATAAGACTGGTTTCGCGATGGGATTAACGGCAACTGCGAAGGTTATAACAAGAAGTGAATACTACGGTCGGCGAGCTCTTTTACAACCTGGAAATCGGGAGTAGGTGACTACTATTGAGTGTTCAAATGCTTCTGGTTGGGCCCTCCCTCCGTACGTGATTTTTAAAGGCAAAATCTTTATTGAATCATGGTTTGACAGTCTTCCGGAGGACTGGCGTTTCGAAGTTAGTCCTAACGGCTGGACTTCAGATAAAATTGGACTTCGTTGGCTTACGAAGCTCTTTATTCCGACTACTTCTTTACGGACTAAGGGGGCTTACCGGCTTTTGATTCTTGACGGCCACGGTAGTCATTTAACGCCTAAATTTGACGAAATCTGTAAGCAAAACAAGGTTATTCCAATTTGTATGCCAGCGCATTCATCCCATCTTTTACAACCTCTCGATATAGGCAGTTTTGCGGTCTTAAAACGTGCTTATGGTCGGATAGTTGAGATGAAAATGCGGAGCGGGATCAACCATATCGACAAACTAGACTTCCTAGAAGCCTACCCCTCTGCACGAATTGAAGCCTTTAAATCGGAGACGATTATAAATAGCTTCGGAGCAGCCGGTTTAGTACCGTTTGAACCTGATCGGGTGATCTCGAAGCTCAATATCCGGCTTCGAACGCCTACCCCCCCCCTAGCCGGGGTAGCGATTGGGACCCAAAAACACCTTCAAACTACGTCCAGTTACAAAAGCAAGCTTCGTCAATTAAAGCATTGCTTCGTACAAGATCAAGGAGCCCTCCAAGTCCTCTCAATTCTGCTATAAACCAGGTTTTAAAAGCATGCCAAATCACTATGCAATCCGCCGCATTTCTTGAGAAAGAAGTGAGCGATTTACGGGCCGCCAACGAGAAGCAGAAGCAAAAGAGAGCTAGATCCCGGAGGCAGATACCTGCCGAAGAAGGCCTATCTGTTCAAGAAGCTTCTCAATTGATTACTGAGCTGGTAGAAGCAAATGAAGCACCTCCCCCCCTCGGCAAAGAAGCGCTTCGCCGACTTTGGAACCACGTACGCGGGCTATACCAAGGTGCAGTGGGTGCAGAGAGACAGGGCATAGATTTAATAGATGCCCAGCTAGATAGATGATTTTAGTATATTTAATTTAATGGCGTTTTGGTTGAGATAAATGCATTTAAATTTAATGGGTTGGGTGGGGTGCGCCACTCGTTTGTGTGCGCCGCTCGTATGTGAAATACGTTAGTGCAATTATGCAATATCAAAATCCTTTGCTGGATATTGCGGTTACAAACCCACCATCCACCAACTCCACAGAAATGCCCGTTTTGCTCGACAATTAGCACACATATATTGGGGGTATATATAAAAAAGGACATTGCAATGTATCTCTAAATGTACAAAAAGGTATCTCCTCCTTCCGAGCGAGCATGGATTATCTCAACTCGGTAGGGTTTCGCTCTTCACGTGCCGGCAGCTCAGCGATGAAACGGCTCCCGTCCATTTCATGGGCCACGTTGGCCGGGTCACTCCCTTTGACGTCGGAAGATTTGTGGGAAGGGCTACTCCCCTCAGCTTCGAAAACCTTCCCTGTCGGAACTCCATCAACATTCACTGGTTGTTGAAGCTGCGACCCATCCTGTGGACCTGACTGGTATCCGTCCTGCGCATGACCGCTTCCTACAACATCAATCCTCTGCTGTTTGCGTTTCTTGAGAAGGAGGAACACGACCCCTGCAGTGACAATGCCGGCCACACCAACAACAGACCCGATAACACTGCCGGCGATCGTTCCGGCCGATATGGATGAACCCGACCCATTTAAACTACCGGATGGCGTGCTAGAAGCGGTCGAGGTTGCATCTGCTACGTGACTCGATGTGTGACTCCCAGAACTCCGAGCCATCCAGGAGCTTAGAAAGGTACCATCGACAGTCTCGGTTGATTTCGTGCCCATCACGAGGCCTACACCAGACTCAGAGCTTGTTGCCCAGGTGTACACGGTTGCCAAGGATGGGGTGGTACCACAATTATAGTCGACGATGTTCATGGACGCGTAGGTATAGGTGAGGCAGTACGGCAAGTCGCTGGACGAACAAGACAACATAAGCGAATCGCTGGTTGACATAAGGTCTGGAGAGGCCCTAAGTTTGATGTTGTCATAACATCCGGTTTTGAAGAAACATTCGTCGGGGTCGGATGTTGGACAGCAACCAACCATGCCTCTAAAATCTGAATCTGGCATGTGTAATACACAATGATAGTTGTCGGTGCAACGGACCCGTTTCGCTAGCGAAAGATGTCGTGATTAGCCCATCTGTTTTGTTCTCATATAGGGAGATCCTTGGTCCTCACTATCGTCCAGAATCGCAGTCTTGTAGCCACACACACTTGCGGGCAAGGTCGTCAGCGCATCGGCAATTGCGGTGGGTGAAGAATCGCGGCGGTGTAGGGCTTCAGTGAGCGCAGGAATATGTATCGGTGTGCCTGGGTGGCGGAAGGTAGTCGGTAGAGGAGTCGGAGAGGGCAAGGCCTGCACCCATTGGAGTAGGGAGAGGGTAAACAGGCCAATTACCCATAGTCCAGCCATGTTATGCGTGGTGTGGGAGAGAACCGGCGAAAAGCGTTCCTGTCAGGTCTTTTCTAGACCAAACCGTGGGGCGTGTTTCCCCTATATAGCAGCTAAAACTGGCGCCAAGTTCCTCTGTCAGGCTTTTTCCTATTTCGTGCTATTTTAAGGGGGTTGCTACATAAATGTACTCGCTAATGTACACTACTGTACATCCACTAAGTTTCCGATATCCACTCGGGGCCCATTAGAGAGTGCCTCAAGCGGACGAGCAACGGCGGTACAACATAAGAGAGGTCTAAACCTTCAAAAGGATGGATATACCTCTGGCTTCAACCCCTATACCAACAGGACAACAGGAAGGAAAAATACACCGGTTGTGACTTGTCGCTGACCCTCATTGAGGTACAAAGCTGCAGGGACAAGGCTATCATACGAAGCCTGTTTAATATAAAAATTGGCAAAGGGGAAATAATGACCGGTGATCCCGCCCCCGTCCTCGCCCCCACGATAAGTATCACTTGGCATCTTACCCGGTATATAGCTGTGATACATCTCCCGTCCGTTAGACCGTATTTTGAGGCTGAGTCGCACGGCTGAAGGGCCTGCTCCTCGTGTCTCTACCGCCCCCATCTCCACCAATGCATTGCTAATATTCAACGTGTCCCAGACCTTTCGTCCAAAATCATTTCGCCTACGGAGTACTAACCGAGCAGATGGCTTTCTTTTCCATACTTTGGCAGTTTCCAGTTTCGGTGAGAAGGTCAACTCAATTGCAATCGCACCTTCTGTTTCGTTTATCTGTATAAAAGTTGCTCTAGACATCCTATAGACGATATAAGACTAATATGGGTCTTTGTCCAATACATATACCGAAATACTGCCGAGAAAAGGGGCCAAAACAGATTGGACCGGGAAGGACCTTGAGATAAGCTCTCTGTAACTAGACGCTCGGGACAGCAGAAGGCCTGTCTCCCACCCTTGCCCCTATCTTCTATCTCCAAACCTAATAAAAAAACTAGTTCAATTATTCGACAATTGAATCTGAAATTTGCAAACTTTACTAACCTCAAGTGAGAGATAAAGTGGCATTTTGGATAGTCTTTTGGATAGTCTTTTAGACGCAGTTTTTAGACGCACTTTTTAAATGCTCTTTCTAGATATATACGAAGGCAGCGACTTCTCTATATCGTATCACCACTTTGACATAATGAACGTTGGCTCCCTAGGGAAGCTTGGCAGGTACTCAACACAAACGGCGATCGCGCGACTCGGGGTGATTCAGGTATTATATCGAAACTTCAGGACTCACCCAGCAGGGAGTTGATCTCCTGTGATGAAAATACCGTAGGTTTAGAATGCGAACCAACAGCCATAACGTCTAACTTGAAAGTTACGAAGGAGCGCAATTTATTGGCAGGTTTCTAACATAAAATACAAAAAACTAGGAAAGTGGCCGATCAGCTCTTTCCACCGTCGCGACCAACGCACTAACCCCCTTAAATGGATAACAACAGAATGTGGTTAGATTATACCGATCCACCTAAAGCACTCGACATGTTAGCATGGGTCATATAACTCCGCTTTCGCTCCGCCAGACGTTAAACAATTCAACAAGAACAATAATACCAATAACAAAAATCGTGTAATGATAGATATAAGCAAGAGGAAACGGTGAGTAGTAGTGGGGGGTGACGGTGTCGCCCCTATGCCTGGGGGGAGAGCTGTCGTATCTGAGCCTTTGTCGGGTTGGTGTCCATGGTATCACCCACTGGTCGATCCAGCTGGTGCAGATTTCAACAATTTTCGCACGATCTTCATCTTCTTAGAAGATGTGTTGGGGGTTGGACTGAATTTTCCAGTTCTCCCATTTCTCAAGCGACCTAATATTGGCGAGATACTCGAAGATCCGAATCAGCTCTTTGCTTGCTGAATCAAGCCCTCCACAGGCATAAAGGAAATCCCACAACACATTACTCGGCCCAACACACCGCCCAATTCCCGCACCGGGAATTGGGCAACTCCCTCCGGGAGTTGGGCCGTGCGTTGGGCCGAGTATAGTGGGATTCAAATACCGGCTTCCAGCGGTCCACTCTTGAGTCTGGCTGGTCAACCAACTAGCGTCATTTCCAGGTAACATGATATTCGCTATCGCTATCTATGCTATGCATGGTTTGGATGGGCTGAGATGGTTCTTATAAGACCCGGTTGAAATATATGTTCATTGCAATATACCTGTTGGATTGATCTTCAAATGCACCCAATCCCTTCGGCTTCCTCCATGATAGCCATTGCCAGCCTGCGCTTTTTGGCAACGATATCCCTAGGGGCTTCGCCTAGCTTCAACTTCTTGTACTCGAGATCGTAGAGATTGCTCATCTTCTCCAGCATGGCCTCGAGGCCTCGCTTCCTTGGGATCGGTACGTTAGCTTCCTTTTCTTCCTTGGCGAAGCTGCATCTTATACCATGCCGGTCGAAGTGGCAATTCGGACAGGCTACCATTCCAGGCACCCGGACACAGTTGGCAAACTTGCCGTCCAGCTTAGCGCAGCTGTCACAGCAGCTGTTCTCATCCAGCAATTCCCCAACAGCTTGACCAACCAGCGCCTCGATATTGGTTTTATGAAACCCGATTTGGCGGTCGAACTGGCTGCTATTTGGGTGGCTCCTCTTAAGGTTCTTGCTGTTGAGTTGTAGGACCGGCTCTCTTCGAAGTGGCATTCTGATAAGGCGGTACAGCAGGCTGCCTCGTGTGAGGCTGGCTATCAATCCCCGCTTCCATTTGCATTCGATGGCACGCTTTGCCCAGAAGCCCGGGGTTGCTTCTGCTGCACCAAAGACACCAAATTTTGGGTCACAATCTGGACTGATTGGTGTTTGTTGGTTAGGGACGCCATTGTGGACATTTGGCTTGTCAGCTATTTATTTGTCAGTATCCATAAACACGCTGACTTGTCACTTAGTGCAGAGTTACCGTACCTAGGTCTGTTGCCTGAATTTTCTTTCTTTGCGTGAATGTGTCCGAGAATGATGGAATGTGGGAATCGCATGCAAGATCAAAGAGGTTGAACGGAGCAATTGAAGTTGATGGTATTTTGAGGCTTTTGAGAAGGCGCCTCTCACTTGGTGAACAGCTATAGTAGTGATTTTATGCTAGCTCATCTCTCTCTTTAAGGGAGGTTTACACTGCTGTAGCGGCATAAGAAGTAAGACGAATCTCAGTCAAGCATGGTATCTTGGATTGTATTTACATATAGGTTCTTGTGCTGGATATGACGATGATGATGATGATCTCATTAACTCGATTTAGGTAGCTATTACATACATGCTGCTATGTGGGGATGGCTTTCCAGAGCCTGCTCCTCGACGACGAATAGTGGTGCATCCCCAGTATACAACCACCCTGTATATAGGACTCGATCTCTCAAGCTTTTGCAACTTGAATTGTAAGGCCACAAACCGGCCGGCATAGTACAAACAAGACAAAAGAAATTGTAAAGAAAGTTGTCAGACTGGGGTATGGCCCCCTAGGCTCTAAACAAGAACGGACGTTTTTGTTATGGTCTAGTGGTAAAATGGCTGTATTTTTCCAACAAAAGTCAATTCATCCGTAGCGGGCACAGAGTGACCCCTTCTCTCTCTCTCTGCAATGCACCTTTCACTTCCTCCTTCCACTTCTCATCTCGCATTGGCTCCCCGAGTCACCGAGTCCCTGCATCACCAGGGCCGCCAGTTCTGCATCCTGCATCCTGCATCATCCCGGCAGATCGTATACGAATAGGTTCGGAACGCGACGCCATGCTTCGTCGTCCTCGTCGTCGGCAATGGCCGATCTCCGTGTGTTTTGTTGATGTGAGGTGGCCTCGGCGGACCTGGCGCCTGGCACTGGGTTGTGCTTCCTGTTTCTCTAGCACTCGCAGTCTCTTGAATTGGTTTTGGTTTTGTTGTCGGATCTTGGTGATCCTCGTCTCGCTACTTTAGAATATTCCATTTTATTGATAACTTTCCATTATAATTCCAATACATCCTTCAGGGTGTGCAGAACCGCTCTTCTCCCCAGTACTCTTCGATGAAGCGAGCAGGCGTGATTGTCACTGGGGTCCCTCCAGGGCTGCATTATATGCCTCTACCATTCGTCCCTCCCTAATATACATTGCAAAGTTATGAATTGTGATTGGGTTGCTAAGATTACTAGCATGGGATATAGAATCTGGGTGTTTCAAATCCGCCTTCGCGGCTTGAGTCAGTGAAGTCGGCTTGCGTGTCAGTATAACAGGAAATAGAAATATCTAGAATAGAGACATTATCTATATACCTAAATACCGAGCTGCCCTTTACTGACTAGGTAGTGCCTGACTATTGTGTATTTAACAGTGATTTCTAGTATACTAATACGATTTATCAATTACTGCTTTGTATACTGAACTTACTAAAGAGCGAATTTTCTAGTTTGCCTCTATATAAGAGAGAAGACCGATCATACTCTTGTATAAGAAGTATGCGAAGTCGCTCTAGCTATATGCCGGTGGGTTTGTTTCTTCGTCTATGGCTATCACTGCTGCGTATGCCTTTTTTTCCTTTTCTATGTAGCTCTTCGGCTCGCTAAATCATATCTTCCCGGAATTCTCGATTTCGTCGCCTATACCATTACGCATACGCGTGAAGCCTTTTATCCCACATCAACTTTCTTATTCACGCGTAACATGATACATACGACCTCGGGATAGAATAGCAATTACATAACTCGACCTTGTGCCCGGGCCCGAGGTCACAAACGCAGGTTGAGAACAAGACTAAGAATAGTACAGCAACCCTCAGCACTAGCCACGGAAAGTTTAGAAGATAAAAACAGCCAGGGGGTGAAACCGTGCGCAATTAACGATGGGAAGAAAATGACCTTCTTAAGCCCGCGGTAGCTCTCTCTCTACTGGGGTACGAGGCAAAGCCAGCAGGTGTTGCTGGCGCATCACAGAGAATTTGGCATTCTCTCACCTCTGGTGGTAAAAGAAACCCACCTTTGATACGAATCCCAGTAAATTCGTGGCTCGGTGTACGACGATGATCTTCGTTAAGGGAAGCTTGGGAGCGTAATGGCGACTCAAAGTTCTGGAAACAAACTGCAAGGCATATCTGGTCTGAAACCAGACCGAGGCATAAAGCTGTACCGGAGAAGCCTTGTAGGGAGTCTTGGTCATTCTGCGTCCTCCATAGGATGGAGACACTTTGTGATAGCAATTCTTTGTCCCACAGATATTGAGATCCCTCGACAACAGCTTGTTGCGCACGTCTTGATATTCCCGTTCCTGTCCTGCGGATTTGGTTCCCTGTTGAAACGTTGAAACCCGTCACAAAGACAGGATTGCCATCTGAGACATCCTTATAGGCACCCCAGCCGGACACCTGTGGTGTATGGTTAGGTGCTGCCAATTGTGGAAGCCCTCGGTCGTTGGTGATCAATGATAAATCGTGGTTAAAGCCTATTGGGAATCGAAGAGGCCTTGGGCTGACTGGGTCGTACGTGGATGAGATGGTACCGATCTACCACTCGTAGGTATTGTGTTAGTAACTTGGATCATAAATAAGAGGAGGCAAGGTTCCTTTAGCACACATACCTGCTGCGATTCCCCGACAAGGAATACGTTTTTCCCCAAGGGGGAATTACCCACTGTTTGGTGCCGAGCCGTCCCAACAGCTGGTACAGATGAGTTCCTTCTGATAGGGAGATACCGAGCCATTTTCCTCTTGATCTTCTGATACCAATCACTCATACGAAGTAGAGGCATTGGAAGGTCGGATCGGAGAGTGACAAATGCGTGCGTGGGGACCGTAATCGCCTCTTGCCCACTTGGAAAACGAAGCTTCAAACCTAAAGCGGCGTATCCATCGATACAGTCGGGTCTGGCAGTGATTGCCGCACCTCGAGGAATAACAGTCCGAGTCGGTTCATCCTTGAGGATATCGTACCGTAGGCGTAAGCAACCAAAACTATCTGCAAATCCATCATGTAGCCAGGAATCTTCGATATCAGAGCGGCTCTTGAAGAGAATCACGATGAAACCACTTATAAACACCCTAACGCCGAGCGCACACGGGAACATCTCCCGTAATAGGTGTAGATCATCTTGAGAAAGGAATTTGCGGGGGTTTAAGATGGCGTTGAGAGGGTCCGGCTGGAGTTTGGGCCATATGACGATTGTCCGCTCCATATACCCCCACGGTTGAACATGAATTTCCAGCCCCCCTGCGTGAGTACCGATGGCTGTTTTGGGAACCGAATCTGGAGCTATTACCCATATCCACTTGTTGTTGGACTCTTCTGCCATCCAGACAAGATCGAGGTTGCTGAGGAAAGGGTGGTGGGTTCGTATTAACTGCTGATTCGCATTGGTCACCTTTGGCTCGAGAAGGGCACGTGCGGCTGCGGCTCCCTTATCCCCCCACGCAGATGCGTTTGTTTCTAGGACTGAATTAGCATATCATCAACTAGTCCGTGTCGAAGACATGAGATTCTTACTTGGTATCTCAATCATTTCCCGAAATGTTTGGATTGAATTCGGCATAAGATCTTCATGATGGTCGATGCACTCACTTGGGACGGCGGGATATGGGAAGATGGAGGATTCCTTGGCAGATACACGTTGCTTCTTGGAAATAGGCGAGCAAAGCTGTTGTATATGAGGCCTTGTTAATCCGGGCATGACGATGGTGGAGTTCAAGTTGTATGTCGATGCTGATTGGCTTGCTGAGTGAGGGCGGAGGTCCACGGGGGGTACCTCCCTCATGATCTGCGTGAGGTCACGTGAATAGGTCTGTATATCCAATTAGAGTAGTAGAAAGCTAAGGAAAAGAGAAGAAAAGAAAACATCTTGGATCTTAAAGAGTAAGTATTACAAGCAAGGTCCACGACTATAACCCCGACCGCGACCCTGACCGCGAGTACGAGTACCCCGAGCAGCAGTACCCCAAGAAGTAATACCCCGACTCCGCCGTTAACTCATTGTATAAACCCTTCTAAATATTACTTTTCTGACGCCTGTTAGAAAACTTGTAGTGTGTTAACTTAAGATAAGCTCTCTGCATCTAGACGTCTTAAGTGCCGGGTATTATCCGATGTATATAATGAGGGGTGATAATATATACTAAGATTAGCTCTCACATTCGTTATTTAATTTGAGGCACCATTCTCCCGTTCCTTTAAACTTTCCCGAACTTTAGGAAGAATCAACCGTCCATAATCAATGGCGTCGTTGAGGTTATCGTAGCCTCGAATAGAGATGAGGTCAGCACCGAGATCAACGTAGTCCAGAAGGGAATCGACGATAGTCTTCGGCGATCCAACCAGGGCAGTGGATGCACCCTGCGCATTCGTTGCAGTAACAGTAGGATACCAAAGCGCGCGGTCCTGGACCTCCCCACGAGCGGCAATATCAAGCAGACGCTGAGAGCCTGCGTTCTGTGGGGGCGGCGCATTCGCGGGGACCCTGTGTTGTCCGTTCGCCCGGTTGGCAGTCAGTGCATCGAGGGTGTTGTGTGCTTTGGCCCATGCGAGTTCTTCAGTCTCTGCGACAATAGGACGGAAGGTGACCCAGATGCGAGGTCTGTCGGTTTCCGGGCGACCGGCCTTTGCTGCCTCAGCATAGATGCGATCAATCTGGTTCTTGGTTTCTTTCAAAGGTTCACCCCAAAGGCCGAAGATATCAGCCAGAGAGCCTCCAATGCGGTACGCTTCGTCCGATGAACCGCCGACTGAGACGGGAATTGAGTCGCCGGTTAGGCGGACTTGGTTGCTGAATTGCTTGAAGGTGTAGTATTTGCTCTCCCAGTCAAATGGCTCATCAGAATTCCATGCACGGCGGAGAATCTTAATATAATCTTCAAGGCGGCCGTAGCGTTCATCCTTGCTCAGGAAGTCTCCTTCCTTGGCCTGTTCGGCATCACTTCCACCTGCGATGAAGTGAACGACCACACGACCGCCGCTGAGTTGGTCCAGGGTAGCTAGTGCCTTTGCTGCAACTGTGGGGTACAGCGTGTTGGGTCGCAGAGCAATGATAACCTTGATCTTTTTGGTCACAGAGAGAATGGTTGCTCCGATGGTGAATGGATCATATGATGAGGAGCCATAGGGAACCAAGGTGTAGTTGTAACCGTAATCATCAAGATTGCGAGCGTATCGAACGAGATACTCAGGATCAATCTTAGCGTTGGGAATTGGATTGATCTCGGTAGATGCGTTCGGGAAAGTGAGACTGATGAATTCTGCCATATTGACTTTTTTTTAACCTTCTTATATTCTTAGGTTTCTTGTCAGGTACTGTTTTATTTCTCACCCGGAATATTGATCTTCTTTTAATACTTCAGCATTGGAGTATCTCCCGGATGATTTGGCATCAACCCATGACGCAAGATGGTACAAGATTGCGTCTTAGCACGCAAGTCGATAACCATATTCGATAACCATATCCTTCCTTGTCAGATCATATGTTTCACATGGAGTTTCCTACTAATTCAAGTAAGCGCTATTTGTTCGGTCGCATCAATGTATGCTAGTGCGGGAACTAGAAGGTATTGCGCCAGTATTGCGCAAGATGGTCCGTGAGAATCGCCATATAATGTTGACAAGACCCCCTAGGTAAGACCATAGAATGCTGGCCGAGATCGCACTTGAATCACGGAGTTAACTTGTGTGGATTTTAAATCCCTAGATAAGGGGTTTGCCGGCTACATCCTACCCATGACACGATTACAAGGATAATCTTCGTCGTTATATGCTTATGCGGTTTTGGACTCATGCCAAGGAAGTACTACTACTTCTAACAACCCCCTTCAGTGTTTACTACCCTATTACAAGATATAATACTTTCTGGCCGAGCGCGACGGTTAAGCTAATGTTGCACTATAAGATATATTTCAAGGTCATTCTAGCAGGTAAGTGGAATATTCCCTTTGAGGATCGTTTATTCTACAGGCAGTGAACTCTACGTACTCCAGGGCAGTATTTCAAGTTGCTTTCTGTTGCCTGCGAGTCCAAACCGAGTGGAAACAATTAATGGCCATCATGTTTACAATATGGGGTTAACCTGCGCTGATTGGTCGAGACGCGGGAGCAACCGGACTGTCGACACCTCATCCGTCTGTTACTACCTATAGGTGTGATTGAAGTTGTACCTTAACTTTTACGAGTGGTAGGTGTATTGACCGATATGCCTCTCGAACCCCAGTATATGTTACATGCTGTCGAACCTTGTCGGAGTGCCTTGTTGCACCTTTAGCGTCAGCTCATGACTCAGCATTCGGTATTTCCGGTCTTTCCATACGCTATCCTGTAAGCGAATTCCAATATTATCTATGGAATAGGAACACATTGCTTTGAATTTTGAAATTCGTCGAGCTTGACATCATTTCTATGCCGAGGCCAATAAGGGAAGTGATAACTTATCGATGATAAGACGCTAGTCCCAATCTGGAGACTACGTCATCGATGAGAGATGGGTTATATCTGCGACAAATCTCACTTTGCCTCTTCCTTTTACACGTCCCTCTATTTGAATATATTGACTACTTTGAACCACCTAATATGCCACTCGTTGTTCCAGGAATCAACTCCTCATTCGGTGATAAGTCCGAGTGGGTCAACAAGTTGATGGGCAAGAAGATTAGTGACATTAGTAATGAGACAGTATGTAACCTTCACTGAATTGTTGAAATCAAAAATGAATTTCTAACTCTTCGCTAGTCCTTTGCAAAGAAAGACCTTCCTCAAACTCACCGGGTATTGAAGCCAGGTGACATGAAGACCATGGACCATAACCCGAACAGGTAACACCTCATTTCGAAGTGTCATCAAGTCAATGACCATATTGCTGACGGTCTACCATTCGCCTTAGACTGAATATCCATGTTAATGAGGATGGGGTTGTCCATGACGTGAACTCCGGTTAGAGCTAAGATATATTTACTAGACTTGGTAGTCCAGGCTGAAACCACAAGACCAAATTGAACCGATTGAATATCTATTGCTTGAAAGTCTATTTCTGTCCTCATGATACCATCTCATATAGGTTAACTCACTCAGCCTTCCATCTCAGCAGAGTAAGCGAGTGTCGCGGGAAGACATACGACCCACTTCCATTCCAGCTCGACTCCTGGATCGCCACTTCTTCCTTGCCGTTCATATTTGTCACGGCCAGATCGGTTGCGGTGACTGTGAACACAGCCACTTCTCCCTGGGCCCCCTCAACCCGACTTTCCAAATCCTGGGTGTCATGGATATTCACCACAGCAACATTCACAAATCCATCATCTCCAACAGTGGCACTAACATCCAACCAGGGCGTATCCTTGGCACTGCGAATCCACTTAGGGGTAGTCTCGCCATCGTAAGTTCCACAAGAAACATGACTGGCAACAGTCCAACCGCGCATGTAGCGCGAGAACAGCCAAAGCGGCCACCAGGTAGTCTGCTTGGTAATACCCTCTGGGGTAGTCATCAAGGGCGAGATGACATTCACAGTCTGCGCGATACACGCCATGCTGACATCCTTACTCTTTCGGACAAAGACGTTCAACCAAGCGGCGACGGCGAGCGCGTCGGAGAGGGTGTAGCTCTCTTCGGCGCCTTGGCTTCCCTCTGCGCGGATGGGATCCCAGACGTTCCACTCGTCGAAGCAGATTGTCGGGCGAAGTTGCTCCGGGGGAACTTGGTTCTCAACTCTGGCGAGATCAATCAAGGCGGATGTGATTTCAATTGCGCGCTCGGCTGCTAGTGGTGCTGTCACGTTGTGCAGGTGGGATGATGAGGATGTGTAGAGGTGGATGCTGTGCATGTCAATCAATGGGACTGAGCTGGTTGACAATGCGGAATGAGCGGGAACAAGACACTGGTTTAGTGTGTAGTAATCCCATGATGCAGTGCCATCTTGACCGCAGAGGATCAAGATCAGGGTGGGATCCAGGAGTTTGAGAGCTGTGAAAATCATATTAGGGGAATGTTTCTACTGGCAATGGAACGGAGTCTTACCTTTCGCCCATTGAATCGCCTTGTGAGCATAGGCTTCTTTGGTCATCTGCTCCACCTGCCACGGACCCCAGCACTCGTTTCCGAGGGCCCAGTACTTGACCTATTCAGGTTGTTAGATTGATTGCAGCTCGAAATATTGCAATGTTTATCTGAACATACATTATATGGCTCCTCACGGCCATTCTTTCTTCGCAGATTGGCATAGTAAGTGTTGCCAGTTCCATTGCAGTACTCAACCCAGCCCAGAGCTAAGACGGCCCAGCATCAGCATGACTTCCTGTCAAAGGAAACATAAATAAAGACATACCTTCATCCAGGGTACCGGTACCGAAGTTGAAGCAAAGGTACGGCTCTGTGCCTAGAGCCTCACACCATTGCATGAACTCATCAGTTCCGAATTGGTTTGTCTCGGTTCCGAGCCAAGCAAGCTCGGGCCTTTTGGTAGGTCAGCATTAGCAAAGTTTTCGTAAAAGGAAGGTCACATGAGAAGTAATCATACCGTGCTGGCCGTTGATCCTTAGGACCAACGCCATCCAGCCAGTGATAGGTGGCACAGAAATTGCCGCCGGGATACCGAACGACAGGGATGTTGAGCCCCTTCAACGCCTCCAGGACGTCTTTGCGGAATCCCTTCTCGTCTGAGAGCGGGTTTCCTGGGTCATAAATGCCACCATAGATACACCGTCCCATGTGCCTGCGGAGCCAGTTAGCACATGCCATCAAATTGGAACAAGTTCAAGATGCCTTACTCGGTAAAGCCGGCATAGATGTTCGGGTTGATCTTGGAAATGCGCCTCGATGGGTGCACCGAGATGAGAGGTGTCTCATGATCTTCCAATTTGGTAAAGGTCGTCATCTTTATGAATGTGAATGTTTGCTTCTACTGTTTATTTTGGAGGCGTCACTCTGGCTAAATAGGCGATTTCACTGATCCAAGTCGCGATTCGGTTTCGGGAAACGGTGTTCTTGTTAAGGTTTAAAAGGCGCGATCCAAGGAGGACAATTAAAGAAGCGAAACGTACTTTGATCACAAGTGATTTAGGTAAATAACCGATGTCTCGGGCCTTGAAGCGGCAAAACTCCTGCGGGGGAAGAATCGAGACATGCGGACGATGACCCCTGTATTGGCCGCAGTAGCGCGTAGAGTGGCTACCGGAAAAACGATACAAAGCCCTTAGTTATATTTGTGCATCAAAAGATAGACCCAATAGACCAATGAGTTGGGAGGCTAGCCTCACGACATCCCCGACATGTGAGAAACGTGGGAGATCTTCCGTCAATCACAGATGAGATCCCGCGCCACATTTCTTAGCCAACTCCTCCCCGCATACTTGAGACTCGTCATCACGGGCCATTTCTAGCGGAATAAAAAAAAAGTCGGAAACAATTGGAGATGAGTCTTCGATATTTTCCCCGTTCACACCACGCGATGTTGGTGCAGTTCAAGCCTTGACTCCGCCTAGCGTATATGGTTCTCCGGAGTCATGGCGAATTGCCCCTTTGGGGTTCATGTGTATTTGGGTTGCTCTGTATATGTAGAGAAGTTTCCCCGGAGAAAACGTGCCATGTGGAGGTAGATCTTCATCCCCAAATTATTCTACCAAATATCCACTTCTCCAACTATGCGTCTCTCGCCAGCATGGTACCAGGTATGAAGGGACAATCCCATTAAGAGGACCGGGCTCATGTTTTGATTTAGTTCCTGGTCGGCGTGTTCGCCTCTCTTGGATCATTCCTTTATGGATGTATGTCTTCAACCTCCAGTCTTGACACGCGGAATCTAATATAGTCGCAGATGATCTGGGTGTTATTGCCGAGGTGCTTGTCTGTCAATCATTTAAAACCAAGTTCGAGGCAGATGATACCCAAACGTCAGTCTCGCAAAACGATATGAAATATGAAAATCTCTAACAATGTTGCAGGGGCTTGGTCGTGTCTCTCTTCACGGCTGGCGCATTCTTCGGTGCCGGCTTTGCAGGCCCTAGTGGTGATTATTTAGGTAGACGACGGACCATCTCATTGGGATGTCTCATTTTCACTCTCGGAGGTGGCCTTCAAACTGGCGCGAGAACAATTGCCTATCTATACAGTGGACGATTCCTGGCCGGATTAGGGTATGTGATGTCTCCCAGAAACAGATCCCCAAACAAAACACTAATCACTTCAATTCTTAGTGTCGGTTTCCTCACTATGATGATTCCTCTCTACCAAGCCGAGATCTGTCATCCCAGCATCCGTGGTCGAGTTACGTCCTTGCAGCAATTCATGCTGGGTATTGGATCGCTCTGTGCTGGATGGATTGGCTATGGAACGTACACCAACTTTTCGGGGACTAACAATGCCCAATGGCAACTTCCCCTCGGTCTGCAAGTTGCTCCTGCAGTCTTCTTGGGTATTTTGATCACTTTCTTCCCTGAAGTAAGTTCTGGTTTCCATCGGGTCGAAGTCCAATGACTAACGTTTATCCAGTCGCCTCGCTGGCTCATCGACCACAACCGCAGCGAAGAGGGATTGCGCACCTTGGCCAAGCTGCATGCGCACGGCGACGAAAACGACACTTGGGTCCAGGCTGAATTTGCTCAAATCCAGGAGAGCATCTCGTTCGAACATGAGAACGAGGCGAAGTCGTATGTTGAGTTGTTTAACAATCGCCCTTCGTTCCGCCGGCTGTTCCTTTGCTGTGCATTGCAAGCCTCGGGCCAGATGACCGGTGTATCCGCCATTCAGTAAGTTGTCACAATGATTTACCATCGCCATGGAGTATCAATTATCAATATAGGATTCAATCAGCTGACGTAGCCTCGCGGATAGATACTACTCCCCCCAGATTTACGGTCAAATCGGTATCTCCAACGAAGACACATTGAAGTACCAGGCAATCAACTCCGTCATCGCATTGGTCGCGCAGTTCCTGTGCATGATGTACATTGATCGCTTCGGTCGTCGCTGGACTCTGATCAGCGGTAATCTCGGCAACATGGTCACTTTCATCGTTGCAACGGTGCTGCTCGCACAATTCCCTCCATCAAGCACCAACACCGGCGCGCATTGGGGCTTCATCATCATGACATGGGTGTACAATTTCTCCTTCTCGGCAACCTGCGGTCCTCTGTCCTGGATTATCCCAGCTGAAGTGTTCGATACTCGCACACGTGCCAAGGGTGTTTCAATTGCCACGATGACTTCGTTCGCTTTCAACACGATGATTGGTCAGGTCACACCCATTGCGATGACGAATATTGGGTATCGCTATTACTTCCTGTTTGTCATCTGTAACTTCACCAACGCGCTCTTCTTCTGGCTCTTGCTTCCGGAAACAAAGCGCGTGCCTCTCGAGGAAATGAACCAGATGTTCACAAATGCACCATGGATCGTGCCTGGAACTCGCAAGGAAAATTATATGACTCATGACCTCGAGCGGAAGGTCGAGGAGCAGGAGGTGAAGCGAAATGCGCTGCATGTTGAGTAGAATACGTTCACAGGAGAGGAGTTTGTAGGGGGCATTGTGGGTGTTGCATATGTGGAAAGCTTAGTTAGTTTGATGTTGAGATACAATAATAAAGTTGTTACCCATGAAGTGAAATATATAAATAGCCTCGGCTTGGTTATTATTGGAACACACGCCAGTTTCGGGAACCACCACAAGACGTTGAACTTGGTTCTCTGCATAAATCAGTTTTAGATTTTCAGGTCCGCTTTGTGTGTTATTCAGGGATATGGAAATAGAGAAGAAAAGACACTTACATAGATAACCACAATGCTGATGAGAAGCCAAGCTATGCCTTTTACCATACTTGGAGAGATATTTGATTCTTCAATCATTAATCTGATCTAGATCATACAGCCTTATCATACCTATTTGTGCTAACTGACCCCCGAAATGATTTATGAATGTTGTCATATCATTCCGAGTCCGAGCTGTATCCTGCCAGGCCAAGCGAAACCAGGGGTGGTTTCGTCGGACTTTTTGCCTTTGGTTGGCCCTTCTCTGTATCTGTCACCACCTTCGGCTGTGTAGCAGGAGCAGTGGGTGTAGCTTTATCCGACTTAGAAGTGCCTTGGTCCAGCTTTTTAGTGCTTGAGCCGCCAGCTCCATCCAATTTCTGCGAGTCTTTCCCATTGTTTGTGTCCTCCCCGGCGGCGTTATCGGTGGCTGAAGCTTTGCGCTTCTTCCCTGAAATCAATGCGTTCCGGTGTTTATCATTCCGCCTCTTGCGAGCTAGTGCAGTCCATTGATCTGCTTTCACGGGTGCCACCTCCGGGGAGGTTGATTCGAGCAGTGCTTTCTGTGCCTCCTCACGCTGTCGGTGGAAGGCTTCTAGTTGTTCCGCGGTCTCCCTCTTCACCGCGGCCTCCTTGGCGCGTGTTGATTCGAGAACGGAATCCAGGAAGTCGACTTCGTCTTCATCAAGGGACCGAAATTGGTTTTTGAGGCGGGATTTCTCTTCAAAGGCTTCTTGTTTGGCCACTGCATAATAACCGAGGAAAATCACCCTAACATGTTAGCCAGATTCCCTGGGTGAATTGTCCGCTCTTTTCTCCGTTCGCGCAGACGGGGCCAGGCAACCGAGTCGGGCTCACTTTTATTGCGCTCCAACACCTCAAAGAGACTTTTGCCCTCATCCTGCTTCCCTATCTCGGCCTTCCGTTTCCGCTCCTCCTCCAGCTCTTGCTGTACTCTGAGCCACTCATCGTCCCGCTCGATCGGCTGCTCGTTTGTTCCGGATGAAACGAAACCTGATGACATAGTGATGGGGCTGGGTAAAAGGATTATGGGGTCACGGGATGTAGAGCTCGGGTATAATGGTCGGAGTGCGAAATTATCCGGCGTCGGGTGGCCGGGATGGGATGTGGGGGGGCGTGAAATGGACCGAAAGGCGAATAATAATGTTGGGATGAAGAGACTGGGAAGTTTCTAGAAAGGGAAATTGGGGTACGGAGTGAGTCCAAACGATATGTCGGAGATTTGGGAGATTTGGGAGAATTGGGGAGTGGACGTCAATTGGAGGAGGCCAATATATAAGTGGAAACGTGCATTTAGCCAAAATGGCGTCTCTTCGTGTTCCACTTTGGTTAACTTTGCCCGGTGGTTATACCCTCAGAACAAGGGGCTCCAGTATGATGTACGTGTCACGGAATCGAATATAACCAGTCGGGTAAATTCTCGGTGTGTCCACGGATACTGTAGATGTCTACACAGTATGTTGTCTGTTGAAGTGGAGGGAACAGAGAAATACACGTCCAACAATGGCCAATTTCAACCCCACTGTGCCCCCCCCTCCTCCCCTCTCTCCCCACGACATCATCGCTCTTGGACCTGCCCACTTTAAATCTGGTCATTATATAAAGACGCATGTCTCTTGAGCCGCTTTTCTTTTTTTCTTTCTAATTCATTATTCCATCTCTTAAAATATATCAAAATGTCGAACCAACACACTGAGTAAGTCCCTGGTGATGAAATACCCTTCCGGACCATCCCATTAACCAATCTCCCTCTACAGGAAGACCTACACCCTTAACACCGGTGCCAAGATCCCCGCCATCGGTCTGGGTACATGGCAATCCAAGCCCAATGAGGTCCGCATTGCCGTGAGAGACGCCCTTCTCGCTGGTTACCGCCACATTGACACTGCTCTGGCTTACGGCAACGAGGCCGAAGTTGGTGCCGGTATCAAGGACTCCGGCGTTCCCCGCGACCAGATCTGGCTTACCACCAAGCTGGACAACCCCTGGCACAAGCGCGTGACTGAGGGAATCGATTCTTCTCTCAAGGACCTCGGCACCGACTACGTCGACCTCTACTTGGTTCACTGGCCCAGCTCTACCGACCCCAATGACCTGTCTAAGCACCTGCCCGACTGGGACTTTATCAAGACCTGGTAAGTCACACTTCACATCACACTCATCCAATTCACTGGGGAACCATTGCTGACTCCCCATGTCCACTACAGGCAAGAAATGCAGAAGCTGCCTGCCACTGGCAAGGTCCGCAACATCGGTGTCTCCAACTTCGGCATCAAGAACCTGGAGAAGCTCCTGAATGACCCCAGCTGCAAGATCGTGCCCGCCGTCAACCAGATCGAGCTGCACCCCAACAACCCCTCCCCCAAGCTGGTCGCCTACAACACCTCCAAGGGTATCCACTCCACCGGTTACTCCTGCCTGGGTTCCACCAACTCTCCCTTGTACAAGGACCCCACTCTCCTCCAGATCGCGGAGAAGAAGGGCAAGACTCCTCAGCAGGTGCTCCTCGTCTGGGGTATCCAGAAGGGCTGGAGTGTCATTCCCAAGTCCGTCAGCAAGTCTCGCATTGAGGGCAACTTTGATATCAATGGCTGGGACTTGACCGCCGACGAGATTAGCCAGCTTGACAACCTCAAGGACCGCTTCAAGGTCTGCGGTGACGCCTGGCTCCCCATTAAGGTGTTCTTTGGCGATGACGAGTAAATATGTCGAAAATGATGAATGTTTTATGAGTACATAGGCCTTAGATACCAAAAGAATGATTTTGCCACAATAACTTCTATATTCAGTAAAGACGCTTTGATTGCTATTTCAATATTGGGTGGTAAAACACGAACTGAATCCATTCCGATGTCATCATAGAATCAAACAAAACATACAAAGCAAACAGGAAAAACAGATATTTTTTGGTCACGAGGGTGGCGTCGCACAGCCACTGCGGAGCTTCGGGTCTGAGGCGGAGAGATAAGGGTGTATACCCGTGGACCCCAGCGTCATCAGGCATCCTTTCTCTCTTCTCCACCATCTTCAGTGAACCATTCCATCTCTGAAACATCACCATGGCGCCTTCAGCAGGCCACCTGCTGCTTCCTAAAATTTGGAGAGCAGCAAGGTATGTCTCCCCTTTTGTGTCGCCATATCGAGTTCCAATAAAGCCATTGACTAACATCCTCCTAGGTATGCCTACGCAAAGGCTTCCAAGGCTATACGCTCCAAATTACCAGATCCTGCAGAGTATCATTCAGTGCGATACCAACCTGCATATGCCAGAATCAACACTCGCCAGCCAATCAGCCGTGCCGCGGCCATCCGTCAAGCCCGCAGTCGCCACTTCTCGACCCGTGCAGCCGGCGCTTTCGCCTCTGCCATTAGATCTGGACTAGGAGCTGATACCACTGCACGTACCACCTCCCGTATTGTGTCTAATATCAGTCGACTCAGCAGCCGTGCACCTTTCGCTTCTACTCTTCGTCCCAATCTGACCGGCGGTACCCTCGGTCGGACTGCAGGAGGATACGCTGTTGGAGCTGGCCGTTTTGGCGGGGCTAGATACTTTTCACATGGGCCTGCCGCACCAGCACAAGTTATTCAGAATGTGTCGCAGGGTGTGCGTGCTTTCTTCCTGTCTGGGCAGAAAGTCCGCTTTGACGGCATCGATCCCCGCACTGGAGAGAAGCGGTATAAGTCAGTCAGCACGCTACAGGACCAGGCGGAGCGCAAGATAAATGCGAACATGCACAGCGCACCTGGCTCATACGTTGACTTCCAAGTTTCCCCAACCATCACTGCACTCAGTGTTGTTGGTGGTGTTGGCAAGCAGGACCGCTCTGCCTCGTGCGACTCTCTGAACTCCGAGGGTCTCATGGATTTGCTTTCTGCCGATTTTGCCCGTGCTTTGAAGGACTTCTCTGCTGTCATGAACGATCTCAAGCGTCTCTCGTCACTCGGTGATCTTCCGATCTCCCTTCACGACCGATCGACGATACGGGTGCGCTTCCCGGGCTGTGACGCAGATACTGTAGAGCAACTGTGTTGTGAGGTCGGGATTCAGCGGGGCCGAGTCGTGCAGGATCAAGACTTCGATATTCGCAATGGTGCAGATTTGGCTCTCTTGTTCCCTTTCGCACCGAGCGTTGCCACTTCCTCCGACACTGATTATTACTTCACAAAAGCCCCCAAGTCACATGCACAGTATCCAGCGGATGTTGACTGGCAAGGGATGATGACACCAGAATCATGCACGCCGTCATCGCCAGGTGGCTCTCGGGATTCCGGAAATGCGATCAGTTTTGAGGACAGTGAGCTATTTGGTGCCAATCCATGGAGATCTTCCACCAAGAGCTACTCTAGTATTAACATCAGTGAGCTTGGAGATCAACCTTTCTTCCCGGAAATCTCTAGCTCTGGTCAACCCGAGAGTAACTCTGCATATGAAGGTGTCGAGGGAATTTACAAGTTCTTGGCTGAGTGTGATGAAGCCAAGCGTTGACCACAGTCACTTAGATTGATTGGGTCGTGCTTTTCCTCTCTTTCTATTTTTGCCATCACTCTTTTGATATTTCCTTTTTCCTTGATTCTTTTTTCTTTTTTTCTTTTCTTTTCTTTTTTTTTTCCCCTTTGGCACATATCCCAGGCTGACACCGGGACTACATGCATGATAATGACACAGATACCACTCCACTCTTTAACACTTCTTTGGGTGTTACACTTTCTCAATTGAATGAAATCATATTGAAAGCTGCTCATTCCAAACAAAGCAATGTCCCTGTCGACATAGTACTTCCAGGCCAATCAACATATCAGCTACCCCCAAACTAGCCCTAGAAATAGACATACTGTCATTTCAGCCCGGACAAGTCCATTCGGCCTCTTCGATCACTCCGGACTGAAGGATTGTACGGTACAAGTGTCTGTTGGCACACCCTTAATTTCCTGCGTGAAATATACGCGTTTCATATAAAGACTAATCTGGCTGAAGAATATGCCACGGTGCGGGGTCCGTGGGGTGTAAATCATGTGGCTTACCAAAACCAATTGGAGTTTTTGTAGCAAGATCCTTTGGTAATTTCGTTGTATCTATACTATTTAAATTTGACAGTTGCGTAGAGCAATATCCAATCCATTGCAATAGTCTCTCCGATTTCTTCCTCCATTAACCTGGCAAAATGAATTGGCTTAGATATCCTTCTACTTCGCCTTGTAACTGCCAAGGATCTTCATGTACTATAGTAACAGTAAAAGGGAGACGAATAGCTTAACCGCAATGTGGAGCGAGCCTAATATGGTCCTCCCGCGCCGAGTTTGGGGCAGATCGACGACGAGTGTCCTATTCGGGGACGGGGGGTCATTTCCGTGCTGATGCCAGGGGTTTGATAATACATGACAACCCCTCCCCTTGACTATCTAGGAAGTTTATAGTGGATTCAAGGCTGGAGATTACTTTGTCTTCATCGGTGCTGTGTTGAATCTACCCCAGACGAGACCATATTTACCCAGATTTAACCATATGGAGGGCAGAGGATGGTATTCTCTTCCGTATATGTGTCTTGGCAATGTTTGGCAATGGTCAGTCGAACGGATAGTTCTGATCTCATACCCCCAATAGCTCGATCTAGTGTGAAATTGTCTTCGGGTTTCCGGCTTCTATCTCCGCAAGATCTACAAGTCATTCATCTCACTGAAGTATATAAAGACATTCAGTTCCTACGGACTTGTCAAACACCATCGCAGAGAACCCAGCAACATTCGAATACACTGATTCAAGACCGCCAATATGCGATCTCTCATTCCATTCGTGCCTCTACTGGCTTCTTCCGTGGCGGCAGCTGCAATCGCAAGTTCAGCCAGCCCAACTGTCACCGCTGCAGCTGCGACAAATCCCTTTTCAGGACACCAGCTTTACGTCAACCCGTTTTATGCATCCGAAGTCTCAGCGTCGGCCTTGCCGTCCATGACAGGTGCTGCTAAGGCCGCTGCCAGTGCAGCCGCTAAAGTTCCGTCCTTTTATTGGCTGTAAGTCCATCCGCCTCGAGTGTTCGATAGACTTTGAGAACAATACTAAGATTGCTTTCTAGGGATACTGCAGACAAAGTTCCGCAGATGGGCAAGTTCTTAGCCGACATCAGGGCTCAAAACAAAGCTGGTGCTAGCCCGCCAATTGCTGGTCAATTCGTTGTTTATGATCTGCCTGATCGTGATTGTGCGGCTTTGGCGAGTAATGGAGAGTACTCTATCGCCAACGGTGGTGTCGCGAAGTACAAGGCGTATATCGATGCTATCCGTAAGGTGTTGGTTGAATACTCCGACGTTCAGACTATTCTTGTTGTTGGTGAGTAAACTCTGCTGAGTGATCGATTTGGTGTGCAAATCCATGGAATACACGTTGCTGATGTTGTCTCTAGAGCCTGATAGTCTCGCCAATTTGGTTACCAACATGGATGTGTCGAAGTGTGCTGGCGCACATGATGCTTACTTGGAGTGCACTGATTACGCTGTTACTCAGTTGAACTTGGCTAATGTTGCTATGTATCTTGACGCCGGTAAGCATCCTTTCTGAACCCCTTATCTGTCACCTCTCATGGCGGGATCAAGGGAAACAAATCATCCCTAATTTCAAGATGCTAACTATTGAAATAGGACACGCAGGATGGCTTGGCTGGCCCGCCAATCTGCCCCCGGCAGCTGAGCTCTACGCGAAGGTCTACAACACTGCCAAGAAACCCGCCTCTCTGCGCGGACTTGCCACAAACGTTGCCAATTACAACGGCTGGTCTCTCACTACGTGTCCATCATACACGTCGGGGGATGATAACTGCGACGAGAAGAAATATATCAACGCTCTTGCCCCTCTGCTCAAGAGTGCAGGTTGGGATGCTCACTTCATCACTGATACCGGTATGTAATCAACAAGCCTTCTAAAATAACATATCGACTCGCCCACCATGATTCAGAGATTTCACACTAACCTTTTCCCTCCAGCCCGAAATGGAGTCCAACCCACATCGCAAAATGCCTGGGGTGATTGGTGCAACCTCAAAGGAACGGGTTTCGGCGTCCGACCAACTACTGACACAGGCGATGCCTTGGCCGATGCATTTGTCTGGGTGAAGCCCGGTGGTGAGAGTGATGGTACTTCGAATTCCAGCGCGGCTCGCTTTGATGCCCACTGTGGATATAGTGATGCTCTTCAGCCTGCCCCTGAGGCCGGGACTTGGTTCCAGGTAAGAGTACCTTAGTTGGTGGGAGTATTTATACAATGCTGATGACTTCGCAGGCGTACTTTGCTCAACTTGTGGAGAATGCTAACCCATCGCTTTAAATTGGTGCAATCGATACGGGAATTGGCTCTACTCCAGAGTTAAGAGGAAGTCAGTATGGGGATGATGCATTCAGTTCAAGGTTTCATTTTTGATAGTGGAATAGTGGGCACCAATATGCAGTTTTGGGTTATGAAGCAACCTTACATGTGGTACCGAATGGAATAAATATACATGAAATATCTGTATTTTGCATCGGTGTATTCCTAACCAGCCATTGTGTGCTCTTTTTACCAAAGTATTCTTGACGTTTTCCTAGGTGATCAATGTAGCTAGATCCTCCTGGTTTCCCATGACCAACTCGTACCATCGACGCAAGATCCGACTGCGGTTTCGACCGGCTCGCAGGGTCTGTAGTACCACGTACATAGTCAGTATTGAATTCCAAAGGAAGTCATTGGTAGCACTCACCTGTGACATTGAATCGCTTTCCAGACTCTGCTTCGAGCCATTTCCCATCAATGTAGTTTTGACCGATCCGCAAGGACGGGTCCTTCAATGGGATCTTTGTAGGCATTGTTAAGTTGGAGTCAAGTTCAACTTTCAGAATATCGTAAATAACCCAAATGGAGCATCCAATGGGTCTTTAATGATATCCCCATCTATTACCCCCGCAATGTTGACATTGGAATTGTTGAAGTTCGGTGTTCATTCCGAAGTCCATGGATTTTCTCGTGGGAGTAAGTGACAGCGGGGAATTCGACTGCATCGTCACTAGTTGGCCAGTGAAATGCGGTGTGAGTATCGGAACCCCTCTTTCTCTGCAATCTCCTTCCCTTCGGGGTCTGATGATGACATGTTAGCTCGATCCGATAACGTGCAGCTGTGCATGGAGATTGACCTGGATGAGCGGTGATGGCCAAAGACGATGCATGAACCTTTCACCGTTATCTCTGCCATATATACCCAGACAATTGCATTTAGTCGCTTTTCCTCTGCCATTACCCCCATATACAGCACCAGATATGCCGAAGACCGTAGAGACCATCGATCTATCCAACACCGCCAGTGCGTACTATGCACCAGCAACGGTCGCACCCGCTGGCAAGCTCATCCATATCGCTAGACAACCCGGAAGCACCAAGGATGGCATCGTGCCAGCCGACTACGAGTCCCAGATCCACCTGGCTCTACTGAACCTGCGCAAGCTGATCATCGCCGCTGGATCATCAATTGAGAACATCGTCAAGCTGCAACTCTTCATCGTTGACTACGATGCCGATAACCGCAAGCACACCCGACACATCCAACGATTCCTGGCTGGTCACCGACCAGCCATAACCTTGGTCCCCGTTCCCAAGCTTGCTGTCGCGTCATGGCTTTTCGAGATCGACGCTATCATTGCCCTCCCAGAGCCCTCCCTTCCCCTTGTCCTCCCTGCCGCCAACGTGAATACCGACGTTGTCATCATTGGTGCCGGTCTTGCCGGTCTTTCTGCTGCACACGATGTCCTACGCGCGGGCCTGTCTTGCGTCGTCCTTGAAGCGCGCGATCGTGTTGGCGGCAAGACGTGGAGCTCAGCCCTCAATGGTGGTGGTGTAATTGATTTGGGTGCTGCCTGGATCAATGACACTAACCAGACCAAGGTCTATGCTTTGGCGAAGCGCTACGCTGCTGAGGTCATTGAGCAGAACACCCAGGGAAATGCTGTTCTGCAGGACTTCAATGGCAACTGCACTCCATTCGTCTATGGAGATCTCCCCAGCGTAAGGCATCTCCCATAAACAGATAACATAAAGAGGGAAGAGGCTGACAGCTTCTTATTCAGTTTGATAAAGCTACCCAAACCCACCTGGCAGAAATCCGCGACATGTGCGAGGCTGAATGCCAAGCTCTCGACACTTGGAGACCTCAAGACACTAGCTTAGATTCCATCACGTTCGAAGCCTACTTGCGATCTCGTGGGGCTAGCGATGTGGCTATTGCCACTGGAATCGTCTGGACTCGGGCAATGCTTGGTCAAGATCCTAAGGATATTTCCGCCCTTTACTTCTTGAACTATTGCAAGTCGGGAGGTGGCTTGTTGCAGATGCGATCTGATCGCAAGGATGGCGGCCAATACCTCCGCATCCGACAGGGTACTCAGCATTTCTCCCTAGGACTGGAATCATCTCTCCCTGAGAACACTGTCCGACTATCTAGTCCTGTGCACTCAGTTATCCAGAACGCAGACAAGTCCGTGAAGGTTCAAGCGGGAGGTGTGGTTTACGGCGCCCGCAAGGTCATCATCACCGTGCCTACGCCTGCCATGAAGACCATCTCATTCCACCCCAAGCTCCCTCCTGCGAAGCAGGTATGGATTGAGTCCACTACCTACGGATACTACACCAAGGCAATGATGGAGTTCAGCTCTCCGTTCTGGGTTAAAGCTGGCTTCTGTGGTCTTGCTCAGTCTTTTAGTGGTCCTGCTAGTGTTGTACGAGACAGCTGCAGTCCCGAGGATAAGAAGTATGTCCTTACTTGCTTCATGTCGGGGGAACCTGGGCGGGCTTGGTCCGCGCTGTCGCAAAAGGAGCGGGAGCAGAGTTTGCTGCGACAACTTGGAAAGGTTTTCAGAGTTGCGAACATTGATACAGAGTTCATCCAATTGACAGCATACGAATGGGTCAATGATAAGTGGGCTGGCTGGGGCTGTCCGTGCACAGCTCTCACTCCCGGTGTCCTTGATACTCTGGGTCCTGATGTGTTGCGCGAGAGCGCTGGCAACTTGCACTTTGCAGGCACTGAGACTGCTGGTGAGTGGAAAGGCTATATGGAAGGTGCTATTCGTAGTGGGGAGCGGGCTGCCGCTGAGGTTGTGAAGACGCTGAATGCTGGTATTGTTTCACGTCTATAGAGGCATTTTACGTCATAATATTTGCTGGATTTGAGCTGTACATAGCAATGTCGTTTGTATTACAAAGTTACAACAACAACAACAACAAAGAGACAGTAACAGCAAGGCATAATAACAAAGTGGAACCATGAACATAAAATGGAAGGAACCTTGAAGAAAAACAGCGTCCTCGGAATCTTCAGACAACAGAGGGCTATCTCTGTGAAAAGGTTCCAAAATTGGCTTAAAGAGCACGTAGAAGGAGATGATAACAGTGCCCTTTTGCTCTTGATGGACAGTGGAGAACCCAGAAAAGGACGGTCAGTATCCACAGAGGTGAGGTTGAGAAAGCCCGATTAGTTCCTAAGGGAGGTCTCCCGTGGGTTCCCCTGGAGCTCCGTTCAGGTAATTCCGCCCGACATGCTTCGTGCCATTGGACCAGGACCAAAGCCCCAGCCCAGTTTCAGACTTAAACGGACCGCGTCAAAGGCCCAATCAGTGCCCTCAGGGTATGCATCCCTCCACTGGACAACAGTATCTATATGTTGCAGTATAGACCTGGAGCTGAAGTTCAAAACGTTGTTGGGTACCTGCTACCTGGTACCTCCATCCCCGCAGAATAGAGGGCAGATATCGTGTCCGGATTGAAGGCGGGATGGCTCCGGGATATCTACCATGTTGGAGGGATATAATAATCCTCCCAACGATCCAACTCAGCATCTTTGAAAGTATCAATAGTACCTTCTACCCCTTTCGGCCCAACAGACCAGACGCCTTCTTCAACCAGCTTGCGCCAACAATCCAACAAACGCTCCAGCCGCTGAGGGCGGTAGTAGTCACCACCAAAAGGCTTGAATCCATGCTGAAAGAGGTCTGCAAAGCTTCCCCTATCAGCAAGCTCCCCATCGCTTCTTCGTGCGCCTACGCTCCTGCCCCAGCCATCGTTGAGGGTGAACGGAAGCAAAAGCCGAAATCCGTCCTCGGCCGTGTCAAGACCGTTTCTCTCCACCGCCGCGGTATACAGGCCTGGAGAGTCACAAGACGGTGTGAGCGTATCGGTGGACATCGAATAGTAATCCAATAATAAAAATGGAGTTGTTGTTCTCGTGAGCTGAATGGGACGCTGGTCTCCGCCTTCGGCCAGGAAAAGGTACACTGGCGGTGCGGTGTGCTGAGAGTGGGGTAGGGCGGCAAATGGCTGTGCTGCCACAAACCCAGACGAGTCGGCTGGAGGCAAGAGAAGGCCTGGAGCGATGCAGTGGAACCGGGGGCGTCAGAAACGAACGAGCAAAGGAAGGATCGGGCACAGAAGCGGCATCCAGGACGGTTGATGCGACCAGTGGCTCTGGATTGTCCGCATCAGTGCCGTAAATGGGGCCGATCAGTGATAGTGGGTTCGGCAGCTGTAAAATGCCCGCCTCAATGGCCCGACACAGCCGATCCCACGCGCCGACACACGTAGTAACCTGGGCTTCGCTGTAGGGGCGCCACTCCCAGGGCCCGATCTTCTCGAAGTCGAATAGGGCTGGCTCTTCATGAGGCGAAGCCACAACTTTTCCAAGCTGAATAAGGTTGATCCAGTGGGAGAGCACTGTCTCTAGTGGGTTCCAAATGTCTGGATGATCCTCAACTGGGAACCCGTAGTCATGGGAATCAAGATGCATGAAGACCGCGACACGATGGAAGCGTTGGTGGTAGATAACACCGCCACCGCTGCCCTCGCCCGATAAGGCCACAGGGCTCAAGCGCACCAGGCTATCAACCGGCTGGTCTTAAAGATCAGCTACAAATTCCTCAATAAGACCGTCTGGCGTAGGGAGCCCCCATGCGAAAATGGAGAGTGGCGGGGGAAACTGGTCAGGGCTATCACTAGGAGGTGTTGTAGCGATGTCAAGGAAAGCCACCAGTGACGGATGGAGCCTTGGACGAAGAGCTCCAGCTTCATCACCGAAGGCCGTGAAAAGGTTGGTGCTATTTTCATTCAGAGTTGCCAGCGGACGACCTTCAGCGAGCCAGGAATATTGGGCCAGATAGTTGTATAGAGCTGCACATCGTGGGTAATCCATCGCTTCGACATCATCTCGTGGAGGGTTATCTGGCCTGACAAGCAAGCCAGTGATGTCCGGAAGTTGAGAAAGATCCATTGAGATGAAATCGGAGTGTGTGGACAAAAGTTGAAGCTAAGGTGGATAGTTTCTAGAGCTAGTGAAGTGATATATCATTTTTTGGAACACCTAGCTGTCAATTGAATTGACCAACACACTGTCCCCAGCTATCTTCGGCGATGTTGGCGACACACCGATAGTGGGGCTCGCTATGGCCTACCCAATCTGTTGGTTGCGATCCAAAATAGGAAGTGAAATTAAGCACTTTGATTGGTCGATCCACTCAGTATGAAACTCTAATTATGCAACCTTCCACGGTTGGAACCTGGAGAAACAGCCGCAGATAAGTCTGTCAACATGTTGCCTTGGAGATACCTAGGGCTCTTCGCCGTAGACTTAGACCTCGGAAATACAAAGGATAACAGTTAAGAGATACACGGAAAAATAAATCTATCTGCTGTTCGAGCAATATGTTCACAGTATGTACAAGCAGAATATATTTTCAACTAGTTACAAAATTATTCTAATTACGCACTTAATCAACGTCTAGTCCGTTCCACGGCTGCAGCGCTCATCTTGGGACCATGACTACCTGGACCGGGAGCGAACCGAGTTCCGCCAGATGGAGATGTGTTCCGAGAGGGGGCTGCAGATGTCGGGGCAGACCGATTGTGAGCCATGTGCGCTTTCACGAGATGACCAGCTGCCAGAGCTGCACAAAGAGACAGTTCTCCCGCTAGAACGGCACCTCCGATGATACGTGCAAGTTGACGTGCATTCTCTCCGGGCGTGGTCGGATGAGATCCACGAACACCAAGCATATCGAGCATTGCTCCCTGGGGTTCCAAAATAGTACCGCCACCCAATGTACCAACTTCGATGGACGGCATAGTGACGGAGATATGGAGTGAGCCACGGTAACTAAAGTGTCAAAGTCAGTGAGTTTGTTTTAATTTGAGTCAGTGGGCAGTCTAAAACTTACTTTTCCATCAGAGTCATACAATTTGCAGTCTCCACCACCTGCGCAGGATCCTGTCCTGTAGCAATGAAAACGGCGGCTGCCAGGTTCGCCGCTTGAGCGTTAAATCCACCAATTGAGCCGGCCATCGCGGAACCAATTAGATTTTTCGACACATTCAGCTGAACCATGCTGTCAACGTCGCTCTTCAAAACATCTCTGACAACATTCGCTGGCACAATGGCCTCGGCCACAATGCCCTTACCCCGACCATCAATCCAATTCAAAGCGGAGGGTTTCTTGTCCGTGCAATAATTGCCCGACAGGGTGACGATATCCATATCATCAAATCCAGCCTCAGTCGACATAACATGCAAAGCATGCTCGACACCTTTGGAAATCATATTCATCCCCATGGCATCGCCAGTCGTTGCCTTGAATCGAATATACACGTTCGTACCAGCGATCGTGGTTCGCATGCTCTGCAGTCTTGCAAATCGACTTGTGGAGTCAAAGGCATCTTTCATCACCTTCTGACCAACATCAGAATCAAGCCAGGCCTTTGCGGCACCGGCTCGTGGAAGGAGCGAAAATCTCACACATGGCCCACGTGTCATCCCATCACCAGTAACGATTGTCACAGCACCACCGCCGAGGTTAATAGCCTTGCTGCCACGGCTTGCACTGGCTACCAGGACTCCTTCTGTTGTTGCCATGGGAATGAAATAACTCTTGCCGTCAAGGACAAGTGGACCGGCCACTCCAACAGGCACTGGCATAAACCCAATTACATTCTCGCAACAAGCTCCCAGAACACGAGCCCAATCATAGTTTTCATATGGTAGCTTTGAAACTTCCAGCATGTGGGTGATATCTGCGGTAGCAGGTGTGCGCGAAATGATAGAGCGACGAACCTTAACGGCTCGCGTGCAGTCTTTGAGGCTTTTCTCGAGCGCGTATCCAGGGATCTTGCCGCGCAATGATAGGGAAACGACATCCTCATCGTTCAGCTCGGTGACGGGTATTTGCTTGAGTAGATTATCCAGTTCCGCGGGAGTGCGAGATAGAGATGCTTTTTGCACTGGCGGAGTCACTTTTACAGACTTTTGTGTCGGAGCTGAAGGGGTGTCACTGTCATTATCACTACTGACAGGGGTCGACTGCTCTGTCTGGGGGACAGGTGGGCTCAACTGGAGCTGGGGGGTCAGAGTCTGCGCAGCATTAAACCTTTCAGCCTGGGCAAGCTCAATGGGATCGACAGGGTGGTCCGGGTGATTGGGGTCTTTGATCCCCAGTCTGGCCGCTTTAAAGAGATAGCTATTCAGAGCGACGCTCAAAGCAAGTGCCACAAACATCCATTTTGAGAGGACGGGATCTTCAAGGCTTGTCAGGAGACCATCGACCATTGTTTCGCCAACTCCGTATTCGGGAAGCTTAGACGGGATGTCCAACCAGCTGTTCTGAGTAGGCTCATGGTTGCCGGGGTATGGGGAGGGGCGAGGAACGAAGGAATGTGCCAGTTCGTAGTCGATAGGAGCGAGCACGGTTACCACAGCTGCTTGTTTACGCCCTCTTGCCTGAAAGAGCAGTTCGTCCAGTCCATTTCCAGCTACCTTGAACGGCTCGAGCGGGGGGTTCGTGGTGATCCCGCTGAGGCGTGTGTTCCAGCCAAAAATGCTATATAAGGGACCACCAGAAGATGGTTGGAACGCGATATCGCAGAGGTTCACAATGTTGACCAGGAAGAAGCCCACGATTATCCATAACTTGAACTTTCGAACATTGCTGCCCTTGAAATCGTTGCCGAACAAGTATGTACTCGTGTTGTCCGGGGCATCGTTACTTTTAGCAACACTTTCCGCTCTCCTTCTACTAAGCCCCTCGTCTTGTAACGCGTGCCGCGTGTCAATATGGCGTTTAATTCGGTTGACCTCAAGCTTGATCGACAGAACAGCGGCGTAGAAGGTGAAAAGCAGCATGCAGTCAAAGAAAAGAATCAAGGCTGCAAGCAAACAGAAGTGCTGAAGCCCCCCTCGTACACCCGAAGCAGCACCGACAAGGAGAAGCGAAATCTCTACCAAGTAGTGACACACGATTCCATACCCCTGATCCCGAATGGCACCTCGGACGGCGGACTGGATAGTACTTTCAGTGAAGCCGGCTGGGCCACCCTCCTCATTTTGAGATTTTTGAGGTTTCCGATGTTCTATAGCATGAGACAAAACTGATCTGGTGAGAGTAATGCTCTTTTCAAAGCTAATAATCACAACCAAGAAGGGGAGTCCTTCGGAAAGTAGTCTCATGTTAATCGGAACACCAACTCTAATGGCCACATCAAGTCCCAGCAAGAAAGCAAATGTTGAGCTTAAAAGTACGCTCGTGGCGAGCCAAACCTTCGATCCTAACTTCCTCATGCTCAGAAAGAGTGAAACAAAAGTCAAGTGCATCGATATGTAGGCGATAGCCATAACAATAATATCGAGCGTTTGAGCGTGCTTGAGAAGACCAAGGAATTCCGTCCAGCTATCATAGACCCACTGAGCAAGACTTCCTTTTTTGTCAGGTCGGGCAGCCTTCATGATCCACGTTTTGTGCTCCATCTCAGCACCCCCGTCGAGTGATTCGACATTGAGTGCATTGTGGGGAATCTTTTGCACTGCAGCCACCAATTCCGGCGCCTTTTCATGTGGAACGGTGAAGGCGAAGGTGCTATCCTGGGAATACGCAGTCAAAGGGTTTGGTGTTGAGGGAAGGGGAAACAAAGGCAGTTCCATAAGAGGAGTGAAGGACGATGTAACAATATGGGGTGCATCCGCATAGGACCCTGGAAAGTTCAAAGTTATCAGGGCTTGGTGGTCAAAATCCTCAGGAATGGCATTGGAGTTGAAAGTATTCCACTTCCAACCAGTTTCTGCGCTGGCAATCAAGCTTCGGCTTCCTGTGACCAAAGAACCCCAGTCGGCTTTTCCAAGATTTCCGGGAACATGGAACAGGCTATCCTTGAGAACTCCAATGTAGGTCGTACTTGCCAAGATGGCTATAGTGCAAATGGTATGGAACGGATGTAGACAGGCAGTTCTCGATAAAAGTTGGAGACCTGTGGTCACCGCTCGGATTCCCGGGCGGAAAGATTGTTGATCCATTGACAACCGTTACAATGAGGTATCAACTACAATCTTGGGAGGTGACGATAGAGAGGTTGGTATACTACAGCCTGTATCTCTGAGCCCTGGCCTTAGTCCCCGAAGAATTTTGTCAGCTTGGAGAACGACCACACCAAAGTCTTTGGCTCGCATAAAGACCTAGGAATACATCGAAATAGCATACCTGCGAAATTGATAGAAAGTGCGGGCAGACAGTGCTGTCTTGGGAAAGTCTGGGACCTCGAGGCTCCTCCGGGGCAAAAGACTGAAAGGTTGGGAAACGAACAAAAGTGGCGATTATAAGCGAAAGACAAGCAACGTGCCCCTGAGTTTTAGTGGAAACAATTGAAGCTAAATCTTGAATCTCGGATCCCTGCAGCCATCCCTGTCGTTGAGAATAGATTGTGGACCACTATGGATAAACTGCTGCCTACTAGGAAACGAACGCACTCGACTAACACAATATGTTTTGGCTGCCCAGGGCACTAGAGCTATTGGTGTGTATAGTACGGAGTACGCGACAAACTGTTGGTCATCGATAACTTCCTGATTTGAGCGATCATCGCAGAGTAGAAAGATGTCAGAATGGGAAATGGCCCCCATAGGCCGTAAACAGGAACGGACGTTTGTGTTATGGTCTACTGGTAAAATGGTAAAATGGCTGTATTCTTCCAAGAAGCAGATACGAAATAGATTAGTCTGGAGAGCCCTATATTCGGTGTAGACTCTAGGTATTTGTCTAATCGGCTTCATTCGGTCTTTTCTTTGTCATCGGGGCCATCCAAAGACCCTCAGGCTAGACCGAAGGGGATAGTCCTAAGGTTGGGATGAATAGGTAGTAATATTACTGCCTATATCGTTCCTAGGCCCCAAGATTGTACTTTCTAACAATCATATCTTAATAATACACAAAACAAAAAATGTAGACCTCAAATTTATTCCCCATTGCATAATTCGCCCTTGGACTTCCAGATCTCATACTCAAAATCTGGATGGAATTCTATATAGAGGGTTTCCTGCAATAGTTAGAAGACCTTTCATCTCAAATAATGCCATAGAGCCTCTAGAATACGCCTTAGACTGGGACCAAGTAGATGGCATTCTCCACTATCTTGATCCCCTGGAATCTGTTGTCAACCTTCGCAGTGAGGATGCTAGTGCCAACATCCAGAATTTTGGTGTCTATCTTTGGTTAAAATGACAATCAACATAATGGCACTGTTATTTGCCGCGCATCTCCTATCATGAGTAGTTTATGTTAATGGGGGAGTCAACAGGAGAATTTGTAGAGCATGTGTACGCGAAAGACTTTCGGAATATCTCGAGGTCACTCTCAATTCCTTGTTGTCGACGTCCTGGATATATATATTTTGTCCGCAATCCGACAGTTGGCAACCACCAAGTTATCCCTTGAATATATATTCTTTTTTTTTTTTTTAGAATCTAAATCGAAACTTGTAGGCCGTCAATTGTTTCATCTACTTCAGATCTCCTGCATACAGTGTGTTTGAAGTCGATGAAATACAGGCCATGCGAGAGGCACTGGGGTTCAACATCCCGACTTCACAGGCTGAGCAGGCAATGCAATAATGTAAATGTCGGCCAATTACTTCTTTAACATGCGCTAGTCTTAGGTTTCGTAACCCTTCAATCAACTCATATCGCACCGTGTATTTCAACGTCTCCCATGATGCTGGATTGTATTTGGATCTTGATTACTCGGTAGTACCCGAGGGATAAGGTTCGGGTCGGGATTGTGATCAGGACACAGACCACACTTGGCCATATTTTGTCTATATTGATTTTAGAATCCTTCCTACCCCGTCAATCCCAGCTAGCAGTGCTGGTGTTTGTGGATTTCGTTTTCATTTTGCTCATGGTATAGGCCACCATCGATGGGCGACTTAGGCCTAGCCTACTACGGTCAAATACTTGATATTGCATTCAGTCTTGCCGAAGTTCGTGGTTGATAAGACCTAGTTAGAAATGGTGAAGTGGTATCTTGCCATTAAGGAGGCCGGGTCTTGATCAATAAAGGAAGCTTCTTTTTACAGTGGATAATCTCAGTCTGATCTGTGCAGATGTGTGCACCTGGAGGTACTACGTAGATCAATTGCTGAAGGCGGTCTGAATATTGAGCAGTAAGTTGACCGCCCGGTAGGCGAAGCGCGATAAGGAATTGCGGGATATCTTGCCCACTACCCACCCAACCTCAAACACAACCTACACCAATCCCATAACAAAGCCTCTTGTTGCTCTTGAGCTCATCAGTGAATATAAACTCCTGCATCCAGCTGTGCAGGTCTAGTTCATCTATCACCCCTTCATCATCCACTCGGCTTCCACATCAACCCTCTTCGGCAACAGAGAGCGGGAGAACGTGCACTACCCCATCCTACCATGGAGGACTTCAATAGTGAAACTGATAGCGATTATACTAGCTACTGGCGAGACTGGGTAAGTGACTTTCTTTTTTCTTGATTTCATTTCTCTACGCGCGAACCCGTTATCTCCAGGGCCACTGTGCGCATGGAATGGAGAATGAGGAGGGCCTGCCCGAGTCTGTCCCGAGCGAGTCTGTCCCAAGCGAGTCTGTCCCAAGCGTGTCCCGTACAATCCGAGGGAATCCGGACTCTTAAGTGTTGGGCTGTTACCGTGACGATGTTCGCCTTGGTGTCGTCGAGTCTCCAGACCCAACGCGCGAAGACCAACGCGCGAAGACCAACGCGCGGGATGTCTCCCTCGACATAAATACCGGACACGATCCTGCGATCCTTCGTGATCCTTTCAAACCTCTCCTCGCACATCCAACATCTCCTACTCTGGTTATTGCTCTCCCTGATCCTCTGTTTCATCATGGAGTCCGATATGACCCTCTGGGTTCTCTGGTTCTTTCTGGTCTTCTTGGCCGCCTCAGCATGTGCCTTATTTCAACACGCCGGTGATTTCTCACGCATCAATGATATGGAAACCTGCATCATGTGTATCTCCATTGCAATCATGTGTCTCATGTATTTCGTCCGTTTGCTCCCCCTTTATGTCCAGCTACGCCTGGATCTCTTTGTTCATGACCGCAATGACCGCAATGACCGCAATGGCCCGAACGGACCGTCTGGCCCCGATTCTAGCGCAGGGCAGCACGGAAGGCAGGTCAAGGGTCCTTCTTCTCAACTTTCACGCCGTGGCGCTGGGGGTGGCAGGTCCTCAACACCCTCCCGCTCTTCTGCTACTACCTACCCTCCCAGTTCTGGTCGATACCGTGACGCACTCTTGATCACCATCGTGCTAATGACAATTATCTATTCTCAGTTCGTCTCTTCTCGCGGCAATGAATACTTCTGCGAAATTGACGAGGACTACCTAACGGACCGCTTTAACCTTACCGGGTTGAACACCGAGGTTTCATACTACCAATACGCCCTTGATCTTGTCACCGACGTTTTCGATCTTGATGCCGACGATGATCTGCGTGAGCAAATCGAAAAGTCTGCCCGTCACCTCTATGGCTTGGTTCATGCTCGGTATATTGTGACCACTCGTGGTCTTGCCAAAATGGTATGTCGAAACCCTAAACTTGGGTGGATATTATTCCCCAGGACAAAAGCACTAACCATCCCTGCAGCTCGAGAAGTACAAGAAGAGCGACTTTGGGAAGTGCCCACGTGTGATGTGCGATGGACATGCCTTGCTTCCTCTGGGCGAGTCCGATCTTCCGAATGTCAGCACCGTCAAGTTGTACTGTCCCAAGTGCGAAGATATCTACAACCCAAAATCCTCCCGTCACTCATCCATTGATGGCGCGTACTTTGGTACCTCGTTCCATTCGATCCTCTTCCAGGTTTACCCTGCTCTCAATCCCGAGAAGAGCAGTCGCCGTTATGAACCCCGTATCTACGGTTTCAAGGTGCACTCCGCAGCTGCCCTTGCTCGTTACCAGGACAATCAGCGTGAAGATCTCAAGTGGCGCCTCGCTGAAGCCGACCTCACCCACCGCTTCATCGAGGACAGCGAAAGTGACGATGACGCGTTCGAATACGATGAGGACTACGCCGAGGGTCCCGCGGAGCCAGCCAAAAACGACAAGCTCCTCGGTGACGCAGCCTCGGCTCGCATGAACATGGCCAAGTAATCCGAATCTTCCATGGGCAGCATTTCGGCGCAATGAGGGATACGTGGTATGCTTGTGCTTTTCTTCAGATGTTTTCACGACGGCGTTGTCTGGGTCGCATGGAGATTTGCGATGGGTTTTTTCTTTCTCCGACTTCGTTTGTACGTAAATTACCAGTCTAGTCCATCAAATGAGGACTCAATTGAAACCACATAACTTATCCAATTTCTCACAACGGAGAGTGTTGCTAAGCTTGTATGGCCAGGATAGCGAGAGATGATAAACTCACTACTGAAGATGAACTCATATATTATGCCGGGTATTTTATTTGAAATCGTCATTTTGAATACTCAACAAGTATGTCCTTCTCGGAATCAGAACTACGGGGCCAGCCTCATTTCCTGCAATTGTTCGAATGCAAACGTTACCGCGCGAGCCAATTGCTCGCCATTCTCCCATGCCTCGTCATGAACACCGCTGATCGACAAGACGCGGAGCCGTCTATCAGGGGTTGGATTCTCTTGCACGGGTATCTGTGCCTCTGTCTTCTCCCAGTTGCCCAAAGCCTCCTTCATGACCTCTACTTGACACCCGTCTACCAACCCATCGTCCTTGGAATACGCCAGGACAGCTAATCTTCCAGACTTCCACCCGCTTTCCACTCCACGAGAGCCAGTCACCTGGGCCGGTGATACCCCATCCCACAGCATCTCATCCGCCCCAAAAGCCCCCTCAATAAACTCCTGATAAGCCGAGATGTCAACATGCGTATCCCGCAGCCGTCGCAGATCATAGATACCCGCCACACCGACAATAGCAGTGGGTTGCGCTGTCAATGTAGTCCGTTCACGATGACCTGAGACCGCGCCCATCACAGCTTGGAAGGCCAGCGTTGCGCCGCAACTGTGGCCAACCAGAATGTATCGCGCACCGAAACCGTATGTATTCTGGAGGAATGCGAGTGCTGTCTCCACGTCGGCGATGTGATCGGGGTGTTTCGCATCTTGGAAGTCCTTCGGGCCCGTAGTGCTTGGATCTTGTGGGTGATTGGGGTGAGCGCTGAGACGGTACGAAATCGAGGCGAATCCGGCAATAGGTAGGCCTTTCTCGCGAAGTATAGATTCCGTCGCACCGAAGGATGCTGATGTAACCGCTGGATCCCGCCAGGCACCGCCGTGGATGTAGCTAAATACAGACAGACATTAGTCATTGCTTCGGAGTAGCATTGTGTTGGGACTCGCGTACATCACCCAGTATCCATCCTTGCGTGGAGCTAAGGTTGTCACGGCGATGCTTTGTAGATTATGGACTTGACTGTAGACTACAGTCTGTGTATTTGAGTGATTCGACATGGTGCCTTGCGGAGTTGCTTGATTTATGGGGAAGTGGGACATGTCGATAGATTACGGTCACGTTGGGAGGAGCATCGTGCAGAAGCTGTTATCATTGGACTGATATATCGTAGGTACACTTCGACTTGGCCTCTTTCAGTGTCCGGATGTCTACTGGCCATTTTGGTCGTTTTTCCTCCCGTATCTGGTCTTGCTTTAGACCAAAACACAGCGCGAGGAGTCTTTGATCGAATGAGAATTCTCCGACGAGTCCGTTGCAGTGTAATATAACAGTATTGCCCCTCCATCTACATAGTGGAGGAGTGTAACCAATTTCGTTATGTATTGGTACCACGCTAAGCCCGATCAGGAATGAATGGTCCCTTTCACACAAACCCTCCAAGTCCACCGTCTCGACCTTAACAACCGTCCAACTGTTGCAATCCTTCACAATGGCCGAGTAAGTGATGATCTTTTTTGATCCATGACAACATAATGCTGACCGACTTGCAGAATTCCAGCTCCCCTCGCGGCCGTTCAGGTCGAGGCCTTGGTATGGTCTCCCCGACGAAAATCTCCCTCAGTCCTCGCCAGCCAGAAATACTGACGTCGGACGTTCCAGGTTGTCATGAAAATCATCAAGCACTGCTCCCAGACTTTCCCCTCCACTGCCACCGGTGCGATCGTCGGAATGGATGTCGATGGCACCCTCGAGATCACCAACACTTTCCCATTCCCCGTCGTCGAAGTCCCCGCCGAGTCGCACTTTGACAACGCCGCTCCCAACCCGGCCGCTGCTGCTCCTCGCGCCAAGGCAAACGCCGCGTACTCTGCAGAGATGATCCGCATGCTGCGCGAGGTCAACACTGATGCCAACAGCGTCGGATGGTACACCAGCGCCAACATGGGCAACTTCGTCAACATGAACGTGATTGAGAATCAGTTTTACTACCAGAGCCAGTTGAACGAGCGCACAGTCGCCCTCGTTCACGATATCAGCCGCAGTGCTCAGGGCAGCCTCAGCCTCCGTGCTTTCCGCCTGTCTTCCAAGTTCATGACTGCCTTCAAGGAGAACAAGTTCACTTCCGAGGAGTACGTGCAATGACCTCAAAATTCGAAAAACAAATTACATGAGCCACATGAATACTGACCATAATTGCAGCCTCCAAAAGTCGAACATGCGCCACCCCGACATCTTCGAGGAACTGCCCGTCAAGCTCCACAACTCCCACCTGATCACCTCTTTCATCCACCAGCTGCAGTGCCCGACTTCCTCAGCATCCACTGAGCTCCCCTCCTCCCTGGCTGCCCTCGAGTCCAGCCCCTTCAGCAAAACCTCCACCCTCACCCCCAACCTCGACAACCTGTCCCTCAGCATCGACCCCTTCCTGGAGAAGAACTGCGATCTCCTTCTGGACAGCATCGAGACCCACAACACCGAGGTCAACAACTACCAATACTACCAGCGTGTGCTCGGCCGCGAGCAGCAAAAGATCAACGCCTGGAAGGCCAAGCGCGCACAAGAGAACGCCAGCCGCGCCACTCTCAACCAGCCCCTCCTCCCCGAGGACGAGTGGCAGCGTCTGTTCAAGCTTCCCGCCGAGCCCAGCCGTCTGGAGAGCATGCTCAACACTCGCCAGGTGGACCAGTACGCGCGCCAGGTCGACAGCTTCGTCTCGTCCAGCACGGGCAAGATGTTTGCCATCAAGGGCAACCTGCTGCCCAACGAGACCTCGAACTAAACGTTGATGATTGCGAAGGGGAGACACGACGCTTCTGGTATTGCATGACCTTTTTACGGCGTAGGGAGGGAAAATGTTCTCTATTTTGGATGTTAATATGACTTCCTGTTTCTTTTTTCTTCTATGAGCGGAGCTGAGTCTCTGGGCATTAGACTCCTGCGTTGTATCGACTTGTATTCGATCATAGAAGGGAATCTTTATTTTGTTTAGAATATAACAAACACATTGAACAGGTCAAATTCTCTTGTACTGTTGTACTGTTGTACTGTTGTACATTCTGTTTTACAATCGGATAATCTACGGATGGAACGAAGTAATCTAAGACAAATGTAAGGTGAGATTGATTGATTGATCTATGAAACTCGAATATCTATGGAACCTGATGGCTGTGGATGCATCTGCATGCCATCATCACCTACCATGTAGCAGGAGGGCAGTAGGGGTTTCGAACCTCGGCAGGAACTGCAGCCTCAAGCATATCGGCGATTTGATATCCAGTGACTGGATCAAAGTGTTCTCTCACAAGAGAGCAAATCGCGTTGAGGAACAGAGGCTGCAAATTGCAGCAAACCCGATGGAAGACAGTGTCACCGACGACAAGCGAAGCCTGAATGTAGCCAGGTGTCAACCGAGAAAGCTCTCTAAGCTGGTCGGCCACGTCAAAGTGACGACGGGGGTCAGTGCGGAGTCGCATCACCTGGGTCTGGAGAAGATCAAGGTAGTAGCTGCGCTCCTTGCGGTAAATGCTGTCGGGGGCAGTGATAGCCATGGTGAAGGTGTGATGGGAGTGATGGAAGTAATAGAAGGTTAGAACTGATCTGTGGGATGTGAGAGGACTGTGAGAACTGTGCTGGATGGACTGTTGCTTGGTGAGAGTATATTGAGGTGGGATCGAAGCTATTTAATGCTTCGAGTAGTCGAGTTCGAATACTCGATGAAGCATAACTTGGAAAGTGAGGACAATAGGAGTATAAGATCCTTTGTTTAGATCTTGTCTCTTTGGTTCACGGATCAATCCGAACACAAAGGCCATTGTAATCTCAAAAGAAGGTAAGAAGGGAGTAGACAAAGCAAACAGACATTGGCTTTCGTAACCATGTAGAACATTGCGAGGCACTGAGATATTCATTGTCACCGGGAATAATGCTCTGCACAACATGTCGTAGTTCATCGTAGATGAGAAAAGTTATCGAAATTTAGAAGAATGACAAGATTTTGTTTGATTTGATATCGCTTCAGTATATGGGTAATGTAGAAATACATGTAGTTGAACAAGAAAGGTGGTTGCGGCCTGGTAAATGTACATCTGTTCATCTGTGAGCAGGCATGGGCCAATGAATATGTCCTCTATTCATTTTGGTAATCGTATATCTCGGTTACCATGCTTCCCCTGTAAGCTTCAATGGAAGATGAAGCAACCGATGACCAAACTTCGTTGGCGAAGGAAGGTGTCCTGCTCGAATGTTGACCTGCAAAGATTGGTGAAGCAGCTTGGGTGCCGCCAATCCTGCATCACGTTCCTTTCGCAAAGTCACAAACTCCTCTTCGCTGATACCGTCTTTCAGATGTTTATTTAGCTTTTTGTGACCTTGAACGCTCACCCAAGGAACGGGGTCACGTCCCTCCGGTGGATAATCATGACCTGTCCAGATCTTGAAGTGGTCAGGGAGGCTCAGAAGCTTGCGGCCCGATCGAAAGAGGTCATTGGCATCGCCACCGGGGAAGTCACAGCGCGCAGTGCCAATGTCCACATGGAAGAGAGAATCGCCGCAGAATAGATTATCTAGGAATGGACTTTGTGAGTAACTGTGTAACAAGTTGATGATTGATGGTAGATAATTACCTCCAATCATGTAACCAAGATGATCTGGTGTGTGTCCAGGTAGATGAATAGCCTTTCCTTTCAAGTTCCCAATGGTAATTGTCTCATCGTCGTCGAAAAGCCTGTCGAAAATGGCTTTATACTCCTCTTGTGGGACACCATATCGTTCGGCGAACAACTTTTGGACTTGCTCAATACGCTTGCCAATACAGATGGGTGGCTTATGATGTTGATCCTGGGCAAGATGTTTTTGAAGATAAGATGCTGCAGACAAATGATCTGCATGAGCGTGTGTTTCGAGAATCTTGTCGATCTTGTAGCCCTCTGCCTTGATTAGAGAGAGCAAGCAATCGGCTGCCTGAGTGGTTACAGCCTGAGTGGCGGGATCATAGTTCAAAACTGGATCGATGATGACAGCTGTTGATGTTGACGGATCAGCAATGAGATACTGCCATGTTCCAGACGTCGGCTCGAAGATATCGTGAATTACAGGCTCAGTAGATATAGTGGATGCAGTGCTGTATGTGACTCGGCGTGAGATTCGATGGTTGGTAGGGATGGAACATGAACGCGGCGAGAATGGTTGGTTCCAGCTATGATCTGGTTGTCCTTTTTGTGATTGACGAACTGTCCCCTTTATCGACGCGACATTTCTGGAAGATTTGGAGGTATAACATACACCTGTTCTTGTCGCATGGTGGATATGACGCAATTGTCTAAAGTCGGCCTGCATTGAACTTCGAATGGGCGTAGACAATCTCAAAAGATCTGACGACCATTGCCAGCCGATGCTTGAGGACTGCTGCCGAATACTGATCATGATGTTCGGGATTTGTGAAACAACAATTGGTGCTGAATGTAAGAGCTGTCGGGGTGGTTATACTTGAAAGTCTTGGGTCGGCGACTCGGTGAGCATGTAGCCCTGGAGGAAGCCGAGGAGGTCGCCGATTGAAAAAAAAGAGACATTACGACACCATCCAATGGATATGTTGGAATTTTTGCCACAAACTGTCAAATTCAGGAACATATGATGATCTTGGCCAAGTATATTGTTATTGTTGGATACTGATGCTAAGGTGTTAACCCCTTAGCTAAGGTGAACCAAGATCACACATCAAAGTCGAGTCCACATGCACAACCACTATCAGACCTTGAAGATACTTTTAAAGTCCAAGTGAAACATGGTAAAACATGAAAACACTCAATAACTATTGTAATTGTAAATGTTGTAGTTTGTTTCGTCTGAGAGAAGCCCGAAAGTGTTCGGCGAGGAAGGGCCAAGACTCCCCGATATCGGAACGAGTTAATCCGAAATCACGACATCGTAAGTTCCAGCCCTGAAGCTATTTTAGGTACTTCAGGGCTCTTTGATCACTTTCTTTTTGCCTATATTCAAAGATGTTTCAGCGTCGCACAGTAATTGCTGCCAAGCGATCGGTCGCTCAATGGAGGAGTCTCGCAACCGCGTCTCCCGTGAGCTCGGCGCGAAGCCACAAAATTGTAGTGGTCGGCGGTGGTACTGCTGGTCTCTCCATCAGCCACCAGCTCCTGCACTCTGGCAAATTTGCGCAAGATGACATTGCTGTTATTGATCCCGCTGCGTGGCACAACTACCAACCTGGCTGGACACTGGTTGGCGGTGGCCTCAAAGACAAACAGGAGCTGCGCAAGCCATTGAACAGCTTGATTGATCCCAAGTTCAAGTTTTATAACGAGGGTGTTGGCGCCTTTGCCCCCGCTGAGAATGCGCTCACTCTTGAGAATGGCGACAAGATCAACTACGAGCACCTGGTTGTGGTGCCCGGTATTAGCATCAACTATGGCAATATCAAGGGTCTCCCTGAGGCTCTCGCAGACCGAAACTCAACCGTTTCGACAATCTATAGCTACGACACTTGCGACAAGGCTTTCCGCACTATTGAAAACTTCCGCGAAGGCAATGCCATTTTCACTCAGCCAGCCGGTGTGGTCAAGTGTGCAGGCGCCCCGCAGAAGATCATGTGGCTTGCGTTGGACCACTGGAAACGAGCTGGCCTCTACAACCCCACCAGCCCCTCTGAGTCACCCGTCAAGATTAGCTTTGCGACCGGGCTCCCAGTGATGTTCGGTGTGCCCAAGTACAGCGCCGTCCTCGAGCAGATGCGGAAGGATCGCGGTGTTGAGGGTCTGTTCCAGCACGATCTCCTTGCCATCGATGGCAAGTCTGCCATTTTTGCCTCTCCCGAGGGAGAGGTCGCCAAACCGTTCGACCTGTTGCACGTCTCCCCCAAGATGGGTGCTTATGGTTTCGTCAAGAACAGCCCTCTGGCCAACGAGGCCGGATTCGTTGATGTGGACGACAACAGCACCCAACACAAGAAGTTCCCCAACGTCTGGTCTGCCGGTGATGCTTCCAGCTTGCCAACATCCAAGACTGCCGCAGCCGTCACTTCCGAGGCACCGGTTCTCGTTCGCAACCTTCTGCAGAGCATGGAGGGCAAGGAACTGGATGCTTCCTACGATGGATACACCTCATGCCCACTCTTGACCGAGTATGGTAAGGTCCTTCTTGCTGAGTTCAAGTATGGCGGTGTGCCCAAGGAGACATTCGGAGACTGGTTTGGTATTGACCAGGCTGAGCCCCGTCGTTCGTTCTGGTACCTGAAGAAGGACTTCTTCCCTTGGGTGTACTTCAACTACATGATCAAGGGTAACTGGGGCGGACCCAAGGGCTGGCTATAGAGGAAAATGTGGAGGTCATGTATATTATCCCTGTGTCGCGATATGATGGTAGTACCTCAAGGTTCTCTAATGGTTAAAGGCCAAAAATAGAAACATAAAAATCCTTTAAGTGAAACACGTCGACAATTCTAACTGTGTCCAGGTCAATATAAAGTTGACTTGGGTAGTGTTGTTGTACACGGCTGTTTTCACATGCAAGTATAGCACGTGACTACTATGAGAATGACATCATCTATCATCATACCGATCTCGATCAGCAAGTGAATCCTCAGGTGGGAATCTTCAATGGCATTCTCCCTTTCTAATATTTAAATATTTACAATGTCTCTACCACATAGATTGGAGCTCTTTTGTTCTATCTTTGAGCCATGTACAACACTCATTCTGATATTTGGGTTGTGAGTCGCACCCGATCAACTCATCTCCAGTTGAACTGGCTTCCTACATTTGGCACGAGATACATACTTCGGATTTCAATCGCTAACTGGAATATCTCTCTCGATAGGCAGGTGCATTTGCCGCAGTCGTAGTCGATTTTATCGTCTACCCCTTCGACACACTCAAGACCCGTGTTCAATCCCTAGACTATGCGAAGGTCTACAAAGATGCACGCACAGGAGCAGTGCGTCGCAATGTGCTCTTCCGAGGATTATACCAAGGTGTCTGGAGTGTGGTTTTTTCAACAATTCCAGCTTGTATGTGTTGGCTCTTATGAACGGGGGACATTACAGCTGACTATTTTATCTACTTAATCTAGCTGGTGCATTCTTTACCACATATGAAGCTGTGAAGAGCATTATGTACAATTCCTCAATAAACTCCCCCATGATCAAAACCAGTGGCAAAAGGACCTTCCCCGATGGTTCTCTAAACAGTCTTCGCTTGCCTTTCACCCATTCCCTCCCTACCCCCATTATGCACGGAATTGCATCTTCAACTGGGGAGATGGTATCATGCCTCATGATTACGCCGGCAGAGGTATTAAAACAAAATTCGCAGATGATTCAAGGTTCCCAAACAAACAAATCCGCCATGCGACAAGTTCTTTTGCGATTTCGACGTCACCCTTGGCGCCTATGGAGTGGGTATACAGCACTAGTTGGTCGAAACCTGCCAACTACAGCTTTACAATTTCCTCTGTTTGAGTATGTGCGATCACATCTAATTGACCGTCGGAGACAACGTGAAGCAGCCCGGAGCAATACTGGCCGACCTCCATCGGCGCAATCAGATCAACTAGTCGAACGGGCCGGCTTGACGGGGATAGCTGCAGCATTTTCGGGGACGGTTGCGGCGACGGTGACTACTCCGATAGACGTGATAAAGACCCGCGTTATGCTATCCGCAAGTGATGCTGGCGCTAAGTCCCAAGATCAAAATACTCAGGCGGGTACTCGTGGCAGTGCAGCGGTATCTTCAGAGGCGCGAACGAAGGCTAAACCCAATACATCTCTCATTTCTGTCGGTCGCGACATCATACGTTTTGAAGGCATCCGTGGGTTGTTCAAGGGCGGGCTAATACGGGCTGGTTGGACTGCGATTGCATTGGGTTTGTATCTCAGTTTGTACGAAGGAGGTCGTTTTTATCTGGAGAATCGAAGGAAGGAGAAGGACCGCACCAGTGGAAAGCTTGGAAAGCAAGCCGATGAAGGCGAGGAGGTCGTTTAGTGGGATGGGAGAGTGTAGCGTTAAACACCTTCGTCGCGTTCCCGTCGCTGCCCAGTGCATGGATGCTCGACTCACAACTCTCCATCATCTACTGACATCCTAGACTGGGAAGAAGATTCTTCTTTGTTCTGTCCGGTTTCTGCCCCCTCTCTTTGATTCCATTTTGGAGACAAAGTCATTGACTGGCAATGAACAAAGAACGGCACCCACTTTATGAAGTACATTGTATTTTAGTCTCTCGAGGCCGTCTTTGAAGAGAAACAAACGTCAAAAAGAGAACAAAGGGTGTCTTTGAACTCAGATATTAGATATAATAGTTTGATTGGGCCTTCAACTATATAAACCATATGCGTACCCTACATTGACTACAGATCAGCACCCTACAAGTGTATTTCACTTCCTCTATCCAATCCACTCAATCGATTGCTAGATTCAATCATGCCTAACCCTTCTAAATACCAGGCTTTAGACATTCCCACGGGCACCGACGAAACCTGGGACGCGGATGACGAGGGCTCTTGTTCTACCGCTTACGATTCTAGCTCAGATACCGCTTGCGATCGCTTTGACTTCGTGCCGCTCTCGATTGTACTCGGATCGCGACAAGAAACCCGCCGCTTATTTCGTTTCACAGTCCGCCGTGAGGAATATAGGTCTCTAAGCGCGACGGGTAAGTCTGATGGCTGGATTGACGTCTCTCACTTTCTCTGGACCATGTGCGCTACACTTGCAGATGCAGGCACCGATCCGGAATGGACTGCGGCATTCGAGAAATGGCGCCCCCAGTGGAAGAAAGTCCAGACGCAGGTGAAGACATTCGGATATACTCAGTTTTCTTCTCAGGTCCCCCCTGCGCCGGTTGATCTTGCTTTGGTCCAGTTCTTTGGATCCTCATCTGACAAGAAGGCCAGGGAGTTTGAGATCGAGCAGGAGAGCTCGGATGGTGGCTCTGGTTCTCAGGATATCTGGACCCTCTGGCGATACATTATTGAGACGCCTGCGGATCAGATCAAGGAGTTCCATGTTACCCTTAGAGATACTGCGAGGGTTATTGGCTCTCAGTAGATTTTAGATGCGTTGAGCATTTGCATATGCGAGATTATCTTTGCTGTTGAGTCGAGCTCGTTTCTATTGCTATTTCTTTCTAACCAGATATATATACATTCTTTTACCGTCTTCATCTTTATAGCCAACAACACATTTTCACGTCATACTCTATTTCAGGACAATATAATATTCCCATGTAGCTCTTTTAGTACATTTAAATTTCCAGTGACTATTTAATGGGTAGATAGAACTTCAGTTGGTCACACACGTTTAAAGACGCGAAAAACACGTTGATTTAGTTCGTTTAAAAATTATAGAAGTTTACCTAGAAAGTAGTAGTACTCCTATACCATATATATTCAACACTACACTACGGGGAGAGCGAGGCATACGGATGGGTTGACGACGTGTGTATTCTAGCAGTGTCAAACAGCTATGAAGAGAACATCAGGTTGCTAGAGAAGGCACTACAAAGAGCGAGCACTTGGGCGAAGAAACATGCCGCCAAGTTCGCACCCGATAAATTTGAGTTGATCCACTTCAACAATCCAAAATCTACCACCGACACCACCAGCGAAACGCCTCCCCGAAACGCTGACATCTGGGAGGTTCCAGATGATCCATCAGGACATGACGGCATGCCGGTGACTATCCCAGGGGATCCAATACCAACAATCCTTAAACCAACCGACACAGCCAAATACCTCGGTATATGGCTCGACAAGCACCTCAATTTCACAATACACCGGAAGAAGATGCTTGCAAAGGGAGCTAGCAGTTTGGAAGCACTCCGCGGGATCTCAGGCTCCACCTGGGGATCATCATTGATCGCGATGCGTAAGGTATACCAGGCAGTCATCATCCCACAGATGCTATGGGGACTGTCTGCGTGGTACTGTCCGGCTGCGAGATCAATGCCAAGGGGCGATCTCAACAAACTCACAAGCGAATTAACAAAGATACAAAAGCGTGCGGCGATCTTGATCAGCGGTGCCTTCCGCGGAACAGCAGGAGCAGCACTTGACACGGAATTATTTATTACCCCAATCAAGCTACGAATTCAACAGATTGTCGAAGAAACCGCCATACGGATCCTTACTGGCCCGCAATGGGCCTGCCCACAAACGGCTAAGGAAGCCAGGAAACCAACACACAGAAGACTCGGAGGATAGTCTCCGACTGAAGCGATTGCACAGAAGAAACCACTACGCCTACAATTAGGCGAAAAATAGGAGGAAAAGCAGGCATTCGTACTTGCGCCTTAGGAGGCACGAATGTTATGTTTTATTGAGAATCAGGAAGCCGCACTAGAAAGCCACAAAAGTATTTATGAAGACGTTGCTTGCGATGACCACGGTCGTACCAGCATGATTTTCACAGACGGAAGCGGGTTTGCAGGATATATTAGCGCATCAACAGCCAGATATTACCCGGAGGTAACGTCACAGAGACGATACCTTGGGACGGACTCCCAGTCCACAGTGTACGCTGCCGAGCTCAGCGGCATTGAGATGGCGCTTGCCAAGACCAGAGAGGAACAGGCTCGAGAAGTGATTATTTGCACAGACCCAAATCTTAATAACGGACAACCGACGGCTCGAGAAGTGATTATTTTCTCCGACAGCCAAGCTGCCATCCAGGCAGTTCAAAACCCACAACGACCATCTGGCCAGTACGTACTGACTGCAATCTATAACCACGTACGGGCCATCCGGTCGCAAAACCAATCAACAAATATCACCATCAGGTGGATCCCTGCACACGTTGGTGTGGACGGCAATGAATTTGCCGATGAAGAAGCAAAGAGCGCAGCGCTTCTTGGTGCGGGGATAGGAGTTGCGACCGGGAGCGGAACGGGAGAACCGATAATCCGCCTCGCCGCAGCTGCTAAGAGAGCGGTACGCCAGCGAATCAGAGAGAGGTGGGAAAAGCAGTGGGAGCGGGAGACAACCTCCGCCCCGACAAAGCGCTTAGTGCAGGCGCCAAATAAAAAGACCCTTCGTTTGTACGAAGGGCTGTCGAAGCCACAGTGTGCAATTTTGATTCAAATGCGCACAATGCGAATTGGCCTCCGACACTTCTTGTTCAAAATCAAGGCAGCCGAGACTGACCGGTGTATGTGTGACGAGGGCTCACAAACACCAAGACATATCCTGATGCAGTGTCCGCGGTATGCCATTCCGCGTACAAAGCTATGGGAGCAATTGTGGGGCATTGGGATTAACGAGATGGATTACGACAAGATCGTGTCGAACCCGCAGGCCACCCGCTACGTGGTCAACTTTATGCACCGAACAGGTCTCCTCCAGCAGTTTCAATATGTTGGGATCGAGGAGGACAACGACGACGACGAACCGACAGGCCTCGCGGCAATGGAGCTAGGTGTGGAAGACGATGGGTATTAGCCAATGACGACAAATGATGCTGTGGAACGAGAAACTCAGCCAGAGTCGACAACCATGCCAATCAACTGGCCAGGACAACGTCACTATCAATTGAAACTGAGGCAGGGGAGGGTTTACAGAGAGAGAGAGAGAGAGAGAGAGAGAGAAGTGAGAGAAAAGTGAGAGAAGTGAGAGATGGAAGGTGGGGGGTGCACCCCACGACAATCATTATGCGACGCTTTCTTATGTATGGGATTTGGGATTTTTACGGGGTACAGGAATGGGCTGATTCCACTCTTTACAATTAGCATCTATTTGTATATTCTCTGGGAGAGATCCCGCTCGGCGTTTGGCTTCGAGTTCTTGCTTCAGTCGGATGAAGCGCCTGCATAGTCATACGCAACTAGTTAGACTGCAACAGGTTAATTGAACTTTGATTGATTGATTGATTGATATATATTCAACATTACAATATCAACATTTATAATATCCCAACTACCACTGATTAGATTTGGTTTAGAATTGAAATTTATACTTATATAGCCACTATGATTTGATATTCTTAAGTTTGAACTTCATGCGATCAGTAGAACGTTGTAATACAGCAATTACAGAGGCCGATTCATTAGATACCGACGGGCTTTAGTGGGGAGAAAGCAGAAGAAGAATCATTATCTATTAGAACTAGAAATCCAGGGCTTATATACCCTGTAAAAACCATTCAAATAAAGAATCAGTTTGTCAAACATAAACAAAGGCTCAATCTGTCAAACATGCAGTGCCAAACACCCATAAATGGGGACCCAAGGTCCAACCATTAGTAGGCTATGCATTAAGGGGCTGTTGATGCTTACAAACCGGCGTCTTGTAATCGCTGTATTCTAACCTTATACTCAGTATATTGAGTTCAAAGTTGGAGTATAGAGTTACAATATCTATACAAGTATATATTTCAATTTTAAATAAAATCTAACAGGTGGAGGTCGAGATATCGCGAAAGAGGATAATATTGATTGATGTTTTGATATGGTGTTGGGGGCTTGGCACGGTTATCATTCACTTCACCCACCTGCACTCCGTTTTCGTGCGTCCTACAACGATTTTGGATGGATCGTATGCCTCGCCACAGAGGGCAGTGAGGCATATAGTGACACATGATTTTGGTTGGTTTGGCTTGAAAGCTTGTCAGGTCTGAGAATGCTGCTCAAGCAGGTGCTTGGTCAGGAATGCCTTTATCCGATGAAAGCCCTACTTCTGAAAAGAAAGTCCCGGTCAATAGAAATATCCCCAGACATGATATCCTCCCTGTAGCATTCCACAAGCCTTATAACGATGGCAATGCACTCGCCGTGGCTAGCGCCGTAAATTGAGACCGGAAATGATATGCAAAACCCCCTGCCCTGGTGTACGGGCCCGGAGTCGACTGTGAACTCTCCGATTCGGAGACGTTGAATTGTAAGGTTCATCAACTCGTAGTCAGAAAGTTGGCGTTCCTTGTTCAAAAATCTGGCGGTAAACCATAGCGTGCCTCGAAACAAGCCATACTCATCAACAGTAGGATGGCCGTTGCGGAGAAATATGGTTCGTGTGGAAGACATGTTTTAATCCTGTAGCAGTAGCACCACGACTTGAAAATGACTGGTCACTAGGGATATTGAGATTTTGCCGGCTTTTGCTCACGTTGCCGTACTGTGTATAGATAGATATACAAGCAGTGAGGGGGAAAGTATTGTTTCTTTGTTGATTAGCAACAATGGCTTTCGTTGTCTCACTTTTTATTTTGAGATATGAACAGTAAAAGAAATCTAACGTTTTCAAAGCGAGAAACCCAGTTCAAAGACTTGAAAGGTGTTGCAACAAACAAAGAATAAAGACTTTGTTCTCACCCGTTCAAATACACCATCAGCTGAGCTATATAACGGTCCCTATTTCCGTTGCTTTTTAGGAATATTCCAGTTGTCCATCCAATTCTCCTGTCCATCTGGGACATACAAACTAACCATTTTGCAGCAGATACATAGCTCTTACCCACCGCCAACATGGCTGATCGCAAGCGAGCTCTACGATCTGGAAAGGCTGGTACTGGATCACCCAGCAACGGGTTCACCACTGAACGCTCGGTTGGCGGCGAGCGCCGTTCGATCCGTCACTACCACGATGGCCGAGTATCCCAACGTGAGGCTCCTATCCCTGGCCCCGTTCGAAAGCTAACCAAGAGCACAGTTACCTCTAGGGCAAACAGCGCGAGCACTAGTACTGTCCTCAAGCCTAAGGTTTCTTCTAAGCCTAAGGAGCCGGAATATCAGTCTCCTACTGACGCCGAAATTGAGAAGCTTGCCGGTGCCGTTACTAACCTCTTCCACCCGGAACGCACTACGCCCTTTCCCAAGCCTCCCCCACGGGTAGAGAGCCCCGAGGAAGAGGGTTCACAGTCATGGAGTTCCGACGGCTCCTATGGCATGATTACCCCACCCTTCCCTGTAGCCTCCCCTACCCCTGAAGATTCACCCGAGTTAATGAGCACGGAGGTTTTCCCCCCTCCAGTGACTCGCAACCCTAGAGCCTCAGGCAAGGGTACTAACAGTATTTCAAAGCAGTGGGCTGACATGGGTGGTAAGAACCGCATTAGACATTCGGATCTTCACGACTGAATGCATGTCTAGTAGTGGGGCAATCCGGACGAGCGGGTACTTTGGAGGTAAGATGGGACTCTGCAAACAATATGAGATCAGGCAATATAAGTGTTTCTTCATAAAGATGTATGATTAATGTAGGAAAGTGTAACTAATGTAGCTAGGTACATAGCTGGATATCCGTAGGCCCGGATTACTATCGTATGACTGTGGTTCCACCGTAGGAAACCGAACGTGGCTCTTTATCATTATCCAAATTAAAGAATGCTGAAAATAATAATCGGCAGAGTGAGCAACTCGATTGCAATCTGGACAAAACACTTTTTCAGATGAAGTTCAATCAGCCACAAAAACTGAGGCACGCCGAAAGCCTTCAATGAACTGGTAAATGCAGTAATTCCCAAAGGGATTTTGTCTCCCCCACGCAGCTCTGCAATTGTTGATCCGCGATTCTTTGCCGGGGAAGGAATAATTGTCTCCAATTTCCCCGGCAAAAGGCTTGCTTCGGTCAATATGAGAGTGATAGATGCTGGTAGTAGTCCCATTAAACGGAATGCAAGCATGATGATTACTGCAAAGGTCTCGGCACCAGCGCGCCTGGAGATTGACATTTCATCCCCTGGAGAAATCATTGACCCTTGTATTAGACTCTGGGCCTCATACAACAAGGCTTCGCATATCCCGTGTGTGAAACTAGGGACTGCTAAGTGCGTCCATTTTCTCTGGTCTGCATTTTCTGTCAAAGAAAGGAGTCGAACTGAATGTGCTGAGATCGTAGCACACGTCCAAATCAAGTGAAATTTGCATAGGAGAACAGAGGAACAGACATAAGCAAATGGTTTCAGCAATCCGTGTCTGAAAATTGCAATCTCCAAGCAAGCTCTAATTGCATAATGGGTAACCTGATAGACAAGACCTATCACAAGCGCACGAGAGAATGTGTAAAGACTCTGTGTAGTATATATCTGACATATGGACTTGTAGGTGGATCGGAAGGTCAGGGGCCATTTGTTGTGGCCCCGTTCTTGATCTGAGAAAGCCCTATCCGTTCTAGCAATCTCAAGGACCAAAGAGATCGCTACTACATGGCCAAGAAGATAACGAACCTTGTTAAGTCGATTAGAATCACATATTTCAACAAGGGGGAAGTAGAAACATACTAAGTTGGATATCAAAAGGTGGCTAGAAATCAGAGCGAAGGAAAAGAATGTGAAATCCTTGTGTATGGTCCCAGAAAGAGAAATATCATTGAGTTGGCTTAGGATATTTCCATCTCCTCCTGGGCTGATCAGAATGTTCACAATCCGCGAGGGCAAACTTGAAAATACGATCTGAGTCAAAGGAAGCATTCCGAAGGATTCCGAATTGTAATCGAAGGGGAAACCTTTGTAGCGAGTGAGATTCACTGAATAAAGAATACCATAGTGAAGAAACTAGGAGCAATTGGGGATATTGGAATGTAAGCAGTGGGTGCCCAATTTGCAAGCTCTGATGCTGAGAAATCTAAAGCGAAACAATGAATAACTAGAAACCGGCCGAAATGAGCGATTGGTTGGGGACCAAAAGAAAATAGGGAAGTGATAGATAGCCAAGGCCTTAGAGCACCTCATGATGTTCGCAGAATAAACTGCCTGAATAAATTAAAGCAATATACATCTCGGCTATAATCTCACTTTTCAAGTCTTCAAATGTTGTGTTGTCGATGTGACAGTCAATGTGACAGCGGGACAGGGGTTCTGCAGAGATTCTGCCAGTTTATTCCGACTGCTAGTTTATTGATGTTTGCATTGTTTACACTCCACAAACACTTGTGTCACGACTCTTCTTCCCTCCTTTCTCTTCCTCTATCCTTAGAATTCTATGTATCATGCAATGTTTTCTTTGAGAATCTGGTAACAGTCGAAGGGTCAGATGATAAATCTAATCTTTCACTCAATCTAACTGTCCGAGCCAGCTTCTTATTCAGGCTAGTAGCGTTCAGATTCCGAATCTTCACCGAATACGCTTCCCACTTGTTTATGTCCAATAATGGTCACTGCCCTTGATCGAAAGAAGCCCTGCCAAGAAAAACTTGGAAGCAGCTAAGCATTATTTGGCTATGAAAACGCTGCTGCCTAATACGGTGGCTTGTACCTGCTTACATGGACTCCGTAAGCTCATTCAAATACTTGAGAAATTGAGCTAAGTAGGGGGTCCTTCGGCTTACTGGAGACTTCCATTTTGAGAATGGATGTATCTAGAGACTTTTACTACTCCCAGGAGCTCGATAATCACGATCACTCGGCCACCCGGCCTCCCAAATTTTCTCGATGTTACCAAACATACTGTCGATACTGCGTGACGTACCTTGATGAGCATCTTCCAAGTGTTAAGCAGGGATAGCAGTAATAAAGGCCAGGACGCATTCTTCGTATTCTCGGGGCGGGCCGAATTTCGCCAAGCCACGCTAGTCGGGAATAAAGTAGATTTCCGGCACTAGTTAACAGCGCCTTGTTAACTATACAGGTTTCTTTTAGGTCTGACAGCCATGATAGAGTAACATTTTCTGTGGAGAACACAGGTCCACGACAGCGAATCAGCATGATATCAACTAGAAAACGCCTATATCTATGTTTCACCTCGTATCGAAGCTAGAAGAGAAGAAATGGATGTCAGGAGAGCAAGGCCAAATATAAAAGGCTCCACGGACACCCGTATAGAGCAGCGGGAACAGAACGCGAGAACAAATTGCCATTGATAAGTCAAACAATCCTGATTGTGGCATCCTTCTTCCCCATTCAATTTCCGTCTCATTCTACAACACGATTCGGCATACTCCCAAAACAATGTTCAAGGGACGTTCCATCTGTGCCTTGGCGGTTGCTGCCCTAGCCACCACCGCACAATGCCAGCAACTCAGCTATGAAGACAGCGTCACAGCCCTGGCATACGGCAACGTGGCCACCGATACCTCTGCCGAGGGAACGGTATGGCTCAACGTTACTGGGTTTGCTGTGGATAAACTTCCACACATCCAGGAGGACCTGGGAATCCACACTTTGGACAATCTCAAGACGCTCAACGCCATTGCTGGCCTTGCACAAGACGCCGCGACCAAAGGCCAGTGGGGAGACATTGTCTACTTGTACAGCGCGTTCGCGATGAATGGTCACAGCGAGTATCTCAATGTTTCGACTGTAGAGATGCAGGAGTCTCTCCTGGACGCTATCACAAACCAGGATAGCGGGGAAATTGATCACCAGCTGGCTGATCTTTACGCCAGTACCTCCAGCTCGAAGTTCCTGGTTGACGCCTTCCACGGTCTTAAATCGAAGCCAAGCACCCCAAGCAAACGCTGGCTTAGAGAGGTTTGTTCGAACGCCCACCTCGCTGTCAAAAACTCTTGTCGAAGTCTCCTTCAGAATGTCAGAGGCAATGCTACATGGAAGACGGGCAGCCCTCGGAGTATCTGCAAATACGGTTGCTGTATCAGTTGGAGTGCGAATGCCACCTTCCAGGTTGAAAATCTCACAAATGCTGCGAACTATTGCATCAACGCGTGTGGTACGAGCAATGTCAGTTGTGAGGTTTATGGTGTCAAGTTGCAAGGAACTCTCGTGGATCAGTGTTTGAGTAACAGAGCAACTGGTTGCAGGTAATGGAGGAGCCACCTGAGGCTTATTCAGAACAGAGCCTCCATGTATTGAATTCGTTTTCTTGTGGAATAGTGCTGGGGGTTTTATTGAATGACTAAGAGATGGTTATACAGTTCCAGCTCCTAATTCTGTTTTTACTTCCTCTCTTTTCAATGTCACCTTCTGATCTCTGAAGACCTGGAACGTAACAAATGATAGACCTCAAGGTGACTAACTAGGGCCTAGAAAGTGTACGGAAGTGATTACGAACTATATAGTATCATTATATCCTGTTTCTACGGCAGGCTTTAACCGCGATCGCGCCAACCGGGGTTTTGCCAGGCAGAAAATTCAGAGGTCTCTTGCGCAGAATATGCCTTTTTTTAGCACTTTCGTATATACCTAAAAAGAGCATCCAAAAGAGCATCCAAAAGATATATCTAGAGAAGGGGATAGAATATGTCTGCCTTTCACTCCTTATGGCGTCTTTCTTATTAATCCTAGAAAAAAAGAGCCCTTCTATATCCTTCAGTATTACCGATCTCAATCTCCTCGGTACTGATCTTTAGGGTTGAGTATAATAAGATAGGCGGTAAACAAGTCATATGGGTTGGCGCGATGGCGTCTAAAACCTGCCGTACCTAGGTAGCTATACGTACTTGATTTCTTCTGCCGGGTGTGGCTTTCCTATCTTAGCTGCCGCCGCTTTTATGAGGGCGCTCAGAGTTAGGCTCACTGAGTAGATTTCAGTCCGGGCTCAGACTCACTGAGCTGCTCAGGCTAATCACGTGATTAATCTGTGGGGTCCAATGAATGCTCACTGATCGCTCACTGATTACTCAGAGACCGCTCAGAGTCATCTAGTTAGTTAACTAGTTAGTTAGTTATTGAGCACCCGGTCTACCTACACTTTGCCCCACAACACTATTTACTCTGCGACTACTTTTTGATGGCCCTCAATTTTCACCATGCCCTCCTGTTTCTAGGGGTGCATCATCTTCTAGTCTCATTCCGCTCTCAAAAATAGCGCACTTTTTGCAGATAAGAAAGAATGTGTGAATGACGTTCTACTGTACAAAGCAATAAACAACTGTGGCCTGCTCATGTATATTTTATCTATATGTACACTATCGCCCTATTCATCATCGGCAAGATAAAGCGTAATAACGTAGCATATTGTGACGGTAATGGTTAAAGTCTAACTAGTTAGAGCATGTCGCAAAGAAACTTGGGGGCGAAAAGAACGAAAATAGATTTGTTTAAAAAGCCCATCTTACTAGCTTCATAGCATCCAATAGACCGAAATTGTGGGTTAGCCGTATGCTTAATCATGTGCTTCTAAGAATACGCTTATACTTTAATAATTCGATATCATGAATTCGCGGATGTGGTAGTATCGGTATTGGGGGCTGAAAAATAGCTTGACGGAGAAAGAAAATACAACGTATACCGTGGCGGCTATTGTGGTAGCTATGAACTAACCAAAGTCGATAAACCCCGGCCGGTCGGATTGTAGTGTCCATGGAAAGTAATCGAAAGCTGGGGAGGTTAGTGTTGGAGAATCACGTGATTGATCACATGATTATCACATGCCTGTCACGTGACTCCGCTCCCAGGACTTCCAGATAGCCAGTCGAGGGAGCTTCTCTCTCTCTTCTTCTCTCCTCTCCAGAGTCCATAATCCAACATTCATTCCTGCACAACCTTCTTATTCGCTGACAGGTTATGAGGCCCTTTGCTCGAGGACTCCGAGCACTCAGATAAAACAACTTTTCTTGACAAATCAGATTTTTCACTGCATTTGTGGGACCTGCATCGGCCCGTCCCGCAGCAGCCCCACTTCATCCAGATCGGATCAACTGATTCGAATTTCATCAACAATCAACAAGTTCTATCAGCGTGACTTTTGAAGAACATCGCTGACTGTCATTCTTATTCTCTAGTGTCCTTATATCGTCATCGTACGATAGTTGAAAACTCTGCCTACGACCGAAATCGGACCGCACAAACAAACAAACAGTACCCGAGACTCGACGTGATTCGACTCTCGACACACATAGCTAGCCATTATAGCTGATTTCGATGATAGAAATGATGCCGGCGAGGGCTTATCACGATCTCTCCCTACTTCTCGTCACTAGAACCTATAAGACCCCGCTCGAACGGAGTAGCAGCGGTCTACTTAGATGAGAAGACTACGTATATAGGCAACAAACCTTCTAGAGGAGAAGGAAATCAAGTTAAATAAAGGTATCAAGTTACTTCTTAATAGGAGCAATCTTGCTCGATAGAAAAGACAAATCGAGAACGGACTCAGTATAGTCCGTATTGATAAGGTCGCCGACTACAAATTGCCGCGACTAAATAAAGAAGATCTAAACTATGATATCTAGGAGTATTGGTTAAAGATCGCCTGCGGTTAGATTGAGAGTCTACTTGATTAGGAGATTATTACAATTCTTGAAGGTGGTATTGAAGTCTTCCTACGTCGTACTGATGATATAATGCGCGAAGTGGAGACTCTTGTCCGCGGAGCTGAGATTACGGACAATATTAGACGTAAAGTTATTAAATTCTATAAGATAAAACGCTTAGACTTTAGCAGTGCTAATGTGTATATTACGGTATACTAGACCCAGTATAACTAGCTTGGTCTATACAAAGTTGAACCCTATACTTTTGGAGCTATATTTGTTATGCTCTATAATCTTGAAGAAGAGCTTAACTTAGTCAAATTTATATATTAGGCAATAAAGGATACTATTCTTGATAGTGTTACAAAAGATGTCTTCAACAGCTTATATAAGAAACTTATTGTTGAAGTATGAGATATACCTGCTTCGTCTTCGTCTATAATAATAAATAACTTAGCTAATGTAGCTTATAAATGTAATAACAATTAACGCGGAGGCAGAGGTCGTAGATATAGTGGTCGAGGCCGCGGAGAAGGATTATATAGTTCTTAATCTTATAGTTCTTAGTTAAATAAGAAGTCAGATTAAAAGGATTAATCTTGTTATAAGAATAGTCTACCTAAAGGTAAGTCGATTGATAAATAGGCTGAATAGTAAAGAAAGAAGTAGCCTTAGTACGTTAATAGGAGCGAATGTTCCTACTATGGGCTTGATAGATATCCTGTAAAGATATACTACTATCTTATAGACGATATCGTTTTCGAAGGATAGAAGTCTTATAACAATATTTAGAGCTATATACTAGCAAAGTGGTTACCTTTTAAAGATAATAAAGATAATAAAGATAAAGGCAAAGCCGGTATCGCTTGTATAAATACTGCTTGCTCTATAGACAATATATAGATGCTTGATAGTGGTGCTTTAAAGACTATTACTAGTTATTATAAGGATTTTTATAAGTATTCTAAGTATAAGCCTAGGGAGGAACTATATAGCTATACAAATACTAATAGTGAAGTCTAATTTGCAATCGTATATAGAAAAGCCCTAATTTAGATCAATACTTCGATAGGCAAAGTAAGAACAATTCTTATTACTGCCTATTATAATACTATAACTAAAGACAGACTGCTCTTAATAAATGTTTTTGAGGTAGATTATAGTATTTTTTACGATCTAATTACGTTAATGCTTATATATAAGAATTGTAACGAAGTTGGCCTAGTTAAGAAGGTTAGCGGACTTCTGTAGATCGATAGACTGCTCTATTATAGTATAAAGAGCGAAGCCGAGGATAAAGTTTATATTTACTTATAAAAGACATATTTTTATAAGTCTAATTTAGGTTTAGATATAGATTTAGATAGTAAGGAAGAGATTGACAGAGTTAATAAATCAGTCTTAACCTATAAAATTCACAGATGTCTAGGCTATATTAGTAAGCTGTAGATTAAGGCTTCTCTGGCTAACGTAATCCTTCTAGATAAAGAGGATTAAGTTAAGCTTTATAATTTTGACTATAAAGCTTATCAACTTGGTAAGGCAAAGAAGAGGATTTCTAGAGATAAATAATAATATATTAGGAAGATTAGTATAAAATTTTATGCTGATATATAAACAATAAACCCCTTTAGTCTTTGTGGTAAGAAATATTGGGTACTAATTGTCGATAACTATACTTGGTATACCGAGGGATCCTGTTTTTGTAGTAAAGATAAGATTACCGATTATATAATTAGATTTTGTAAACGTTAGAAGTTTATTTGTAGTCGATATCCTGCTATCTAGCGGATTGATAGTAGAACTGAATTCTATAAATTTAAGATATAGGTAGAGAGTGAAAGTATGGTTTTTGAGCCTATAGCTGTCTATACTCTAGAAGCAAATAGTATTGCAGAGTATATAGGAGGTTATATTAACTAAACTTAATATACAATAAATATAGATACTAAGCTTCTAGATATACTTTAGCCTTTCTGTATTAATACTGCAATTTATATTTATAACAGATTAGTTAACCCGAAGATAGGAAAGACTCTAATTATTCCTTAGTAAGAAGAGCTTAGTCTAGGAGAGATAAAGGTCAATTTGAGATATCTTCGTATATAGGGATCTATTATGTTTACCTATATTCTAAAGGAGACTTATGTCTAGTTAGAGAAGTCAAAAGCTTGTGTATTCCGAGGTTACCTAGTTAGATACGAAGGAGATAACAGCTATATTTTCAAAGTATAGAATCTAGTTATAAAAGAGATTGTTCGCTTTTAGGATATCACTTTTCCTGATAAGCTTAATAAGAACAGAGATAACGATTAGAAGGGGGGTATTATACCGGCTAGAAAGCTAGTACTAAAGGACCCTGATTTAGATAATAATAATACCGGAGCTCTTTATAAAGATAGAGGGCCGGTATAGAGATTAGAGAAAGGCAAGTTGCCTTTTTAGAGGCTAAGAGAGGTGCCTTAGGTTATTATTACTAGTAAGCGACTAGAGCCGGCAGTTATAACAAGGCCTACAATTTAACAGAGATAGGTGTTAGTTGGACTAGATATACCGGGAAGAGTATAGACTATACCTCCTACGCTAAAGGTATCTAGGATCTAGGAGATCGAGGACAAATCTCTAATTCGATAACCTATCTTTCGCTAGCTGTTGTAATAGTAGTAGGCTAAGCGACGTCCTATTCTCTAACTATAAGCTTATAAATCAATTAAGTAGTATATAAATTAGATTAGCACTAAAGTATTAGTTCTTTCTCTAGTTCCTCTATAGCTAAGAAAATAGGTACTAAAGCCTATAGTGCTAGAGCTAATTCCTGAATTACTAGTTATTTACTAATCAGTTAAATAAGATAATATTATTTCTTAGGAGATATAGTTACGACAATATATACCGTTCTTATAGAGGGTTGTTTTACTATAGGCACCTTTACCGATTTGATAATTACAAATAGAGAAATAATAAGAGAGTTTACTAGCTCGAGAGGAAGAGAAGTAGGTATAGCGAGCTACTTACGATATAGAAGATCCTATACTAGCAGTTTCTAGTTCTCTATACTATTTGCTAGGAGCTTTTAGAGAAGAGACTCTATAGGCAGTCCTTTTAGAATCGTAGGAGGAGACTTTGTATATCTTACCTATAGTTAATATTAAACAGAACCTACTTCTAATTGAATCTAATCACAATTAGAATACAATTAAACCCGAACTAATAACAATTCGAGAACCCTCTGTTATTACGATTAGTACTAATAATTCTGTTACCGAGATAGGATCGGTTCTACTAGAATAGTTCGTTCCCTACTATTCGAGCCGTATATAACACTTACTAGAGCGCTACGGTTTTCCTACGAATCCTTTGAGTCTACCGAAACCGAAATCGAAGCTGATTCGTATAAGACCTAATGTTCTGCAAGGTAATAAAAGTGCTAGCGAGGGACAAGGATAGGTATAGGATAATATAGAGAGAGGGAGACTTACTATATCAAAAGTCGTTACAAAACAGAAGATACCTTTTATTTTTAAGGGGAAACCTCTGTACGTTAAAGACATCGAGATCCTATAATTATATAAATAAGCCAAAAAGTCAAGATTTGCAGATTATTAGTAAGCAGCAATAGAAAGCTAGATTAGTGATTATTATACGAAAGGCACTTTCGATATTGTACGTAAACTGCTAGACGCTGTTCCTTTACCGAGTCAATAGGTATTCGACCTTAAGGTGATAGTAAATAACGAAGTTATTGAGTTTAAAGCTCGTTAGGTAGTCTATAGAAACTACTAACAGAGGAAAGAAGACTCGCTTTTCTACGCACCGGTTATACAAAATATACTTGTCAAGATCGTATTTACAGTTATTACTTAAAGAGGCTATAAGTAGAGACAATTTGACGCAATTGCTACGTACTTAAATACTTCTAGGAAGGATTATAAAGTTATCTACGTTATCTAGCTAGTCGGTTTTGAATACAGTAAATCTGACATTAGTATCAAAGGATAGGTATATCAGTTAAACTAGGCTTTATTCGGTTTGCGAGACTTAGCTGCATTATAGAATAAAGAGCTAGATAATAGGTTAAATAAGATCGCTTTCTACGCTCTAGATAATAATCCGTATATCTATATTAAGAAACACAGCAATTCGATATAGTTCTTACTTATATATATCGATGATTTTATCGCTACCGCTCCTATAGATAGTAAAGTTGATCAGATCTTCTAATAAGTAAAAGAGCAATTCCAGATCAAAGACATAGAAGAGCTGTTACGCTTTCTCGGTAGCGCTATTACCCGAGATTACGAGAAAAGGACGATCAAAATGTTACAAAGAGTATATAGTCTTAAAGCTCTTCGACTTGCAGAAATACAGTCGTACTCTCTACTGCCTATACTGTTATCACCGGTAAGGAAATAGGATACAGAGAATAAAGACGCGGAGATCCTACTTCGTAAGGATAAATATACGCAGTATAGATCGCTTGTTAGTAGGCTTAATTGGCTTATAGTCGAAATACGTCCTAATCTCAAGTTTACTGTTATAAAGCTTCAATATCGTACGGCTTCGCCGACGATAAACGATATAGAAGCAGCTCGTACAGTTTACAAATACCTAAAGGCGACTACCGAGCTGTATATTACACTCGGCAAAGTCAATAATACGACATTCTTCGCTTATACTGACGCTTTATATAGCGATTGGTATAATTCTAAGTCTACTGAAGGAGCAATTTGGTTCTTTAGCGGTACGCCAATACAGTAGTATTCTAGGAAATAGAGCATTATAACACCGTCGTCTATAGCTGCCGAGTGGTATACTTTAGACAAACCAGCTCGAGACGCACAATAGTTCTTAAAGATTGTAAGTGCACTTGATTTGCCGAGTGCAGGAGATCCTATTGTCATTCTTACAGATAATATCAACACCTAGCTACTTATGGCAAAGAAATCGTATAAGAACAGTACTCGGTGGCTTGACATTAAGTGGTTCTTCGTTAAGGACGCGATCTTTCGGAACAAGATCGACCTTAGGAGAGTTGATACGAAGAACAATGTTGCTGATGGATTCACTAAGCCGCTTGATAAGGAGGCGTATGAGAAGTTCATCTAGATGCTAGGTCTTAATTGATCTGTATACAAATTTACGGGTAAAAAGGAGGTTTTACAAAGTGTAGGAAATGCAGGAAACAGAAAAAAAAAAAAAAAAGAAAAAGGAGAGGTTATTTGAAGATAGAGAAGTAGGGGGTTACTTTATGTCAATTTAGTTAGTCAGTCCTGAAGGGGGGTGTTGGAGAATCACGTGATTGATCACATGATTATTATATGCCTGTCACGTGACTCCGCTCCTAGGACTTCCAGATAGCCAGTCGAGGGAGCTTCTCTCTCTCTTCTTCTCTCCTCTCCAGAGTCCATAATCCAACATTCATTCCTGCACAACCTTCTTATTCGCTGACAGTTAGCCTCGGTAACGGAAATTTGGTTATAGTAAGAGAACGTCGATACTCATTGATAAAAGAAAGGGATAAAAATAGCTACATAGGCGTAATGCATAAGCTAGGAATTCATTCTCGTGCTGCTCATTATGGTAGTTAAGAGCGAGATCCATCGCGTCATGAATTTGCAATATATGTGTTGTCAAAATTTGGATGCTTTTTGAAGTCGTCTTTTCCCCATTTGTTTGTGGCGAGATAGTTGCTAGACGAGCTTTAAATGATCGGAAAGTAGCTCGGACATATACATGGATGTAGTGCGAAAATTGTAGAAGTACGGGCCTGCAAGGTAACAAGTGTTTCGTTCGTTTGAAACCCTATTCTGGTCATTGGTAAAGCCAAGTCTGAACGGGAACCCACTTCGGGACAGACCCACCTCCGTCACCCGAATAGAGTCTAGAGGTCCGAATGTACTTCGTTATGGAAAGAGGTGAAGACGAGATAGGGCATTTGCGGATTAGAATACTGATTGCGGAGCATTGAAGGTATTATAAACCACTACGCCTTTCGCCTCCCTCTATAATAGTAGATTTCGACAATAGATTATTACCGTTGAGACACTCATGCCTTGTCTCTCCGCCTGTCCGGAACCACGCTAATCCATACCAGGTTATTTTAAAAAATAACCCCTGCCTAGTCGCGTAGGGCTCATAATGTATTGCCTTTATAGTCCAATGAGTCATCGTAAAATACTGTAAGCGTCCATGGCGGGGGAGATATGGCGAGCTTGATTGATGTCTATACCCTTTCCATTCTTTATTATCTTCCACAGCTTTTACCTCTATCTACCTTTACGTGATGAAGGTTGTGTGCTATTGCTGCAAGAGACTGACACCGGTAGGCACATATGGTTCTTAGGTCTTCCCGTGGCTTTTGCTCTCTCCTGTTGCTTCTACTACCTTCTAGAGTCTGGCCCCAAATGCTACCACCCACCCAAGCTAACGCCGATGTCTAGGGTTTCACTATACGCACTCTTACTGCCGTTACCCGCATTTGCCCTATAGGATCGTACTTGGGTTTTACCTCAATCTCGCTCACTGATAAACCACACGAATGACCGAACTTCGAAATGTTGGTCCTGACGAATGGGAGATCTGGAAAGATCAAAGACTGGCTGCGCTTAGAACAGCACCCTATGCGTTCTCGTCAAATCTCATAGAATGGGAGAATGCGCCTGAGCAACGGTGGCGCGACCGGCTTAGCATATGCGGTAGCTACCAAGTGGTTGCTTCTCTCCAAGGCACGATAGTGGGCATGGCTGGGGGGCTTCTACTTACCGAGCCTGGGGTTGCAGAGCTTGTGTCCATGTGGGTAGCTCCCGCTGCACGAGGTCATGGTGTCGGGGATGCACTAGTGGCTGCTGTTGAGGACTGGGCCTACAGCGTTGGTGCCACCATTCTTAAACTATCTGTGGTAGAGAATAATTACCCAGCTCGTAAGCTATACTCCCGGAATGGGTTTGTCGACGTTGAGTTTTGAAAGCGGTGATATGGAGGTTGGCTGTGAGAGGGTTATGTTAAAGAAAAAGCCAAAGGTTTAGCCTAGAGTCTGTCCGACATCATGTGAGAACGTGATAAATACGATTAAGGTTAAGGTGTATGGCAAGAGAGTCCAAACAACATTGATTATATCTCGCAAGCCTCGCCTGAAAAAGGCGTAGCTTGAGCAAATCAGGTGCAGCGAGCCGATGCTATAGAGCACTTCTCACATCGGTTATGTTATACTTCATCTCCGACCAGTGCGATATGAAGGAGGATGAACGCTTCCGAGCAACTTACGAATTTTTTGCCCTTGTCCGTTCGCTGCACTCCATTATGTCAGCCATCGGAGAAGTGGTTAACTAGTTAACGAATTGCACAAGCGAGTGACGCAGCCGGAACACTATAGTAAATCCGATATCTTCTTATGTGTATTTTAGGAACAACGTTCAAATTTGGTTTGGTTGTCGGTTGATAGCTATTGATAAGGCATTTTTTTCAATGTATATCAATTTCGAGGCAATCGGAAAACTGGAATATCGTGGTATTGAAAGTTAAGTTGCTATAAGAAAGAAATATATAACTATATCCTAGGGTAAGCTTAATAGAGAGTTTAGGATTATAGGTACTAGATAGCGAGCTACTTTAGATATGGAAGATCCTATACTATAAATAGTTACTAAATCTGTGACGATCTGGGGGAATGGAAGAGTTTTCGTTTGCATTGTTGTTTGCATGTGACAGAACTGCCCACACAAAGGATCCTATTCAGGAGGATCTCCCTCTTCTTTTCTTCTACTCCCTATACTTAGTATTTTAGTTGAAATGCACTCTTTGTTCTAAAGATCTGGCTGGTAATTAGACTTCGGCACAACCCACTCTAACCCGAGCCCAACCCAACCTAACCCAACCCAAAACCTAACCTATGGGTAACCTATTAGGGTCCTAATACAGTGCAAACAAAACAAACCAAAAATTTATATGGTTGAAATTCGAAGATTTGAATATATAGCTATATATAACACTATCATACAAACTAATTACAAAACAGAAACAAATTTATATAAAAAGCATTTTATACTACTAAAAAAGTATATTTAAAAATATCGAGACTTATATTTAATAATTTTTATGAATTTCTATGCAAAAATGGGTTCAACCTTGGAAATGGGTTATTATTAGGTTATTGGGTTTAACCTATTGGGTTTTGGGTTGGGTTTGGTTATAGAGGGCGGAACGCAAAATGCGTTCTGCCGAAGTCTACCCTTGGGCCTTGGGTTACCTAGTCCGACCCAGACCCATTACTAGGTCGATGGGCTCGACCCAAAACCCAACCCAGTCTAGGTTGGGTCTGGGTTGGGTCTGGGTTTTACTGGGTCGTGCGGAAGACTAGATCTGGCTGGTAACAAAATCCTTCTGCTTCACTAACATTAGCAAGAGATTGCAATCGTCTAGATCAAACCTTCGTCCTGCTCGGGAGTAAAGCCTTATTTATTGGTTTGCGCGAGTTGCCTAGCCCAGTGGGGCAGCCATTTCCCCATATATATTAATGACGTCATCCACGTCATAGTATAAGATCCAAGGATATATTGCCGAGATATTCCTGGGCACTGGACTAGCCACAGATTCATTCTACGAACCCAACTACAATGTCTTTCTCCCATAAAGAACCCGAAGTTCTCCCCTCAGGAATCACCGCGCCACAAGTGCCTCAGCAAGACCGCACGTCCCAGAGTCTTTCCCAGCGTGTCTCCCAGCCTGAGAACTCCGAGAGTAAGGACTATGCAGTGAATGCAGGGAGTGCCGAGAAGCAAGAGAATGCCGAGAAGACCATGGACCAAGGCCGTCGCGGCACTGCTGCGATCATGGAGGACCACCACGTCAGCAGAGAAGCACTGAAGGGTCCTCAAGGTCAACCACCGCACACGGCAGAAGAATTCAAGAAAGAAATGGAGACTATCAAAGCCGCCGATGGATCGCACTCTGGTAAGATTTTACTAAGATAATTTGTTTGCTTTGGACAACTCTAATAAGACTATAGGTGATTCGACTGAAGCTAAGGGCAGCAGGGGCGAGCAAGGTACTATGGAGAAGGTAAAGGAGAGGCTTGCGCACCCATTACAAGGCAAGAAATCTGAGTAGATTTGGCTCACATTGTATGAGATCACCGGATCAGGAAAGGGAGGGGTGGTGAATCCGGTAGGAGGAGGCTGACGATGTTGAAACTCGTATATCTCGAGTCATTGTCACCCCAATGACGTTTGCGGTGGAAATATAGTCCATTATACCAACTAAAGTTTCTAAATACTAGGTCATCTCCACTATATTGACGTTATGGTGAAAATCAGAAAAGTAAACAACTCCACGGTCTAACTCCACCCTGGTGAGATTCTTGTGTGGCCTAAAATCAACCATGTTCCAATTGGGAAATAAATTAGCAGCCACCGCCGCTACACATACACTCTGACATCGCAGTCGCCTTGGTTTTTCTTTCATTAATACGTGATGGGGACACCGCGGGACCTCTTCGCTTTTTCTGTAGGCCGTGGGAGCAATACTTGAGCTAGTCAAATTTGCTGGCGGGAAAAGCGCTAGTTTCTCGTTCACTTATCGGAGCACTTGTACTCATTCTGTCTTATCGGTAACTCCTAGCAGATACAGTCATCGCTCTCAAGTAGTTGAGGAAACACCAAAGCCCAGACGCTGAAATATCTCTGTTCCTGAAGTCCGCATAAAATACCCAAGGGCCTTAAAACACATCAATAAAATTGTATTTACATGAGAAATCCTTCTGTTTCGTGGCCATACATTGCAGATCAATTGGAACGATGTGATGATGCCTACGTAGGCTTGAAACAACTATTCTTAGAAAAGAGTAATTTAGCATATATGCCCAGGGTAAGTTATATCAATATATCATATAAAATAGGGATATGGACATTAAGGGACTAGGCAAAGATACTGCTGTATGATGCATGTATGTTACGGAAACGATCTTGTTTCATGAGTCCAAAAGATTACAGTGCTCTGTGGCTTGCTAGTATCAAAAACTGTTGCTGTGCCGGTCGGTCTCTGGTTTGTAATTACTTTACAGAGATAAATACCGACACCGTAGTGATCGATAACAGGCAGTGATTGCTTAATCAGAGACGGCCTATCGTGAGAATCCTCTATGATAAGTCTCACGGGATGGCAATGAGGGTCACTTACTTGGCAAACCGAGAGCTGCCAAAGCCTGATGACATAGACTGGGTACATGTAGCCATTCGCTGGCCAAATTAATGTAACTTTCAGGCACTTCGACATACATGCGGCTTCGTTTGCTCTTGGCACTCATAAGAAGCGCCTTGCATTTAGGTCGCTTCCACTTAAACCAACTGTCTGATGGTATTGTGCAGGTTTCTCTCGTTCAGCTTTGATTGAGTGGGCTCTTCCTTGGAATACTTAAAGAGGGCATGAAGGTCGAATTATTATGAAGGACCGTCTTTGGATTCTGGCGAGGCCTCGCTTTTGTTGCTGCACTGTTGTCGTACACGAGGAATCTGAACAGGGATGATATTTGCATTGGAAGGGCTCTCTTGAGTGAAGAGAAACATTGGGAAAGCCTTCACACTGCAAATATGGAAGTGCCTTAGTAATATCAAATCGGCAGGGGACGTACATGTCCGAATTCCGTGGAAGATTTCTGGAGGTGGACTGGCTTGCAATACAAGCTTGTGCCAGGTTTAGCGGGGATCGGGCAGGTTCTTGTGAGAACGAGCGGTGAGGTGTTATAGTGCAAAATCTGCTGGCCTTCACCGGCATTCAATAATGCTGTTGCGGAATTTCCGTACAGTATAAGCCCCAGGACTGAGATGTAGGGAAATTATTAGTTCACATTTGGAGGCTTGCTAAGATGATCTTGTCCAAAAAGCTAGCTTTGCTCAGCCTCTTCCAGACGTGCATCACAGGTTCTCATCTAGAGCAAAAATTGATGCACCGAGACAATAGAGAAGTGTTAGGCATAGGTCCGAGAGCTGGAAGCAAACGTTCGATACTTGTCCTTCCATTTCCCATTCCGGACATGGCGAAATTGTTGTAGCGCTGTGGCCTGCCCTTTACGCAAGTGATGCGTTTCACAACTACCTGTTGCCTTTTGTTTGGTTAAAATATCTGCTCGCAATTTTCGTTCTCCACAGCCAACACTGCTTTGTCTGTTGGCCAGATATTATTGCTGGTGGAGAGTATCAGTCAGCCGGTCTTATTCACGTAGAGGAGCCCAGTAACTTACGCACTAAATAGTGGTTCCCATCGTTGCATGTGGTGCTTTCCCACATGTGCAGCAATAAACGGACTTCCATATCATCAAAAAAAAGAAAGAAAGAAAGAAAGAAAGAATCAAGAGTATCCCTATCCAACTAGTGCATAATATCGTTAGTTATGTAACTAGTAATCTTTTCGTAGGTGTCTTAGGACCTAACACAAGCATCCTCTCTGATCATGATGATATCGAGATCTATTACTGGGCTTACTATGTTCTGATTGATCCCATGATAGTGATAACCCCTCCAGAGTAGTATCGGCGGATAATAATCGACGACACAGCCCTGTCAAATTGGAAGCACCAATTAATTTTCTCCGACTAAGGGGCTATACCTGAGGGTAGAGACACTCGGCTATATGGCTTGTGTAGTTGGGGTTGTGATACTGGCCGGTTCGGCCTTGCAAAGGGGAGGGACAATCTGGAGTACGAACAATTGGTGGGGACTAAGGATTTAAAGAGTAATCAAAGATTGAGCTTATGGTGGGATATTCAAGACAGCTTTTCTCTGCTAGAGTACGGACGGTAGAAGGATGATGAAGCCCTTACTCCTTACTGCGGGAGGAGTAATTGAATATATATCCCTTTTGCGGTGACATCACTCCAAGCGAAAATGAGAGAAAGGCAGGGCTGGTGTTCCTGGAAGCTCGCCTTGTGCCTCACAGTAAAGAATTGGAAATCAAGTACATAGGTATGTTTCAAACCATATATAAGGGTATCAAGTGTTTGATACTATACAAATTTGTTGCTGTAGAATGTGTGGCCCCGGATGTTCTTTCCTTTGGGGGTTCCTTCGCATCCTCGTCTTGCTTTTGCTCTTTCCCCTTTCCTTTTTCTCATTCATCTACCCACTTCCACTACAATTCCAGCCTATTCCTCACTTCTACTCTTACATCCATCAGTTTCAGTCAGCTACACCCGAAGCCATGACGATCACAGAACCCGGCACCAAAGGTCTCGAGTTGGCTGATCCAGCTTTACTTGAGAAGATTGACAAACTTTTCGCCTGCAACGTGGGGGAGTATGTTAGTCTTCCACAGCTCGTTGTCGTTGGAGACCAGTCCAGCGGTAAGAGTTCGGTCCTCGAGGGCCTGACCAAGTTAAGCTTCCCCCGAGACAGTGGCTTGTGCACGAGATTTGCCACGCAAATCGTCTTCCGACGTGATACCAACTTGGTTGAACGGGAGATATCTGCGTCTATAATCCCTGCATCAGGTGCAACTCCAGAGGAGGACCAGAAGCTGCGGGGCTGGAAAGCGTCTGCCCTTCAGTCACTGAATTCTGAGGACTTCGGCCGTACGATGAAAGAGGTACTATACTTATATGAACTGTGTTCTGGCACTTTGCGTTAACGCTGACTTGTAAGGTTCACGAGGTTATGAACCTTTCTTCCTTTCATGGAGACCAAAAACCGACCTTTTCCAACAGCGTCCTACAGCTCGAGATTCGTGGTCCAAACGAGAGTCACCTCAGCGTTATCGACGTCCCTGGAATATTCAAGAATACAACGCTGGATAGAACAACGAAGAGTGACATTGTGCTGGTTAGGAACATGGTCCTTCGATACATGCAGAACCAACGATCCATCATGTTAGCTGTGGTTCCGGCAAACGTGGATATTGCCACCCAGGAAATCATCGAGATGGCTAGGGAGGTTGACCCTGAAGGAGGAAGAACCTTACGGATCCTCACCAAGCCTGATCTGGTTGACAAAGGCACCGAGCACAACGTGATCCGGTTAATACATGATGGAAATTTGAACGGGCAGCTTGGATGGATCCTTGTTCGGAATCTCAGCCAAAAGCAGCTTGAAGATGGTAATGCGGACCGCGACACAGAAGAGAGGACATTCTATCGAAATGCCCCTTGGGATCGCGTCCCGCCCGAGAATTATGGGATTTCGGCGTTAATGGCTCGCCTCCAAGAGCTTCTCACGTCAAACGTCCGCCGAGAGTTCCCATCGGTATGCGCAACTCTCTATTGCTGTGAATAGGCTTGCTAACTTATATAAAGGTGCGGTCCGAGGTGATCAAAAGACTCAAAGAGTCGAAAGACCTATTACAATCTCTAGGAGCCCAGCGAGACACAGCAGAGCAGCAAAGGCGGATCCTTCTAGATGTTGTGTCGGCTTTTCAAGAGATTACACAGCACGCACTTGGCACAAATTATGGAGTCAGTGATGCGTTCGATGAAGACAAGGATTTACGACTGGCCACACTGGTTTCAGTGAGAAATGATGTGTTCTCATACGATATCGCCCATTTCGGTCATACCTACACCTTCCGGCCGAAGCCAGAGGAGACAGACGGCAGTGTCGATGGTCGTGAAGAAAGCCGCAATAACCCGTGTGATACTGAAAACACAGAAAACATCATGAAGAGCCGAAAAAGTTGGGAACCAACTCGGGACACTTCGGTAGATAACCCGACCGATACTGAAAACCCACAAATCATCAACCCACACAACATCACGAAGAGCCGGAAAAGCTGGAAACCAACTCGGAACACTTCGGTAGAGGACCTTGACGATATTCTACATGTTTCGGAGCCCGTGGAGCCCTCCATCAAATTCGGCATTCTCTCTTGGATTGACGGTGTTTACTCCAATTCTCGGGGCTTTGAGATTGGTACATTCAACCATACTCTGCTCTCTACCTTGATGAAGAAGCAGTCAATCAAATGGTCAGTCCTTGCGTGGGGCTACATTAGTGACATCATCAGCGTTGTCCACGCATTCATACGCAAAGCACTTGAGGTTGTGTCCAAAGACACACAGATGTCCTCAAAGATAACGTGCCTGCTGATGGATGACCTGGTTGAAAAGTACAAACACGCCATGACAACGGTCGAGTTTCTTTTGAGAATTGAACGCGAAGGTACTCCGATTACCCTCAACCATTACTTCAATGACAACCTCGAAAAATGGTCAGTTAGCTGGAGTTTGCTAAATGCATTAGGGGTTTGGCTGCTAACCTTTCACACCATGCAGTCGACAAAAGCGATTGTATTCGACTGCGGCCAAAAAGTCATTCGATGATTGTAAACACGGAGAGGTCGTCCGACTACGTGATCTTGCTCAGCAACACCACATGAGTAATCTTGACCATACTGTCCGAGATATTCATGACATTCTGGATGCATATTACAAAGTGGCTCGCAAGAGGTTCGTTGACAATGTATGTATGCAAGCAGCCGATTACTATCTGGTCACTGGGCCCGAGGCCCCCATGAAGCTGTTCTCACCTTCATGGGTCAACGACCTATCCGACGACAGGCTGGAGGAGATTGTTGGAGAAGGAAGAGCCTCAAAGCGCAGACGACTACAGCTGCAAAAGGAGGTTGAAGACTTGGAGATTGGAAAGGCGGTTCTACTGAAATGATGTGTACTGCCTTCATGGGTCGACGACCTATCCGACGAGAGACTGGAGGATATTGTTGGACAAGGAAGAGTGCTGAAGCGCAGACGACGACAGCTGCAAAGGGAGGTTGAAGACTTGGAGGCGGAAAGGCGGTTCTATTGAAATTATGTGCGTTGAAGTCCATTATGTCCCTAGTGATCAGAATATCAATTATGTACAAGTATGATGAAGGTCTCCCAAGGATGAGTAGTTTCCAAATTTGAGTAGTTTGATGGTATCAGAGTGCTGCTAGCCATATCCATGGTTATACATAGAGCGATACTCTGTACCGTTCACACTGAGGAAGGGGAGATAATACATGTATCCCCAACAGGACATCTGAGCAGGCTACCAAAAGACCATGTACTAAGGCCCATAGACGGCCGGCAACTCTTGTTTTTACAGAACATCATACTTGATATGCGTAGGCCACATATACATGTCAATGCAAGCAGCTCCTCATACCCATGTCCATACGACATAGGTAGGATGATAAAACAAAATCCATTGCTATCTCACAAAACAATTAGTAGCCCCAAAGTCACCAACCTAGAACCCAGGCTCCGCCACAATATTCATAAGAACGAAATGAACACACATGTCGCATTTAGCATTGACCCCAAGCCTCGAAGCAAGCTGTGGCAGCCGTAACTGCAGTACACTGCACATCTTCGGAACATCGACTTCGTAGAACCGCGGCGGCTTGGCCGTCACGCAGATGTGGTCTTTTGCCTCACAAGCCATGACAATGGACGCTTGTTTCAGTCGATCGAGGTATTCAATGGACTGGTCGCGGAGGTTCGCTTTGACTTCTGCAAGCGTGTCGGATTTCGGTTGGTGTCTCATAAGCCGCGCTTGGGCTTCGAGCCAGGAGAGGAAGGTGATGCGTTCTTTTTGGAAGTCGCAGACTGTACTTGGCGCGGACATTCTGTCTACCAGGGATGTGAGACGGACACTGCGTATTTGGTGGATTTGAGGCGCTGATAGCGAGGTTTGGATGGCTGAGCGCGGTGGTTGAGTTTGAGGAATGGAGGGTTCATGGGTTTGGGTGTGGGTGATGGGTCGAGGCTGTGACTTGGGGAGAGTGTCCTGGTAAAGTGGGTTGGTTAGACATGGTGTATGGGATGCATGTAGAAGGTGCTTGATTACCTCGATACGGTGGGAACTGGAGATGTTTGGGCTTATCCAGCTCGGGGGAGACTTTGGTGTGGGTGGAAGGAAGACATGTTTCTTGGAGATGGAAATTATTGGAGAAATAAATGACATTGGGGTTCACTTCGCATCTGATAAAGAGAGAGAACAATATCAAAGAGGCCATTGGTGACACCTGGGGGATCAGGCCTCAATCTTACCTTCTCGCAGTTGTATTTCATTGATGAGATTCATGTTTGTAGGCCATTGTATACCTGCCATAGAGAAATCAGGAGGGAAAGAAAGCATCCAAGGCAAATACATAGCAGAGTATCTGAGAAGACTATTAAAGAATCCAAAATGCGTATATTGCTGGGTCATAGTATCATATGAGCTTCATACATGTCGTCAAATCCGATCTGTCTGGAGTTTCACCAGACCTTTGTAAATAACCAAAAAAGAAAAAGAAAAAAACGCTGCAACCAATATACAAAACAAATTAACAAATTCCCCAAAGAATAGAAAAAGACCAAATGTCTGGTTTACAGATTCGTCAATTTACGGAACCAACTGGGCTTCTTAGGGGAACTCGGCGGAGCACCTTGTCGACTCCCCGGTTGGGACCTCATCCCACGATCACGTTCATAATCACCACTTCCAGAACTGCTCTTCACACCTTCACGACGAGACCCTCGATGCCGAGAACGAGTATCGTCAATCTCTTCCTCATACTTAGCACGACGACGGGCCTTACGTCGAACAGCGCGACGAGCTTCTTCATCCGACGAAAGAGAATGAGCATGCCCTCCGTCGTCAGCTGCAAGAGGGGGCAAATCAATAAGAGTGGGAACGATTTGGGGTGGCTCCGGAGGTTCATCACTTTGCGAGTAAACCCAAGAGGAAATCTTATCTTTCGCGCCCCCATGATTCAACCCACCAGTCATAAGCGGTTCCCGAGTTGGTTCAGGAGCGACCTTAGACTTGCGACGACGAGCAGTCGGTTCTTCAAACGCGCGGGAGCTACGAGCCCCACGACGATCGGCCTCACGTTCATCGGGGAAGACATCATCGGGGATCCTTTGCTCACGTTCACGACGTCGACTCGCTCTCGCGGCCATTATCTCTTCTTCGCGTATCCGCCGGCGCTCACGGCGTTCCGCTGCTCTAGCTTCAGCCGCGGCTTCGGCTTCGGCTTCACGAGCCGCCTGCTCTTCTCGAGCACGACGTTCTTCGCGCGCAGCTCGTCGAGCTCGCTTTTCTTCTCGTAACCGGCCTTCTTCTCGTAGACGTTCTTCCTCTTCCTCTTCACGAGCACGTTGTTCACGTGCCCGTTCTTTCCGCCTCGCGCGCCGCTCTTCTGCTTCCCGAGCTTCGGATTCACGAGAGTCAGAAGGTGCCTTCCGGGATCCACGCCGGGCCTGTCGTGCTGCGCGTCGAGCTTCCGCTTCGTCGGCTTCTGTCTCGCCGCCTGCTGCTACACCGGCGGCGTCGGTAACGAATCCTTCGGCATCGGTGTCTGGTCGGACAGATCCTCGCCGTCGATCTTCGCGACGTGATCTGCGAGCGCCGTCGCGCTCCATTTCGGGCGGGTATCTTCCGTCGTCGTCGCGATATGAGCGTGACTTCCGTCTTTCGGGCATGTCGGGGCGTTCTGGTCGGTCTTGGCGTGTGCCTTTTCTTAGAGAATCGAGGAGGCCCATTAATCCACCGCTCTCTTGTTTCTTCGGCGGTGCGGTGTTGGACCGCTTTAGACGGCGTTCTCTTGGTGGCGCATCGACGAAGGCCATATCGTCGGGTCCGGACATTACATCTGGGACGGGATGTGCTTGATATGGATCGACCATGACAGCATCGTCTTCGTCGTCGGCTCTGGGGCGCGACTATGAAGGATCTTAAGTCAGTACAACAGCGCAAAAGGATACCATGGTCATCTTAACATACCTGTCTCTTTGACTTGCGCCTTGAGCCCTTGGAGCCCTCCTTAGGTGAATGACCCTCGACATCTTCCATATCAACCATAACGAGATCATCATCCTCGATCGCATACGGATCTCGAACTATTTCGCAGAAAATAAGTCAGCGATAGATAAATGACAAGTGAAAAAAAAAAGGTACATACCTGATTTCCGCCTGTCCGTGCGCGGGCGCTCACGTCGAGACTTGGAAGCATCCATGCCCATCAACTTGGCTGCCTTATCAGAAACCTCAGGCTTCTCATCCGATGGATCAGCAGGTTTCTCATCAATATCAAATGATGGACGTCTAGATACGGGTTTCGACGAAGAACCAGGTTTGCGAGTCGATTTACTTCTGGACTGGGGGGTACCTAGTACCATGTTGGCCAAGGCCACGCCACGTTGATTCTTGGAGGAGCGCCCCTCTCGTTCTCGCCGCTTCTCCCGGTCTGACGCAGAAGACCTTTCCACTTCTGGCTCCGGTTCTTTTGGTCGGGATTTTCGAGATTCTTTTGGCTTGGGGGTTTCGACCTCCTCTTGGACTTTGGGTTCCTTCTTCAACTTCTTGGGAGGCTCCACTTCCTCTTGGATTTTGGGTTCCTTCTTCAATTTCTTGGGAGGTTCTGCTTCTTCCTGAATCTTACTTTCCTTCTTACTGGATTTCTTTGGGGGTGGGCCCCCCCAAAAGCCTCCCCATGAAGAGGTGTTCGTATTCCGTTCGGCGCGTGCTCGGTCCTTCTTGGAGGGTTTGGGAGGCTCTTCGGCAGGCTCCGGTGCAGTTTCGTCCTTTGCCTCTGGTTCCTCGGGTGTAGGCTCCGGTGCAGGCTCGGCCTCGGCCTCGGCGTCGGGCTCAGGCTCAGGCACTGGGTCTGCCACGGGTTCGGGTTCGGGTTCAGGCACTGGCTCAGGCTCTGGCTCTGGTTCCGGTTCTGGTTCTGGAGGTGGTGGGGTTGGTTCCCTGGCAGCTGCCGCGGCAGCTGCGGCTGCGGCTTTCTCGGCTTCGGCCTTTTTATACTTCTTGAGTTCCTTTTTGCTCATTTTCGAAAGATCTGGGGCTGGTGGCTCGGGTTCTGGCTCAGGCTCGGGTTCGGGCTCTGGTTCAGGTTCAGGCTCAGGTTCGGGTTCAGGCTCAGGTTCAGGTTCAGGCTCGGGATCATCTCCAAAGTCGGGGAAGCTTCCAGGAACAGAGTCCTTGGAGACTTTCCTTTCTTCGAACTCAACAGCTTCCGCTGTCTTAGACTTGGATTTTGAACTCTTCTTTGTAGGAGCGGGCTCCTCTACAGGAGGTTCTGGCTCTGGCTCCGGCACTGGCTCAGGTTCCGGTTCGAGTTCAACCTTCTTTTCCTTGGATTTGCTCTTCAAGCCAGCCTTTTCTGCCTTTGCCTTCTCCTTCTTGGCTAGCTCCAAAGCCTTGATACGTTCAGCAACGCTAAGCTTGGAAGCCTTAGACTTGGATATCTTTTCGGGGGCAGGAGGCTCTGGTTCAGGCGCCGGTTCCGGCTCTGGTTCTGGCTCAGGCTCCGGCTCTGGTTCAGGCGCTGGGGGGTTGTCGTCAACATCGATAAGCAGGTCTTCCTCTTCTATAGGCTCGGGTTCCTTCTCTTCTTTCGCCTTCTTCGTTGATTTGGTTTTGCTCGTAGAACCTCCAGTTAGGGTCGACCAGAAGCCTTTGGATGCTTTTTCCTCTTTGGGGGGTTCAATGGCCTTCGTGGTCTTCTTCGTGCCCTTGGATGTCTTAGGGGCTAGCTCCGCCCAAATATCGTCGGCATTGTCATGGAAAGCTTCCGGCTCTGGAGTCAAGCCCTGAGCAGGAGGTGTTGGCGCACGTGGGGGAGGTTCTTCAATATCATTGCCCTTCTTTTTCTTTTTCTTGTCCTTCGCTGGCCCCCAAATGCCCCAAGAGTCTTCTTCGGCCGGTTTCTCCGGTTCTGGCTCGGGCTCGGGCTCTGGTTCTGGTATGGGCTCGGGTTCAGGCTCCGGCTCAGGCACTGGCTCTGGTTCTGGCTCCGGTTCAACAACCGGTTCAGGCACTTCTTCGGGCGGATTTTCTGATGGGAGCTCAAAATCCTTGCCGGGAATGGGAAGGCCCTTGCGCATTAATTGTTTCTCTCGCTTCTTGCGTTCTTTAGACGATATCTCACGCCAATTCTCGTATAGAGGGTCATCGGGCACCTTTGGCGCCTCAGGTTCAGGTTCTGGCACCGGTTCAGGTTCTGGCTCTGGCTCAGGTTCGGGTTCAGGTTCGGGTTCAGGCTCAGGTTCCGGGATGGGTTCTGGCTCAGGTACTAGCTCAGCTTTGCCTTTGCTTTTCTTCTTGTCCTTTGAGGAAATTCCCCAAGCGGCAAAAACATCAACTGGCTCTGTTGGTTTCGGCGGCGGTTCATCGATGATAGGCTCCGGATCAGCTAAAAGGTCAATCTTTTTCTTTTTCTTCTTATCTTTGGTCTTCACTGGAACACCCCAACCCCAATCAGCATCTGCCTCAGATGGTTTCTCAGCCTCCTCAACCACTGGTTCAGGTACAGCCGCTGCCGCTGCCTCTGCCTCTGCCGCTGCCGCTGCTTCTGCTTCTGCTGCTGCTGCTGCTGCTGCTTCTGCTGCTGCCTCGGCTTCAGCCTTGGCTGCTTCCCACTCTGCTGTCGCTTTTGCCGCAGCGTCATCCTCGTCTTTGTATTTCTTCTCCATATCCTTCTTCGCTTTACGCTGCTCTCTCTTGGAGAGATTCAGATACCAGGCTTCCTGTGTGAAATCGACTCTGGGTGGAGGGGGAGGTGGAGGCGCAGGAGCCTCGGGTACGGGTTCCGTCCCCTTTTTGTCTTTGCTCTCATCCCAACCTCCTCCCCAGTCATCTTCTTGCTTGGTTTCAGCGGGTGCGGATCCCAGGTCGAAATCGAAGTCGCCAGTCTTCTTAGGGGTTGCTCCCCAAGGATTGTTGTCCTTGGATTCGTCGTTGGGAGGAGGGTCTCCAAGAGGATCGAGCTTACCACCGGTATTCCAGTCTTTGCCCCATCCTCCGAAACTAAACCCAGTTCCGCCGGTCTTGGGAGCCGGACTATCGAAATTCAAGTCCAATTGCGGTGCGCCGTTGTCCAGACTTATGTCCTGGAACCCGCCAGGGGGTGCAACTTCTCCCTGCAATTTTACTTAGACACCCGTCTTGTACATTGGAGGAGGATGGTCTTACCTTTCCTTTCTTCTTTTTTCCTACATCCGTGAACGCAGCCCACGAGTCATCGCCCCCACCGTTATCCTCAGCCCAGCTAAGATCCTTGGCAGCAGAGGCTTCAGCGGCCTGCCGTTCTTGCTCCTCCTTCGCTAGTCTCTCTTCCTCTTCTTTGGCCTTCCTCTCTTCTTCCTCCTTGGCCTTCCTCTCTTCCTCTTCCTCCTCCAGTTTCTTCTTCTTATCTTTTTTTCCGTTCACATTCCAATCGCCCCAATCCTCACCGCCTCCATCTCCCCCGTCGCCGCCTCCAGCGCCGCCTGAATCACCAGCCCCACCGTCACCGTTGGCATTATCGTCTCCTCCATCCGCCCCGCCTGCCGGTGGCGGTGGCGGAGGAGGGGGAGAGGGAGGCGGGGCTGCTTTCTTTGCTGCCGCGGGCTTTTTCTTCTTATGTTCCCGAACACCGGTAGGATTCTCAAAATCAATGCGTACATCCAACATACGATCTTTCAGCAGCGAAGATGACGATTTATGCGATTTTTTAGGTGTCTTTTGCGCGAAGAAAATAGCCGTCGGTTTGCGCTGCGCGAGTGGAGGCAGTGCAGAGTATTCGGGAGGTAGATCATGGATCACATCGTCGTAGGTAGGCGGAGGTTGGTCGTACGACGGTGGCTCTGACGAGCGAGTCGGAAAGCGAGACGTCAAACCGGTGACCAAATCTAGTTTGTGGTTCACCCGGTTATCTGGTAGGCAAAATCCCGCCAACTTAGTCGAGAAAGTAGTCCAGACCTCGTCGAATAGTTTCTCCTCCATTTGCTTGTTCCGTGTGTAGTATGCGACATCCTCCGCGGCGCTGGTCTTCCCCGCGCATACACGATAAAACCCCTCAATCGCTTCCATGTCGAAAATCACATGCACCGGGTTCACGGCCGATCCGATCACTGATGTGGTAACTCAGCGATGTCGAATAGCGAACGCATCGGTGAGTGGGTTGGATTCGAGTCCTGGTGGCGGGGGGTATTGTCCCAAACGATAACAAACGTTATTTTTCGGCGCGGAGTTGCGATAGTGTGATGTCGGTGCGGTAACGTTGTGCGAGCGGGCGTTGTAAGACTATTAAACAGTAGTTTCAAGTCAAATTCGAGTCAGATAGCCTCCCTGCACGACCGGCGCGAGTTCCAGGTATTTTTGGATGCTGATATGTGGTATATAGACGGATTACGAGACGGCCACACAGTCTGTAGAACTGTGCCTGCTGTAAATTGAGCACGAGAAATTTCAAGGAGTGAAGGGAGTCAAGGGAGAAAAATATGGAAAAGTTAGACTGGGAGGGGATCTTTTAGAGAGGCAGGGATAAGTTCAGGCGGTGGAGGTGAAGATCATCCCATTTAGCCCGCTAAGTTAAATGTATGTACTCCGTACTCCGTTCGTACTCCGTATACAATGCACTTGTTCAATGTTGTTATTGCATTTATGGGTCGATGTTGTTTTGATATTGGCGTAGAAGTTGTTTGAGTCACTCAAACTCCAACAACATATTTATACCAACCTAGGAGATGGGGGAAAAATATATATAGATGGCTGGGAATATAAAGTGGCAGGTGCATACCTCTACGAAGTACGGAGCAAGAGCACTTTGAAACTGATGATATGTACTCTGTACATATATGTATACTAAAATATGTAGGTGTAGGTTTTTTTTCCTCTACAGTCTGCATGGCATACTCGAGAGGTCAACAACCCAATGTTGCACAGACCCCGCGATAACAGTTCGATTTCCATGGTTCCCAACTTCAAGTCCATGGATTGCAAGATATCTTGTTGCAGTACCGTGGTACTATTACCCACTTTAAGTCCAATTGCCTAGGTAGTTATATTCAGGTATCTAACTATATAAAGTACTATATATATTTACAGTCCATACAACATACAGTGACAATCTCACACCTAAATGCAGGGACTGCGCTATGTTGTCGCACATCGTATAGTTCTGTTTGTACCTGCAATGATGGCATTCTTACCCTTGGGCTTGGACCATAAACAAAATATGTTTTACAAAACGTGCATGAAGTACTTCGTAGATGCTGGAATATTCTCCTCGAGCCCAACTTACTCAATGTAAATCCCAGACTAAAAGGGCCATCTGCACGCGCAACACATCCTTTGCACACCGCCACTTGAGCTTCGGAGTTAAAAAAAAAGGGCCCAGTGCGGGGTTGGTGGATATTCTGCGGCGTAAATGAAGAATCAGAAGGGTCTTTTTCTCTCTGACTCATCGGTTTAATGGAGACAGTTTTGTAGAGGGAATTGAATTGGATTGGAGATGGTAAACTCTCCACTCTCCATGGATTCATTACGATATCATATTGCAGCGCTTCCACAGCTCGACCAAACAAAAACAATGTATAAAAAAACAGTTTGGCAGGACGAAATACAATACAACAAGGGGACATGAATCAGGCCATATGGGAAATTGAGAACGGCGCGTGACAAACAAGCTTGGAATTCCACAGTGAGCTAACCACTCTCCGAAAGAAACCGCATTTAGGTTGACGCCATCCCAACGGAGATCCTCGGTACAGATCAGGTTCAGGCTCAGGTTCAATTGTAGTCTTCCGGTGTTTTATACAGCGGGCTCTTGGGTGCAGGTTCTCCGTATACCTCTTGGTGCTCTTTCTCATACCGTTGGCGATCTTCGACTTGCAATTTGTGGTAGTGCTAGATTGACAATTAGTGTCTCCAAGTCCGGTATGTATTGATTCTGCTAAAGGTGCTTACATCTTTCTCCGATTGGGGAAGTTTAGTCCATTCATCGGAAATGGCTTTGAAGGTCTCTGTGCCGGGCTTTCCCTGGTAACCAAGGGTATCCATGCGGTGCGTCACGAATATAATGTAGGCGGATTGAGGGGTTTTGGGCAAGCGGTCATCTTTGATGGCATGGTAGTTCTTCGTGCCAATACGTGAAAGGGTTAGGCGGGCAGTGTTGGCATCCTTGATCTGGAGAGGTGTGTGCGACTTGACCCACGCGTCGTAGGCAGCGGCGTTGGCGGCTCTGTTGGCGTCGGCTTGAGCTTGGAGTCTCTGCAGTTGGTGGATTAGTATGCTGGTCTTGACGTATACCGAGAAGCTCAAGGGCACGTACCTCCTTCTCTTGAGGACTGAGGGATGTCGCATGCTGTACACCAATTGACCATGCTTCCTTGGCCGGGTATTGACCTTTAAGCTCCTGCAGCTTCTCAGTCATAGCAAGACCGTAGGCAGAAGCGAGCAGCCTCTTGGGCCGGACCAGGGCAGTTGCCTTGAGCTCCTTGATATGAGCCTGTTGTTGCTTGATCTTCAGAGCTTCCTGTTGTTTCTCGCTGAGAGGAGCCTTCTTGGTTTTGCTAGCGGCTGTCTTAGGGGTCTTCGCCTTAGGCGCCTTGCTCGCCTTGAGAGGGGTAGAAGCAGTCGCGAATGAATTCGCTTGGAACAGGGATTGGATGGAGGAAAGGGATTGGAATTGCGGGCGCGCCGGACCGGAGTTAGCTGCCAGACAGACGCGACTAAGCTGGTTCTGTAAGTCGCTCACGCCAGTACGGGCAGGGAGAGCACCGCGATGCAGGGTGCGGAGGAAGCCCCCCCGAGCTGCTGACTGCCAAGGCATGAAGTGATTATCAAAGTAGATTTAACTGAAGCGAGGTCAAATAGTCTAGATCAAAATGAGATAAATTGGCAATTGAACCTTCAAAAGCCGAGAATCGATAAGAGGAGCTGAGCTGTTGACGCAAGCGGAGGAGTCGCGCTTGCTTTGGCGTACCTATCCGCATCGGGACTAGCCTCTCCGCATCTGATTATGTAATATTTATTCATTTCAACGGTTTGCGCAAGTGACGATGCGATAGACAAACACGTCACACGCTCTTCTCTCTTGGTGGTCTGAAGCGTGAATTGTCGTCTCATCATTTTCCCGCGGGGCGCCTTCCTTCCCCTCCCTCTCTCCTCCATCAATCCGTGTCCCGGGTGCTTTTGCGTTCCAGTAACACTCACTAATCAGCCTGCAACAATGGCTCGCCACGGAGATACTCGCTCACCATCACCTGTAGGCAGCACATATTCTTCATCCCGGCGACCTCGCAGAGAGGATGATCGCTATGAGAGATCTAGGCGGGATGATGGGCGCAGTTACCGCAGATCCCGCAGCCCAGAGGTACGTGTGGCGCATCGCAAATTCACTTTTTGTTGCAATATCTGACCATCCTGGTGATATCCAGAGACGTTACCGCGGGCGCGACCGCCCTCGCGATAGAGATTCATATCGACGACGAGATCTCCCCATAGACCGGCGCGACGAAGATACTTATCGGCCAGCTCGAAGAGACCGATCTCGAGACCGGCGCCGAGATGATGACCGTGATATCCGTCGTAGAAGTCGTGATAGGGATTACCGTTCCAGGCGAGATGACTCCCGCGATCGGGACCGCAGGCGGATAGATGATTCTGCTGACTTGAAGCCCAAGTCTAGACGGGATGACAGCCGTGACCGTGCTCCGAGCCGACGGTCCAGGTCCAGAACCCGAGAGGTAAGCCGCCCCCATCTTGCATAATGCCGATATCTCGATATTAATTGTATCCCGCAGCCATCCAAGCCGTCCACACCGGTCCCAACTGCGCAGACAGACGAGGCAAAAAAAGCAGAGAGGCTTGCCAAGCTTGAAGCATGGAAACAGAAACAAGCCGCCGAACGCGAAAAGAAGCAAAAGGAACAGGCTTCAGTTGATCCGAAGAAAATTCTTGAAGCCATTGACCGTAAATCGGTTGTGTCTCCAGGTCCTGCGCCATTTCCTGGTGGAAAGTCGAAGTTTGATCCAAAGGCCATCGTCAAATCATCTACCACGACTACGGCCGCTCCCGCCGTGCTTGGTACCGATGTTGCCGTCCCGGTGTCTTCCAAAGCCACGTCTGTTACAAAAGCCAACATACCTAGTGCTGCCCCAGCCACGCTCTCTGCTCCCCTGAAAGCCAAAGGTAATGTCAGCGGATTCGGCCTGGGTGTCAGACAAGTTTCTGAAACGGAGAAGCCCTCTGCTTCTAAAACTCTGGGTTTTGGGGATGGAGATGAAGGAGCAACACGCAAGAAACTCGAGAAATTGCCCACCATGCCTCTCGATGTGGGTGCACAGGTAGACGATGCCGTGGAAGATGATGATGTAGACATGCAAGTTGAAGGAACGGAAGAACACGCAGCAGCCGAAGCGCGTGCTGCAACTGAACGCCGAGATACACGACTCCAGGATCAAAACGAGGATGTCCATATGGAGGAGGCCACGAACGCCCAGGCCGATTCTACCATGGACGTTGACGACGATGAAGAAATCGATCCCCTGGATGCGTTCATGGCTCAACTCCAAGACTCGGCGCCGCCTGAACGGAAAACTGGGGCCACTTTTGCCAAGAAGGCCGCACCCCAACAACCCGAGACGATGTTTGGCGACGAGGAGGATGTGGGTGTGACTGCAGTTGGTGACGAGAAAGCTGAAGATGTCCTCGCTCTGGCAGCAATTAAAAAGAAGAAACGGGAGTTGCCTGACATTGACCACACGAAGATCGAGTATGAGCCCTTCCGCAAGCAATTTTACACCGAACCGTCCAACCTTGCCGAGATGACCGAGGAGGAGGTAGCAAATTTGCGACTTGAATTGGATGGCATCAAGGTCCGCGGTCGGGATGTCCCTAAACCTGTTCAAAAGTGGTCGCAATGCGGTCTGGGCGTTCAGACGTTAGATGTTGTTCACAAACTCGGGTGGGAAAACCTCACCTCCATTCAAGCCCAAGCCATTCCCACGATCATGTCCGGTCGCGATGTCATCGGCGTGGCGAAAACCGGCTCAGGAAAGACTGGTGCTTTCCTCGTGCCGATGTTCCGACACATTAAAGACCAACGGCCCTTGTCTAGTACAGATGGCCCGATCAGTATGATCTTGTCACCCACCCGTGAACTGGCCACCCAAATCCATAAAGACTGTAAGCCTTTCTTGAGGGCCTTGGGTCTTCGTGCCGTCTGCGCGTATGGTGGAGCCCCGATCAAAGACCAAATTGCCGAACTGAAACGAGGCGCGGAGATTATCGTATGCACTGCTGGTCGTCTCATCGATCTTCTGGCCGCAAACCAAGGACGGGTCCTCAACTTACGCCGTATCACGTATGTCGTTCTCGACGAGGGTGACCGCATGTTCGATATGGGCTTCGGACCACAAGTTGTGAAGATCATGGCTAGCATCCGACCGGACAGGCAGACTGTCCTTTTTTCAGCCACTTTCCCCAAGAATATGGAAGCATTGGCCCGGAAAACCTTGAACGAGCCAGTGGAGATCACTGTGGGTGGCAGGAGTGTTGTGGCTCCGGAAATCACGCAAATTGTCGAGGTCCGTAACAACGATCAGAAATTCTTCCGTCTGTTGGAGCTTCTGGGAAATCTGTATGAGGACGACGCGAATGAAGATGATCGCACATTGATTTTCGTCGACCGTCAAGAGGCTGCAGATGACTTGCTCAAGCAATTGATGTATAAGGGTTATCCATGCATGTCAATTCACGGCGGAAAGGATCAGATCGATCGCGACAGCACCATCCAAGAATTCAAGGCAGGCGTTTTCCCTATCCTGGTCGCGACGTCAGTTGCTGCTCGTGGGTTAGATGTCAAGCAGCTCAAGCTCGTCGTCAACTATGACGCACCTAATCACCTGGAGGATTATGTCCATCGTGCCGGCCGCACTGGGCGAGCTGGCAACACCGGAACTGCCGTCACGTTCATCACCGAAGAACAGGATCGGTATGCCGTGGATATCGCCAAGGCTCTCAGACAAAGTGGACAGGAAGTTCCTGAGCCTGTACAGAAGTTAGTCGATGGGTTCAACGAGAAGGTCAAGTCAGGCAAGGAAAAGTACACACCGCGCCATGGATTTGGTGGTAAGGGTCTGGACCGTCTCAATATGGAGCGTGAAACTGCGCGACTTCGTGAGCGGAAAGCATACAAAACAGGCGATGAGGATGAAGAAGAGGAGAAACTTGAGACGGAGCAGGAATCAGATGATCGATTCAACAAGGCTCTTTCAGCTGTCAGATCCGCCGCTGAACCAGCCGTACCATCAGCCCCACCTTCAGTCTCTATGCCGGGCGTGCCAAAGGGCATTGATCTGGATGGTAAGATCGTCGTGCATCGCACGGAGAGACCGCCGGCGAATGCTTCAAAGAATCCTTTGGACAAGGTGGGCTCCGCCGTGGCGGATATTCATGCACGTTTGAGCCGAGCAGGTGTGATGCGATCTGGTGTGCCTATTGATAATCGTGGCCCTGACGCTGGGGCCTTCCATGCCACCCTGGAAATCAACGATTTCCCTCGTAAGTTACCCCATATCCCTCCCCTCCCATTCTTGAAACGATCACTTACCATTTTTTTCGTATTACAGAAAAAGCACGTTGGGCGGTTACAAACCGCACGAACGTTGCAAAGATCTTGGAAGCGTCCGGCACCTCTATCACCACGAAGGGCAACTTCTACGCCGCCGGGAAGGAACCGGCGGCTGGGGAGCTCCCCAAGCTGTACATCCTGGTTGAGGGTGAGACGGAGATTTCCGTCACCACTGCCATACACGAGCTCCGACGCCTGCTCAAGGATGCGACACTGGCCGCCTCGGAAGGTGAGGCGCGCGCTCCGGTGGGTGGCCGCTACAATGTACTATAGGTCATCCTTTAGTTCATCATAGGTTCAAAATAGGTCTTCAAAAATTCAATGATTGTACGATATCATTCATGTGTCTTGATTCTTGTAGTAGGTATGATTAAAGAGCCCATTCATGAGTATTCTAGCCAAGTAATGCAATTGGAGAAACACCGGCTAATCAATCGGAGTAGGAGTAGCATCGTTACATCATTTAAACTATGAAAGAGAAGCTTGATTCCACAATTCCACCCGCAAACAAGTCAAAGGATTGAGCCAAAAAAAACCTCCAAAGATACACTATAAAGAGACAGAATAAGCCCGCAAATACAACGCCATCAAACAAGTCGCCGGGATATAATGGGAGTGATGATCAAAAAACAAACGTCGCATGGGTATGCTTATTCCCATCTCCTTGCAGCCTCGGCCCCATCTACATCTCGCGCAGCCCTCTCCGTGCGACTGACTTGATCCAATGTCTGCGCTTGAGTCTGTGCCTTCTGCGCAGCCAGCTTAGAGCCCAATTTCCCTTTATTGGCAGAGGCAGTGTCGGCACGTTTCTGTAAGACCCGTAAATCAGTACCCCTGGCCCCACATAGGATATCCTGCCGGGAAATGAGTTGTCATACCTGCGCGGCAATTGCAGCATTTGCACGTGCCTCATCCGTTGCGGCAGTACCACCATCTGTAGTGCTCCCACCCAGAGTGCGGCCGGGTGTAGCCTTCCAGTTTGTCTTGGCCGGAAGTGGGGCGCGGGGTGCGGCAGTCCTCCCTGAGTTGGTGCCGACTACACGGCCCGGTTGGTTGAAGGGATCTGCCTCATTGGAAGAGCGGGAGCAGATATTGCCCATTATGAATGTGTAGCGAGTCGTAGGGATCGAAGGGTTTGTTGTTGTGGTTAGTGTAGGGTGGACGCAAGGCAGGGAAGGATCGTTGGTTAGAACCTCGGCTACGGTGCGAAACTGATCTTTGAGGAGCCCAATTGGATGTAGTGGGTTTCTCTAATGTAGGTTCTGCAAGTGCTATGTTGGCTGTAAACCAAGTTGTACCTGTGGACGTTGTTGTCGGCGGGTCATCGCAAGTGGATGTTGGAGCATTGCGATAAGCTGATAGTCGATCCGGGGCAAAGGCGGTGAGCGGAGTCGACAACAGACTTCAGTAAGTCTATAAAATTGGATATTGTAGGATATAGTGAAGGTACATATGTTATTAACTCATTGAGTCTATCAACTGAGTCCACAATTAAACTTTCTCCTATGCACCCGATGTGAACTACCGGCGAACTACCGGATTAGGGCTGTCAGGGCAAGTCGGACCACAGGGGCAGAATAAAGCTTAGTCATGATCTCCCTTGGGGGGAAATCCTCTCCGCGGGGGAGGAGAATTCTTCGATCGGAATGCTGGGGAACATTTTCCAGTCGAATGTTCTCGAGTCTTTCTTTCGTGCAGATTTGATCCTATATCACATATATCACAAACATTCCCAAAGTTGATCACCAAAGCACGCTTTACGATTCGCTCAAAAATCATGACGCCTAACCCCCAAGGTCCTCATCCTGTCCTGCGTCCCGAAGGTCCTCACAGCTACACTGAGGGGTCTCAGTTGGCATCAGGTTATGCCCCCTGATCCTTTAAAAATCATTTGGACTTGATCCTGCATTTGCGACTCCCAAGGTCCTCCTTTTCTACATTTCCTGCACGTCGATCTCGGTGAATTCTCCGATTGCGCCTGTTCCCAACCAGTCCAGTCCAAGCGCATGATACGATTGCGAATCCATCGGCGCCGTGAGAGGATACCATTCGGTACTACAACCTAAACTGTCTCCCGGGAACAGCGCACAAACTAAGGGACACTTTGACTCGTGGGCTCGTGGATTTGGTAGCGTGATATCGTACCTGACGGGCATTCACTTGTCCCACTTACGGTCGCACACTGCCCGGTTCCTCGACTGCATTTTCCCCATATCGTTTGTTGTACACGCTGCTGTGACGACACTGTTCCTGGAAATCCCGATTCCCTTTTGACCCTAACACCTTCCCACCATTCTCTGAAGTGAACCGTGCACCATGGCGTCCCAAACCCAACAAGGCGATTTCTGCCTTGAATGCAACTGGGAATCCTTCCACATTGATGGCAAGGCGGCGGTAGATCCCTCTGGTGTTGCTCTTCAACATCATTGGGACTGTTCAAGTCACGAAACCCAGCCATCCCTCCCCCATTGCGAGGTTGATGAGGCCTGCTGTGATGTTGACGACTGCGCGCTAGACTGCGGGTCCATATGTGGCGGCTTTACCGGCTGTGACACTTCCACTGTCTGCTCAGTTACTCACTGCGAGGACGACAACTGCGAGGATGATAACTGCGACAACAATCACTGCGACGATACTCATTGTGACACCAACCACTGCGAAGATAACTGCGAGGACAACCACTGTGAAAGTATTGACCCTCTTTGCTTCGAAGACTGCTGTGAAGGTGCTGTGAGTCAAGACTGCGGTTTCGACACTTTATTCGGACTCAACACCCCACTGTCCATTGACACCGGGGCTTTCCCTTCCATGGCAATGGGGAATCATTCCGTTGGCCATGCGACAAAAGCTATGCAGAATCCTCTCCCTGGTCTCGTCGATCCATTTCAACAAGAAAACTTCCTATCCTCATACCAAACCCATGCCACCCGCTGTGAGCAGGACGTATCCAACCACTTTGAGTGCCCTGATTTCCAGAAAGACTGGCAAGGGATGTTCGCGGTGCCCCCTGTTCCCACACAGGCCGAAGTCAACCCAGCGGAGGTTTTCCACATGCTGGGTATGTGTTCCGACTTCTCTATATGCCAAGATCAACACGTACCTGAACCTCCGACCGGTCTTGATACCTTCGGCAAACCCAAAATCGACACATCAGACGCATTCAATTGCTTCAATCCTGAACATCATCATGCCCACAACCATTTCAAAAACCCCAATGACTTCAACCTGCAAGGTATCCGCAAAGGACCTCACCGCAACCATCATCGCTGCCGGGCTCACCACCATGCTCATTCTCATCCGTATTCCCCTTATTCCCGACAGTGTCGTTCGAGCATCAGCTCTCACCGCATTTCCAGCCCAGGAGAGACCCCGCCACCTCTCGAAGGTGATACGTCATCCGTGCTTACCACACCGGACTTTTCTCCGGCTGACAGTAAGCTGCATATCTGCAAGTGGGCAACGGAAATCCATGGAATCAAGGCTGCCTGCGGTGCTACTTTCGCCGATTGTGGTGCTCTTCAAGAGCATCTCGTCGCCAGTCATATGAATACCGTGAACGGTGCCAAGGGCAATGGGTACTACTGCTGCTGGGAAGGATGTCATCGTCCTGACGAGCCCTTCTCCCAGAAGTCAAAGCTTCAAGGCCATTTCCTTACACACAGCAACTGTATGTTATATTTATCATATCACTATCTACCGATGGTTGGACAAACGTACTGACACCTTTCCAGATAAGAACTTTTCGTGCTCAGTGTGTGGCAAGGCGTTTGCTAGACAAGCGACATTAGACCGACACGAGCGCAGTCATCGCGGCGACAAACCGTACACATGCAAACACTGTGGTAAATCATTTACAGATAGCAGCGAATTGAGTATGTCGTCTTCAAATTCCGTCTCGAATCCACTGCTAACTATCCAGAAACGCATTCTCGAACCCACACTGGCGAGAAGCCTTTCAAATGCACATGGCCAGGATGCAATTTTACTACGGGCGACGTGAGTTTCTCTATCTCTGTGTCAAATACCCACTCATGTTCTAACATCGAACCAGTCTTCCAATATGTCTAGTCACAGACTTAGTATGATACTCCTTGCATCTCGGGCGATTGACATATTTTACTGACCTCATCTAGCCCACGGAGAGCGAAAACACAAATGCCTTTTCCCAGGGTGCACTAAGAGCTTTACACGTCCTGGTACGTTCGTTTCGTGATTTGATACTTGTCTTAATCGCCCACATGCTAACATCAATTCTCCTAGACCAATTGAAACGCCACCAGAGAACAACACACAAGCAGGAATCCTGCTCGACACTCCCGTCACCGAGCTCCGACAACTTCACTATGACCCCCTTCACCCTCGTCTAATGAATCACCCCACTAAATGCATAATCGTATGCGATTGTCACGCCTTTACGACCCAACGGACCAAGGCGCTATTTCCCGCCGGGCGTACGTACTATCGATGATTGAGAAACACTTTGTTTCTGGCGTTTTGCGGATTTTCGAGAACTACCAAAAAGCTTGATACCACTTGGCCTTGATGTTGCCGGGATCTTTCACCAATCATTTAATTGAAATATTGTTTAAGAGCCTGAACCGATCAACTCTTTGATTGGCACGGGCGATCTATTTCCTATGTGATTTTATTATGTTATGATTTGCTTTCATTACCTCGCATGTCAGGTATGATATTCGCGCGTAGGAAATGAAGTTTGCAGACTCAAGATGCATAATCGCTCTATTTCTTTCGCTGGTGTGGGCCACAACATACAATGGTACCAGCCGGACCTTAAAATATACAATTCCCGCAACCTGATATGGAACCCATATCATGGCTGCATCTCAGTAGTAATAGACACGAGTTTGAAAAGTCCTACGCAAAACAAGCTCAATCTTCCATGGCCCTCTCCTCGAGCGCCTCAACAGCATTCTTCAACTCCCGAATCCGATGTCCGACCCGCCGACGCACCTCATCCTTAACACCCTGCGGGACCTCCGCAGGATTATATTGAGTCTCGACAATAGCACTCTCCACAGACTCTTCTACCTCAGTCGACGACCCATCCGTCTCATTCTCAACTTCCCCAGGACGAGCAGTGTAGATAGCGTACACAGTGGACAGCTGGTTGAGAGCATCGCGTGCAGACTCGCGGTCCGAAGCAGCGTAGATGGTAGCTGAGTCTGTACTCTCAGTGGCAATTTCGAACTCGTCTTTGGCGACTTCGTACAGCTCTTGTAATTCTTCAACTAGGAGATCGGCTTCGGCTTTGCCGGTAGATCCTTTTCGGTCGGCGTAGGTTCTCGCTACGGGTTTGGCGAGCGCTGACCGTAAAGTCAATGACAATTGCCATGAGATTGGACTGGCTCGTACTTTGGTAGAGCTGGAAAGACTGTGCAAATGGCGAGAGATGGGATGCAGTCGTTGTATCGAGGGTCGGTTGGCGTGGTGTGATTGTAGACCTCCAAGACGGAGGAGTGGGGAGCCACGTGCAGAGCGGATGCATGGTAGTGCGGACATTTTGGAAATAGGTGCACAAGAAGTAAGTCAAATGGGAATTTGTTAAATGAGTTTCAAGAACACAGCTGAAGTGTCATAAAAGGTTGACACTCGGTGATGACGTCAGGTGTTTATCGCATCACGTGGTGATAATAGTAGCTTATATAATATTCAATGTTCTCGGCCCCGGGAACTCCAGGGCTCCCGGGCCCTAACTAGAGGTCACGATAGTGTTTATCTTCTCACGGTTTTTATATGTGCACATCTTGCGACTTGCTAAAATGTTGTTGGTAAATATGCATTCATCTAAATGTATGTGCCAATTTATGAAGAAGCTCCCTACTATCGTATATCTCCTAGAACTTATTTTATCCCGATAAAATGAACACCATGGTGTCATACATGGTAGAATCTACGGACCGCCATAATAGCGTGCTCTATACAAAAGTGGATATTATTACTTATTCAGCCCATCCGTATAGATCGGAAAAATAGCGGATCTTGGATTTTGTCAATTTTAGTTAAGAGTCATATATATCGGTCATCAATACCACACATTGCTTTGCCACAGATTTCTGTTAGAAGGCATTATAAGGAAACCAAGCAAGACAAATCTTCTAGCTTGAATACTATAATGAACGGGCTGCATAGGGTCTTGAAATGTTGTTATAGCTTGCTTAGTAAAACCATCGAATGGCTTAAGAGAACTAGCTCAAATAAAACAGGTGAACATTGCCGGTTTCCTAATTATGGGGTTACTCCTTTCTCCACCGACGAGATGTGCTTAAATTTAGTGTCAAGAACATTGAACTAGGTTTCAATAACTACATTAATACAGGGTATTCATACCCAAATAGTAGATAACTACATAAACTATGCCATACACGAGTGCTATTACAAGTTAGTCATGTCCGCACAGATTGTGAAATATTTTAGAGAATTCAATACCCGTCAGGTTATCATTTAGTAAAGGAAGAGAATAGTACTACCACATGTAGCCATTTACCTCTTTGTGTAGTTCCTCCTTACATTCCACCCACTTCTTGATATCCCGATCCATATCTGAAATAGCATGCCCCGACAACGTCACAGGTGTGTTCTGAACTGGAATATAAAGAGTATTGTCTGGGTCATCCAGTGCGCGAATATCATCACCGCCGGTGTTAGATATTGTGGTATTGGCAGAGCGATACCGCTGTTGAAAGTGATTGTAGCATTTCTCCGCAGTTCTACCTATAATAAATGCAGTGATCCCTCCAAGGAGTGCATTCAAGAATCTCACGAACTGATTGCACTCTTGCGTATCTGATGCCATCAAAGCGAAGTTGATACCTAGGTATATTGAAATGGATGTAGAGGAAGAATTAACTGAATGAAGATTGCGAGGAAGAATAAAATAAATTACGTAGTATGTCATTTTGGGTGTGATCCGCCGACGACTAATATGGCTTTAGTTGAACCTTGGAAAGTCTCAAGGATAAACCAATAACTCCAAAACCTTACAGCTAGAAGTCTTACTCGCCCGATGCAAAGGGAGATATAAGAGAGAGAATAGACAGCATATTGTACGGGGGGGTTGGAATCCACGGAAGTCTTCTCCAAGTTACATAGAATTGCTCAGCCGAGATACTAGTGATGGTAGTCAGAGCACTCTATTATGTCAGTTTCTAGATATCGAGGGTAGTCTATCGAATTTGAACAATCAACGATTGAACTTCTTTAGCTCCAGCCATCGCAGTCCCGGATATACTAGCATAGCCCACGACGAACCAACCCAGATACCGAGATCCGAGCCCCTCTCGCCAACCATCTTGGCAATCGGACCAACGAAGTATATCTCGTCCATGGAAATAATGGCACCAACCCAGCCGATCAGGAAGGCTGCCAGCGCAGCGAGACCAATAGGTAATTTCGAGCGATCGTTCCAATCCGCCCAATTAAAGCCTCTCGATTGGCGGAAGATAAAGTGCTCCTCCAGGGAAATTACAAGGTAGATGCATACCCAGTAACCCATCAGAGCGAGCCAATTCTCGAAAATCTCGGATAGATTATTCCGACCCGCTAACGCGCAGACCAAGTAGATGATGACGCCGACGCAAGTCCACACCCACCGGGGAACCTTGGCTGGGTAGCGACCCAGCATCTGGAAGCCCAAGGACGCGGAGTAAGTTCCCGCGACATTGTTAGCGATCTGACCCAGCGACACTAGGACGCCCAGGAACTTGCCGAAGCCGCCGAGTCCGTTGTAGCCAGCGAGGATCAGAGAACCGGAGGAGGTGGCGTGGGCGGCTTTCCAGTCAGCATGAGTCGCTACGCCCGAGCCGAGGCCTACACCAATCAAGTTGGCAAAGGTCAGAGCCAGACCAACACCGAGGAAGGTCATGAGGAAGGTTTTCCACTTCTTGGTGTTGGGGGGGAAATAGACATAGAAGTCTGCACCGGCCGGAGCCCAGGCAACGGACGAGGATAGGCAGAGTGAGAAGAAGGAGAGGCGATTGCCGGCAATCGTTTGCGCCGAACCCGTAGATACGATTGAGGTGTCGAACTTGGGGCCAGCGCTACCAACAAGGACGAAGGCGGCGATGAGCTGAGGGACCCAGGCCCATCTATCAACGGTTTCGGTTAGTATTTTGGCTTGGGCTAGATCAGGGAATGGTAGAGGGTGGGGGGGGGGATGTGTACCGTTCATATACATAGAATATTTTCATGCCGAACAGGACAACGACCCAGGTGACAATCACGACGATAACCACGCCTACAGACACGGTCATGTTGTTTCCCGCAACGGCGGAGAGGACTTGTCCACCGACAATACTGTCGACCATACCGTACCCCAGCATGATGACTATATTCAACAGAGCGCATATCTTGCTGGGATAGTAACCCATGAAATACCGAGCCACGACCTAATTTGGATTAGTCCATCAGTATCCTAGTCGGCACGTGCGCAATTGGATCACAATCATACCATAGTTCTGTTTCCACTGGCAGGGCCAAACGTGCCCATGTATGAAACACCAGCAGCACCCAGCAGAGCGCCGAAAGTGGCACAAAGGGCGGAGTCGACAAAGCCCAAACCGTAGCTGGACGGACCGAGCATACCAACAGCCATGTTGTTCGCCGTGATGTTAACACTGAACCACATCAGAGCCATCTCCATATAGTCCGCCGAGGTTACCTTGGGCTTGCGCTCATCGAGCGGGACACGCTCGATACCTCGCGTCTCGAAGAAATTCAGCCGACCCAGGCGGGCATTGAAACGCTCGAATGCATTTTTAGGCGGGTGTAATGTCGAGCTTGGCTCCGATTTAACTGGCGACGAAAGCTGATAGTTCTTCTCTTCGTCTCCCATATGCTGCTCCATAGTGCTTTGATGAGAGTGGAAGTGAATATGCAGACCAAAAGCTTGGGAGGACGCGACCAGGGGGGTCGGATATATGATTTGAAAAACTTCGATGGTGCCTCTAGAAGCGTAGAAAGAGAGTTTGGTAGGACGTAATCCCTGTCGATGCCAAGGGAAATAAATAAGCGATGCTATCAGCCGGATGTAACGACAGGCGGAGATTGGGTGGATAGTGGGAGATGGTGTTATGGTCTCCAAAGGTTATACAATGGCATTATTCCATTCGGTATTTGCCGAGTATATCCCTCACCGCTCTTTGTATCCTATTTCCACTGCACTAGTGGTTGCAACCCGTACAAAGTGCAATATACGGAGTAGTAATTCAGAAGTTCTACAGAGAAGAAGTGGTATGATGTGCAAATAATAAAGTGACTGTCTTACTTATGGAGGTACGGAGTACTTCCGGCTAGACCCGTGGCTTGGCCCCCACCACTACTTGTGCTTAGCAGCGCCACTAGGCTTGTGCTCTAGTGCACAAATGGTGGGGTCCCACAGTTAATTTACGCTTTCTGCCCCTCTGAAATGCAATTTTAAAATTTTAGCACCCACATTTTAATGTTTGTACAATCTATATGTGTCTCATCCATGGTTGAGAACACTCGGCTGGAACCTTCGAAGGGCATGGGTGTAGATTTTATTCGTCGTCCCACCGGGCAAGTAACTCTTTTCCCCACTCTTAATGCTTCGGAGACGCGCAAAACCAATCTACTTGATAGACCCGCCCCAATCCATTACTCAAGTTCGAGGCCTAAGCTGAAAGGCGAACATTAAACCACTCGACTTCGGACCACCCGCGGAAGTAAATGGAATGCAATATCGAAACCTGTTTATTGGCCACGACAGCCCCCCAATCCTGTGACTTTGATTGCTGGAACAGTCGGCCCCCGGTAAGCACGAGCCACATGCCGGCCATGTTCGGTGGGGTCGGAATCAGCAGGCAATGTATACAAAAGTACAGGGCTAAACCTCCCTCCCCCTTTGACGCTTTCAGATTCTCATGTAGCTCGGTCAACGGAGGGTCGCTACCCCATACTCACAACCATGTCGAACCAGGGTGGTGGTTCGGTGCATGACTTGATTGTCGAGTCATGGATTATGTACAGTCTGGGGATATTGTTCTTCATCGTGCGACTGTTGGTGCATTCTTCGCACTCGGTAGCTGGATTTACCACTGATTCGATCACAGTTATGCTCGGTACAAACGTCTGAAGTTCCACCTCCAAGTTGAGGATTATTTGATGTTTTTGGCAATCGTACGGACGAACGACCTCCAGGTTTACCCTTTCGCGACCTATGAGGCTAACTGTCTCGGGTAGAGCTTCTACACTGCGTTTGTAGTCACGAATATCGAGATCACCAATTATGGGAGCACCTTGTACGAACCGGGTCAATTTGAGACATTCACTGCTCATGACATCGAACAACGGGTCTTGGGCTCAAAGATTGAATTTGCCTCGGAGCATGTGAGTTGTCCCCCACAGGCTGCGAAAGACCCCTCGTAACTCACACATTCCAGTTCCAAGTATGCACCATCTATTGTCTGAAGGCCTGCATGTTATTGGTATATTTTCGAATTACGTGAGTTAAGATCAAAATCAAACAATTCATGCGCCCAAAAACTGATACACTATAGATCAAACCTCAAGCAACATCGATGGGTCAAGGTATCCGCCGTCTATACCGCGCTTGGATGGCTGGCCACCGAACTGACCTTGTTTGTGAACTGCCACCCGATATCCGGATACTGGACATTGCCGCCGCCTCAGCGGGAATGTGCCACGTACTTCCACTTCGAGATAATCCACGCAGTCTTCAACATCAGCTCGGATATTGCAGTTCTGCTGGTGGTTCTGCCGCTGCTGTTTCGAACGCACATGCCATGGCGGACTAAGCTTCCGGTTTTAGTGGTATTCTCCATGGGTATTGTGGTAGTAAGTTTGTCTATACGTTCTCAACCCTGACCACTGCCCTACGGTGCTAATCGATGCCCAGATTCTCTGCGCCATCATTTCCAAAATCTTCACCTTCCGCAACATCTACGACACAAGTTACCAATTCTGGTACCTACGCGAAGCTTCAATCGGCGTCTGGGTAACCAATGCCCCCTTCGTATGGTCCTTGGCCCGCTCAACCATCAGCTTTCTAAAGTCAACATCCAACCCAACGAAAACCACACCGCAGTATAATTTAAGTGGGCCCGGGACATCTACCAGTCGGATCCGGGCTGGGACAGAAAGTCGAACATCTCGCGCACTAAGCAGAATGTATGACATGGAGCCTGTCGGTGAAAGCGAAGAGAGTATCATTGAGATGGATGGAAGGAATAAAGCACCCCATATATCAAGTGGGTCGATCGATGACAGTGTACCATCGGCCTCAGAATGGGGGGAATCATCACACCGTAATGGCTCTGCCGGGGAGCAGGACGGCCATATTTGGAAAACGACTGAGATTACGATCGAGAAGAGCTAGGTAATAATAGACTTGAATCATTTCGGGATGTATTTATTCAAGGTCATCATGACCGTGCGACGACGTGTTGTCTTCGGCCTGTACTCTCCTAGACTATATTAATATTAAAATGAAAGACACAGACAGTGAACTAAACAACCTCTTTTGAGCAGCTAGCTTCGGCTTGCAATTAAGTTTCGTGTCTACTTGTTAAGATGAGGAACAATTGGTTGAAATCACTATAGCTACCAGATACGAGACTTTGTTATGAATCGGCAAGATATCGATTAAACAGAAATCACAACTTTTTTTTTTCTGCGACTGGATTTCACAATATTCCTTTTCGCATTCTATGCGCCACATAAGTCTCTAAGGCTAGTTTCCTAATGTGGATAGGGTCTGGAAAGGAGGCATCTCCTTTAAGAAAAACTGCGCTCCTTTTGGACTAGCTTCCCCACTATGTTCGGTCCCTGTCAAGACGATCTATAAGCATCGGGGGCCAAAACAAACCTTGGCAGATCCCTTGCTCCTTATGGAGTACGGAGTACTCCGAACTGGTCGTGCTGTGGGAAGATCTTAGATCTCTGTTGATCACTTCCTATCTTGATCTAATCCAGGTATGTACTCTCAAAGGAAGAAAACATGAATGGGCGCAACGGTGACTGAGCATGAGGCGCCTGTTGTATAGCCTGTCAACCCTTTTTTGTCGCTAAGAACCCTTACTAGACCATTTTAGTACCTGCACTGGCAGATTCCCCTCTCGGCAAATTTTGAGCCCCGGACTTGCAATGACTCAAAACTTCATTTTCATTTTCTTTTTTCCGTCTTCAACCTCAACTCTACTCTCTTCCATCTGAATCCGTCTATCAGCATGCGCAGTGGGTTGGCTTGCCTCCTCGGCTTGGCTGGTGCAGCCTTGACCAATGCTACGTTCAGTGTGGAGAAGAGGGACGGTCCGGCGGTTCTCACGGTACCAATGGTACCCGACACTTCGCGTCAGCTTGCTAAGCGATCGAAGAGTGTCGACGTCGGTCTGAAGAACGAAAGAGTGGATGTACTCCAGCGCTGAGAATGGAATGGAAATGAGATGCAGGCTAACATCGCTTTCCAGTACGTATCCTATGTCGCAAATGTGACTTTCGGCACCCCGCCCCAGAATATCCTAGCATACTTCGATACCTGGGGTAATGGCTGTTGGCTTCATAGCGTGAATAACTCCGATTGCGATCTCTACGTGGACCACTCTGCTTGCGGCGGATATGGCTCCTATAACCTGACTGCTTCAACCACCGGCAAAGAGCTTGACGAGAAATTCGCATATGATGATTCCGGTAGAATGATAACGGGGGACTTCGTGACCGACGTTCTGAGAATCGGTGGTGTCAAAGTGGACGCTATGAAAATGGGGATCGTCACGGAGGCTCCGATCACTTCTAGTACGTCGATCTAAACCTGTCCGGTATAATCACTAACGTGGACTTACTCAGATACCTTGAGTCTTGGATACGGAAACGCATCTTCCATCTCCCTAACCCAGGCGTTGGCCGATGCGGGTACCATCAACTCTCCGGCTTTCAGTCTTTGGGGCCAGACAGCTCTGTTCGGAGGCGTCAACAGGGCCAGATACTTCGGCCCGCTCTACACTTTCCCTATCGTCAACGGATCAGATCTCACAAAAGCTTTCCGTATCAATATGGATGACATCTCAATCAACGAAACATCCGCGGCGTCTACGAAGTTCCCACTAGACGCTGTCTTTGACACTGCGGTTACTATGAGCTACGTGCCCAAGTCCGTGGCTCAGGCCCTAAATGCCCAAATTGGTAACACCTCCGTTCCGGATGAGTACGGACAAGTCAACTTCTCTTGCAGTGCAATGGGCGAGAACTCGACAATAGAGTTCAAATTCGGGGAATTGGAATTCCAATTCTACCTCAGCCAGTTCGTTAGCCAACAGAGTGGTACCGGGACGAATGATTGGTGGTATCCCGATGAAGAAACGTGCTATTTCACCATCTGTGAGAACGTTAACCTTCAAGATGAGGGAAGCATCGTTTTGGGCTCCAACTTCATGAGCAGGGTTTATGCAGTTTTTGACCTTGAGAACGATGAGATCTCATTGGCGAACCTTAACTGGTGGGAGCGCAATCCGGACGATATTGTCGAGATTACATCGGGCAAGAATGGTGTGCCTGGGGCGAAGAGTGGTGTGTCTGAGGCGACAAAGGACTCGGCTGGTACACACATCGAAAAGGGCCCGGGGATGATTGCAGTGGTGGTCGGTGCTGTGCTGATGCTGAATGTCTGAATTGAACCTTGATACTTGTAGTTAATTTTCTTATCTTTCACGATTAATACGTTGTTGATGCCTTATTATTGTTTATATTTGCAGCACTAGTCTGGACTACATGACGGATTGACATTTTATGCCACTACGTCCTTCTCCTGATTATTTGGCCCGTATGCTACCGTTACCGTTCATGGAGCCATCAAAGTAGATCAAAAGAGACACGCGGGTCAGAGAGTATCTACATCTGAGCTCCCAGCGAGCCTGGACTACTCAATTTCTGAGAAGTTACGAACCCGATACAGGTAGAGGTTGATGAAACAACTAACTCCTCGTTTATGACACCTCGCAAACTCGGAGCTAGGAAGAGGAAAGAAACTTGAACCAGATACTTCTCAACCATCAACGATGTGATCATTTTAGCATCCCGTGACTTCAAACTCCTCTTCGTCCACCTCCACCTCCTCCAGGAGGTCTATGGCCTCTTGTCAAAGTTGCGCCAATCGCCCCTCCAGGCGCTGGACAGTAAGGTGATGACGCTCTGGTTGGTTTCGGTATGATCTTAAGCTGATAAGACGCTGGTATCTTATCCAAGTCGCCCATGAGTCTCTGAGTATCTCGATACATCTCTCCTCGCTCTCCTGGGCACGATATCGTAGGATCATGAGATCCTCTAGCTCGTCGTCACTGAGCGACCGTATTGGTTGGGTTTCTTCGGTCATCGTGTTGTCCTTTCGCTCTGTGAGAAACAGTGCTGGTTAGATCACTCAGCTCCAAACATGTGCATGATAGGAATGATATCGTACCGATTTTACCACGGTGTTTCTGGTGGTTTGATACGGAAGAGGAAGAAGAGGCATAGGAGGAAGGAGTGATATTGGGACATATATATAGTCTTGTTTGACGATAGGAACGAGTAAACTTATTGGTTTGCTGTTGCATTCATTGGTTGGATCTTGATATATATATATTTAAACCCCAATTTAAAGGTTGAGTTAAATCTCAATATATAGGTGTCGCTACTATAGCGAATATCAGTATGCGTCGACAATGAAGCATCGGAATGTGGAAGTACTAAACCGCATCGTCTGCCCCAAACCCACAGCGTAGTCGCCGTGAGCGGTGATTGGCGCGTGGTCCAAATCCCACCGGGTCAGCACCGACTCCGAACGTCGACGTATATCGCGCTAGGGGATATTGCTTACATTTAGAACACAAGAGAGCTGTCCACATTATCTTAGCATACAAGCAGAGTTTGGTGTCTTGAAAGTTGCAGGTTCATAATCTCTGCTTGCAAACGCGGCGGGGTTGGCTTTTTCTTTTTGACTATTATTGCTATACTCGTTTCGTACCTTTGGCTATTGCCCGCGCCACGTCGGCAGACTACGGTTACTCCCACTTCTATCGCTGACACGATTATCTCTCCTACAGCTGCCGCAGCTATGTCCTTCGACACGATGCGCGCTATTGTGATGCACGAGATAGGTGGACCCGGGGTGTTGAAGCTACAGACGCTCCCCAAACCAACTCCTACAACGGGACAGGTGCGCATCCGCGTCAAGTCCTTTGGGCTTAACCGATCGGAAGTATTCACACGTCAAGGTCATTCACCCGGTGTGACATTCCCCCGTGTTCTGGGTATCGAGGCAGCTGGACTTGTCGACTTTGCGGCACCGGACTCTGGCTTCGAAGCTGGCGAGGTCGTTGTCACTGCAATGGGCGGCATGGGCCGTGCCTTCGACGGCGGATATGCCGAATACACAGTAGTTCCAGCTACACAAGTGCGACGCGTCAATGTCACCGCTGCCTTTGGCCCTGATCGTCCCGTGCCTTGGGACGTCTTGGGTGCTCTTCCTGAACTTATGCAGACGGCTTGGGGATCTTTGTTCACTAGCCTTGAGCTCGTCCCCAGCGACCGCTTGCTTATCCGCGGCGGAACTACGAGCGTTGGATTGGCGGCCGCGGCGCTTGCTCGATCACATGGAGTCTCTGTCACCGCCACAACGCGGAACCCAGCACGCGTAGAGTTCTTACGTGGCCTCAGTATTGACGATGTCATTATCGACGGCGGGTCAATATTGGCCGAGGTCCAGAAACGTGCCCCGTTCAGCAAAATCCTTGAACTTGTTGGGGTAACCACACTAGACGACTCTCTGCAATGTGTGGCGGCTGGTGGCACTGTGTGCATGACGGGTATAGCTGGCAATAAATGGACGTTTGACCAGTTTATGCCTATGGCGTCGATACCGACGTCCGTTAAGCTGACCACATATGCGAGCACCACAGAGGCTGTACTTAAAACGCCCATTGAGGATATTGCTCGGGATCTGGCGGCGGGCAAGATTCAGTTGCCGATCAAGACCTTCCCGCTGGAGGAAATTGTGGGGGCCCATAGGTTGATGGAAGAAGAGGGGGCATTGGCCAAGATTGTGATGATTGTTTAATGCTGTTTGGCTCGACTTCAGCGTGGACGGTAGTATCATATATGTAATCCAATGGGCTTGGAGAATATATCTGTGCTCTATCCGCTTGCGTTTGACAGTCTGAATTGTCGGCTGATAATACTTTTAATTTTTGTTTTTTCTTTCTTTATTGTGTTCAAGTTTAGCTGAGATAGGCATATTTAAGAACGCCCAAGCGCAACCGTCACGGTACCACTTTCGATCTGGCTGTATTTGTCTGTTTAATTACATTGCATCTGCCACAACAGTGCCTAGAGAGAAGATAAAGCATGACCACAACACGCACAACTCTCATCGATGCTAAGTCTGATCGGTCCATCCCCACATTGACAACAAATCCACAGAATATCTTTGCTGTCAAAGTTGAGTTCCAACAGCTCACAGGTTGTGCACATTGACGATGCATACCACGGTCCTGCGAGAGCAAGGAATTGCGCTCGGCGAACAATTCCAATTTCCCCTATCCCCATAACATCATTTCGTAATGGCACTGAGTCAATCATGGGAAGCTTTAGTATATCGTCCAAGCCCGGTTTGACCAAGCTCCCACACTGCAGGCTGATATTGGATTAGTTAATCAATTGGTATTGGAAGGATGTAAGGTTAACAAACTGACTCGAGGTACGCCTTTTGACTCGTTTGTGTTTGGACCACAGGAATAACAGACAGTAGCTCCTTTGCATAGGCTGCTGCTACCCCTGCGGCATAGGGTTGCCATAATTTGTTCTTGTGCGAGTCTGCATAATCGCAGATACCGCGTATTACCAAGCACTTAAAGTCGTTCATAAGTCCTGCTGCCTCCATCTCAAAGCACATGATTTCACCGTCGAGGTCGCTCACGACGCGGTCTCTCATTAAGCCGTCTTTGATTACTTGATTTCCCGATGCAATCAAGCCGTAGTGCACAAGAGGATTGTTTGAGGAACGGGGTGGACGAGTTAACATGTGTTCTCTGCTGCAATGAAGGCATGTCTCGTCTGGATCCCCCGCATGCTGATACTCTGGTTCAAAAAGAATGTCGTACTCCGAGCCCGGGTGAGAGGGTCTGTTCTTTCTATCAAATCGTGCCGCAATATTTGCCAGATGGAGCGGAATATGAGTGTCGCCGATCATACTATCTGCTTCCAGACGCGATATCGCTGCTAGTAGGATTGATGGTGGTTTGTTCAGAGCACCAGTGCGCTGAAACCGATTGCCACCAATGGCTTTTCCATGATCATACTGCACAACTCCACCAAAGGTACTTGTTGGCTTACTGACCACTACGTCGCCAAGTCTGATATCTGGACCTCTTTCGCTCGGTACCCCGCCCCCAATACCCACCAAAAGGGTGAAACGGAGTGCAGGGAATGTGTGAATCATGTGTGTCGCAACAAAAGTGGCAGAACAGATGCCATAAATGCCAAGCGGCAAACAGGCAATCACTACATTATGATCGTAGAGTTCCCCCAAGGTATAGATATTATGATCGTTTGGGGACTGAGGCAGACGTGGATGTATCTTTTGCAACATCGCTTTGGATGCCGCCATCTCTATTGGCAGCGCGCATATCCATCCGATCGTATAATCTGTGTGAGATCTTTGAGTGGCCATTTTCTGTTATGTTTAGTTGCATTGCTCAGCGACCGTGAGAGCGAACGATGGACTGTCGATGAGGGTTGAGTGCTAGGCAATTGGGTCCACGTCTCTGCAACGTGTCTGTAACGTGCATGTGCGGTGCTTGCGCAATTTCCACCACGCGGGGTAGACCTCCGCGAAGCCTATAAAGCCCAACCCAACCCACCTACTAATGTAATGGGTGGTTTGGGGCCTATCTTCGGGCCCACTGGTGGGCTATGGGCCCAATAGGCACTAAACAATGCAAACATATAAAGTTGAACCTCCTTTTTGGGGGTTTTTTTTCTTAAATTACCCTATGTTTAGCACCGTTTCTCACTATTATACCCAAGGTAATATTTTATTAATTTGAATAATTTAAAATCAGCTACTAGTTCTATTTTTATATTACATTTAAAAATGCGAAAAACGCGTTAATTTAGATGATTTGAAAATTATAGAGGTTTACCTAGAAAGTAGTAATACTCCTATACAAATCTCCATATATATCGAACATCAAGACATTAATTTTTATAATATCCCGGCTTCCGCCGATTAGATTTCGTTTAAAACTTATATAGCTACTATAATTTAATATGCTAAGTTTGAACTTCATACGATTAATAGAAGGTTGTAATACAGCAATTACAGATAGATACGGATAGGCTTTAATGGGGGCCTATTGGGCCCCTATCAATGGGCCCGGGGTTGGGTTGGACTTTAGCCGCTGGGCCCACAGCCCACTGTGGGTTGGGTTATGGGCTTTGCAGAGCTCTAGTCGCCTAAGCAGCAACACAAAGCCCAACAAACAAACCAATTTCACCTGTCTCTCTGTAACTATGTGATTTCTCATGTAGACCATGCAGGATTTTGGATAAATACCCTGAAATATGCAGCCTGACCCCTCATTCCTAACACGTTCCTTTAGTACTAAGAAATGTATAATAAACTACTATGTTCTACTATGTTCTACTAAGTTGGAATACTTAGCCCCGAGGCACTCATTGCATGAAACCACTAAAATCAACGGAAAAGCTGAGGTACGAAATATCAGTACCAAACTATCAATCCTCTTGGATCACTCGGGGAACGGTCAAATTGTGCATTAAGAACAAAAGGCATAGATATCGGACAGTGGCCTTAAGATTCGGCCGAGCGGCTGAACACAAGGCCTCTTTCTTTACAATACAACTCTATCCCCTTATCTCTGCCTTTTACCTGGAAGCTCAACTATGCCATGCTGCCATTCACGCGCAGAATCTGTCCTGAGACCCAGGCACTCGCCGAGCAGCTGAAATAAGCCATGGTCTCCGCCATCTCCTCGGGTGTACCCAAGCGTCCGTTGGGGACCATACCCTTGATGGCGTTCAGGGCAGTCTCCGAGTTGCCTGGTGTGACCAGCCCGGTGTCAGTTGGACCTGGAGCGATTGCGTTGACGGTGATTTCCTTTGAGCCCAGGTCCTTAGCCAGAACGCGAATCATCTGTTCGATAGCACCCTTTGTGGTCAAGTAAAGAAGGTAAAGAGGGCTAACTGTGGAGACGTGGCAGAGGGCGGAGGAAACTAGGATAACTCGAGCGCCTGGGTGGAGGTGAGGGACGGCTTTCTATATTGACCATTAGCAAGACTTCCTTTTATCTTCTGCATTCTGCATTTTTCTAGTCGCCTACCTGGATCAAAAAGTATGGCCCCTTCACATTTACATCCATACACTCGTTAAAGTCTTGCTCCGAGGTGCTCGCAAGGTCTCGGATGGGTAAGGAACCGGCGTTGGCAATGATGATATCAATTCGACCGAACCTCTCCACCGTACGACGGATCAGCTCTTCGCTGTCGGCCACGCTGCCCGCATTGCCCTTGACGGCTAGGGCGCTCAGCTCTCCGATTTCGTCCACCACCTCCTGGACGCCTTTGTCATCGGAGAGGTGCTGGATAACCACCTTGGCATCATCACGCGCAAGACGAAGAGCTGTTGCTTTGCCAATACCCTTCGAGCCACCGGTTATCATGGCAACCTTGCCAGCGAGAGCGAGAGTAGCCATAACTTTGGTTGTTGAGAAGTGAAAATGAACGTGGGTCACAGGACAGATGAATAGAAAAGTGGTTTCCAGTGATTGATTTGCAGAAAATGAGGAGATAATGCTTCTTAGGATTCCTCCATCAGGGTAACAGTGCTGATATACCACCTCTACGCTAACAGTTTTATCCCACCGCAAGTTCAAAAGAACAAGCCACCCTCCTATGTGTAACAGTGAAGGTGCATAGCGGTGTATAAGGGCGTAAGGCCGCTACACATATTTGTAGGCAACTAATGAGACGAGGAATGCATCCCCCCTTGCTGGGAATTATGTACGCACAGTGATACCATAATGTAGTTAGTTGGTAACTAGGATAGATTTCTCCCCTCATCGCTAAAGTATTTACAACACATACTCGATACAAAGGACATTATTTGAGCACCTAGAGGGTCACTAAGAGTCCGGGTAAATTAGCGTGATCGAATCTCTCAATAACTTTTCTCTCACTGGGTGCTGTTTCATAGAAGTTAAAACTGCACTAGATATTGTTTTTTACAAGAGGGGGGGTGGTATATATATACAGAACTCCAGACCGAGCGATTCGTGTCTGTCAACTCTTTCGCGGTGGGGGCTACCGCAGTAGAATGCACTGGACTGCATTCGCAAACAGCGCCTTCGCATAGAGATAATGAAACCAAGCGCCGTATTCCGCCAGTGATGGTTCGTTTTTTTGAGGGTTACAACGGAAGTGCTGTAGCTCGAAATGCACCAGGGGCTCGGCACCTATGCGTGGCGTTCGAGTGATTTGGAAACGGTGGCAGCCTGCAAATGTGAACTCGTCCGAGCCAAACCCATAATCCACGTAACTGGCCCGCTGGTCCGATGATTCCGGTGCTATTTGCTTGTCCATCACTTTAAATGACCCGAATAGGGAGCTGCCGACAGGGAGAAGGCGACTTTGAGGAAGCTCGGAAGTATTCCAGATCTGGGATGCATGTTGATCCCCTTGGAAACCTATGATGACGATTTCAGCAGACGAAACCTCTGACTACCAATCCACAACATCTTTGTCCCCAGATCCACGAAGGTTCTTCAAGATGCACGTAGGGATTGTGTCCTAGAAAGTTGCTCACCCGTAAACCGCGCTGGCAGCACATTCCAGCCTCCCATTCGTAGGATAGACCTCTCGAACCCAAAGACGAATCCGCCAAAGAACCCTTGGGTGAATAACGCCAACGCTTCCTCATCGCTTAGCCCCGCAACCACAGCCTCTGGAAACACCTGAGTGATATTATCCGTGGCTGTTATATGATGACGAGGATTAACAAAGTGGAAGGAAGATGAAATCAGAAACTCCGGGCGCACAGGCAAAGTAAATTGAGACTGAAGGAGTGATTGGAAGAAGGAAAGACGCGGAAGCCGCCATTGGGAGGACATGGTCAGAGCTGAAATGAGTTGTAGAAACAATTCGGGGTTTCCTTCTTGTCAGCTCTGGGGAAAATATGGTTTTATCATGGATTGCCATAGTCTATCATGACTCATGGACGATACGAGCTATGGAGCCCTGGAGGTCCCGAGGTCAGTATAAATAGGCGAAGGCGAAAGGAATGCCAAATTTAGTGTAGTCAACTTTCGGTGGACTCTTGTAGTACATCCTAGTGGTTCCGTACTCTGGATATGGACAACCTTGGAAGAAGCCGAAGGGGCCCGGCAACGGCCCGGGAAAGATCGGCTCGGATTTGATTATTCATCCACACCCCCCGGGCCCCGGCGGGCCTCGGGGCCACTGCGCCAGCTCTATATTACGTTATAGGAAGAGGGTTGAAAACAAGAAGTAACAGGCCATAAATATCCAATGTGAATTTGCGACATCACTCATAGTTTAAGATTTCTTCCCAACTGGAGTGGCTTTGCACCAACATATTTCCACGGGAGTTCCGTGGTCGCTGCACCTCTTCCACTCAAAGTAATTATTTTCTTCTCCCCGGGTATAAGATCAAATCCGTTGTCGCTCAGCTTTAAGCCTTCCCTCTCCTCGAACACGAACCCTTTGACCGGAAGGTCCGCCGAGACAGTAATCTCGTGTTGTGATGGAGAGGCTTCAACCCTGACATTCCGGTTCGAAAAGTCGAGATACTTCAAGGGCTGCGGCCAAGCAGTGTCAGCCGCCTGAACCAGTCCCTCAATATATACCTCTGCATGAATGATGAACGGATCAAGGTTCTTGTATTCCGCACCCTCACAAGTCATGGAAACCTTCACGCGCTGCTTTTCGAGGATCTCTGTTGTGGAATTGGGGGTTGCCAGTGTCGTGATATCGATGGTGTCACTAACCAGCTTACCCGACCTTATGGAAATAAATCTGATCTTGATCTCAACTTCAACTGCATCTTGACGGCTACTCGCAATCCACAGATCAAACTCGCATGAATTGGTAGACATTGGATCGGCATGACCCGAAGTCCACACCGGGCAGCTACGAGATATACCCACATCAAGTGGCCTCAAAGCTCGAGATATGGCGTAGAACGCAGGCTTCTTAACCAAGTAGTAATCGACAATTGCCCAAGACATAGTTGGCCAACAATCGTTCAGCTGCCACACGAGCACACCGCCACATCTTCGAGCTCCCGGTTGGCCCCAATTCCGCCTCCAGGCCTTGTACGCATAGCGCATCGTTTCAGCTTGTAGGACCTGAGTGATGTGGGTGAAGGATGCAAGATCGGATGGCACAATGAAGTTCTCGGCAACATAGGTCATCAAGCGGCGCTCATGGTCAGCAGCTTTGTTTCTGAAGTCCATCATCATTGAGCCAGGGTGCCGTTGCTGTGGGTCGGTAATGACTCGACGAAGGGACTCGAGATGGGGATAGGCTTCCATTCCGAACTCGCTCACGAAACGACCGCCAAGGTCAGCAGAATCTTGATATCTGCTCATTTGGCCGTGCCAGACTAGATTTTGTTAGAATGTTACCGTAAAATCGAACGCCGTGAAGAACTTACTATTCCATTGATGAATATCGCCCACGGTTGGGTCAGTTGTATGTTTGCCATCTCCCCAAGGGCTTCCAGGGTGATATATGGTGGAAGGGTCCTCTTCCTGCAACCATTTTGGCAGCAAATGCTCATATATATACCTCGCCGGAAAGGTCGACTGTCGCCACGACTCCGGGTCGGTGTCGTTCTGATTATACTCAAGCTTATACCTCTCCTGGACCTGATAGTCCTCGTTGTTTCCGGCCCAGATTACTAGAGATGGGTGAGATCTCATCCTCCTAATGTTTTGGCGTACTTCTTCCTCGATGGATTTAAGGAAGGACGGGTAGACAGGGTAGTTGGCGCAGACGAAGGCAAAGTCATGCCAGACCAAGATGCCCAACGTATCGCATGCTTCCATGAAGGCATCGTCCTCATAGATTCCACCGCCCCATACACGAATCATGATTTGATTGGACTCCACCATGAGTTTCATCCAGTCGAGATAACGATCCTTGGATACTTGGGCAAGATAACTGTCGGCAGGGATCCAGCACGACCCACCAGCAAATATATCGATACCGTTGATGCGGAAGTAGAAAGATTTGCCGAACTCGTCTTTTTCTTGCACCAGTTGGCACCGCCGGAACCCAATGAGTTTGGTCTGCTCGTCTAGTCTGGTATCCCGCCGGATGAGGCAAGCGGAAAGTCGGTAGCGGAACTGCGATCCATAACCGTGGGGGTACCACAAATAGGGAGAAACAAGCTGCACGGCGGCCTTTACCAACCCACCAGCTCCAATCTGGCATTCCTGCTCGAAGACCGCCTCGTCTGCGCTAAACAGCGACAAAAGGACAGTGTCGCCCTCCTGTGCACCCGCCCTCACTCGCGCGTATAGGGTTCCTGAGCAAGTTTTGTTGTCTGCGGATATTTCGTATTGTGTCCATACATCCTCGATCCTGGCAGTGTACTGCTCAAGTACAACCGGGCGCCAAGGTCCCGCAGTCATCAAGATAGGACCCCAGTCCCAGCCCCAGTTGTACTGCGCTTTACGTACGGGGATGCGGCTTCCTTCGGTCTGGCGCACGTGAAAGATGTGCTCCGGGTGCTGATCGACCAGCTCTCGCCCACGGAGAAGTGCGGATTGAAACACAATATGAAGCTCATTCTCTTGGCCTGCACGAAGAACCTCGGAGATATTCACCCTATGTGAAGTATGCATGTTCTCTGACTCCAATATTGTGGTTCCATTCAGAGTCACAGTGGCGAAGGTATCTAGCCCGAGGAATATCAAGTCCGTTGTGGTACCTTCGGGAGACGGTACTGTGAACTTGGTGCGATAAATCCAGTCCTTCTCTGCGATCCATTGTACCGCAAGTTCATTAGCATCCACGAATGGATCGGAAATTCTAGAAGTCCGTTGGCATTAGAAGATGTTGACATATTGCCCAGTGAGCAGTGCTTACTTTTTGTTTGCAATGAGATCAATGTGGACTTGGCTAGGAACCTTTTCCACGGGAATCCAACACTCATTGGAAATGTCACCCGCCTGCTTCATAGACCAACCGGTCTTTAACTCTCGCGTAGACTTTTGCATGATGTCAAGAAATGTGAGCTTTACGCAATGAAGTCTGAATTCAGCGAACCACGTTAGAAGGCCAGCCGTTTTATCCCTGATGTCGGGATCAATTGAAAAAGGTACGGCATTTTGAAACCTCGGTCACTTTCAAGGTATGGACCCCTTCGGAAAATGGACGCTTGACTAGGTGTTCCAGCGCTCTCGGGTGTAAACCAATGTGAATGTCTTTATTCCCGCAGTCCAAAAATGGCACGGGAATTTCAAACCCCGTAGAGCACGGAGAGCACGGAGAGCACGGAATGTGGGGAAGAGCGGATCTTCACGAATCTTCCCCAATGTTATGAGAGAGTGAAAGACATAGAAAGGACTGTCTCCCCCAATGGTAATAGAGAATAGCAGAACCGTCATGTCTGGAATTACGTTATCGTTGTCGGATAGTAAGTCTCGCGTAAATATATTTGGGCAAGTTGCTGACCACATCAGTACAAACCCATCGGGTTGAAGGTGATTGCTGGATCGCAATCCATGGCAATGTCTACAATGTAGGCTCTCAGTGCATCCCCCGATACATGGAACTTTGGCTCACAACTCCAGGTTAGCAGTTTCTTGAACAGCCATCCAGGGGGGAAGGCAATCATTCTCCAACATGCTGGCACCAATGCGACCCGTGCTTTTCAAGGTGTCCATCCGGCTGAGATGCTTGATGAGTATTTGACTTCGGATCAATTATTAGGTCAATTGGAGCCGGCATCCCAAGATCTCAAGGACGACGGACAGCCCGAGCATATTCCCGCTCGTCCAATGAGTACAATCTTGAGTATCGCGGAGATGGAAACACTAGCTTTAAAGCGTCTCAGCCCCAAAGCACTCGCATATTACGCGTCCGGCACAGATGATGAGATCACAAAAGTCGCAAATGGAGCCATCTTCAAGTCCGTTCTCCTTCGACCGAGGGTTTTCGTTGATTGCACCCTATGCTCGCTGTCTACCACTATCCTAGGAAACAAAGTCGGGCTGCCAATATTCATTTCCCCGGCAGCCATGGCGAAGTTAGCAAACCCATCAGGCGAGATGGGCATTGCTGCCGCTTGTTCCAAATTCAACGCTCTCCAGATCATAAGCAAAAATGCATCTGTCTCTATAGCAGATATCGTGCGCACAGGCCCTAATGCGGTGTTTGCCTGGCAGCTTTATGTTCTCAAGGATATCAAGGCCACGGAACGGACCCTGGCTCAGATAAAGGCCATCCCACAAATAAAATTCATTGTCTTGACACTTGATGCTCCATTTCCGGGAAAACGCGAGGCCGATGAGCGTTACAAGGCGGAGGAAGTCGCTGGAGGAGGGGTTTCGCAGATCTGGGGGACGGAGTCAGCTCTCACCTGGCGCAAAACTTTGACATGGCTCTCGGCTCATACCGATCTTCCCATTGTCCTCAAGGGTATTCAAACGCATGAGGATGCGTACGCGGCAACTATGTTCCCGGCTGTTAAGGGCATCATTATCTCCAACCACGGTGGAAGGGCATTGGACACAGCCAATACCCCCATGCAAGTGCTTTTGGAAATCAGGAAATTTTGCCCGCAAGTCTTCGATCAGATAGAAGTTCTTATTGATGGCGGCATCAAGAGGGGAACCGATGTCGTCAAGGCGCTGGCTTTGGGTGCAAAGGGCGTTGGGCTTGGCCGAGCTGCACTCTATGGCCTAGCCGTGGGTGGAGAGGAAGGTGTTCACAGATCTCTACAGAGTTCGTGATCTTCTATCTATCAGGCATCATATTCATCGTACTAATATTTTATCATAGTTCTCGCAGACGAGGCCGCGACAGCTATGAGACTCGTCGGTGTCAGCGGTGTGAGCGATCTTCGGCCACAACATGTAAGTTCCAGCATGACCATTGAAAAGGGCCAACAACTGATGGTAAATTGATAGGTCAACACTTCTATCTTAAATGCTCAGCTTTATGATGGGCCCTCCGGCTTGGACGCAGTGGAAAATAGGTTAATGGCCAAATTATAGACTGAATCATACCTATTGCTTCTTTTAAACCGAATTCATCCTATGAATCGTAGCCTAGAATTAATCAGTAATACATTCTCGTCATCAGAGTGGATAGTATAACGAGTGAAGAAAGTTTGCTTAAGACCGTAACGCATTCACCTTCTAACGTTTTGTCCAGATCAGGATCTCAACCCACAACCAATGTCACCCCCACTCAAACCGCAGAAATTCTCTGACCCCGAGCACTTTCTATCTCGTTTTTCTCATTGGGGTCTGGGCTTAGTCTTGTGGGGGGTCGATATTTCCGGGGCAATGACGAAGATTTAAATCTCCGTGTGACGAATTCGGCCTAGTCTTTGAGGAAAAACCGGGGCCCCATAACTCCCCGTGGGGATTGCATGGAAGTCTAATGGACATGCATCTTCTAGGCATGGGTCTTTTTATAAAAGCCCATTGCCTTCATTCTCGCAAAAGGCATCTCGACCATTATCATCGCGGTTTCCTTGGAGCTCCGTGTCAACTAGAGATCAATTCTTATTGTACTCGCAATTCTTTTGAAAACTTTTCATATTTTTGGCCTGGTCCAGGGCGAGGTCTCTTATCTCCATTATGGACAAGACAAAGGAAGACTCTACCCTGAAGGAGGTAGAAAATATGGAGGAGGTCATTGAAACGTACGCGACCATCATGGCGACGCACAAACCGAATCCCCGAGGTCCAGGCTATATCAAGCTCTATATGCTATCGGCCGTTGTGTTCCTATGTTCAACTATGAACGGTGAGTCCCCAGGCCGGATGGCTAGATAGAGCTTTGGCTTCTAACACCATATAGGATTTGACAGTTCGTTGATGGGATCTATCAACGCACTTCCGAACTACATTCGTTACTTTGGCTTGCCAGAGAATGGCAACGCCAGTACTGGTATTGTCTTTGCTATCTTTCAGGTAAAATATATACCGGCTCTGTGATTACGCGCTATACTAATTTCTGTTATTAGGTTGGTCAAATGTGCGGTGCACTATTCATCTGGATGACCGACTGGTATGGACGAACATGGCATATCTTCTTCGGCTGCCTGGGTGTCTGCATCGGCACCATTGTGACAGCTTTTGCGTCAAATCTGCCAACTTTCATCGCAGGAAGATTTATTCTGTCCTTCTTCGCAACATGTGCACATACTGCTGCTCCCCTTTATCTGGTCGAACTTGCTCCACCAGCGTATCGGGGAACCATTGCAGGAATGTATAATACATTTTATAATGTGGGCTCTGTGTTTTCAACTTCGGCTGTGTATGCATGCCACAAATACCTTGCCGACCAGGGCGACTTGGATTGGCGGATCCCCCTTTGGCTTCAGATAGTGTGTCCAGGGCTTGTGTGTCTAGTTATCAAATTCTACCCCGAGTCCCCGCGATGGTAAGTCAATGTTCCGTTGTTGGCTCATGGGTTTATCTCATTTGCTGAAACCGTGTGCCAATGCTAACCTCAACCCTTGCTAAAGGCTCATGTCCAAGGATCGACATGACGAAGCGAAGGCTATCATCGCTACCTATCACACAAATGGTGATCCTGACCACCCGCTCGTTGCACTCCAGATGGGGGAAATCCTTGCAGCCGTTGATGTCAACCATCAGGCTAGCTGGAAAGACCTGTTCGATCTCCGGGTGCTTGTTGAGTCTCGTTCGAGCCGTTACAGACTCATGCTTAACATTGCTTTCTCTTGGTTCGGCCAATTTAGCGGAAACAAGTACGTCAGATATGCTTGGTACTAGCAATTTCGGTAACTGACCATATCTCTAGCATCGTATCCTATTACCTGCCTATCATGCTCAATGGCATTGGCATCACAGACACTAACATGAAATTGATTCTCAATATCGTGTATGCGGTCGTTGGTTGGGTGGCTTCCATGTTTGGTTCGCGTCTACATGATGTTGTAGGGCGTCGCAAGATGCTCATTACCAGCACAGCTGGTATGGCAATTTGTCTGTCCATCGTGGCAGCCTGTTCTGCCGGGTACACTGAGTATGGCAACACGACCGCATCGACCGTCAGTATTGTCTTCATCTTCCTTTTCGGTGCAACATTTGCTTGCGGTTATACGCCAATGCAACCTATCTATCCCGCTGAAGTCGTGAGTAACAAAATGCGAGCCAAGGGCATGGGTACCTTCAAGTTAACAGCCGGAGCCGCTGGGTTTCTCAATACCTTCGTCGGACCTATTGCGCTGTCAAGTGTAAGCAAGATCCTCGGTCTCTTATGTTCTCTACGCTGCTAATCTGTTCTCTAGATTGGATACTGGTTCTACGTATTCTTTGTATTTTGGGATACTTTTGAGATGACCTTTATGTACTTCTTTTTTGTCGAGACCAAGGGATTCACGCTCGAGGAGCTTGACGTCATATTTGAGGCAAAGAACCCGCGAAAGGCCAGTGTTGAAGCTGCAAAGGCCAGGAAGCGAATTATTGTGGCTGGAAGGAGTGAAGTATGACTGTAGGCGCTCTATATAGTTAAATGAGGCTGTTTTGCCAAAATGTATCATGTCTAAATTTGGTATTCCATTGATCTTGAGTACCATTGTACCAAAAGGAGTCTTCCATACATTTTAAATATATAAGAGTATTGATCGATCTACAAATTCATTTGAAGTGATTGCTTGAAACCGCAGGGGCACACTTGTAGATCAACCCCGCGGATCGGCCCCCGGAAAAACCACTGCCCCCAATGTTTACGCTCTTCAAAACTTGGCGTCTTCTCCGCGTCGCCCTAATGCTCGTCTCTTATGAGCGAAGAGTATGACTCTGACAGAATGGGATCACCTGTTCCATCATGTTCCACACGTTCGAAATCAGAGACCCGGGAGAACCTGCGACACCAAGGCTCCAACCACCACGCAAAGTGAACAAGTCATGTTCAGAATGCACGCGCCGAAAGGTGAAATGCGACGGGGGAAATCCTTGTACGAGTTGCCAGTACTATCAGATTTCAGAAGCCTGCGCCTATAGACAACGGACTAGACGGCAGGCAGCGAGCAGGAGGTGAGTGAATTCAATCCCTTCAAAGTGTCTGGATTCAATAAATTATGTCGCTAATATATGCACTTCGCTTTGTACAGCACCCTTGAGAAAGCCACAGAAACCCTACGTCGCCAGGCCGGAGTTCTCCGACTACTATTTCCTAATTGTTCTCTAGAGGAATTGGTTGAAAAGGACCGATCGGAGCTCATCCTCCTCCTGTCGCACGACTCAACAGAAGACGGACCCTCAGGGCTCTATAGCGAAGCGCCCCCTGTCGCCATATCACCCATTATTTTCGGCCACCTTGAAGATTCTCATGACTCACCAGAGGAGTCCGATAGGGGGGAATCGGGAGAGGAAAGGTGCTGGGACGAGTCGGCGCAGAACCCCGCCACGATGGCGGCCAGCGATGATATAAATGCAATCAGTTTGGCGAGCGACCGGCATCGTCGCTCGTATCTGGGTATATGCTCTGTAAGTGCTGTTCTCCGGGCATTGTTTCGGCTTTGTCCTGCCGCAAAAGACCGGATTGTGGAACAGTCCAAGACTTGGCCCGAGGTCCAAGAAGTCAATCGGCCGTCTGCTTTGAATCTGCATCTCGGTCTTCCAGTGCCATCTGATTCCCTGCGAGAACAACGCTATATTGGATTCTACTTCGAGAATGTTCATGCCATTACACCTTTCTTGCACGAAGAATCTTTCAGGGCAACCTTCGCTGCTGGCGATCGACAAACTCCCGCATGGTTGGGTCTCTACAACATGGTGCTCACGGTAGGGTCTATTGCGTCAGGGAGTGACACTGCTCACATATACTATTACGACCGGGCTCGTTCCTACCTTGACCTGGACTCGCTTGGATCTGGTAACTTGGAGACTTTGCAGGCTCTGTGTCTGCTGGGCGGGTACTATCTCCATTATCGAAACTCCCCAAATATGGCATACGCGATCCTCGGTGCTGCCCAACGCTTAGCCATAGCATTGGGGTTACACCGAGAGTCTCCAACTCGTGTCGATCATCAGGATCCGGATATTGGCCAACGCCATGCCGTCCGGTTCGAAAGTAGGCGGCGCACGTGGTGGAGTCTGTACTGCCTTGATACTTGGGCCAGTATGACCTTGGGTCGCCCGACTTGTGGGCGCTGGGATAGTACCACCATGAATACATTATTACCCTCTGCTCTTTATCCTGACGATCATTTTGCAGCCTCTTTGAGAGCTAGCACCCAGTTCTGTCACATCAGCAACCGTCTCCAGCATCGCTTCGCACAATCAACCAGGATCAACATATTTGAAGCCCAAAGTCTTGATCACGAACTTCAGGAGTGGTATAGGACACTATCTCCTATCCTCAAAGAGACCATGAATTCCCCGCCTCGTATTACCGTAGCGCGCGAGTTTCTACGAAACAGGTACCACAACGTACGCCTAATTCTATCTCGGTGCTTCCTTTTATACAAGGCGTATGGAGACTCTGAAAGGCACAGCACTGGGCAAGCCGAAGAGCAGATGGCCGACCTCTGCCGTGGCATCGCTGCGGAGGCTATCGACGCGATTGCGCTACACTGGGTTCCTAATCGAACACAAGTCTGGAATTCTGCTTGGTATCTGTTCCAAGCTTGCATGGTTCCGCTCCTTTCCATCGCCATGGCTGCATCCTCCAACGTTGGAGCAGTTGGTTCTGACAACGTCATATCCTGGCACTCGAGCTTAAACAAAGCGCTTGAGATCTTCGCGGAGATGAGACCATGGATGCGGGCTTCTGACCGCGCCCCAGATATCGTGGCTGCCTTATTCCAAGCCATTTCTCAAGGTGTTGAGGGTACTGAACGTACGCCATCGGTGATTGACGGAGGTTCTCATTTGTTCGGTTGGGCGGATGAACTTTTAACGGATATGGACTGGAGCATGCTTTTTAATGATGAGAACGTATCGCCAGGTTTATTTTCATTAACCTAACCTCGGTCTAAACCAAGTCGATTCAAAATCACATTATCGCTATGCTTCTAAAAGGTAACTGTCGAAGGCTCTTCCCCTTCTTAACACTAGTTGAGAAAATAATAAAGAGAATCTTTCCAGCAGGCATCTTGTCGTCTTTATTTTCTTGTGTCAGTCACAGCCAGCTGTCTAACTATCGATATAGGTGCAGTTTGTGGCCAATTCGATGCAATAGGCAATTAGTAGATGGTTGTCGTCTTAGTCCCTATTCCTTGCTTTAGGACATGGGAATTGTGTCGTACAGTGGAAGTGGAGCCTTGTGGGCTAGATTAGAACCTGGAATAACCGCGCAATAATTACATGAGGCCGTACGACTCTATAGACAAAATACGAGAACACCTCGCAGAAAATTACTATTTAAATTCCAAGAGCACTTCGCTATCAAGACAGCAAGGTCGCGTGGTTTTTAACGAAGGTTGGGACCTGACTTTCCTTCATGTGTATGAGCTGAGCCCTATTTAGTGCTATATATGTTTTAACCACCTATATATATATCACACAAATCATCTTCAAAGTCACCCATCGAAGAATTCCCTTCGGCGACTAATCACTTGATCCCGGTCTATAACATTAGTATATCTAGCAATCGAGCCAAGGATAAGTACTTACCCAATGTCCATAACTGTCGTCGAGCCTGAGGAATTTAAAATATCGCCATTTGTAAGAAGCGATGAAGGCACTCCAGCCCAAGGGAAGAAGACGTGGAAGGACTTGCTACAAAATCTCGGTCGCATTCACTCGGGGATTCCCTAAGCACTAGCCGGTTGGTATAGTATATACTGTCTCTCGATATCACCCAAGCGAAGTTGATCTCAAGAATGAAATTTAGCTATCCCGTTTGGGCCATGAAGGATCAACTATATGTACCGGAATAGGCGAGACCATTTCAACTACTATCCATTGGGCGCGTAACTCAGTTGGTAGAGTGTTCGCTTTGCATGCGAAAAGTCCAGCGTTCGAATCGCTGCCCGTCCATTTCTTTTTGATTTTGCTCCGTCCTTACGGACTAGCGTGGCGTTCCGAACACGCCAAGAAAGAGACGATGTGTTGTCTAGAGGAAGTCGAAAAATTTCGACTCTCACTGATGACTACAGTTCTCTACTATTACCTTATGTGTAGCCCATTATAATGTCACCAAAATTGGTGCCAGAACATGCGATTGCCCGTTTTCTCGGACCCTAGCTACATACAAACCGTCGTCGGCAAGCGATCGGCGATATCGGATAATATCGAGGAGTTTCGTGGCATACCATATGCTCATGTGCCAGGAAGATGGGAGCACTCTAGCGTGAGAAATCGCTTACCGCGTGATATATTTGACTCCACAGAGGACGGGTAAGACTTAACCTACGCGGGCAATTATTCCTGTAATACCTACAGCTAACCACCCCACAGTCCACGATGCCCTGCGCAGGGAGGGACCACGCAGATGTTTCAATCATACCTGCCGTTTCCGAACGTCCGTCAGGATGAATTCGAGTGTTTGAACCTTTTCGTCGTGCGTCCAAGTAAGGAAGCACTCTCAAAGCACAATATCGATGCCGAGACGACTCAGCTGCCTGTTCTTGTTTGGATGGTGGTGGCACCGATATCAGCAGACCGGGAAATGGCCAGCGGGACCTATATTCGTACGAAAAGGAACCTATATCAAATTGGTTTTGTTATGGAACCACGTGGAAGCTATATAACATAGATCATCGTATTGAAGCATACGGGTTTCTTAGCCCACCCCGTAGAACTATCAGAATAATGCTCCGACTTACGTGATTTGCTCTCGCATCTTAATCTGGCCATGGGGTCTGTTTGGTTACAGGCTTGTTGAAACTCCTGCTATGATATCCGATAGTCTAACAATCGACTATGAAAAGAACACTATTTAGAGCAAAGGTCAACTTTTCTATAATCAACCCGTACGCTTGTATAATCATCACAACTTTAATGTGAGAAGGAAGGTGATCAACCGCGACGAGTAGACAGGACAAGTTTCTAACTGATCGCGGTACCATGACGAGAAACTGGGAACCGAGAAAGGATGCAAGGCGACCCCGTCCAAGGTCGCGGGCCCACCCCGGGAGATCCAATTCTCGAATTCAGATGTGCCTACCAGATTCGACTGACTCAGCTCGATTGCGTCAGCCGCCGCTGGCATAAAGGTGTCGCCGTCAGGCATGTTGACCCCAGACGCCTTGGCACTGTAGATGCATAGGACAATAGCACTGTTCAACAGGCCAGCAGGGCCTAGCACATTGCACAGACGTTGGTCGTTGAGTCCGTAAATATTGCTCTCGCGCTCGTAGATACGCTTCAATTGAGCGGCGTGGTAGACGGCCTGACGGCCGTCTGGAGATCGGGCCCAAATACTGATGACATTTTCGATGTTGGCTTCCGGGCAACCCAAACAGCATTTGTTGTGCTCGAGCAACCGCATATTGGCATACAACTTGAGAGAAAGAAGGTGGTACAGGGTAAGATTGAGGCCGAGAAAAGGGCTGCAATTGTTTATGCATCCACCGAAGAATGCGCCTTCCAGCTTGTCGGTCTTCTCAATGTGGACTCGCCAGTCCTGGAGATAGCCTTTCCAAAGCTTGACTGGGTCTGCTGTGCGGTTCAATTCGGGCGAGCGGTAGTTTTGATGATGTTCCTCGTGGGCCTCTTTCGAAACACACCATATCTCAGACATGAATGCACAGAGATTGAAGTGATTTTCTTCAAGGGTCAGGCGAGGCATTCGGAGATACCCAGTCATGAACCCTCGTGACTCTAGTCCGTCACGGACCATTGTAGAAAATGCACTTTTGGTCCGGCCTGCCTGTTCATACCAATGGAGGTATGTTATGTCCGCTCTAGTTTCTGCTCGCCATAGATCGTCTGACACAGGGAGGGGTGGTCCGATCTCTTGGTACCGCATGGTAGGGGGTCGGTCAAGGATAATGCACAAATAGGTATCAATGCGTAGAACCGCGTATACTAGCCTAATAAGGCGTTAGAAAATGGGTATACTATATTCAAAGGGGTAAGTATACCGTTTGATCTCCTCAGTCTGGATCCATCGCTCATCCGCGGATTGTAGGTGTTGTTCTGGGTGCCATCGATCATCCAACATACCGAGTCGTCGAAAAGTGAAAATGGCAATATCGGTCCACTGTGCTGCCCAATTCAAAGTAGATGCAGGTGCCTGTGCCTATTAGTTAACTTGTCCCTTTTGTTTGGCTACCGAGGAATAAATCTTACATCTCCGAGAATCGCATAGGTCAAGGTGACGACCAATGCTTGTAGGGCTGGTAAGATTATATCGGCCGATTGCCTTTCTGTCAAGGCTTCTTCCATCTATTCCAATTTTTAATATTTTCGTACTACAAGGTTCCACTATATAAGCGACACTCACAATTTTAGGCATTAGCGCCCTGGTTAGTTCCTGGTTGATTCCGTATGGAACCAGATGGTGACCACTGGCATTTTGCATCCACATCGATAGGTTGGCCACCGCACTTGTCAACAAATCTGTCTGCTTTTCGGGTGCAAAAGTGGGAACGTGTAGAAAGGGCCAGGCCTGGTGGAAATGTTCAAAATCAAGGGATTTGACCTGTGCAGTGACGAACTGTGCTTGGCTTGCAATGGCCTCGTGCAGCTGCAGCGACTCGGTAGATGATGTTGGGGTGAATGTCCCATAGCCGGTCATCCTAAACATTGAAGCATCTGTGTTTGCGAAGTTAGATTTGAGCCGTTCTCAAACGAAGTAGTTTGTAGCTCCCACTCACTTGAAAAACCGCAGCTGGGGGTAAAGGTTGGTACATGGCTCATGTGTATTTCACATGGTTCGTCTATAACGAAGTGATCACTCGTTTCTAGAGGCTGCCGCACCGGTGCGTCAAATGGGAAACTCATAATGTCAGAGGGCCCGTTGAAGTACATAGGAGGGATTCTGTTCGGGGTGGATGTGGCTGTGTTGATCCCGGACATCATGCCCATCGATGGATATGTGAGTGGTCGTAGAGGATCTTGATCTGTGCCCGTATTTATCGAGGTGGCCCGAGTATTGGAAATGTGGTTGCTCTGACTTCGCTCCATCGGCATATTCCAATCCAGTCGTATGGGGGAGGTATCATCTGCACTTGACATGGTTGGGGTTCCAACCCCCTCGTAGTCTACGTCTGCGAGTTCGATTGATCTATTTCCCCCTCCAGGGGAACCCTCGAGGACCGATCCACTTGCAGGGGTGAACTTCTGCGCACTAGACGATTCACGCACGCATAGTTCTCCACTGTCGGCACATATGGAACAGGGGTAGTTGGAATCACACTTCGTTTTACGCCGGCGACACGTTTGACATGCTAACGGTGTCCTTTTTGCACCGGCTGGAGGTACATTATGATGGAGCACATGTCGGTTCAAAATATCACTGTTGGATCCAATCAGTTCATCGTCCTCTACAGCCAAGACGCCAAGCGAGCAGTGAAGGCGGCTCTTACCTCCTCGCAAAGCTTCGCCCACAGATGAAGCATTTATGGCGACGCAAATTAGTATGTATGACCAGATGGCGATTAAGGTGCTCTTTGCGCAGAAAGGATTTACGGCAGTCGGTATCAGTGCAGACAAAGGGACCCGACGAGACGGGGGCTCGACGGGAAGGTGAAAATGCCATAGTCTTCTTGGACAAAGGCGACCAGGGCGATCATGGGTGGATCAATGATCAAGGAACTTCCCGCGTGTGGAGGGAGTTGGGGGGAGTGGAAAGTAAAACTCGGACACTAATAGTCTTAGCACCAGGGGGAGATCCGAAGTCTTAAAAAACGTGAATAGTGATTGTTGGCGATCTCTAATCTGGAACACCGGATACAGCCCTTAAACACCCGCTCGTTTTATGGAAGAAGTAAGCAGGCCTAGAGAGCTCAGGATGTCAGATCTCACGATCTGCAGACCGATTCTTCTCGGGAATTGACCCCAATTCTAGGGGATTACTACGAAAAGGGAAAAGCCTCGCGCAAAGCATGCACAATTCTCGGGGAAGACTCTTCGCCAAGAGCCGCTTGATTCTTAGATCCAACAAGCTCCAAGGCCCGTGTTGGAAGTGGAGCAAGATATGTATGAGGGTCTGTGTGGCCTCGGAGATGTAACTCCTCTCGCCTTCTCTCCCTCCTGGACCTCGGATGCCGTTAATTCGCTGTCAGCCCCAAAGGATTCCAATCCTTCCAAACAATGGTCAATGTGCACTGTGACTTGACCATTCACCTTTGTTTGTAAATGCGCTTTCGGCCCCATTCGTATCCACCATAACCAATACGGAAGATCGTGTCCACAATAAATAACACGAGCGCTAGTCGCTGACTTGCATATGGAGTGGTGGCGAGACCTCTTCAAAGCCCAACCAATGCAAACATTTTGAAACATTAATTACCTAGTGTTTAGACCCTGTTTCTAGCCCTTATATCGAGGTATCCTTACCCATTTTAATTGATAAATAATCAGCAATTAGTTAATGCTATATATTACGTTTGAATATACAAGACACGATATTTAGATAATTTTTAATCTAAGTTCTATAAAACTAGTAGAAGGTCGGAATACAGCGATTACAAGACGCCGGGTTGTAAGCGCTAAGACCGGCCCGGGCGTTGATGGGCTTTGCAGAGGTCTAGTTGTGGCTACGCTATGTCTCAACACAACGTGCGAGTCAAATCCAACAGCGCCAAATTGCCCGGGTTGTTGGATCCGCCTCTCCGAGATATACCGGTATTTGCACAGTGTTATTTCTCCCCTGCTGAAGTACACAGGATCGAGATAGAAGTGGAAGGACACCTCAAAGAGGAAAGAAAGCAAACCCCTCTGCAAACCATGCAAACATACCGCGGGATGATCAGGCAAGAGCAAACAAAACAAAACAAACAAACACAACGAAGGAAAGTACGATCTCTGGCATGTGACATGTGCAAACGCTACCAGTCAGGTAGATCTGTATTTTGCTAAGTGCTTAAGAGGAATCATTCGAAGAGAAATAGTGTGAAACGCTACTAGATATGATGATATAAAAATTATTGGTAGTCACAGTTTATTTAAATATCATCAAGAAAGATAGTATCGATTCTTCAATCATTGAGCGGGCCGCTTTAAAGACTTGCCAAGTAACCTAGGTACAGTACCAAGCTACATAATATTACACCGTACGTACGGAAATTCCATGGAATACAATAGAACCACGAAGATGCATCGTTTCCAGACATCCGTGAGTAATTTCGTTTTAAGCCGCACGATGGGTGCACCTTTGCTAGCCACACAAGTGCGACCACTATTCAGCAATGCCAGGGCTCATCCCCTTCTAGACTGTCCTTTGAATAATACTAGAAAGTACAAAATGTACATTAGTTGGTATACTTTGTGCACAATGAGACGTGAAATTGCTTTTTGCCTTAACGTATCTGCCTTGGCCGTAGGAGAATATGTACTTTACATCTGTAAGCGTAAGACATTTAACCTGTCTACAACTCGCCGGATCCTTCTGTGATGTGTACCACGGACCCTCTCGTAGTCTGCCAGTGCTCGCGGGTACATCTCTGCCTCTTTTAGCTTCCCCGGATCTTTGTAGAGAATGCCAAAGTCGTTGGCAGGGCCAGAACGTTCCGTGCTAGCTTGACTATGTCTTTGATATGGCTGTACGCCAAATTCTGGCTTTTGAATTCACTGAATCTGTCCTTTACTTTTATCTTATTGGGTGCCTATCGATGGTAGACTTGGTATCAAAATCTAGGAAATGATGAATCGATAATTGGACTATTTGCTCTTTTCAATGATTCAGGATTGCTGCTGATATTCAATAATATGGTCGATCAAATCCTGAATGACGTCACTTTAACACGGCTTAGTTGCATTTGTAGTAATTGAGACTGACTGTAAGGTGTATGGAGTATTGTGCTTGTACGTAAAATTAAGTTTTGAGAGTATAATAGACGTTCTAAACGTCAGAGGGCAACTTATTATAGGTATCTGTGCAACCGTATTTGAGGCTATTGAAAATTAGTAGATACTGCTCATTATTGTATTCAGCTCTGTGTAACCGCATTCAGGGCAGAACCTGTACCAAATTTTGTCAAGGATGCGCTTAGATACAAATCGAGCCTCGCTAAGGTCTGTAACACGCAAGATCGTCAGAGACCCCATTTACGAGTATCAATGGTTCATCTGGAAAATACGTTCATATTCCCAGTTGCCGATGAACAAACCGAGGATCATATGTACTCTAGCAGATGATAGCCCTGCAGAAAGTACATACTAACTCCTTACTGGTATTTATGTAAGTTCTCGGCTACGACCTCAGGAAAAAGGCGGCCCTTGCTGAGCATACGTAATTGTTATACCAAACTTTATGTTTGCTTCTGTTTAGTTAGTTATATATTCATGCCCTTGGTTCTTCAATTTTCAATCATTTCTAACTTAAGGCTTTCACTACACTTGTTTGGCCGGAGTATAACTCAATTCTTCCATCATGCGTCTTTTCATGCCTATTACCTTTCTTCTTGTCACAACCTTTGCTCCAAACTTTGCTGCAGGCAGCAACTTGGACCATGATCCAAGCCGACTCTGTGTAGGTGATGAAGTACGTTACTATCTTGTTTCGATCATATCAACTTCCTCTTAGTATATGTCGTATAGATATCTAGACTAACATTTTGCTACTTGACGTAGAAATGCCGTTACACTACCGATTACCCAATGGATGACTTCAAACCCCCTAAAAATGAATGCACATGCCCTGGTGGGGTAAGTTGATGAATCTCAAAGATTGAAATGCTTGCGGTGGTTGCCTGCTGACTGCCGCTATCTAGTCTGAGTGTACATATTCCGGGGATGACACTTGGAATGAGCATGTATGTTTCGAGATCCTATCCACTAATAGGAAGATAATACTAACAGCCATTCCCAGATTCACGAACACACGTGCCAGTAAATTATCTTGAGTCAGTTCCTTTAGGGCAAATCTTGTCTATATCTGCTCCGGCATAACATTCGTTTCCAATTCAAATACCTTCCCAGCTATCGAGTTCTAAATAATATCCCGTACAACATAACTCGTGAGCTATCACTACGGGTGTGCAAGTGATATCCTTGATACCAACAGAAAAGCCAGTGTCTAGCCCGTTTCACCAATTTATAGCATGCATAATGTAGGACTCATCCATTTTCCAAGGAGTTGCAAAACAGGCCGGTCTAAGACTGAAGGGAATATAAAAGGGGAAAGCTATCAAAGATATTAGACTAAAGACTTGAATCATAGGCGGTTATAAGAACCATGTCTGAAGTCTGTTTATGAGAGACCACGTACTAATCCAAGAAGAGATAAAAATACCGGAACCCATTATATGTATGGTAAAGTAAACAGAGAAGTAAAATTGCACTAAGGCATGGGTTCACGCTCAGCTTCTCTAGGGGTCCACCGCCAGCTGTGGTCTGACATACGGATAGCTTCTCTCTCCCCCTTCCCTCTCCCTCTCTTCTTCTCTGTCTATCCAACAACACAATTTCATCCAAGTATATATTGCTTCAGCCAATAAGCATTGCATTGCAAAATGATCTAGCTGGCTGTTGGGTAGCCTATTGACTATATACGATACATAGAGCTACACACCTCGGCCAAATTTAATCTTTCTTCCAGGCGACCTAGTCTTGAATGCTTCGTCAATCTCCCCAAAGGTCCGACCTTTTGTTTCATGCATGAAGATGACGCCCACAACAACGGTAATGACACAGCATCCACCGAACAAAAAGTACGCACCGAAGCTGCTCTTCTCAAGGAGGACAGGTGTTGTCAAAGCCACCAAGAAGTTGCACACCCAGTTACTCGAATGAGCCAATGTGGTAGCTGATGCTCGTGTTCGCTGGGGCTGAATCTCGGCGCTGTAGACTTTGACGGAGATACCCCATGTAACAGAGTAAAGAGCGGAGAAAAGGTAGATGCAGACAATAACAACCCAGCGACCAGCGCCAGTTGCTTTGTGCACGGCATTTCCAGCATAAAGACCGCCCATCAAAAACATCAAGATTCCCATTACAACACCGCCATAGATAATGCTGCTTCGGCGGCCCCATTTATCGGCATAGATCAGCCCCGGAATGGTGACTGCAAAAATCACAAGCGCTGAAACACCGGAGGCTAGGAAGCTTGCTTCCGAAGAGGCAAGACCGGCCTTTTGGAATAACTGTGGAGCATACTATTGAGGTCAAGTTAGCCACTGTAAGTTCTACTGAGGGTTGGAAAGGACTTGAGCATACATAAAGAACGCCATCGATGCCACTCATCTGCTGCATTCCCATCAAAAAGACTGCAAGGATGGTCCGGCCCAACACATCTTTGGAGAAGATAGCAAGAAGCTTATCCATAGTTCCATCTTTGACCATCTCAGCGTCGGGGCCAACTTCCTGTGCCCGCACTTGTAGCACAACCTTCTCACGCTCTGCGCGACTGACGCCCAATTTGTCCCACGCCTGTTCAGCCATTTCATACCGACCATGAAGACCTAGCCACTGAGGCGACTCGGGCAAACAAAGAAGTGAAAGTCCACACATGACCATAGAGAAGGCGGCAAGGAGGATAAATGGCATGCGCCATGAGAGTGACGAGCGGATACTCGAGGTTCCATAACTGATGAAGTACCCCATGACCAATCCCAGGGTAATAGCCAGTTGAGGGCCAGTTGTCAAGGCGCCTCTGGTTCTAGTTGGTGAGATTTCACAAATCAGGACAACAAGATTTCCAAGGAAAAGGCCTTCTCCGAGGCCTTCCACGATGCGCCCAACGATGAACATGGGTAGAGTGACCGCTCCTGCTTCGATTGCGGCTCCAATGCCGAAGATGAAAACCCCGATAGAAATCCCCTTCGGGCGACCAAGCCGATCGGCGACATAGCCAGCGAAGAAAGAAGACAGCGCTGCCGGAATCAAGATACATGAGACGATCAGGCCGTGGATCGTGGAGTTTTGACTACCAAATGACTTTTTGAAGTCTTTCATGTCGGTCACTGGTCCGATAATACCCGTATCCATCCCGAAGAGGAGTCCATTTGCTGAGCAGAGAATGCATGCTAGCATATATTTCGGGGGACTTTTCAGCTGGAAGGGAATTAATCCCATTACTGCGGCTTTTGTCGGGTTTGGCCGACGGGTCTGAGAAGATACTTTTCCAGTGTCCGGGTTGTTGAAAGTGTGAAGCAAAATACTTACAAAAATCAGAAGAAGAGAAAACTCTTACCCCTCCGGGGAGTTTTCCCCCAATGCCCAGACCCACGTAGGGCAGCCATTATTTCTATACGGTCTATCATTATGTATTCGGTATATCACAGAATGTACCCTTGTGTGCACTTATTACATTTGGCTGCCATCATTCTTCGCTACTTTTATGCAACGTGAGATTTTCTTGTACTTGTAAAAATTAACCAACTGTACGAACTAATACAACATAGACAGAAATTTTCGGAGAAGGGTCCTCCGCCGAGATTGCATTTTCACGGGCCGAATTGATGTGAGGGACGAGCGCCGAAGGTTGTGCGGGTATCTCGGGGTTTCCACCGGGGTTTTCCCCTCGTTTCTGAATTTTCATCATGGGGTGCCGCTGTTTTGCCGGTCATTTTTATGGGGGTTGTGAAATTCAAAATCATGTCAATTCCTAGATGAGATGATAACACATCCACGTGGCATTGTAAGGACCAAATATTCTCTACTACGACATAGAATGCATGCTATTCTATGGCTCACCTTGATTTTCTAAATGGAAAATGTACATAGTTTTTCAGACTCTTACTTGCTTCTAGGATTTCACTCTTGTAGGTGGAAGATTACCAAAAAAGGCATTCAAAAATAGAATCACCACTTTCCCATGTGAGATCTCTTTGTTCATCATGCCAAACAACAAAGCCGGCCTCGCTTCTTTGGCGTGAGCCTTCGTTGTTCGCACAGTGGGTTAGATGTCAACTTCTTTCCCTCTTTCATCCAAGGTGAACAATAGGCTTTGTCCCATTGTCCCTGTATCTGCTTTTGAATAGAATCGAACAAGTGCTGACTTGCATAACATAAATACTGCTGATATCCTCTTTTCGAGTACTAACCAAACAAACATTTGAACTGACTTACACATCGTCCAAATGCTTCAACTCGGGGTTTATCGGATCCTACGGATTTTCTGGATTACCCTTGACTTTTGGTTCAACACTGATCAATCTTCCTTCCCCACAAGCCAAGTCCAACGGAGTAGTAAGCTGTCAGAAACAACACCGCATGAAATCCTGACTCCTTTGTCTAGTGCCCCGGAAAGCGAAATGTCATCTGACTCAATAGAATTGGAAAGCTGGGAGGAAATCTACAAAGAGGAGTGCCTTAGCTTTAAGGCTAGTCTAGAGATCCAAGCTCAGATTCTGAGAAATGACCCGGAAGGTCAAGGAGTAGATCGGATCAAGGATGTTCGCAAAAAGCTAATCTCACTTTCTCATCAGGCAGAGCGAATCAAGGAGGCTGCATTTGAGATGGTCGAGGAGACCCCCGACAGTGTATATGTCCGCAACGCAACTCCCGAGTGGCTCTCCTCCCAATTTGGAGATCCGCAGCTAGAACAGGTATGTATTAGCATGGAATACAGTTTGGACCGACTAGCATTTGAACTTAGATCCGACCCGTCAATAGACCTTATGGTCGCCGCACACCTGGAGCAAATGACCGACGATATTGAGATGGATTTTCTTTAGATACTGCTGATTTATTTACTCATTTGTGATCTCTAATTGCTCTATGAATTTGTAATAAACAAGAATAGTCGGCCGCTTATGCAACGTCTGTGCAGATAACATGTAGATGTGCTTGTTGATGTATTCTTGTAATTGTTTTTCTCACACGCTATACTGAGCTCATAGCTTCCATAATAGGAATAGTAGTCTAGAAACTTCAGCCATCTTCTGATGTGATAATTAAGTAGATTTCACTTCTCTCTCTCTCTCTCTCTCTCTGTTTTCTTCTTTTCTTTCATTCTTCTTTCATCTCTCTATTATCTACCATTTTCAGTACACACAACCATCTTTATTTTATCGGAGACTACCATTTCTAAAGATTATCACATCTCTTTTTCACTACATCGTCAGGACTAGGTATTAGCCTCTTCCACATACTTCAAATTCAACCTTCCAACTCGCCCCACAGTGGAACTGGCCTAACCAACCACAACCCGTACCACTCAATACCTTCATCTTTGCGGGGCTGATATCAGCCAATCACAAACTTCATATTACCTTCATTCGCCATGGCGACCAACAACAGAACCGACCTTCAAGTCGGCGACACCAATCCCGACTCCCAAATCACCGCCACTGGCCAAGCATCTGGCCTTCCAATACTCAAGGATATTGATGCCAATGACATCGATTCCAACGGCGACAAGGCCGATACCAAAACCGACCTCGACAGTGCACAGGTAAATGCACCCGAAACGCAAGGGTCTAGCCTACCAAAGCTGACCCAAGTCATAATCACCAACATTCCTCGACTGAAGCCCAACTCTAAAGATCCAGAAGCATGGGCTCTTCGAGTAAAATTCGCACTGGCACAACTCCGACTACAACACTTGATCAACAGGAGTGTGCCCCGGCCAGCTAAAGGCCAACACAACTTCAACAGATGGGTGAAATGGTCGCGTACGGTAGCTCGCTGGCTGTATCTCCAGGTTGATGAAGATATCCAGGAAAAGCTCCAGCACCTCCGCAAGATACCCAGTAAGGCGGACGATTTATTCGCCGAAATCATGGACGTGGTTCGAGAAAGCGACAAGACCATCAACGCCACTCTCAAAGTCCGCAACTACGACGGTCGAAAGAAATCCGACTTTGAGTTTGCGAGGAAGTACATTGCGGCACACCAAACTCCGTTCCACTTGCTCGGTTCGAATCTGCTCCCCGTTTCTTCTTCGCGCTAGCAAATTATGTCTTTCGTTCGATCGTTGCGTTTTCAATCAATATTTCCAGATGTGCCGACTTTCACAACCTTTATTTCGAAGTCCTTTAATTATGGTAGTCACACAATGAGCATTCGCAGGCCCTGCGGCAGTTTTAATGTATGAATTAGTCGTTCGAAGACATAGCCAGCATATAATTTATTGTGATTGAATCAAAGAGAGCGAAGTTTTCAAAAATAAACTGTTATTCTGCTATAACCTTCTACCCAATTTCCTCCTTTCTTCATTCGATCATTTCCAGTAATCTTGAAAGTCATCACCGAATTCATCGGCCAAAAATCATTAATGAGCGTATACAGTTCGTGTCCTCATGCAAACCATGTCTTTCCTCCAATTAAACCAAATTTCCAATTCAATCTCATTTCCTCCAAGTCCAGGACCACATCGATAATTAATTCCGCTCTGCATGTACCCTGAAGTACCAAGTTTACTCCTGCTGACCATTGACAGCCTTGGTATCCTTGTTCTGAGCCTGGTTCTGTCCGTTGACGGGGTATTTCTGGTAAGAACCGTAGTTCTTGTAGTTACCATAGCTCTGGTACTTGCTGTTCGGGGAGCTGGGAGTAACCTGAGCGTTGTTGTTATCATGGGCAACCTCGGTCAGACGGTCATTCTCGTTGGTGGTGGGGGTTGCCTGGCGGTAGGGCTCCTGGCGCTTGTGGTTTGCGTGCCACTGACCGTTGGCATCGGTCCAACCATTCTGGTTGTTCTGACCGTTTTGGTTGTTGGCGTGCCATTGTCCATTTTTGTCAGTCCAGCCGTTCTGGTTGTTCTCGTTGTTCGGGTGCCATTGGCCATTGGCGTCAGTCCAACCATTCTGATCGTTTTGGTTACCGATGTGCCATTTTCCGTTGGCATCAGTCCAGCCATTGTTCTTCTGGTTGTCATTTTCTCCATCACGGGGCTGGACAGCGCCATCATTGGCGTGCCACTGGCCATTCGCGTCGGTCCAACCGCCCTGTCCATTTTGGCCATTCTGGACGTTCTGGTTATTCGCATGCCACTGACCGTTGGAATCAGACCAGCCATTTTGGTTGTTTTGTTGACCGTTCTGGTTGTTGTTGTCGCGCCACTGGCCACTCTGCTCAACTTGGCCGTTCTGATTGTAGCGGTTATCGCCGTTGTTGGCAACGAACACGCCATTTTGCCATTGGCCCTTTCGGTACTGTCCACTCGGGTCCCATTGACCGGCCACGTCGTTGGGGTCTACGGGGCGCGCGAGGACGCCTAGAGGGGAGACAGCCAAAAACAGGAGGGTGTTGACGATGGAGCAGCGCATCTTGAAGGGAGGTGAACTTGAAGAGTTTCAAACAAAGTGTGGGTGATTGTTGGTTTTGGGAGTGTCGTTGCAATCCTGTGTTTCTTGGGATTGTTTTCAGTTGAGAATGATGATTGAAACGAGGTTCGTCGGCCTGTATTTATATCTGAGCAACTCCAGCCCCAATTTCCACATTAGGCTGCACAAAGGATGTTAGTCAATAAAGTTGGGAGCCTTTGGTAAGAATGTCTAAGGTCGGCTCACGCCATTCCTTGGTGAGGGTGTATGAGGATTGACGCTGCAAGGGACACGGCCGAAACGTGTAGTCGATAATCATCCTGTCTTGCGGGGGATAAGCGATCGGATGTACGATGATATCAATTAACCGCAAAGGATGGAGTAGCACACGCAATACAGAGTACAACAACAAAGATTAAACTTTCCTCGGTGGAGCTTTGAGGAGTTGCATGATGAACCTCACGTAGAACTGCAAAAATTCCGTAGATCCCGTGCGCAAGGGGAATATTCTCACATTCCTCGACGATCACCCGCGGTCAAATGGTGTTGATCCGCTCTGGCTAGACAGACAAGCCAGCTTACGCCATCAATCCATCCATGCTGTCCTCCATGTAGTTGACAACCCCTTGAGGGATTCTCACATTGACCATGCACCACGCGGTGAGAGACTCATGGGATGGCGAAACGTGTGAGACATGCAGGGTACACGTTGCTTTAATTGGCAATGGCTATGAATATTCAATCTGATGTCAGCGTTGAAGCTGGGCAAAGTCCAATCCCTGAAGTTGCGGTCTGGGGCTCATGTCTGCTCACCACAGACATCAAGGCAGCTCTATTGCCCCTTAATGGATTGTAAATCTATTTTGCGCAGATTATCCTTGCAAATTATTCAGTAAACTACTCTCAATTTTGAAAATGGACTATATGTTCAGCAAAGATTCTCATGGTGAGGGTTCCAGACGAGAATCCGGTGAGCGACTTCTTGCAGAGGAAGAAGGCACTCTCTGGAGTGGGAATGCAGCATCAGCACCCACTTGCAACACATTTGCAGCATGTCTCTTGCAGTTGAGTGCGCTTGTGTTGGTGTTCCTAGTCGGGACTCTGTTCGGCTTTCACTGGCGTGGCGACTTGGATGGCCTTTACAGTCGACATGTTTCTCAATATTGTGAGATCTCCAAGCTTCTGTAATGGACCCCATTAATCTCATATAAATATAGCAACTGTCATGAAGGAAGTTGGCATCCAATATAGTATACAGAAATTCAACGGCTCTCTCCTCAAAGAGAATGTTTTCCGACAAGATGCTGGCCCAGATGTTGATGCAGCGTGGGAGTCCTTGGGTGTCAACTGTTTGTTCTTCAAACTAATCGACTACTCTGTGGCATTGGCTAATTATAACTCTTATATCTAGACCGCAGTGTTCGAATACCTCCAGAGGACGCGGAACAATCTGGACTTGCTGCCGACCAAGTGAAGATCAATGCCAAGTATGGGGGAGGATTTCCTGCAAATGTTGAGGGCTTGCACCACCTTCACTGTCTGGTTTGTGTCCTATATCCCAAACCCATACTGTGAATGAAATATACTAACACCGACAAGAATCTCCTTCGTCAATCTCTGTACTACAACTATGACTATTACCACACCAGGGGGGAAGGGCCCTTCACGAACAATGACTATATCGTCCGCCGCCACGTGTGTATGTTTTCTTCATTTTACTCTCCCCATACGTCTTCGACTAATAATTTCTCTCATCACAGCACATTGCCTCGATATTCTGCGCCAAGAGCTTATGTGCACCGTGGACAGTGGGGTGTTGGGTCAAGTCTGGATTTACCCCGAGAATCCGGAGCCCTATGTTGACTTCAACACTCAGCATCGATGTAAAAACTTTGACGCTATCCGTCGCTGGGCCGAAGACAACCAGCTGCCTCAAGATCCCCCTTCGGACTTTCTGCAAGCACCATCGGAAGGAGACCGAATCTATAGCCAAATGCCATAAGTCATAACGAGTGATAATGGAGGTAAGGTTCAGACGGGTTACGAAGCTGTATAGCTATCAAGGGTCAAACCAGTCTGTATTAAAACTTGCCACCTGTCATCATCCTATATAACTTATGTACCCAAATGTCACCACCTACTCTCTCTATACCTACTTTATACCACTATCTTGCCGCGCCCTCGTATTGATTTCGAGTCGCACAAAGAAGAGATACTCGATATTATCACGCAAAAGTCTTCGCATACAGCTATTCGCGCTATTCTCAAGGGAAAATACGATATTTCGATTAGTCGCAGCACCCTGCAGAGATGCCTTGGTCATTGGAAACCGCCTATACCCCGTACTCTCACGACTAGGGTAGAGATCCGAGATCGAGTTGAAGAGCTTATCCCTCGGTATAGCACACAAAAAATCCTTGCAATCCTCGCTACAGAGGGTACACCTTCTTCGGTCATTACCCTACAAAGAATTCGAAACGATCTTGGTATTAGGCTTAGGCTCACTCCTGAACAGCGTCAGCAACAGCCAGACGATCTTGTAGCTTTGTGAGATCGCTATTGATGAAGTCAAAGATTAGTACAATAGTATTAAAAATAATTTTACACGAATAAAAATATCACAGTGCATGGCAATATCGAATGGAACAGTAATTCTCTCGATTCAGTCGATATTATAAACACTCAAGTCCTCACTCATCCCCGACAAAGCATACACTGCACTCTCCTCACCACCAAAAGCCTTCAAAGGCTTAACCCCCCTAAACTCCATCCCAAGCTTCTCCAAAGCCCCCCGACTGCGCTGATTCGTAGGCGAACAGAATCCAAACACTGCATCCACCCCAAGAGTCTTATTTGCATACTCCATAAGAGCCTTTGCCGCCTCGGTCGCATATCCCTTCCGACCTTCTTCGGGTAATATGGCAAACCCGATATCTGGAGCAAGATAATGTGGGCCTGGCGGAATTCCCTTCATGAGCGATACAGTGCCGATCGGCTGCAGGCCATCGTCGGTCCGTCGTGAGACTAGGAAAATGCCGTAACCATGGTGGACGTATTGCTCCGAGACTCTGTTTTGAAGAAATGAAGATGCCTTTTCCGGTGTGGTGATTCCGGTTTTCCCGCAGGAGTTGATGAAATCGTCTGTGTTCCAGAGTTGGACTAAGAAGTCGCAGTGGGTCGGGTCGGCGGGGTTGAAGGGGCTGATTTGGAGACGTGGTGTCGGGATTGTGAAGTCCAGTGGGAAGGTGAATTCTGGCATTTTGGTTTGGTCTGGTGATATGACACTTAATTAGACAGAGTGAGAGATTGTGTGTGGACAATGAGTTTCGGGTTTTGGTATATCTTCCTCTCTTTTATGCCTGCTTGTGTCGGATATCAGATACCACCATAACACTATTTGAATGAGTCACAGTTCGGACTCCGGAGGCTGTTCAAGGAAGCTTAGCGTTGACAGGGGTTAACGGGCTATTGGGGTGTGTGGCGTTCTGTTTACGACCCTATAAAGATAGAGAGATGAAGATAAGGGCGAATACTTGACGCTCTGCAACTAGATATGTCAGCTAGTCAAACCCATAAATTCCGGTAAAGTAAGATGATATGAAATTGATTATATTGTCTTATTGTCCCATCTTCATGCCACCGTTGGCACAGACCACACTGCCCGTACACCAAAGACCATCGGGTGTACACAACATGCCAACAACACCCGCGATCTCACTAGTGAAAGCTGGTCGACGACCACCCATCTTCTCCTGAATCAACCGCTTCTGCTCATCAGTCAAGCGACTCATAGTGTCCTGGTTATTCACATCCAACTTGCTCATCGGCGTGTTATCCTGGTACCCCTGGATATCCTTCCAGAACTGTTCTCCGGTCGCAAAGTACATATCACCAACAACCGGGCCGGGGTTAACGGCGTTCACAGTCGCACGGTCTGCCAGCTCACGTGCCCAGGTGCGAGTCATCGCCTCAATGGCAGCCTTGGTACCACCATAGATTGACTGGCCCACGAAACCGAGGGATGAGGATACACTGGAGATGCTCACGATGCGGCCGCTTCGGTCGGTGGGAAGGAAGGGGGCGCATGCCTGTGTGAGGAGGAGCGGGGCGAGGACGTTGATCGCGTATTGCCAATTGAAGTGCTCGGCCTCGATGGGGCCCTTGGTGGCATCGTTCAAGTTCCGGTCTTGCGATACGCCAGCATTATTGATCAGAATGTCGATTTGGAGTTTCCCCTCGGTGCTGAAATGTTTCTGGGCGGCGTCGATGATGGCTGTCACGGCTTCGGTGGGCTTGCTTAGATCGGCTTGCACGCTCTCGCATTTGATGTTATGGGTTGTGGCTAAGGAGGAGCATAATGCTTCGGTGGGAGCGCGCGAGGACTCTGAAGTGAAGTTCAGTAGTAATGAGCAGCCCTTTTCGGCCAGATTGCGGGCAATTGCTTCGCCAATTCCTGTGTAGATGGCGGGTTAGCTTGATTTGTTGATATGCGGGGGAGGGCTTTACCCCGCGATCCGCCAGTGACAATGCCGAATTTCCCTTCAAGTACTCGAGCCATTTTGAATGTTAATGAAAGAAATAGAGAAATAAAAAAGATGAAATTGATTTGAGAAAGGATAAGCCCTCCCCTTTAACCTCTATTCTCTTATTTAGCCGAGAGTTGACCCCCATCCCCACGGAGAAAAATTGCCCGTAACGGAGGAAATGCGGGAATGCGGGTAAATTCCACATTCGGCCCGAATTGTTTTCAGCCGGTTATAGCTCCAACATCTATTGTCAATTCGACGGTCTTCCATAAAACTAGACCTACCTGGCCCACAAATTGGTAGGTATAGTCTCCAATTTTTGAGCTTTGTACATCAATCCGCTTCAACACAGTATACAGTGCATCGGTGGTATATATCACGATGCACAACATAGAAGAGCAAGCTGTTTGTTATGTTCGTATGGTTTGCATTGTTTGCTTTGGAGTGGTTTCTTCCTTTCTTCCTTTCTTCCTTTCTCCCTTTCTTCTTGTAGCCAATCGAATGCACTCTTTGGCGTTAAAGAACCCGCTGATAACAGCATTGACTTCATGGTAAAGAGTGTGCAGCCTACTTTATTTACTAATACTTCTGTTGAACATTAGGGTCGTACTTAATATCGTCAATCGGGTGGAACCTTGACTATATATATCGGTGTCGCAACAGTGTGCTTTCCATTGTTTGAACATGTACATTTTGGGCGATTGAATTCCACCATTTTTCAAGGAAAACACACTAAGGGAAAGATGAATGAAACTTGGACTTCTTGTAGAAAAGCTTGGTCAAGGATGCCAATGCTGTAACTTGGAGGATGTGGCATTTTATTTATGTTGAGCTTACCTTTTCGCGGTGCAGACAATGCTGGGAGATACTCCACATGACATAGGACTTCTCAGGGGTCATATTGTACGGAGTCTAAACAAGTACATGATATCATATGGAAGAGAGACGCTGTTCAGCCTGGTAGTCAACCTTGTCGGGTGGCTATCCGAATCCCATGGACAGGACCCTCACTTCGGATAGGAAGAATAGCAGGATGATCTTATCTATCGTATAAATTACAAGAATACGTCCATATGCAGATAAGAAGGTAAATCCCCGAGATAATATCTTAGGGAATTACTATCGGTTTGGGTTGTATAACCTAACGGTCAATGGTGCGCACCAAAAAGATATTATATCAGGCCAACTGACCAGGCACAAACTAAAGCTCAGTAGCTAGACAGGCATGTATATAAGAGACTATAGCCTAGCACTGTGAAGTTACAAGTGGTTAACCAGGACCGGCTCTTGATAATAGAAAACAATCATACCGTTTCACGGTCTCAAGAACATGGCTTAAATCAAACTTAGGCGATATCGCTCCTCCCAATTCACTTGTGGATATTCTTTTAAATTTTAGCTCTGTATGTATGTATGTATGTATGTATTAATTAACGTCCGGCGAGGCACAGGCGAAGCTTATATCCCTAAGACCTCCCGTGGGGTATGGGGACATGCTGAGCTATGACTAATTTCTAAAGTACATTATATGTCCTCCCACAGAAAGCAACTCGACATCGAAATGAGGTGGGGAACTCCCTAGTTGACTGTGCATACTTCTCGACTTACAGAATAAACAACAGCTATAATCTAGGGCCAAAGGGCCTAAGGTTCTATGCCTAGAGGGGCTGTTATATACCAAATAGCGTAAGTTTTAGTGTAGAGTCTAGAGTGTTGAGGCCCAGAGGGGCCGGCAGACAGTGCGCGATTACGCGGGTAGGTAAGGCCGAGACCGACAGAAGGAGAGAGAAGAAGAAAGTGAGTATATCTTAACAAGTAGGAAAGGATAAAGTAAGAGTTTAGATAGAGGACTCGGTAGGCTTAGACCTTGCCAACTCCCATGGGAGTGATCCCATAGGACTATCCCATGGGACCATATAGGAGTCCTATTAAGTCCTATAGGAGTGCCAAGCATCTAGAGCGTCCGGTCCGCTCCTATAGGACTTTGATAGGACTCCTATAGGACTATAAACAGTGCAAATATGTAGAAAAACGTGACCTATATAACTTATAAAGAATATCACTGTTTTTTTGTGTATTTCTATTACTTAAATAATTAAGATAATAATACGTTTAGGCTTAGTATATAGACAAAAACAGTAGATTGATTTGTAGTATTAAATCTAGAGTATAATTTCTAATAGATATTAGAATTTAATATTTTGATAGCTATTAAAAAATGCTCTATTAATCTATCTTTACTATATATAAGTATATAAATTATTATCTCTTTATTACTTATATTCTCTTTAAGGATATTATTAACTAAATAGAATCGCTAGCAATTAGTAGTATATAGAATTATCTAGCTCTACTTTCTTTATAGTAATATCTATATTATCTAAATTAATATTTTTAGCTTTATTATCTATACTATCTTTGCTATCTTTACTATTACTAATTAGCTCTAGTATATAGTTAGAAAGTCCTATCTCTCTTTATTTATTAATCTCTATTTTTTTTGTCTTAGTTAAGAATAGATTTAGGTTAAATACTATTATTAGTTTCTTTATCTCTAATAGTTATTATATCTTAATAAATAATAAAGTATTATTAGATCTTAAATTGTAGATTTATTTAAAGAGTCTTATTAGTAATAATAGATATTATAAGTACTATTTAATATCTATACCTATAGCTAGGATTAAAAAGATATCTTATATAAGTACTATAAGTATTAGAAAGTTATATATATTCTCTCTCTAGAAATAGTATAGATTTGTTATACTCTATTCTATAAAGAGTTAGTAAGATAGTTTATAAAATAGTAATAAAGATAATATAAATCTATTAAGATTAAGATATCTCTTAAGTTCTTTTTCTTAACTAGTTACTTTTAGTAGTAGTAGTAGGGATAGTAGCTAATCCTTAGTAAAAAGACTTATTATTTTATTCTCTATGTAATATACTAAAGATATTACTATAATTAGTACTTCTTTTTCTAGCTAATATTTTAAATAGTCTTTAAGATAGCTATAAAATAAAGACTTATAAATATTATATTAGAAGAAAATAGTATTATTAAGCTAAATCTAATCTAACTAATCTAAGCCTTTAAAAAACTTAAGCTTGTTACCAGCCAGTTCTTCAAAGTAAAAGAGTGCATTAAACGAGAATACTAAGTACAGAGAGAGAAAGGAAAAGAAAGAGAGAGAGGGCGAGTCTGGCAGAGCTTTTGTGGGGCTCTGCGCAAACAACAACAAACAAACTGTGCAAATATCCCTCGAGCTCGGAACTCTAACCGAAGTCGGAATCTGACGGCAGAAACTATTCCGCCGAAAAGATCCCTATAGCTTAGATCGTTATATAACCCCCGACTAAAATTGCATTTAGTCCCTAAATGCTGGCTTATCATCATTAACGTAGTCCTCGAGGACTCGATCTTCTTCGCTAGTATCTAGCTATTCTTATAAACGTAAAGGGGGACCGGGCTTCGTAGGATACTATATATAGAATTCCTATAATCTCTTTAGTATATACTTTATATCGCCGGTAGGATACTACTATAAATCGAGGTTATATCCTACCTATTGTACTCTATACTATAGCTTCCGGTAATACGTCCTAGTATCTAGGATTTTCTCGACTTCCTATTTGTCTATCTCCCTAACCTATATTAGTAGAGGAGGATCTTTGTATTGTCTAGTAAGGGGCTCTATTATTGCTATCTTCTATAATTTACTTAGATAGAAGATGGGGTATACTCGAATTGCTTTAGGAAGGTCTAATTTATAGGAATTACCTACTTTTTTAATAATCTTATATAGTCTACTAGCTAGATATAAAAGCTTCCTACTTAGTCAATCTTAAAGCTAGTCTCTTATTATAATAAATACTAAGTTACCGACTCCGAAATCCTTCTTATAACAATATTTATTTGCCTATCGAATCTATAGTTACTATAACTTTATAATCTATTCCTTTATCTAGGTCTAGATCTCTTATAGGATCTAGATACTCTTTTTATTCGGCAATATAACCTAAGAGTAGATTTCTTTAGCCTTTAAAGTTTCAATTTCGAACTCTACTGCTATCTTTAATTACTTAGCAAATAGGTAAAGTCTTAATTACTACTAGTTCTCTAGTAGTAGCGGTATTTAATCCCTATATAGTCTATTTTATATATTTAGCTTCTTTATAATACCTATTGTAAAGATATATAGAAGGTTTAGTAGTTCGGCTAGCTATTTATCTAATAATAGATATATAGCGTAGTCTAGATCTACCTTTAGCCTCTATATTCTAGGGCCTAAAATAATATTAGATTTATCAATTGTTATAGAGATCTCTCTAGTAGGCTGATTTTCTAGCTTTAGAGTAGGCGTATATTATATCTCTTATTGCAATTAAGGCTTCATCTCTACTTTATCTTTATTATATTAATCTTTCTCTCCCCCTTTAGCTTCGATCGACTATATAATATTGATCGGATCTAGCGAAGATTGTAATATAAGAGATCTCTCTAATATTACTATTAGCGGTAATACTCTCTATAATAAAGCCCTTTATAGTAATACCCTTTATAGCGATATAGGAAAGCTTCTAAGGATTTAATCTTAATCTCTTAGCTCTACTATTAGGATAGTCCCTACTATTAACGTAGGTATTAAAGATAAATCTAGTATCTCTTTTAAAGGGGGGACTCTTAGTATCTCCTTCCTATCTTTTTCTAAAGTTATAATTTGCTCTATATCTCTAGATTCTAGGGTTTCTTCTTTATTTATTACCTCTAGTATAACTCCTTATTCCCTATATTCAATATTATTGTTAAGAGCTATATATACAATTAATATTACTATCTATATCTCTATACTCAATTTAGATTGTACTTCTTCTATTAAAAGCACTTAGGGCTAGTCTTTAATACTTAGTCTATTTATTATAGTACTAATTGTATCTTCTAACTATAGTAATAGCTTTATTTTAGAGTACTATCTCAATTTATCGAATATAGTATCCCTTATAATATCTACTTTCCCTATACCTAAGCGGTCTTTATATAGGAACTATATCTTATATAAGCTTTTTAATATATAGCCTATAAGATAGCCTATAAGATAGCCTATCTCTGCCCTTAATAGTATCTTATTAGATTAAACTCTCTTTATTAATCTAGAATACGTTAAGTATCTATATACTCTAATATTTAATAGGTTAATAACTTGATCTTTTAGGCCGTCTAGGGCCGCGTAAAGTATTAATTCCTTCTAAGGAATAATCTAATTATTACCTATCTTTATAGAAGTACGATTTATTATATATATAGATATATATATAGTTTCTAGCTATAGATTATAAGATAGATTTATATCGTTTAGTAGTACTCTACTATTCCTAACTATTATTCCCCTAGATCTCTTAGTAGAGCCGTTTATTTCTAGTAGGCTAGGAGGTATATATTTAATAGTATACCCTTTGTCTTCGATTATAGATTCGACTTTATTACTAGTACTTCTCTTATTATTATAATAAAATACCCTAATCTCGATTTTTAACTAATTATAAATCAATACTAAGAATTTACGAACTACTATTTAATATTCGTTCTTCTTAATATAGGTAAAGACGAAGTAGTACCTTATTCTATTTAGGTAGAAATATATTATCTATATATAACCGTTATAGGCGGGCTTATTTTATATTAGATCGAAGTATACTCTCCCTAGAATACTATATACCTAGCCTATTTTCCGGTAAGAGATCTACTTTAATATATCTACTAATTAATAAGCTTTATATACCTATAATTCTTTGCCTAGGTTGCTTTTAATAGTTATACCCTCTATTATCTCTACTAATTTAATAATTCATACTCTACTAATATAGCCTAAGCGATAATACTAAAGCTTAATTAGAGCCTCTAATTTAGGCTCTTTTAAGAATATTTTTATAGTTATAAATATTATTTTAAGTATTAAATTTAATACCTTTAGAGGTATAAACCCCTTTACTTAGGTAAGCTATAATAGCTTCTAATCGTAGTAGATCTTATAGATCTATCGATAGCTGTTAATTGTCTTAATACAATTAGCCCTAAGATTTATTAATAGTCCCCCCTTTAATATCAATCTATAGGATATCTGTCAGCGAAGAAGAAGGTTGTGCAGGAATGAATGTTCAATTATGGACTCTGGAGAGGAGAGAAGAAGAGAGAGAGAAGCTCCCTCGACTGGCTACAGTAAAACCCGGTTATAACGATACCGGATATAACGATAACCCGGTTATAACGATCGGAATCCGGTGCTTGAATTGATCCGCCATACAAAAATCGTTAAAACCTCTTTTCTACGATAATCGTTAATTCATCACCTCTCCTACGCAAAAAATCGTTATATCCAGGGTTTACCTACGTCATTTCAACCAATTAAAATGCCTCGCCGATCCATCCCAACCTCCGAAAAGATCGCTCTTCGAGAGTACCACCGAAAGAACCCCTTACTTACGCATAGGCAGTACGCCAATTGGTTCTACGAGACTTATAATCATCGTATTTGTCAATCTATAGTCTCTGAAATCCTTTCCTCCCGATATCTCTCTCTTAACGCAGAGCTTTCAAAGTATCAATTCAACGCAAAACGCACTCGGATAGCACAGTGACTAGACCTTGAAAAAGCCCTTATCCATTGGATAAAACTTGCTGAAAATCATATTCCAATAACCTAAGAGGTTATATATCAAAAAGCGCGTTTTTTTTTAGGGCCAGCTATATATCATAAGGCTATTCAGGCTTTAAAACCCCTTCAGTTATATGAAGAGCAGCAAGAATAGGGTGAAACCAAGTTAATTACTGCTCTATATAGACATGAGAGGTTAATTGAAGCAAGGAAAATCGGAGGGCAGAAGCAGAGCGATATTAGGAGCTTTTTTGGGGCCTGAATTTGTATGTAAACCAGAAATATATATTTAATATATGGGTACTCGATTTAACGATTACCTGGTTATAACGATATTTTTTCCGTGTCTATGATATATCGTTATAACAGGGTTTTACTGTATCTGGAAGTCCTGGGAGCGGAGTCACGTGACATGCGTGTGATATTCATGTGATTGGTCACGTGATTCTCTAACAATATCAGATTACTATAGAAATTAGGCGAGTACTTTATTTAAAAAAGGCTTATCTTAACGGCTTTTCTAGTAGTAAGGTTAACTCTATAGATAACTACTATACCTATACCTACGACTTTTGTCTCTATATCCCCTACTTTAATATTGCTTTATATACTTTTAAAAGTGCTAAATAAGCTTCGATTGTTATATATATAGATCTAAGCTTCTATATTAACTACCTACCTATCTTCTATAGGTATAGTTATAGCTTTAAGATCCTTAATTTTTATTAATATAATAGCGTTAGTTTTGACTACTATTTCTATTATTAAGAAGCTAAAAGCTTTATTGTTAAGTATTATATTTGCTTACTATTTAGCAAGGAAACTTACTCTCTTTTTATTAACAATTGCCTTCTATTTAGGATTAGCCTTTATAGCTTTATCTTACTTTTGCTTTAATACAATTGATACTTAGAAGCCGGGAGGCCTTTTTTCTTCGTATATCTCCTAATAGAACTATAGTATATAATATCTAGGCTTAGTTTTTCTATATAGATAGGGCTTATTCTCTAAATCTTCAATTTTTAACTTAGTAGGCTTTGATTTAGTAGGCTTAGCTTCTTTATAGCCTTACTATATTAAGAAAGCTGCCTTTAAAATATCTCTTTGACTACCTACCTTACTATAGGTAATCTTCTAGTAAGCCCTATACCGATTAATAATATCGGCAAAAGGGATATCTCCTTTATCTTAAAGCCTTAGAACCTATATTTTATAGAATCTAGGTAATATTATAGAGATTGCTTCGAGAAATTGATTCTTAGCGTTATCTACTTTAGGTATTTTAGCCTTCTTATACATTTATTAAAACGTCTACTAATTTAGGAGCTATTTATTAATATCAGTACTCCGATCTAGGCCCCTATCTAGATTCCTCTATTACTAGCTAAGTCTAGTTTTATAGGTAGGATCGCTCTTAGGTACGAATCGTTTATAGAGATTAAGTATTAAATCTAATAGTAATTCTAGATCGTTAATTAGTAGCCGGTAGGAGTCGTTAACTAACTACCTAATTACCGATACTACTAATAGTAATCCCTTTACTTTCGCTAGATAGTCTTTATACTTTATATCCTAATCTAAGTTTATAGATTGCCTAATATAGAACCAATTGTCTTTATATTTCTCTATAGCTTTATTAATAGAGATAATCTTAGTTAGTAGCTCTAATTTAGGGCGTTCTTCGTCCTTTAGAAATAGATCGTATTAGTCCTATATATTATAAGCAATTGCAATTGCTTTAATATATAGGAGCTATAAATTCTATATCTCTATATCCTTCAAAATAACGCGGGAGGAGGCCGCGGAGAGAGATAATATATTATATAGTATATATTTAATTGATTTGTTATCGATTTATCGTCGAAAATCCGATTTTTCTTCGAAGGAAATAGGGGTTACTTCGTCAATTTAGGGGTTGACTATTATTAAATCACCAAAAATCGGCAACAGCGAGGTATTTAGATAGTCTATATATTGTAGACAGATCTTAATAGAACGAAGCCGGGCTTATAACTGATAGAAATAAGACGTATACGACAATATGGTAAACCCTATTGGCACAGTGAAATCCCTAATGGCACAGTCCACTAAGCCCTTTTAGTCGAAGCCTTCTTGGCACCTATTTTTCAGCCTAAGTGTTATTTATTATGGTATCGCCATAGTAAAAAACACAGCCCCTGAACCACCTCAGCCACATAGTACTTCCATGATCTGCCCCATACTCGGCCCCATATTAATTCCCCATAATTTGTATGCCTCTATGCCTCCATTAAATCACATGATCTGTATAGGGCTAATTTGCTAGGGTTACCCGAGGCACCCACAATGAAAACTCTGCACTCTGCATACCAATTAATCGTCCATTAATTCCGATCCCCTATAGTAAAGGCTTCATTTTTTTACTACATTTTTTACTCTATTCCAATTCAATAAAAACGTCAAATTCAAACTACATTTTTACTATATAAACCAGAAATAAACCTCAACGTCCCCGTCCCCGTCCCCGTCGCACTTCGTAAGGGACTACCCTTAGTACTAGCTGACTGAGTTCATCGTCGGTAGTCTCCCCCTATGTTATTTTATCGTTATAGAGCCGCCTTGCCTACCTTTCCCGCTGCGATCGCCGTACCAATACCACCTCCCATCGTCGGTATTCCTCAATTGATATAAGATCTCGCTGGGTAGAATATTGTGATGATAATGATGATGAGCTGTTTTGTGATAATACTATAGTTGGACGGCCGCGCGCCCGTACAATAGCTGGATCCTAGATCCTAAGATAGAGAGGTACCGGCTAGTAAATACCTACCACACGGAGATGCTAATGAGGATGAAAATCAGCTTAGGTAAGGCTTTGCCCCCTCACCCAAGCTTCATATATTGTATGCTTGCATAGTAGACCTCTCCCTAGTAGAGAGAGGCCTATACATTAGGGCATAGTTGATTCAGAGGTTGATTCAGAGGTTGATTCAGAGGTTAATTCAGAGGTTGATTCAGAGGTTAATTCAGGGGTTATCCACTTATAGTAGATTTCCATAGCTTTGTCAATTGCTTCTCGTGAAATATACCGCTCAACCGCTTCAAAAATCGAGATCTTTGTTAATCAATACTGGGTTTTCTAGCGCTCAATATCTTAGATAATACTGACATTTTGCCGCTTAATCGCCGCGCCCATAATCTCAGTAACAGTAAAGAGATCATGCTTTGCTAAATGTAGGTTGATCTTAAGACTATTGTAGAAACCTTCAACACGGGAGGTAGTTATCTCATCAAGATAGAAGTAATGCTTAGTATACCGGCGTAAAAAATTCCTTAGGCAACCGGAGGTTTCTAAAATCCACTCCCTTTCCATATACCGTAGAAATCCCTAGAAATCAGGCTCTAGATAGTAAGCTAGGAATTCACTCCATAGCTCATAAGTATCGTCAGAGTATAAAAAGACTAGGTTATACCAACGTTCTTTCATAGTCTCCCATTGTATATTGACTTCTTCTTGGTAGCCGGCGTGGCTTTTCTAGATCTTAGTACGGTTGACAAAGGCATGGATTACTAGTTTTGCATATTTCTTAATATTATTAACAATATACCAAAGGCATAGTATATGGTTTGTATCTAAAAAAACCTTTAATTAATTTATTAGTAAATTAATTAAAAAAAAAGGGGATAATTGATTTAAGAAAGGGGTAAAAACCTATTTAACTGCCTAAATAAGCGCTTTTTCTTTATCCGTAAGGATAGTAAGGGGACCAGAGGTTATCTCAGTACTAGTACTAGAAAATGACTGGTAGATACCATATAGAAATTGAAGCACTTAGATATATACTTCGGTGGTTTCTTCATACATAAATGCAAATCCAGCATTAAATGATTTACTAGTACTAGACATTCCGACAATATCTAGTACTGGCATCTTAAAGAAGTTAGTCTTATACGTACAGTCCATCCATAAAAGGTATAGATTAGACTGTAGTAAAGCCATACTACTTCTATACATCAAAAAGAGCAATGTAAGGGTATTGGTAGTAGGATTTACCGCATAGCGAATAATCCAATCACCATCTCGGGGAAGCTTGTCAAGAAGGGCTTATAAAGGGGTATACCCTTCTAATTTGTCACGGTGGTATTGTTACTTCAGGTTCTCAATATCCTTCTCAGAGATACAGCTCTTCTGCTCACCTATATTGGTACGTAGGGAGTCAAGAATATAGCGAATTGGCTAGTACTGATCGATCTGGGTAATAATCTCCTTCTTGAATTTCTTCATCTCTCGCCGGCGGTGGCAAGTCCATACTTCTAGGGGAGCACCACAATAGTTATATTAACCATTAGTAATACTAGAGATAAAATAGAGACCAGCACGGTTAATACTCAGCTCGCCTAGAAACCCACAATTGGTACTAAGGTAGACAGTTTTCCGGGTAGGAATACCATCAATTGGGGGTTTCCGGCGGTCCCTATATTTCTGGCTTCGTTGGCATTGAAACCATACCTTAGGGACGATACCATTAACGGTATATAAGCTCTTCTTTGAAATCCCATACCCCTAGATAGCTGACCAGTCCGCTATCCAATCCAAGGCTTCGTCAATTGTTGTAAAAGATCGTTCGTTGACCGGTGGTAGAAGCATTTGCCATTGATCGGGGGTATGCTCAATTGAAGACATAGTGTAGGGAAAGATATAGTCAAATACTTTGAAAATATGGTAAAAAAATGAAGCCTTTACTATAGGGGATCGGAATTAATAGACGATTAATTGGTATGCAGAGTGCAGAGTTTTCATTGTAGGTGCCTCGGGTAACCCTAGCAAATTAGCCCTATACAGATCATATGATTTAATGGAGGCATAGAGGCATACAAATTATAGGGAATTAATATGGGGCCGAGTATAGGGCAGATCATGGAAATACTATATAGCTGAGGTGGTTCAGGGGCTGTGTTTTTTACTATGGCGATACCATAATAAATAACACTCAGGCAGAAAAATGGGTGCCAAGAAGGCTTCGACTAAAAGGGCTTAGTGGACTGTGCCATTAGGGATTTCACTGTGCCAATAGGGTTTACCCGACAATATATACAAAATTGATATATATAAAATTCTCTAACTAACTAAAATGATAAAGTCCGTTGTTTTCCAATCTAGGCGGACATCGATGATTAAGCAATATATATAATTTTGTATAGTACCGTTATCATGGCGGTCCATTGATTTTCCGGTTTGTATTGACTTGGTAATTCCTACCATGCACCATGCCTGGTACTCGACATATATCCTAAGAGGGGTATCTTATAGGCGCCTAGAATCCCTTCTGTTGGAATCACGTGATTAGGCATGTGATTATCACGTGATCCATGTTTGCAGGACTTAGCTAGCTGGCTTCTCACCTTCTTGCTTCTTCTTTTCCCGATCATCAAGATAGACATATCCAATCAACATCAGTTTATCTGAGACCTTCCTAGTAAATTACAAAGATATAGTCCCTCTTTTCGTCTACTTAGTTAGAGGAATAACAATATAAGTCCGTCTCTAAGGCGGAGAAAGTAAGAGCGAAGCTCCTAGGGTACTACCTTTCGTTCCCCGGAGCTATACATTTTGTTGGAGAATCACGTGACCAATCACATGCATGTCACGTGACTCCGTTCCCCAGGACTTGTGCTCCCGAGCGGTTTGCAGGGTTTGCATACTGCTCGGTGCCTGAGGCAGCAATTACTAGGTGCCTCAGGCAACACTTCTTGGCACTCGGCCAAGTCATTGGTAGCGAGCACTGATTCTTACTGAGTGCTTGCTAAGGGGTTTTTCGTACGCTAAGCCCTTGCTTGGCGCTGAGGTAATACATTATGTATTTAGCTAGTAATTAGTACTACCTAATGAAAACCATGCGATCCTTACGGAATCTCATCTGGTAGCATGTCTTGCTAAGGCCTTACCTCCTACGGTAAGCTAGGGAGAAAGCAATAGCACTACTAAGGTGACCTCGCTTCCTACTAGTTCCTAGGAACTAATAAGCGCCCTAGGAAGCTAAGTAGCGAAGAAAGGGCTCGTATAAAGCCCTGCTATAGGGAATATTCGATCTAGGGACCTTGAAGCAGAGTACGGTGGACCCTTCTTACTAAGCAGTACCGAGGACTTAGTAGCTATAGTATACCGGGGAAAACTCTGCGAGAAGTTAAGGATCCGTATCCTTAGGGGCAAAAGTAGGGAGCTCCTAAGAAATAGAAGTAGTAGAGGAAGTAAGATAAAGTAAGCTCTTCGATACTAAAAAGAACCCTTAACTCGCTAAACCCCTAACCGAGCTAACTATCGCGATAGAAAACTAATACTTCTAGGGTATAGAGCAATAGCTCTTGTAAGCGGAAATACCCCCGGTAGCGAGTCCGATAGTAACGCCCGAAGTCTTTAGGGCGTACTTACTGCCGAATATACAAAGAGCGTTCGATCGCTTACCGGGGCCCCTATAGAGTATAGCGATCTTCTAATAGATAGCCGATAACCTAGAAATAATAGTAGTGTAGTATAAAGCTATCGTTACGATATCGACGTCGTTTGACTTAGGCCTTACTTAGAACCCGGAAAACCCCGGGGTAAGAACCGGCCCCTATCTAGTAGAAATCGCTAGCCGCCTTAAGGACTTAGGCTAACTGGCTAAGTACTAGGGTAGCTAGAAGGACAACGCCGTAAACTACTAGCTATATAATATCGCCGACTACTTTATATACCGCTAAATAGTAAGCGGCCGAAGCGATAATAAGGCTTATAAGCTAGCCTTCGCTTCCGGCCTACTAACTAGAGATATATATATAAAGTGGAGAATAGCGAATTAGTAAGTAGATACTAGCCTAGGCGAGCGAATTGTAACTTAGGAAGGTTTTAAAACCTAGATTCGAACCAAATTTGAACCGAAAACGGCGGAGTTAGATCGCTTACGCGAGTATACTTATAAGTAGTAAGAGAATAACTCCCTATCTATATACTATATAGCCTTACTAGAACTCTCCCGCAATTTGTTAGAAAGCCCCTCGGAGCGAGGATATATCCTATAACTAGTATCGGGACTAAATCTTACCCTCTATATAGAGTAGTTTAGATAGTAAGGTAGGTCTAAGACTAGTATTAAGGACGCTATTAACCTCTTACTAGAACTCGAGCGGTCTACCTAGAAAGTAATAGGGTATAGCTGTCCTATATAGTATCTAAGAAGTAGGCGAACCGCCCTAGCCGTTAATACTATAGACCTCTTAGTTATACGAGAGAAAAGAACTTACTATAAGTATAGTAAGAAAAGGCACCTAAAATAGGATTGCCTATCTAGGAATAATATAGAGGGAAAAGGCTAGGGCTAGTAAGCCTAGGTAAGCTTACTAGCCTACTCGCTAAGCTACGTCGCCCCGATAAACAGTACGACTAGCTTAGCTAAGCCTAGGAGGAACGGTATATAGAAAGAGCGACAATAAGGCTAAACGCCCTCGGGGAAGACCTTAACTTCTTCGATAGCTCTCTTTATCGCCCTATATTAGCCGGGAACCTAATCGCTTACTATATACTGTTAGATTACGGAGTAAGCTATATATTTATATCTATAAAAACAGCTCGCCGCCTAGGCGGAAAGTAGGATAAGCGTAGATCGCTCCCGGTATCGCTATTAAATAGTAAGACCCTATATACGAAGGAACGATAAACTTAGTAATCTACCTTAGTAAGTAGACCGGAGTGAAAATAGTATAGACAGTTAATATAGAAGGGTATAATATAGTGCTTAGTAACGACTTTTTATACCTATATAACCCTTATATTAGCTTCCCTACGAAAAGGATATAGCTTTCCGACTAGTATAGGATATACAAAGTATAGGTAGTAGACTACCGAGTATTAAAGAAGGAAGAGAAAGGGACCCTAAACTTATTAACGAAAAAAGACGTCTATCGGGCCCTAAAGGATAAAAATACTAAGTATATAGTCTTCTATACTATAAGTTATAAGGACCTTACTACTCTAATAAGCGACCCTTATTTAGCTAGGTTGCTAGAGAAGTTCGCTAACGTCTTTCCTAATAACTTACCAAAAGAGTTACCCCCCGAATATAGCTTTGTCTATAATATAGATACTAGCGACACTGACCTAGTAAATATAAATACTTACCCCCTATCCTATAAGAAGCTTAAAAAGCTACGGAAGTAAGTAAAGGACTTACTAGATAGAGGGTTAATCTAGGTATTATCTAGCCTATAGGGCTTCCCGGTAGTATTTATTAAGAAGCCTAAAGGCGTATAGAGGATATATATTGACTATTAGGCCCTTAATAAGCTTACTGCTAAGAACGGATATCCTATCCTAAGGATCTAAGTCTTATTAGATATCGTCGGCTAAGCTAAGTACTTATTAAAGATCGACTTAGCTATAGGGTATTAGTAAGTACGGATAGCGAAAGGGGCTATATTAAAGATAGTATTTAATACTATTTAGGGTAAGTATAAATAGAAAGCTATACCTTTTAGGCTCTATAATATACTAGCAACTTTCTAGATACTAATAAACAAGATACTCTAACTATACCTCGGTAAGTTAGTAATAGTATACCTAGACGATATACTAGTTTACTCCGAGATACTAGAGGAGTACTATATATACTTAGAAGAAGTACTTTAATACTTATATATATAGAAGCTCTATACGAAGCCGAAGAAGTGCGTATTTGCTACTAAAGAGCTAGAATTCTGCGGGTATATTATTAGGAACGGCTAAATAAAGACTATAACTATAAAACTAGATATAATTAAGAAATAGCTCTAGCCGAAGAATATTAACGAAGTACGCTATTTTATAGGCCTAGCTACCTACTACTAGCGCTTCGTTAAAGACTTCGCTAAGATAGTAGTAGCGCTATATAACCTAATAAAGGAAGCTAATAAAGAGCTATATAAGTAAAAGTTCCGTCTAATTACTTAGACTAAGCAATACGAAGTAGTCTTTATACGCTTAAAGGAGGTACTTATTAGTATACCTATACTTATCTAGCCCGACTGGATAAAGCCCTTTATAATCGAGACTAACGCCTCTAAATAGACGATCGGCTTTATACTTTATTAAGTAGGAGAAGATAGGAAGATATACTTAGTGTGACGATCCAGACTGGACTGTACTTTCTGCCGCGACTGGCCGCCTTAGTTTTCCGTCACGTGACCTCGCCTCGCCTCGTAGATGTTTGCATGGTTTGCATGAGGAGACAGGACAGGACCCACAAAGGTCCTGCCAGGCAGGTTTCCTCTCTTCTTCTCCCTTTCCCCCTCTGTACTTAGTATTCTCGTTTAATGCACTCTTTTACTTTGAAGAACTGGCTGGTAACATAATACTAAGTACCATTCTCAATTTCCACGAAGCAGTACGACTGTACGGACCATCATTGCGATTGGTCCCGGTCCCGCTTTACCCCACTTCCCGTTCCTTGGCACCGTACAAGCCAAGACTCGAACCGAACCGAAGTAAGTCTGACCAATCACGATGGTTGAGACTCGACGAAACCCGACGAACCGTGGCAAGCAGCCGGTTACTGCTATGCCTGATGATGAAGAAATTCCCGAATATGAGACAGATGTTTAGGAACCGAAGACCCCGATAAGATCAGTTGAGACTGATAAACACGAACACGAATATGATGAGAATGAGGATAAAGATAACGCTGAAGAAGGATCGTCCTCTCTGCGCGAACGACTGTTAAACACTCCGTCGAAGGAGAGATTCTAGGAACTTGCTCGCCAGTATAAGCGACTAGAGTAGAAGTACCAAGAGCTTAAGGACGAAGTTACAGTCCTTCTAGCTAAGAGAGTTGATTTCGATCCTATAATCAAGAACCTTAAGATCGAGCGTAATAAAGCAATCGCTCACCGTGACTTAGCAATCAGAGATCGAGGAGATCTCGCATTCCGACTCCTAAACCGAAGCAATAGCTCTAGCGCACCGATTGTAGAGGCTATTACTAATAGGAAGACTACAAAGATACCAGATACTCCAATACTCAGTGATAGCAAGGAGGTCCGATTTAAGACTTAGGAAACAGTCATACGCCAGAAGCTAGAGGCCAATACGGACCATTACCCGTTACCTATACACCGTAAGCTTTACGTACAGAGTCGCTACGAGGGTAAGACCTAGTTACACATTACGCCGCGGATAAGTTCCGATTCCAGCAATCTATACGTAGACGCCGAGGACATGATCACCCACCTAAAGACCGTTTTCGCCAATCCGAACCGACACACTAAAGTATACACCGCGTACTATAAGTTGATAATAAAGCCGAAGGATAGCTTTACCGATTTCCTTACTAAGTTTATACAGCTTACTAAAGAAGCTATTATGATCGAAGAAAACCGTAAGCGTGATTTATACTCGAAGCTCCTATACCTATTACAGAGTCAGGTAATATAGGCTATTAACCAGGACACTGTAACCTTTAAATCTTTCACTAAGACCTACCAAAACATATCTCACGAGATCAATCTTCAGCAAGAAGCAAAGATTACCTCCCATACACAATCTACTGTCACTACCGGCAGTAGCGTAGGTATAGGAGTAGGAACAAACGTAAAGCCGATATCAACGTCGATATATACTCCCCGTATAAAACGCGAAGAAAGTATTAACCTCGGAAGACTCTCGAATACCGAACAAGATACCTTAATAAAGGAAGGTCGATACTTCAACTACAAGGAGTAAGGATATATAACCCGCGACTACCCGAAGAAGAAGCCAGCTAGCACTATTGCTATAGCTCGCCCTTCTCCCCATATCATTAAACTTAACAATAAAGATAACAACCAAGGAAAAGCCGATACCTAGGCCAAGTCTCCTACCTAGGTAGACAGAAGGTATCATTGTACTCGCTAGATTTACATAAGTTGATTGGCGGTCCTAGAGATAGTTTAGTTTTCAATACTAGACTAATACACAATAGATACTCTTTCTCTATTTCAGCGCTTAGTAATACTAGAGCAGATAGATACATATTCTTAAATCGAGGATTAAGTATACTCCTCGGTAAACAATTTGGATTAAAAGCAGAAAGCATAGGACAAGAGTGTCCTATTCGAGGATTTAACGGAAAGCTTAGCAAGCCAATCACGTATATCACTTTTCTTACAATATACGTAGATAGCAGAGTGCAGCAGCAGGTCCCGATATTAATCGCTAATCTCGGGAAATATAATATAATTCTTAGAAGGAAATAGTTTATAGATTATAATATCCTTCTGGACTGTTGTCGGTACCGAATAATCTAGCCAGATAAGAAGACGCTCTTTAACAATATATCAAGCAAGATAGTAGTACTAATACCTACTACTATCCTCTAGAAACCGAAGCCAAATCCTAATCATCAAGTTGATACTGATCGACAAGACCGTCTTTTCGGTCGAAAAGAATCAAAGACAAAGGATAGTTATAAGTATACACATAAGCACCAGTACGGACACTAGCAAGTCGAGGAACAAAGAAAGATAAGCCGGAACCTGAATAATAAAAGTAAGACGATGATTTTAAAGACTTAACGTCTAGAGGAGATACTACCGACAATTGATATCAGTGCTATTAGTAGTATAGGGTTCAACCAATTATATTAGCGTAGAAAGGTTAACAAAGAGACCGAAACCTTTTCTACCTCGCTTTACAAGATTGACTATATCATTAACGTCAAGAGCTCTTAAATCTAAGATATAGAGATCGAAGAGATCAAGAGGACACTACTAAGAGAGTATTATAAGCTTACAGAAGTTTTCTCGAAGAAGAAGTCAGACAAATTACCACCTTACAGACCCAGAGTCGACTATAAAATTGTACTTAAAGCTAAAGCCTAACTGGGATACTGTCCTCTCTATAAGCTATCATTAGAAGAGCTAAAAGCAGCAAAGAAATATATTCTTAAAAACCTACAGAAGGGTTTTATTGTTCCAAGTTCCTCTTTATATACCTCGCCGATCTTAATAGCTAAGAAGCTAGATAGAGGACTACGTTTTTGTATCGATTTCAGAAGGTTGAATACAATCATAAAGAAAGACTGCTACCCTCTGCCACTAATTAACGAAGTAATCTAACAAACAAGTAAAGCGAAGATCTATATAAAGCTTAATATCCAGCAAAGATTCTACCGGATTCGACTAATACCAGAAGCTGAAGATCTTACTACATTCCGTATACAATATAGATCTTTTAAGTACAAAGTAACACCATTTAGACTAACAAATAGCCCAGCTACGTTCCAGAGATTTATAAATAATATACTCCGAGAGTGTTTGGATAAATATATAGTCGCTTTCGTAGATAATATCTTAATCTACAGCGAGAATGTCGAAGATTATAAATAACAAGTTAAGGAAGTACTCCGTCGTCTATAGGAAGTAGGACTACAAGTTGCTTTACCAAAATCTGAATTCTTAGTCAAAAAGACTAAGTTCTTAGGTTTCATTATAAGCACTAATAGCATTGCTGTGGATCTAGCAAAGATTGAAGTAATCCAGTTATAGTCAGCGCTGACTATAGTGAAAGGAGTACAGTCATTCCTTAGATTCTATAACTTCTACCGACGATTTATTAAGGTATATAGTATAATCTCGAAGCCATTATATCGGTTGACAAGACAGGACGTTCCCTTTAAGTAGTCAATATAGTATAAAGAAGCTTTCCTATGCTTAAAGCAGAATCTAGTTAACGTACCGATTCTCCGACATTATAATCCAGTACGGAGGACTAGAGTTAAGACGGATGTATTAGATAGAGTTCTTAGAGTAGTGCTTACTCAGTACTACGAATAAGATAATTTCTGGTATCCAGTAGCGTTCTACTCGAAGTCAATACAGCCAGCAGAATTGAATTACGAAGTCCGAGACAAAGAACTCCTAGCAATTATCTGTATATTGCAGGAATAGAGACCCGAGCTTAAAGGACTGTTACAGAAGGATCGCTTTAAGATCCTTACTGATTATTAGTTATTAGAATACTTTATAACGACTCGGCAGATAAATCAGCGATAAGTAAGATAGAGTGAATTCCTATCGCAATTCTACTTTGTAATTAAGTACCGGCCCGGAAAAAGGAATATTATTGCGGATATCTTGTTAAGGAAGGAGACTCCTTACGTAGACGAGAGTCGTAGGCTTACAATATTGCCGATAGCTTGCCTAGATAAAGGAGTGCTACCAGCTTACTTAGCTCCTTTAACGCCAGAAGAGACTACTAACGAGACGGTTAAGATTGTTAAAAGAGTCCGTAAGTCTAATCGTTAAAGTCTAGAGCTAGATAGGTTCCGACAGATAGCTTAGGTAGGAGAGAGTTCTCGATAGACGATGTAGGACGGATTGCTCCTTTATAAAGGACGACTCGAGGTGCCAGATAACGGAGATTTGCGTGCTCGTCTGCTCGATAAGATATACCGATAGCCCTTAACAGTGTATCTAGGAATCGAGAAAATAAAGAAGCTAGTCGCGACAAGATACTATTGGTATAGATAGGTAACTGATATAAAGCGATATATCGACAATTGCTTAATCTGTAAACGTACGAAGGCTTAGAGAGATCGTACGCCTAGACTATTGCGACCTCTGCCGATTCTAGAGCGTCCTTAGCAGCATCTTTCAATAGATTTCCGCTTGTTCCCGAGAGATCGTTATAGATACGATATAGTATTTGTAGTTATTGATCGTCTAAGCAAGCGACCAATCTCTATTCTATATTAGAAGAAAACAAAGGCTAAGCAGATAGCCCAGTTATTTATTGATTATATTATACGTATCTTAGGGATCCTAGAGACAATCGTATCGGATTGCGGAGGACAGTTTATCTCAGAATTCTAGACTGAGTTCTATAGGATCCTAGGGATCAAACGGAAACTTTCGACTGTATATTATCCGCAAACAGACGGACAGAGTAAGATCGCGAACCAATATATGGCCTAAAGACTATATCTATACGTCGAACAGAACTAAGATAACTGGTCTAAGTTGTTACCAATAGTTGACTTTGTAGCCTCAATCCTTCCCTAAGATACGACGAAGAAGTCTCCGTTCTTTGTAGAGCGGGGCTACGAGCCAGTAATAACATTCGACTGGAAGGATTAGGGAACATCAACACCGAATAAACGAGAGGCGATCTAGATACTCTCGGATCTACAAGAGATCTAGACTTAGACGAAGGAACAAATTGCGAAGTTATAGGAATTACAGATTCGACAGGCGAATAGGTATCGTCGTAAGGAGGATTTCGGAGTCGGTGACTCAGTATTTATTACGACAAGGGACTGGCTTTAAGATCGACTAAGCAGGAAGCTTTCGTACCTAGCTAGCGGGCCGTACAGGATTATCGAGAAAGTAGGTAATTCCTACAAATTGGATCTTCCTAAGGCTATTCGGGTATACCCTATCTTCTACCTAAGCAAATTACGGAGAGCAGCGATGACAGAGCCCCTGACTAGACAGTATATAGACCCTTCTCCGCCAATACAGGTTGGGGAGGCAGATAAATAGGAAGTCGAAAAAGTCCTAGATATCAGGACGTATTACCGGAAGCTGCAGTACAGAGTACAATGGGTTAGATATAACCTCGATTTACAATAGTATCCTGCTGGTAATATGAAGCATGCGCCGAAGAAATTACAGGAATTCCATACACAATATCCTGCGAAGCCTGGTCCCCCAATACGCTTACAGGAATGGTTGGATACTGACGAAGAAGATCGAGTCCTCGAGGATCATATTGATGACGACAAGCCCGCATTCAGGGACTGAATGTAGTTTTAGTCGGGGGTTATGTGACGATCCAGACTGGACTGTACTTTCTGCCGCGACTGGCCGCCTTAGTTTTCCGTCACGTGACCTCGCCTCGCCTCGTAGATGTTTGCATGGTTTGCATGAGGAGACAGGACAGGACCCACAAAGGTCCTGCCAGGCAGGTTTCCTCTCTTCTTCTCCCTTTCCCCCTCTGTACTTAGTATTCTCGTTTAATGCACTCTTTTACTTTGAAGAACTGGCTGGTAACACTTAGTCGCCTTTGATAGCTATAAGTTAAGAGGCGTAGAACTAAACTACCTAGTATATAAGAAAGAACTTCTTACAATTAAAGAAGCACTATATACTTAGGATAGGTACCTAGAGAATAGGATAAGGACTACTATTATTACTAACTATAAAGGCCTCTAGTACTTTATAATAATATAGGTATATAGTAAGCGATTTATCTAATAGGTTGATAAGTTCTAAGCATACGACCTTAAGCTTTAGTATAGGAAGGGGGAGGAAGCGGTTATACCTAATACTATTAGCCAGCGTCCTAACTTCCTAGGGGAGGGGCTAGCTAATATAGCTTAAAGAGCTCCTACTTAGAGAAGATTAAATATAATAACAAAAGTTAGCGGCTTTAATAAAGCCGAATAGTATACTATTACTATTTAATACTTATCTACTAATAGCCTACCGGATAATAAGTTACTTTGTCGAGAAGTTATATAATAGGCTAGTAAGCTTATAATATATAAATCGCTTTTACTAACAGCTATAATATAAGAAGAGAATATAAAGCTTACTTACCTATATAAGGATAGATCCTCCGCCCTATACCTAGAACTACCCTTTAGGAAGGACTTCCTAAAAAGGATATATAAAGAATATAGGCACTTAGGCTATCTAGGCCTATATAGAGTACTCTATACCTATACTTAGTGGCCTAGTATCTAGTAAGATACTAAGGAAATAGTATATCTCTACCCGAACTACTAAGTATTAAAATCAAGGAATAAGAACTTCGAGCGAGAGGTATCTTACTACCTAGTAAGTATAGATATTAAACCATTCGAAAAGTAGGGAATTGACTTTATCGGCTTACTATCTATAATACTAGAGGGCAATTAGTAGATTATAATAGCAATTAACTATACTACTAGCTAGCTACTTATAAAAGCCTTACTAGATATAATAGAGGAAGCTATTACCGAGTTCCTTTATGATGATATCTTTATAGTATATAGTATATCTATAGAATTCTTAATAGATAATAATATAAACCTACTTACTACCTCGGTCGAGTACTTTATTAAGCTAATTAATATAAAATATTAGATAATAATCTTATACTACCTATAGATAAATAGGAAGGTAGAGAACCTTAATAGCTTACTAGGACGGATACTTACGAAATACTATATAAGTAAGCCTACTAGGGTATAGGACCTTTACTTACCCTAAGCCCTATTCGCTACCTAGGTTAGGGAATATACTATATCCGGTAGAAGTCCCTTCTATCTAGTATATAGGACTTATCCTCGCTTACTAGACGATACTAAGCTAGTAATCTTAGCTAGAGACCTAATAGAGCTAGATAGTAAGATTATAGCTATTAACTATATAAGGGCTAAGGCTAATAAGAGGTTATTATATAAAGCTATCTAGGCCTAAAAGATCTAAGATAAGAAGATAACTACTTACTTACTATAACTAGGTAAGTAGGTATTAGTTCGGAATAAAGTAAAGCAGAAATTCGAGTTATAGTAGTTTAGCCTATATAAGGTTCTAAAGGCCTATCTACTTAGTATATATATACTTGCTAAGCTAGATAGCTAAGTATTAAAGAACCTAGTAAATAGTCGCCGGCTTATCAATATCTTTATTGATAACCCTAACTAGTTATAGATATTATTAGGCGGTAAGTACGGCTTTAATAGAAGGGGATAGATATCTAATACCTACTTAATAGTAGCAAAGTAGTCGATACCGATTCTAAAAAGCCGCCTAGCTATTATAAATTAGCTACTATCTCCTAGTTAAAGTAGGATATAATAGAGTATTTAGGGGTATATTTATACTTAGTAGGGAGGGAAAAGGTATTGCGATATATTGTAGTAAAAGCGAGAAAGTAGCTACTACCTACTAAGAGAATAAAGAAAATAGTACCTATACTGGAAGTAGAGAATATAGTATATATACTAGATAAAATACTATCGTAAGCGGCTATAGTACCTACCTAATAAGTAGAAGAGATCCGGGAAGAGGGTCTGAAAGATATAATACCTACCTATAAAGGGGTAGAAGAGTCTTAGTAAATAGATTAGATACCTACCGAAGAAGAGGTAGAAGAAATCCTATAAATAGACTAGATACCTACCTAGGAAAGAGTAGAAGAGGCCCTATAAGGAGGCCTAGAAAGTAACAATATCCCTAAAAAGGATAGCTAAAGAGATTAGTATATAGAGGACGCTTTATAAGTATAATAATATAACTCTCTATACCTTTTCCGTAGACCGTATTAATATATGATAGACTTGTAATAAGTTAGAACGCTACTTGCTAGCTAAAGAAGCTAGCTAGCTAAGGGAGCTAGCTAGCTAAAGGAGCTAGTAAGTAAAGACTACTAAATACTATAGAAGATACTCTATAAAGGACTACTTGATAGAAAAGGTTTTATATCTAGTAGGTATACTAAAAATAGGTATAGAGAAGTACTATAAAGTATAGTAAAATACTACAAAAAGACAATCTATAAAAGACTATAAGGAAGTTATTATTAGAACTAGAGTTTTAGTATTTAGTAAATACTAGTAAGATTAATAACTAAAGGTCTTTAATATAACTAGCCTAAATAGTATCTACTTCCTTACTGATAATAGCCTATTTTATCGCTTCCTACCTATAAAGTAACTCTAAATCACACAAATCCTACTAAATAAGACTAATATTAACCTATATCTATACTATCTCCTTTGTTAAATAATACTCTATCCGCAATCTAATATCTAGAGAAGCCTTAAATAGTTTATAAATAAATATACTACGCTATTTAGGGGTAAAGGGGATACTATCCTCTGTAACTCCTTTACTAGAATCGATATAGAGATAGAGGGGGAGATTGGTAAGGGGGGGGGAAATATAAGGACGTTTATAGGATAAGCGGTTAGATATAGAACTTAAAAAGCGCGAAGCAGTAGAATAAGGGGTAATAAGAGGAGTAGAGGGGCGAGAAGAGGGCTAGGTAATAGGCTAGATAAGAGATAAACTAGTAGAAGGAGTTACGACTAGGTACTAGAACTCCGGGGAGTATATATAAAGTACTTCTAACGCCTAGGTAGGGGCCTCGGTACGTAATAAGTAAGTATAGGCTATACCTATAAAGTAACAATATATATAGGAACCTAGACTAACTATAGTATTTCTTGCCGAGCTTTTACTAAAGACTATAACCCGATAAGAAGCAAAGCAGCTAATATTACGTTAGTACCGGATATACTCCTCCCCGGGGAGAGCAGCGGTATTAATATACTAGCTAATAATAGCTACCTAATAGTTATAAGATATAATTGTACGAAGTTAGAATCGTCTATTAACTTATAGCTAGTCTACTTTACCTCTATTTCTCTCCTACTCCTTCTATAGCGCGGCTAGTATACCTTATACTTCCTAGAGAGGGACTAGCTATAGGGTATTATTAAGGCTAAATAGTAGCTCGGTAGTATCCTCGGTATCAATATTAGTAAACGGAGGGAATAGAGACTAGTTATCTATATAAAGTTAGTTAGTAAGCCGAATAAGTATAAAGGAGGAAGGAGGACTTATTAGATTGCTATAAAGCTCCGGTAGAGGAGGTCTCTAAGTTAAGTAAGTCTTTAGGTACTAATAAAGGAGATAAAGTACTAAGCGACTATAAGTCGAAGGTATTCCCCTCTAAACCTATAACTAATATATTAATAGGGTCGGATAAGGGCCTAGTAGGGGAGTTTACTATAGGGAATAATATAGTCACTACGATAAGTAATAAATTAGTACTTAGTAAGGATAGGATAAGGGGATAGGGGATAGATCACTTACTAATAAGTTAATTGATATCGGTAGAGAGTAGAATATAGGGAGAAGACTAAGAGATAGAAAGAGGAAGAGGTTTTTTAAGGGGAAAGATAGGGGTATTTATACTCAGACAGATTATTTACTAAATATAAGTCACTTAGTAGGAACAAAGGAAGTTACTTACTAAGTAAATAAAGGAGTAAGATAAACCTATATAATAAGGGTTCTCTGTCACTCCCTACTAAACAAGCCCTTTGTCTACTCCTTATCGTGTTTGCCCTTGCTAATTACCTATTCGGGAAGTCTATATAACCTCAATTTTGCAGCTTCTGGGGCGGCAAGCGAGGTCTAGTAGGGAGGGATATACTCCCAAGCGGTTTGCAGGGTTTGCATACTGCTCGGTGCCTGAGGTAGCAATTACTAGGTGCCTTAGGCAACACTTCTTGGCACTCGGCCAAGTCATTGGTAGCGAGCACTGATTCTTACTGAGTGCTTGCTAAGGGGTTTTTCGTGCGCTAAGCCCTTGCTTGGCGCTGAGGTAATACATTATGTATTTAGCTAGTAATTAGTACTACCTAATGAAAACCATGCGATCCTTACGGAATCTCAGACTTCCAGATAGACAGTCGAGGGAGCTTCTCTCTCTCTCCCTCTCTCCTCTCCAGAGTCCATAATTCATTTATCATTCCTGCATAGCCTTCTTATTCGCTGACACATTTCAATCCTAGGAGCTGTATATCTTCCGGGAATTATAATTCCTACTCTAGGAGCAACTAGTAATATGCCTAGGGACTATGCCATAGGTCATACGGTCAAATATAGTCTAAGGAACGCGAGGGCCCTACTCGTGGGATCTTGAACAGGTAATCAATACACTTCTACAGGAGGCTCAATCCTGCAGGAACCTACACTCCCGCGGGAACCTATACTCCTGCGGGAGGCTTAATCCTGCAGGAGGCTTAACAGACTCATTACGTCGCAAATGGCAGGCCAGCATCATCCTCGGACGCAATAATTGAACTTAACAAGCGTCATGGCACATTTCACAATTCGGATCAGGTCGGGCAAAGCATGTTCCGAAGCTGCCGTGAAGCTATGAAGTTGGTTCCGTATTGGGAATCAGCGCGGAAAAATTATCCCGTACTGTTCTTTATTACTCATCCCGGAAAACCCAATTTACCTCGCCGCGTTGTGGTGATGTCAGCAAGTAACGAGGCATATTCATTCTAGGTCGGAAATGAAACCATCGAACGTACTTATACAAGTGCACTTATCGTCGAAAGCTGATCTGGATTGACTGGATGAGTGACTGATCTTTGCTGGAAAGGAGGATTATCGATTGAAGGTCCAATCAATCCTATAAATCTTCCACCGCCATATTCCTCGTATCAATTGGGTATAGGCTCCTTACTAAAAGCCTCCCTTTAACAGTCGCTATGATTAAACCCTTGTACGTACGTTCCCTTTAGCTTCGCTTAGTTGAGTCTGGCATTCGTTGCGGTACGGTTAGTGGAATTGAGAGAGTACGATTGTCAAACCAGATTCTGCCGCTAAGGCCGAACTCGTCTTAAGCAGCCTCGATTTTGCGTAGCTCTGTAGTTATGCATCTGCAGAGGATTCGGACTTAGGGAACATCAGTTGCCCGAGCGTGATGTCGGGTTCGAAAGCAAATAGCCTGTTATATATATGAGGGACGATTAGTAACTTGAAACCGAAACTACGTTTCGTTAAAAGAAAACACTATAGAGAGTCGGATAAACCAAAGCATTCAGGATTGAGTGTATACGTACCCGTTATTGTCGAATAATCCACCGGCTGTTATAGGGGCAAAGGGACTCAATATCGTCGAAAAGATATCAAATACTTCTATGTTATCCTGGTGCGCATCGGCTGGGACTTCTGGAGGAGAGCCGATCGTGGAACCAAGCGTGGTGTCGGGCGTATGCCCCCTAGGGACTGTGGCGGTAGTAAGCGTCTGATTGTATATCTGGCTTTCTGCCTTGGTAAATATTCTGGAAAGTATTTCGGCGCCGAAATATACGGATTTGAGCTCTTCAATAACTATCATGCAAAATTTGAGGTTGTGGCGGCCTATTCGTTGCACCAGCTGTTTTTCAGAGGTGGTGTTAAGGAGATGGATTTGCAATGTCGGAACTAAGGCAATGCACCTAGCGATATTTAGAATCCTACGTTTCGATGTCTCTTCGAATCTCTAACGGGGTACTTACACTATCGCTTGAGTGCTTCTGATCATATCAGTACTGATCATGTTGCTGAGGATCTTGTTGGTGTTGTTCGCGGCGTCTTTGGTCCTTCGCACTACAGTGGATGTCTATTTGTCCGCGGAGACATCGGGCTAAGGTATCTCTGGCTTATTAAAGATAAACGGCCGGTATAGTATCAGCATAACCGACCTATAGTGTCAGGCTATCAAAAATTGACTAAAAAGAAAAAAAAAAGAAAAACCGGAAATTTACTTACTCTAGAAATAGTTTAAGGTGGTACGCGTGTAAGGAGACAATATGACTTTGTCGGTGAGCTATGGCGTGGTCTTTGCGAAAATAATATTGCCGGATGTTATCGTCCATACGCTGTATTTCACTCCTACTAGATAGAGTCCGCTCCGCTCGGTTTTGCCATAAGAGAATCTTCGCTAATGAGACCGTGAGTGCCAACAGCTCCGTCCACAGTTTAGCTAAGTCCCTAGTGCCTTTAGGAAGGTACTTTTGTTGAATACTCTCCGGAATCCCTGCGAGGAGGCTACTAGAGTCATTGCGGTCTGGCATCGGGGTACTGCAGTTAGCTAGATTAATGTGTATAGGCCTGCCTATGCCGGCAGAGAACCACGCTTTACGATAAAAGCAGCTTTACCAGATCTGCCGCTATAGTCCGACGTCGCTTATGGAAATGGCTTTACTGTGTTTTCGACTGCTGTCTGGCTGCCGATGTAGCCCTATCGTTTGGCATAAACCGATGGCAACGCCGTTCCAATGCTAAGACCTAGTCCTGTCTTCAGTGTCCGAATACTAGAAACCCGTCAGAAGTACTGCCTGAATGAGGGTAATCTTCCTTCTTTTATACTCCGTGTTATAAAGAGCCTAGATCACTTTTGTTAGCTAGTGCCTGTTGTCCAAGAGCGTCTTATCGAGCCAGAACCTTAGCTCGTATATATGTTGTACGCTTTATCGCTTTTCGAGACGAAAAGTTGCCGGCTCTTAAGGTGCTATTATCTGCGAACTATATCTCACGTTAGGATACCAATAAGGGGAAGTATAGGAATAAACGAGACCTATACATTTACGGCAGCTAGAAACATGCTCCATAAGAGATACAGGCTCAGGTCGTTGTGTACATTCTCAAAAATATCGAGGAATGAACGAGCATCGACAACTGGGAAAAAAGGATACACATAGTGGAAGTATGTTCGTATGATCATTTCGCAGACAGCAGGAGTAGGCAAGTTGAAGACGCCCTTATAGCGCAGGAAATTGATCGTTCCCTAGTCAATATATATTGGGCTGATTCGTGGAACGAGGAAGTGACCGCTCTTCTCCCTTAGCTCTGGTTCGCAGATATCGACTACCAGGCCAACGCCCCAAGGGTCGCCTACATGACTATCAGCATCACAGCGGACTGTTACTGGCGCAAGGATTCCCTGATTCTAGGTAGATATCTGATTCTCACTATATATGGGTGAATAGCACTTATCTGCTACGTCTCTATCCGGTTGTGATGTGCCCGTACTACCTCTATTATGATGGCTGAAATGCTCGTTGAACGGATGGTAAGGTGTGTCGGTGCCATCTCCAGTATCTTCAACCGACGGAGCTGTGAGGCTCTATCCGGTCCGAATAGGTAGATCCTCCGACGCAACGACGCGCTTAGGACTGGGTGAAAAGCTGCGATCTTCTAGCGGAGTACTCCGTACCGTAGGACTGCCATTTGATATCGAAGAGACTGCGCTAAGATTGTAAGACGATGATTTTATTCTAAGTCTGCCACGGCAGCTTGTTAGCGTGTCTGCCGAGGAGTTCTCCGGTATGGGGTTGATATGTCGCTTACTTTAATCTCCTGCTCTCCCGCGGCATATATGAGACATTATCTAAGGAGCAGTTGGCGCAGGGTTGGCCAGTTTGTGGCAGACTGTACCTTACTTTACGGGCGTGGCATGACTCGTAAGCCACGGGTGCTTGTTTTCTGTGCCGTGGCATTCTGCTAGAATTCCGCGTGCTCTCTACTAAAGAATTGGGCATTATGAAAGTGAGCAGTCGGCCTTTTGTAAATGAAGTCAGTAGAGTATATTTAGCACTAATGTGGGACGGTTGCCGCGGATAAGACGTACTTTGGGGTAGGAGCGGTATATATGTTGGGCCTCGGCGGGCAAGCCTCTATACAGTTGCCTAGTAAGGTTGTCTAGTTGGCGGTGGTTAGTTTGTGTAAAGCTGATCTCCGGCCACGACTACTGCCGAGGCCCGAGGCGACTAATAGTCGACGTAACATCAGGTTATTGCCGTCTTTCAGACCGCTTTTAATGCCGTCTATCTATAGCTTATGAGAGCGAAAAGATACTGGATTTTTTAAGAGCGAACTGAAATAAAGAGCGGTAAATGGAAAAATCTGAGGGATGAATGTTATTTATGCCGAATCTCCCGGATAGTAGAGCTTCATAGCAAGTAGACTTAGATTGAACTTAGTATTTCGTCTGTCAAAAATTGCTGGTACCTAGTGAATATCTCTGCTGAGGCACGGCTGGCCGTTCGAGCTTATCGTCTGCGCCGAGACGTCTGCTTTCAACCTCTTGTTTATTAACTTCAAATCCTAAACGTATCTCGTAATAGGAAGGATTTTATAGCTCACAAAATTCTATATGGGTTATATCGCGCTGTGGGCGGGAGAAAGCTACAGTTGTGGGAATGATTCTATTTACGCCTGACTATATATACCAAATTTATCTAGGCAGAATGATTCAAGATGTTATACCTCGCTACGTCCTATAGATATAGGGTTTAGATACTCCTATATTTATGCTTAGGTTAGAAGTCAAGGACCTAGTTGCCTATGTCGACCTAATGTAAGCGACATTTCGTCGCTTTATGAAGTATTATTTCTAGACTTTAGTTGCGCTATCACTTTTAAATAATAACAGATAGGCCGATAGGGCTGTGAGCGTAAATTAGACAGACAAAAGAGTTAAAAATTACCATTGGCCTGATATTAATCTCGAATTACGCCTGTGGAGGCAGTATTGAAGATCATTATCGAGTGCTGTATCGTCATAAACGAGAAAAGTCTTGCTATCTATATTGCTGCAGCCTGATCTGCTTGCGGCCTTCTAAATCTAGAGATATGGAAAGTGACGCTCTAGGAGTATTTATATTAGTATTAGAAAAGAAAAGGTAGATTGCAAGGTCTTGTACGGAGAGGTAAAGAGTATAAAGATACGAGCACAGCTCGAAGCTATATGCAAGACGCACGTGCAAACGGGGGTCTCCAAATCAAGCGCTGATTTCTAGGAGCTTAGCACTATTATGTGTCGGTCACAATTCTTAACAAATTCAAAGTCGCGATGTCTTGCTCTTGGAAAGAGCCTCGCTCATCTTAGCCTGTGGGATGCCCTGATAGAAACGATCTAGGCTACCGAATATTTCGAGCGGTGCTTGCTTGTCCTGCTCCCTAACTAAGCGACGACGTATGAGAGCCTTGGTCCCTAGAAGGCTCGACTTCACTAGATGATCGCCGAATGTCTGCTGTAGGTAGCGTATTACCTGTTCGCGAAAATTGCCTTGGCCCTCGAAGACCTTGTTTACAAAACCCACCTGAGCTAACTCACTGATAGGGATTTTCCTGCTAAGAAGGAGTGCCTCGTTTGCTTTACCCTGACCTATTCGCTGCACAAATGCGATACTGGAGCCGCCCTCGGCAATGAGGCCGAGAGACGTGAAAGGAGTTATTAGATAAGCGTCGGATATCGCGTAGATAAAGTCTGAGTGAGAAATCAAGGCTGCAGAAAGTCTAATAATAGGCCTATTCAGCGCAGTGATAAGAATCTTCGAATGGCTGTAGAACGCTCTAGCTATGTCTACGTTGTTGTTGACTAACTTGGGAAGCTAGTAAGGGCGAGATAAAATCTCCTCTATAGATGGCGGTTTCCCTTTAAGATCAGCCCCGCTTGAATCTGTATCAGTATCTCTTCGCAACTTCTACCTTTCGTATCATGGGGAAGAGAACTTACGCAGAGAAAAAGGGGCCTTCGCTAATCAAGATAGTAACGTAAATGTCCGGATTTCCTTCGGCCTCTCGAAGTAAGCTTGTAAGGCGGTAATATAGACTCTGTGTTAAGGCATTGAACTTTGTTGGGTTGTTCAGCGTGATAACCGCAAAAATGCCGTTGATGTTAAGGCGAATAAGATCTTCTTCAGCCATGGCCCAATATAGTTACTCTGTTTGATGATTGAAAACGAGCAGACGTTGAAAGATGTGGTTATGGGATCTTGATTTATGGCTGCTATTGAGTCTTTTAAGTTGTCTGTTTAGCAATCTACTTCGGCTGGAGTTACCGCGGCTACTGAGTGGGTATCTTTAGTGCCGCGGAAAATAGCCCCTATGATGATGATGATGATGATGATGAATTCATTAACCCGATGTAGCTCGCTATTACATACATGCTGCTATGCGGGAGTAGCGTCCCCAGAGCCTGCTCTTTGACGACAAATAATGGTGCATCCCCAGTATACAACCACCCTGAATGCAGGACGGACTCGGTTTCCCGAGGTCCCGCAACCTAAATTGTAAGGCCACAAACCGGCCGGCATTATGCAAACAAGACAAAAGAAATTGTAGAGAAAGTCAATTCATCCGTAGATGATTCCCGCATTCCCCGCGGCGCAGAGTGTCCCCTTCTCTCTGCAATACACCTTTCACTCCTTCAATTCTTCACCTCTCCTCTCTACCTGGCTCCCCGAGTCACCGAGTCCCTGCATCACCAGGACCGCTAGGCCTGTATCTTGCAATACGTCACTCCGGCAGGTCGTATACGAACAGATTCAGATCGCGACGCTATACTTCGTCGTCTTCGCCGGCAACGTACGTTGTTCTCCATATACGTTGATGTGAGGTGGCCTCGGTAGACCTAGTGCCCGGCCACTGGGTTGTGCGTCCTGTTTCTCTAGCACTCGCAGTATCTTAATTTAGTTTTATCGGATTTATATCCTCGTCCCCTTCCCCCTTCTCCTTCCCCATAGCGACCGAGTCCACTGACTGAAACTGTCCCAGGAGCCCTGTCGCGATTATAAACTTCGCCACGATTAGCGCCGCCTTCGCTTCCCTTAGTATCTCCTCCTCTCCGAGCATCGTCGAGATACCTGCTTCGAACAATTCCTCCACCATCTCCGCCCGCAACTCCTCTAGGAGTGGGTATTCGAGCAGGACGTGTCGCATACTCTGGTTCCCTAGGTCGTATTTACATCGCGGTGAGTCTGTCTTCTTGATTTTGTATAGGTATTCGGCTAGTCCGATAATACCTATACGCAATTGAATTAAAACTGATATCGTCGCTTTCTTTAGTCCCTTCTAGTAGAGCAAATTTGATTTATTCGGAACGTTGATTAGCCTCCGAGTCCTCCGCGCAGTCCTCCTTATTCCTCCCTTTGTCTACTTCTTCTCCTATACGATCGACGATTCCTGTTTGATACTCTTGCTCGCTGCTGCGGTAAGCCGGATAAATCGGTTGTGATTGGTGTTAGTCTGTTGGATATTTGCTTTCTAGGTAGCCGCTATTTTTGCAAGCATATCAGCGATCTCGTTGCCTGGAATGCCTTCGTGAGCCGGAATCTAGCGTAGTTTAACCTAGATTCCTTTGTTATTGCTCTATTCCAGTAAGCGGAGGCACCCTTCTAGGTATACCTAGCTAGATAGTATTCTTGGATTTCTGATAGCTCTGAGAGTAGCCTAGTTATCTATAAAGATAGTTGCTCCTCTCTCTACTAGGCGGTCCCGCCAGCTATTGTTATCGTTCGTAGATTTTTCTTTAATAATTTCTAGTACCATCTCAATAGCCCACAGCTCAGCTACATACACAATAGCATTGTCGTCAGTCCCTATATTGTATAGTTGTGAGTTGTCTTGGGCGTTCGGGTATACCGGGTAGACTACGGCTCCGATTCTCTTTTAGTAGCCGCTGCTATCGGTATAGAGTTGTACGCTCAGTCGACTGATGGCCTTTTTATATATACTTCTTGCTTGTTCTCTGTCTTCAATATAGACCTTTAACAGCTTATTCTATAGTGCCTAGATATATGCCTTTCTGCTCTTTTAGTCCCCTACCAGAGATCCCGGGAGTAGCATTAGGTATCCACCCTTTTTCTAGGACTAAGCCTCTATCAGTATCTATCCCCCTTTTTGTTTTTGAATATAGTTTCTCTTTTAGAGTATCGTTTTTAGTACCGCATATCTTGGTCCTATACGAATACGTATAGCAGCTAACCGGACTAGCCGGTCGAGCTGCTATTATATAGGTAGTAAATAAAGTTCAATATCTAGTGCCTCTCTTATAGTCGTCTTAAAGGCCCTGCTTATTAGGTAGGCAGTCCTTAATTGGATACTTACAAACTATCTAATATAGGGATTTATTCCCCTAGCTATTATTGTAAGCGGGGAATACCAGGCTGCTATTCTAAAGAGTATCTGCGGAATTAATACTACCTAGTAGATCGAGTATATCGCGGAGAGAGACACCCCCCAGGTAGAGCTAGTTAGGCCTCTTAACGCCTACAAACTAACCCCTACCTTAGCAAGTATCTGCTCTTAGTGGTGCCGGAACGTTAGCCCTAGGTCTAGCTAGACCCCGAGATACCGCTCGGCTGTTATAGTAGCCTGTACTATAGTACTCGGTAGTACTAACGGCGTATACCTCTCCCCTCCTTGGCCTAGGCCTAGGCCTAGATCCCCCCCGGGATCCTAGTTAATAAAGTAGATTAATGTGTATTTCTTAAGGTCGAATACCGATATATGCCTAGCGGCCTAGGCGTCGGTATACTAGCAAACCCTTTACAGTTTAGAGATATTTTCTTACTCGCTTTTCCCGGTTATAATAAATGCTACGTTGTTAATCTAGGCGCTTATTTTTACCCCTTCGCATCCGCCTACTAGGTCTGTATTATAGATCAGGTATAGGATCGGAGAGAGAGGTAAGCCCTACAGGATACTAGTCGGTATTAGGATACTCTCCGATATCCTTTCTGGCATCCGTATATAGGTACTCCTTTTTATAAGGAAGGCTCTGATCTAGAGCGCTAGCTAGCCTAGCTGTCTTTTGTATAGATTGTAGATTAACCTCTCGTAAGAGACATTATCATACGCTCCAGAGACGTCAAGTATTAACATACTTACTATCTTACCATATCTCTATACTCTCCGTACCCGGCCGATAATCCCTTAGATAGCGTAGTCCACTAAGATACCCTTCCTCTTACTAAGATATATATTCGGGAGCAGTCCTTTAGTCTCAACCGCGTAACTAATTCTCCGGGCAATTACTGCCTCGAGGAACTTGCTAAGTATATTAAGAAGGGCAACTAGCCGGTAGGACTTTATAAGCTAATAATCTCTCTTCCTAGCCTTTTGTAAGACTACTATGATCGATTTCTGGAAGTAGGAGGGGTTAGTTCCGATCTATACGTAGGCGTTATATATTCGTGAGATAGTATCGAGAACTGCCGGGATTTTAATCAACTTATACTATAGTAAGTTCGGTAAGCCGTCTTTACCTGGCGCTTTGTTTAGTAGTGATGATTTGACTACATATACAATTTCCTGGTATATGATCGCTAGGAAGTAGATTGGGTTATGATTGATCACTATCTGATCATGATTGATCACTATTATATCATGATTAATCGTTGTCTAATTAATATCTAAGAGGTCTATTAGTGGTGGTACTAGGAAGAAGGCCTACTAGAATATAGCTACCTTTTCCTCGACTATCTCTGCTAGTCCTTTTGATCCTAGTATCTTAATTGATAGGGTAATCCCTTTGTCGTATGCCCTCTATCTATTTCTCGCCTATTTATCTATCCTCTATATACTGGCTAGGCCCTCCTTAATAACCTCCTGTACCTTACAGTGGTAGTAAAGGTGGAGGGCGGCTTTGATTAGTCGTGACTTCCGGTTTCTTGTTGTATTATATAGCTCTTTGTTGTAAGGATTCTCTATTCTCTTATACCGTCGCCGAAGACGTCGAACTTCCTTAACTGCCTTTTGGTACTCCGGTATAAAACTAGGGTTTGCCTACTAGGATGGGATCGCCTAAGGTATAGAGATATCTACCGCTCCGGTGATGATTTCTATAAATACCTAGTACTCCGTTTCTATATTGTTGGCTGTTGTAAGGTCGGAATTAGTGTTAGGACTGATATTAGGGCTGGTAAGTTGGTTAATATATTGTTCGACGAATTCTGTTAGTCTCTTATTATCTGTAGCCTTCTAGTTCCTTCTTTTAGGTGGTTTATACGGCGGTATTATAATGTTAATTGTTGTTACTACCAGGTAGTAATCCGATCTATGATCGGTCCCGATCCGGTATTCAATCACTCTCTCTATTAGCGAATTACTAACGAAAGTAAGATCAATAACAGATATCTACTCGTTCCTCCGCCATATCACCGTCCCCCTCTCTGTTATTATTCCTATATTATATTTCGCGAGAATATCTAGCAGCTGCTCTACCGCGGTATTAGTTCTAGTCCCTTCCTTTCCCTATATTAGGTAGTATAGGTTTATATCGCTAACTAGGATATATTCAGTATACGGTCTTTAGGTAATCTCCTCGTCGAGTGTTTTAACAGTCTCGCCGTTGTTATTATTATATATATTATACACAAAGAGGTCGGTCTAACTAGTTAGGTGGCTATAGGTCCTCCGTATCTTTAAGAGCTAATATCCTTTCGACACCGTTTTGCACAACTAGGACCTAGGATTAATCTATTTTAAGACGAATAGATAGACCCTAACTCATTCCTCCTCGAATTCCCTCGGAAATACAAGTTAATAAGTCGCCTTATTCGGGTAGTAAGTTATCGGTTCCGTCTAGAAGCTTGTCCAGGGTTCCTAGATTGCAATCATATCTGCTTTTTAGACTATTTTATCCGTCAGAAACGAGGCCATAACCGGATAGGCATTGTATATATTGTATTAAATCACTTAGAAGTAATTTATTAGGACGAGATCGTATTATTAGTATCTGTTTCGGCAGCGTCACTATACTCCGACGTATTATAGAATTCTTCTTCCTCCTCCCCCTCGATAACCCTTAGTTTAACCGCTTAGTATCGGCGCACTATCTTAGTAACAATACTAGTCGGTTACTCCTATTCCTAGTCTTCCTCCATAACATCTGCTAGCGCCACGATTCTCCTCTTCTTATATAGCTACAGTTATCTCTCCGGATCTGTCATAAACTAGACTAGTACCTAGTTCTAGGAGCGTAGTAAGCGAGCTAACTAGCTTGCCACAATAGCTAATTTAGCAAGGTCTTCCGGTATAGCAAGTAGATCGTTATCTTCCGATATCCTCGATCTAGTCCGCATAACAGGACCAGCAGCTAGCCCCTTTCGTCGAGTCTATTTCGCCGGCTTCTCTGTGCTAACTTCTATATATAGCCTCCTTATCTCACTTAATACAGGAATCGGGATTCGGTTTAGGTTTGGTTTTATAACAGTTCGTCTCGGTACTATTGTTACAGCTTGTTATTGCGGTACATAGATTGAGATATCTAGTTCTTATTAGGATTAGGAGGTAGTAGTACTACTCTTTATAGCCTCCCTTTGTCGGAAGTAGAGTAGGATACGATAGTAAAGAGGACTATTAGCTAGTACTAGTCTTACCTCTTCCTTCGCTGCCGTTCTTACTTCGTAAGCGTTACTTATCAGCCTATAGCCTACACCGCAGTTAGCATATTTGATTTCTACAGCGGTATTACCGTACTTTAAGGAGTACTCCCAGGTCGGGTACTCCTTCGCACAGTGGCCGCACTAATACTCGTTCAGACACTACAAGTATACATATCCTAGTTTCTGATACTTTAGGCATAGTTTCGAGCGGCCCTCTCGACAAAAGCGGGTTATCTAGTACACTTAGTGCTACCAGAGCGTACCCTGTATGATCGCCTGGTTTACTACGACTGGATCGGTAAACTCGATGACGATAGAGCCTTTACGTCGCTTACCCGGCTTGATTAGCCAGCTAAGGTAAAGAATCTCTACCTCAACCTCCTAGGAACCACCCTAAGAATAACTATTCTGCCGGATAAGCTCCTTAGCTATACTCCCCATTGACTCCGGCGTCAGTAATATCGTCTTCGTATCAATCCCGCGCGCGACAACCCCCCACGTCGGCTTTCGAACATATACCGCCGGGCCGAATGATTTTAACCAGCCGTCAGTATATCTTCGCAGCAGCTCCGTACTAGAAGCGCTATCCGCCGTTATCTTCACATCTCCAGAGGGGAGAACCTTTGCCGCTACGAAGTAGCAGCCGCTACTAAGGGGAGTACTGGCCTTCTTCCGTACAGCCTACTCACGTATCCTCTCGGCCTACTCGACGATCTCCCTTAGTGTACGCCGATGTAGGGATTCTCGGGTATCGCTGTCGCGGACCTTTACGATAATCTCCCGGTCTTCGCGGAGTTCAGCTGGCGAGACCCCAACCGAGGATAATCTGTTGCTACCGGTCCTTAGGAGAGATGGGGGAGGGCCGGATCCTATCCCCTAGCCCCATTTCTAGAGCCGGGCCCAGAAGGCCGCTGAATCGTTCGAATTGGTCGTTTGCGTAGATAGCGACGTCGTTGCCTTGATCGCCGTTGTCGCTTATACAATGGTTTCCATTCGCTGGTCGAGTCGGTCGAGTGCTTACTGCACTTTTTCCATAACCTATACCTACGGTTTATCCCCCTTCAGGGAGTTTAATGCGTACTGCTCGACGGCCTTGACAAAGTTAATTATATATAACTCACCTATGCCGTCGTTTTCCATATTAATTAGCACCTTTCTGGCACCCTAAGCGAGCTCATCCATAGTACCAAAATGGTTGCGTGGTTGTTTGGGCGTTCTTGAAAACTCAGTTTCAGGGGGTAAATCCGGTTTTCTTCCACCACCGGCGACAACCATCCTTCAATGCCTACAAAAATAGGATCAAAAGATAGAGCCGGAAGTTAGATAGAATATGAACAAATTTTGAGAGCCGTACGGCCCTTGGTTGGCGAGATAGAACAAAAATTAGATCTGAGCAAAAAGAGTTGTTTTTTTGAAAATAGCCCCTATCCCTACCTCGGCTTGAGTAAACATCGCTTTCGTGAAAGCCCGAGGTTGCTAAACATTGCTAGAACGATAAGATGGGGTAAATATTTGATTTTGTTTAGAAGTTCTGTAGCTATAGCAACCTATATACCGTTTCGGTCTATAAATATCAGTTATAACGTCTGATTTTCGCGATGAGTCTCTGGCTATGGTGTCTCTGTCTAATGCTAGGGTTGAGTCTTAAGAATCTACATTTTATGTGGTATGTAAGTTTCAAATTGCCTTCCCTTCCTTCCTCCCAGAAACTGCTACTGACTTTTCAGTTTCGATTTTTCGGAGCCCTTACAATGGGCTACCTCTCCCGCAGAAGATTAAGCTATGTACTTAAGTAACACCATGTCTTTCTCTCGGCAGTGGTTAAGTCACGATCTCTACCGACTGAATGTGACTTTAACCTTCATAAGTCAAACTCGACCTACGTCACTGATCTCGATGTATCGAGAGTGTATCTGTTGGATGCCTCAGGCACCAACCGTGTGGATGCCTTAGGCATCAACCAGTTGTCGGAGTATGACGACCGGCATACCGGAGGATTTATTAATCCTACATGTTTTGTAATTAATATTATGTAATCAAGGCTCCATATAAATTGTAAGGAGAGCCGATACAGAAATACAGAGAGTTGAATACCATTGATTGGACCCCTACATTTACGATACGGCCCACGCCAACAGTTATGAGCCCGGTTCGCACCCAAGAAAGCATTACTATTTGAGATATAGTATCCAGCACTTGCTAGAAAGCAGCTTTCTACCCCTTAAAACCTCCCAGCTACCCCTGAATTAGCAATTGTGAAGCTATTCCCAGCTACCCCTGAATCCAGCAATAGAGGCAGCATCAATTCTCTCCGCCATAAAGGGCGAAAAACTAAAGGACTCGCCGCAGTGGCTCACTTGGTTTGCGAAAGTGCAGCTATATACTATGCAAAAGAACGTATGGGATCTTTGCAACCCAGATCCCCCGACGACAACCGAATCCTAAGCAATAAGATCTATACCTCTCTAAGAACCGGTAGAACCGGAATACCTAGAGGACGGCGATGACAAAGATCGAAGGATCTAGCGAGATCGGATAGATATGTATAAAATGAAGTACACTAAATAGGAGAAGCAAGCAAAAGGACTAAGTGATATCAACAAGTATATCCTTACCTACCTCGACCCAATACATCATCTTGCTCTGATCACATATCGTACTCCGTATAATAGGCTTGTATACCTAAAGACTCGATTTGCTCGATCAACCGCGTACAAAGAGGAAATTCGTATAAATTAGAAGGTTTTTGCTATGCAGAAGCCGATAGGAGACATTAAACAATAGCTTCAAAAGTAGAATTCACTAAAAGAGTAAGCAATTAGCCTCGATATCGACGACAGTGATACCAATCGAGACTTCCTGCATACAGTAAAGGAAGTACTACCAATCTAGTAGCAAGGAAAATACCAAGAAATTGTTATAGAAAAGAAGGTATACGACACTCGAGACCTTCTTAAATCATTCCGTACAATGAATCGTAAGATAGGCGTTCAAACAATAACATCAACGACTACTCCAAAGAGTGCTTTCTCGACCTAGCAAGGTAAGCAAGAAGCTAAGCCAGAAGCAGATCAACAGAAGCTTCCATTTAAACAAAGGAAGTACCCTTATAATAACCCTTATCCTCGCCATACTGTCAAAACCTGCTAGATTTTAAACGAAGCAATTCGTCCAGAAGGAAAGGTTATTAACAAGAGAAAAAGGAGAGAGCAAAGAGCAAGCTCGCTAAGGATTCAGCCTAGAAGTAATAGGTTAACAAGACAATAAATAAAGCTAAACCGAAGCTTCAAGAGACTAACAACTAAGTCAGTTTTGTCACTACCCACCAGAGCAAGGCGCCGATACAAACAAACAAGTATACTCTATCTGCTAGCGCCGGCGAAGTGTCTCTTCGGCGCCGATAGGTTCTCGATACTACGTCAAGTGCTCACGTATACAACGATAAAGCTTTATTCGTTGATTTTACGCCTAAAGTTATAAATTTGACAACTAGCGATAGTAGCACTAAAGTACTAGGAAAAGGCACAGTAAGGCTAATTAGCAAGCACCCACAGAAGGGAAGGATAGAGATCACATTAAGCGATACTCTATACTCGCCTAGCTTCTATACCAATCTAGTATCTTATACTTCTTTACAGAAGAAGGGCGGTACTTAGTGCCAGCATACAAACTACATTATTGACCCCAAAGATAGGCCTATCGTCAGTATACACCTATAGGATCAATTTAATCTCTAGCTATTTAACGAGCCACAAGAGGAGATATCGCAGTAAGCATTTACTACCCAAAGAGCTTCTGTCAAAATACAGGAATCAAAGGCCTCTGCCGAGATCTAGCACCGTCGTCTTACACACGTCAACTCTACTGTTTTAGCGAAGGCTACTACTATAGTAGACAGGGTTATCCTCCAGGAAACGAAGTAGGCAGATAAAGCAGGAGAAAGAGAAGCTTCACTATACCAAACATATCATCTCTCGAGAACACCAAGGCAGATCTCTCGCCGGCCAGTAGGCCGCACTTTTAGACGGTTTAGAAGGATCCATTTTGATCTTATACAGCTTCCTCCTACGTACAACAGGCATAGATAGATCTCTTATTTTTATATAGAGGGAGTGAGATTTCATTAGATTATAACCCACGAGCTAAAGCCTAAATATCAATTGGCTATCAATCAGTTTATACAGCTCGCGAGAAATCAGTAGAAGTTGCCAATCAAGGCTTTTCACTACGATAACGAGCTATCTATAGGCAAAAAGTCGGAGTACAGTTTAACAAGTAATAGAATCCTTATATACCACACTCCGCCAGATCATCCTAAGATAAACGGATATACAGAGAGATCCGGTAGTACGATCATTATACGTATACAGATACTCTGTCAAAAAGGCAAGCTTCTAAAGGCTTTGTGGCCAGAATATACAAGCGCTATAGTGTGGTTATTGAATCGCACCCCTACATTAATCACTGCCGAGAACAAGTAGTTAATACCCTAGGAAGAAGTAAGGAAAGAGTTCCTTTAGGGGGTAGCGATACCGCTAAGGATCAATCTAGCAAAGGTTAGATTGTATAGAAGCTTAGCCTACTACTGTATTGACCACCAAATAAGATCTGACAAGATAAATCCATAGGCCGAGATAGGCTTCTTAGTAGGATACATAGCGTCCAATATCTATAAGATCTAGTTTCCGCATAAAGGCAAAGTAAGGCATATCAGAGATACTGTCATTAACGAGATATGTAAGTACTCGCCAGATTACGAAAGGCTCCAACCGATTCCAATGTTATTGGTAAAGGAGCCAGAGGAGATCACTATAGAAGAAATTACCCAAGTAATCAATCATAAGATCACTAGCTAAAGAGAGACTAGTATATAAGAAAGTAAGCATCAAAACCGACAAGATAAAGCCGTCGAAGCTTCACAAGACGCTTCACAAGACGCTCCACAAAATACTCTGCTAAGTAAGGTTAACTACCGAGAGATCACCCCACTTCAGGGGGTAAGCGAGCAGGTATTAATACCTAGCCCAATAAGTATACCGCCTGAATTTCTGACCTCGGTCAGAAAGGAGGCCGGTAAGCCTATATTTCTAACCTCGGTCAGAAAAGAAGCCAAAGCCGGTAAGATCCAGAAAGATCAACATCTATTAACTCCACCAAATAAAAATACAGGCCTACCCTAAGGGGTAGAAAGTAGCCCTAGAAGTAGCCCTAATCAGGGGGTAGATATACATAGTCAAGATGACCAATTGCTAGCAAGAGATCAGGCCCAGCAGCATAAAGAAGAAGTGATTCCTACCATAGAAGACAAGCTAGAAAGACAGCTCTAGGCAGAACTGCTAGCTCCAAGCAGAGAGATCACTAGCAATATAGATACCGGCAATATACTAAGTAGACACCGAATACGCAGAGCAAAGCAAGATAACGACTTTGCATATACAACCACTATAGTACAGGGCATTGACGAAGAGCCGCCTACTCTACTACATACTTTTACAGCTAGCCTTTATACAGAAAAGCCAGATTGTCGACGCCATCGTAACGATCTTCCACCACCACCAAAGAACTAGAGAGAGCTAATAAATCACCCATTCAACAAAGGCTTTCTCGGTACGGCAAGGAAGGAGATCAACTCTTTGTTTAAGAAAGAGACGGTCGAGGTTACGGAGAAGCCACAGGATAGGAGAAAACAGATCCTCCCTTTACTATAGGTATTCACATACAAATTTGACTAGGACGGTTTTCTAGTAAAGTTCAAAGCCCGCATTTGTATCCGCGGAGACCTCGAGACAATCACTCATAAAGAGAAGAGAGCTACTACATTAGCAGCAAGGACGGCGAGAATAATCTTTGCGTTAGTAGCAGCTTTTGACCTAGATCTCCGCTAGCGAGATGCAGTCACTACATTCCTAAATAGCAAACTAGAGCAAGAGACGTATACGTATATACCAGAAGGGTTTCAGATCCTAGGCAAATGTTAGAGGCTTCGTCGAGCACTCTACAGCTTACGAATCTCACCACGACTATAGCAGTAAGAAGCGTCAAAAGTGCTCTAGAAGCTTGGTTTACAGCAAGCGCCAGAAGATCCATACGTCTTCGTTAGAGAAGGACTACTAGTCTTTTTCTATGTGGATAATATCTTAATTGCTAGCCATACAACTACGAAGGCAAAGGCTATACAATTGGAGAAGGATCTTAAAGCTCACTAGGAGCTTACTGATCATAGAGAAGCGGCATAGTTCTTAAATATTAGGATTATTCGTAACCGGCTGCAGAAGAAGCTCTAGCTTTGCCAAGATAGCTATGTGACAAGCATTGCTAACCAGTACAATTTGACAGATCGTCCACCAGTGTATACCCCACTGCCAGTTAACGATTTGACGCCTTATAAAGGCACGGCTACGCCGCAGGAGATCTTACTTTACCAGAAGAAGGTAGGCTCTACTGGCTATACTACTACGATTACTAGGCCGGATACAGCAAAGGCAACTGCAAGATTGGCGCAGTTCCTTACCAATCCCGGGCCTAGACACCACCTAGCGGTTGATCGAGTGATCACCTACCTCTATTCCACCCGGAATCTTGCTATAGAGTATAGTGCCAATGCAGCTAGCACTACGGATTCGATCTAGTTTGCAAGTGACGCTTCTTATAGAGATCACCCAGATCGCAAAAGCTCCGTAGGTTATATTTGCTAGGCATATAGTGGCCCAATTGACTAGAAGGCCACTAAGCAGCCCACTGTGACAACCTCTACCACTGAAGCTGAATTGCTAGGCCTGTCGGAAGCAGGAAAGCAAGTGCAGTGGTGGCGTCGGCTTATAAATAGTCTCGGTTTTGTCCCCTCCCATGATTTGACAATCGATTGCGATAACGAACGGACGATTGGATTGTTAACAAGCGAGGATACGGCGTTCGAAACGAAGCTTCGGCATGTCGATATTCACTATCATTGGCTTCGACAGGAAGTGCAGGAAAAGCGCATTAATGTACGCTGGGTAGCGACAGCGAGCATGGTAGCCGACGGCTTAACGAAGCTGTTGTCGAAGCAGAAATATGAGAGCTTTGTACGGATGCTTCGAATGGTTGACATAGGCTATTTAATAACCTAGCTGTTGGAAGGAGAGGCAAAGAGATCAATATGCCGATCTACCAAATCCAGCAATCCCATACTGGGATAGCTGAGGGGGTGTGTCGGAGTATGACGACCGGCATACCGGAGGATTTATTAATCCTACATGTTTTGTAATTAATATTATGTAATCAAGGCTCCATATAAATTGTAAGGAGAGCCGATACAGAAATACAGAGAGTTGAATACCATTGATTGGACCCCTACATTTACGATACGGCCCACGCCGACACCAGTAGACAGACCAGACAGGCAGTTCCTCTCTCTCTCTCCTCTCTTCTCCCTCCCCCCAGTCCACTAATACAATACAGTTTTACCTGCATACAGTCGCACAAGGATTGCATTAGGTTATGAGCCTTTTCTGCCAGTTGGACCACTGGCAACTCTTTACTCTGAAGCTTTCATCTGGAAATTGACGATCTTGCCAAGCAGTGTAGACCCACCCTCGTGCGTAGGACATTGTCTTGGTCAACCAATAATATCCAGGAAACCTTCTACCCGCCGGTTCTAGCTCCGTAAAAGCTTCGTACTCGGCCAATTATAGCTAACGCCGTTGACTCCGAGAGCGAGGGGGACAATAGTACCCTACCCCGAATGTTTCTGCGAAAAACAACTCTTTTTGCTCAGATCTAATTTTTGTTCTATCTCGCCAACCAAGGGCCGTACGGCTCTCAAAATTTGTTCATATTCTATCTAACTTCCGGCTCTATCTTTTGATCCTATTTTTGTAGGCATTGAAGGATGGCTGTCGCCGGTGGTGGAAGAAAACCAGATTCACCCCCTGAAACTGAGTTTTCAAGAGCGCCCAAACAACCACGCAACCATTTTGGTACCATGGATGAGCTCGCTCAGGGTGCCAGAAAGGTGCTAATAAACATGGAAAACGACGGAATTGGTGAGTTATATATAATTAACTTTGTCAAGGCCGTCGAGCAGTACGCATTAAACTCCCCGAAGGGGGACAAACCGCAGGTACAGGTTATGGAAAAAGTGCAGCAAGCACTCGACCGACTCGACCAGCGAATGGAAACCATTGTACAAGCGACGACGGCGATCAAGACAACGACGTCGCCGTCTACGCAAACGACCAATTCGAACGATTCAGCGGCCTTCTGGGCTCGGCTCCAGAAATGGGGTCAGGGGACTGGATCGGGCCCTCCCCCGTCTCTCCCGAGAACCGGCAGCAACGGCTCATCCTCGGTTGGGGTCTCGCCAGCTGAACTCCGCGAAGACCGAGAGATTATAGTGAAAATTCGTGATAGCGATACCCGTGAGTCCCTACGTCGGCGTACACCAAGGGAGATCGTCGAGCAGGCCGAGAGGACACGTGAGCAGGCTGCACGGAAGAAGGCTAGTGCTCCCCTTGGAGGCGGCTGCTACTTCGTGGCGGCAAAGGTTCTCCCCTCCGGAGACGTGAAGATGACAGCGAACAGCGCTTCCGGTGCGGAGCTGCTGAGAAAACATGCGGACGGCTGGTTGAAGTCATTCGGCCCGGCGGCACATGTACGAAAGCCGACGTGGGGGGTGGTAGCACGTGGAATCGATACGAAGACGATGTTGCTGACGCCGGAGTCGATGGAGAGCATGGCGAAAGAGCTTACCCGGCAGAATAGTCATTCGTGGGGTGGTTCCTAGGAGGTCGAGATTCTTCATCTTGGCTGGCTGATCAAGCCGGGTAAGCGCCGGGAGGGTTCAATTGTAATTGAATTCACTAGCCCAGTGACGGCAAACCAAGCAATCACGCAGGGTACGCTCTGGCAGCACCAGGTGCACCAGACTACTCGCTTTTGCCGAGAGGGCCGTTCGAAGCTATGCCTTAAGTGTCAGAAACCAGGACACGTTCACTCACAGTGTTTAAACGAGTATCAGTGCGGCCACTGCGCGAAGGGACACCCGACCTGGGAGTGTTCTAAGCAAGGTGATATCGTCGAAATCAAATGCGCAAATTGTGGCGCAGGCCATAGGCCAACAAGTGATGCTTGCGAAGTGAGAACAGCAGCGAAGGAAGAGGCAAGATTGGCGCTAGCCAACATCCCCCTCTACCACCGTGTACCACTTCACTTTCGAAGGGAGGCTGCAAAGAGCAGCACCACTACCTCCCAGTCCCAACAGGGACTTGATACCTCAATTCACGCACCGCAACAGGTTGCACGACAAATGGTAACCGTACCATGTCCGGCAGAAGACATAGAGCAGCAAGCGGCGGCGGTGCCGCGACGAACTGTGACGAAAACAAACCCAAACCGAATCCCGATTCCTGGGCCAAGCGAGATACGGAGGCTGTATACAGACGTTGGCACGGAGAAGCCAGTGAAACAGACTCGACGGAAGGGGCCAGTTGCTGGTCCCGCTATGAGGACTAGATCGAGGACATCGGAAGATGACGATCTACCTACTATACCGGAAGACCTTGCTGAATCAGCCATTGTGGCAAGCCAGTCAGCTCGCTCACTACGCTCCCAGAACCAGGCACCAGCCCAATTTATGACAGATCCAGAGAGACAACTGCAGCTGCATAAGAAGAGGAGGATCGTGGCGCCGGCAGATGTTATGGAGGAAGACCAGCAGTGGGAGCAACCATCCAGTATTATTACCAAGATGGTACGCCGATACCAAACAGTCAAGCCAAGGGTCATCGAGGTAGAGGAGGAAGAAGAATTCCATGATGCGTCAGAGCATAGCGACGCTGCCGAAACAGACACCAACAACACGATCTCGTCTTAATGAATCGCTTCCAAGTGATTCAATACAACGCACACAATGCCTATCCAGTTATGGCCTCGTTTCTGACGGATAAAGCAGTCCAAAAGGCAGACGTTATTGCAATCCAGGAACCTTGGGTAAGCTCCCAATCAGAAACAACTCACTACCCAAACAAGGCAACCCACCAGCTAGTCTTTCCGAAGGAGTTAGGTGAAGAACGGGCCAGAGCCTGTCTATTTGTCTCCAAAAAGATCGATCCAGGGACCTGGTCGTGTAAAACGGTGTTAAAGGGATACCAACTTTTGAAGCTGCGAAGGGATCACCAAGAAGGGTGGACCGACCTCTTTGTGCACAATATATATAACAACGACGACGGCGAGACGGTGAAACAGCTTGGCAAAGAACTGGCCCAGAGAGCGCAAGCCGAACATATAGTGGTAGGCGATTTGAACCTACACCACCCGATGTGGGGTGGAGACGGGGTTAAAGAGGACGCTGCCGCCGAACAGCTACTTGACGCTCTTGGAGATATAGGGATGACGACGGAGAGAGGGACGGCGACGTGGCGGAGGAACGAGCAAGCGTCTGTTATTGATCTTACTTTCGTCAGTAATTCGCTGATAGAGAGAGTGATTGAATGCCGGATCGGGACTGATCATGGATCGGATCACTACCCGGTAGTAACGACGATTGACATCGTGACACCGCCGTACGAACCACCTAAGAGAAGGAACTGGAAGGCCACGGACGACAAGAAACTGACGGAATTCGTCGAACAATACGTTAACCAACTCATTAATACTAACCTCACAACAGCCGACGATGTGGAGACTGAGTGCCAGGCATTTATGAAAATCATTACCGGAGCGGTAGACATCTCTACGCCCTAGGCGATCCCATCCCAGTGGGCAAACCCCAGCTTTACACCGGAGTGTCAGGAGGCAGTCAAAGAGGTACGACGCCTCCGTCGACGACACGAACGATCAGGGGACCCGTACGACAAAGAGCTGTATAACGCGGCAAGAAACCGGAAGTCACGACTGATAAAAACCGCCCTCCGTCTTTACCACCGCCGTAAGGTACAGGAGGTTATTGAGGAGGGCCCAGCCGGTATGTGGAGGATGAATAAATGGGCGAGAAATAGGCAGGGGGCGTACGACAAGGGAATCACCCCGTCGATCAAGATACCAGGATCGGAAGGACTAGCAGAGACAGTCGAAGAGAAAGCAGCTGCGTTCCAGCAGGCCTTCTTTCCAGTACCTCCACCGGCAGATCTTTCCGACATCAACATCGACAACAATCATCCGGAGCCAATTCACTTCCCAGAAATCACACACCAGGAAATCTCACAGGCAGTTAAATCGTCACCACCAAACAAAGCACCAGGAGAAGACGGCTTGCCGAACTCACTATGGCATAAGCTGATTGAAATCCCGGCAGTACTCGGTACTATCTCAAGAATATACAACGCCTGCGTACGGATCGGAACCAACCCCTCCCACTTCCAGAAATCGATTACAGTGGTCCTACGAAAGGCTGGCAAACGTGACTACCAGCTAGCAAAGTCATACCGACCAGTTGCGCTTCTCAATACACTGGGCAAGTTCCTCGAGGCAGTGATTGCCCGGAGGATCAGCTATGCGGTAGAGACCAGCGAACTGCTCCCGAATACGCATCTTGGCGGGAGGAAAGGCATCTCAGTCGACCATGCCATCCAGGGGATCATCGGCCGAGTACGACGAGCATGGGGATACGGCAAGGTAGCAAGCATACTGATGCTTGACGTCTCTAGAGCGTACGACAATGTGTCCCATAAGAGGCTGATGCACAATCTCCACAAACGGCGGCTAGGCTGGCTAGTGCCGTGGGTTAGAGCATTCCTTACGGGGAGAAGCACCTGTATACGGATGCCAGAAGGGGTATCGGCAAGCATCCTAACACCGACTGGTATTCCACAGGGTTCACCTCTCTCCCCAATCCTCTACCTGATCTACAATGCAGACCTAGTAGACGGATGTGAAGGGGTGAAAACAAGCGCCTGGGTTGACGATGTGGCATTCATCGTAACGGGGAAAAGCGAGCAAGAAAATATCTCCAAACTGCAAAGGGCTTGCCAGCATGCCGACGCCTGGGCCGCCAGGCACGCATCAGTATTTGACCCCAAGAAATACGCACTAATCCACTTTGTCAACCCGGATCCCCGGGGGGATCTAGATCCAGGCCTAGGCCAGGGAGGGGAGAGGCATACACCGTTAGTACTACCGAGTACTACGGTACAGGCCACCACAACGGCTGAGCGGTATCTCGGGGTCTGGCTAGACCCAGGGCTGACGTTCCAACAACACCGAGAGCAGATGCTTGCTAAGGCAGGGGTTAGTTTGCAGGCATTGAGAGGCCTGACTGGCTCTACCTGGGGGGCGTCTCTCTCCGCGATACGCTCGATCTACCAGGCAGTAGTGATTCCGCAGATGCTCTTTGGAGCAGCGGCCTGGCATTCCCCGCTTACAACAACGGCTAGGGGAATGAACTCCTACATCAGACAGTTTGCAAGCGTCCAATCAAGGGCTGCCTGCTTGATGAGCGGGGCCTTTAAGACGACTGCGAGAGAAGCACTGGATATTGAACTTTATTTACTACCTATACAACAGCAGCTCGACCGGCTAGTCCGATTGACTGCTATACGCATTCGCACAGGACCAAGATATGCGGTACCGAAAACGATGCTGCAAGAGAGAAACCACATTCAAAAACAAAAAGGGGGATGGACACCGATGGAGGCTCAGTCCTGGAAAAGGGGTGGATGCCTAATGCCACTCCTGGAATCTCTTGGCGGGGACTGGGAGAGCAGAAAGGCATACATCCAAGCACCATGGAGCAAGCCACCAAAGGTTCACATCGAAGACAGACAGCAAGCAACAACCACTCACGATAGGATAGTCAACCAACTATACGCACCGGTACGACTGTATACAGATGGCAGCGGGTATCAGGGTGGTATTGGAGCAGCAGTGTACCCAGTTTACCCGACTGTCCAGGACGAGTCAAGGCGGTGCAATATGGGGACTGACGATGATGCCACGGTGTACGCAGCCGAGCTACGTGCTATTGAGATGGCACTGGAAATCATCAAGGAAAAATCCACGAACGATAACAATAGCTGGCGGGACCGCCTAGCAGAGAGGGGAGCAACTATCTTTACAGATAACCAGGCTGCTCTCAGAGCTATCCGGAATCCGAGGATGCCATCCGGCCAGGTATACCTAGAAGGTTGCCTCCGCTTGCTGGAATGGAGCGACAGCGAGGGGATCCAGGTTGAATTACGCTGGATCCCGGCCCACGAAGGCATCCCAGGCAACGAGATCGTCGATATGCTTGCAAAAACAGCAGCTACCACCACCCGAGAAGCAAACCAATATAACAGATTTATCCGGCTTGCCGCCGCAGCGAGCAAGAGTGTAAAACAGGAATCGACAATCGCGTGGGAGAAGGAGTGGACAAAGGGAGGAACAAGGAGGACTGCGCGGAGGACTCGGAGGCTGATCGAAGTTCCGAACAAATCAAATTTGCTTTACTGGAAGGGACTGCGGAAAGCGACAACATCAGTTTTGATCCAATTACGCACAGGCATTATCGGATTGGCCGAGTACCTGTGCAAAATCAAGAAGACAGACTCACCGCGGTGTAAATGCGACCTAGGAAACCAGAGTGTACGACACGTCCTGCTTGAATGTCCACTCCTGGAGGAACTGCGGGCAGATATGGTGGAGGAATTGTTTGAAGCGGGTGTCTCGACGATGCTCGGGGAGGAGGAGATGTTGAGGGAATCGAAGGCAGCGCCGATCGTGGCGAAGTTCATGATCGCGACGGGACTCCTGGGACAGTTTCAGTCAGTGGACTCGGTCGCTACGGGGAAGGAGAAGGGGGCAGGGGACGAGGATCATCTTGATCCAATAACAAAAACAAAACCAATTCAAGAGACTGTGAGTGCTGGAGAAATAGGAAGCACAACACAGTGGCATGACGCTAGGTCCGCCGATGTCACCTCACAACAACGCACATGGAGAACAACGTACGTTGCCGGCGAAGAAGATGAAGCATGGCGTCGCGATCCGAATCTGTTCGTGTACGACCTGCCGGAGTGATGCATACCTGGCAGTCCTGGTGATGCAGGGACTCGGTGACTCGGGGAGCCAGGTGGAGAGAGGAAGAAGTGAAGGAGTGAAAGGTGCATTGCAGAGAGAAGGGGACACTCTGCGCCGCGGGGAATGCGGGAATCATCTACGGATGAATTGACTTTCTTTACAATTTCTTTTGTCTTGTTTGCATTATGCCGGCCGGTTTGTGGCCTTACAATTCAGGTTGCGGGACCTCGGGAAACCGAGTACATCCTGCATACAGGGTGGTTGTATACTGGGGATGCACCATTATTTGTCGTCAAAGAGCAGGCTCTGGGGACGCTACTCCCGCATAGCAGCATGTATGTAATAGCGAGCTACATCGGGTTAATGAATTCATCATCATCATCATCATCATCATAGTACCCTACCCCGCCCTCCTATCGCGCCCCGTACCACAGGTGTATCAACTAATCCGATCGATCCGAACGAGATCGACAGCGATACCATCCTATCTAAACGCATCGTAAGTATTAGGGGATAGAATAAGAAACCGTTATACTAGGGATAACGACTCCCGGAGATCTTATCGGTTAAGATCTAAAAGGTAATACCCTTGGCCTACAACGTAACAGAGCCTTCGGTATGGAGGGAGATAGTTGTTTTCCAATTGATCCTATATCGACTAGAATAGCTTCTTGACAGTGATATCCTATAGCCAGATAAGGATAACGAATCAGCTGAGAAATAGTTCTACTAGACTCGTCTGGTATTAAGCTAGATATATCTATAAATTGACTAAACGCTGCAAGACAAGCTATATACTCTGCCTAAAATCCCGAGATTTGCCGACTAAATATATAATGTGCTTATAGAGCTAATATAGGGAGGAGATCGGATATAATTAGTAGAAATTGAGATAAAGAAGTACGACGCTATAAAGCGATCAGACTATAGTTCGGTAAGCGATTATATTAATACTTTCCGTTGTTAATATTATATACTCGTACGATTCAAAGCCGCTTTTTACCCGTCCTATACTTTATCCCGATCCTTACGAGAACTCGAGATAGAGATTAAGAAGGTACAATTTATTAGGGAGGAGTATGTTAACTAATAGCCTAAGAAGATCGATATTAATAAAGCAGAGGAATACTAGAGAGCGATCTAAGTAGTATCTATTATTAAAGGTACCTTAAATACTGTTACTAACTCCGGCAGAGCGAGCTGTAGTGGTAGCCGAGGTAGCTATAGAGGAGGCCGAGGAGGCCGAAGCGGTTATAGCGATAAGACTGATACTAAGGACAAAGATGCTACTGTCAGCGAATCTAATAATAATAATACCTCTATAACCGTTAAGAAGAAGAGGAGAGGACTATATAAATAGCCTCCCGACGGTAAGGACATTTATAAATACGTATGTGAGATATATAGTGGTACGCAGAAGGACGAGAACAACACAATATATAGCTTCTGCGGATTCGGATTATACCCGGCAAAACGCTGTGTATATCTTAGTAGCAATCTACCTGCTGTATAGGAGCTGTCCGGCAACCTATAAGCGTACTCGAAAGCGATCTAATAGGAGAAGCGATAGTCAGAAGGACGAAGTAATATAATCGTCGCTACCGCTAAGGCTGTTGATAGACGTAATGACTAGCTTCTCGATACGGGATCCGATAAGATATTGATATACAATATCGAGGACTTCTATATATACCAAATTGACTATCCCGAGGACGCCTATATATACAAAGATTACTCTGGTAATAGGGTAATCATACTAGGCTACGGCGAGGTTATAGTGAGAGCTGAACTCCCTGATAGAGGAGAGTATATATTTATAACTATTGGCTATTATACTCCTGGAGGTTATAGAAAGCTCTTTGGTATACAGAAGCTTCTTAAAGAGCAGGATATCTCGTATAATATATATACAAAATACCTTATAAATAGCAAAGGAGATATTCTCGGATATACAGATACGATAACTAGCGTACTATATCTCGTTAGCCTAAAAGACGATAATGTAGATACTAATAGCGTTAATCCAGATTTAGATAACAAAGATAATATTAGTTATATTAATCAAATACGTTTCGATGATCCTAATAAAGCGAGTCTAGATCCTAATAACTATAATCCTGATAATATCGGATACGATCCTAATAAGATCGTCGACGATCCCTATAGGATCCTATATAATCCTAATAACTTCGACCTCGAAAATATAATAGAATCTAAAGATGATGATACCGGCCTTGTTAACAAAGTAATAGTATATAATATCTACCGCCGTCTTAGATACGTAGGTAAGGTATAGATTGTATCTACGCTACAATATACGGAACAACTTAGCGACGAAGAGCAATATAGGACCGAACAGTTTAACTGTGATACCTATCTCCTTAGCAAATCAAAGCTTAAGATCTCGCGCTAACCATAGGCTAGAGTATAAGATACTAGATAGAAATTTTATATTGATATATAGCCAATGAAGCCTACTAGCCTAAACAATAAGAACTACTAGTTACTGATTGTTAATGACGCTACCCGCTATATAGAGGGAATTATATTAAAGAATAAGAATGATACCTATTATAAGCTTACTGTCTTTTATAAGAAGATTAAGCTCCTTATAGGCAGATATCCTGGTATATAGCGCCTTAATAGTAGTACAGAATTCAAGGAGTTTATTAAATAGGGTAAGAAGCAAGGTATAATATTCGAGATCTCGCCTTTATACACTACTGAGCCTAATAGTATAGTCGAGCGTTCTAGTGGTTATATTAACAATATTCAGAGGATAATGATTATCGACGCTAAGATAACAGAGGATATGTGGCCGTACGTTACTAAAACGGCAATTTATATTAATAACAGACTTATTAATCCGAAGTATAAGATCTCGCCGCTTACTTACTAGTGTTAGGAACTTAATATTCCTAATGCAAAGCCTTCTCTTACGTATCTATATCTATAGGGAACGACTGTATATATATATATTCCTAAAGCTAAAAGGATATAAGCGATAAAGTCGGCTCTGTGTGTATAGAAAGGAGTCCTCGTTAGCTATGAGGGAGACGGTGGATATATTTATAAGGTCTAGAATCTAGTTATAGGGAAGGTAACGACGTCTCGCGATGTTAGCTTTACCTAAGTCAAAGATAACGATAATAATCTAGGACTAATAGAGATTGTCGATAACCCTATAGATCCTAAGGATCCTAATAGCAAAGACGGCGTAGTTGAGTATATACCTATCTTGTTAAAAGACAATAATGAAGTCTCTAGACCTAAGAAGGTATAGTAGTAGATTGTATATAATTTGCTAATACAGATATAGTTAATAAGTACTCCGTAAACGACTGTTTAATAACCTGTTATGCTGTCTACGATCTACCTTCTGACGATTTATAGAAGTGCGTCTACAATATCTTTAACCCTACGCAAACCTTTATAATAGAGAATAATTGCTCCGCTAATAATATATCGGAGATTGTTCTGTACGCTTCTCCTTACTGTTCGCGAAGAACTAATAATAATAGGTACGAGGATAACGAACGTTACGGATATAGATACTCCGTTAGAGAGTATTCTACAATCTTTATCTATTAGACGGAAAAGAGAAGATCTCGGTAAGAGACTCGAAGCTTTAATATCTGATATATCCTGTATATTAACAACTATAAACGATATTCGGAATAAAGCTAATAGGATCGAAAGAGCTGTTATAGCAGCTTCGGAGGTTGTATTATCTTCCTCTATATAGTAAAGAGTTGAGTACTAATACCCTTTCTTACCTATCTAGCTAGACGATCTGTAGTAAGTTAGTGCTTCTTTATAAACTAAGAACTTAATAAGTCATAAGAATACCTCTTTTGCTATACGATCTGAGGTTACGCTAGTACGGGAGGTTATCTCAATTGTATCGTTACCCGATCCTATTATATAAGAGATAGCTATACTAGCTGTTCCCTCGCTATAATATTTGAGATAAGCTAATATCGGTATTCCCCCCGAATATTATAACAATCTGTTGTAGCGATACCTTACTATCGAATACGAGAAGCGCGATCGAGATATCCGCCGATAAGTTGTAAGTATATAAGCGAAGGATAATAGTAGTAATAATATAATAAAAGGGGGGAGGATAGGGATCTACGAGATCCGATAGATAAGCTGTAGCTGCGATATCCGAAGAGATTATATAAATAAACATAGTTAATATTAACAAGCCGATTCTTATTAACGGAAAGCCACTACATACTATAGACGTCTAGTTACCTACTACGTTTAGTTAAGTTCTGAAAGACGAATTCTGTAAAGAGTGGTTAGACACAATACAGAGATAGCTCGATAATCTTACTACTAAGAATATATTAAGGCTAGTATGTAAGTCACTAGGTACTAAAGTGCTGCCTAGTAAATAGAGATTGACTGTTAAGACTAACGCCGGCGACTATATATATAATTTCAAAGTATAATAGGTTGTTTGCGGTAACTTCTAGAGTAAGAACGAAGGAGAGATATATACTTCTATCGTCGCGGAATTTATAGTCAAAATCGTCTTTACACTAATCGCGGTATATAGTTTACGATAGAGACAAGTCGACTTTATTGCTATATATTTAAACGCTTCGCGAGAGGGATTCGAAGTTGTCTATATAAAGCAACCGACTAGTTTTGAGTACTCTAATACAGACGGTAATAAGAATAACTAGGTATATCTTATTTAGTAAGCTCTATTCGGCCTTAGAGACAGTGTATATCTCTGGAATAAAGAGATAGACAGTAAGTTAAGATAAATCGGTTTCCGTCCTTTGGATAACGATCTATATATTTATATCAAGGGTATCGGAGTGAACTTGACTATTATAATAATATATATCGATGATTTTATTATCGCTGCGCTAACTAACGACGAGATTAAGAATATTGTTAATAAGCTCCGTCAATTCTACGATATAAAAGATCTCGGAGAGCCTAAGCAATATCTTAACTATACGCTGTATAGAGACTACGATAAGCGAACAATTATATTGTCGTAGAAGGTATACGTACAAAAGGTACTTTATACAGTAAATGTTACTAGCTGGAAGGATATTCCCTTACCTCCTATATAGAGAGAATCCCCTGCTAATAGGGCCAATACACTAGACGACGAGGCGTTTAATTAGTATCAATCTGTCGTCGGTATATTAAACTAGCTAGTAGTTAAGACTAGGCCAGATATTCGCTTTGTAGTGACTCGCTTGCAATACCGCCTAGCGAATCCGATATTTAACGATCTGTACGCAATGCTATATATTGTTAAGTACCTAAAACATTAGCCTGATATCGGTATTGTCCTTAGACGTACTGATGAACTGCGATTTCACGCGCATGTTGACGCTTTATATACGGATTGGGAAGATAGCAAATCGACCGAGGGAAGTATATAGTACCTCGCCGGTAGCCCAGTTATATAGAATACAAAGAAGCAAACCGTTACTGCTAATTCGACTACTATTGCAGAGTGGTATACTCTGGATCAACCTACTCGCGATGCTATATAGCTATGCAAGATCGCACACTCATTTATACTACCGGAACAGCGTCCAATTGAGATATATACAGATAATATCAACTCCTAGTTGCTCCTTACGAAGAAAGGTGGCAAGTCTGCGACTAGATGGCTCGATCTACGCTGGTTTTTCGTTAAGGACGCCGTTGCATAAGGCTATGTGGAGATACGCCGCGTTGATACTAAGAGGAATGTAGCGGACGGCTTCACAAAGGCATTGGCGAAGGATCAATTTGAGACGTTTGTCGAATTGATTGGCATGGTTTGATCGGATTTGAACGGTTTTACGAGATTTGAAATGCAGGGTTTTTACTATGGTAGCCAGAATTAGGGGGTTTTTATGGAGAGAGTGTGGTCTATGAGGGGGATGTTGGATGCCTCAGGCACCAACCGTGTGGATGCCTTAGGCATCAACTAGTAGACAGACCAGACAGGCAGTTCCTCTCTCTCTCTCCTCTCTTCTCCCTCCCCCCAGTCCACTAATACAATACAGTTTTACCTGCATACAGTCGCACAAGGATTGCATTAGTATCTCAGTGGGTTGCTATTTGCGCCTATCTTCTTGATTTATAGAGATTCGATACATTGCAACTTAATCGTTAGCGCGATTGTGTGTATCTTTCACCGAGAAATCAAGCCGTACTAACCGTACGAAGTCTGGACCAAAGTTGCGAGCTGGGATGATAAGTGGATTTATATGGTCTCGTATTTTGTCGCTAGTAGCAAACACTTGCCTAGACGCTATGTTATGCAGGGGGATGGTTCGATCAATAGCAAGAAAATGGAAAAACCAGCACCTCCTGAGGATGAATAACATAAAAATGTCTTTGCGTCTGCTGTGACTCGGATGGTTTTCAAAAGAGGTCGGTTGACTGTACCTCCTCAGCGCGGTTTGGAAATCTGTGGTATCCTATCGACCGAATCCCCAACCGCATCATCTCATACTGCCAACAGAGTCGAGGCAACAGAGTCAGCTATCGATTGCCCTGAGTGGACACTTGAAGAGATCGAATTTTCTAGACGGGCAAATCTCTCGATCGTGCGGCTTGAAAGGGGCTGGGATGCTGTCCGTGGGCTCTTCCGACAAGAGCAGTTTGCGTTGGCAGAGTATAATGACTTCATGTGGTGAAAACGAGGCAGAAAAAAACGGAGGAACATATAGCATGGTATATTCCGTGTCTTTGTAAACAAAGAATATTGGATAACTTAACTTGACCCGAGATGGACACCCAGGGCAGCGCCAGTCCCTCTGCAGTGAAGCAACTGAGGCATGGGGGATAGTTGACAAATTGCCAACGGTCGCCAAGTTTGGTCGGTTTGCATGGAGCCTTCTAGTCGCCCAGGCCTTTGGCTCTCGAGCTTGTATTCATACAGAGAGGTACAATCCCAGGTTTCATTACGATGTATATGCATATTCTGTAATTTATGCGAAATCTATATTGGGTTTAGCGCATAATGTAATTAGGGTTTGGAATAGTATCTCTGTGTGTCCAAACATGGAATGCAAAAACGATCGACACTGTATTAAGAAAGACCACTAATGGTTGGTTCAAGTCGCTGACTGAGATGAAAGCAAACAAATCATTAATTGCAAAGGTTCTAGTATGGTGGAAGTACCGCTTTCGTGTTACGACTTCATGTATGTTGTTCCGGCGTATCTTTATCAACAAGATTTAGATCCTGGTCGGTTACTAGTTTTGGGGCTGGATAGTAGGAGTTCTTGATAGGTTAGTCGACTTTTCATCAGAGACATAGTTGGAAACATACTAATTGCGAGCCAAGGATAGCCCAAAATCCCGAAGCATCCGCTGATAAGAGAAAGACTTGGCCGGTTTCCCGAAGGCGTATGCCAACACAGACGTCAGCATCGCATATCTTGCTATATTCGGCCGCCTTTTTCATAAGGCTTGATTTTCGACGGCGTTGTTTTTGGCGCTTGGACATTCTGACCGATTTAGATCGATTGCACTAGGCGGAAGAAGCGGAAGCCATATAAAGAGACGTGTCACTGTTAGAGAAGACTGAAGGAAACGGCACACTAAATAGTCGCAGGTATAGACGAAGTGGCTCTCAGGGATTCTTAAGGCTACAAACACGTACAAAACGGTCCTCTTTATATTCGTGGGTTTTCGCGTTAAAAAGGAGTGGTACGATCTAGAAACCGTGGTCTTTAGAGTTTATAGCCAACAAATACCTAAAACAGTCCCCCGGCAGGTGATGGATTCACAACAGGCAACGAATTTACGATAAAAACCACAGCTAGAGGCAATCGAGGAGTACGCTCCAGAAACTACGGGTTTTCGAGTTTATAACTAGCAAAAATCCGAAACAGTCACTCCAGCAGGTAATAAACGTAAATATAGAATATATCACGTCAAGGTCTGTTGATAACAGGGAATTTCTGATTTTAAGGGCCAACAGTAAACAATGAATATCTACTTTGGAAAATTCGGTCAACTATACAGCGTAGCTAGCCTGTGGTTCTCGCCTTAAGAGCCTTTTTTTTATTTTATTTTACCCAAAATAACTAATCAGGTACTAGTTAACTAGAATAGGAACGGTACTTAAGGCCTAGAGAATATAGCAGAAAAATGGGCATACCAAAAGGACATCTTTCTTAGTAGGCAGGGTAAAATAAATTCTTTGTAGAAGACTAGGGGGGGGGGGTTGCCTAGGTAATATGAAATACGCGTCATTAGGAGTAGAGACTGTTGTCTAGCCAATAATATTCAATAAACACCCTACTTCTTTCACTGTATTTAATAAGAAAAGAATGAATCCGTTTATTGATTCTTTTCGACCATAGACCACCATATCATTACTGGCTGAAAATTTCTTACCCGTTAAGCTTCAAGTTTCTACTACTATAGTCTTATATAGTACTACTATGTTTCTATTCTCTTTACAGTATTGCTGATATTATAGAAAGCATTGTTGATATATATAGTCTCTAGCCCGAAATTAGTTTAGCCTAGTATCTCTGCTTTATTCCGAGCCCTCGGACTAAACCAGGCCACTAGAAACAGATCATAGTCTCTAGAGAGACAACACTAATAGGATCTCCAAGGCCTAAAAGCCCAGACTATTACAAAATAGGAATCTCCTATTAATATATATATTAATACAGATTACTATATAGAGACGAGGTTATAGCACTCTAAAGTAGAGCTAGGAGTAAAATAGGCCAATTAAGCCTAGTGCTTACTATTCCTAGTGTAACGGGCCAGTGCCCGGTTGACATCACGTGCGTGCACGTGACCTCCCACACACCCCCTTTTATTTACGTCCGACCCCGTCAGCTCCTACTTCTCTCCTTAAGCTTTTAGATAACTGCAAACGGCTTAGTTAGTTTGAATCAAGGCTAGCTACGTCCCTTTATATTCTAAAAGCTTCCTCTTCCCTAAAGACCCGGAAGAGTACGGCCGAACAAGCCCACGTACGATAACGAAAAGTCCTAAAAGTATTAGGTATAACGACGAAAAGCCCTAAAAGCTTTAGGTATACCGACGAAAAGCCCTAGAAGGACTAGGTATAACGAGAAACAATATAATAGAGAACGTAGAGCTGTCTAGCCTACCTATATAGGCCTAGCTGATAATATAGTAGATAGTATAGGCTGCTACTAACTAAGAAGAAAGCGTATAAGTGTAAGAAGAGAGGATCTAATAGCTCGAAGAGCTAATCTAGATAAACGTATCTATACGGCTAATAATAGCAGCGGGTATAATATACGAAATATACGACTAGAGCCTAGAAGTCAATAAGGGCCTTAATTAAGGCCTAGTCGATACGAACCTAACCCGACGCCCCTATATACGACTGCCTAACCCCCTAATCTTTAAAGGAATTAGAACGGAATAGCCTATATTCCGAATATTAATTAAGAATAAGCTGTTACTTAATATAGATACTCTTAGAGACAAATAAGTATACTTATTATATATCTACTCCCGATTAGAAGGAAACGTAAGTAAGAATATAGTAGTCTTTATATAATATCGATAAGCGGATAGAACTATAAGTAACCTAATCTAATATCTCGAGAATATCTATAGGGACCTAAATATTAAGAAATAAGCTACCTAATACTTATAGGAGATACGATAGGGTCCGAAATAGTCTTTCGCTATATTCTTACCTATATTTAAGAAGGAATTTGCGGATTTAGGAGTAATAAGTTAGCTAGAGGACGCGAAAGTATCTATATTAATAGGATTGTTAAATCTAACTACCTATATAGCTCTATTATATAAGAACGCTCCTAATAACTTTATAGATCTTATATTACTACTATACTATATTAATACTAACCTCGACTTACTCTCTTCGGAGTTAAAATATATAATATATAGATATAAAAGGAAGATAATCTATCCTAGATTACTAGTATCTAACTATATAGATTAGACCCTAATATCTAATATTATAGTTACCTCTGTTTAGATATAGAAGAAAGACTAAAGACTTATAGAAAAGCGAGTAAAATAGGTTAAAGAGGAAGAACTAGAATATTAATATCGTGAAGGAAGATATCACTACTATAGATATAATAGATATTATATAGAAGCTTACCCTTTTAAACTAGTAAGAAGGCTAAGTCCTAGAGGCCTCTATTAGCGCCTATATATAGCTATTATAATAATAGAGGAGAACCCTCTAAGCGAATAATAGCCTTAGTACTACTATAAATAAAGGGAAAGAATCTAAGTTATAAGAGTAGAGGTATTTATAAAAATACCTATAAAAAAGAGTAACCGTTCGGACTAAAAGAGTATATATAAGTACTCGAAAAAAGAGTAGCTCCTACCTAAAGTTATAGATAGAAGCTAAATAAAGCCGAGAAGTTATTAAAATAAAAGAATAAACCCTTTTATATCCATTTATTAGTTAATAGAATTTAATTTTTAAAAGTACTAGTCAATTTAGGGTATTTATATTATATAATAATAAGCGACTCTTTTACTATAACCCTTAGCCTCCTATATATCCTAATACCCTCCTAAATACTAGATAGTATTACCGGAGACTAAGAAAGGATTAACTTTATTACCTATTTTAATATAGATATATATAGATACCTCTAAAAGGATATTTATATATATATTATTCCTAGATAGATAGACTAAATAATCCTTAGGAATATATAGCTAATTAATATAGATAGATACTACTTAGTATATAGAGATTGCCTCGATATCTTTATAAAAATAGGTAAATATATATAATACTAGAATAGAGCGAACCCTATAGTAGGCCCCTAGGATATAAAGCCTTTATAAATTTAGAAGCTCTCTATCTAGGATTTCTAAGAAATATATATAACTAGACCTATAGAGAGTCTTTAGATCGGAAAAGTAACCCTTATAGATATTAAAAAGATACTATAAAAGAAGAAATATATTAATCTATATATATAACTCCTAAAATAGTACTAGCTATAGTTAAAAGTATTTAATATAAAGTATATAGAATAATTACCGGACTACTAACTAGGAGTAGATTACTATATTCTACTATAAAAGGATAGTTTAGGTAGGGAAGCCTTATTCCTATATAGTCCTCTTTATAGTATAAATTAAGAAGAACTTCTTATTTTATAAAAAACGCTTATAGATCTACTTAGACGGAATTTTATCTATATTAGTAAATCCCTAGCTATAGTACTAGTACTACTAGTTAGGAAGCTAAATAGAGGAATATACTTCTATATAGACTATTATAGTCTAAATAAGATAATAGTTAAGGATTACTATCTACTACCCTTAATTAAAGAAACCTTATAGAATATATTATAAATGTGACGATCTGAGCTTTAGGGATTTCTTCGACCGAGTAATTTCTGCCATCATGTACCGCCTGCAGGGATCTTTTCGACGAAACAGTTTGCATTGTTTGATTGATTGTGACAGGACCCTACAAAGGATCCTGTCTCGCAGGTTTCTTTCTCTCTTTTCCTTTCTCTCTCTGTACTTAGTATTCTCGTTGAAATGCACTCTTTTGCTTAAAGAACTGGCTGGTAACATAATACTAAGTACCATTCTCAAACTTCACGAAGCAGTACGACTGTACGGACCACCATATTGTGATTGGTTCCGGTCACGCTTTACCCCACTTCCCGTTCCTTAGCATCGTACAAGCCAAGACTCGAACCGAACTGAACCGAAGTAAGTCTAGCCAATCAAAATGGTCGAGACTCGACGAAACCCGATAAACCGCGGTAGGCAGCCGGTTGCTGCTGTGCCTAATAATAAAGATACCCCGGAGTATATAGTAGATGCTCCCGAACCGAAGACCCCGATCACTAAACCGATAAGATCAGTTGATACTAATAATGAAGATGAAGGTAACGCTGGCGAAGGATTATCTTCCCTACATAAACGACTAATAAAGACTCCGTCGAAGGAGAGATTCTAAGAGCTTGCTCGGCAGTATAAGCGACTGGAGCAGGAGAACCAGAAGCTTAAGGACGAAGTGACAGTCCTTATAGCTGAGAGAGTTGATATCGATAATATAATAAAGGACCTTAAGATCGAGCGTAACGAAGCGATCGCTTATTATAAATATACAATTAGAGCTCGTAATAGTCTTATATACTAGCTCGTAAATCGTACTAGCGTACCGATTATAGAGGCTAGCCGGAAGACTACAAAGATGCCAGACGCTCCGATACTTAGTAATAGCAAAATAGTCCGATTTAAGACCTAGGAGACTATAATGCGACAGAAGCTCGAGGCAAACGCTAATTACTACCCGCTGCCTATATACTATAAGCTTTACGTACAGAGTCATTGCGAGGGCAAGGCCCAGCTGCATATCGCACCCCGAATAAGTTCCGATTCTAGTAACCCATACAGAGACGCGGAGGATATAATTGTTTACTTAAAAACTATTTTTACGAACCCGAACTAACGTACTAAGGTATATACTGCATACCACAAATTGATAATAAAGCCTAAGGATAACTTTACTGACTTCCTTACTAAATTTATATAGCTTACTAAAGAGGCTGCTATGATTGAAGAAAACCGTAAACGTGATTTATACTCAAAGCTGCTATACCTACTACAAAGCTAGGTGATATAGGCAGTTAACTAGGACACTATAGTATTCGAATCGTTCTCTAAGACCTATTAAAATATATCTCACGAGATCAGTCTCTAGTAGGAGGCAAAGACTACGTCCTATACGCGATCTACTACTATTTCTAGCAATAGTACAGGAACGACTACGAAGCCGATATATATTCCCTATATAAAACGCGAAGAAAGCTCTAACTCTAGAAGACTCTCGAACTCCGAGCGAGATATATTAATAAGAGAAGGACAATACTTTAACTGCAAGGAGTAAGGATATATAACCCGTGAATATCCGAAGAAGAAGCTAGCTAGTACTGTTACTACAGCTTATCCTTCTCCCCGTATTATTGAACTTAACAATAAAGAGGACGACTAGGGAAAAGCCGATATCTAGGCTAAGTCTCCTACCTAGGTAGACAGAAGGTATTACTATACTCGCTAGATTTACATAAGTTAATTAGCAGTCCTAGAAATAGTTTAGTTTTCAATACTAGACTGATATATAATAGACGCTCTTTCTTTATTTCAGCGCTTAGTAATACTAGAGCAGATAGATACATATTCTTAAACCGAGGATTAAGTATACTCCTCGGTAAACGATTTAGATTGAAAGAAGAAAGTATAGGATAAGAGTGTCCTATTCGAGGATTTAACGGAAAACTTAGTAAGCCGATTACGTATATTACTTTCCTTACGATATACGTAGATAGTAGAGTATAGCAGTAAGTCCCGATATTAATCACTAACCTCGGGAAATATAATATAATTCTTAGAAGAAAATAGTTTGCAGATTATAACGTCCTTCTAGACTACCGTCGGTACCGAATAATCTAGCTAGATAAGAAGACACTCTTTGATAATATATTAAGCAAGATAGCAGTACTAACACCTACTACTATCCTCTAGAAACTAAAGCCAAATCCTAATCATCAAGCTAATACTGATCGACGAGACCGTCTTTTCGGCCGAAAAGAATCAAAGACAGAGGACAGTTATAAATATATACGTAAGCACTAGTACGGATACTAGTAAGTCGAGGATCAAAGAAAGATAAGTCGGAACCTAAATAATAAAAGCAAGATAATAACTTAAAAAATTCGGCACTTAGTAGATATACTACCAACAATTAATATCTATACAATCAGTAGAGTTAGGTTTAATCGACTATATAAGCGAGGGAAGGTTAATAAGAGGATTGAAACCTTCTCTACCTTACTTTACGAGATTGACTATATTATTGATATAAAAAGCGCTTAGATTGCAGATATCGAAATTGAGGAGATTAAGAAAACACTCCCGAATAAGTACTATAAGCTTACAGAAGTCTTTTCAAAGAAGAAATCAGACAAACTACTACCGCATCGACCCGGAGTCGACTATAATATTGTGCTTAAAGCAGAAGCGTAGCCTAGATACTATCCCCTCTACAAGCTATTATTAGAGGAGCTAAAAGCAGCAAAGAAATATATTCTTAAGACTCTGTAAAAGGGTTTCATTGTCCCAAGCTCGTCTCTATACGCTTCGCCGATCCTAATAGTTAAGAAGCCTAGTAGAGGATTACGCTTCTATATCGATTTCAGAAGGCTAAATATAATCACGAAAAAAGACTACTACCCCCTACCATTAATTAATAAAGTAATCTAACAAACAAGCAAAGCGAAGATCTACACAAAGCTTGATATACAGTAAGAATTCTACCGGATTCGACTAACACCAGAAGCTAAAGATCTTACTACATTCCGCACGCGATATAGATCTTTTAAGTACAAAGTAACACTATTCAGACTAACAAATAGCAGTACTATATTCCAGAGATTTATAAATAACGTACTCCGGGAGTATCTAGATAAATATACAATTGCCTTTATAGATAACATCTTAATCTATAGCGAGAATATCGAGGATTATAAGCGACAAGTTAAAGAAGTACTCTATCGGCTATAGAAAGTAGGACTATAAGTTGCTTTACCGAAATCTAAGTTCTCGGTTAAGAAAACTAGATTCTTAGGCTTTATTGTAAGCACTGATAGTATTGCTATAGACCCAGCAAAGATCGATATAGTCCGGTTATAATTAGTACCGACTACTATAAAAAGAGTACAGTCGTTCCTTAGATTCTGCAATTTCTATCGACAGTTTATTTAAGGATATAGCACAATCTCGAAACCGTTATATCGACTAATAAGACAAGATATCCTCTTTGAATAGTCTATAAAATATAAGGAGAGTTTCTAGCGCCTAAAATAGGATCTAGTTAGTACGCTGATTCTCCGTTATTACGACCCGGCCCGACAGACTAGAGTTAAGACGGATACGTTAGATAGAGTTCTTAGAGCAGTACTTACCCAGTACTATAAATAAGATAATTTCTAGTATCCTGTAGCATTCTACTCGAAGACGATATAACCAGCTGAATTGAATTACAAAGTTCGAGACAAAGAACTTCTAGCAATTATTCGCGTATTAAAGGAATAGAGACCCGAGCTTAAAGGACTGTCACAAAAGGATCGTTTGGAGATCCTTACTAATCACTAGTTACTAGAATACTTTATAACAACCCGGCAGATGAATTAGCGACAGATAAGATAGAGTGAATTCCTATCACAATTCCACTTTACGATTAAGTACCGGCCTAGAAAGAGAAATATTATTACGGATGCTTTATTAAGAAAAGAGACCCCTTACGTAGACGAGAGCCGTAAGCTTATAATACTACCGAAAGCTTATCTAGATAAAGGAGTACTTCTAGCTTACTTAGCTCCTATAATACTAGAAGATATAGTTAATAAAACTATTAAGATTATTGAAAGAGTCCATAAGTCAAATCGTTAGAGCCTAGAACTAGAAGAGTTCCGACAGATAGTATAAGCAGGAGCCAGTTCTCGATAGACAATATAGGACGGATTGCTCTTTTATAAAGGATAACTCGAGGTACCGGATAACAGAGATTTGCGTACTCGGCTACTCGATAAGATATACCGACAACCTTTGATAGCTTACCTAGGAATCGAAAAATTGAAGAAGCTAGTCGCGATAAGATACCATTAGTCCGGCTAGGTTACTAATATAAAGCGATATATCGATAACTACCTAATTTGTAAACGTATAAAGGCTTAGAGAGATCGTATACCTAGATTATTATATCCTCTACCGATTCCTAAGAGGCCTTAGCAGTATCTCTCTATAGATTTTCGTTTATTCCCAAAGGATTATCACGGATACGACGCAGTGTTTGTAATTGTAGATCGATTAAGCAAAAGACCGATATCGATTCTATATCACAAAAAGACAAAGGCTAAACAGATAGCTCGTCTATTTATTGATTATATTATTCGAATTATAGGAATTCTAGAAACGATTGTATCCGACTATAGAGGTCAGTTTATCTCTGAATTCTAGACAGAATTCTATAGGATCCTCGGGATTAAGAGAAAACTGTTAACTTTATACTACCCCTAGACTGATAGACAGAGTAAGATCGCGAATCAATATATAGCACAGAGATTACGTCTATATATCGAGCAGAATCAAGATAACTAGTCTAAGCTCCTACTGATAGTTGACTTTGTAGTATTAATCCTTCCCTAAGATACGACGAAGAAATCTCCATTTTTTATAGAACGAGGTTATAAGCTAGCAATAACGTTTGACTAGAAAGATCGAGGATTATTAATATCGATACCGAATAAGGAGGAAGCAGTTTATATACTCTCCGATTTGCAAGAGATTTAGACCTAGACAAAGGAATAGATCGCGAAATCATAACAATTGCAGATTCGTTAAGCGAATAAGTATCGTCGAGAAGAGGATTTCGGAGTTAGCGACTTAGTATTTATTATAACAAAGGATTGGCTTCTAGATCGACCTAGTAGGAAGCTTTTATACCTAGTAAGTAGACTATATAAGATTATTAAGAAGATAGGTCATTCCTATAAGATAGATCTACCGGAAGCAATTCAAGTGCACCCTGTCTTTTACCTAAGCAAGTTACGAAAGGTAGCTACAACAAAGCCCTTAGCAGGACAACATATAGATCCACCTCTACCAGTATAGGTTAGAGAGACAGCCGAGTAGGAAGTTGAGAAGATCCTAGATACTAGAACGCATTACCGGAAGCTACAGTACCGGGTACAGTAGTTAGGGTATAACCTCGATCTACAGTGGTATCCTACCGGTGATATAAAGTATACACCAAAGAAGGTATAGGAATTTCATGCACAGTATCCTACAAAACCCAGTCCTCCTATACGCCTACAGGAGTGGCTTAATACCGATAAAGAAGATCGAGTCCTTGAGGACCACGTTGATAACGAGAAGCCAGCATTCAGGGACTGAATGCATTTTTAGTCGGGGGTTATATGACGATCTGAGCTTTAGGGATTTCTTCGACCGAGTAATTTCTGCCATTATATACCGCCTGCAGGGATCTTTTCGACGAAACAGTTTGCATTGTTTGATTGATTGTGATAGGACCCCACAAAGGATCCTGTCTCGCAGGTTTCTTTCTCTCTTTTCCTTTCTCTCTCTGTACTTAGTATTCTCGTTGAAATGCACTCTTTTGCTTAAAGAACTGGCTGGTAACAATAAATATAATAGTTTATAAAACTAGATATAATTATAGTATTTTATAAGATCCGAATTAAACTAGGAGAAGAATAGAAAACCGTATTTCGGATAAGATATAGGCTATTTAAATAGCTTATAACCCTATTTAGCCTTATAGGAGTATCTATAATCTTTTAATAATATATTAACTAGATACTCTGTAAATACCTTAACGACTTTATCTTTATATATATAAACAATATTATTATCTACTCGAATAAATTAATTAAAGATTACTATTAGAAGATAGCCGAAGTCTTATAAAAGCTATAAGAAGTAGGCCTATAATACAATATTAATAAGTTAGAGTTCGAAAAGGAAATAGTGAAGTATTTAGAATTTATTATCCGGATAAATATAGATATTGTAGTGGGGAGATAGGCTCCCCACTACCACCAGTGCTCCTGTTTGCCTTGTGTTGTTTTATGTTGTTCATAAGTTATGTAAGCGAGCATTGTGATTTTGAGGTTACAAGTAGCAGATAGATATAGATTGAGAAGACACACTCCTATACCTCTCGGAATTCACTTCTTGGATAGTACTCCAGGACCCTTTTTGTATGCAAGATTGAGCATAAAGCCTAATTACGAGTGCTGAATCGACCCGTATACCAGAGAGCATACAGCCTTAAGCGTTCCCCTCTTTATATAGTGACCGACGCAGGGAGTGCTTAGGGTGGCTGAATATGCAACGTATTAGGCTGATTCTTAACCTACGCTGTAAGGGAATTGTAAGATTTAAGAGAGGAGAGGTATTCACGGACGAGACAGAAGTGCGGATACGATTTAACCCCGAGAGACGCTCCGAAGACCGGACAAAGAGAGAACGAGCATTAGTAGCCCCTAAGTGCGTCGAATAAAGTTATTATCTTAGGAACAGCCTATGATTAGTATAGACCCCGGTAAGTACGGGAGAGGAATAATAGCTTTCTTTTATAACGAGTATACTTAGCTAGCAAGAGGCTTGCTAGCTGACTAACTGACGGATCTAGCCGAGTTACGCGCCCTGGTGTATATAAGGTATAGAGAATTAGCGATTTCGGCAGAAAAGATCTGGCCGGGAATCGGATTCCTCTAGAGAAGCACGCTAAGAGAGTATTTATTATTAACAATAGTAAGGTTTTAGCAAAGAAGAGATATATAACTAACTAAGAAAGTATAGAGTAAGAAAGAAGGATCTATAGAAGGATCTTTATTGTTTAAAAAAGAAGCTCGTCGCCTGTCTCTATCGCTTTTGGAAGTTACTACTGAGTGTAGTAGTAAGGCTTAGTTTGATTTCGTTGATTCTGCTGATTCTGTTGATCCTATTGATTCCGCTAATTCAGCTGATTCTGTTAATCCTATTAATTCCGCTAATTCTGCTAATTCTGTTGTTCCTATTAATTCTACTGATTCTGTTAATTCTAAGAAGAAAAGTATCACAAAGATATCCGATAAGACTCCTCCGCCTAGCTAGAACCCGCGTCTCCGAGCCCTCCTCTAAGTAGACCTAGGAACCCCTAGTCCTTCTATAGGAAGAGCCCTATCTCCCTTCGAAGGGTACCGAGAGCCGGAGTATTAGTACTTAGAGTCTAAGTCCTCGATACCGAGAGAGCCCTATCTCGAAGCCCCTTAGGTCCCTCCTCCGCCGACAATCGAGGCCCTATAAGTAATCTATCCGGCCTACTCTCCTACAATCGGGCTAGACTATAGGCCTACCTAGTATAAGCTAGGTACCGAGCGAGATACCGAGCAACCTATACTTCCTCCGACTATATAGCGTCCCTAGGTAGTTCTATGAGTACCTAGTACTCTCTACTAGGCGCTAATGCTAGATCTAGGTACCTTAGGTACCCTATTCTTTAACAGAAAAGATACGACCGAGGCCCTTAAGAACTTTAAGAAGCTTTAAAAGAGACGTAGAATCGTAGACTCGGTATCGCTCTATAAGTTATTCCCGGATTACTGCGAAAAGAATATTCGCTAGTAGGTAAAGGCTAACTAGGTATATCTTACCCTAAACTAGAAGTAGTTTAAATATAAGATCTATAAGGACTTTAAGGAGCAAGACAGCGAGTATTAGAGATTCTCGCGGTCCTCGCTAATAGATTTAGTGTATTAGCCCTACAAAACCGATATAGAGCTAAGGTAGTATATCTCGTAGTTCATAACGATCGCTTATATACTACTTAAGAAAGGGATAATTTTAGAGTGGTAGTGCTGTAAATAGCTACTTTCTAGGCTATCTAGCTAGCTTAGAGAGAAGGTGATTAGAAAGGAGAGAATTAGCTTCGAGGAGCCCTCGGCTATAGGGCCTATTCGACTTAGCTAGATCACGAAGGCAATCAACGAGGCCCTTACTAACTAGAGACTTTACGATAAAGCTATAAAAGCGGTTACCTAAGCTGCCTACTAGCAGTAGGTATAGGCTTACCCCTAGGAGTACCTTCGTAATATACTAGCTTCTCCCTAGGAGTACCCTCGCGGAGTTAAAGGCGTATATTAGTAGGAAGGTTTTTCGGCCGAAAAACTACTAGCCAATTATATTTTAGGAAATTAGTAGAGGTCGCAAAGCGCACTCCGCCCTATAGCCTTCGATATTGAGAAGGCTTTCGAGAAAATAGACTAAAAGTTTAACTCGATAAGTCTAGAGGTCAATAGTTTAAAAGCACTAACAAGCTAGTAGGGTATACTTTTAGCGGCTAAAAGACCTACGCCGAGACTATACGTAAGTAATCCTCCCTAGTCCTAGCTATATCCACAAGTGTATCCTTAAGTCAACCGGGACTATTACTACTACGGAGGAGAAGGCTATTTCGCAAATCCTTAGATATATAGAGACCTTAAGGAGGATCTCGCCTCGGGAAAGGTATATTATAATAGCCTAACCCTATATATAGGGCCCTAAGGAGAAGAAGGACCGAGGCTCGCGAGATATAGAGGGAGACCTTTTAAAGAGTTCCTACCAATCTAGTTAGCGAACTAGTATAACTAAAGCTAGGCCTAAGTAAGCTAACTATAGCTATTTATAGAGGAGAGTAATCAGTATTAGGCGCCGGGCTCTATAGTCTAGTTAAACTATCTAGTAACTTGCCTAGGCGTTATACCTAAGCTAAACGAAGAGATTGATAATAACAACGAAATCTCCCGGATTGATAAGATTAATACTAGGGTATATACCTTAAATACCCGGGTATCCTAAGATGCTATAAGAAAATATTGCCGAGAAAATAGGGTAGCAATAACTCGCTCCTATAAAGTAGGTAGGTTCGAGCTATTATCTTAATAAGCTAGGGTCGAAGAAGTCCTTAATAAAGAAGTAATAATAGATAGCCCTCCTACTATTAGGGAAAGTGAAGCTATTAGTACCTAAGACAAAGAAAAGGCCCTAGTAGTAAGAAGGTAAGCTCTACGTACTTAGTTAATCTTATTAGATATAGAGCTAGAAGAGGATATTAAGGGCCGCTTCTTAAGTATAAAGGTAGAGATTTCCCTAGAAAAAATAGTAAAGCTGTCCTCGAGATTCCGCTATACCTTATTTATAGAGCCGAAGGAGCTATAGGAGCCACTAACTACTAAGGCCTATTCTCTAGAAATAGTCTCCTACTACAGTATTACTAGGCTAGGAATACCTACTTATAGGATAAAGTCCTAGGTTTTTTAAGACGAACGGCGCTCTAAGCTAGTGACTATAGGACTCGGACCTCCCTATAATATATATTCCCTCGGCCTTCTGCAAACCGATATAGTCGTAAAAGAGTATATACTAGAGGCTATACTAGATACCAGATCGGTATTTGATGTGATCGGACTAGACCTCGCTAGTCGCCTAGGATTACCTATTAAGAAGGACCCTTAGCTATATATAGTGCTAGTAAATAGAGTGAAAGTTTGTTACTTAGGATATATCTAGAATATACCTATTGCTATTAAGGATATTATTATCTATATCAATGCCTTTGTAATCCGCTACTATAGATTGATCTTAGGAAGGCCTTTTATAGAAGCCTTAATAATACTGTTAATATAGAAACCGGATAGCAGAGTAGAGTATATAGTATATAACCCGGAGAGATTAAGAAAAGTCTACTTCTCGGTATATAAACCTAACGAGAAGAAGACTCTGCGAGCTGCAGTGCTTTAGCCTAATAATACTTTTAGGTAGCTTAAAACCGACGATTTCGTCGACTAAATACCTTTAAACTGACTAGTGGGGGCTTAATTCCTAGTAAACCGCCTGTTGTATATAATTATGCAGAAGAATAGGAAAGAAAGGAAAGAGCTATAGTTAATATTAACTTGATACTTTTAAATATTTTATCTTACGTTATAGAGTTTATAGATAGAGAGAAGTCCCTAGCCCGTACTAACTTAGTGAATATAATACCGGGGAGTATAGTGGATTTAGATAAGTGCGAGATCCCTCTGGAATAGAACCTAGTAGAAGTTGATAACTAGGAGTATTGTTAGGAGGAATTCGGCGATATAGAGGAAAGAGGATAGGACAGAGTGATATTACTAGATTTATATTATAGGACGATAACTCGAGAGCCAGATTTTCTGCTATCTAGCTAGGAGCTAGGGGGTAAGTTTATTCGGCCGAAATACTAGATTTCGACTAGTATAGGAGTAAATACCCTTTATAAGCGAAAAGCTGATAAAGTAAAGCTAGTAAGTATATCGCTTTCTAATAGTTCTACTCCTAAAGGATAGTCTAACTAGTAGGAGAGGTACCTACTAGAATATTACTCGAGTCTATTCCCTAACAGAAGTATAAGATTCGATAGCTATCTACGTCCCCGGATTATAAGCTTCCCTTATAGTATAAGACTAACCCCGGAGTGAGAAGAGATATTAATCCTAGGTAAGGACCTATAGCCTAAAGAGAAGGAGCTACTGAAGGAGCTGCTACTAAAGAGAGAGGGAGTACTGGCGTAGTCTTAAGAGTATATTAGCTGTATTTATAATAAAGTGTATAGTCTATAAAAGATCCGGACTATCGAGTATTAAGCCTAGCAATATCCAGGATTTTAGGTACCGCGGGCATTGACTCCTATGATCATTAGAATACTTAAGGATTGTTAGTAGAAGGGCTTAATAGAACCTAGCTATAGGCTATATCGGAATCCTTAGTTCCTAGTAAAGAAAAAGGCACTAGGTTAATATTGTTTAGTTATCGCTATAATAAAACTAAACTTAGTGATAATCCGGGATATAAACCTACCTCTAAATATAGATAAATTTATAGAAGACTTTTCGGGAATAAAGGTTTGCTCGATAGTAGATTTATTCTCTAGCTATAATTAGATCTCTTTGGCTAAGGACTACCGAGATATAATAGCAATTATAATACTACTAGACCTACTTCGGATAACTACTATCCTATAAGGAGATACGAATTCTGTAGCCTAATATTAGCGAATTATATAATTTATTCTAGCCGATAAGTACGGAGAGAGAGCGAAGGCGTTCTTAGATAACTTTAGAATTAAAGGACTAAAGACTATATATAATAACAAGATCGCCTTTCCTAGAGTCCGTCGATATAGTCTAGAGTATCTAAAGAACCTAGATAAGACGCTATATCTTCTAGAGCTTACCGGAATAAGTATTTCCGCAGAGAAATCTTAGTTCGTGATATAGGGTATAGCTATAGTAGGCTAGATTTATAACAGAGATAGGCATCGACCGGACGAAGTAAAGGTAGCGAAGATTATCCAGTAGCCTACTCTAATATTAGTCTTTAAAGTATACTCGTTTATAGGGCTTATAGTATACTTCTAGGTTATAATCTAGGGCTTCGCCTAAATAGCCTCCCCTATATACTGCCTTTTGAAATCGGGAGTGTACTTCGAGTAGTATAATAACTACTAAGAAGCCTTTACCTAGCTAAAAAGCGTTTTGTTAACCTTTCCCTATATACTACTAATCGACTATAACTTTACGCTATTAGAGATCGTAATCGCAGTAAACGTATCGTTAAAGGGATAGGGAGCGGTATTAATATAGGTATAAGATAAGGTTCGGAAGCTAGTAAGATATAAATCTAAGACCTAGTTAGAAACAGAGTAGTAGTATAATACTGGTAAATATAAGTACTAAGAAGTACTAAAAGTACTAAAGAAGTTTCGATACTAGGTTTATAGAGTCTACTTTACCCTAGAGATTAATACTAAAACCTTAGTATCGTAGTTAAATCGATCCGCGACGGATTTGTCTAGAGCCTTAGTTACTAGCTAGATCGTATAGATTAGACTATTCGACTTTAATATAAAGTATATCCCTAGGTAGTTCTATAGAGCCGCTAATAGCCTATTAAGACGCCCTCCTACTATAGAGGAGCTAGAAGAAGAAGAGCGAGAGGAAGATATAGATAATTTTGTTTCTGCGGAAATTAGCGTATTGATAGTAATATTAAACCTGATAGGGGTATCTACTACTAATAACCTAGAGGTAATACCGAGTATCGAGTAGGATTAGGATTAAGATAATATAGAGACTCCGTGTATCCTAGGCCCTAAGTACTCTACTGAATCAGAAGAGATCGCTAAATAATATATAATATTCCGCTGTCCGCTAGGGATACTAATCCGCCGCTACAATCAATTTAAGAGGCACATTACGAACTTTATTGTATAAGGAGAGTATCTATTCTATCGTAGGAAGGGAAACAATATACTATTAAGACAGGTTCTAGACTCTCTGGATAATAGGAAGAGAGTGATTATTTGTTAGCGAATAAGAAGGTTGTGTAGGAATGAATGTTGGATTATGGACTCTGGAGAGGAGAGAGAAGAGAGAGAGAGAAGCTCCCTCGACTGGCTATCTGGAAGTCCTGGGAGCGGAGTCACGTGATAGGTATGTGATAATCATATGATCAATCACGTGATTCTCTAATACCCCCCTTCAGGACTGACTAACTAAATTGATATGAAGTAACCCCCTACTTCTCTATCTTTAAATAACCTCTCCTTTTTCTTTTTTTTTTTTTTTTTTTCTGTTTCCTGTATTTCCTACACTTTGTAAAACCTTCTTTTTACCCGTAAATTTGTATATAGATCAATTAAGACCTAGTATCTGGATAAACTTCTTATACGCCTCCTTGTTAAGTGGCTTAGTAAATCTATTAGCAATATTGTTCTTTGTGTTAACTCTCCTAAGGTCGATTTTGTTCCGAAAGATCGCATCCTTAACGAAGAACTACTTAATGTTAAGCCACTAAGTACTGTTCTTATACAATTTCTTTGCTATAAGTAGCTAGGTATTGATGTTGTCTATAAGAATAACAATAGGATCTCCTGTACTCGGTAAATTAAGTGTATTTATAATCTTTAAGAACTATTGTGCGTCTCGAGCTGGTTTGTCTAAAGTATACTACTTGATAGCTGTAGACGACGGTGTTATAATACTCTGTTTCCTGGAATATTACTGTATTAGCGCGCCGCTAAAGAACTAAATTGCTCCTTTAGTGGACTTAGAATTATACTAATCGCTATGTGAAGCGTTAGTATAAGCGAAGAATGTTGTATTATTGACTTTGCCGAGTGTAATATATAGCTCGGTAGTCGCCTTTAGGTATTTGTAAACTGTATAAGCTACTTCTATATCGTTTATTGTCGGCGAAGCTGTACGATATTGAAGCTTTATAACAGTAAACTTGAGATTAGGATATATTTCGACTGTAAGCTAATTGAGCCTGCTAATAAGCGATCTGTACTGTGTATATTTATCCTTACGAAGTAGGATCTTTATATCTTTATTCTCTGTATCCTATTTCCTTACCGGTGATAACAGTATAGGTAGTAGAGAGTATAACTGTATTTTTGTAAGTCGAAGAGCTTTAAGACTGTATACTCTTTATAATATTTTGATCGTCCTTTTCTTGTAATCTCGGGTAATAGCGCTACTAAGAAAGTGTAATAGCTCTCCTATATCTTTGATCTAGAATTGCTCTTTTACTTATTAGAAGATCTGATTAACTTTACTATCTGTAGGAGCGGTAGTAATAAAATCATCGATATATATAAGTAAGAACTATGTCGAATTGCTATATTTCTTAATATAGATATACGGATTATTATCTAGAGCGTAGAAAGCGATCTTGTTTAACCTATTGTCTAGCTCTTTATTCTACAATGCAGCTGAGTCTTGCAAACTAAATAAAGCCTAGTTTAACTGATATACCTATCCTTTAATACTAATATTAGGTTTACTGTATTTAAAACTGACTGGCTAGATAATATAGATAACTTTATGATCCTTCCTAGAAGCATTTAAGTATATAGCAATTACGTCAAATTGTCTTTACTTATAGCCTCTTTGAGTAATAACTGTAAATATGATCTTGATAAGTATGTTTTGTATAACCGGTACGTAGAAAAGCGAGTCTTCTTTTCTCTGTTAGTAGTTTCTATAGACTATCTAACGAGCTTTAAACTTAATAACTTTGTTATTTACTATTATCTTGAGGTCAAATATCTATTGACTTAGTAAAGGAACAGCGCCTAGCGGTTTGTGTATAATATCGAAAGTGCCTTTCGTATAATGATCACTAATCTGGCTTTTTATTGCTGCTTGCTAATAATCTGCAAATCTTGACTTCTTGGCTTATTTGTATAATTGTGGGATCTTGATGTCTTTAACGTACAGAGATTTCCCCTTAAAAATGAAAGGTATCTTCTGTTTTGTAACGACTTTTGATATAGTAAGTCTCTTTCTTTCTGTATTATCCTGTACCTATCTTTATCCCTTACTAGTACTTTTATTACCTTACGGAATGTTAGGTCTTACGCGAATTAGCTTCGATTTCGGTTTCGGTAGACTTAGAGGATTCGTAGGAAAACCGTAGCGCTCTAGTGAGTGTTATATATAGCTCGAACGGCGGGGAACGAACTGTTCTGGTAGAACCGATCCTATCTTGGTAATAGAATTATTAGTACTGATCGTAATAACGGAGGGTTCTTAAATCGTTGTCGGTTCGGGTTTAATTGTGTCCTAATCGTAATTAGATTTAATTAGAAGTAGGTTCTGTTTAATATTGACTGTAGGTAAGATATATAAAGTCTCCTCCTACAATTCTAAAAGGACTGTCTGTAGAGTCTCTTCTCTAAAAGCTCCTAGTAAATAGTATAGAGAACTAGAAACTGCTAGTGTAGGATCTTCTATATTATAAGTAGCTTATTATACCTACTTCTCTTCCTCTCGAGCTAGTAAACTCTCTTATTGTTTCTCTGTTTGTAATTGTCGAATCGGTAAAGGTGCCTATGGTGAAATAACCCTCTATAAGAACGGTATATATTATTGTAACTATATCTCCTAAGAAACAATGTTATCTTGTTTAACTGATTGGTAAATGACTGGTAATTTAGGAATTAGCTTTAGTACTATAGGCTTTGGTGCCTGTTTTTTTAGCTATAGAGGAACCGGAGGAAGAACTGATGCTTTAGTGCTGATCTGATTTATATACTGCTTAATTGATTTATAAGCTTGTGGTTAGAGAATAGGACGTCGCTTAGCCTACTGTTGTTGTAACGGCTGGCGAAAGATAGGTTGTCGAATTGGAGATTTGTCCTCGATCTCCTGGATCCTAGATATCTTTGGCGTAGGAGGTATAGTCTATACTCTTCCTAGTATATCTAGTCTAACTAACGCCTGTCTCTATTAAATTGTAGGCCTTGTTATAACTGCCGGCTCTAGTCGCTTACTAGTAATAATAATCTGAGGCACCTCTCTTAGCCTCTGAAAAGGTAACTTGCCTTTCTCTGATCTCTATACCGGCCCTCTATCTTTATAAAGAGCTCTGGTATTGTTATTATCTGAATTAGGGTCCTTTAGTGCTAGCTTTCTAGCCGGTGTGATACCCCCCTTCTAATTATTATCTCCGTTCTTATTAAGCTTATTAGGAAAAGTGACGTCCCGAGAGCGAATAATCTCTTTTGTGACTAGATTCTATACTTTGAAAATATGGCTATTGTCTCCTTCGTATTTAACTAGGTGACCTCGGAACGCGCGAGCTTTTAACTTCTCTGACTGGATATAGGTCTCCTTTAGAATATAGGTAAACACAATAGATCTCTATGTACGAAGATATCTTAAATTGACCTTTATCTCTCCTAGACTAAGCTTTTCTTGCTAAGGAATAATTGGAGTCTTTCCTATCTTCGGGTTAACTAATCTGTTGTAAATGTAAATTATAGTGTCGATACGGAAAGGCTAAAGTATATCTAGAAGCTTAGTATCTATATTTATTATATATTGAGTTTAGTTAATATAACCTTCTATACGCTCTATAATACTGTTTGCTTCTGGAGTATAGGTAGCTATAGGCTTAAAAACTATACCTTTACTCTTTGCCTATATCTTAAATTTGTGGAATTTAGTTCTACCGTTAATCCGCTAGATAGTAGGGTATTGACTATAAATAAGCTTTTGACGTTTGCAAAATCTGATTATATAATCGGCAATCTTATCTTTGCTACGAAAATAGGGTCCCTCGGTATACCGAGTATAGTTATCGACAATTAGTACCTAATATTTCTTACTATGAGGACTAGGGGGGTTTATTGTTTGTGTGTTAGTATAAAATTTTATACTAACCTTCCTAATACGTTGTTGTTTGTCTCTAGAAATCCTCTTCTTTGTCTTACTAAGTTAATAAGCTTTACAGTTAAAATTATAAAGCTTAACTTGATCCTCTTTATCTAGAAGGATTGCGTTAGCTAGAGAAGCCTTAATCTACGGCTTACCGATATAGCCTAGACGTCTATGAATTTTGTAGGTTAAGACTGATTTGTTGACTCTGTCAATCTCTTCTTTATTGTCTGAATCTATATCTAAATCTGAATTAGGCTTGTAAAAATGTGTTTTTTGTGAGTAAATATAAACTTTATCCTCGGCTTCGCTCTTTATACTATAATAGAGCGGTCTATTGATCTACAGAAGTCTGCTGACCTTCTTGACTAGGCTAACTTTGTTACGATTCTTACGTATAAGTATTGATATGATTGGATCGTAGAAAATGCTATAATCTGCCTTAAGAGTATTTGTTAAGAGCAGTCTGTTTTTAGTTGTAGTATTATAATAGGTAGTGATAAGAATTGTTCTTACTTTGCTTATCGAAGTATTGATCTGAATTGGGGCTTTTCTATATACGATTGCAAATTGCACTTTACTATTAGTGTTTGTATAACTATATAGTTCCTCCCTAGGCTTATACTTAGAATACTTATAAAAATCCTTACGATAATTAGTGATAGTCTTTAAAGTACTACTATTAAGTATCTATATATTGTCTATAGAGCGAGTAGTGTTTGTATAAGCGATACTGGCTTTGCCTTTATCTTTGTTATCTTTATTGTCTTTAAAAGGTAACCACTTTGCTAGTATATAGCTCTAAATATTATTGTGAGGCTTCTATCCTTCGAAAACGATATCGTCTATAAGATGGTAGTATATCTTTGCGGGATATTTATTAAGCCCGTAGTAGGAACATTCGCTCCTATTGATATACTAAGGCTGCTTCTTTCTTTGCTATTTAGCCTATTTGTCAATCGACTTGCCTTTAGGTAGACTATTCTTATAATGAGGTTGATCCTTTTGATCTGACTTCTTATTTAACTGAGAATTGTGAGATTGAGAACCATATAATCCTCCTCTGCGGCCTCGACCGCTACATTCACGACCTCTGCCTCTGTGTTAATTGTTATTACGTTTGCGAGCTACGTTGGCTGAGTTATTTGTTGTTATAGACGAAGACGAAGTAGGTATATCTCGTGCTTTAACAATAAGTTTCTTATATAAGCTGTTGAAAATATCTTTTGTAACACTATTAGGAATAGTATCCTTTATTGCCTAATATATAAATTTGACTGAGTTAAGCTTTTCTTCAAGATTATAGAGTATAACGAATATAGCTCTAAAAGTATAGGGTTTAACTTTGTATAGACTAAGCTGATTATACTAGGTCTGGTATACCGTAATATACGTATCAGTACTGCTAAAGTCTAAGCGTTTTATCTTATGGAATTTGATGACTTTATGTCTGATATTATCCGTAATCTTAGCTCCGCGGATAAGAGTCTTTACTTCGCGTATTATATCATCAGTATAATATAGGAAGGCTTTAATACTACCTTTAAGAATTGTAATAATCTCCTAATTAAGTAGACTCTCAATCCAACTGTAGGTGATCTTTAACTAGTACTCCTAGATATTATAGTTTGGATCTTCTTTATTTGGTCGCGGCAATTTGTAGTCGGCGACCTTGTTAATACGGACTATACTAAGTCCGTTCTCGATTTGTCTTTTCTATCGAGCAAGATTGCTCCTATTAAGAAGTAACTTGATATCTTTGTTTAACTTGATTTCTTTCTCCTCTAGAAGGTTTATTGCCTATATATGTGGTCTTCTTATCTAAGTAGATTGCTACTGCTCCGTTCGAGCGGGGTCTTATAGGTTCTAGTGACGAGAAGTGGGGAGAGATTGTGATAAGCCCTTACCGGTATTATTTCTATCGTCGAAATCAGCTATAATAGCTGGCTATGTATATCGAGAGTCGAATTACGTCGAGTCTCGGGTACTATTTATTTGTTTGTGCGGTCCGATTTCGGTCGTAGGTAGAGTTTTTAACTATTATACGATGACGATATAAGAATACTGGAGAATAAGAATAATAGTTAGCGATATTCTTTAAAAGTTATGCTAATAGAACTTGTTGATTGTTAATAAAATTCGAATTAGTTGATCCGATCTGGATAAAGTAGGGCTGTTACGGGACGGGCCGATATAGGTCCTACAAATATAGTAAAAAATCTGATTTATCAAGAAAAGTTGTTTTATCTAAGTGCTCGGAGTCCTCGAGCAAAGGGCCTTATAACCTATCAGCGAATAAGAAGGTTATACAGGAATGAATATTGGATTATAGACTCTAGAGAGGGGAGAAGAAGAGAGAGAGAAGCTCCCTCGACTAGCTATCTAGAAGTCCTGGGAGCGGAGTCACGTGACAGGCATGTGATAATCATGTGATCAATCACGTGATTCTCCAACATTATTGCTAGTTACAATAACTTAAGCTATAAAGAGAGAGAAGCAACATACTCGCTTCTAAAGCTATGATACTAGTAGAATAGAATATATATCTAGATCGCTAAATACATTCAGTGCTGCCTATCCTACTAGTTTCGTGAACCTAGTAGGCTAGAGGAGCTAATAGTACCGAATCGAGTGCAATATATTTAGGATATCGTTTTTATTAATACCTCCCCGCTACTTAACGAGAATAGGTACTATAGTATAGCTTAAATAAGAGAAGGATTAAGCGGATAGCTAGAAGCGAAGCCTTTGAAAGCAAAGCCTACCGGTAGGATACTTATAGACTAGATCTAGTCAGACGTAATCTATTATTATAGATTTCTAGCTAGGATCGTAATAGACAAAGGCCTAGAGTTCTAGGGCGAGATCTAGAAGATACTTGAATCGAAAGGGATTAAGAGAGTCGCAATTTCCCTATATAACCCTAGGTTAAACGGTACGATCGAGCGAAGTATAAAAACGTTTAAGGACGTCTTATCGAAAATGATCTTTAGTTATTTGGCCGAGAATACTGCTGCTACTACTATTTCTGCTATAGAGCCTACCCTAGATCCTAATCTACTATCGTCCTCGCGGTATAGGAGAGTAAAGCGTACCCTAGCGATCACCCTATCTTTATAGAGGGAGTGCTTCTATACGATCTTGCTAGTAGATAGGATAACTATTAATACGATAATAGGTATAACCCTATACCGATTCCTCTTCGGCTAAGATACAATTTTGCCTATAGAAATAGAGGTTCTAATATAGAGTACCCTACCTTAGGAGACTATTACTACGAAGGAAGACTTAATTAGGCTTCGTACTAGGCAGATTTTACGGTAAGATAAGGATATCTAAGAAGCGATTTATAGATTCTCTCGTATAAGAGACAACAATAAGTCCTACTACAATAGGAGAAAGCGCCTTCGAACTAACCCTCTAGAAGAAAGGAGCCTAGTCCTACTATACAATATCTAGAGATAGGATAACCGTACCTCCGAGTAGAAGCTACGATATTAGTAGTCCGGTCCTTATAAGATCCGATTAGCCCTTAGTAATAGAGCTTATACTCTTAAAGAGCTGGATAGAACTACTATTTTCTATAAGTTCTCTTCGGGTACTAGCCTTCGGTATAGCGTAGTGAATAGGGATCGCCTAAAGAGGTTCTGGCTATATCGGGATATAGCTATATATTAGAAGTCTTTTCCGCTAAATAATATACCCTTCGACTAGGACTCTGAGGATAATAGAAGTATCGATGCTAGTAATAGTAGAGATGTTAGGAGTATTAAAGAAACCTAGGCCTAATAAGTTTTTTTATACCTTCGCTGATTAATATTTCGTGCTTTTTTGTGTGCCTTTTTTTTGACTTTTTTGACTGATACTATACCTATTTTGCGGCTTGTTTATTAGGGCCGATTAGGCTTTGATATTTGACAGTAAATATATTTAATTTTAGTATTAAAAGTTAACTTCGATGTTAAGATATGTTTTTGATAGGCGTTTTTGATCTTAATATATAACGGTTTATAGGGTTTAAGCCTAATTTCGATTACGCGGGCTGAGGATTGTATACGATTTGCCTTACCTATATACTAAGTTTTGCCGAGGACGACAAAAATTTCTCGAGTAGGGTAGGGGACTATATTAAGAAAAAGCTAAGAAAGACTTCGGGTAAGGAGCACTATAATAAGAATAGTTTGGCCCGGAGATATATTAGATACCTTTAGTTAGCGGCGAGTAGCCCGAATCGAGCGGAGACTAAAGCTCTGTATTTCTACCGGCAAGATCTATATAGGAAACCGGTTAAGGCGGTCTATATACTTAGCGTTATAGGTAGTACCTTAGATACCCTTCCTAATAATTTCGAATACCCTCCGCCGGAAGCTTATAATAGCCCCGTACTAGTTATAAACCCTATCTTTAGTGCCTATAGACTTGTGCTTCGAAAACAAGAAGGTTATAAAGGCTTCTAGACTACTATCTAGTTCAATCTCTGCTAGAAGAGGTTGACGGTATAGCAGCTAGTTCCTATAGCGAGTATAATAAGAGCGCTAGCCTAAAGAGAAGGGGTTAGTAAATAAGCGACTAAGAAGAAAAGCTAAGTATCCGAAGTCTATACTGGGCAGCCGAAGTGGATACTATATTCGTAGATATAATTTTATATAAGGTACTAGAAGGAAGAGCAGAGTCTTCTAAGTTTATCTCCGAGCTCGGCGAGAAGAGGGGAAGGGAGTAGCTAAGTCGGAATAAAGATATTAGAAAGTAAGTTAGTAGGATTGTAAGATCCCTATATTAGGTTTAACTAGGCGACTAAGGCAAGGAGCTTATAAAAATATCCCTCAATACCTATAGGGACCTAATTAAAGAAGATACAAGTTAGTGTCTTAAATATAAAAGAGAGGGAAGTAGGGAGGATTGTCTTATTTACTTATATAGACTTCTAGTCTGATAGCAATGCTAGTACTTATTTAATTCGCCTAAGTCCTAAATATAACAAAAGGCAAAGCGAGATCCAAAGCTATATTAGGATCTAGCACGGATCTAGTCAATAATATTAGTATAGATATAGGTTAGGCAGACTATAATCTAGGATACTGCGAAAGAGAGCTAGGGACGGGGGAGCTACCTATTGGCGGGATAGGAAATAGCCTACTAATTAGGTATACTATAGACTCTAAGATAAAAGAAGTAAGTTAGTTAGAGGCGTAGTTAGGCGGATAAACGATAAAGAAACCCGCGGGTAGGTATAGAGGGGTAAAAGAGACCGGAGAAGAGTAGGGGACTCTATAGGTCTTATAATAGAGTACGCTAGAAGCGAGGTAAAAAAGATATTTAGCGAATAAAAGAGATACTTAAGCTAAGTAAATAAAAAAGAGGCTTAGAAAAGAAGGCGACAAGTTAGTAAATAAAATCTTTGATAGAATAGTACTTTATTATCCTAAAAGACTTACTTTTTTTCGGCCGAAGAGCTACATTTTAGGATAAAAGAAAGACTCTTTTATACTCTATATCTCTAAAAGAAGAAGCCTACTTACTAAAAGGACTACTCTCTGAAAGGATAGTACTTTGTTATTCTAGTAGATAGGTTCTTTTCGGCCGAAAAGAACTTATTATAAGCCTAGATTCATAAGCCTAGATTTAAGATAGGATAGCGGTTTAAAAGCTATAAGGACGGCTACTCTTAAAGTCGACTCTAAGACCCTAAATAACCATACTTTTTCCTCGAAGTACCTCGAAAAAGCTAGTTATCTTATTAATAATAGCCGATTCTAGCTCTACGCCTAGTCTAAGTCCTAATAATACTGCCGCCTTAGCCTCGATCGAAGCTATTTATACCCGGCCTTTAGGAGTTTCGGACCCGACTTTCTAGGAAATCAGGTAAGCTATCGAAAGCCACCCTATAGAAGAAAGATACTATCTTTAGCTAGAGATAGGGGAGTATCTCCTAAACCTTAGGCACGAAAATACTGATACGATATTATAATAGTACGACTACGTAGTCTAAAGTAAGGACTGGAAGAGAGAGCGGGATAAAGAGGGCTTTCGCTAGGAATAGGAGCGAGCTAGGCGAGTCTATAATAAGTATTAGTAGAACCTATCCTATATTAGGACAGAGTACAAGAGAGCAGTCTCCTAATAGGGGATTAGTGATATAGATAGCCTATTCTCCCGGGTATATACTAAGATAATAGTAGAGTAGGTTTATAAACTCCTTACCCGCAATACTACCTTCGACTAAGTAAGGAGAGTAACCAATCATAAGCTAGTCTAAAGACTTAGGAGAGTAGGAAGGGGGCACTACTAGGCCAAATATATAATACAAGGCGATCTTATAAATACTGCTAGGTTTATATATATAGACAATATACCTCCTTTAGACTTTAAGAAACATAGCTTAAAGCTAGATCCCTATAGGTTTCTAGTAGAAAGTAAGGGTCTACCCTTCCCGGATATTACGCCTAGTAAATTAGAGGATAAGTAAGAGATAGAGTAGATAGTACCTAGCGAGAGGGAAGGTAGCGCCTAGAATAGCCAGGAAGATAAGTCTAGTTCCGAGTCTCCTAAAGAGGACTTAAGCTTAGAGGAGCTACCCCCTACACCGCCGCCGATAGGATCCCGGCGAAGGAAGTATTAGCAATAGTACTAGGGAGGAGCTATATATTATCAATACTACCAGTCCCCGACGCTAAAGAATCCACAAGACTAGCCTTAACGGAGTTATATCTATAGACTACCCGCAGTACTACTATACTAGTTTAGTAGCTTAATAAGCCCTATAGACTAAACGAAACTAGCGACTTTAAGAAAGGTAATATATACTTTAGGTATCTTTTCGGCCGAAAAGATATGCTTTATATATACAAAGGCATTGAGTAGATACCTAGGACTATATATAAGACAGTTCAAGTATATAGATCTACTCTAGCGCCTAGCGTATATAATAAGACAGATTAGTAGCTAGGAGAAGTTCTTATAAGATAAGCCTAATTAGTTCACGCTATAGAACTTCCCTAACAGGGTAGAGCGTAGCTCTTTCCGGTTCAAGATTAGCTTGCCGGCTCTATATATTGTAAGATATACTAAGTATAGATTCAATCTTATAGATATCTATACCCGGATTTATAGGACCCTAAGTAGTGCTTATTAACAGTAGGAAGAGGAGTTTAATAGGATAGGGAATATAACTCTCCCGAAGCTTTTCGGATAGCTAGAGGATAATATTTTAGGGCTAGAAGGAGCTCTAGTACTCTCCGAGATTCTAGGCCAACTAGTAATATCGCTAATACAGCTAATATACCTAGAATTTGATATATACGACTATTACTATACGCCTACTATATCGAAGCCTAGGCTAGGGTAGAGTCGCAATATATTCTAGTCTCTTACCTAGTAGTTAGTTCGGTAAGACGTTTGTTACTATACAGTATACGTCACGATTCGCCTAGATTATATATAGAGGCTAATAGCCTTCTCTTACTATACCAAGAGCGTATACCTAGGGGAAGCTATAGGGTTTACGTATATTGATTTGAATATTAGTGATTTCCTAGCAACTAGGCGTAGTAGAAACGTAGTATAGGGCTCTATTTCCTTTACCGATAAGAATAGCAAGAACTGTATAATCGTACTTTATAAGATACACTTACATCTTAAAGAATAGTAGTCGAAGATTTCTAGCTATCTAGAAGCTTAGACTTCGGGCTATACGATTGTAGTCTACCCCTAGATATAGGGGAAAGAAGAAAAAGAGTAATTTAGAACCTCCTTTAAAGGGGTAATCTGTAAGACTAGTAATATCCGATTAATACTACCGGTAATTCTATACGGCTCAATAGGGCCTACTACTCGCCTAAGGCGTACAATAATACTATAGTTTGGTGTTATCTACGAAGATCACGAGCGAATAGAGACGGCTAAAGCCGGGATATAGAGCGAGATTTCCGATACTTACCGGGATATACGGCTATCTCCCCGAAAGCCGTTAGGGGAGTCGAGCTAGAAGCGTATAGTTAGGGATCTCCCCTCGTTTCTAGGAGTATCCTACCTTACTAGTCTCGGGGATCTCTCTGATATACTGTTAGGGAGGATCAAATAGTCTGAATAGTCTGTTATTACTAAGCTTAACGTCCTATTCGGAGAAGATAAAGCGGCCGCGTATAGGTAGATTGCTAAATAGCGACTTCGTGCTTCGAGATAGTTTATAGAGGGCTTTACGAGGATTGTTGCCGCCGAGAGATCCGTATACGGGAGCCGATCATTCTTTCGCCTTTTGAAGGAAGGGGAGCCGATTCCGAAGGTACACCTAGAATACTAGAAAGAGGTAGTTAGTGATAGGGATTATAACAGAGAGACTGATAGGGATCTCTATAGTTAATAGAGATTAGCGGAGATTGGTGAAGGTTGTTAGAAGTAGTAACGATTGATCGACTAAGGACAGTCGATATCTCTAGGGGGGGGGTGGTATATAGTAGGGAGATAGGCTCCCTACTACTACTAGTGCTCCTGTTTGCCTTGTATTGTTTTATATTGTTTATAAGTTATATAAGCGAGCATTGTGATTTTAAGGTTATAAGTAGCAGATAGATACAGATTGAGAAGACACACTCCTATACCTCTCGGAATTTACTTCTTGGATAGTACTCCAGGACCCTTTTTGTATGCAAGATTGAGCATGAAGCCTAATTACGAGTGCTGAATCGACCCGTATGCCAGAGAGCATACAGCCTTGAGCGTTCCCCTCTTCAATATCTATATAGACCTAATAAAGATTAAAGCAATATATATATAGGAACTACTAAAAATAGCTAGAGATATATAGAGCTTCCTAGGATTTACGAACTTCTACCGAACCTTTATCCTATACTTTATAGACTTAGTAGTACTATTAGTATAGCTAATATATAAAGGAATAGACTTCTATTAAGATATAGCTTATTACGAAGCCTTTATAGACTTAAAGGAACTTTTTATTAATATACCTATCCTAGCGTACTTTAAAGAAGGATATAAGACTATAGTGAAGACTAATACCTCTAGTTAGGCTATTAGGGGTATATTATTATAGCTATAGGATAATAGAATATTATATCTATATATATACCTCTCTTAAAAACTATCCCTAGTAGAAGTAAACTATAAAATATATAATAAAGAGCTCTTTATAATTATATATAATCTAAAAGAGTAGCGCTTAGAACTAAAAATAGTCTTTAAGTTTAAAATTATTACTAACTATAAGAATCTATAATACTTTAGGAAAGTATAGGACCTAAGTAAATACTAGATATAATAGGTAGATATACTAGTAGAATTTAACTTTAAGATCTAATACTAGCCTAGAAAGCTAGCTATATACCTAGACGCCCTCTTATAAAGAGAATAAAATCTCCTATAGGACAGAAGCGATAAATAAATAACAAATCGATTTTAATATATCTTTAAAAAGGTTAAGATAAAAGCTAGATAGTTATAAATAGATAAAGAGGCCCCTATAAACTTCGAGATATCTATCAATATATTTAAAGATAAAAAGCTATAATCGCTTTAGATCGAAGCTCGGAAAACAGATATAAGTTACTAGGTAATCTTATAGGCTCTATAAGAAGGGGAATATAGACTTCTAAGTAAAATCTGAGTCAAAATAAGCCTTATAGAATACTATCTTAATATATAAAGTCTCCTTTACTTCTAAGACTAAATATAGATTCTAGATAGCGAGCCTTTATAGATATATATTATCTAAAATATATACGATTTATATATTATAAGATATCTAGGATATAATACTATATATATAATCCTTTTATAATACTTCTTCTAGCTAAAAGTAGCTAAAGATATATAGTAATTCTTATAGAACTATATAGTTTATAGACAAAGTATAATATAGTGTAATACTAAGTATAGATTGTTAAAGCTATTACTAATTCTATAATAGATCTAGACAAAAATTTCTATCGATTTTATTATAGATCTCCTTATAAGTAGCCCCTAAAAAGCTATAAACTATCTTATTATTATAGATCGGCTTATAAAGAGTATTATTCTTATTACTATAGACTCTATTATAAGCGATACTATAGCCTAGGTATTTATAGACTACTTCTATATATATTATAGGCTCCTACTTACAATTATAAGCAACTATAGCCCTTAATTTGTAAGCGGTTTCTAGAAGGAAATATATAAAAAACTAAAAATCTAATAATAACTATTAATAGGCTTTTACCCCTAAACTAATAGCGTAATAGAATAAGCGAATTAGGAGATAGAATAGATCCTATAGGCCTTTATAGCCTACTTATAAGAGGATTAGTCCTATCTTCTTCTAATTATAGCTATTATAATTAATAACTAAAAAATATTATTAACTAGGTTAGTACTATTTTTCTTTATATATAGATACTATATTAATCTAATTAGACTAGAAAACGATAGAAGCCTCTAAAACTATAGAAATAGTCCTAAACGAATAGGTATAGACTTTATAGAACGCCTTTATAAAGCTTCTAACTAGGCGTAAGTAGTAATAGCTATTGCCTAGGATAAATAGTAAAAATAAGTGAACTATATATACTAGACTATACTAGTCTACTATATAAGAGATAAAGTATAGTTATACCTACAAAATATACTATTCTTATAGCTATTAAAGAAACTAGATTAGTTATATAGGAAATATACTATTATCAATATTCCGTCCCTATATACTATAGAGGTAAGCGTCCTATATAGGATTTATCCCGTCTTTTATATAGACCTAATACAACCTATAGTACTAGATCCCCTCCTATCCTAGACCGTAGATAATACCTAACCCCCGCCAATTATCGTTAACAATAAACTAGAATAGGAAGTCGAATGTTACCAGCCAGTTCTTTAAGCAAAAGAGTGCATTTCAACGAGAATACTAAGTACAGAGAGAGAAAGGAAAAGAGAGAAAGAAACCTGCGAGACAGGATCCTTTGTGGGGTCCTGTCACAATCAATCAAACAATGCAAACTGTTTCGTCGAAAAGATCCCTGCAGGCGGTACATGATGGCAGAAATTACTCGGTCGAAGAAATCCCTAAAGCTCAGATCGTCACATAACCCCCGACTAAAAATGCATTCAGTCCCTGAATGCTAGCTTCTCGTTATCAACGTGGTCCTTAAGGACTCGATCTTCTTTATCGGCATCAAGCCACTCCTGTAGGTATATAGGAGGACCGGGTTTTGCAGGATACTGTATATAAAATTCCTGTACCTTCTTTAGTGTATACTTTATATCACCGGCAGGATACTACTGTAGATCGAGGTTATACCCCAATCACTGTACCCGGTACTGTAGCTTCCGGTAATGCGTTCTAGCATCTAGGATCTTCTTAACTTCCTACTCGGCTGTCTCTCTAATCTATACTGGTAGAGGTGGATCTATATATTGTCCTACTAAGGGCTCTGTTGTAGCTGCCTTTCGCAACTTGCTTAGGTAAAAGATAGGGTACACTTGAATCGCTTCCGGTAGATCTATCTTGTAGGAATGACCTATCTTCTTAATAATCTTATATAGTCTACTTGCTAGGTGTGAAAGCTTCTTACTAGGTCGATCTAGAAGCCAATCCTTTGTTATAACAAATACTAAGTCGCTAACTCCGAAATCCTCTTCTCGACAATGCTTATTCGCTTAACGAATCTGCAATTGCTATGATTTCGCGATCTGTTCCTTTATCTAGGTCTAAATCTCTTGTAAATCGGAGAGTATACGAACTGCTTCCTCCTTATTCGGTATCGATATTGATAATCCTCGATCTTTCCAGTCAAACGTTATTGCTGGCTTGTAACCTCGTTCTATAAAAAATGGAGATTTCTTCGTTGTATCCTAGGGAAGGATTGATGCTGTAAAGTCAACTATCGGTAGGAGCTTAGACCAGTTATCTTGATTCTACTCGATATATAGACGTAATCTCTGTGCTATATATTGATTCGCGATCTTACTTTGTCTATCAGTCTAGGGGTAGTATAAAGTTGACAGTTTTCTCTTAATCCCGAGGATCCTATAGAATTCTGTCTAGAATTCAGAGATAAACTAACCTCTATAGTCGGATATAATCGTTTCTAGAATTCCTATGATTCGAATAATATAATTAATAAATAGACGAGCTATCTGTTTAGCCTTCGTCTCTTTGTAATATGGAATCGATATCGGTCTTTTGCTTAATCGATCTACAATTATAAATACTATATTGTATCCGTGATAATCCTTTAGGAATGAACGAAAATCTATAGAGAGATGCTGTTAAAGCCTTTTAGGAATCGGTAGAGGATATAACAATCTAGGTATATAATCTCTCTAAGCCTTTATACGTTTGTAAATTAGGCAGTTGTCGATATATCGCTTTATATTAGTAACCTAGCCGGACTAATAGTATCTTATCGCGATTAGCTTCTTCAATTTTTCGATTCCTGGGTGAGCTGTCAAAGGTTGTCGGTATATCTTATCGAGTAGCCGAGTACGCAAATCTCTATTATCCGGTACCTCGAGTCGTCCTTTATAAAGGAGCAATCCGTCCTATATTGTCTATCGAGAACTAGCTTCTGCTTGTGCTATCTATCGGAACTCTTCTAGTTCTAGGCTCTGACGATTTAACTTACGGACTCTTTTAACAATCTCAATAGTCTTATTAACTATGTCTTCTGGTATTATAGGAGCTAAGTAAGCTGGAAGCACTCCTTTATCTAGACAAGCTTTCGGTAGTATTGTGAGCTTACGGCTCTCGTCTACGTAAGGGGTCTCTTTTCTTGATAAAGCGTCCGTAATGATATTTCTCTTTCTAGGCCGGTACTTGATCGTAAAGTGGAATTGTGATAGGAATTCACTCTATCTTATCTGTCGCTAATTTATCTGCCGGGTCGTCATAAAGTATTCTAGTGACTGGTGATTAGTAAGGATCTTAAAACGATCCTTTTGTGATAGTCCTTTAAGCTTAGGTCTCTATTCCTTTAATGCGCGAATAATTGCTAGAAGTTCTTTGTCTCGAACTTCGTAATTTAATTCAGCTGGTTGTATCGTCTTCGAGTAGAACGTCATAGGATGCTAGAAATCATCTTGTTCGTAGTACTAAGTAAGTACTGCCCTAAGAACTCTATCTAATACGTCTGTCTTAACTCTAGTCCTCCGTATTGGATTATAATGTCGGAGAATCGGTGTGTTAACTAGATTCTGCTTTAGACGTAGGAAAGCTTCTTTATACTGTATTGACTACTTAAAGGGAACGTCCTATTTTGTTAACTGATATAATAGCTTCGAGATCATACTGTATACCTTAATAAATCGTCGGTAGAAGTTATAGAATCTAAGGAATGACTGTACTCCTTTCACTATAGTCGGTGTTGACCATAACTGGATCACTTCAATCTTTACTGGATCTATAGCAATGCTATTAGTGCTTATAATAAAACCTAAGAACTTAGTCTTCTTGACTAAGAATTCAGATTTTGGTAAAGTAACCTATAGTCCTGCTTCCTATAGACAACGGAGCACTTCTTTGACTTGTTGTTTATAATCTTCAACATTCTTGCTGTAGATTAAGATATTATCTACGAAAGCGACTATATATTTATCTAAATACTCTCGGAGTATATTATTTATGAATCTCTGGAATATAGCTAGGCTATTTGTCAGTCTAAATAGTGTTACTTTGTACTTAAAAGATCTATATCGTATACGGAATATAGTGAGATCTTTAGCTTCTAGTGTCAGTCGAATCCGGTAGAATCCTTACTAGATATTAAGCTTCGTATAGATCTTCGCTTTACTTATTTGTTAGATCACTTTATTAATCAGTAGCAGAGGGTAGCAGTCTTTCTTCGTGATTACATTTAACCTTTTGAAATCGATATAAAAACGTAGTCCTCTACCTAGCTTCTTAGCCATTAAGATCGGCGAGGTATATAGAGAGGAACTTAGAACAATAAAACCTTTCTGTAGGTTTTTAAGAATATATTTCTTTGCTGCTTTTAGCTCTTCTAATGATAGCTTGTAGAGAGGACAGTATCCCGGTTAGGCTTTAGCTTTAAGCACAGTTTTATAGTCAACTCCGGGTCTATAAAGTGGCAATTCGTCTGACTTCTTCTTCGAGAAAACTTCTGTAAGCTTATAATACTCTCTTAGCAGTGTCCTTTTAATCTCTTCGATCTCTATATCCTGGATTTAAGAGCTCTTAATGTCAATAATATGGTCAATCTCGTAAAGCGAGGTAGAAAAGGTTTCGGTCTTTTTGTCAACCTTTCTACGCTGATATAATCAGTTAAACCCTATACTACTAATAGCACTAATATCAATTGTTAGCAGTGTCTTCTCTAGACATTAAGTCTTTAAAATCATCGTCTTGCTTTTATTATTTAGGTTCTAGCTTATCTTTCTTTGTTCCTCGACTTACTAGTATCCGTACTAGTGCTTATATATATACTTATAACTGTCCTTTGTCTTTGATTCTTTTCGACCGAAAAGACGGTCTCGTCGATCAGTATTAGCTTAATAATTAGGATTTGGCTTTGGTTTCTAGAGGATAGTAGTAGGTATTAGTACTACTATCTTGCTTAATATATTGTTAAAGAGCGTCTTCTTATCTAGCTAGATCATTCGGTACCGATAGCAGTCTAGAAGGACGTTATAATCTATAAACTATTTTCTTCTAAGAATCATATTATATTTCCCGAGGTCAGCGATCAATATCGGGACCTACTGCTGCACTCTGCTATCTACATATATTGTAAGGAAAGTAATATACATGATCGGCTTGCTAAGTTTTCTGTTAAATCCTCGAATAGGACACTCTTATCCTATACTTTCTTCTTTCAATCTAAATCGTTTACCGAGGAGCATACTTAATCCTCGGTTTAAGAATATATATCTATCTACTCTAGTATCACTAAGCGCTGAAATAGAGAAAGAGCGTTTATTATATATCAGTCTAGTATTAAAAACTAAACTATCTCTAGGACCGCTAATCAACTTATATAAATCTAGCGAGTACAATAATACCTTCTGTCTATCTAGGTAGGAGACTTAGCCTAGGTATCGGCTTTTCCCTAGTTATCATCTTTATTGTTAAGTTCAATAATACGGGGAGAAGGGCGAGCTGCAGCAACAGTACTAGCTAGCTTCTTCTTCGGGCAGTTACGGGTTATATATCCTTACTCCTTGCAGTTAAAGTATCGATCTTCCTTTATTAAGATATCTCGTTCGGTATTCGAGAGTCTTCCGAGGTTAACACTTTCTTCGCGTTTTATACGGGGAGTATATATCGGCTTTGTAGTCGTTCCCGTACTACTGTTGGAAACAGTAGTAGATCGCGTACAGGACGTAGTCTTTGCCTCCTACTAGAGACTGATCTTGTAAGATATACTCTAATAGGTCTTAGAGAACGATTTGAATACTATAGTGTCCTGGTTAACTGCCTATATCACTTAGCTTTGCAGTAGGTATAGCAGCTTCGAGTATAAATCACGTTTACGGTTTTTTTTAATCATAGCAGCCTCTTTAGCAAGCTATATAAATTCAGCAAGAAAGTCAGTAAAGTTATCCTTAGGCTTTATTATCAATTTGTAGTATACAGTATATATCTTAGTACGTCGGTTCGGGTTCGTAAAAACAGTTTTTAAGTAAATAATCATATCCCCCACATCTCCATACGGGTTGCTAGAATCGGAACTTATTCGGGGTACGATATACAGCTGGGCCTTACCCTCGCAATAACTCTATACGTAAAGCTTACGGTATATAGGCAGCGGGTAGTAATTAGCGTTTGCCTCGAGCTTCTATCGTATTACAGTCTTCTAGGTCTCAAATCGGACTACTTTGCTGTCGCTAAGTATCAGAGCGTCTAGCATCTTTGTAGTCTTCCGGCTAGCCTCTATAATCGGTACACTAGTACAATTCACGAGCTAGTATACAAGACTATTACGAGCTCTAATTGTATATTTATAATAAGCGATCGCTTCGTTACGCTCGATCTTAAGGTCCTTTATTATATCATCGATATCAACTCTCTCAGCTATAAGGACTGTTACTTTGTCCTTAAGCTTCTGGTTCTCCTACTCTAGTCGCTTATACTGCCGAGCAAGCTCTTAGAATCTCTCCTTCGACGGAGTCTTTATCAGTCGTTTACGTAGGGAAGACGATCCTTCGCTAGTGTTATCTTTATCTTTATTATCAGTATCAACTAATCTTATCGGTTCAGTGATCGGGGTCTTCGGTTCGGGAGTATCTGCTATATACTCCGGGGTATCTTCATTATTAGGCACAGCAGCAACCGGCTGCTTGCCGCGGTTTATCGGGTTTCGTCGAGTCTCGACTATTTTGATTGGCTAGACTTACTTCGGTTCAGTTCGGTTCGAGTCTTGGCTTGTACGATGCCAAGGAACGGGAAGTAGGGTAAAGCGTAACCGGAACCAATCACAATATAGTGGTCCGTATAGTCGTACTGCTTCGTAAAGTTTGAGAATGGTACTTAGTATTATGTTACTAGCCAGTTCTTTAAGCAAAAGAGTGTATTTCAACGAGAATACTAAGTACAGAGAGAGAAAGGAAAAGAGAGAAAGAAACCTGCGAGACAGGATCCTTTGTGGGGTCCTGTCACAATCAATCAAACAATGCAAACTGTTTCGTCGAAAAGATCCCTGCAGGCGGTACATGATGGCAGAAATTACTCGGTCGAAGAAATCCCTAAAGCTCAGATCGTCACATATCGAAGAGATCTTAGCCGTATATATACGGAGGGTCGGGAGAGGTTATTAACGCGAAGTTTTAGTAAAATAGGTTAGTTTTACAGAATAAACGTAGGAAAGATTAGATGATTTAGAAGGCTATATAGCGTTAGATATATTTGAAGAACGTTACAGAAGCGCGCGAATAAGTGATAGACCTTAGGGAATATACCTATACGTACGTATAGATGCCCTTTATATACAAACAGGTACCCTAATAGACGCTATAGGGAGGAGGGGGGTATTATAACGGGCCAGTGCCCGGTTGATATCACGTGTATATACGTGACCTCCCACACACCCCCTTTTATTTACGTCCGACCCCGTCAGCTCCTACTTCTCTCCTTAAGCTTTTAGATAACTGCAAACAGCTTAGTTAGTTTGAATCAAGGCTGGCTACGTCCCTTCACACCTAGATACGGCTGCAGGTCCTCTAAGGACGACTGAAGAGTCTCTAAGATCAGTATCCTCTTTATAATGATTCTAAATAATTCTAATAAAGAAACTCTAGCTACACCCTATGCAGGTAAGTCCTGCGATGGTCGGTTTTTACCCGCACCCCATCAAATATATATATTGAAGAGGGGAACGCTCAAGGCTGTATGCTCTTTGGCATACGGGTCGATTCAGCACTCGTAATTAGGCTTCATGCTCAATCTTGCATACAAAAGGGTCCTGAAGCACTGTCTAACAAGTGGATTCAGAGAGGTGTAGGAGTGTGTATTCTCAATCTGTATCTATCTGCTACTTATAACCTCAAAATCACAATGCTCGCTTATATAACGTATAAACAATATAAAGCAATATAAGGCAAATAGGAGTACTAGTAGTAGTAGGGAGCCTATCTCCCTACTATATACTACCTAGACCTGGCAGTGACCCGCGGGTGACCCTCACGACCCTCGAACCGCCCCGCCACTGGGGCGGTTCGAGGGTCTAACCTTCCGACCCTAAGGGTCGTCTACCTAGAGGTTGGACCCTCGGAGGGTTACCCGCGGGTGACCCTGAGGGTCGTCAAACGAGACAAACAGGCAAATCTCGTGATATGTATAATTTATGTAGATTTGCCCTATATTTTTGAGTATCCTAATTATATGTCCGAAGTTCTTTAACATTAATTTTTAGTGATATATTATTATAAAAACTTGTGTTATATTCTTGAATCTAGTTCCTATCTACTAGACTACTACATATCCATTGAGCCTTTTTGAAACCTTCCGAACTCTTCCAGACGATCGAGGGAGAGGAATTTCGCCCTCTTTATCTATACTATCCTTAGCACTGGATTGTATCTTATCGCCTTCGCTTAGTAAGCCACTTCTTTGTCTCCTCCTAAGTATAACATTGGGTGATGGTTATAAAGTAGGCAGTGACTGACTTTCTTTAACTATATCTTCTTTAGTATCACTGATTGGTTCAAATAAGGTAGTAACTGTACTACTTACCTCTATTGAAGCTACGATCTCCTAGGAAGATAGGTACTCCTAGAGAATCAGCCGCTAACTCTCCTATAGATCAAACCTTATTGTATATATAAATATTATAATATCCTAGATTGTCTTCGGCTTTAGTAAGCCTCGCCGGTAATAATAAATATCACGCACAGAGTTAAACAGTCGCTCTACGCCTACACTAGTAGCTGGGATAGACATAATATTACAGGCAATGCTTGCAAAAATCGGCCATTTGTGTTAGTTTTCTTTCCAGAATACACAAGGTAATAAACGCTGCGGGGCTAGATATTTATTAATATTAGTTAGATATAAAGGATAAGGATAGATTATTAGACTTACTAGAATCAAGATATTGAGTTAGCTTATCCTTCTATAGAGCGATAGACTACTAGGAGTCATTTAACTCTAACGCAGATTTAAGCTCGGATATTCTAACCCTAGATAATAGACCACTTAGCGATAACTGACTATCCCTAATATTAAGCCGCTCTTTGTAGTGCTTAACCTGAGTCTTAAGACTACCTCGGTGAATGTCCTTCTAGCTAGCTTCGCTAGGATTATCTGATTCCTATTCCTTTGATAAGAAGAATTGAAGCTTTTGGGATAGAGACAAAATTGTACTAATAGCATAAAGATGTCTATCGATACTATCTGTATCCTTATAGTATTTTGAAAGCTTTTCTGACGCAGCTTTAAAGGCAGATTGTATAAGCTGTTTCTATGGAACCTTCTTCCGCCGAAGTGCAGCGATCGCCTTCTTAAGATGGTTAAAAAGGCGGTTGTATATACTAGAGATAAGGTGGATACTTAAGTCTTTAGTCCTAGAAATAAGACTTATAAATTTGTAGAATGGTTTAAGAATAAAGAGTAGATATTCAATCTGCCTCTATTCTCCTAGGCTTAATATAAAGTAAGGCTGCTCGTACTGCGAGTAGAAGGTATCGAATACTAGCTATAGTCTCTTTGCTCGCCGGAGTATTAGGAAAGTTGAATTCCACTGTATCCTAATATCTTGGATTGGAATAAGCTTAGGCTCTTTATCCTAGAGAGCATAAAATGTATCCCGCCGCTATAGGCTTACGTTAATATAAACAGTAAGGTTGCGAACCTAAAAGAGATATTAGTATATAGAAGTAATGCTTAGAATATAGTATACCTTGTTAAGTATATCTACGATCTCATACTTTCTTTAGCGTACACGTAATACCCTTACACGATCATCAGACCAGTTTAACTTAGTAGTATTATTACTTAGGAATGCCTTCATCTTCCTAAGCAAATCCGTAAGACTGATTTAGATAACATAAGCAATACAAGGAATACGAATAATCATAGAATCAGTGCTTAGTTGGATAGTCCTTACTAAGTCGTTTATAGCCTAAACTAGTGTTGTATTGTTTGAGGTATTATCGGTAGTAATTGTAAGCACTTAATTAAGAATATTATATTTTTGTAATATCCGAGTAACAATCTTACTAAGATTCGACCTAGAGTATATACCAGAGAGTGGCTCGAAGCTAAGGAGAACCTCGCGGTACTCCCAATCTTCGTCTAGAAAGTAGCCTATTACTACTATAAATACCTACTAAAATAACAATATCCAACAGTCTAGCGTAAGGGAGAGCTTTATCTTTAGTAGTAGACTCTAGAGGAGTCTTTCTTAGTATTTATAGACAAATACCTTTAACCGCTTACGGATAGTTCGTTGTAAGGGAATAGTTAGTGTAGTTGGAGCAAAGCGTACGTATTTAATAATATCGGCAAACTCCTAGTATTTAAGGAACAAAAATAGGAGATATAAAATAGTAATAAGACTTAGTAGCTTTTACTCCTAAATATCCTATAAGAAGATAAGAGCTAGTTTATTTAATACCTATAGATAATTTAGTAACAAAGATAATATAAGGGGATATAATATATAGCTATCTTAAGTAAATTCTTGATATTCGGTCTTCTTAACGTGAATTTGGTACAATTAACCCCCTTCCTATACTTGTTTATAGATAATATGCCTATATAAGCAGCTGCTGGATAATCAAGAACCTTCCGATATTGCTTATATATCATACCTAGCTTCCTATCTTTAGTATTCGCCACTTAGTCGAAATTGTTCTAGTATTCTACTTAATAGTATACGTCCCAGTTTACGCGCTTAGACTTCCCGAATTCTATCTGAAGCCACTATTCAACGAATTCCTTACTTATTGTATCACAGTATAAGGCGAAGGAATTGATACAGTTAGGATTTAGTATTATAAGACAAGGAGGTAAAGGTATATATTGCGAAGAGCTAAGAGGGGCGAACTAATAACTATCGCGTGCCGATGTTAAGGTTTATTAACTTCCTAACGCGTAAGAGATTGTGAATAGTATATTATTAGAGAGAAGGTATTGAAGAGCGTCTAACGAAGCCCCCTTATAGTTTGAGGAAGCATAAGTATCAGAAAATTGTGATATATTCAATATAGGTAAATATAAATGTAGTAAGAAGTAGATGACTTATAGTAAATTGTTTTCTATAATCAAAGTATAAAGGACTAAAATTTACTATTTTTACTAAGTAGATCTATTAAACTGTTCAATAAACTATTACTATTGGTTAGTTTATAAGGGTCACCCGCAATAAACCTCGTAGACCCTTAACGAACCTCGTAGACCCTCGACGAACCTCGTTCAGACCCTTAATAAACCTTGTTTAGACCCTCAATAAACCTCGTCCGGACCCTCTAACCCTCGTCCAGACCCTTAATGAACCTTATATTTCTGACCTTAGTCGGAAAATAGATAGTATAGTCTAGTTATCGTATAAAGCCTTCTAAACCCCATATTTCTGACCTTAGTCAGAAAATAGACAGTATATCCAGTTATTGTACAAAGCCTTCTAAAACCTATATTTCTGACCTCGGTCAGAAAATAGACAGTATATCCAGTTATTATACAAAGCCTTCTAAACCCCATATTTCTGACCTCGGTCAGAAAGTAGACAGTATATCCAGTTAATATACAAAGCCTTCTAAACCCTATGTTTCTGACTAAGGTCAGAAAATAGACAGTATATCTAGTTATTGTATAAAGCCTTCTAAACTGGTTTGGATATAATTCTCTTATATCCAAAGGGTAGAAATAAAATATATTTCTTTTAAGCAATATCATATATATAGATATATATCTTCAATATATATTTCTACTACAATACAGACTGATCACTTCTACCTCACTAAGTACCGCTTCCCTACGGTCGTATAGTATAAAAAAAGCACAGAACTAAGAGAACTATACTTAAAATATAAGATGATCAAATAACTTTACAATATTTAACAACTTAAATGGTCATAAATTGGTAATCATAATCTAGTGGACAAAACAGATGTAAATAACTGTATTTTATTAAGAGATGTAAGTAGTTTTATCCACCTTAATTAGGCTTAGCGCTCGAAATTTATGTATCCGAGGGTCGCTGCGGGTCGTGGAGGGTCACCCGCGAGCGACCCTTGGAGGGTCAGGGTCAGGGTCAGGGTCGCTCATGAGCGACCCTGACCCTCGGAGGGTCGGGTGGAGGGTCCAAGATCATGGACCACCCGGAGGGTCACTGCCAGGTCTAATACTACCCCCCCCCCTAGAGATATCGACTGTCCTTAGTCGATCAATCGTTACCCCTTCTAATAACCTCCGTCAATCTGTATCAACTATAGAGCCCCTATTAATCTCTCTGTCATAATCACTATTACTAACTACCTCTTTCTAGTACTCTAGATATACCTTCGGGATCGGCTCCCCTTCCTTCAAAAGACAAAAGAACAATCAGTTCCCGTATACGGATCTTTTAGCGGTAATAATCCTTATAAAACCCTCTATAAACTACCTCGAAGTACGAAGCTGCTATTAAGCAATCTATCTATATATAGCCGCTCTATCTTCTCCGAATAGGATATTAAGCTTAGTAACAATAGAATATTTAGACTATTTAATCCTTCCTAATAGTATATTAGAGAGATCTCTGAGACTAGTAAGGTAGGATGTGAAGGGCTGAAGCTTTATTGATTCAATTAGGCTAGGCCAACATGCTGTTTACATCAATCTTGGAGAAAAGGTAACTATCTACTGGCGGTAGGGGTTTATATATATTGTGGGCATGTGCCTTACGTAATCTAAGACGGGCTCTGGCCCGTTATAGTACCCCCCCCCCTTATATTTGATCCTTACGATAGGCACGATAATGTCGCCTTCGGCGTCGAAACGGTGCCGAGAGAGCCTCGGAACGGGCCCGTATCGTCGTTTATAGTTATCGAGAGCCGAACAGTTTTCGACTACGTCTAACCTCTCTTATATCCTCTCTGCGTATCCTACCTATTTTACTAGAACTTTAGTCTATACTCCCCTACTAACTCGCCTCTTCTATATCGATAAGATTTCTTCGACTTTATACTCTAGCTCGCTATTAACTAGTACTAGGAGTAGCTATAAATCATCTACGATTTGTAACAGAAATAGGTCTGTTATAGTAGATCGAATTAACTCTATATAGAAAACTAGGTATATACTAGAAGGTATATTAAGGTATATAGTATAGGATATAGGTATCTCTTTAACTTAGTATATATAAATCTAGTCTAGTTTCCTTAATAGGCGCTAAGAGTATATATTTCGTAGGTTTAATTATACCTAATCTCCTATATAGTAGGTAGATACTACTTATCGAGATTAGTTTATATATTCCTACTACTTCTCTTATATTACTACAATCGCTAACTATACCTAATTAGTAGCTTCTTATAGTCGATTTACAAATATTTTACTAGTATATATAGGCTAGGTTATTACTATCCCGAGAGTATCTATACTACTATCCTCGATTCCTAGGGGGTTAATATAATACCTATAGGTAAAGAAGAAAGAGGATAAGCCTATTAAAGAGGCGTCTTAGATATTAATTATAGTAGCTACTATTAGTAGTAGCCCTATCTAGTTATACTAAGTATAGATAATAAATATATATATAATCTATTCGACTTCTTAATTTGTTTATTCTATTACTCTATTTAATTAGAGATAGAAGATAGTAGATAATTATTATTAAATCGATAGTTTCTTATAGACTATTTACTAGAACCTACCTATAAATTATGGGGATTGGTAATATGACCCCCCCCCCAATCTTTACTTGACCCCCCCCTGCCTGAAAATGCCTGATTTTTCAGTACCGCCTTCCTAATCTGGTAATGTACCTGCCTCGACCTCTGTACCTATCTACCGCGCTCTACACCGCCTTCCAATCTTATATACCGCCTTCGTGACAAAGTCTCCATACGATTGTAGTGACACAGTAGGTACCTACAATTTGTATGTAAACCCCTAACAAAATTAAGTCACTTTTGTTATATAGCACTCTATATATAGGATCAAACAAATTGATACTCTAATTCTGGTTTATATACATTAACCTGCCTTCTTCTACCTCATTTTTAATATTCACTTTTATCCAAATCCCTCCAATTTCATCTGTTTTTATCAGTTTTCATCCTCAATATAGCCTCGCTAGGCCTTGAATATATCGAATACCTACTATCCTCGGATTCCGAGCCAGAGATCGTCCCCGAGTCTCTACCCGCAGTGCTAAGTACCAATCCCGAGCTAGGCCTAGTTACCGAGTCTACGCTAAGCTTTATATTCCTGCTCCCCCTGCTAAACCGGCAATACAGTATATATAAGGAAGCGAGGGAAGTAGTAAATACCTTTGCGAGGCCCTATAGCTATATAGTTATAAGTATCCGTTTAAAGTTTACTAAGAAAGGGGTAAAGAAGACTATCCCGCTGATTTGTGACTGTGGCTGTCCACTTTATAACGATAATGATCTTGATCTAGATGAGCTATATAAACGCCGGAGGACTACTATACTAAGGCTTAGATGTCTATTCAAGATAACTCTTCGTCTATATCTTGAGATAGGCCTTTAGTATCTAACAATCGAGAACCCGACCTATAACTATGAACCCTCACTAGTATCAACCTATCCGATCTAGCGAGCTCTTAATCTTACCTATAAGAAGAGCGAGCTAGCGTATATGCTTTCCTAAGGCTATATAATCAAGCAGATCTTAACTGAGCTACGTAAGACTAATCCTAATACTATCCTACTTCCCTAGGATATTTATAATACTCGTCGGAAGCTAAACGAGGTCTTTCTTACCGGCTATACGCCCCTTTAAGTGTTGTTAATAGAACTTCTAAAGGATAGTAGCTAGATCTTTAAATATAAGCTAGATAAACAATCCTATATATCTGCTTTATTTTATATATATAAATCAAGTATTGCAATACTTTAGAAGAACCCTTAGGTAATCTCTATAGACTGTATGTATAAGACTAACTAGTACGGTCTTCCTTTACTAGATATTGTAGGCTTCGCTGCTACTAGATCGATATTCTACCTAGGTTTTGCCTTTATATAAGATAAAAAGGATGATTTATACGAGATAGGTATAATTTATATGATCCTAATACTATATAATCCTAATACTATATAATCCTAATACTAATTAATACTTTACTACTAGATTATACTTACCTATCTTACTGAAGCCTACGAATCTCTTAGCCTTCTACCCCCGCGTATAATCCTAACTGATAAAGAGTAAGTATTAATAACTGCAATTAAGACTGTTTTTCTGGATACAAAGAATATAATTTGTATTTAGTATATCAATATAAATATCTTAAAGAAAGTATACCCTCTTCTCGCTAATCAAGTTACGTAAGTACGTCGAGACCGTCGAGAAGCTCTTAGAGAGGATCCCTGTATATACCTTACTCCTACTAAAGCCTAGGAAGACCGTAAAAAAGCCGAGGAGGGATAGAAGAAGATACTCTATAGGTAGAACCGTATTATATATACTATTATATTTGAAGAAAAAGATTGACAATAGAGCAATTTTAAAGTATATTATACTGATCCCTCTAGCCTCTTTACCCTACTACTAGATTATATACAAAAGGAATAGATCGATAACTACCCGGAGAGATTTCTTTATTACTATACTGTATAATACCTCTATCTCAATAAGATCGCTATATCCCGTATAGAGAGCGTATATTAGCTACTAAAGTAGGGTCTTTAGGTCTTAAATCATGATTTACTAGGAGTTCTCTATAGCTTTAACCGGTCTATAGAGTATTAATTCTCTAAAATCTAGTATAGAATTAAGGAGCAGAAGATTCGAAGACCAATATATATCTTACAGCTTTATAAGCTCCTTTATACCCGGATTTCAATATACGTAATTGAGCTTACTAAAGCGGTTTACGTACGGTATCTACCGCTAGGAGATAACAAACCCCTAGTTCTACCAATTTACACTTACAATTCTAAAGAAACAGCTAGCTTTCTATATATCTATATTATTTAGCAATACAATATAGAACAGCGATCTTTAGAACCAGTGTAATACTGTTAGCATTAGCACTTAGCTAGTGTCAATGCCCCCCCGCTTAACCCGATACTTCTAATCCAAGATCCCCTTCTAGTCCGTCGACGAGAACGCCCTCGCGGTGCTAGGAACCTTCTAAGTATATAGGCAAGTACGTAGGCAAACACCTAGTAACTGTAGTCTTCCTCTGATCCTCTTACGTAGGATCGTTCTATATACCGAGATCCTTCGTTATAGGAGGAGAGCCGAGGACGAGGACGAGGACGGCCGCGGGGACGAGGAAGGGGACGTAGGCGTAGAATAAGTAGTGGTGAAACTGGCAGTGGTAATACCGAGACTAGAGGATAGGGACGGGGTCGAGGACGGGGTCGAGGACGGGGAAATCGCGCGCGGGGAGGTGCCTAAGAAGTGTGATGATCAATTTGTAGAGTATAAAGACAGTAATCATGCAGAAATGTACGATTTTTTCTGATCAAAATGCAGGTTTTTTTACTATGTAAACCAGAATTATATGGTGGTGGCAGAATAAATGGCAGAAAACTCTGTACTGGCAGAACGTATGGCAGAAATCCTGGTCGCACCCGATCGGGAAGGCGGTACTGAAAAATCAGGCATTTTCAGGCAGGGGGGGGTCAAGTAAAGATTGGGGGGGGGGTCATATTACCAATCCCCTAAATTATAAGTCTTAGTTATTTATAATTGTTAACAGAAGTCTATAATAAAGTCTATTACTATCTCGGCCTAGATTTATTAGGAAATCGGTAATAGCTTTAATAATCTATATTTTATATTATACTAGACTATACTCCTTCTATAAACTATATAGTTTTGTAGGAATTGTTATATATCCTTTACTATACTAGACTAGAAGAACCGGTAAGATAGTATTAAATATATAGCGTCTCGCCCTAGGTAACTAGTAATATAAGAATCGTAAATCTTCTAGATAATTCCTATATATAATAGCTTACTATTTAGGATCTATAATTATTACTAGAAATATAGTAGTCCTTATTTATTAAGATAGTATTCCGATAAGCTAGTCTTTATACCTATTTCGGTAGCGATTCGGCGGTCTCCCTACTATAGGGCTTAGAAGTATAGCTAGTATATACTATCTATTACCCTATTTTTCTCCTATTCTTCCTATAACTCTAGCTCTTTAAAGAGAGAAACCGGAGTATTAAAATCTAATCGTACTTCTTCTAAGGCGTTAGTAACTACTTATCTTAGCCTACTTAGTCGAACCGAGACCTTCTCGAAGAGTATTCGGAACTAATTCGATAGCTATTTATCGGTAGTATCCTATAGTATATCTTAGCCCTATTATAAGAGTATATTAGGAAGTACTATAAGCTTCCTAGGCTAGTAGTATAATATAAAGTCGAACTCTATTATTAAGCCTACCTATCTTATCTATTGCTTACTAAGATACCATACTTTGTTAAAGTATTATAGGTTTTTATAGTCTATTATAATAGTAAATTGTAGGACTATCTTTAGTTTTAGTCTCTATTCCTATCATACCTATATAATCGCTAGTAGCTCTTTATTATAGATCTTATAGTTCGACTCTACTAGGGTTAATTTCTAAGAAATATAGGTATAGGGTGTGAAGGGACGTAGCCAGTCTTGATTCAAACTAACTAAGCCGTTTGCAGTTATCTAAAAGCTTAAGGAGAGAAGTAGGAGCTGACGGGGTCGGACGTAAATAAAAGGGGGTGTGTGGGAGGTCACGTATATACACGTGATATCAACCGGGCACTGGCCCGTTATAATACCCCCCTCCTCCCTATAGCGTCTATTAGGGTACCTGTTTGTATATAAAGGGCATCTATACGTACGTATAGGTATATTCCCTAAGGTCTATCACTTATTCGCGCGCTTCTGTAACGTTCTTCAAATATATCTAACGCTATATAGCCTTCTAAATCATCTAATCTTTCCTACGTTTATTCTGTAAAACTAACCTATTTTACTAAAACTTCGCGTTAATAACCTCTCCCGACCCTCCGTATATATACGGCTAAGATCTCTTCGACTTCCTATTCTAGTTTGTTATTAATAATAATCGGCGGGGGTTAGGTATTATCTACGGCCTAGGATAGGAGGGGATCTAGTACCGTAGGTCGTATTAGGTCTACGTAAAAGACGGGATAAATCCCGCGTAGGACGCTTAGCTCTATAGTATATAGGGACGGAATATTAATAATAGTATATTTCCTATATAACTAGTTTAGTTTCTTCGACGGCTATAAGGATAGTATATTTTGTAGGTATAACTATACTTTATCTCCTATATAGTAGACTAGTACAGCCTAGTATATATATTTTGCTTATTCTTACTATTTATCCTAGGCAATAGCTATTACTACTTATATCTAGTCGGAAGCTTTATAAAGGCGTTCTATAAAGTCTATACCTACTTATTCGGGACTATTTCTATAGCTTTAGAGGCTTCTATTGTCTTCTAGTCTAATTAGGTTAATATAGTATCTATATATAAAGAAAAATAGTACTAACCCGGTCGATAATACTTCTTAGTTATTAATTATAATAGCTATAATTAGAAGGAGATAGGACTAATCCTTTTATAAGTAGGCTATAAAGGCCTATAGGATCTATTCTATCTTATAATTCGCTTATTCTATTATACTATTAGTTTAGAGGTAAAAGACTATTAATAGTTATTATTAGATTTTTAGTCTTTTATATATTTCCTTCTAGAAACTACTTACAAATTAAGGGCTATAGTTACTTATAATTATAAGCGGGAGCCTATAATATATATAGAAGTAGTCTATAAATATCTAGGCTATAGTATTGCTTATAATAGAGTCTATAGTAATAAGAATAATACTCTTTGTAAGCTAATCTATAATAATAAGATAGTTTATAGCTTTTTAGGGGCCGCTTATAGGGAGATCTATAATAAAATTGATAGAAATTTCCGCCTAAATCTATTATAGAATCGGTAATAGCTTTAATAATCTATACTTAGTATCGTACTATATTATACTTTGTCTATAAACTATATAGTTCTATAAGAACTACTATACATCCTTAGCTATTCCTAGCTAGAAGAAGTATTATAAAAGGATTATATATATAGTATTATATCCTAGATATCCTATAATATACAAATTGTATATATTTTAGATAATATATATCTATAAGAGCTTACTATCCGGAATCTATATTTAGTCTCGGAAGTAAAGGAGACCCTATATATCGAGGTAGTATTCCGCGAGGCTTATTTTAACTTAGATTTTACTCGGGAGTCTATATTCCCCTTCCTATAGAGCCTATAAGATTGCCTAGTAGCTTATATCTATTTTCTAAGCTTCGATCTAAAGCGACTATAGCTTTTTATCTTCGAATATATTAATAGGGGTCTCGAAGTTTATAGAGGTCTTTTCGTCTGTTTGTAACTATCTAGCTTTTATCTTAATCTTTTTAAAGATATACCGGAATCGATTTATTATTCGTTTATTACTCCTATCCTATAGGAGATCTTATTCTCTTCGTAAGAGGATATCTAGGTATATAGCTAGCTTCCTAGGCTAATACTAGATCTTAAAGTTAAATTCTATTAGTATATCTACCTATTATATCTAATATTTACTTAGATTCTATACTTTCCTAAAGTATTATAGATTCTTATAGTCAGTAATAATTTTAAACTTAGAGACTATTTTTAGTTCTAGGCGCTACTCTTTTAGACTATATATAATTATAAAGAGCTCTTTATTATATATTTTATAGTTTACTTCCGCTAAAGATAGCTTCTAAGAGAGGTATATATATAGATATAATATTCTATCGTCTTATAGCTATAATAATATACCCCCGGTAGCCTAACCGGAGGCGTTAGTCTCTACTATAGTCTTATATCTTTCTTCGAAGTATACTAGGATAGATATATTAATAAAAAGTTCCTTTAAGTCTATAAACGCTTTATAATAAGCTATATCCTAATAGAAGTCTATTCCTTTATATATTAGCTATACTAATAGTACTACTAAGTCTATAAAGTATAGGATAAAGATTTAGTAGAAGTTCGTAAATCCTAGGAAGCTCTATATATCTCTAGCTATTTTTAGTAGTTCCTATATATATTACTTTAACCTTCGCTAGGTCTATATAGACGCCTACGTTTACCTAGATAATAAATCTTAAGTACTTAACTATTTCCTTTTCGAACTCCGACTTATTAATATCGTACTATAGGCCTACTTCCTATAGCTTCTATAAGACTTCGGCTATCTTTTAATAGTAATCTTTAATTGATTTATTCGAATAGATAATAATATTGTTTATATATATAAAGATAAAGTTGTTAAGGTATTTACAGAGTATCTAGTTAATATATTATTAAAAGATTATAGACGCTTTTATAAGGCTAAATAGGGTTATAAGCTATTTAAATAGCCTATATCTTATCCGAAATACAGTTTTCTATTCTTCTCCTAGTTTAATTCGGATCTTATAAAATACTATAATTATATCTAGTTTTATAAACTACTATACTTATAATATATTTTATAGGGTTTCTTTAATTAAGGATAGTAGGTAGCGATCTTTAATTATTATCTCGTTTAGACTGTAATAATCTATATAAAAGTATACTTCTCCGCCTAACTTCTTAACTAGTAATACTAGTACTATAGCCGGGGATTTACTAATATAGATAAAATTCTATCCGAGTAGATCTATAAGCGTTTTTCGTAAAACAAGAAGTTCTTCTTAATTTATACTATAAAGAGGACTATATAGGGGCGAGGCTTCTCTATCTAAACTATTCTTTTATAGTAAAATATAGTAATCTACTCCTAGTTAGTAGTCCGGTAATTATTCTATATACTTTATATTAAATACTTTTAACTATAGTTAGTACTATTTTAGGAGCTATATATATAGATTGATATATTTCTTCTTTTATAGTATCTTTTCGATATCTATAAGAGTTACTTTTCCGATCTAAAGGCTCTCTATAGGCCTAGTCGTATATATTTCTTAGAAATCCTAGATAGAGAGCTTTTAAATTTATAAAGACTTTATACCCTAACGGCCTACTATAGGATTCGCTCTATTCTAGTATTATATATATTTACCTATTTTTATAAAGATATCGAGGTAACCTCTACGTACTAAGTAGCGTCTATCTATATCGATTAGCTATATATTCCTAAAGATTATTTAGTCTATCTATCTAGGAATAATATATATATAGACATTCTTTTAGAGATATCTATATATATCTATATTAAAATAGTAATAAAGTTAATCCTCCCTTAGTCTCCGGTAATACTATCTAGTATTCGGGAGGGTATTAGGATATATAGGAGGCTAAGGGTTATAGCAAAAGAGTCACTTACTATTATATAATATAAATACCTTAAATTAACTAGTACTTTTAAAAATTAAATTCTATTAACTAACAAATCAATATAAAAGGGTTTATTCTTTTACTTTAATAATTTCTTAGCTCTGTTTGGCTCCTATCTGTGACTTTAGGTAGGAGCTACTCTTTTTCCGAGTACTTATATATACTCTCTTAGTCCAAATAGTCGCTCTTTTCTATAGACGCTTCCGTAAGTATCTCTACTCTTATAATTTAGGTTCTTTCTCTCTATTTATAGTAGTACTAAGACTATTATTCGCTTAAAGGGTCCTCCTCTATTATCGCGATAGCTATATATAGGTACTAATAAAAGCCTCTAGGACTTAGCCTTCTTACTAGTTTAAGAGGGTAAGCTCTTATATAATACCTATTATATCTATAGTAGTAATATCTTCCTTTATAATATTAATATTCTAGTTCTTCCTCTCTAACCTATTTCGCTCGCTTTCCTATAAGCCCTTAGTCTTCCTTCTATATCTAAGCAGAGGCGACTATAATATTAGGTATTAAGGTCTAATCTATATAGTTAGGTATTAGTAATCTAGGATAGGTTATCTTCCTCTTATATCTATATATTATACGTTTTAACTCCGAAGAGAGTAAGTCGAGGTCGGTATTAATATAGTATAGTAGTAGTATAAGATCTATAAAGTTATTAGGAGCGTCCCTATATAATAGAGCTATATAGGTAGTTAGATTTAACGATCCTATTAATATAGATACTTTCGCGTCCTCTAGCTAACTTATTACTCCTAAATCCGCAAATTCCTTCTTAAATATAGGTAAGAATATAGCGAAAGACTATTTCGGACCCTATCGTATCTCCTATAAGTATTAGGTAGCTTATTTCTTAATATTTAGGTCCCTATAGATATTCTCGAGATATTAGATTAGGTTACTTATAGTTCTATCCGCTTATCGATATTATATAAAGACTACTATATTCTTACTTACGTTTCCTTCTAATCGGGAGTAGATATATAATAAGTATACTTATTTGTCTCTAAGAGTATCTATATTAAGTAACAGCTTATTCTTAATTAATATTCGGAATATAGGCTATTCCGTTCTAATTCCTTTAAAGATTAGGGGGTTAGGCAGTCGTATATAGGGGCGTCGGGTTAGGTTCGTATCGACTAGGCCTTAATTAAGGCCCTTATTGACTTCTAGGCTCTAGTCGTATATTTCGTATATTATACCCGCTGCTATTATTAGCCGTATAGATACGTTTATCTAGATTAGCTCTTCGAGCTATTAGATCCTCTCTTCTTACACTTATACGCTTTCTTCTTAGTTAGTAGCAGCCTATACTATCTACTATATTATCAGCTAGGCCTATATAGGTAGGCTAGACAGCTCTACGTTCTCTATTATATTGTTTCTCGTTATACCTAGTCCTTCTAGGGCTTTTCGTCGGTATACCTAAAGCTTTTAAGGCTTTTCGTTATCGTGCCTAATGCTTTTAGGACTTTTCGTCATCGTGCCTAATGCTTTTAGGACTTTTCGTCGGTATACCTAAAGCTTTTAGGGCTTTTCGTCGTCATACGTAGGCTTGTTCGGCCGTACTCTTCCGGGTCTTTAGGGAAGAGGAAGCTTTTAGAATATAAAGGGACGTAGCTAGTCTTGATTCAAACTAACTAAGCCGTTTGCAGTTATCTAAAAGCTTAAGGAGAGAAGTAGGAGCTGACGGGGTCGGACGTAAATAAAAGGGGGTGTATGGGAGGTCACGTGCACGCACGTGATGTCAACCGGGCACTGGCCCGTTACATAGGGGACTAACTAGCTATTATCTTATTATTATAATAGTATAGCTCCTATATCCTATCTAGATATATTAGTTTTTACTACTATCTCTCTTTCTTCTTCGAAGTATACTAGGATTAGTATATTAATAAAGAGATCCTTAAGTTCTACGAAGGACTACTAGTAAGTCTTATCCTATTAGAATACTATATCTTTCTTTATAAGTCTAGTTAATAGTATTAATAAGATAGCGAATCGGGGTATAAACGATCTATAGAAATTAGTGAATCCGAGGAATCTATAAATATTGTATATTAATTTTAGGGCTTCCTATATATATATTACTTCTACTTTCTTTAGATCTAAGTAAATCCCTTTGCCTATATAGATAATAAATCCGAGATATTTAATAGTACTCTATCTAAACTCTAACTTTCCTATATTATAATCTAGTATCCTTAAATTTCTGTAGTATTTTATATATTTTTTAATAGTAATCCTCTATTAAACTACTAGAGTAGATAATAATATTGTTAATATATATTAATATAAAGTCGTCGAGATACTCTTATAGGGTTTAATTGATAAACTATTACAATATTGCTAGTATACCGGTAAGACTAAAAGGTATAATATTCTACTCGAAGAGACTATATTAGATACAAAATACTATCTTCTATTCCTCTCCTAGTACTATCTATACTTTATAAAATACTATAATAATATCTAGCTTTATAAACTACTTCGCTTTTACTATATTCTATAGGGTTTCTCGGATAAAAGGTAGTAGGTAGTAATCCTTTATACTTAGGTTGTTTAACTCTCTATAATTAATATAGAATCGAACTCCTCTATCTAGTTTCCTTACTAGGAGTACTAGGATAGCTATAAATAACTTACTAATATAGATAAAGTTCTTATCTAATAGATCTATTAATATTTTCTATGGATATAGAAGCTCTTCCTTATTTATTCTATATAGTAGACTATAAAGTAGGTATTCTTTATTACCGTTCTAGTTATAATTTAGTAGTATCTTATAGTTGATTCCGGGTTAATATAGTAGTAGCTTATTAGCTAGGTATTAGCTAAAGATATCTAGCTATTGCTAGTACTATTTCGGTAGCTTTTCCTTTAAGTCGATTTACCTCTTTAGTTATAGTACTTTATTAATATTATTTAGCGTAACCTTCCTAATCTATAGACAATCCGGTCGAGAGGTACTATTAAATAGCTACTAAATCGACTTAGCTAAGATACGGTTAATATATAGCATTTTTATACCGATCGGTCTAATAGTCCTATCCTTTCGATTCTAGTATCTAGTCTTCTCCCTAGTCTTTAAGAAAATATCTATATATCCTTTATTCAGTAAGTATATTCTATTAATATCCTTAATCTATAGGAGACTAATAATAATTTCGTCTACCTAATTCTTAATAATATATATAAAGATCGTATCGTATTAGTAGCTATAGATATTAGTATTAAAATATATAATATAGGTAATTCGGCCTTAATTGGCTACTACTCTATCTAACTATTATAAACAAATATAAATACGCGGGAGATCGAGAGATCTAGTAAGTGTAACGGGTTGTACCCGCTTCTTACTATATAGCCCTGCCATATAGCCTTCCACTCCCGCGCGCTTCCGTTCTGCCACCGCCTTGCCCATTACCTTTATTACTGTCCCGCTTGTTTCACTCCTTCTCTTCTCCAAGCTTTTTGTAAACAGCATGTCGACTTAGTCAGTATTGAATCAATTTGGCTTCGTTCCTTTATATATAAAAAGCTTCCTTCTCGTCACCAAGTCGTACCCGCAAAGGCCCGCCCGAAATTTTTCCGCCAAAATAGACTAGAACTAGCCCCTTTTTACCTTAATCTAGCAACTCTAATAACAACTCCTCGACTAGCAATAGTAACTAAAAGCTCTCGCTCCTATCTAGACCTAGTTGACCTAGTTTAGATTACTAGATCCGCTATATTTCGATAGTAAGCCGCTTAACCTAAAGACTTAGTTACCGGCTATTCGCGTAAAGCTCCGATCGGATAACCTAGTCGGCTAATAAGTGTTTGACTATATATACGATCGTCTCGAGTACCCCTAGTAAGCTTCGATCTTATACTTACGTAAGACCGACCCTACGCCCGAAGTAGTTTTCTAGTACTTCGAACGCCTTTATTATAATATATATAAGAAATAAGATATACTTCTTCGATTCGCTAATATCTATTAGAAGAACGATGAAAGCCTACTTATATACCTTACCCGGTTCGAACGTTTTTCGTATAAAGTAAAAGTCTATTAATAGGACCTACTCTATATAATTACCTTATACTATAGCCTATACGTAATATTATAATAGACTCTCGAGCAATCGTATAATACTCTATTTAATCTTAAATATAATAAATATATTGAACTACTCTAATACTATAATCGGCGCTAATCTTGTCTATTTATCCCTAGCTAGAATTAGACTAGCTAGAATCAGACTCGTTAGAACCTAACTAGTCAGAATCAGATTAACTAGAACTAGTTAGACCTGATAGATCTTAATCTAATTCGTATAAATACTATATATATCTAGACCTAGCTCGAACTAGATCTAGTTCGCCCTAGAAACTAGTTCGCCCGATGTCCCTACTATATAAACCTCGCTATACATATAATAAATAGGCCGAACGTAACCAACTTAGCCTCTACTTCTACTACGGCTCCCTAGCTTATTAGATCGCCGACTGCCTAAGCTGTCTACCTAGTTCTTCTCGGTATATATCTCCGCTTTAGACCCCTAACGATCCCGATTCGTCCCCGTTCTAGAACTTAGACAGTTACGATTCAGACGACCCCTAAGAGGGGGGGTAATATAATAGGTTGTACCCGCTTCTTACTATATGGCCCTACTATATAGCCTTCCACTCCCGCGCGCTTCCGTTCTACCACCGCCTTGCCTATTACCTCTATTACTGTCCCGCTTATTTCACTCCTTCTCTTCTCTAAGCTTTTTATAAACAGCATATCGACTTAGTCAGTATTGAATCAATTTGGCTTCGTTCCTTCACAGTAAGTACTGTATTTACGGTTATATAACTTAGATAGTTATAATTGACTAATACTTCTATAAACTAGATTCTATTTACTCTACTATCGACTAAGAATAGTTCTTTTCTTCTATCTAGTTTCTTAACCCCCTTTCACTCCTACTCACAGCTAAGAATAGAAGCTACTTATTTTCTATTAAGATACTCTACAAGTCAGGGTAGGTGCCTATCAATCAGGTAGGAGAAGGTAACAAGATGGTTCCAAAAGTCAAAGACTGTTTCTTAAGGAGCCGTTAGGCTTCCTCTATATGATCCAATTTATATATAGTCCTATATAGGTAGGGGATATAATATATAGAGCGGGGTATTATTTCCTATAGTAGGGGTTCCCGAGATAATAGGGAAATATAGGCAATTCCCTCCTAAAGAGTCTAGGCCGCCTTAGGGACTCGTTCTACCGGTAGGCCTAAGGCATTATTCTAGGAATAGTCTTATATCTAATTATATTATAATAAATCATCCTCTCTCTATAATCGTATACCCTTACGCGGGGTAATAGGTAGTTAAGAGAGAGTATATAATAGGGTAAATAAGATAAAATAGGTAGGGACGTAGGGTAGGCGAATAAAGAGATATTATCTTAGAGGATATAGAACGTATTCCTTTATTTTGATCTTATAACCTCTCTCCTTTTCACTTCCTCTCTTTATATCTTACTTCTCTTATATAGGAGCCGCTATTTTATCTACTTTTTCTTAGTTTCTATATATTAAGACTATTATAATACCCTAGCGAAACCCTACCTATAATATATACCCTCTTTTAGAGGCCTCTATCTATCTAAGGACCCTCTAGTATATATACTATTTATAGACTATAATCGATAAGTAGCAGAAGGACTAGCTTTATCTCTTTATAATTAACTATATTATAAATACTAAGGCTTCGGATATATATAAATAGTGTTCTAACTACGCTTTAATATATATTCCTATAGGTTTCGCTAAGTCTTATACTAAGATACAACTACTAACAATTCCTAGGCTATAACTGCGATACTAGGAGACTACTAGGATCTTAGTAACTTACTTACCTAGGTATATACAATATTTTAGCTAAACTAGGTTAATAATATTAATAATAGTATTAGCTAGTATAACTAGCTATATTCTGATAAGACCTATTAAGTAGTTACTAAAAAGATAATAGAACTCTATAAGTCCTTTAATACTTCGGAGTAGGCTTATCGTAAGGAGTATAAATTAACTAATAATAAGAGCTAGGTTAAGATATATATTAGAGTAGTTTTAGATATTAGTTTTAGTATTTTCTAACTATAGATTTAGTAGTAAATCTATATAGACTATAATATATTTCTTATAGGCTGCTATACTATACTCCCTCCTATTACTATCTTTAACTTCTTCTATACCTATAAGAAAAGAGTAGCCTATTTTTCGAGGGAACTTATATACTTATTACTTAGGAACGAAGGATATATTCCCTAGACCCTAGCGAAGCAAGTATTTTATAATAGTATTTCGGTAGAGGTTCGCGACGCTTAAGACGCCCTAGACTTAGGAAATAATAATAATACTTCTATTAGGGATAATAAAATAGAGAAGTGGACTATAATAGATTTCCCTATTCCTTTAAAGGAGATTTAGGATTATATTAGATAGTTTTTTTTTATGTATTCTTATAGTACTATTGTTTCAGTGTCTTTTTCCCTACCTATTAGCCGGTTCTCCTTTATCTTTTAGGGTAGCTTTGCTACCCTCTTATAATAATTAAGGGTTTTTCTTTCTTTTTCCGTTCCTAGTAAGAGTATATTACTTTAGTTATATTCTAAGGGCTATCCTTTCTATTTAACGAGGAAGTATTTTATATCCTCGATTTGTTTTTTGTTATATACTTCTTCGACCTTATATTCCTCTTCGTCTTCCAAATTGGGTATCTGTAGGGATTCGCTATCCTTTCCGGGTAGTTTCCTCTATAGTTTAAGAAGGGTTATATAGAAAACATTGTGAATTCGGTTGTATTGCTAAGGTAAGCTTAGGCGGTAAGCTTGTTTTCCGATAGCCTACAAAACACGGAAGGGACCGATAAAGCGGGGTGCTAGTTTCCTACTTCCCTTCAGTCTAAGGTTTTTCGTTAATAGACCAACAAGGTCTCCTTTCTTAAACTACATTGGTATGTGGTCCTTATTGTAATATTTTACCATTGTTTCGTTTGCCTTTTGCTAGTGTTCCTGTAGTCTCTGACAGAGGTTTTCCAATTTTTCGACTTATATAGTGAAGAGGGGAACGCTCAAGGCTGTATGCTCTCTGGCATACGGGTCGATTCAGCACTCGTAATTAGGCTTCATGCTCAATCTTGTATACAAAAAGGGTCCTAGAGTACTGTCCAAGAAGTGAATTCCGAGAGGTATAGGAGTGTGTCTTCTCAATCTGTATCTATCTACTACTTATAACCTCAAAATCACAATGCTCGCTTATATAACTTATGAACAACATAAAACAACATAAGGCAAACAGGAGCACTAGTGGTAGTAGGGAGCCTATCTCCCTATTATATACCACCCCCCCCCCTAGAGATATCGACTATCCTTAGTCGATCAATCGTTACTACTTCTAATAACCTTCGCCAATCTCCGCCAATCTCTATCAACTATAGAGATCCCTATTAGTCTCTCTATTACAATCCCTATCACTAACTACCTCTTTCTAGTACTCTAGGTATACCTTCGGAATCGGCTCCCCTTCCTTTAAAAGGCGAAAGAACGATCGGCTCCCGTATACAGATCTCTCGGCGGCAACAATCCTTATAAAGCCCTCTATAAACTATCTCGAAGTATAAAGTCGCTATTTAGCAATCTACCTATACGCGGCCGCTCTATCTTCTCCGAATAGGATATTAAGCTTAGTAATAATAGACCATTCAGACTATTTGATCCTCCCTAATAGTATATTAGAGAGATCCCCGAGACTAGTAAGATAGGATACTCCTAGAAACGAGGGGAGATCCCTAACTATACGCTTCTGGCTCGACTCCCCTAACGGCTTTCGGGGAGACAGCCGTATATCCCGGTGAGTATCGGAAATCTCGCTCTATATCCCGGCTTTAGCCGTCTCTATTCGCTCGTAATCTTTGTAGACAATACTAAACTATAGCATTATTATACGCCTTAGGCGAGTAGTAGGCCCTATCGAGCCGTATAGAATCACCGGTAGTGTTAATCGGATATTACTAGTCTTATAGATTACCCCTTCAAAGGAGGTTCTAAATTGCTCTTCTTCTTCTTTCCCCTATATCCAGGGGTAGACTATAATCATATGGCCTAAAGTCTAAGCTTCTAGGTGGCTAGAAATCTTCGACCACTATTCTTTAAGGTATAAGTGTATCTTACGAAGCACAATCGTATAGTTCTCGCTATCCTTATCGGTAAAGGAAATAGAGCCCTATACTGCGTTTCCACTACGCCTAGTTACTAGGAAATCACTAATATTCAAATCAATATATATAAACCCTATAGCTTCCTCTGGGTATACGCTCTTAGTATAGTAAGGGAAGGCTATTAGCCTCTATATATAATCTGGGCGAATCGCAATATACGCCGTGTAGTAACAAATATCTTGCTAAACTAACTGCTAGGTAAGAGACTAGAATATATTGCGACTCTACCCTAGCCTAGGCTTCGATATAGTAGGCGTATAGTAATAGTCGTATATATCGAATTCTAGGTATATTAGCTGTATTAGTGATATTACTAGTTAGCCTAGAATCTCGGAGAGTATTAGAGCTCCTTCTAGCCCTAAAATATCATCCTCTAGCTATCCGAAAAGCTTCGGGAGAGTCACGTTCCCTATCCTATCAAACTCCTCTTCCTACTATTGATAAGCACTACTTAGGGTCCTATAAATCCAGATACAGATATCTATAAGATTGAATCTATACTCGGTATATCTTATAATGCGCGGAGCTAACAAGCTAATCTTGAACCAGAAAGAGCTACACTCTACCCCGTTAGGGAAGTTCTACAGCGTAAACCACTCAGGCTTATCTTATAAGAACTTCTCCTAGCTGCCAATCTGTCTTATTGTATACACTAGGCGCTAGAGTAGATCTATATACTTAAACTATCTTATATATAGTCCTAGGTATCTGCTTAATACCTTTATATATATAAAGCACATCTTTTCGGCCGAAAAGATGCCTAAAGCATATATTACCTTTCTTAAAGTCGCTAGTTTCGTTTAGTCTATAGGGCTCAGTAAGCCACTAAACTAACGTAGTAGTACTATAGGTAGTCTATAGATATAACTCCGCTAAGGCTAGTCTCGTAGATTCTTTAGTATTAGGGACTAGTAGTATCGATAATATACAGCTCCTCCCTAGTACCGTCCCTAATACTTCCTTCGCCGGGATCCTATCGGTAGCGGTGTAGGGGGTAGCTCCTCTAAGCTTAAGTCCTCTTTAGGAGACTCAGAACTAGACTCGTCTTCCTAGCTATTCTAGGCGCTGCCTTCTCTCTTGCTAGGCACTATCTGCTCTATCTCTTGCTTATCCTCTAATTTACCAAACGTAATATCCGGGAAGGGTAGACCCTTGCTTTCTACTAGAAACCTATAGGGATCTAGCTTTAAGCTATATTTCTTAAAGTCCGAAGGAGGTATATCATCTATACACATAAACCTAGTAGTATTCACGAGATCGCCTTGTATTATATATTTGGCCCAGTAGTGCCCCCTTCCTACTCTCCTAAGTCTTTAGACTAGCTTATAATTGGTTACTGTCCTTACTTAGTCGAAGGTAGTATTATAGGTAAGGAGTTTATAAAACTACTCTGCTATCGTCTTAGTATATACCCGGGAGAATAGGCTATCCGTATCACTAATCCCCTATTAGGAGACTGCTCTCTTATACTCCGTGTTACCAGCCAGTTCTTCAAAGTAAAAGAGTGCATTAAACGAGAATACTAAGTACAGAGGGGGAAAGGGAGAAGAAGAGAGGAAACCTGCCTGGCAGGACCTTTGTGGGTCCTGTCCTGTCTCCTTATGCAAACCATGCAAACATCTACGAGGCGAGGCGAGGTCACGTGACGGAGAACTAAGGCGGCCAGTCGCGGCAGAAAGTACAGTCCAGTCTGGATCGTTATATAACCCCCGACTAAAACTATATTCAGTCCCTGAATGCGGGCTTGTCGTCATCAATATAATCCTCGAGGACTCGATCTTCTTCGTCAGCATCCAACCATTCCTGTAAGCGTATTAGGGGACTAGGCTTCGTAGGATATTGTGTATAGAATTCCTGTAATTTCTTCGGCGTATACTTTATATTACCAGCAGGATACTATTGTAAATCGAGGTTATATCTAACCTATTGTACTCTGTACTGCAGCTTCCGGTAATACGTCCTGATATCTAGGACTTTTTCGACTTCCTATTTATCTGCCTCCCTAATCTATATTAGCGGAGAAGGGTCTATATACTATCTAGTTAGGGGCTCTATCGTCGCTACTCTCCGTAATTTGCTTAGGTGGAAGATAGGGTATACCCGAATAGCCTTAGGAAGATCTAATTTGTAGGAATTACCTACTTTCTCGATAATCCTATACGGCCTGCTAGCTAGGTGCGAAAGCTTCCTACTTAGTCGATCTTAAAGCTAGTCCTTTATCGTAATAAATACTAAGTTACCGACTCCGAAATCCTCCTTACGATGATACCTATTTGCCTATCGAATCTATAATTCCTATAACTTCGCAATTTGTTCCTTTGTCTAAGTCCAGATCTCTTATAGATCCGAGAGTATCTAGATTGCCTCTCGTTTATTCGGTATTGATATTCCCTAATCCTTCTAGTCGAATGTTATTACTGGCTCGTAGCCCTGTTCTACGAAGAACGGAGACTTCTTCGTTGTATCTTAGGGAAGGATTGAGGCTGTAAAGTTAACTATTAGTAACAACTTAGACCAGTTATCTTAGTTCTATTTGATATATAGATGTAGTCTTTAGGCTATATATTAGTTCGCGATCTTACTCTGTCCGTCTGTTTACAGATAATATATAGTCGAAAGTTTCTGTTTAATCCCTAGGATCCTACAGAACTTAGTCTAGAATTCTAAGATAAACTGTTCTCCGCGATCCGATACGATCGTCTTTAGGATCCCTAAGATATATATAATATAATTAATAAATAACCGGGCTATCTGCTTAGCCTTTGTTTCCTTCTAATATAGAATAGAGATTAGTCGCTTACTTAGACGATTAATAACTATAAACACTATATCGTATCTATAACGATCTCTCGGGAACGAGCGGAAATCTATTAAAAGATACTGTTAAAGATACTCTAGAATCGGCAGAGGTCGTAATAGTCTAGGCGTACAATCTCTCTAAGCCTTCATACATTTACAGATTAAGCAATTGTCGATATATCGCTTCACGTTAGTTACCTATCTATACTAATAGTATCTTATCGCGACTAGCTTCTTTATTTTCTTGATTCCTAGATACGCTGTTAAGGGCTGTCGGTATATCTTATCGAGTAGACGAGTACGTAAATCTCCGTTATCCGGTACCTCGAGTCGTCCTTTATAAAAGAGCAATCCGTCCTATATTATCTATCGAGAACTCTCTTTTGCCTAAGCTATCTGTCGGAACCTATCTAGCTCTAGACTTTGACAATTAGACTTATAGACTCTTTTAATAATCTTAACCGTCTTGTTAGCAGTCTCTTCTAGCGTTAAAGAAGCTAAGTGAGTTAGTAGTACTCCTTTATCTAGGCAAGCTATCGGCAATATTGTAAGCCTACGACTCTCGTCTATATAAAGAGTCTTCTTCCTTAATAAGGCGTCCGCAATAATATTCCTTTTTCCGGGCCGGTACTTAATTACAAAGTAGAATTGTAATAGGAATTCACTCTATCTTACTTATTGCTAATTTATCTGCTAAGTCGTTATAAAGTATTCTAATAACTGATAATCAGTAAGGATCTCAAAGCGATCCTTCTGTAATAGTCCTTTAAGCTCGGGTCTTTATTCCTACAATGTATAGATAATTGCTAAGAGTTCTTTATCTCGGACTTTATAATTTAATTCTGCTAGCTATATTAACTTCGAGTAGAACGCTACCGGATACTAGAAATCATCTTATTTGTAGTACTGAGTAAGTACTGCCCTAAGAACTCTATCTAATACGTCTGTCTTAACTCTAGTCCTCTATACTAGATTATAATATCGGAGAATCAGTACGTTAACTAGATTCTGCTTTAGGCGTAGGAAAGCTTCTTTATACTATATTGACCACTCAAAGGGAATGTCCTATTTTATTAACCGATATAATAGCTTCGAGATCATACTGTATACCTTAATAAATCGTTAGTAGAAGTTATAGAATCTAAGGAATGACTATACTCCTTTTACTATAGTCGGCGCTAACTATAACTGGATTACTTCAATCTTTACTAGATTTACAGCAATGCTATTAGTACTTATAATAAAACCTAAGAACTTAGTCTTCTTAACTGAGAATTCAGATTTTAGTAAAGCAACCTATAGTCCTGCTTCCTATAGATAATAGAGCACTCCCTTAACTTATTATTTATAATCTTCGATATTCTTGCTGTAGATTAAGATATTATCTACGAAAGCGACTGTATATTTATCTAAATACTCTCGGAGTATATTATTCATAAATCTCTAGAACGTAGCTGGGCTATTTGTCAGTCTAAATAGTATTACTTTGTACTTAAAAGATCTATATTGTATACAGAATATAGTGAGATCTTTAGCTTCTAGTGTTAGTCGAATCCGGTAGAATCCTTACTAGATATTAAGCGTCGTATAGATCTTTGCTTTACTTGTTCGTTAGATTACTTCGTCAATCAGTAGCAGAGAGTAGTAGTCTTTCTTTGTGATTGTATTTAACCTTCTAAAATCGATACAAAAACATAGTCCTTTACCTAGCTTCTTAGCTATTAAGATTAGCGAGGTATATAGAGAGGAACTTAGAATAATAAAACCCTTCTATAGGTTTTTAAGAATATATTTCTTTACTGCTTTTAGCTCTTCTAATAACAGCTTATAAAGAGGATAGTATCCCGGTTAGGCTTTAGCTTTAAGCACAATTTTATAGTCGACTCCGGGTCTATAAGGTGGCAATTCGTCTAACTTCTTCTTCGAGAAAACTTCTGTAAGCTCATAATACTCTCTTAGTAGTATCCTTTTAATCTCTTCGATCTCTATATCCTAGATTTGAGAGCTCTTAATATCAATAATATAGTCAATCTCGTAAAGCAAGGTAGAAAAGGTTTCGGTCTCTTTATCAATCTTTCTATGCTGATACAATCGGTTAAACCCTATACTACTAATAACACTAATATCAATTGTCGGCAGTATCTCCTCTAGACGTTAAGTCTTTAAAATCATCGTCTTACTTTCATCGTTTAGGTTCCGGCTTATCTTTCTTTGTTCCTCGACTTACTAGTATCCGTACTAGTGCTTATGTGTATACTTATAACTATCCTTTGTCTTTGATTCTTTTCGACCGAAAAGACGGTCTTATTAATCAGTATCAACTTGATAATTAAGATTTAGCTTCGGTTTCTAGAGGATAGTAGTAGGTGTTAGTACTGCTATCTTACTTAATATATTGTTAAAGAGCGTCTTCTTATCTAGCTAGATTATTCGGTACCGACGATAGTCCAGAAGGACGTTATAATCTGTAAACTATTTCCTTCTAAGAATTATATTATATTTCCCGAGGTCAGCGATCAATATCGGGACCTACTATTGTACTCTGCTATCTATATATATTGTAAGAAAAGTGATATACGTGATCGGCTTGCTAAGCTTTCTGTTAAATCCTCGAATAGGATACTCTTGTCCTATACTTTCTGCTTTCAATCTAAATCGTTTACCGAGGAGTATACTTAATCCTCGATTCAAGAACATGTATCTATCTACTCTAGTATTATTAAGCGCTAAAATAGAGAAAGAGCGTCTATTATATATCAGTCTAGTATTAAAAACTAAACTATCTCTAGGACTGCTAATTAACTTATATAAATCTAGCGAGTACAATAATACTTTCTGTCTACCTAGATAGGAGACTTAGCCTAGGTATCGGCTTTTCCCTAGTTATTATCTTTATTGTTAAGTTCAATAATACGGGGAGAAGGGCGAGCTGCAGTAACAGTACTAGCTAGCTTCTTCTTCGGGTAGTCGCGGGTTATATACCCTTGCTCCTTGTAGTTGAAGCATCGACCTTCCTTTATTAAGGTATCTTGTTCGGCATTCGAGAGTCTTCCGAGGTTGACACTTTCTTCGCGTTTTATATAAGGAGTATATATCGATGTTGATATCGGCTTTACGCTTATTCCTACTCCTATACCTATACTACTGCCGGTAGTAACAGTAGATCGTATATAAGAGGTAATCTTTGCTTCTTGCTAAAGATTGATCTCGTAAGATATACTTTAGTAGGTCTTAGTAAAAGATTTAAAGGTTATAGTGTCCTAGTTAACAGCCTATATTACCTAACTCTGCAATAGGTATAGGAGCTTCGAGTATAAATCACGTTTACGGTTTTCTTCGATTATAATAGCTTCTTTAGTAAGCTGTATAAACTCGGTAAGGAAATCGGTAAAGCTATCTTTCGGCTTTATTATCAACTTGTAGTATGTGGTATATACTTTAATACGTCGGTTCGGATTAGCGAAAACGGTCTTTAGGTAGGTGATTATATCCTCGGCGTCTATATATAGATTGCTAGAATCGGAATTTATCCGCGGCGCAATATATAACTAGGCCTTACCCTCGTAGCGACTCTATATATAAAGCTTATAGTATATAGGCAACGGGTAATAGTCCGTATTAGCCTCTAGCTTCTAGCGTATAACTGTTTCCTAAGTCTTAAATCGGACCTCCTTACTATTACTAAGTATTGAAGTATCTGGTATCTTCGTAGTCTTCCTATTAGCAATAGCCTCTACAATCGGTACGCTAGAGCTATTGCTTCGATTTAGGAGTCGGAATGCGAGATCTCCTTGATCTCTAATTGCTAAGTTATGGTAAGCGATTGCTTTATTACGCTCGATCTCAAGGTTCTTGATTATAGGATCGAAATCAACTCTCTTAGCTAGAAGGACTGTAACTTCGTCCTTAAGCTCTTAGTACTTCTACTCTAGTCGCTTATACTGGCGAGTAAGTTCCTAGAATCTCTCCTTCGACGGAGTATTTAATAGTCGTTCGCGCAGAGAGGACGATCCTTCTTCAGCGTTATCTTCATCCTTATTCTTATTATATTCGTGTTCGTGTTCATTAGTCTTAACTGATCTTATCGGGGTCTTCGGTTCCTAAATATCTGTCTTATATTCGGGAATTTCTTTATTATTAGGCATAGCAGCAACCGGCTGCTTGCCACGGTTTATCGGGTTTCGTCGAGTCTCAACTATCGTGATTGGTCAGACTTACTTCGGTTCGGTTCGAGTCTTAGCTTATACGGTGCTAAGGAACGGGAAGTGGGGTAAAGCGGGACCGGGACCAATCGCAATGATAGTCCGTATAGTCGTACTGCTTCGTGGAAATTGAGAATGGTACTTAGTATTATGTTACTAGCCAGTTCTTTAAAGTAAAAGAGTGCATTAAACGAGAATACTAAGTACAGAGGGGGAAAGGGAGAAGAAGAGAGGAAACCTGCCTGGCAGGACCTTTGTGGGTCCTGTCCTGTCTCCTTATGCAAACCATGCAAACATCTACGAGGCGAGGCGAGGTCACGTGACGGAGAACTAAGGCGGCCAGTCGCGGCAGAAAGTACAGTCCAGTCTGGATCGTCACACTCCGTCCTAATATAGGATAGGTTCTACTAATACTTATTATAGACTCGCCTAGCTCGCTTCTATTCCTAGCAAAAGCCCTCTTTATCCCGCTCTCTCTTCTAGTCCTTACTTTAGACTACATAGTCGTACTATTGTGATATCGCATTAGTATTTTCGTCCCTAAGGTTTAGGAGATACTCCCCTACCTCTAGCTAAAGGTAGTACCTTTCTTCTATAGGGTAGCTTTCGACAGCTTACCTAATTTCCTACAAAGTTAGGTCCAAAACTCCTAAAGGCTAGATATAAATAGCTTCGATCGAGGCTAGGGTAGTAGTATTATTAGGACTTAGACTAGGCGTAGAGCTAGAATCGGCTATTATTGATAGGGTAGCTAGCTTTTTCAAGATACTTCGAGGAAAAAGTATAGTTATTTAGGGTCTTAGAGTCGACTTTAAGAGTAGCTATCCTTATAGCTTTTAAACCGCTATCCTATCTTAAATCTAGGCTTATAAATCTAGGCTTATAATAAGTTCTTTTCGGCTAAAAAGAACCTATCTACTAGGATAACAAAGTACTATCCTTTTAGAGAGTAGTCCTTTTAGTAAGTAGGCTTCTCCTTTCAGAGATATATAGTATAAAAGAGTCTTTCTTTTATCCTGAAATATAGCTCTTCGGCCGAAAAAAAGCAAGTCTTTTAGGATAATAAAGCACTATTCTATTAGAGATTTTATTTACTAACTTATTGCCTTCTTTTCTAAGCCTCTCTTTTATTTACTTGGCTTAAGTATCTCTTTTATTTGTTAAGCATCTTTTTCACCTCGCTTCCAGTATGCTCTATTATAAGACCCGTAGAGTCCCCTACTCTTCTCCAGTCTCTTTTATCCCTCTATGCCTACCCGCGGGTTTCTTTGTCTTTTGTCTGCCTAACTACGCCTCTGACTAACTTACTTCTTTTATCTTAGAGTCTATAGTATACCTAATCAGTAGGCTATTTCCTATCCTACCGATAGGTAGCTTCTCTGTCCCTAGCTCTCTTTCGCAGTATCCTAGATTATAGTCTGCCTAACCTATATCTATACTAATATTATCGACTAGATCCGCGCCGGATCCTAGTATAGCTTTAGATCTTGCTTTGCCTTTCGTTGTATTTAGGACTTAGGCGAATCAAATAAGTGCTAGCATTGCTATCAGACTAGAAGTATATATAAGCAAGTAAGACAATCCTCCCTACTTCCCTCTCTTTCATACTTAAGACGCTGACTCGCGTCTTCTTTTATCAGGTCCCTATAGGTATCGAGGGATATTTTTATAAGCTCCTTGCCTTAGTCGCCTAGTTAAACCTAATATAGGGATCTTACAATCCCACTAACTTACTCTCTAATATCTTTATTCCGACTTAGCTACTCCCTTCCCCTCTTCTCGCCGAGCTCGGAGATAAACTTAGAAGACTCTGCTCTTCCTTCTAGTACTTTATACGAAATCATATCCACCAATATAGTATCCACTTCGGCTGCCCGGTATAGACTTCGGATACTTAGCTTTTCTTCTTAGTCGCTTACTTACTAACCCCTTCTCTTTAGGCTAGCGCTCTCGCTATACTCGCTATAGAAACTAGCTGCTATACTGTCAACCTCTTCTAGCAGAGATTAAACTAGACAGTAGTCTAGAAGCCTTTACAACCTTCTTATTTTCGAAGCACAAGTCTATAGGCACTAAAGATAGGGTTTATAACTAGTACAGGGCTGTTATAAGCTTCCAGCGGAGGGTATTCGAAATTGTTAGGGAGGGTACCCGAGGTACTGCCTATAATACTGAGTATACAGACCGCCTTAACCGGTTTCCTATATAGATCTTGCCGGTAGAAATGCGGAGCCTTAGCCTTCGCTCGATTCGGGCCGCTCGCCGCTAATTGAAGGTATCTAATATATCTCCGGGCTAAACCATCCTTATTATAGTGCTCCTTGCCTGAAGTCTTTCTTAGCTTTTTCTTAACGTAGTCCCCTACCCTACTCGAGAAATTTTTGTTGTCCTTAGCAAAACTTAGCATATAGGCAAGGCGAATCGTATATAATCCTTAGCCCGCGTAATCGAAATTAGGCTTAAACCCTATAAACCGTTATATATGAAGATCAAAAACGCCTATCAAAAACGTATCTCAATATCGAAGTCAACTTTTAACACTAAAATTAAATATATTTACCGTCAAATATTAAAGCCTAATCGGCCCTAATAAATAAGCCGCAAAATAGGTATAGTATCAGTTAAAAAAGCATAGTATTAGTCAAAAAAGCATAGTATCAGTCAAAAAAAAAACATAGTATTAGTCAAAAAAGTCAAAAAAAAAAAGGTATATAAAAAGCATAAAATATCAATCAGCGAAGGCATAAAAAAACTTATTAGGCCCGGGTTTCTTCAACACTCCTAATATCTCTACTATCACTAGTATCGACGCTTCTATTATCCTCGGAGTCCTAGTCGAAGGGTACGTCATTTAGCGGAAAAGACTCCTAGTGTGTAGCTGTATCCCGATATAGCCAGAACCTCTTTAGGCGATCCCTATTCACTACGCTATACCGAAGGCCGGTACCTAAAGAGAACTTATAGAAAATAGCAGTTCTATCTAGCTCTTTAAGAGTATAAGCTCTATTGCTAAGGGCTAATCGGATCCTATAAGGACTGGACTACTAATATTATAGCTTCTGCTCGGAGGTACGGTTATCCTGTCTCTAGATATTGTGTAGTAGGACTAGGCTCCCTTCTTCTAGAGGGTTAGTTCGAAGGCGCTTTCTCCTATTATAGTAGGACTTATTGTTATCTTTTATACAAGAGAATCTATAAATCGTTTCTTAGACGTCCTCGTCTCGCCGTAAAATCTACCTAGTACGAAGCCCAATTAAGTCTTCCTTCGTAGTAATAGTCTCCTAAGGTAGGGTACTCTATATTAAAACCTCTATTTCTATAGGCAAAATTGTATCTTAGCCGAAGAGGAATCGGTATAGGGTTATACCTATTGTCGTATTAATAGTTATCCTGTCTGCTAGTAAGATTATATAGAAATACTCTCTCTATAAAGATAGGGTGGTCGCTAGGGTACGCTTTGCTCTCCTATACCGTAAGGACGATAGTAGATTAGGATCTAGGGTAGGCTCTGCAGCAGAAATAGCAGCAGTAGCAGCATTCTCGGCCGAATAACTAAAGGTTATTTTCGATAAGGCGTCCTTAAATATTCTTATACTTCGCTCGATCGTACTGTTTGACCTAGGGTTATATAGGGAAATTGCGACTCTCTTAATCCCTTTTGATTCGAGTATCTTCTAGATCTCGCCTCGGAACTCTAGGCCTTTATCTATTACGATCCTAGCTAGAAATCTATAATAATAGATTATATCCGACTAGATCTAGTCCGTAAGTATCCTACCGGTAGACTTCGCTTTTAAAGGCTTCGCTTCTAGCTATCCGCTTAATCCTTCTCTCGCTTAAGCTATACTATAGTACCTATTCTCGTTAGATAGCAGGGAGGTATTAATAAAAACGATATCCTAAATATATTGTACTTAATTCGGTACTATTGGCTCCTCTAGCCTACTAGGTTTACGAAACTGGTAGGATAGGTAGTACCGAACGTATTCAGCGATCTAGGTATATATTCTATCCTACTAGTATCGTAGCTTTAGAAGCGAGTATATTGCTTCTCTCTCTTTATAGCCTAAGTTATCGTAACTAGCAATAATCACTCTCTTCCTATTATCTAGAGAGTCTAGAACCTATCTTAATAGTATATTATTTCCTTTCCTACGATAGAATAGATACTCTCCTTATACGATAAAGTTTGTAGCGTATCTCTTAAATTGATTGTAGTAGCGGATTAGTATCCCTAGCGGACGGCAGAACGTTATATACTATTTAGCGATCTCTTCTAATTCGGTAAAGTATTTAGGGCCTAGGACACGCGGAGTCTCTGTATTACCTTAATCCCGATCCTACTCGATACTCGGTATTACCTCTAGGTTGTTAGTAGTAGATACCCTTATTAGGTTTAATATTACTATCAATACGCTAATTTCTATAGAAATAAAATTATCTATATCTTCCTCTCGCTCTTCTTCTTCTAGCTTCTCTATAGTAGGGGGGCGTCTCGATAGGCTATTAGCGGCTCCGTAGAACTGCCTAGGGATATACTTTATATCAAAGTCGAATAGTCTGATCTACGCGATCTAGCTAGTAACTAAGGCTCTAGGCAAATCTATTGCGGATCGATTTAACTACGATACTAAGGTTTTAGTATTAATCTCTAGGGTAAAGTAGACTTTATAAACCTAGTATCGAAACTTTTTTAGTGCTTTTAGTACTCCTCGGTACTTATACTTACTAGTATTATACTACTGCTCTATTTCTGACTAGGTCCTAGATTTATATCTTACTAGCTTCCGAACCTTATTTTATACCTATATTAATACCGCTCCCTATCCCTTTAACGACGTATCTACTACGATTACGATCTCTAATAGCGTAAAGTTATAGTCGATTAGTAGTATATAGGGAAAGGTTAATAAAACGCTTTTTAGCTAGATAAAGGCTTCTTAGTGGTTATTATACTACTCGAAGTATACTCCCGATTTTAAAAGGCGGTATATAGGGGAGGCTATTTAGGCGAAGCCCTAGATTATAACCTAGAAGTATATTACAAGCCCTATAAACAAGTGTACTTTAAAGACTGATATTAGAGTAGGCCACTTAATAATCTTTGCTACCTTTACTTCGTCCGGTCGACGCCTATCTCTGTTATAAATCTAGCCTACTATGGCTATACCCTATATTACGAATTAAGATTTCTCTGTAGAAATACTTATTCCGGCAAGCTCTAGAAGATATAGTATCTTATCTAGGTTCTTTAGATACTCTAGAATATATTAACGGACTCTAGGAAAGGCGATCTTGTTATTGTATATAGTCTTTAGTCCTTTGATTCTAAAGTTATCTAAGAACGCCTTCGCTCTCTCTCTGTACTTATCGGCTAGAATAAACTATACAATTCGCTGATATTAGGCTATAAAATTTGTACCTTCTTATAGGATAGTGGTTATCCGAAGTAGGCCTAGTAGTATTATAATTGCTGTTATATCTCGATAGTCCTTAGCTAGAGAGATCTGATTATAGCTAGAGAATAAATCTACTATTAAGTAAACCTTTATTCCCGAAAAGTCTTCTACAAATTTATCTATATTTAGAGGTAGGTTTATATCCCAGACTATCACCGAGTTTAGTTTTATTATAGCGATAACTAAACGATATTGGCCTAGTGCCTTTTTCTTTACTAGGAACTAAGGATTCTGATATAGCCTATAGCTAGGTTCTATCGAGCCCTTCTGCTAACAATCCTTAAGTATTCTAATAATTATAGGAGTTAGTGCTTATAGTACCTGAAATCCCGGATATTGCTAGGCTTAATACTCGATAGTCCGGATCTTTTATAGACTATATACCTTATTATAAACGCGGCCGATATACTCCTAAGACTACGCTAGTACTCTCTCTCTCTTTAGCAGTAGCTCCTTTAGTAGCTCCTTCTCTTTAGGCTATAGGTCCTTACCTAGGATTAACGTCTCTTCTCGCTCCGGGGTCAGCCTTATACTATAGGGGAAACTCGCAATCCGGGGGCGTAGATAGCTATCGAATCTTATACTTCTATCAGGGAATAGACTCGAGTGATATTCTAGTAGGTATCTCTCCTACTAGTTAGGCTGTCCTTTAGGGGCAGAACTATTAGAAAGCGGTACACTTACTAGCTTTACTTTATTAGCTTTTCGCTTATAAAGGGTATTTACTCCTATACTAGTCGAAATCTAGTATTTCGGCCGAATAAACTTACTGCCTAGCTCTTAGCTAGATAGCAGAAAATCTAGCTCTCGAGTTATCGTCCTATAATATAAATCTAGTGGTATTACTCCGTCCTATCCTCTCTCCTCTATATCGCCGAATTCCTCCTAGCAATACTCCTAGTTGTTAACTTCCACTAGGTTCTATTCTAGAGGGATCTTATACTTATCTAAATCTACTATACTCCCTAGTATTATATTTACTAAGTTAGTATAGGCCGGGGACTTCTCTCTATCTATAAACTCTATAATATAAGATAAAATATTTAAAAGTATTAAGTTAATATTAACTATAGCTCTTTCCTTTCTTTCCTATTCTTCTATATAATTATATATAGTAGGCGACTTACTAGGAATTAAGCCCTCGCTAGTTAGTTTAAAGGTATTTAGTTAACGAAATTGTCGGTTTTAAGCTGCTTAAAAGTATTATTAGGCTAAAGCACTATAGCTTATAGAGTCTTCTTCTCGTTAGGTTTATATACCGAGAAGTAGACTTTTCTTGATCTCTCCGGGTTATATACTATACACTCTACTCTGCTATCCGGTTTCTATATTAACTATATTATTAAGGCTTCTATAAAAGGCCTTCCTAAGATCAATCTATAGTAACAGATTATAAAGGTATTGATATAGATAATAATATCCCTAATAGCAATAGGTATATTCTAGATATATCCTAAGTAACGAACTTTCACTCTATTTACTAGTACTATATATAGCTAAGAGTCCTTCTTAATAGGCAATCCTAGGCGACTAGCGAGGTCTAGTCCGATTATATCGAGTACTAATCCGGTATCTAGTATAGCCTCTAGTATATACTTTTTTACAACTATATCGGTTTACAGAAGGCCGAGGGAATATATATTATAGGGAGGTGCGAGTCCCGCGGCTACTAGCTTAGAGCGCTATTTGTCTTGAAAAACCTAGGACTTTATCCTATAAGTAGGCATTCCTAGCCTAGTAATGCTGTAGTAGGAGACTATTTCTAGAGAATAGGCCTTAGCAGTCGGTAGCTCCTATAGCTCCTTCGGCTCTATAAATAAGGTGCAGTAGAATCTCGAGGACAGCTTCGCTATTTCTTCTAGGGAAATCTCTATCTTTGTGCTTAAGAAGCGGCTCTTAATATCCTCTTCTAGCTCTATATCTAACGAGATTAACTGAGTATATAGAGCTTGCTTTCTTGCTGCTAGGGCCTTTCCTTTGTCTTAGGTGCTAACAGCTTTACTTTCCCTAATAGTAGGAGGGCTATCTATTATTACTTCTTTATTAAGGACTTCTTTAACCCTAGCTTATTAGGATAATAGCTCGAACCTACCTACTTTATAGGAGTAAGTTATTGCTACCCTATTTTCTCGGCGACGTTTTCTTATAGTATCTTAGGATACCCGGGTATTTAAAGTATATACCCTAGTATTAATCTTATTAATCTAGGAGATTTCGTTATTATTATCAATCTCTTCGTTTAGCTTAGGTATAACGCCTAGGCGAGTTACTAGGTAGTTTAACTGGACTGTAGAGTCTAGCGCCTAATACTGATTGCTCTCCTCTATAAATAGCTATAGTTAGCTTACTTAGGCCTAGCTTTAGCTATACTAGTTCGCTAACTAGATTAGTAGGAACTCTTTAAAAGGTCTCTCTCTATATCTTGCGAGCCTCGGTCCTTTTTTTCCTTAGGGCCCTATATATAGGGTTAGGCTATTGTAATATACCTTTCCTGAGATAAGGTCCTCCTTAAGGTCCCTATATATCTAAGGATTTGCGAAATAGCCTTTTCCTTTGTAGTAGTAATAGTCCCGGTTGACTTAAGGATATACTTATAGATACGGCTAGGACTAGGGAGGATTACTTACGTATAGTCTCGGCATAGGTCTCCTAGCCGCTAAAGGTATACCCTACTGGCTTATTAGTGCTTTTAAACTATTAATCTCTAGACTTATCGAGTTAAACTTTTGGTCTATTTTCTCGAAAGCCTTCTTAATATCGAAGGCTATAGGGCGGAGTATACTCTGCGACCCCTACTGATTTCCTAAAATATAATTAGCTAGTGGTTTTTCGGCCGAAAAACCTTCCTGCTAATATACGCCTTTAACTCCGTAAGGGTACTCCTAGGGAGGAGCTAGTACGTCACGAAGGTACTCCTAGGGGTAAGCCTATACCTACTACTAGTAGGCAGCTTAGGTAACTGCTTTTATAGCTTTATCGTAAAGTCTTTGGTTAGTAAGGGCCTTATTGATTGCCTTTGTGATCTAGCTAAGTTAAATAGGCCCTATAGCCGAGGGCTCCTTAAAGCTAATTCTCTCCTTTCTAATCACCTTCTCTCTAAGCTAGCTAGGTAGCCTAGAAAGTAGCTATTCGTAGTACTGCTACTCTAAAATCATCCCTTTCTTAAGCAATATATAAGCGATTGTTATAAACTATAAGATATACTGTCTTAGCTCTATATCGGTTTTGTAGGGCTGATATACTAAATCTATTAGTAAGGACTGTGAGAATCTCTAATACTCGCTATCTTACTCCTTAAAGTCCTCGTAGATCTTATATTTAAACTATTCCTAGTTTAGGGTGAGATATATCTAGTTGGCCTTTGCCTACTAGCGAATATTCTTTTTGTAGTAATCCGGGAATAACTCGCAGAGTAATACCGAGTCTATAATTCTATATCTCTTATAAAGCTTCTTAAAGTTCTCGAGGGCCTTAGTCGCATCTTTTCTGTTAAAGAATAGGGTACCTAGGGTACCTAGATCTAGTATTAACGCCTAGTAAAAAGCACTAGGTACCTACAGAACTACCTAGGGACGCTATATAGTCGGAGGAAGTATAGGTTGCTTAGTGCCTTGCTTAGTACCTAGCTTATACCGGGTAGACCTATAGTCTAGCCTAATCGTAGGAGAGTGGGCCGGATAGATTGCTTATAGGGCCTCGATCGTCGGCGGAGGAGGGACCTAAGGGGCTTCGAGACGGGGCTCTCTCGGTATTAAGGACTTAGACTCTTAAGTGCTAATACTCCGGCTCTCGGTACCCTTCGAAGGGAGATAGGGCTCTTCCTATAGAAGGACCGGGGGTTCCTAGGTCTACTTAGAGGAGGGCTCGGAGATATAGGTCCTAGCTAGGCGGAGGAGCCTCGTCGGATATCTTCGTGATGCTTTTCTTCTTAGAATTAATAGAATCAGTAGAATTAACGGGAATAATAGAATCAGTAGAATTAGCGGAATCAATAGGATTAACAGAATCAGCTGAATTAGCGGAATCAATAGGATCAACACAATCAGTAGAATCAATAAAATCAAACTAAGCCTTACTACTACACTTAGTAGTAACTTCCGAAAGTGATAGAGATAGGCGACGAGCTTCTTTTTCGAATAATAAAGATCCTTCTGTAGATCCTTCTTTCTTACTCTGTACTTCCTTAGTTAGTTGTATATCTCTTCTTTGCTAAAACCTTACTATTGTTAATAATAAATGCTCTCTTAGCGTGCTTCTCTAGAGGAATCCGATTCCCGGCCAGATCTTTTCTACCGAAATCGCTAATTCTCTATGCCTTATATACGCCAGAGCGCGCAACTCGGCTAGATCCGTTAGTTGGTTAGCTAGTAAGCCTCTTGCTAGCTGAGTATACTCGTTACAAAAGAAAGCTATTATTCCTCTCCTGTACTTACCGGGGTCTATACCAATCATAGGCTATTCCTAAGACAATAACTTTATTCGACGTACTCAGGGGCTACTGATGCTCGTTCTCTCTTTGTCCGGTCTTCGGAGCGTCTCTCGGGGTTAAATCGTATCCGCACTTCTGTCTCGTCCGTGAACACCTCTCCTCTCTCAAATCTCACAATTCCCTTGTAGCGTAGGTTGAGAATCAGCCTAATACGTTGCGTGTTCAGCTACCCTAAGCACTCCCTGCGTCGGTCACTATATAAAGAGGGGAACGCTCAAGGCTGTATGCTCTCTGGCATACGGGTCGATTCAGCACTCGTAATTAGGCTTTATGCTCAATCTTGCATACAAAAAGGGTCCTGGAGTACTGTCCAAGAAGTGAATTCCGAGAGGTATAGGAGTATGTCTTCTCAATCTGTATCTATCTGCTACTTGTAACCTCAAAATCACAATGCTCGCTTATATAACTTATGAACAACATAAAACAACACAAGGCAAATAGGAGCACTGGTGGTAGTGGGGAGCCTATCTCCCCACTACAATAGATACTTGTCAGCGAATAAGAAGGTTGTGCAGGAATGAATATTGGATTCTGGACTCTGGAGAGGAGAGAAGAAGAGAGAGAGAAGCTCCCTCGACTGGCTATCTGGAAGTCCTGGGAGCGGAGTCACGTGATAGGCATGTGATAATCACGTGATTCTCCAACACCCCCCTTCAGGACTAACTACCTAAATTAACATGAAGTAACCCCCTACTTCTCTATCTTCAAATAACCTCTCCTTTTTTTTTTTTTTTTTTTGCCTGTTTCCTGCATTTCCTACACTTTGTAAAACCTCCTTTTCACCCGTAAACTTTTATATAGATCAATTAAGACCTAGCATCTGGATGAACTTCTCATACGCCTCCTTGTCAAGCGGCTTAGTGAATCCATCAGCAACATTGTTCTTCGTGTCAACTCTCCTAAGGTCGATCTTATTCCGAAAGATCGCGTCCTTGACGAAGAACCACTTAATGTCAAGCCACCGAGTACTGTTCTTGCACAATTTCTTTGCCATAAGTAGCTAGGTGTTGATATTGTCTGTAAGAATAACAATAGGATCTCCTGCACTCGGCAAATCAAGTGCATTTACAATCTTTAAGAACCATTGCGCGTCTCGAGCTAGTTTGTCCAAAGCACACTATTCGGCAGCTGTAGATAACAGTATCATAATGCTCTGTTTCCTAGAATACCACTATATTGGCACACCGCCAAAGAACCAAATTGCTCCTTCAGTGGACTTGGAATCATACCAATCGCTATACGAAGCGTCAGCATAAGCGAAGAATGTCGTATTATTGACTTTGCCGAGTGTAATACACAGCTCGGTAGTCGCCTTTAGGTATTTGTAAACTGCACAAGCTGCTTCCATATCGTTTGTCGTCGGCGAAGCCGTACGATATTGAAGCTTCATAACAGTAAACTTGAGATCAGAACGTATTTCGACTGCAAGCCAATTAAGCCTACCAACAAGCGATCTGTACTGCGTATATTCATCTTCACGAAGTAGGATCTCCGCGTCTTCATTCTCTATATCCCATTTCCTCACCGGTGACAACGGTATAGATAGTAGAGAGCATAACTGCATTTCTGCAAGTCGAAGAGCTTCGAGACTATATACTCTTTGTGACATTTTGATCGTCCTTTTCTCGTAATCTCAGGTAATAGCGCTACCGAGAAAACGTAACAGCTCTCCTATATCCTTAATCTGGAATTGCTCCTTCACTTACTAGAAGATCTAGTCAACTTCACTATCCGTAAGAGCAGCAGCAATAAAATCATCGACATATACAAGTAAGAACCATATCGAATTGCCGAGTAACGATTTGTTATATTCTTTGACGTAAACACACGGATCATCATCCAGAGCGTAGAAAGCGATCTTGTTCAATCTGTTGTCTAGCTCTTTATTCCACAAAGCAGCTAAGTCTCGCAAACCAAACAAAGCCTAGTTTAACTGACATACCCATCCTTTGATACCAACGTCAGGTTCACTATATTCAAAACCGACTAGCTAGATAACGTAGACAACTTCATAATCCTTCCTAGAAGCATTCAAGTACGCAGCAATTGCGTCAAATTGTCTCCACTTATAGCCTCTTTGAGCAATAACTATAAACACGATCTTAACAAGCACATTTTGCACAACCGGTACGTAGAAAAGCGAGTCTTCTTTCCTCTATTGGTGGTTTCCACAGACTACCCAACGAGCTTTAAACTCAATAACTTCGTTATTCACTATCACCTTGAGGTCGAATACCCATTGACTTGGTAAAGGAACAGCGCCTAGCGGTTTACGTACAACATCGAAAGTGCCTTTCGCATAATAATCACCAATCTGGCTTTCCATTGCTACTTACCAATAATCTGCAAATCTTGACTTCTTAGCTTGTTTGTATAACTACAGGATCTCGACGTCTTTAACATACAGAGGTTTCCCCTCAAAAATAAAAGGTGTCTTCTGTTTTGCAACGACTTTTAACATAGCAAGTCTCCCTCTCTCTATATCATCCTATACCTATTCTTATCCCTCGCTAGCACTTTTATTACCTTGCGGAACGTCTAGTCTCACGCGGATCAGCTTCGATTTCGGCTTCGATTTCGGTAGACTCAGAGGATTCGTAGGAAAGCCGTAGCGCTCCGGTAAGCGTCATATACGGCTCGAACGGCGGGAAACGAACTGTTCTAATAGAACCGATCCTGTCTCGGTGACAGAATCATCAGTACTGATTGTAATAACGGAGGGTTCTCGAATCGTTATCGGTTCGGGTTCAATTGTGTCCTAATCGTAATCAGATTCAATTAGAAGTAGGTTCTGTTTAATATTGACTGTAGGTAAGACATACAAAGTCTCCTCCTACAATTCTGAAAGGACTACCTATAGAGTCTCTTCTCTAAAAGCTCCTAGCAAATAGTATAGAGAACTAGAAACTGCTAGTATAGGATCTTCCACATCGTAAGTAGCTCGCTGTACCTATTTCTCTTCCTCTCGAGCTAGCAAACTCTCTTGTTGTTTCTCTGTTTATAATTATCGAATCGGCAAAGGTGCCTATAGTAAAACAACCCTCTATAAGAACGGTATACGTTGTCGCAACTGTGTCTCCTAAGAAACAATATCATCTTATTTAACTGACTGGTAAATAACTAGTAATTCAGGAATTGGCTCTAGCACTATAGGCTTTAGTGCCTATTTTCTTAGCTATAGAGGAACCGGAGGAAGAACTAATACTTCAGTGCTAATCTAATTCATATACTGCTTAATTGATTTATAAGCTTACAGTTAGAGAACAGGACGTCGCTTAGCCTACTGCTGTTACAACAGCTAACAAAAAATAGGTTATCAAATTAGAGATTCGTCCTCGATCTCCTAGATCCTAGATACCTTTAGCGTAGGAGGCATAGTCTATACTCTTCCCGGTATATCTAGTCCAACTGACGCCTATCTCTGTTAAATTGCAGGCCTTATCATAACTGCCGGCTCTAGTCGCTTACTAGCAATAACAACCTAAAGCACCTCTCTTAGCCTCTGAAAAGGCAACTTGCCTTTCTCTGATCTCTATACCGGCCCTCTATCTTTATAAAGAGCTCCGGCATTGTCATTATCTGAATCAGGGTCCTTTAGTACTAGCTTTCTAGCCAGTATAACACCCCCCTTCTGATCGTCATCTCCGTTCTTATTAAGCTTATCGGGAAAAGTGATATCCCGAGAGCGAACAATCTCTTTTATAACTAGATTCTATACTTTGAAAATATAGCCGTTTTCTCCTTCGTATCCAACCAGGTGACCTCGGAATACTCGAGCTTTTGACTTCTCCGACTAGACATAGGTCTCCTTCGGAATATAGGTAAATATAATAGATCCCTACGCACGAAGATATCTCAAATTGACCTTTGTCTCTCCTAAATCAAGCTCTTCTTACTAAGGAATAATTAGAGTCTTTCCTATCTTCGGGTTAACCAATCTATTATAAATATAAATTGCGGTATCGACACGGAAGGGCTAAAGCATATCTAGAAGCTTAGCATCTATATTCATTATATATTGAGTTTGGTTAATATAACCTCCTATATACTCTACAATACCGTTTGCTTCTAGAGTATAGGCAGCTGTAGGCTTAAAAACCATACCTTCACTCTCTGCCTATATCTTGAATTTGTGGAATTTAGTTCCGCCGTTAATCCGCTAGATAGTAGGGTATCGACCACAAATAAGCTTCTAACGTTTGCAAAATCTAATTATATAATCGGCAATCTTATCTTTACTGCGAAAATAGGGTCCCTCGGTATACCAAGTACAGTTATCGATAATTAGTACCTAATATTTCTTACTACAAGGACTAGGGGGGTTCATTGTTTGTGTGTTAGTATAAAATTTTATACCAACCTTCCTAATATATTGTTATTTGTCTCTGGAAATCCTCTTCTTTGCTTTACCAAGTTAACAAGCTTTATAGTTAAAATCATAAAGCTTAACTTAATCCTCTTTATCTAGAAGGATTGCGTTAGCTAGAGAAGCCTTAATCTGCGGCTTACCAACATAGCCTAGACGTCTATAAATTTCGTAGGTTAAGACTGATTTATTAACTCTGTCAATCTTTTCCTTACTATCTAAATCTATATCTAAACCTAAATTAGGCTTATAAAAATGTGTCTTTTGTAAGTAAATATAAACTTTATCTTCGGCTTCACTCTTTACACTATGATAGAGCGGTCTATCGATCTACGGAAGTCCGCTGACCTTCTTAACTAGGCCAACTTCGTCACGATTCTCACGTATAAGCATTGACGTAATTGGATCGTAGAAAATGCTATAATCTGCCTTAAGAGCATTCGTCGAGAGCAGTCTGTCCTTAGTTATAGTATTATAATAGGCAGTAATAAGAATTATTCTCACTTTACCTATCGAAGTATTAATCTAAATTAGGGCTTTTCTATATACAATTGCAAATTGGACATTACTATTAGCGTTTATATAGCTATATAGTTCCTCCCTAGGCTTATACTTAGAATACTCATAAAAATCTTCACAATAACCAGTAATAGTCTTTAAAGCACTACTATCAAGCATCCACATATTGTCTGTAGAGCGAGTAGCGTTTATACAAGCGATACCGGCTTTACCTTTGTCTTTGTTATCTTTATTGTCTTTAAAAGGTAACCACTTTGCTAGTACATAGCTCCAAACATTGTTATAAGGCTTCTATCCTTCGAAAACGATATCGTCTATAAGATAGTAACATATCTTTGCGGGATATCTATCAAGCCCGCAGTAGGAACATTCGCTCTTATTAACGTACTAAGGCTACTTCTTTCTTTGCTATTCAGCCTATTCGTCAATCGACTTGCCTTTAGGTAGACCATTCTTATAACAAGGTTAATCCTTTTAATCTAACTTCTTATTTAACTGAGAACTATAAGATTGAGAATCATACAATCCTCCTCCGCGGCCTCGACCGCCACGTCCACAACCTCTGCCTCCGCGTTAATTGTTATCACGTTTGCGAGCTACATTAACTAAGTCATTTATTGTTATAGACGAAGACAAAGCAGGCATATCTTATACTTCAACAATAAGTTTCTTGCACAAGCTGTTGAAAATATCTTTTATAACACTATCAGGAATAATATCCTTCATTGCCTGATATATAAATTTGACTAAGTCAAGCTCTTCTTTAAGATTATAGAGTATAACGAATATAGCTCCAAAAGCATAGGGTTCAACTTTATAGAAACTAAGCTGGTTATACTAGGTCTAGTATGCCGTAATATACGCATCAACACTACTAAAGTCTAAGCGTTTTATCTTATAGAATTTAATAACTTTACGTCTGATATTGTCCGTAATCTTAGCTCCGCGGATAAGAGTCTCCACTTCGCGCATCATATCATCAGCACGACGTAGGAAGGCTTCAACACTACCTTCAAGAATTGTAATAATCTCCTGATCAAGTAGACTCTCAATCCAACCGTAGGCGATCTTTAACCAGTACTCCTAGATATCATGGTTTAGATCTTCTTCATTTAGTCGCGGCAATTTGTAGTCGGCGACCTTGTCAATACGGACCATACTAAGTCCATTCTCGATTTGTCTTTTCCATCAAGCAAGATTGCTCCCATCAAGAAGTAACTTAATGCCTTTGTTCAACTTGATTTCCTTCTCCTCTAGAAGGTTTGTTGCCTATATGCGTGGTCTTCTCATCTAAGTAGACCGCTGCTGCTCCGTTCGAGCGGGGTCTTATGGGTTCTAGTAACGAGAAGTGGGGAGAGATCGTGATAAGCCCTCGCCGGCATCATTTCCATCGTCGAAATCAGCTATAATAGCTGGCTATATATATCGAGAGTCGAATCACGTCGAGTCTCGGGGACTGTTTATTTGTGCGGTCCGATTTCGGTCGTAGGCAGAGTTTTCAACTGTCGTACGATAACGATATAAGAAACACTGGAGAATAAGAATGACTGTCAGCGATGTTCTTCAAAAGTCACGCTGATAGAACTTGTTGATTGTTGATAAAATTCGAATCAGTTGATCCGATCTAGATGAAGTGGGGCTGCTGCGGGACGGGCCGATGCAGGTCCCACAAATGCAGTGAAAAATCTGATTTGTCAAGAAAATTCGTTTATCTGAGTGCTCGGAGTCCTCGAGCAAAGGGCCTCATAACCTGTCAGCGAATAAGAAGGTTGTGCAGGAATGAATATTGGATTCTGGACTCTGGAGAGGAGAGAAGAAGAGAGAGAGAAGCTCCCTCGACTGGCTATCTGGAAGTCCTGGGAGCGGAGTCACGTGATAGGCATGTGATAATCACGTGATTCTCCAACAATACTACTATAGAGTATAATATCCTACTATCTATATCTAAGGAAGGAAATATTTAGATATATAGATTTATTAGATCCCGGAAATATATAAGGTAGGATAACAATAAATAGGAATACTATTAACTTCAAATTGATAACTATATTATTTATAATCTAAGTATATATAGGAAATATAGTATAATAGTAGTAGTTAAAGAAGGTTTTAGGTATTATTTCTAACTACAGTTAGAAATAGTATAGGCTAAAGTGGCTTTTTATATATAAGTAATTTCTAATAGCTATTAGAAATAGTAGTAGTATATTAGAATTAGAGTAGGCTATAAGAGCTTTTACCCCCTTAAAGTAAAAAGGAAATATAACAAGATATAGGTATGAAATATATAATTTATATAGATATAACTCTTCCTATATTTGCACTGTTTAGTAACCCGTATAGGTAACCCGCAAACCCGCGCGGGTTACATAAGCTAACCCGAAACCCATTGCGGGTTATGAAAGTCAACCCGAAACCCGACCTATTTGCGGGTTTTGGCGCAGTCTACCGCTTCTAGTAATACTAGGAGGTCTCGGGTAGCCTAGTCTATAGAAGTAACCACCTATCTAGTATAAGTCAGCTTAATCTTAGGGATAGCTATAATATTGCTTAGGTCTTTGACTATATTACAAATAGCTCTTCTGATAATATATAGTTCTTATCTATCTAGAAGTTGTCTAGGGTTAAGGGTGATTAGGATATACCTATCCTCCCTTTATTATAATAATATAGTAGACCTACTTCTTACTGAGGGTTTTTGTCAGCGAATAAGAAGGTTGTGCAGGAATGAATATTGGATTCTGGACTCTGGAGAGGAGAGAAGAAGAGAGAGAGAAGCTCCCTCGACTGGCTATCTGGAAGTCCTGGGAGCGGAGTCACGTGATAGGAATGTGATAATCACGTGATTCTCCAACAGTTTTACCGAAAGTATAAACTATATTAGCTTAGCAAAGTAGGATTTAATTCCTAGATTTTTTAGGGTCCTAGCAATATCTGCCTAAGAGATAGATTTCGCAGAGGACAAAGTCAAAATTAGATTGCTATATACTTATAGAGAGATATAGTCTGTCCTATTAGTTTCTATATAGCCTACAATAGTAACAAACTAGAGGAACTTATTATAGAAGTCCTAGGCAAAAGCCTGCTTTTCGGGGTACTTAAAGGAGGCTATAAATTAGTTAATATTAGTAGCAAATAGTTATACTATAGACCTCCTATTTGTATTAAGCCTATTAGAGGATATTGTCTAGTTAGTGCTAGAAGGCCGCCGATACGGAGTTAGGGTTAGAGGTTATATCGCTGCGACTGGATGTGATAAAGGGGGGTAGGTGATTCTGCTCTCATGATCTTCGCTTTGCAGCTCAGAAGTTAGAGGGGGACCTAGCTTCCTAGGGCCGAGTGAAATCAGCATTTTGAGGGCCCGTGATCGGGCGTGGAGGGGTGGCGAACTCTATCCTGGATGACGAGGATGCGAATTCTACGGTCGGCGGGGGTGGGGAACGTAATCAGGGGGAAAATTGGGTCGAAATAGATTAAAAAGGGAGACCTGGGGGCCTTTTTGCGAAGGTGCCTCTTGGTCGGAAATAGTTGTAAAGGTGAAAAATTTTAGCTCTGGGCTCTTCTAAACCACAATCTTGCTCCTCTCGGACAGCGACGTTGTGAAGAATCTCTCCCCAGAACAATGAGAGCAACTCTTGCTCTCTTTGGAGGGTACCCTGAAGATTTACTCAGTGGAACGGCCCTCACAACAAGCGAATAGTCTACATCAGCCATACCACCTTATTGATGCCCTCCTCAGACACTGTGAACACAGCAGCAGTGAAGGTCGTAACACTCTCGAATAATGGCCCTGCGACTGCCATTTTGTTGATGGAAGCTGGAGGTCGTTAACAGTAATGAGTCTCTTTATGCGTGCCAGCCCATATCCCGAAGGATCCAAGGTGGTTGCCCCACCCCCGCAATCACGCCAGAGATGAATGACATCCCCAAGTACCCCTTGGCGAATTTCATAGAAAGATATAACATTCTCGGGTTTGTATCTCTTGTATCCCGCATCTTTTGGGGCTACACATATTTATTACAATTCTCGCTCTCATCTCACCATGTTGCACCTCTCCAGCCCTAACTTCACTGTTCCACCGGGCGATCAGAGCGTCCAGGTTCGAATCATTGATTCGACTACTAGGATTAACAACTTAAAACTGGGGTTTCTCATGGAACCTCCAATGGAGGGGATGGAATATATGCTCCCCCTTCCTGCTTGGTCATTCCTGATCGAGCACCCTTCGGGTCAAAAGATCCTTTACGATCTTGGAGTTCCGAAAGATTTACACTCGTTTTCACCGGCCATCTGTGAACATCTCGAACGGCAGGGATGGAAAGTCGACGTCAAGGAAGAGGTGATCGACATTCTCGACAGAAATGGCATCGCGGCGAATGAAATTTCCGCCATCATCTGGAGGTCAGTACGATATCCCTCTATTAATAATGATAAGCAACCATACGCTGTAAGGTACTGACCTCTTCTGTTCGCGGGAAGCCACTGGCACTGGGATCATATTGGTGACCCATCCCGATTTCCTTCCTCCACTGAGCTCATTGTCGGCCCTGGTTTCAAGGCCGAGTTCCTTCCTGGTTATCCAGCAAAGGTAGATGCGTTTGTACGCGAAAGTGACTTTGCGTAAGTGCTTGCTTATAGAATCCAAATTTGCCCATCTGTTAACCCTCGTCCTACGAAAGCGGAAGAAATTTACAGGAAATAGACTTCACAAACTCTATCCAAGTTGGCGAGTTCCGAGCCGCTGATTATTTTGGTGATGGTTCGTTCTATATAATAGACAGTCCTGGTCATGCAGTCGGTCACCTTGGTGCATTGGCACGCACCACGACTAATCCCGACACATTCATTTTCATGGGAGGTGACCTCTGTCACCACAGTGGGGAAATTCGGCCATCGAAACATCTCCGGATTCCTGGTGATATTCAACCAAGCTTCACTACTCCTATCCCATTTCCATGTCCCGGGACTCGGTATACGAGCAGTTGCTAGTCCGACGAACTGGTTCGGTGGATAAGCCATTCTTCCGACCAGCCATGGGGCTAGATATTAAACAGACAATAGATACAATCGAGAAAGCACAGGTTGCTGATGCAGACAGCAATATCTGGTTTATATATGCTCATGATCGCAGCCTACTGAAATCTGTGGATCTCTTTCCTTTGTCGGCTAATGGTTGGAAGGAGAAGAAGTGGCGGGAGAAAACACTATGGGCTTTCCTCGACGAGTTTGAAACAGCGGCCAAGCAGATTTGATATTCCTACTTGACATATTACGCCTCACTGCGTGATGTGTTTACTTGTTTAATAACTAAAGCCAGTCTTACAATTCAATAATCATTCCAGCTGTTCTAATTTTCTTTCTCTTCTCTCTTACTGCCTATAACAATCATTCTATTTGAAAGCACCCCACCTTAAATTATGAACTCCGTACTATAGTGCAATATAGCCCCACATGGTATATACAGAGCACATCGGAACGAGGAAGAAGGCGATATCCGAGTGGATGATATCGGGAAAGCCACGAGCCCATTGGACAGAACAACCGCCAAGCGGCGAGCTAAATTGTAGATCGCGGGAAACATCCAGAATCTCCACCTTTAAAAGCTGGAGAATGACAACAGAGACCTAACGTCTCCTCGCAATCCACTTTAACATCGAAAATGACAGACTCTACCATTCTGATCACGGCTAGTCCGTACCAATTCCTCGCGAAACTCGAGTCTGCAGCTCCCAAGACAGTCAAACTGTTCCGGTCTCTCCTCCCATATCGCCAAAGCTGATTCATGTGCGATGGAGCGGTGAGGGGACGTGGATTCCGTTGGGGGAGACCAATTTCAACATCCCCTTCGAAAACCATACGGCACACCCCGCGCCTGGTCAGATTCTGCTGTACCCCGGGGGTATCTCGGAGACCGAATTCCTCTTCTGCTATGGAGGAATTGCTTTCGCAAGCAAGATGGGAGCGCTGGCTGCCAATCACTTCTTGACTATTACTGAAGGGTCTGAGAACCTGCATGCGCTTGGGAATTTGACTCTGTGGGAAGGAGCACAAGATGTGTTGTTTGAGCTGACGGATGAGGATAAGTATGTTTCGGCGATTGAATCTGTCGCGTATGTCACTGATAAAATACAGAATTCGGCAATTCAAGGCCGGTCAATCTGCTAAACTCTAGTTTATACATTAAATCCGGCATTGTTGCATATATGTACATATATTGTAGAGGTATCACATCCCAGTAGATCAACCCCGCTATAATTCCAGCACCCCACTTCCACTTCAGCTTCAACTTTATCTCTACTTTCAACACTTTCCCAGTTCAACCTCAACAGCTACTTTGTTCCAATTGTCCAATTTCAACCAAAAAAAAGTCCAAACCAAAAATGGCTTCACTCGCCCCCACAATCCTCTTGCTAGGAACATGTGATACCAAACTCCCAGAGCTCCTCTACACAAAAGCCCAAATCGAATCCAACAACGCCACAGTCCTTTTGATGGACATCGGCCGCAACCAAACAACCCATGAAGAAATCAGCATCTCCCAAAGCGCCTTAATCAACGCCTCGCCCTCAGCCCCAATCCCAGATCTAGCAACCCTCCCGCGGGCCGAGTATATAACCACACTCACACCCTACGCCACGAAAAAGGTAACTCACCTGCACAAATCCCACCAAATCCAAGGCATCCTTGCCATCGGCGGGTCATGCGGCACAGCACTCGCGGCAGCAGTCATGCGCGACGCGCTACCAGTCGGATTCCCCAAACTACTAGTATCAACCATGGCATCAGGAGATGTGGGACCGTACATCGGCGAAACAGATATAAGCATGATGTACAGCGTTGTGGATATTGCGGGCCGGAACTGTGTTCTGGAGGGTGTTCTTGATAACGCTGCTGGGGGGATTGCGGGGATGGCGAGTGCGTTTTTGAAACGAGAGCGGGGTGAACAGGAGAAAAAGGTCGATGTATCTTCCCGTGTGAAGATTGGTATATCCATGTTCGGAGTTACGACGCCTGGTGTCACGCGCGCCCGGGAACGTCTTGAAGAGGTCCTGCCTGGTTGTGAGGTTTATGTTTTCCATGCTACGGGGTCTGGGGGGAGGGCTTTGGAGAGGCTTGTGAGGGAGGAGCAGATTGATGCGGTGCTTGATTTGACGACTACGGAGATCGCGGATGAGGTTGTTGGTGGGGTTCTTAGTGCTGGGGCTGGACGGTTGACTGCGGCTACGGTGCGGGATATTCCAAGAGTTGTTAGTGTTGGGGCGTGCGATATGGTTAATTTCGGCGAGGTGGGGAGTGTTCCGCCTGTTTTTCGGGAGGCGGGGAGGTTGTTTCATGAGCATAATCCGACTGTTACGCTTATGCGGACGACGAAGAAGGAGTGTGCGGATATTGGGATTTTTATAACAAGGAACTTGTTGCGGGATTCGAGGGATAAAGGACGACTGACGCGGACGAAGGTGGTTCTGCCTGTTGGTGGAGTGAGTATGCTGGACGTTCCTGGTCAGACATTCCAGGATACAGAGGCAGACGAGGCATTGTTTTCGACTTTGGAGAAGGAATTGGAGGGCAGTGGGATATCGGTCGTGCGAGATTCGCGTGACATCAATGATCCTGACTTTGCAGTGGCGGTAGCAGATGAACTGGTCAAATTGATCCGCGGGGAATAGATCTTACAGCGTCTACGGGAGCAACTACACAAGAAATAAAATGTTGACGCATAGCTTCGATTTGTTGAAGTTCTACACTATCACAATCGGCCCATGGAGGCCTACACACCGAAATAAGGTATCAAGAATAAAATCCCATCACGCAGTGTTGAATGCAAGACCATCCCAGGTCATCCCACGCCAAAACAAAACATTAGAAACACACCTCCGGTGCAGGCCACTTTTTATGCCGTTGAAGGACAACCACTTTTGAGTTCTAAGTTGATGGAGAACTCGAATATGCCAATCATAACATCGTCGAATCATGTTGAAAGTCTATTTCCCAAGATTATCATCGAACGCAGTTGAAAATGTAAAGAAATTAGTAACGGTAGATCTCGGGCTTGAAGGGGCCGTTGACATCCAGGCTGAGGTAGTCGGCCTGGACGGGGGTCAGCTCAGTGAGCTTGGCGTTAACGTGCTCCAAGTGGCAGCGAGCGACCTGCTCGTCGAGCTGCTTGGGCAGAACGTAGACACCGACGGGCTTGCGGCCACCGGCACCGAACTCGATGTACTTCTTGCCGAAGGCCTCATCCTCAGCCTTGAAGAGGGCAATCTGAGCCAGGACCTGGTTGGAGAAAGAGCAGGACATGACGAAAGAAGAGTGGCCGGTAGCACAGCCAAGGTTGACAAGACGACCCTCAGCGAGGAGGATGATGTTCTTGCCGTTGAGGCTGTAACGGTCAACCTGGGGCTTGATGTTCTGGACGGATTGAGCGTTGGCCTTCAACCAGGCGACGTCAATCTCGATATCGAAGTGACCGATGTCTAGAAGATTGTTAGTATTATTCCGTGAACCAAAAGTTTGGATTCAAGACAACTTACTGCAGACGATGGCGTCGTTGCGCATGGCCTCAAAGTGACGGCCAACAAGGATGTCACGGCAACCAGTGGTGGTGACGAAGATCTGACCGGTAGGGGCAGCAGCCTCCATGGTGTTAACCTCGTAACCCTGGACGGCAGCCTGGAGGGCGTTGATGGGGTCGACCTCAGTGACAATGACACGGGCACCCATGGAGTGGAGAGCTTGGGCACAACCCTTGCCGACATCACCGTAACCAGCGACGACAGCGATCTTACCGGCGATCATGACATCGGTGGCACGCTTGATACCATCGATAAGGGACTCACGGCAGCCGTAAAGGTTGTCGAACTTGGACTTGGTGACACAGTCGTTAACGTTGATGGCGGGAACCTTGAGCTTGTTCTCCTTGAGCATCTTGTAGAGGTGGTGAACACCGGTGGTGGTCTCCTCGGAGACACCGAAGCAGTCATCGAGCATCTCGGGGTACTTGGTGTGGACGAGGGAGGTGAGGTCACCACCGTCATCAAGGATGAGGTTGAGCTTCTTGCCATCCTTGAAGGCCTGGAGCTGCTGGTCCAAGCACCACTGGTACTCCTCCTCGGTCTCACCCTTCCAGGCGAAGCTGTAGAACACAATGGTCAGAGGAAAAGTCCACGAAGGGCTATGAAATCTGAAAGATTTCAGTAAGAATGAAAACTTACACAGGGACACCGGCGGCGGCAATGGCGGCGGCAGCGTGATCCTGGGTGGAGAAGATGTTGCAAGAGGTCCAGGTGACCTCGGCACCGAGGTGAGTGAGGGTCTCGATGAGGACAGCAGTCTGGATGGCTGGAGGAGCGGTCAGCATGGGCTTTGCTTCTTGTGATGGATCAATTCGTACTCATGTGAAGACAACCAGCGATACGGGCACCCTTGAGGGGCTGGTCGGCACCGTACTTCTCACGGATAGCCATGAGACCGGGCATCTCAACCTCGGACAGCTCGATCTCGCGGCGACCGAAGGCGGCCAGTGACTATGGGAATGGTCAATGATTGAAGGAGAAAAAAACAGATGATTTGAGAGACATACGAGGTCAGCGACCTTGAACTTCTGTGCGGGGGCAGACATTATGTGAAATATGTATTCAAAAACTGCTGATTGTTAGAAAGAAATATCGAAAAGTGATTTTGTAGGAATTGACTGACCAAAGGTGTATGAATGAGAAAGGAAAGAGGAAAGAGGGAAAAGGAGAGAATAGAGGGGAAGGAAAACTCACGGGTTTGAGGGGATCCACCAAGGTCCCAGAACGTGGCAAGTACTGATACTTTGTTCTAGCATGGTTTCAGTATGTACAGCTAGGTACCGGTACTTCTCAACAGTTCTTTGGTCTCCGTAGTGAGCTGACTGATGGCGGGGTTCTTGCTTAGTCAGGGTCAGCAGGGGAATTGATACGTGCACACCAACTTACGTAATTTTTGCACACCATTTTACATAATCATATGATTATATAATAAGAAATATCATGTGACTATCACCTCATCTATCAGATCAATAACTATTATATACAACATAAAAACCTCAATTCTTCCGCATTGGGCAGCTTCTGAACGTATGGTTGGCCTCCCCGCACCCCGAGCACCTAGCTGGCGCCTTTTGCTTCCTCTTTGGGCCTTCCTCCTTCCTAATTAGGCAATCCGCCCCCCTTTTCCCTCCCTTTTTTGCCTTTTGTGGTATATCGGGAGGTAAGATTATAACCGATTGGGTACCTAGAGTAGGCTTTATATGCCAAAATGGGTCAATCTCATCTAATAAAATTGACTGATTTAATCTAATAAGATTAAATAGTCGATGCTTACACGGTAGCCCCATTGAGCGAGTAAAATAACCAGTACATTCCCCAATTGGGCCTATTTGTAGGGCTAATTCGCGCTGCCGATGAATTAATCTAATAGAATAATTAGATATAAATCCACGAATTAGATCATATAGCCGATTTATAGCAGCTATTTTTGGAATAGAGCACTTATCAGATTCGATCTTATCTTGGATATCATCTTGCTGCTGATTAATAACCCTATCTACAGCTGTGAATACTGTAGAAAGGTCTCCATTTAAACTATTTAGCTCCCTTTTTAGCTGTACGTAGGCCCCTTCCGAGCGTAAGGATGCTAAGTTTCCAAAATGGGTAGTATATTGGATCCAAAATCGGATAAATTTCTCTTTATAAATTAGCCAAGTATCTGTTAAATAAAGGATTAAACCAGGGTAATGCTGAAACTGGGTTTTAAGGTTATTTAACCTTAAAATATACTCATCTTTAGTATTTGATTGGCATAATTCATACCAATGCTTCATAAAATCATCAAATTCCGCCTTTTTTGACTTATCTAAATCCGGGTTATTTGATATAGCTATAAATGATTTAGCTTTTGCTAAAACAGCTTTATTAATATACCAAATACAGAGTAAATGAGCATAATTAGGAAGAATAGCATTAATAGCTCCTAAAAAAGCAAGATCACGGTCAGTAATAAGGACTGAATTCTGGGGTAAACTTAGCCATTGTTGAAATAAAGTTTCGAGGGCCCATTGATAGCCCTCTGTTTGCTCATTTTGCATAAAGCAAACAGCAAATAAGAAGCTTTGATTCGTCGGAGTAATACCAATAACCTCTAAAAAAGGCATTTGATATCGATTGGTTTTATAGGTACAGTCTAATATAAAAACCCTATTATATTTATTAGCTAATAGTATTGCATTAGGGTGAGTAAGCGCTAGAAATTCAATTTTATTATTAGATAAAAGCTTGATTCGATACTTATACCGCTTTTGATTAAACTGAGTAATTAAAAACTCAGTTTCGGATTGATAACCCCTCTCTTCGCGCCTTATTAAGGCTATTTGATTATAAATATCGCGCCCTCTAACTGGCTGGGAGGACTGGCTTCGGATAGTTTGTAAGATCTTCCGGGGGGCGATAGCTATATCTGATAGCTCTTGAATCTTATCAATCTGATCAGATGTAAACTTCCGAGCTTGGGGGTAAACTATAGGTAGGTTAGTATCATGATTATGATCTGGATTCCGGATTTGGAGGTGCCATTTGCCATTTTTTACACTTCCATAGAGTAAAAAAGGGCAACCTTTCCTTTTTGAGCTTTTAATCCGAGGATTTTGACTAATAGCAGGCTTTTGGTCCCATCTCGGTTTACCTGATTCGACGCACTGGATAGCCACGTTTCTGCTAGGGTTACCGCTTTTGATAGCAGTACAATACCCCTGCGAGAGGGCATGCTTTTTCACCGCTTCAAGTAGTTCTTCGCGTGTATCGTATACTGCTGCCGGGGGTGGGAGCAGATCTAGTATAAAATTAGTATAAAAAGTAGGTAAAAAAGCAGGTAAAAAAGCAGGTAAAAAAGCATACCCATAGACCCAGAGGTCAGATCGGTAGAAATAGCAGTAATATCAGCCATTTTGTAGGGTTTTGTAGGTCAGGTGATCTAATAGCAATAGATTTATGCAGATATGCAGGGGGGAGAGAGAAGAAGAAGAAAGAGAGGGGGGAAGGGGGTTTAAATAGCTTACTATGTTTGCTATTGATGCTATGTTTGCTATAGTTGCTATAGGAGATTGATAGATGAGGTGATAGTCACATGATATTCTCCATTACATAATCACATGCTTATGTAACTAAAATGGTGTGCAAAAATTACGTAAGTTGGTGTGCACGTATCAATTCCCCTGTTTTATTCACGTGATTTGTTCATCACGAAGCCCTCATCTATACAGAGTAGTAGTAAGCTAGATAGTCATGAATATTCTTATGTCACAAGCTACGTACTTCCAGTTCAAAAGGTGCGCCAATCTGAGTCTCAAAAACCTTGCGTGAAATACGTGGGCAAATTATTTATACATGGATTGCGGCAAGATACCCTAATAGTAGCTTGGGTGGGGGCCAAATATCCACGGATATGGATCCAATTAAGTCAACAACAGAGCCATTTACCGGTGTGCCATCAGGCTTTAGTCTTATTGGCTATTACTGCCAAATATTACCTAGGTACAAAGTAGTTGTTATTATTCCCTCTCCATAGTTAAGAATTCGGGGGCCCGATCGCCAGGGCCCCGGCGGTGCACTTGAGGGGCCGGGGGCCTACTACCACCTTATCTTAGGCCCTAAGTGATTCGGGAATCGACCCTATGGGCATCTATCGATCATGTAGTATAAATGTTTTCTTTTTTGGAAACCCTCATTTATCTTCAAAATAAAACTTTGCAATTGAATAGCACCTTATCTTGATTTTAGGCCACTTTTTCAAATTCTATAGAGCTTGTTATGTGGTGTATGCTCTCATTTCTAATTTCTGGAAATTTATAACGGTGTTTAAATCGGTTCCTTGGAGCAGAGCGCAGCCAGACAACCGGCGAGTCGAGGCTAGTATTCTATGCCTCTCTAATAACCAGTCATAATAGTTAAAATCAGATGTTGCGTTCCAGCTTTGGTACATATTCGTCATTGAGAGGCTTCATCAGCGCGTTACTCTTGGAAACTTCTCGCAGCCTATCTAGGTCGGCGAATCCAAAATGGATGGACCTAGCAAGGACATATTTGTCGAGTATAGCCATTGATGCACATATCCTTTGTTCGTGTACAGGACATGCTAAGTCTGGAAAAAATAAGAACGCAAACCACCCATGTTGACCTCAATGACCCATATTCATCGTGTTCCTCGTGTTCCTCGTGTCCCTTGTGCCCATAGAACGCTGCAAAGCCAGGCAAATTGCAAGATCCGTGATACCCATAAGAGATTCGTCAAGCAGCAGAAATCAAAAAAAAATAAAAGGATCAAAATCAAACAAACAACATGTTCTCATAAGTCATGAAAAGAGTAAAAGCCATAATGGCTCGAAAAAGGCAACCCTAGTAAGAGAGCTGCGCTGGCTCATGAGCCCCATAAGGATTCCCATCACGATAAACAGGAGTATTGTCACTCCGGGATTCGTTCGTCGACTGTGCATATTCAATCTCATCAGGCCAGCGATGACGAGGCGCACCCTGGCTACGAGCGCGACGACGCTCACGCCTAGCAGCGCGTTGAACACATTCCTCCTGGAAAGTGGAATTTTCCTTTCGCTTCTCCATAACCTCCTTCCATTCACCATAGGCACCCTTGATACCGAGCCCAGCGAGACCGATACTCACGGCGTCCTTGGTGTTAGCTTTCATGCGTCGTTTGCGAGCCTCTTCAGGCGTGATCTCTCCTTCTCGTAACTGCTGCATTCGCTCTTTCCTCTTCTCCATGCTCCCGTAGAGACCGTGCGCAGCGTGGATGGTGGCCACACTGGCCAGGCCTCCCGTAATGAGCATATCCCGCTTCAGCTTTTTGCGTTGCTTCTTTTCATCAGAACTGGAACCTAAGTCAGAATCACTCTCGGAGGTCGACCCGTGGCCGCGGTCCTTAGAACCGGCACCGAATTCACCGCGGGTGGGTGCATATGGGGGTGGGTTTGCTCCGTCCAATGAACGGTATCGACCTACATCTCTCGAGCCTTTGCCCCGTCTCGAGTCCCTGTTGTAATAATCGCTGTCCTCATCTGAATCCGAATCGTCGTCGTGTCGATGTCTCCGGTGATGACGTCTCTCTCGATCGTCCGGATGCTCCCGACGGTGCTCCCGATGATGCTCCTTGCGATCGTCCCTGCTGTCGCGACGACGGTCTTCTTCTTGTTCTCCAAGTCCCAGGGCGGCCATGCCCTTGCTGATGTACTCTGAAACGCTCTTGCTGCGTTTGTGGGAGCCACGCCCTTCCTCATCGCTGTCACGGGAATGGTCGCGGCCGCGAGGGTTAGATCGAGATTTTGAGTATCGATCAAAGATTTCCTTTCCGGCAGCAGCAATAGCTCCACTGGCAGCGAGGTTCTTGAGGCCACTACCACCACCTGACGAGCGACCACCGTCTCGGCCACGAGATTGTGAGCGTGAACCGCCGCCCATGAAGTGACTGGCAGCCAGACCTGCAAGCGTGGACTCGACGACATGACGTGTCCCATGCTTGCTGGGGTCTTTGTCGACAAGACCATCAGTACCACCAGCAGTCACAGCAGCAGTGAGGACGCGCTTTCCTTTATTGCCGGTCCATTCACCGGGCTCTTTGCGCTGTTTGAAAGCCTCAACTGCGCCGGCTGTCAAGGCGGCACGAGCAGCCTGTACGATGCGCTGCTCGCTCTTATCGCGTTTGCTGCCTCCATCACGTTTGCTGCCGCCGCGATGGCGGCTGCGACTGCGCGAATCTGACGATGACCTGGAATATGATCTATTGCGATGGCGGGACTGGGAACGACCGCGACCTCGGTCTCCACGGCTAGCAGAAGAAGCGGCACCCCCGAGGCCTAGGGCACCCAGGGCTTGGTCGCTGAATGACTTGCGACGTCTGTGGCGGGGTGGAGAGCGACTTGGAGAAGAATCGGAATCGTATTTGGAGCGACGGGAGCCTGAGAGATATTAGAATTACTTTCAACCACACCAGCTCTGTATCACTCACGTTTCTCCTCGTAGTGTCTGGACCGACGAGGACCGGAGCTTCGGTAAGCAGCATCGTTGTGTGGATCGTAACCGCTGACGGAAGAGGCACGGCGCACATTTTCGTAGACAGGTCGTCGCGGCCGCCGAGAGTCATACGAGCGCTCGTAGGCATAGTCCGAGCCAGGTGGGTAGTCGCGCTGTACCTCCTCGATCGAGTCGTTGCTGGGGCGGGGTACATATGAGTCTCGCTCGTGTCTTCGATAACGGCCACGAGGATCATCATACGGATCAATATAACTGGCTGGGCGTGTGTAGCGCTCGCGCGGCTCGCGATAATGACGGTCCTCGTAGTACGCCATGGTTGAGGCGAAAGTGAGGGGGAGACAAATTCAAAGATAAAACGTCGAAGGTTGTGAGCTACTACCGTTCACTGGGAGAATATGGTGGGATGAAAAAAAGAAGTTGATCTGAGATGTATGGCGGGGCAGGGGCTGGGGTGGCGTGACGTAGATGTGGATTCAGATGGGTGAAGTAGGGGCTGAGAGACTTGGCAGTGGCTGAAGAGTTGTAGATTGTGTTCATGGAGAGAATAACATAATACATAAAGAAAAGTACGAAATTCAAGGCACAAGGTCGATTCTTTCTCAGACAGTATATATATCTACTTGCAAATCAAGATTACGCCAATGACGTACCAAAGAACAGCGAAGGAATGTTGCAAAAGCGGATATACCCCATCGAATGAGCATCTGAACTGATGTCGTGTATCAGATATCAGATAGTACCCCGACGTCATCTTGCATCTTCAGTGTCAGGGAAATTTGGACGACCCAGCCCTATAATCTACACAAATGCAGACAATTAGATAATTTATTACTATTTTACTTCTACCTTCCTTTTAAACGGATTTATACAACTACACAAATATACAAAAACCAATATATAGACCTTGGAAAGTATCGGGGATTAAGATTATGGAACGTAAATAATGGTTCCACGGGTCGCCTTCGGGGGTTCCCAGTGGCTTACGATCCGACCAACAGGTAGCACATAATTTCTCATGGGAATCCCTGAAGGGACGCTGGACAGTATTTGGCTCTCCTAGAACACATCTCCCACAATCTCAACCATCACACATAACAGAATCACATGGTACACGAGGGATATAAAACAGAGAAATAATAAAGACACATAGTAACACGTATGGTAGGCCTAGACGTCTCAATATTTTGAAACATGCAGTCATGCAAATGATCGCTGAGATATGAAGAGAAAAAAGAACCAAAAATAAAAAAACACATGTTGAGAACCCACAATGGACATCCAAAAAAAAAAAGGACTAAATTGACAGAATCGAATCACACTGCACAGCAGTGGCCAGGCACAGGGGGACCAACAGAAGAAGGAAGTCGTATAATAAACAGCGAATAGAGTGGACGGTCGGGGAAAACCGCACTGCGTTCCCTTAGGGCGCCGGCGGAGCTGCCCCTGGGAGAGACCCGACAACTGCCTCCACGGGTTGACTGGTGTTGCGCTGGTGGGAAGCCGAGGCGTATGCCGAGCCGGGACGAGCCATCGCCCACCGAGCATCAGCCTCTGGCTCCGAAGTAGAGTGCATCTCGTCCGAGTGCGTGCGGTGAGTCCGAATATGTTGTTTCATATTGTCTTTTCTCGTAAAGGCTTTATTACAGATTGGACAGTGCACACTCTTTTCGCCAGTATGCTTCTTGCCGTGACGCGCCGCATGGCCCGAAGTCGTAAACGTTGAAGAACATCCATGGCTCGCGGCATATGGACACGGGTACTTGTTCTTTCGACCCGTGCCGCGCGTCGCCCCGGTCTGAGAGGATGCCGGTTCGGATGTGCTCGAACGAGCCTCAGGCGGCGTTCGAGGAGCTGCTGGCCCACGAGCTGGGAATTGGTATGGTTCCCGTCGCGGGTCCTGCCGGGAATACGGGTGATAAGCTGATTGTTGACTGGTGAAGTAGTCGTAAGCCGAGCCGTCGGATGACCCAGGTGAAACGGGCTGGACGGCTTCAGTCACCGCGTCCGAGTGATGCCTCGTCCCTCGTGGTGATGTTGCTGGAGATTCGGATGAAGCTGGGGGACGGGTGTACTGCGGGTCGCTGGCGGGCGGGGGTAGTCGCTCTGAATGTGGATAATGTGATGGGGATGTGTGAGTCCGAGTAAATTGGGGAGCGGAGCGGACCGCAAAAGATGGATTATCATCGTTATTCAGAATGGACACAATACTCGTCCTACAGCTGGACATCTCCTCAAGGCCCCGATGTGCGGTCACCGGGGCTGGAAAACTATGCTAAAAGGCAGAATCCAAGTTAGTTTAAACTGCTGGTAACCGTCTTAGCCGGGCTCTTGGTACTCGTAAGGACTCGACAGATCACCGATCTGAGACAAGGGGGGAAAGGGGAGGTTGAAGAAGAGAAAGAACATCTCGCTCACTTCTTGCCCCCGGAACACACGACAAACTCACCAGCGGCTCTCGAAAGATGTTTGTCCTCTGCGTCGTGTAACACGTCGACAACATTAGACCCTAAATCGGCACTTGCCTGCAGACCTGAGCAGGGGCCTGATGACTCGAGCTTGTGCCGGGCTCCGAGTGTCCTTTGGAAGTGACGAGGAAGTATCTCGAAGGTTGTTAAATACTGGAGATACGACGACTTGGCAGCGATAGGGCAAGTTGAGGTCTGACAAATCTGCTTCCTTCGTAGGGGAATTTGGTCCGAGTCTCAAGTCGTCTTCTTTTTCTCGTTTTTCTCCCTGGGTTTTCTCTTTTTTTTTCCCTTTCTAATTTTGCAATTGGATGTGGGGAACACAATCGTCAACGGCAGTTGCAAACTGGCCTGGGGATGTTGCAGAAAGTCGAAGTTCAACGCCGGTTGTCTAACCGCACAAGGTAACAGTTCTTCCAAAGACGTGCTGGGCCGTCTGGGAATATGTAGAAACGAAATGCGCTCTGCTCTGCGCGTGTCCGTGATAGAGGTCGAAGTGGAAATGAGAACCCAAATACGAGATAAGATGGCGAGAGGTATCGGAATGATTGAGAAATCAAAATAAGAAGTTAATCAAATATAGGAATATAGATCGGGAAGTCGAGACAAGGGGGAAAAAAAAGAAATTGACGAGCCAACCATGGCCATTTAACTAATTATACTAGAAGGAGCGAAAGAAGCCAAGCTCCAGGGTCTGTCGAGGCTCCCCCAGAGGATACACTTCCATACCGAGCACGATATTTCGTTCGGTGGAGAAATTCAAAAAAAAAAAAAAAGAAATTGAATAAAAACAAAAAGCAAAAAAGAAATATACATATGACACAAAATACAATACCCAGACCCCTAATCCACCCTGTGCAGACCCGTTTTCTTCTCCGTTTCTTCCGGCCCCCCGCGACTCCAGTGGTCTATGACTTTTCTTTTTCTTTCTCGGATTACATTGTTTAGATTGCTTTCGATTCCTTCTGTAGATTGATTCCCATTTCTAAAGATAATACTGTGTCCGTGTAGAAGTCTTAACTCCGACTGGGGTTGTCAGCCGGCCTAGGGTTTCGGCTGGGCCAAGCGAAAACAGCAAAAGATCCACCATATCGGCAGAACTACGGATAATCATCAGACCATTGGACCCTGAGCAAGTTTACTTGATTTTATTTACAGATACAGATTTAATAGATTTCATGTATTTCAGGGATTTACTATAAAAAAAAAGGACCAGGGATGGACAAGCTTTTAGCCTTGTCCACGTTATTCCCGATGTACGTGTTCATGCTCCATTGAAATCCTATCCCAGTTCACTACGGAGTACTCACAGGACGACTCCTCTACCGAGGGAAATCCAAGAACATACGTAAGTGATGATGTTAGTACCTTGGCCTGTTTTGGAACTCACCTCTGGCTTGGACATTCTAGAGCGGGTATAAGGTTGGCTTCAATTCGGGAATCCATATGTTGATTGGTTGATTTCTTAGCCTCTTACGAATTATAGCTCTCTTTTAGTCATTTGTTTTTCGTTCTTTTTATTTATTGCTGCAGGGCGAGATCGCCCTGCGAAGAATCAAAATAAGACACAAAAATGGGGCCCTGGAAATCTACCGCTTCCACGCTTTGATAATCTATTTCCCTTTCACTATAACGTGGCGCCCTTGCTCCGACTTTTATATTTTGTTTTCTTAAAAGAGTACTTTGCACCGAAATTGGTTTCTTTCTCCGGGGGGGATCCAGATGTCTGGATAATACTTCTCCCCGAAAAAAATACGTAGATACCGTACAATATATTCATGACATCTGTTGTGTACAGAGTTTATAAAAGCAATTGCCTGCACGTTTCGAGTATAGATAACCTAATTAACTAATTAACCTAATCTGGATCATCTATAACTGTCTGCGTCAACATTCCGAAAGATTTACAAGGGTACTCCGAAGGGTTGAAAGGGATTGGCCCGTGCAAGTATTCGTATTCGTGTTTATCCGCCCCGCTCCGGTAATCCATTCGCGGGGACTCTCCAGGGCTGACTTTCCCTTTAAGTTGTAGCACGCATACTCTGTAACGTACAAAGCAGAATTATCTCAGTGGTTTATATACGTGAATCTATAAACGGAATAGCAGAGACCGTCCTTAATTATATTCTGAGTCAACAGTGTCCTCTATCCGGTCATACATCAAAATTGCGTTTTTCCCTTTTTTTTTCCCCCTCTCCCGCAAGAGACCTCCTGCAAATACCACACACGGCACCGACGATCAAGTCAAGCTTCAACCGTCCGATCCGCTGGAACTAATCTAAGAAAGATCTAGTACAAAGTGCGTGGTCCGAGGACGCGGACCGTTTAGAGCTTTCCCAGCCGAGCGTTGATTTGCCTATACTCGATCTTTGACGGGGTATACGTATGCAGCCTACGTATATTCCACGGTAGACGTATATCCACGGTAGTTCAAGACTGTCTAGTCCCTGCTCCAGCAAATACGCTTCCGTTCTTGTCTCGACTAAGGATTTAGCGTTCGAGTCGGTCCTCTTACTCACCCTTGGAGCTTACGCCACAAGCTTGATTCGTCAGGACCAAGTACTCGTTGCTTTGTGTTGACGTTCCGAGAAGGACAGGACCCTGTTTTTAATTTTATTCTGCCATTCTTATTTCCACTAGCACGCAGGGCCTCGTGGCACGCTTACTAGGATGGGACTAGTCAGGTATTGACCAGTAGCATAGCTTCGCTATAAGCTGCTTAGCGGCATGGATACCCTAATTTACTACGACATACTGCACCCGCCACTTTGTTGGCCCACGCGGCTTTTCTTTTATGCTTACGTGTTTTAACCTTTACGGAGTAAGTATACGAAGTACGGAGTAGAGTAACATTTTAATTTTTACTGAACTCTTTATTGATTTGATTGTAGACCTTAGACCTTAAAAATGTCCCCGACGGTCGGAGGCTTTTCACCCGATATCCGATGCCCGACTAAAAAGGGAAAAAATGGGAAAAGATTTCGATCTCCACTTAGTTCCACCATCATTTCTCTCATCTTCAAATCAGAAAACGAATATCATCATTCAGCCACAGTCCTGTCAAACTGCTGCCTGATTTTTAGGTACACGGCGTATACAGTACGTAAGTATGCAGCCTAGTGCTCTTATATGACCGGAAATTATGCTTAACTCCATAGAGACGATCCGGCAGATGATTTTCCATCTACCAGCGTGGAGATTTCATTTCCACATTAAGGTCCCCTTGTGGCTCATGTTCGGATCCTTTTCGCGCTATTGATCTTTTGATCTATTTCTAGGGTTCGGGGCGATTACCATCCTTGGATGATTATGGATATGCTCATTTATATAAGATTTTATTTAGTACGGAGTTCGGAGTACGAAGAACCTGAATAATATCCTCAACATCCGGTTTCCGTGGACCCCTGCTCCCTGCTGACAAAGCGGAGATACAATGCCCGACCTCGGGAGCTATCATATGTGGACTCGCTATGGATCTTTGACTTCTGGATAGCTACAACAAACAGTTCTTCAATTCCCTTGCAATGGTCTGAGCGCACGTATGACAACCGCAAGTACATCGCAGTTTAGGCTACAGTCAAACATTAGCATTAGCTTCTAGGAATCTATTTCGTACTCCATAGAAAATATTAACTGGTCTCGGTAAAACGGCTGTTCTTGTCAGACGCCTCTGGAAAGACGAGAAACCTTTTATTACAAACATATTACCCAGATCTTTGAGATTTAAAAATCAGGTTAATGTCTAGTCAACCAAACTGTACCACATGTGTAGGAACGATTCATAAGAACTGGCGTAGTATCCGTCATCCCTCAACGATTCCCCTCTCCCCATTTATCTAAGTTTATGTTCCCACTTGCCTGGAGAGTCTGCGCATCCAATGGTGTCTAGCGGATTGCTGTAATCCCTGACGCTTGTACGAAGTACAGTGTACTAGTAAATAGTAAACACAAATAGTCCACCTTCCCAAAATAAACTTGGCGATGTGTCGGGCTCCGCGGAAGAGGCATAGTAACAACCTTCCATTATCATGCGCCACCTAACAAGGGTACGGCTCTCAGAGGTGGGGAGGGCGTTTAAAAAAAAGAATGGAGCGCTGACGAGAGTGTACAACGTCCTCTAATCTAAGTTCACTAGGTGATAAGTGGCTCAGACAAGGCGCATTTCATCCCTGGGCATTTGAACATGGTCCATGCATGCATGACATTGATTTCAGTACAGCCCTGGAGCAGTACGGAGTACAACATACAGAGAGATTCAATTTTGCTTCTACATGCAAGATTAATTTACCTTTATTTTTGCTTATTTTTCGCGCCCATTGATTAACCCCATCCCCCATATTCGCGTATCTTGTATGAAGGAAGCTGCGTAAGCGGAAACGTCACGTTGGTGGGCTATTCATGCCCCATGGTATTGCGTGCATCTAATATGCCAAGCAAAGGGAAATTACACCAAACACTGATAGGTTAGCCCCTGCATATTTGGGTGGGGAGTGAGGTGCGATATGGTGGCTACCTAGAGATGTTGTTCGAGTCCCGGATACGGAGTACCTTTTTCGGGATTTCCGAGCGGAGAGGGACGAATACGTGGAGGTTTCGTATTGTTACTTCCTTTGGTTGTAGAGACGTTTCATTGGTTTAGAGACGTTTCATTGGTTTAGAGACGTTTCATTGGTTTAGAGACGTTTCATTGGGAATTTTCAATTCTAACATATGTTTTAATTCTACACAGACAACATATATCCTCAGATGACCGGAAGGTTACGAATTGCGCCCCATGGACGCTTTAGATAACGCCCATGATGGCTGGACCGTTGAACCACGCAGCTAAGTGCATCTGTGCACCCGACTATCTTTAGTATCGGTATCGATACAGCTACCGGAAGGCTTTTGCGGAGACCCCTTAAGGCACACAAGAGTAGCACGTGCACCATATATATTAGTGGCTGTGAAAAGCCGATAAGATGAAAGATCTAGATGGTCAGGAGGTAATGGTTTCGGTGAGGAGTACTATCTCCCCGCGACATCGACTCTTGTCTTGTCATGCCCATTGCCCACTCTATGATTTCAATAACTGGTTAACAAGCAGAATCCATCTAGCGAAATTAACTTCTTCAAATCAAAGGATCAAGGTTTGATCCTCAAATACCCTTTGGATACACATTGGTGAACTCGCGCTGACATTCGTTTTATCGACCTTGTCAGGCTCTTGAACAAACGATTTTCTACGCCCCGTCCTTCATTCCCTCCCCAAATCATGCAGTACCTCGATACCTCGTCGTAGTTACCTACATGGGTTCTAGGTGGCATATCATACAGTCAACCAAAACTAATCGTCCAGTTTCCCTCCCTCCTTCTTCCTCTTTGCGTTCCTCTTTTATCGTCTTTCCCGAGAAGGAAGAAAATCCACCATTATCTCCAGGAATGAAACTGGTACACATGCTATCCGACTTCGAAATGGAAACGAAGCCGTCAGGTGCGACACACGGGTACCAGCGCCCGGGTCCAGCGTGTGACGAGTGGCCACGCCGGAAGCTGCGCTGCAACGTACGGTGAACACGTACAGTAAACACAATGTGGGGTTTGTCAAGAGACATGGAGAGTGGGTGAGGTGACACAACCCGGGCTTGAGGACCAAAGAAGGGTCACCTGGAGGTCTAGCAGAATGGAGTCGCGCATCTAGGGGCTATGCTGAATAGCCTTTTGCTAGTGTAATAGAAACGAGAAGGCTTCCGTGCCTTCCCGGGTGGCAATAGGTTGACAACATAGGCATCGCGGAGAAAACAGGATCTGCTGGCTGTGTGTGCCAACGGGGATAATTTCCTGTGCCGGATTGAGGCACTTGCATCTCTGCCTCACTTGAATATGCCTCCTTATGGGTCCGTATTTTTGGGCGTTGTCAATCAACCATAGACACCCGTCATATTTTCCTTAGCACCTATTTGGCCTTATCAAGGAAGCTCTGGTCCCCACGCAGATTAGAGCTACACATATGTTTCAGAATCATTCATTTTGAAAAATACATTGAGCATGGAATCCAACGATTCCATTTATAAGGTGCACAATATATATATTCCACAGGTTGAAAGATCATCACCAAAGCGGTCTTCCATATTGGCATCATCGCTAACATCTTCCTTCTCTCTTCCTCTCTCTTCACATTCATTTATTTCTTCCTCTTCTGTCTCCTGATATTAAAATCGTTTTTCCTTGTCTATATCTACATCAGCCTCGACATTACCAACAATGTCTTCTGAGATTATCTCTGCGATCCGGAGAAACTGGCTTCCAGCAGATCAAGAGCTACTAGATCAACTTAAGCCGAGCCTTAGGCTATCTTCATCCCCCGTCGTCGACACTCATAAAACTTCCTCCTCTGTTGCCACATATTTGACAGATCACAATCGAAGCTCTCGTTCGATATCATTACGATATCAGTCAAATTCTCCGAATGATTCTGATTATATTATCACCTATGCTTGGTCCTGGAGAGAGAACCTCGATAGCTTCATCTCCTCCAGGATAACCACAACTAACACACTTCCAAAAATCACAAGACTAACCATGGGTGTGGACCCTAGTAGCTGACCCAGCTACAGGCATAACGTTTGACATTATTGCGAGGATTGAACCACTTCATCAGCTGTTGTTAGGTCAGTATATTAGTCTCCTATTTCTGCAGCTACTCTTATTTCTCCAACAGTAGGTGGTCAAGTTGTTGATTTTTGAGGTATCGAATCATAACCTTGAAAGGGTATGAGAATTATTAGAGCAGCTCAGCTCCAATTTGATTTTCCTATTCTACTCTCAACATTTCAACATCCGAAAGACTCTGATTCACCAGAATATATATCTGACCCCCGCAAAACCTATTGCGATTGCGGAGAGAATGATGGGGATTTGTGGGGTGCATTCTGGGGTTGTGGTGGGTAAGTCTCGCATGCCTTCCTGGGCAGGGTTGTGTATGATGGCATTGCTGCCAATGCGACGTCATATCAGCTATTGCAAATAATTCACTCCACTTGTTGATACTATCATGAGAGCCAAGAGAGCCAAGAGAGCCAAGAATGAGGCTCTATATGGTGAGAGAGAAGACGAGATGAACGCAGGAACAAAGTTGAGATTGGTATAGCCATCTCGATTTACTTAACTGCAGGGTATAGCGAGAATAACTGCAATAATTATTGCTTTAAACTGCCGCTGATCCATCTATGAGTTGCCAAATGCCCACTTTTGATACCCACTAGAAGGGATGGATATAAATATCACGAACAGAGCATGTTAAGAAGACCAGAAATAACCACACCAAATCATCACTGTCTTTGAATTCACCATGTTCTTCAGTCTCCCGGTACTTCTAATCACGGCTACATTTATAATGTCCGGGAAGTGCAGCTCTCGTCCTATACCTGTCCCATCTTCTCCGAATAATAGTAGCCCAGTCCCCAATGATCTGCAATCGATTTCAATCGAATTTTCATACTTCCCCGAAGGAGAAGGTTGTTGTCGTTGGAGGGTAAGTCAAACCTCTTTTTCTTTCTCCTCATCATTATGCACATTCGCGTGATATATTCCACTGGTCGGTGTGTGTGCATGGATGGGCGGGCACTTGGCCAAGCGGTAGTCGTTGGCGACTATTGGCAGCATACCGCTTGATTTGGAACCCGCCCATCCTCAGCTCGAGTGCCGCTTGATCTCGAGTTGCCGGATCGCCTCCGGGCGATGATTCTTTTATTTTCTGACTTTTTTTGGGGGAGATTCTATTCACACTACTCCCCATTGCTTCTCGCTACTTTCCAGTGGCTCTACGCTACTCGCTATCGCTTCACGCTGCTCCCGATTGCTTCACACTACTTTATCGTGGCTCTTTAATCGCGGGTGCTGACGAGAATCCACCGATAGGGGCCATGCTACATACTTCCCTGACCAAGAGAATATGAAGCTGTTCTATCAGAATCGCACTGGTGATCAGCGGATCCAAATCAACTACAGTCCGACCTTTTTTGAATCGTACCGCACCCTGGGGGAAATCAAGTTCCTGCATGGGTTGAACATGAATCAAAAACTCATCAACTCAACACGGAAGTTTGTACTTCCATCGGTCCCAGCTGCATCTTTTTAAGTTAGGTAACGAGTTTAATTTCGCTCCCGGGAAATATCGCGCTGCAAATTACTTACTCCTTGATTATGTTGAAGAGTGGAACTCCAAGTTAACCATTTTCAAGTCCGCTATACAGAAAGCCTATCCTAGTTCTTTCCCGGGATTTATGGCGCCTAGCCTCGTCCTGCTGGATTTCATTGACGACACGACCTGGACTGCTGAGGACTTGTACAATCTTGGATACGATAAAGATGGTTGTGACGAATCTGCGGGCTTTCAACCAGACCACGTCAGATCGCCCTTACAGGGAATACAAATTCCACGTGTCTGCACAGCATAAAAGCGCTCAGATCGAGCGTTTGATTGGCCCAGGTAGTGATGCGCTTGATAATATTACTTTTAGTATTTCATATGATCATGCATTGAATTGGGGGGAAGCCGATCCAACAGCATACGAAGAGACAAGGATTAACAATGGGCTGCTTACTATCGTTGTTCCGGACTGTTCCGCCGTGCTCCTCAATCTATGATTTGCTCCATTTGGGCTGTGCAGGTACTTCGTACATTTGGAAGCACTATATATAGTAATACAGCAGATATGGCAAATATAGCGCGGTTAACAGGCGCAGTGCAACGGTCTTTTCGAATACCCGTATGCCAGAGTCTAGAATATCCATGAAGATCTAAAAAAAAAACCCCCATTAAACAAAAAAAATCCTCTCATTTAAAATATAATTAAGCCGCAAATTAGCAAAAGCGCAAACCGACATGCCAAGCAGCTAAGCAGCTAAACAGCTTACGATAGGGCTAAGGAGGCTAGACTGGGCCCCCTGCATTTCAGCCCCAGGATTCACCAGGACTCACCAGGACCCCCTTTTCCCTATTTTTAAATGGGGAATGTTCTCGATTTACCGTTGTCCGTTTTTCTTGTTTCCTTTTGTATCTACGTTCCTCCATGGCTTCGTCGCGGGATTCGCAGCAATCACTGCTATCCGAAGATTCGATCGACGCCGCTCGACCCCAACGTTCTTGGAATCCACTCAACACTCGCCGAACCGATGCCGACTATCGCTACCATGCCCCCTCAGATAGCACGAGCCCCTGGTCCGAAGAAGTCCTGCGTGATGTTGGTCTAGGGATCTCGAACTCGTCGGGCGACGCCATCCCGGCAGAAATTCCGGCAGACAACCGCCATTCAACCGATAGCACTGCGACTACGACTCCAAATACCTACAAAATTCCCCAATCTCCCGAGTCTCCGCAGACTCCACATACCCACGCCCACGTGCGGTGTCCCAACCGAGCAACCGTTCTCCAGAAACGGCTCTCGTGGGTCCCGTTGACAGTCTTGGTTCTCGCTATCTATGCCACGATCTTTTCAGGTATCTATCTCGGTATTGCGCTGCGCAAGCCCCGATGGCGCAGTATCTCCATTGATGGGCCGTTGGTTCCATCTACGGCAGCTTTGCTGAGCGCATTCTTTGCGAAAACGATCGAGTTGTCCTATGTTACGATTTGCGTCGCGTTTCTGGGACAGGTGCTTAGTCGGAGGGCCTTGATGAGGGATTCTCGAGGAATCAGTATCTCGGATATGAATATGAGGGCCTGGATTATGCAACCCGGATCGATGATTGTGCATTGGGAGGCGCTGCGATACTCAGCGCTCACTTTCCTCGGGTCGGTTGCGTTGGTTTCGACGTTCGTGGCGATGCTGTACACCACTGCGGCACAAGCTTTGGGTAAATTCGCTCTCCTATATCCAAAAAGCCATGTCAAGTACTAATCAACAACAGTTGCTCCTAAACTCTCTCTTGGTCCTATTGAACCAAGGACACTCCAGGGCAAGGTAACCGCCAGCTTCGCAAACCCCGAATATATCGCATCAACCTGTGAGACACCCGTCATCAACGACATGGACCCCCTGTATCGCAACACGACCTGCCTCCAGATTGTACACGTCGGCCACGCATATCACAACTACCAACAATGGATAGCCCAATGGAGCCAGCTAGTAACCAGCAAGAACGAAACCTCAAGCCAACTCCGAAAGCGCCCACCGCCAACAGGCTCACTCTGGGACAACACCACAGTAACAGGCAGCTGGATCGATATCCAAGACATGTCCACGCTCTCCAAGAAACACAACCGAATGGTCAACAACATAACAATGGCAATGCCGCACGGCGGCATCCCCGCCGCAGCAATGAACTCCCAAAACAAACTCAAACAACCCACAGACACCTCCGGCGAAGGAAAATACAACATCGAAGCCTCCGTCCCCTCACCCGCCATCAACGTTCTCTGCACCGGAATGACAAAAGAAGAGCTCAGCCCCTTAGTCTACGCCTCCTGGCCCGGCGGCGATAAATTCAACGTGACAACCTGGAATTCCTCACCCCCAGACGACATCCCCCACCCAGCAGACTGGAAAAACAGCACAGTTGTCGACTCACTCTTCGAATTCGGTCCGAAACACGGTCAAGTCTCACCGATTTTCGGCAAATACCCACTCCCATATAACACAATCCTCAACACAACAGGTGCCTGGCCCGCAGACGCCATCTACCTCCTCGGCGCAACTAACGACACCGACATGCCAGAGTACATTATGTGCTCTTTGCGCGCGAAGCAAACAGGAGTCTGCTCGACCAAGTACTCCGCCGACACGAGCGGCGCATACCTCAGTACGGACTGCGAGAATGCCTCGAACGGTCTACAATACGACCGACGACAAGACGCGTTCTACGAGGGTATTTGGAATCCAGATTGGAAGAATATTGCATCGGAGTGGGCGAATGCGCTCAGCTTGAATGCTGGTATCTCAGACGGCGCGGCTAGTAATGCCAGACTGCTTATGCAAATGATGCCGCGGTATGACAAGACCGAAGAGACTTTCGCGCTGGATCCGACTCTACCATCTATCGCAGAGGCGTTGGCGGTGATGGCTGGAAGCACTCTTATTCTCAGTTCTCAGAATGCGCCGTTCGCCCCGTTCTGGAATTACAGTGCCGAGGACGGGAATTTCCTTTCCGAGCCTGTTTACCAAAATTTCAATGCTTCTATCCAGGCTGTTGGGTATGCTTCTGGTGGGACGGAGCAGTGGCAGGGGGTTTTCTACGTGATTCTTGTTTTTGCATTCTTGACCAGCGCTATCTGTCTCGGGTTTATGATTGTCGAAGCGCGCGGTCGACAGGTGACTGATTTCACGGAGCCGCAGAATTTGTTCGCGCTTGCTGTGAATAGTCCGCAGACGAGTCAGTTGGAGGGTGCTTGTGGGTGTGGGCCTTGGGGGAAGCAGTTGAAGGAGAGGTGGTTTATTGGGATGGAGGAGGATGATGAGCATTATTATATTCGGAGTAAGACTGAGGAGAAGATTCCCCTTCTTCGGAAGACGGATTCGACGCCCTTGGAGCCGATGGAGATTGAGGATGATGGGGGTGGGAAGATGCTTAGTCCTATGGTTAATGAGTTCAGGAAGGTCTCGAAGAGGCATTCGTTTTTGGCGAAGCTTTATTGAAGACATTCTTAGGACGTCTCCGTGTGGACAGTCGGGTGCTTATGATGAACACGACTTATATACCATAATGGTTAATCGGAGTAATGAATATGACCAAAGACATTTCAATAGGGCATGGCTAGAGCATGCGCTTGAATTTCAAGTGATTTACACTCAGATCGAGATATGTACAGAATAACATTAACACAACACTCATACAAGAACAACTGGACCGGCACAGTACAGGCACAGCCATGAAGTCAAATGAATAATAGAAGAAAAGGCAACCGGTTCAACAAGTGTGGCACAACGCTAGGGAATCGCTCATACACACAAACACAAAACGAAGAAATTGCTGGATGCAGGTAAAAATGCAGCACATCAAGTGCAAAGACACAGAGCAATAGGCTTTTTCAAGACACCAGTAGCCATGGAGATGCGATAAAAGGAATGGATGGGAGAGGAGGTAAGAGAGTCGCCAAATGACCTGGCAAGGCGAGGTAGGTATTTTTGTGGAAAAATGAGGGAGGGTATGGGAGAGTTGGGCTCCAAATGGACTGTAAGTCGGAATATTGGGCGAACGTATGTTAACGATCAGCCTTGAGATTGAGCCAGCTCATATCTGAATTGGTATTGTTCTTCTGCCCTTGCATCGGAAGTTCGTCGATATCGTTTGGGATGATGACGCTCGATCTTCGTGCATTGGACTGCCTTGTCTTTTCCCCAAGGGTAGCATTTGATGATTCCCAGGGCATATCTTGTGTGCTTGACTGATAGAAGCTGGTAGTGTAGTTGCTGCTTGTGGGACGACCGAGCCAGCTGTTCTGGCCCGCACCTTGCCACTTTGGATCATCGCGGTCGTCGTCCGAGGCGATACTGATGGAATCGGCACTAGAGATTCGTGCCGATTGGCTCTCCGGAATCACTAGGCTTCGACTTCCCATCTCACTGGAACCATGCTCCGTGGTCGGGCTGCCGCTGAGAACGTGGCCCAGGGGTTTGGGCTGGTCGAGGAAACCGAAATTCAATGGTGTCAAGATAGTCATCGGCCAGGCGCTTCCGCGGTAATCGGACTTGGTGTATACGGAACTCATAGTCGAGCGGTCGGATTGCAAGTTAGTGGCACCGCCGTCCTCAAAGTATTTCCCCCACCCTTCGTCAGTCATTCGGTCAGCGGCCTGGTTTCCATGACCGGTGTCATCGCCGGCCCGATTGGTGTCGTTGGTGTATACGCTTGGTGCGCCCATGATACCGCTAGAGGGAATTGTAGAGAGCGGACTGCTACTCTTGGGCTGAGACAATCCATAGCCCGTATTACCGGGTGGCTTGAGGGATTTCTCTCCTTTGTAGTTGCCGGAGAAGATAGCCAATGAGTCGACCGAAGCAGCGGCGACTGGGACAGGAGATCTTGCCATGGGGTAAGCGCCTTCGGTCAGGGGTTCTATGCCCTGATCCTGGAAGCTTAGGCGGTCTTTGTTATCGCCGCCGCGACCGGGTTGCGCTGCCTGTTTCTTCTTCTCGCGTCGCAGTAGGAATAGAATGATGAGCAGGATCAGGCCAAACCCTAGGATACTCCCGAGGGTTGCGCCAAGAATCATTTTGCCATGATCGGACAGGCCGCCACCTACAGTCGCAACTGGCTCTGAGGAAGAAGTGGGCGTGGTTGAGGCTGAGGTCGATGTGGATGTGGATGATGAGGTTGATGTCGAAGTAGATGATGTGAATGATGTGGTGGATGGTTTGAGAACATGTTGATCTCCTTTTCCATGGAACAACTCTGTAGAGTTGACCCAAGCGTTGGACGTCTGGTTGAAGATTGCCAATGAGTCGTTACTTCGGCCGCTGGCGAGAACGACCAAGCCACTACCCTGGGCGAGCGTATAATCAGACCAGGATGCCGTCGGGGCGAATGTACCGTTATAAGAATCGGTGAGACCCCTCTTTCCTGAGGATGCGATGGCTGTAACCGGGTTCTGCACCTTCCCTTTCGAGGTAACAATGTAGCTAGTCACACTATTTGGGGAAGCGACCATATTAAACTTCTCGAGGACCTTGGTCCCGGAGTCGGAGGCGAGTGCGCATAAAGATGAGGATTCGATTGCGGAGGGAAGAGTCGCCTCTGAGATGGTGAAACCTTTTTTATCTGTGGCCTCGTAGACAAAGATAGCAGTATTTGTGGCAGAGCCCCCAATCAAGGCTACCTCGGAAGAACCCCAAGGCAAAATGATGGGTTTATACAATGCCGGCGCGCCCTGGTCGACACCGGACGACACGGTGAAGGGCGAGATTGTTGAAATGAGGAGTGTCGATTGAGAGGGCTGTGTGCTGCCATCTGTGTTTCCTGCATAAACCAATATTTCCTTAGTCGAGGGAATGTACCCAACGCCATGTCCAGTCCGATCCTTCATCGATGAATCAGTGGTCAATGTCTCCCATTTATTGGTGCTGAACGAAAAGCGTTGGAGGCCGCTGCTGCCAGAGGGGCCGGTCCCGCCAACCAGATAAAATGCCTTTTTATCTTCATTCCCTTCGCTCCCACCTTGGACGCAGGCAGGGTCAGTAACCTTGTATTCTGGGGACGGAAGTGGCTTCCATTCCCCGTTCTCTTCGAGAGGTATGGATTGAAAGCCAGTTGGTGAATAAGTGTACAGGGTGTTGCTGTGGATAGTGGAGCAATCGCCCTCGATTTTGAGGAGGGGTTTGGGGCCAGTCATGTTGAAAAGTTCAGGTTGAAAAGTTCAAAGTCGCAATGGATTCCGGACCAGGAGTGAAGGTAGGCGGCCAGCCAGCAAGGGACTTGTAAGGCCCAAATTAGAGAAGAAAAGGTGACTGCCAGAGCACTATCTCATCTCGACCGAGGTAGTTGAGCGAAAGATGTCAACAAGCCACACTCAATCTGAGCGAGGTGACGCGATAACAGGCGACGACGTGAACACGAGTTCTCAACTGCTTTGCGCGCGATCAACTGGGATTTGAGGTTCTCAGGGCGAAACTAAGGTGGATCGCGTATCGGATGACTCGGCGACTCGGGATGACACAATCAGAGTAGTGGCTCAGCGTGTCAACAATGGGATCACAACACGAACGCGTCGGTCAATAAGGATGTCGAGTAATCACAAGGATCTGAGGGGCTGGGCGATCCAGTCGATATGTGCCGAAAAAAAAAGAAAGGCCAACAAAACCCGATTAAGCGAATGGGGGGGTTGGCGAAACGAACGAATGGATAGAATATCAAAGTGCACAGCACGAGTGTAAATGCAGACAGTAAAAGGAGAGAAACAAGAAACAGAAACAGAAACCACATCCAAGTGAAACAGGGAGAAGGTCCTCTCGAACCCCCTAACGGAGGAGGTTAGCAGAACGGCTTAGGGGGGGTTAGCGAACAACGCCATCCCTTAAGGGGAATAATTTCGTCATTTTCAATTCGGGAGTTTTTTTTCGTTTGGAGGGTTTTTCCCGTTAATTTGGCTTATTTCATTTTGATTGGGTTCGAGAATCAATTCTCATTAGTTTGTTCGACTCTTATTGGTTCTTTTTCGCCTTCATCTATTCTCATTCTATATTGATCAGGGGGTCTCCCGTGAGCCAGTCCCGATGAAGTGGGACCACACCTCTCGTGTACCTGGACCCCGTTTTACAGGCACTTCCAAGGCTTGGACCTCCACCTTGATTTTCAATGTTCCGAGGGCGCACCTCGGGGATGTATCAACAGCAAGGGGAAGTGCAGATGTAGTGCATATATCAAATTTACTCCTGTACTTTGGAATATCAAATGTAGAAAAATAAAAAATAAACAAACGCACCCTAGAACCTTGGAAGATTCCCCCTCTCCAAACCCGTGGTTCCTGTCCGTTGGACCCACGGAAATTCTCAAACTCTGGCGCCTTGGCGTGCCACTTCCAAGGTTCTTTTCTATAATTTCACTTCATCCATGGATATCTGGGACCTTGACGAAGTCTTAAATATCAGGCTCTTTCGTCGAACCGCAAAGGGCTGGCGCTCATATCTACGAATTTCCCAATTTTGAGCAGTGTACAGCATATAGACTAGTTTCAAACTCGTACTAACGAGCGTGAATTCTATACTAACTCATTCCAATATCGCATGTCCTCCAGGGCCTGATTATTGGGTTTCTGCAGTCATTCCATACCCTTGTTGTACCCAAGTCAAAGGTCAACGATTACCGCATGAGCATGGCTTGGTGCCGTAGAAATACTTCTTGCAAATGTCACAAATGTCATCAACAGGCTGATCTGCAATATTGGCCCCCACTATTAAAATAAAATAAAAGATATTAGTTAGGGTCTAGAAATTGACGACGCTACGAGCGATCACTTACTAATCTTGGTAGGATTCGAAAGTCTGGATTTAAAAGCTGATGCGGAGATTATAGTCTCGATGGCTGTAGCTGACGATGTAAAGGTTGCGTGTAGAAATTAGAACAATGCTGATTGAATGATGATCTCGTCAACTGAAAGCCGAGAATAATATTTGCCGTTGATGGCTTATCAAGGTCGAGAATTGGTGGTGCTTTTATAGGTTTTTAACTGGCCTAAGTAAAAGAAGCTATTCGAATCCCCCTTTGTTCTGTGGCATGATCCTCAATGAACACGATTGTCTGTTGCCACCATCCTATACAAAGATCCTATACAAAGACAACCAAAATATACATCTTTCAGTTATGTCTTAGCGTCTGCAAATATACATTCCCTATTTAAGGCCCTATTTTCACACATTTGCTGCGTGGACTAATTCCCTATTCGGGGCATCCTAGTGCCGCGTACCCCGGTTCACTTTATATATATTGGCCCCAAATATTGAATATTAACGAGTCCTTGGATCCTTCAGGAGTCATCCTAGACAATCTCAGATCTCTTTGTTATGATGTTTTATAGCACTGTCTACATGATTTATAGGGTCGACTTGTGGTTTATCTAGATATTTCTCTATATTCGTCGTTTTATCTATCGACCCGGATATTATACGATTACCTTCCCTTTCGTGCACAGATCATTCCATATACATAGATGTCTTCGCTGATTGTAGTCTAGTTCAAAAGATTCATAAGAGTATCCCCAATGGAAATTTCCGCTAAAACCGGGGTCGCCATGGATAGCTTTATTGTCAAAGACTACATATGCAATCAAAGACTGAAAGTGGCGTTTCTTGCAAGAGTTTAAATGATTATCTCTACGGAATACAAAGGGCTTCGGTTCATTCCTCGAATTAAACATGTGACACGTTCCAATTGGGGTAAATGATTCACTATCGCCTATATGTTCCAACTATGCATAGCGGCCAATAGGCATTGTCCTTGACGATTAACGTATCATCTATGGAGTAGCAAGGACAGATCCCTCATGATCGACAGGTAGCTGTTGATATCTCTCATCTGGCATCAATATGACCATAGTCGATGTTTTGAGAGTCATTAACCCATTTCATGGGAATTTAATTTATATCAAGCCATGTATATATGTATATATATACTCGGTGGGGTGTTCAACAACGTGCTATACAGAGAAATATCAATACAACATACAAAGGAAGAAAGGACCTCGGAGTGGGGGGTTGGGCTATGTATCGTGGGGCAGTGGAGCAGTGGATATGCCTGTTCCTGAGACCTGTGGAAATGTCTCAGTTCTCCGTGTTTTGAATCATGTTAGAGTTTTTGATATATTTAAGAGTTGTTATCTCATGGCCGATTTCACAGGCTGTTTTAGTGTAAATGCATGTAAGGAGATATATGGCTAACGTTCAGTTTCTGGAAAGCATTCGCCCGATCTCTAATTCAGCCAACACAAATATACCACCACAGATATGTACTACAGAGTCAGTCCCCGCCCCCGCTGAAGGATTATCGGCGGGGATGCAGCTGTTACACAACAGGACCGGGAGAATATGTAATGACAGCTGGTTTGGTGGCCAGCATGCACGACATCCATATTGCATACTTGCCTGGATGCAGGGGACAATCTCATTTTGAGGACACTACGTAGCAGTTCGTGCCGCTTAGTCGGCGATACCGATTCCATCGAAAAAAAGAGAGTTTGGTTCGGTTTCACTGTCAAACGCAGATATTGGAAATGGTATTCTCGTCTGAGTATTATAACACATGAAGTCCGTTCCCGTGACCATGGGCTTTGCATGGATGGTTTCATGATGGAAGTTATCCGAGGCGTCAAGACAGTGGCAAATCTGGGAATCAATTGATTTTGTAAAATAAAAGCTACCACACGCTCTAGGACTGGTTCTGTTGCTTCCATTGGTGTGCCTTCTGGAGCAAACGAGAGAGATTGGCAGCAGATTGATCGTCTGCAGGGAACACATAGTCCACATACTCCTCGTACTTGTCGTCTTCCAACTTGCGGCGCTTCTTGACACGTCGGGGCATCTGTTTGTCGATCTTTTCGATATCCTCGGGCGATCCAGATTCATGTTCGAATCCTTGCCAGGCATTGAGAACTTCCACGCGCTGTATACAAGTTAGCATGGACCGAATAGTGTGTGGATTATGGGAATAGCAACTTACATCGTCCGTGTGACCCTTGTCTTTGAACGTCTTTTCTGCCTGAGAAAAGACCGCACGCGAGCGGAGTATTGCGTCTTCGTTGAGTTGCTTCGCCTCTTCGTCTTCTCCTTCCTCTTCCTCGACCAGCA